>OW804097.1:129174630-130494630 GCA_942159475.1 Sthenelais limicola | reverse complement strand
GCCCCCTGCCTCTGGTCTTAATATAGTTCTTGAAGGCTTTAACTTTTGGTTTATTTTCTAATCAAACATGTGCAATATACTGCATGTGATTCCCCTTGGGTGAAATACTGATTACAAACAGTACATCTGCACTTTAGTAAACCCCAGTACAACTTACAATCTAATTTCAGAAAATCAGAAAATGTACAATTCACCTTCACCAATCCTCTCAAATAACAAATAACCCACATTTAAGACGAAAATGAGCTTCAAAATGTAGTTAAACATAACGAAACTGATACTTTAAATGAATGCGACACCAAAATATACTCAGATATACCCGGTATTCTTCATATTTCAGCCTAATTTAGGAGAATTTACTAAATGTGTAGAGTTGCCAATTGTACATTTTCTGAAAATCTGACCCGTATACAATTGTATGGTGAACCACTCTTAGATGCCATAGACATGCATTTGTAGACATAACTTTAAGCTAGTTCTTGGAGGTGTTTAGAGGGAGTTACAAGGTCTCTAAGAATGACTTTTGATAAGATCAATATATAGCATAGTATACAGTACAATACCCCCCGGCTCTTCTCTTCTTGATAGGGAATGATTGGTCATTCAGTACATCTGCTTGTAAATCAAATCTTGGAGAGAATCTTTAAGATCATCTTTATCCCGGTATAACAAGAGGTTAACTGTTAGACTGCAATTAAACTGATAATGGTTTATGTGGGGCCACTTTACTTACATCAACGAGACTAGGGGAAGAGAGGACCGGGTCCAAAGCCCTAAACTTCTAAGGCAAAATGTATACCTTATCGGGTATAATTTATCTAACCACAAGGCCCACATCAGAGTCCTCCAGTGCCACACAGCATGAAACCACAGGCCAGGCGGCAATCCTTTAGTCCCAAGCTTGTTTTCAGCCCTAAGCTCTATTTTCTGAAAGTCCCCCAAAAGCCCCTGACCCACATAAACTTATAAGAAAACAGGGTTACTTTGGGCCCAGTTTGTGACCAGGTTGCTTATGATATCTATATGGTAAGCATTTGGTGTGAATCCCCTTGTATTTAGCTTTCAGATGGTATGGTCCCCATCTCAAAGGACCAATATGACCCGAATTTAATGAGCTGAGTATTAAGCTCTCAAATTCTCATAAATATTTGTAATTTATATAATGTTCCAATCTGGTGAAACAATATACATTACTTGGACATGTGTATAATAGTTTGAATTAGCTGTTCAAACTTATCCCATCATTTTCACCAGATCGGAAGGTATCAAAATAGCAAAATTATTGAGCCAACATGCAGCAGCCATTGGAGAGCAGCTGAAGATGGAGACATGTACCCTTACTTGGGTGACCACATCTGCCCACTTCTAAGAAAACCACACACCACTATCTGTCATTAGCACTTAATGAGTGATAAGAATCGAAAACAAGCTCGTCCTTGTTCCCCCCTATATGGGCCCCTCAGTCGGCCCTCTCGTCCCCTAGTCTTGTTGCTTACATAAATAAAGGATATGAGGTAGATGAAAGTTTGTATTTTACATTAACGTTAGTAAGGTCATGCTGAGTCCCCTATAAATATTCTTCTTACTTTTCATTGTACAATTTGATATAATATATTAAGCCTACATTCTTAGCTATTTCGACAAACAAATCCTTGCCGGATTTACTCCTATTATGGTTTATAGGACTGAGTTTATCAATATTGTGCTGCTGTTATATGTTAATATACAAGAATTTGAAGTTGAATCGTCCGAGAGAACGGTCGTCAGTGAGCGATGTTAAGTGAAGTCATCGCAGGGAAGGATTTCGGCAGGTCCTCCAAATACAAATGTGGAATTTTTAGGAGCCATGTAGCAAAAGCAACTGGAGAGACTCCTCCAAAATGTTGGTCAAATGATTCTTGGGTGGGTTGGATAAAAATGGAAAAATATTTACGCCGTGAGTGACACAAACAGTGGCATATGCACCTCCCCTATTGTATCAAACACCACAGAAGGTCATTGACATATTATATTTCACAGTTAATAAAATAAATGGGGTGGATAATTGCCATATGTATACACACTGTGTAAATATGTGTATAGCAGGTGTATAGTAGCATATAATATGTACATTCTGCATGGCATGTGATAGTTAGAAACACATCATTCTCAGATTTATCACATGCTAAGCACTCCTACTCAAACACACATATAGTCTGCACCAAAGCTGAGATGTACATAGACTTAATAGAGCTAGACTAGAGACGGTAAAGATATAAAACTTGTTATATATTATATATAACAACTTTTATTCAGTAATCAAATAATCATACAAATCGGATGATCCCTCTACACTGTAGATCTTCCAGGTCAACCTTGAAATAATGAAGTGAATAAAGTAGATAATATAGAGAGAATAGAACAGGGTTACATCATTAATCCTTACTATATAGTTAAGTAATCATTGATTGGTTGTATATATGTGATGTCTTTCAGGAAAATGAGTTACAAATAGAAAAGTTGATATTTTTCAAAGAGTTTTCATCACAAGATCTCTTTATTGAAATGTTCTGATTTTTAGGGGGGTTCAACACTTATATATATACACTGAATATAAATGTCAGGACATTGTATCAAATATATCCTTGCGTTTTGAAGGCCTTTTTTTCTTTTTTTTCAAAGATAAAAATCATTGGAATCAGCTTGATGTCCTCTTTTCTAATATGGTGATATCTCAAAATCCATTTTTTGCGACTTATGACTCATTTTCCTAAAAACAGATCAAATATAAAAAAACTATTTTTGTACATACTCTTTACATCTATGTTATGTCTATCTTTGTATATGAATTATCTAGGTCTTATACAAGGTTATACCAACCCATATACACGAGGAGCAGGACTTGAGTTTCACCTCGTATTTATTAGTTTACACAATTACAAGAGACAATTACAGGATATAATATATTACAAGGTGTTGAAATGAAAAACCAAGTTATCAACATTGCACCCGTTCCTACACTCTATATGAGTTGCTAGATTAGAGGGATTTAATAAATCTTGAATTAAATTTAATCGAATGACTGGAAAACCCCAGACATGGTGGGTGGAGGGGAAAGTTGTTGCCTTCCTATAGTGACATCTGTGACAGGACAAGTTACATATGGGTCGGATTTTCAGAAAATGTACAATTCAATTTCGCCAATCTTCTCACATAAATCAAATTTCAGACGAACATAAAGTTCAAAATACAGTTCAACCTAACCAAACAGATTGCTAGAATCAATGCAATGCCAACTATATTGGAATTTACCTAGTATTGGCCAAATTGCAGCCTAATTTAGCATAATTTACTAAATGTATACAGCTGCCAATTGTACATTTTCTGAAAATCTGACCAATATTTGGGATTCAGGCAACAAACGTTCATGACTTTACATTAAATTTTGTTAACATTGTTCACCTTTACAGGCGAATTGAATAATGTAATTGAATTAGAGTACTAAACTAAGATATAGATATAAAATATTAAAGTAGAAAAATAAAAAAATTATACAAATTATAAAGTTTGCTGTTGGAGTGATTACCACTATTTTTCTACCCATTAGCGCCACACCTCGGTCAATTGAAAAACCATAACAGGAAAAATAAAATAAGAAATAAAATAAAATAAATGTAAAATGAAATGATAAAAAACAATGGGAAATCCCAAGGGAAAAAAAGAAATGATTGTGGCCTATTTACTAGGTAATAATTCATACTCTTATCTTGGAATCATTATATTTCACCAGTTTACTATATGACCTGTAAGATGGCCGTCATGTCACGTGACGTGTGGGATGGGGAGCGTCATGCCATGCTAGAGGGTGAGGGTTTATTAGTGTCTATTGGCACTGGGCCAAACCGCAGACTTTAATGGCGGATTCATTAGTTTACTGTAGTACACACTTCCCTCAGGAGCATTCCTTTACAAGGGCGGTGTTTCAGGTTGTGTAAAAGTATGAGAAGTGTAAATCCAGTTAAATTTAGTTAATTAATCAACAAAGAATCATCTTGGTGTGTGTCCTATTTTATTTTCAAAAGCTGTCATTTTCATGTACATGACGTAAATATGTTTCTGTCATTTTTCCATCTCCATTTTTAATAATTAGCAATGTTCAAGTAAAGAGAGGGTACGATGTAAAATTGTGTCATCGACCCCGGATGAGGAAAGGATTTGTTGATAGACTGAATAAAAACTTTTAAAAACAAAGGCTGTGTAAAAGTGTATTCTTCCTTAAAGGAAATCTACCTTAGTTCTTCCTTAATGGAGATTGGTGTAAAGTTACATTGGAACGCTACTTTCCCTCTGAGACTCCTCTATTGAGCATCGTAAACTGCTTCAGAAAAACAAATTGTTTCATATAGTATAGTACTAGATCAATGTTGATGGGTGAAATCGCCAGATATTCTACAATTTGTCTTCACCATTACTCTCAATTAACTCAAATTTAAGACAATTATAATGTTCAAATTTCGGTTCAACATAACCTAACAGACTTTTTGAATCAAGGTAATACTAGATATATTCAGATATACCTAAATACTTACGTGGTATTGATGGTTTTTCGGTCGAATTTAGCAGAATTTACTAAATGTGTAGATCTGCCATTGTACATTTTCTGAAAATCTGACCCGTAAAGTACTAAACACCCAAAATACCAGAACTGTCCTCCAACTAGTTCATTTGGATAAAAACATTTGACAAACATCATTTTTGGCTACTTCAAACTCATTTAGGTAATTATTGAAATAGATCAGGACATTAAGGAAAAACATTCACATATTTGTCAGAACTTTGGTGAAACTGTTCCAAGAAATGGACATCATGTGTAATTGACTCTTTGCATGTTTAAAGGATATTTTCTCTACAGATAACATCGTTTATTCAAAAACAGTTTTTTTCTAGTTTCAAGACATTCTGTAAGCATCCCTCCTGTAAGTCAAATCATGGGACCTAGGGGTCAGATTTTCAGGAAATGTACAATTCAGCTTCGCCAATGTTCTAAAATAACCCTCATTTAAGACAAAAATAAGGTTCAAAATACAGTATAACATAACAGAACAGATATTTTAAAACAGCACAATACCAAATGTATGCAGATATACCCAGTATTCATCAATTGTTGGCCTAATTTAGCAGATTTGTCTAAATGTGTAGAGCTGCCAATTGTACATTTTCTGGACATCTGACCCTCATGACATCCACTATGTATTATATTCCCGTATCACGTGACCATATGTAGACACACGTTGGCCCTGTCTGACATTAGCGTGTGTTTGTAAACATTTTTTTCTGATTTTAAAAACTTGTTTTTGCGTAACATCACGCCAACTGTCAGGTGTTGTGTCCAACCTGTACCAGAGTCATTTAGTGCATTATTTTATTATAATTTATATACAGCATCTTCTCAGACAAGTGACGTCATACAGTGCTACAGTAAGGCACATAGTAACCAAACAATGTATTTGTCTTTAATTGTGAATTATTCCTACTTGCCTTTCCATTAATTTCTGAAGGGAGCCTGGGAAGATCTCAGCGTTGTGTAACACTGAGAGGGGATTTTCCGCTTCAGTACAACATAGCAGAAATGTACATGTTTTATTGAATAAAAGTTTTATAATAATAAAATAATTTATTATTATCCGACAAATGACAGATAATAAAGAGAGGCCATCGACATAAAGGGACGTTAGCTCACGGTATGGGAATCAGTTATGAAAATGTCTGCTGCTGTGTCTAGCCAAGTCTATTACAAAATTAAAAAGATTATTGATATTCAATAATAATTCGGTACATAAATAATGAATGATTACATAATGAGGTTGTAAAATCCTGATCCAAACTTAGAGGATTTATTTTTATGAGTCTCATTCAGACTTACACCTAAATATTCATTGGAGAATGACCCTGAATTCTTCAAGGTAATGAATTAAATGAGGTACTCCTGCAGTGGAATATGCCATCACAAGTGGAGAAAGCTTTTACTAGTATATGACGATCTGCTTTCCTCAATTTATATATTAGTAGAAGCCGTTATAACAGTCTACCTTTGTATAATGCTCAGCAGGGAGATACTGCTTGTCTCATTCGGTGGCGTGGGTTTAGTTGTTCATTCACTATTTATTATATGCCGCCAAAACATTGATTGCAAATGCAACAATTTGATTTATTGCATTACCTGCAAAAACTGCAACAAACAATATGTAGGGAAAACCAAACAACTCCTGATGAGGAGGATGTACCAGCACTTCAGGACTATCCAACGTCCTGACTTGCCTCTTCACGACACCTCGGTGTCGCGACACTTCAATTCGCCCAATCACAATGGGGCTAAAGACATCATATTCCATGTCCTGGAATTTGTCGGTTGCAGCATCGACAGAGCAATCTCAGAAGACATCCGCAATGAGTTGGAACTGAAATGGATCCACCGCCTTAAGTCAATGTCACCTAAGGGCCTTAACATCATGGATGCAATAACCTGGAAATCGGCCCAGTAACCACTCGTTATGGCAAGACACATCAACAGCTATCTAGCTACGTAGAAAAAATTTTCAACATCGATAGCTTGTCCTGATGTGACCCTTGCCCACACGATGGGCCCCTTTTCCCTATTGCGTCTATGCGATATCCCAGAGTGTGATATCCCCGAAGTAGGGATTTCTCATTCTGTCATATCAACAAATGTCACCATTTTATAAACACCTGTTATAAATCTTGACAAACCAATACGAATTTGGTAGTGCATGACACTCCCAATAACACTAGTGGAGTGTGAACTGCCTCGCAGTTCCACACATACAAAATGGTTTGGTGATGGGATTCCTACACCCAACACCCTAAACCCATTAGGATAAAAACCTTTATTATTTTATTGCATAATAATAATATTAAAGTAACTTTTATTCCTTGAGTCCTATATGGACCTAAAATACATCAATTGTCTTGGGACTATTTATCCCATCCCCCCACCTAACAATATAGGCCCTCACAGGGCCCACATATTGTGCCTGATGAGATTTAACAAGCGAAACCATGTTGTGCCAAACATTATAATATATAATGGAAGGAGTTTTTTAATCAAATGCATGTATCCACACATATAGTGTAGCTCCATGCCTTAAAATTCAATAATAACTCATCCATGCAGATATCATTAACTGATACCTGCATCGATCCCCAGGTATCATCACCTGGACACATGAGCACCTCTTGTGATGTCATAATGTCAACATCACTAAGGGAACAGTGAGGTATTGGTTACCCACGTCTGAGGACCTTCCAAGTCCTCAGTAGCATGGTAGCACTGGTCGGAGTAGGAGGCACGTAGCATCGTTCAAACAATATTTATTATATGCCCCTAGCATAGACAAATATTGATATATAAACCTTTGTTTTGGGTTTAATTTTGAATCGTCATAAAGTTTCTAAAAGTAAAAGAAAACCCAATTTGAATTTGAATTGTTTATTGCAGCCAACTTATTGCACCTCTCAAATGGAATGGGAGTTTAATACAGTGAATGCATAACAAAACCTAGCAATATTAAAGATATGTGATGTGTTTCAAGAAAATGAGTCATAAGTCGCAAAATTGATATTTTTCATAGTGGTTTTTTTTCACAGAACCTCTTTATTGAAATCTTCTAAATTTTAGTGGGTATAGCACTGATAGATTTATGAATCCATGTAACAAATTTCGCCAAATTGTATTGAATATATCCTTGCATTTTGAAGGCCTTCGTATGGAGTATATTTAGCTATTTTACTGGTAATTACCCATCCAGAAACATTGCAATTTTTTTTTTCAAAAATAAAGATATCAAACTTACAATATAGAAATACATATTAGGTCTCCTACTGTTTACTGTCATTGGAATCGGCTTGATCTCCTCTTTTCAAATATAATGATATCTCAGAATCCATGTTTTTTTCGATTTATCACTTATTTTCTTAAAACGGACCACATATGATGTAAAGGTGAACAATGTTAACAATGTAAATTCATGAATGTTTGTTGCCTGAATCCCACATAATGTGTGTGTAACTTGTCCTGTCATACATGTCACTGTAAGAAGGCAACAACTTTCCCCTCTAACTGCCATGTCTGGGGTTTCCAGTCTGCCAAACTAAGGTAATTTTCAGCATTTATATCATTAAATGCTCACGTATAAATAAACGCAATTATTACATGAATGTTTGCGGGCACGGATCACTGCTATAATAAAGGAGAGAAGTATTCAGAGCAGACCTTAGATCCTGTCATTATAAATCATCTGAAATATTTTTCAAGCACACACTGGTCTCTGGACGTCAGGGCCCCGGGACGTTAGGGCCCCCTGGACGTTAGGGCCCCGGGACTTTATAGTTTATGCCTCCCTCGACCCAATTTGGGGGAAAGTTCCTCCTGTTTTAGCTTCAATCCTCGGTATTTCCTTCACCACATACAATTAAGAGATCAGGTAGCCGACGTTGAATGACACTTAAATGACCAAACTATATGGCTTTCCCCTCTTCCCTATTCCCCCTTCCCTGTTAAGGAATCGGGCACCAAACTATTGGTCCCGGTCTGAATATTAAGGCCCGGGACATTACCTCCCCGGTCTGGATATTAGGGCCCGCACGGTGGGGCCCAGGGCCCTAATATTTTCCTGAAATTTCCTACACTTTATGTCAACCTCCAAGCTGTTAGGTTTAAAGTTGGAAATTAAATCTGGAATCTACTTTTGAGAATAATGCTTTCCATTTGTACTTTATTGTTAAATTATTTGTTTATTTGATTTGACTACATCTAATATAGAGTTGGATTTTGAGCGTCATCTCAACAAATTACTTAATGTTTTTTCAAAAGATTTTGTTTATATTAAATCATTAAAGATGCAAGTCTTGACAGCAGGGCTGCAGTAATTGATAAAATTATACTGTGAAGTGCCAAGATGGCTGCCAAGCGATTGACAATTTCTTGGCTTGGAAGATGAATTCTGTCATGAATTCGGTGAGAATTGGTGGAAATTCCTGTTTTAAATTATCCAAAAACTGAGGAAATGTTGTAAATTCCTCCATTAATGTAGGAACTGGTGCTGCGCGTCCACGCACTGCTGGATGTAAGAAATGGGTCAGAGTCTCAGAAAATGTACAATCGGCAGATCTGCACATTTAGGAAATTCTGCTATATTAGACTGGAGAATGGGCAACACTAGGTATGTCTGTGTATATTTGGTATTGCCTTGATTCAAACAATCTGTTCGGTTATGTTGAAGCGAATTCTAAACATCGTTATTGTCTTAAATTAGAGTAATTTGAAAGGATTGTTGAAGACAAATTGTACATTTTCTGGCGATTTCACCCGAATACCATGTTTTAGTCTTACATTGTAACCTTGTGGAATCCATTACCATCTCACCTCCTCACTCACACACAATCCCAGAATTACATCTCGAGCTTGATTAAAACTATAGTTTGAGACAATTCCAGCAGGGCCATACATGCCTATTGATATATTATACTGTTATGCATCAAAATGAAAGAAACAAACATGTTTATAGCAAAGAAAGAGAGGCCAAATAACATCTAGAAATAATAATGGATTAATGACTGACTTTGAGGATGGGAAAAGAGTCTGGTTGTTGATTATGCCCGAGGTTAAGGACTCAATTCCTATCTTCAATATCAGCCATTAATCCTTCCATCTTCTTGGAACCTTTTCAAGCTTCTATAAGTATAAGCTGGACACGATGTATGTCAATTGACCAGGGAACCCACTCCCAACTGTACCGCTTCCACGTCAGAGGGCTTCTATCAGCATATGTGATATGTTCCAGGAAAGTGAGTCACAAGTCGCAGAATTGATATTTTTCAAAGTGTTTTTTTCACAAGATCTCTTAATTGAATTGTTCTTATTTCTAGAGGCTTTAGCATTTATAATCACATAAATCCATGTAACCAATTCACGGACATTATATTAAATATATCCTTGCGTTTTGAAGGCCTTCGTATGGAGTATATTTAGTTACTTTATTAGTATTTATCCATCCAGAAACATTGCAAACTATTCTTTTCAAAATAAAATTATCAAATTTGAAATATAGAAATACTTATATATATTAGGTGCCCCAGCGTTTACTATCATTAGAATCGGCTTGATCCCCTCTTTTCAAACGTGGTGAATCTCAAAATCCATATTTTGCGACTTATGACTTATTTTCCTAAAACGGATCACATATTATTTAGAGACACTTGTCAATATTCTGGTCTCTTTTATGTAGGGTTGAGGGGTTGAGCTTAAGGACTCAAGGACGTCAAGGGTTGAGCTTATGCCAAGTGCCCTATTGCACTTAGTCAACCGTGACCTTGACCTCTCCTATATATAGGTCATGGCATCATTCCCTGACCCTACGTAAATAACCCTGTTAATGAATGCATGGATTAATTACCTGTTATTCCTAATTTAGAAAGTCCACATATCAATTAGTAAGGCATTAAACCTGCTTTCCACACAAGACAATACTTCAATTAGAAAGCTCATGAGTTCATAACTCTGCATTCTTGGGTATCACGACAAAACAAATTTACTCATAATAATTATAAATCATAACATTTCTTTTTGTTTCTACAGTTACAGGCTGACTGTCATGTTGTTGTGTTCTGAGATTAAATGTCGTTTTACAATTCATACAATCTATGATTTGAATGAGATGATAAATCAATTTACATAGATAATATTAAAGCGATGAGAATGGGTTGAATGAAGTCAACGTTGTAAATATATTTTATTCAGGACTATTAAACATTTTTATACATCTAGCATAAATGTTCTCAGAGTAAGTCAGAGTAGGTTATACACTTATTCTATTCGGGTGTTGAGTGGACAAATGTAATTATTCAAATAGTATAATTATTATCATTTTCATTTGCTTTTTGCTTTTTTTTATGATGCCTTGATTACTGCCCGATATATCAACCACTTTTCCTTATGTATATGTATGCAGTTGCAGCTCTTTAGTTCACTTTTATATATTATACAATAGTTTGAAGTTGAATCAGGAGAGAGAGAAAACGGCTACCGGTGAGCAGTACATCACAGAATCACACCTTGGCCGGTCCCCGAGATACAGAGGTGCATCTTTATGGAGCACTGTAGCACAGACATCTACACTTGTGTACAAATGTGACCTGTTTCAGGAAAATGAGTCACAAGTCGCAAAATTGGTCTTTTTCAAAGTCGTTTACTTACAAGATCTCTTTGTTGGAAAATGATCATATTTGGGGTGTTTAGTCTTTGTGGTTGTATGAATGCTAAACCTCAATTCAATTTTATTAATTATATCAGTGGGTTACTTAAATCATCCTATTGAGTATATTTAGCTACTGTACTGGTACTTATCCACCTAGAAATAATGCAAACTTTTTTTCAAAAATAAAAAAAAATATCTGACTAAAAAAAATATCTGACTAAAAAGATAAAAGTACTTATTAGATGTCCTTAATGTTTACATTCATTGGAATCAGCTTGGTCTCATCTGTTCAAATACGGTGATATCTCAAAATCTAAATCAGAATTTTCGCAACTTATGACTCATTTTCCTAAAAACGGATCACAAATGACTTTTAGATGGGAATGTCAGCCAGTACAACGGGTGTTCCTTTATGGTCTATACTATGTGAACTCTTAAATAAGGGTCAGATTTTCAGAAAATGTACAATTGGCAGCTCTACACATTTAGGAAATTCTCCTAAATTAGGCTGAAAAATGATGAATGCTGCGTATATCTGAGTATATTTGATATCACATTGATTTAAAGTATCAGTTCTGTTATGTTAAACTTCATTTTGAAGCTCATTTTTGTCTTAAATGTGGGTTATTTGAGAGGATTGGTGAAGGTGAATTGTACATTTTCTGAAAATCTGACCCATTATATACATTGGCCACATGTACATAGATATTTCCATGTGAATGTCTACTATAACTCTTATATATATCACGCATATATGTACATAAATAATTCCATAACAGGGTCTACTATAACTCTTAAAGAAACTTCCTTCATCACCTGAGACCCACTTAAATGCAAAAACTTCTGGCAGCTGCCAACTATCTGTAGCCAATAAAACATCCATGTCACCACAAACTATTTATTACCATGGTAATGTATATATGTACACTTAATGTGGTTAGTTACTTATTTATTTACTCTTAAGTTAAAGAGAAATGGACAAATTTAACTGAAACTCATTTCTCAAGGCTTTGAATGAAGCTACTCAAAGAAATGTGATGTGTTTCAGGAAAATGAGTCATAAGTCGCAAAAAATAGATTTTGAGATATCCCCATATTTGAGAAGATGGGATCAAGCCGATTCCAATGATAGTAAACAGTATAATAATCTTATAGGTATTTCTAGATTTTAAGTTTGATATTTTCGTTTTTAAAAAAAAGTTTCCAATATTTCTGGGGGTCAATAGACAGTAAAGTAACTAAATATAGTCCATATGAGGACCTTTAAAACGAAAGGATATATTACATAGATTGTACTGAAATTTAATACATCGATTGATATAACTATAAGTGACAGACTAACCAAAAATCAGAACATTCCAATAATGTGATCTTGTGAAAAGAATACTTTGAAAAATATCATTTTTGCAACTTATGACTCGTTTTCCTGGAACACATCACAAATGTATTCCAAGAGTGACATTAGTTGTAACAAAGTACCAGCCCTTGGTGTATGTCTTGATTATTCTAGATTTTTATTTAATATGAATACGGGTCAGATTTTCAGAAAGTGTACAATTGGCAGCTCTACAAATTTGGTAACTTCTGTTAGATTATGCTGAAAAGTTATAAATAATGGGTATATCAGAGTATCTTTGGCATTGTGTTGATTGAAAATATCTCTTTCATTGTGTTGAACTGCATTTTGAACGAAAAAATCAAAAAAAATTCAAGCGTTTACTATGTACATAAATATATCCTGATATCAAAGAAACAAAATGAACGATCTATATCAAGTTCAAATTGCTGATTAAATGTCTTAAAGTAGTAAAGAGGTAACAAAACTCTGTATAAACACATTTACTTGGAATCTATGAGATTATCATTGTATGAAAAAAGATCCAATAAAATTTCTTTAAAAAAAAACACGTCACTTTTCACTTAAATATGGGTTATTTGAGAGGACTGGTGGAGGCGAATTGTTCATTTTCTGAAAATCTGACCCATACACGACAATTGCCAAGACTAAATGGTCTGAATAATTGATTTGTATAACGCCATAGTTGTATTCCTGTGCGGATGAATTCTTTATTGGTTTTAGTCGGCGGAGAAAATGACAATTTTGTGTAAGTAGTATAACATTAGTATAACCATGTCAGAGAATATCTAGAAATGTAATGTATCACTTATGTGAAATGGCTATTGAAATAAAATCTGATTTAAAAACAACTAGGCCTGTGAACAAACAATGATAAAAGTGAATACTACAGTCTAATTTTTATTTGTTTCTGTTTTAAAAAGTTTTTATTCAACATAAACTGTTACAGTCTAATTATTATATAGTTAAAAGAATTTCACTATATATTAATTGTTTCTCTATGTATCAGGATAGACTAGGAAAAACGTTAATAATTATGTGATGGAATGTTAACTACTGAATAAACATCTTTTCCAACTACATTTATAAACTCTAGATGTACAAAAGGTCGGTAATAAGTAACGGAAACTATAGATAAAACATGTGTAAACGCGGATTTATTATAAGAGCACTGTAAGATATCCTCTTATTATTATTATTTAATAATTAGCGACCTGGAAAACCTACTGTGTAGAAGGCATCGTCCCTGTCTGTAACCGTTGCACAATTCCTGTGCATAAGGGTCAGATTTTCAGAGAATGTACAATTGGCAGATCTACACATTAAGTAAATTCTGCAACATTAGACTGCAATTTGGTCAATACTCGTTAAGTTTGAGTATATTTGACATTGCATTGATTCTAGCAATCTGTTTGGTTAGGTTGAACTGTATTTTAAACTTTAGTTTTGTCTGAAGTTTGGTTTATTTGAGAAAATTAGCGAAGTTGAATTGTGTATTTTCTATAAATCTGACCCATATGCGTTGCTGTTCTTAGCCTAAAATTGATAGAGAGCCCGCTCGGTCGTTGACCTACGAAAGAGAACATGTTTTAAAACATATTTGTAGGTTCTTGTTCAAAATCATTAATCAATCAAAATTAGTAATATACCAAGGCCTTCTAGGAAGAACAACTGTGTTGATAGTGGGACCATTTTCTCTTTTTATGAAATTTGTATTTGTATGATGATGAGAAATAAAAATACTTATATATAATGGAAAGTAAGTAAGGACCTACTCCATGCTTATGTTAAGTCTGTTGTGTTCAAGAAGAGATGTTAAAGAACGAGTAGACATTCGGATTAGAGAGTTTAGGAGCAAGCATTGTGCAAGACAGGGTTAACCCTGCTCGTCCCAACTAGCCACTACTAGCCACTACTAGCCATATCACTAGACCACCACCACTAGTTATTCATGTGAATGCATCATAAATAACATCTAAATTCAAATAAAGGAATCCTCAAAAACCTTTAGTACTGTATAATTGCTTATCATTATTCACCTTTGCTATTTCTAAACATAAATACCAAGAATATTGTATCATTATCATACATGTGCATGTATGTAATCACTCAGTTATTTCTTCTTATGTATGACACAATTTATTTTATTAATTAATGAAACTTCAGCTCTTATGTATTCAATACCGTAAGTATACCCACATATCATTCTGAGAATTATTACATATATATGTGATTTCAGGGTGCTATTCAGGGGAGCTATTTGAAATGTCAAATAGCACCTGTGTGCTATTTGAGCCGAATATCCACAAGATTGATGGAAAGTAAGGTAAAACACTACTAAAATCGAGTTCTCTTGTTAATTTAGTATGAATTCGATGTTGGGTCAAATCGCACTCCACCCCTTTTGGGTGTCATGCGATTTGACCCAATGTTTCGATTTGAAACCTTCATCAGGCTATTAGATATAATGATACCATGCGAATCTAGATTCAAAATGGCGGTTATGCTAATCCTCTATTGCTGCCCGATATTGAGTAAGGGCAGTGTCATAGATCACCTGCTGCTGACAGTCTCTATTAAAGGCCAGGATCCAGAGTGCAATTATTGTATATGGGTCAGATCTTCAGAAAATGTACAATTGGCAGCTGTACACATTTAGTAAATTCTGCTAAATTAGGCTGCAATTCGGTCAATACTAGATAAATCCGAGTATATTCGGCAATACATTGATTCTAGCAATCTATTTGGTTAGGTTGAACTGTATTTTAAACTTTATTTCTGTCTTAAATTTGGGTTATTTGAGAGGATTGGTGAAGGTGAATTGTACATTTTCTAAAAATCTGACCCATATACAGATTTCTATTTTGATTAGTGGCAAAAAAGAATTAAATCATCAAAATTGTTGTTTTAACAACTGGCTGAGACTATAAAGTTCTCATCGTTTGGCGTTAACTTCCTGTGAGTAAATAATTGGTATCTTGCATGAGACAAACAGGTGTTTCACAGGTGTATTGTAATAGAGATTCTACATTCAACATGCTTTACTTTATCTATCGTTGATTAAATAGATTAAATATTTAAACCAATCTTAACGTAATCATTCCCTGAAGAAGGATAAGCAATAGATCCAAAACGTCTCATAAAATACAATCAAACATTAATAAACTTTAAACATAGCAAACTAATGCGGGTCTTGTTCTGGTGTAATTTGGGCTTTAAATATTTGAAACAAATATTTTACTATGGCAAGCCTTTTGTATGGTGTTTTAATTAAAACTGCACCCTCAGCTAATACCTGACAAAAATTAGATCTAAAGGGCCTAGTCCACTAAGCCGATTCACATGCGATTTTGTGCCGCAGAGGACTCTTTTGCACTAAATTCTGTGACAATCGCATGAGAATCGGCTTAGTGGACTAGGCCCTTTTACTATGAGTTTCGTTCTTTTCCAAACCATCTAAAAGTCATTTGACCAAGATTACGGAGGATTTTGTTTTGCTTTTACTAGAGAGCTTAGTAATAGTCCACATTCACATTTCAGAGACCTGCCGAAATCAGTTCCAGCGATGTAGTGGTTTCACTAATTATCGCACACCGGTGCCTGTCTTCTCTCGGTCGAGTTGACTTTAAATTCTTGTATAAGAATATAACAGCAGCAAATATAGATAACATCAGTCATAATCAGTCATAATGTTAGTAAATTTGGTAGGAATAATTTGGATTTTAATGCTGCATTAATCAGTTTCCCTGGGTGAAGTTATTGCCATAAATGGAAACGAAGCCTCAGAAATTCAACTAATGTCTTTCAATATCTTGTATCTGTTAAATAATTTTACTTTTTTTTATGAATTTGATAGCATAGCTTAATGAGTGCGGGTTCATTGAAGTATTTGACAGCAGCAGGGTGAACGGGTGTGAGCTACTGATGGGTTCATTCAGCGGTTTCTATAGCTATTTCTCAGCTTTATAACTTACACATTTACTTTATATATTGTATAATAATGTGCCTCCACTAGACCGTACATACCATGCACATACTCATACAATTCTTATTGCTATAAGTGACAGCTGATTGATGGAACGAGTGCAGCAGGGGCCTGTTGTACAAGCTAAGGAAAGGCAGGGTCTGTTGTACAAGCTAAGGAAAGGCAGGGGTCTGTTGTACAAGCTAAGGAAAGGCTGGGGCCTGTTGTACAAGCTAAGGAAAGGCAGGGTTGTGTTGTACAAGCTAAGGAAAGGCAGGGGCCTGTTGTACAAGCTAAGGAAAGGCTGGGGCCTGTTGTACAAGCTAAGGAAAGGCAGGGTCTGTTGTACAAGCTAAGGAAAGGCAGGGGTCTGTTGTACAAGCTAAGGAAAGGCAGGGACCTGTTGTACAAGCTAAGGAAAGGCAGGGGCCTGTTGTACAAGCTAAGCAAATGCTGGGGCCTGTTGTACAAGCTAAGGAAAGGCAGGGGCCTGTTGTACAAGTTAAGGAAAGGCAGGGGCCTGCTGTACAAGCTAAGGAAAGGCAGGGACCTGTTGTACAAGCTAAGGAAAGGCAGGGGTCTGTTGTACAAGCTAAGGAAAGGCAGGGGTCTGTTGTACAAGCTAAGGAAAGGTAGGGTTCTGTTGTACAAGCTAAGGAAAGGCAGGGGCCTGTTGTACAAGCTAAGGAAAGGCAGGGTCTGTTGTACAAGCTAAGGAAAGGCAGGGTCTGTTGTACAAGCTAAGGAAAGGCAGGGGTCTGTTGTACAAGCTAAGGAAAGGCTGGGGCCTGTTGTACAAGCTAAGGAAAGGCAGGGTTGTGTTGTACAAGCTAAGGAAAGGCAGGGGCCTGTTGTACAAGCTAAGGAAAGGCTGGGGCCTGTTGTACAAGCTAAGGAAAGGCAGGGTCTGTTGTACAAGCTAAGGAAAGGCAGGGGTCTGTTGTACAAGCTAAGGAAAGGCAGGGACCTGTTGTACAAGCTAAGGAAAGGCAGGGGCCTGTTGTACAAGCTAAGCAAATGCTGGGGCCTGTTGTACAAGCTAAGGAAAGGCAGGGGCCTGTTGTACAAGCTAAGGAAAGGCAGGGACCTGTTGTACAAGCTAAGGAAAGGCACGGGCCTGTTGTACAAGCTAAGGAAAGGCAGGGGCTGTTGTACAAGCTAAGGAAAGGCAGGGGCTGTTGTACAAGCTAAGGAAAGGCTGGGGCCTGTTGTACAAGCTAAGGAAAGACAGGGTTCTGTTGTACAAGCTAAGGAAAGGCTGGGGCCTGTTGTACAAGCTAAGGAAAGGCAGGGGCCTGTTGTACAAGCTAAGGAAAGGCAGGGGCCTGTTGTACAAGCTAAGGAAAGGCAGGGGCCTGTTGTACAAGCTAAGGAAAGGCAGGGGCCTGTTGTACAAGCTAAGGAAAGGCTGGGGCCTGTTGTACAAGCTAAGGAAAGGCACGGGCCTGTTGTACAAGCTAAGGAAAGGCAGGGGCTGTTGTACAAGCTAAGGAAAGGCAGGGGCTGTTGTACAAGATAAGGAAAGGCAGGGGCTGTTGTACAAGATAAGGAAAGGCAGGTGCCTGTTGTACAAGATAAGGAAAGGCAGGGGCCTGTTGTATAAGCTAAGGAAAGGCAGGTGCCTGTTGTACAAGATAAGGAAAGGCAGGGGCCTGTTGTATAAGCTAAGGAAAGGCAGGGGCCTGTTGTACAAGCAGGAAAGGCAGGGGGGAAAGTGAGAAAGGCCCAAACAATGCCCACTCCTATGTCATTTATAACAGATCTGGATAAGGTATGCTGAAGCTCAAGAAGAGGTTAGTAAGTTTTCACGGATGTATCTCTATTATTCATAAATCTATCTTGGATGTAATTAACTTTGAGTTTTTTGCCTTCTTGAAATAAGACAATCACATAGTGAGAATTTCGGGAAATGAATGTATCAAAAGAAAAAAGAATATGTACCTGTCATGGCCATTTCCTGCTTCAATATCTACACATTTACACTTCATAAAGATCTCTAAGGACCTCATACACACATTTATACAGGTCTCTAAGGACCTATCATACACACATTTATACAGATCTCTAAGGACCTATCATACACACATTTATACAGATCTCTAAGGACCTCATACACACATTTATACAGGTCTCTAAGGACCTATCATACACACATGTATACAGATCTCTAAGGACCTATCATACACACATTTATACAGATCTCTAAGGACCTCATACACACATTTATACAGATCTCTAAGGACCTATCATACACACATTTATACAGGTCTCTAAGGACCTATCATACACACATTTATACAGATCTCTAAGGACCTCATACACACATTTATACAGATCTCTAAGGACCTATCATACACACATTTATACAGATCTCTAAGGACCTATCATACACACATTTATACAGATCTCTAAGGACCTCATACACACATTTATACAGATCACTAAGGACCTATCATACACACATTTATACAGATCACTAAGGACCTATCATACACACATTTATACAGGTCTCTAAGGACCTATCATACACACATGTATACAGATCTCTAAGGACCTATCATACATACAGGATAAGTCACTCGTGGGTCTGAAGGAGCGGGAATATCGCACGAGTTGCAACCGCGCAACACACGAAGCCGAAGGCTGAGTGTGTTGCGCGGTTGCAACAAGTGCGATATTCCAAGCGACGAAGACCCACGAGTGATTTATCTGATTTATTATATATGCTTTATATTAGACAAAACAATAATTATTTTGTAGAAATATTACCATTATAAGATGCTTCATCATGTGTTTTTGTGTGAATAGACCTAGGGCCTATTTGCAATGAACCGCGCTGTTTTACCATCGCAGCGAGGCAAACAAAGTTGAGAAAAATAGCTCACAGTTCCGTATCAATTTAGACACATTCACAGCTTTAAATCATTTTAAAATAAAATAATGGTTTGAAAAAAGGTAGGCAACGATAATGATAAAAGGATTATAGTTTATTAATGAATTTGATAGGAATATTACAAGTCTACTTGCGTTGAAAGTTACGACGATCTGAAAACCAGATCATTTTGTTGACAGTTGGCCACTGCGGGAAAATCGCTCCGTTTTCGAATGAATTTAAATCCTTTTCACAGCTTTGAAAGGTTTTAAAACCACATTAATGCTTTAACAAAGGGTAGACTTACATACAGATGAAAGTATTTTAGTTTATTTCCTTAATTTTGATCTAATTTCACCATTGTAATTTCACCATCTCCCGTTCTGTCTGTGTTTACAACTAATCAGTTCAATGGTGTGATTCCCCTCAGTTGGGCCGTCACGCTGCCATAGGAGCCTTCGGGATGCCACTCAGAACGTGGAGTTGTATACGACACAACTCAGAGCGTGGAGTTGTATACGTGCACAACGTATACAACTCCACAATACGTTTTTTTAACGGCAATGCGTATATAATAAAAACATTTATACAGTTCTTATTGCTACAAGTCTCTCCATCTGACAGCTGACTGACGGAGGGAGTGCTGGGGCCTGTTGCACAAGTTAAGGAAAGGAGGATTATGTGTGGGAATTCTTACACTTTTCACGGTTCGCTATCTAAGGTCTGTCCGAAAAAGTAGTTGGCACCTGATTCCTTTGTTACTTTAAGAGGAGGGAAAAGTGGGAGTTTTTTTTATTTCTATTTATGACAAGGACCTCTCAAACCTTTGCCAGTGAGTCGCTCATTGCAATCAACCATGGAGAAACAGGGCCAGTATAACCAGCTCTTCCTTCCTTTTAAGCAAAACAACAGATGCTGCACATAGCACAGAGACAGAGCAATACAGTACAGCTGGATATTTGGCCATGGTCAGTCTCAAACAGTCATGGTCAGTCACAAAGGCGATTCAGGGGGCAAAGGTTTGAAGCCAAAAATCCCCCACTTTTCCTTCCTCTTAAAGGAACAAAGAAATCACATGTCAAGTACTTTTTGGACAGACTATAGGTATAACTATTTCTGCCCAGTCTAGGCCCAAAGATGAGAGAGTCCCTTTAAACGGAGGGAAGGCCTCTCGCCTCAAACTGCAAAGTGCCATTATAATTCCATTAAGACCGCAAAATGTCAATATAATCCCATTCCTAGGCGAGGAAACTGATCAGCGACGCAGCCATCCAATCACTGACATAGCAATCCCATCTGATCTGAGTGTTTAGGCTTAGAGTGTATGGGTCAGATCGTCAGAAAATGTACAATCGGCAGCGGTACACATTTAGTAAGTTCTGCTCAATTAGACTAATAAAATGGTCAATACTAGGTATATATGAGTATATTTTATATCGCCTTGATTCAGACAATCTGTTCGGTTATGTTGGACTGGTTTTACAACCGAATTCTTGTCTTAAATTGGGGTTATTTGAGAGGATTGGTGAAGACGAATTGTACATTTTCTGGCGATTTCACCCGTATGCACCATTATGTGTATAGGCTAGTCATACCAGCTGGGAATTCCACCAGGGAAGGGCTTGTGTCCATCCTATACTGGTGAAGGATTTCCCACAAGAAATCCATTCCTTTGCTTATACAAGAGGCACGAGGGCCCAGACATGCCCACACTTATACCATTTATACCTGTCACAGCCATCTCATAATGTCCCTTTTTACATTGTTCATCTCAATACACATCCACTCTCACGTCAGTAACTTGGTTAAAAAGTAGTAAAGTGTGGTGCAATTACTCCATGAAATGAAACTCCAGTCATTTGTATATGGACGTGTGAGCACAAAGCCTATCCTAAGGCACAAATACTTTATTATTATCTAATATTCTGATCATCAGCAAGCACTTATTAGATGCGGACCTTGATCCTTTTGACATTGTTTCATTCAGTTTATTCTTTTCCTCCTCCTTTCCTCCTCCTTTTCCTCCTCCTTTTCCTCCTCCTTTTCCTCCTCCTTTTCCTCCTCCTTTTCCTCCTCCTTTTTCTCCTCCTTTTTCTCCTCCTTTGTTCTCCTTCTGCCTTCTCCTTCTTCTTTATCATCCCCTTCTGCTTCTCCCTCTCCCCTTCACCTCCCTCATTCCTCCTCCTCCTTTTTCTCCTTCTGCTCCTACACGTTTCATTTTATCTCCTTCCCCTTCCTTTCCCCTCTTCCTCCTCTCTCTGTTCCTCCACCGACACCTCTTCCCCTTCCCCACCTCCCACCACCGCCTCCTCCTCCTCCTGCACCTCTTGCCCCAACTCCTCCTCTTTCATCTTCTTTTTCTTCTTCTTTTCTTCTCCTTCTTCTTTTTCTTTTTCTTCTTCTTTTTCTTCTTCTCCTCCTCCTCCTCTTCCCCTACTGCTGCCTGACCCGCGGTAGATGACCCTATGTGAGTTGTTATCCACTGCAGCAGACCTTGCACTGTATGTAGGTACACTTGTCTCCTCCTTCCCCCCCCCCCCCGCCCTGCCCCCTCTCCCCCCCCCATGTCACATACAGGGCGGACATGCTCACCCATACATCAGTCTAAACACGCTTTATTGGACCAAGCCTTTGGAAAATGTACAATCCACAGCTCTACATGTTTAGCATAATCTGCTAGAATATACAGAACAATGATAAATACTGGGTATATCCGATTTGATATCGGGTTGATTTGAAAAACCTCTTTGGCTGAATTGAAATGTGGTTTAAACTCCAATTTAGTCTTGAATTAGAGTTATTTGAGAATATTGTTGAAAGCGAATTGTACATTTTATGACGATCTCACCCTAGTAATGCCAACAACTCCCGCCTTCCTTTCCCTGCGAGAAAAATCAACAAAAACTAAAACGAAAAATGCTAAATATTTTCATAATTCACCCTGAATGAAGTTTTTCTCCAAAGTGGATGAACAATTAGGCTACTTGTCAAATAATTTGAATAAAAATTCTAAGGAAGAGTGCACTCATTTCAAAATGACATGAAATTATTGTACTGGGAAGTATTTAAAGCGTTCCTTATCAGCGACAGTTAAAGTGGCTTTTTATCATATTTTAGCGATTGCACAACATCCTTCAATGGCACTATATTCGTTTTTTGTGCTGGGTGGTCTTGTGTGGTGTTGATATAGGTCTTTCTCTAACTTGCTATATCAAATCCTTGAGTGGATGGGGTTAGGCCTACAACAGAGGGGACAGTTTTCCCCCAAATCATAGCTTTTATAAATGATCTATGAAAACCAAATGCATGATGGGAAAGATGGAGGTTTGTGTCATGGAAACATGTATAACATGCACATGGATATTAACATAGGATCATTGGTAAATATTCCCTGCTGAAGATAACATGTTTTCTATAGATTTTACACTGTACCATTACTCCCATAATTCCATGTGAATCAAGATTCAAAATGGCGGCTATGCAACTCCCCAATTCAGAACCGAGAAAAAGGTTGTCATTTCACTATTCTTCTTTGCTAGGGGCATATGGGTCAGATTTTCAGGTTAATCTACACATTTAGTAAATCCTGCTAAATTATGCTGCAATTTGGTCAATACTAGGTAAATTCGAGTATATTCAGCATTGCATTGATTCTAGCAATCTGTTTGGTTAGGTTGAATTGTATTTTGAACTTTATTTTCGTCTGAAATTAGGATTATTTGAGAAGATTGGCGAAGTTGAATTGTACATTTTCTGAAAGTCTGACCCATATGATGAATAAGATATGGAACACAGATAAGGACTAGTATTGATGCATGTTATAACAGTAGGTTGAGTTAGTTATACGTGTAGTATTATTGGGGAAGACATGGAGAAAGTGTTTATCCAACTATAGACAACGTCTGAACACATCCATGATGAATAGAATGTCTTTTTATAACTGTTAAAAATTGGGTAGAAATGAATAAGAAGAAACAAACAAAAAGCTCAGTGCTAATAATTAATATTTATTGCACTCTATTCCCCAGTAATCTCATGCAATAAATAATCAATTATTACCACTGTGTTCCATTCTTTCTTTAATTATTTCATTATAATATTCATTCATTCATCGGATTGTGCGTTAGTAAAACCACACTTATGTGGTGAGAAATAAAAACCACGACCAATAACAAGTGGAGATACTCTTTTTTCCTAAGGCATTACACCAGTGAACCAAGACTGCCGCACGTCCAATTACATCCTCCACGCATGGGCGAGTCTTTACAGAAGATCTTGTCGCCATGCATGTATCGCCTTCCTTCAGGAAAATTGATTTTAATGATTGCAATGCCTCAAGGTGAGAGCTTCATTTCTCAAACACATCTCAAGTTTCATAAGTGACTTTTGATCTGTGCGGAAATGTCACAATACACCTGGGAAAGGGAGTGTATGGGAGTGCCATCATGGGGCTATAGAGCATGTTGGTGGAGGCAAACTGAATTGAATACGTTATAGTACTTCAGGGGGGTTTATTAAAGTAGAATTTTATATATGGGTCAGATTTTCAGAAAATGTACAATTGCCAGCTCTACACAATTAGGAAATTCTGCTAAATTTGACTAAAAAATGATGAATACCGGGTATAGCTGAGTATATTTGGTATCGCATTGATTTAAAGTATCCGTTCTGTTATGTTAAACAACATTTTGAAGCTCATTTTTGTCTTAAATTTGGGATATTTGAGAAGATTGGTGAAAGCGAATTGTACATTTTCTGAAAATCTGACCCATATAAGATAAGATAAGATAAGAAGTTGTTTATTGTCTTGAAACAAAGGTACAGAGGGGTACAGTTGAATGAAGTAGTTAAATAAGACAATAGGTCGACATACCTATATGATGCTACAAGGCATCATTTCTCCCGGCTGTTACCCGAATTTTGAATAGGTAGAGAACTAATATAACTAAATAACTAATTGTCTTAGGAGGATACAAATGAGAAGACCAGTAATGGTAGTTAGTCGAGCAGTACAGCACGACAGTTTTCCAACATAGTCAATTTTTACAACATAGGGTATCTAATCGAACAGTACAGATCGATTTCTACAGACTCAGACCACAAATCAGAATGATGTGGAAAGTAAATGTAAGATCAAACAAAATATACTTTGTATAACAACTTTTATTCAGTATTACAGCTTACATTCTTTTGTCACTTTATCACTTATCACTTATCACTGAATTGGAAGCTATACTCTGCCTGGCAGATCTACCAGATAGTCCAATCTAATTACTTATTTCCTTAAATTATCTGTGTCTGTTACCTAGTTCTTTCTTTCTAAATATCTTGACTTTCAAGAACAAGTGAGCATGTTTGACCTTCATAATATGGTCTTTTCCTCACTGATAATGTGTTATACAAAGTCAAGAGTCTTTGTTACCATATTGATTTAAGCGGTCCGGCCACTGTCGACCAAATCATTGGTGATGCATTGGCGATGAGGTAGTCGATAAGATTCTTGTGAAATTTATTGCATCGTCTTTGCATCAACTTGCCATCGCTATGCCTTTGGCAATAGCCAGCGATGACCAGCGATGAGTGGGTGATGTAAAAATTGTATCGCTAAGGGTAGTGGCGATGAGAAGTCGATGACATTCCACATATAAAAGCATGAAAATTAGTTATATAGTTGCCAAGCTTTTTCCTTGTCGATGCCAAGACGATGCCACCACCGATAACCCTCCTCATTGACGTGCATTGCCAGCAATTTCATTGTCTTTGCATTGACTTTGCATCTACACCATTTTGTCGACAGTGGCCAGACCGCTTTAGATATGTTACATAGTTCTTTCTTTATATATGTCTTGTCTTAATTACTTCATCAATATATGTTCTACTTTTTGTTCCGTTCTTGCCCCACCTATCTTCAAGTCATTTGTAAAAAGACCCGCCAGTTGTCTTTGCTTCAAGGCTCCATATGATTTGTATAAAATTTGTAAAATTTGTAAAATTTGTATAAATTTGTCCGCAAAAATCCTTTACTGCGGTGGTTTTACTTATTATCGCTTACCGATGATTATTTTTCTCTTGGATATGTGATAGCAGCAAATATTTATTATTCGGTTCTAACAACTAACTGCTAAGGCCATACAAATAACAGGTTTAGTAAGATTTATGTTGTGGTATTAGCTGAAATTACTGCTTTAAATCTGTCTCTAGCTTCGGAGGTAACCTTTCATCTTGAAATGAAGCCTATTGAAGAAGTATACCCAATTTTAGACATGTCACGTATATATAGATCAGTTTAAATGATAAGAAACCATTGCAAGGAGAATGGTTTCATCTGGTGTTACACCAAGGTGACCTTGACACTTGCAACAAGGATAGAGGTCCATGTGATTGGCAAATATATAAATATTTGTATTTCTCTTTATTTAACATTTTACAATATATAACTGCACCCAAAAAAGAAGAATATATGTCAAATCTTTGATTAACATAAAGCATTGTACCGTGAATATAATGATTAGAATGATGCAAAAGATGTCATGTAAATAGAGAAGCTATCCAATTTACACAATTCTTTCATCTTGTGTTGGGTGAAGTCGTCACAGAGTGTACCTTCACCAATGTTCTCAATAGGGGGTTTGCATGCGCCACTGCGCCATGTGCATGCGCCACTGCGCATGTTCCTTTTCATGTTTTCATATTTAATGCTGCTTGTAGCATGAATGTGGGTCAGATCTTCAGAAACTGTACAATTGGCCTTCACCAATCATCTCAAATAACCCAAATTTAAGAAGAAGATTAGGTCCAAAATACAGTTCAACATAACCAGGTGGATTCATTGAATGAATACAATACAGAATATATTCAGATATACTCAGTGTTAATCACATTTCACTCTAATTTAGCAGAATTTGAGAGATGTGTAGAACTGTAGATTGTGCATTTTCTGAAAATCTTACCCATGTACCAAATCAAGCCTGTGTATTGAATAACTATGTATATCTGAGGTTATCCTAAGGAGTCCATTCAACTACTTTACTCGTCAACTGACCATTAAGAAATATTGCGAACATTTTTGTTTGCGCACGAAAAAATATGGAAGTACTTATTGGTTGTCTTATCTCAAACTCTATTTTTTTGCAACTTATGATTCATTTTCCTGAGACACATCACAAGTCTGGTTCATAATTCAGTTCAACATAACCGAACAGAATCTTTGAATCAACAATACCAATCATATCCTCAGATATACTCAGTATTTAGCCTTATTTATCAATATTTACCAATATATCTAGAACTGCCGATTCTACATTTTCTGACGGCCCAACTCTTATGTTGAACCAAACTCCATTTAATCTGGTTTCATGTGACATCATAAACTTTCATCGTTACCGTGTATTTGAGGTATCAGTAAGCCACAAAGAGCCAGATTTTCAGAAAATGTACAATTCAACTTCAACAATCCTCTCAAATAACCCAAATTTCAGACGAAAATAAAGTTCAAAATACAGTTCAACCTAACCAAACAGATTGCTAGAATCAATGCAATGCCGAATATACTCGAATTTACCTAGTATTGATCAAATTGCAGCCTAATTTAGCAGAATTTACTAAATGTGTAGAGCTGGCAATTGTACATTTTCTGAAAATGTATCCCACATACCCAAACCCAATACAAACCAGGTGATGTGTAACTATTGCAGCTCAGTAAACAGCCTATAATACACAGGATGATACACTGGGTGATACAGAGGGTGATACAGAGGATGATGGGTGTGGTGAGGTGGGATGTAGCACAAGCCTATACTTGACCTGTATCCACTCAACCCCTAACCCTGCTATACATGGTTGTGTCCATGACAACAGCTACAATCACACCAATTATACATTTTCTACCTCACCATGTTGCCAAGTGTCACATTAAAGGCCAGGCGCCAGTTATTATAGCAACTTATATTTCCACTGACATACATGTGCAGCATGATATGTCGCTGCCAAGTGTCACATTAAAGGCCAGGCGCCAGTTATTATAGCAACTTATATTTCCCCTGACATACCGGTACATATGCTACATGATATGTTCCTGCCAAGTGTCACATTAAAGGTTGCAGATTCTCCCAACATAGCAGTTATTATAGCAACTTAGTAGATTCTCCCAACATAGCAGTTATTATAGGAACTTATATTTCCCCTGACATACATGTGCAGCATGATATGTCGCTGCCAAGTGTCACATTAAAGGTCACAGTTATCATATCTTAGTAGATTCTCCCAACATAGCAGTTAATATAGCAACTTATATTTCCCCTGACATACCGGTACATATGCTGCATGATATGTTCCTGCCAAGTGTCACATTAAAGGTTGCAGATTCTCCCAACATAGCAGTTATTATAGCAACTTAGTAGATTCTCCCAACATAGCAGTTATTATAGGAACTTATATTTCCCCTGACATACCGGTACATGTGCAGCATGATATTCACTTCTCTAGTTATAGGTGGGCCTGGCAAACCAATAATTGAGGGCTGCATAAATAATCTTTTTTTGTTTTATTATTATATAATTTCTGATAGAGGATGAGAATACATTAGTGAAAACACTAACTAAATATAGACAAAACCTAACATTTTTTTTTTTGTGTTTTTTAAAAACCTTTATTTGCTTTGACCTTCCATCTGGGCGTTTACAATCTAATGAATATAATTTCTATTGGGAAAAATAAACGTATCATGCATTGTTTGTTGAGCTTTAAGCGGTGCGGCCACTGTCAACAAAATAGTTGGCAATGCGTTGGCGATGAGGTAGTCGATAGGATTTTGGGGAAATTTATTACATTGTCTTTACATTGACTTGTCATTGCTATGCCTTCAGCAATAGCCAGCGATGACCAGCGATGAGTGGGCGATGTAAAAATTACATCGGTAAGGGTAGCGATGAACATCAAACATGTTTGATGTTTCCAGTCGATGTGATTTTGCATCGGTGCAATTCAATGGAGGTAATGACCAAAGCGATGCGCAAGCGATGCCTAGTAGATGAGATTGTACATATAAAAGCATGAAAATGAGTTCTATAGTTGCTGATCTTTTTTTCCTTGTTGATGCCAAGATGATGATGATAACCCTCCTCATTGATGTGCATCGCCGGCAATTATATCGTCTTTCCATCAACTTTGCATTGACACCATTTTGTTGACAGTGGCCAGACCGCTTTAAGAAGCAGAAAAGAACATCTGTGGTGGGTAACAATGTTAGTTTAACAAGTGTTGGAAAGACTATGAGATAAGGCACAACCGCCGCTACGGGCAGGCGTAGGGGGTCTACACATTATATTTTTAAAACTCCCCGGTTTTGAGCTTTTCAGGTCAACCTTTGTTCCTGTCATCTTATCTTATTTTAGACAGTTGATACTCTCATCTATGTCAGCTTTTAATCCTCTCAGTACCTTTCTCTCCTCTTTACTAACATTAATTTTTTAAGTGAGTGAGAGTTCAACACAACTACACATCTTCTTCTTAGCTCGTACAAAAGCAATAGTTCTTTTAGGATTCCTTGACCAAAAAGCTTCTGCCTATTTATAAACGCTTTGGTCTGGAGAAAAATCCAGTTTATTATGCAGTTCAGCTAATATTTGGGGTACCTACTACATGAATAGTAAAATAAAGTATAAATAAAATAATTATGTGGTTAAAGGTTATGTCATGGTTTAACCACGGTTCTGAAGTTGTCTTACTGGATCCAAACTAGAATGATATGTTTAGCTGGTTATATATCAACTCATGTTAATACCAGTAATAATAATAACAATAAAAGTAAAGGTAAAATAAAGATAAATGGTTTAACTGCTAACTATACACATGTCTCGTACCTTAACCAGACGACATCCGGGCACCTATACACCCATCCATCCTCAGAAGCAGTACAAATATTGGCTGTTGTCAACCCCCAGCCACTCCTCCATACATCCCCACCAGGGGGGGGCTCGTACACCGGGGGTTGTTAACCCTACATGTGAGGGTTTTACTGTTTACCCTGTTTAGGGTAGGTAGGTGGGTAAATAGGGATGACAAGGGCTTGCACCCCTCTCTCTATACTCCCGGGGTGGCTATATATAGCATGTCCTGCTGGACTGGGTGCAGATCTGGTTCTCTATCTTAAGCCCATCTATCACTGATTTTTATTGCCAAAATAAGGACTTTTCTCAATTTATGAGGTTTTCAAACTCACGTGTAATAATTTGGTATTCCATTATTTCTATACAGATACAGCTATATTCGATGCATATGAGCATGATTTTAAATCAATAATTAAGAAATTGTATATAATAAAATGTATAATGGGTTAAACTTATACTGCTGCTTTCAAGTACAAATACAATTAAGCTCATCTATCACCATAGATCTCCCTGATCTAGCTCTGGCACGTCACACAGCTGATGGCTCACCACGTCGTAGGATGACGTTAAGTTAAACAGTTAATTCAATATGTTATAAGTGAAGAGATCTTAGATTTCACCCAATTGTCATGTGTTATAGGAAAATGAGTCACAAGATGCAAAATTGATATTTTTCTAAATGATTTATTCATAAGTTCTCTTTGTTCAAATGTGATCATATTTGGGGTATCTAGCTCTATCAGTCGTATGAATACATGTCTCGAATTTCAGGACTGTGTATCAAAGGTATCCATGCATTCCTAAGGTCATCCTATCGAGTATAATTAGTTACGTTACTGGTAATTGTCCACAAAGAAATATTGCAAACTTTGATTTTCAAAAATAGAAATATCAAACTTAAAATATAGAAATACTTATTAGATACCCTAGTGTTTACCATTATTGGAATTGGTTTGATCTCGTCTTTTCAAATGTGATGTGTTTCAGGAAAATGAATGTACACACTGACAGCCATGAGTAAACATCAATATTAATGACTACATACCAAGGTCAGGTATTGAGCCTATATAAATATATGCAAAATGAATACATACATACATACATACTGCACTCTTAGTTATTATTGATCAACAACTGGGGAGTTTCTCTGCCATTTGTTATTTTCTTTTCCAACAATCTAAAATCCTTTGACCAAAGTTTTGAAGTATTTTGTTTGTTGATTTCTGTTACAGGGTGTCATAGAATCTCACACTTATATTTTGGTGATGTGCCAACTAAATCATAGTTATAATTCAGTAGTTTGACTGTAACTACAACTTTACGTCATTTCGTCAATAATTTACTTTTTGCCATGAGGGACCATTATATTGTAACACTTTACACAGACCATGAAAAAATGGTTCAGATTCTCAGAAAATGTACAATTCACCTTCACAAATCCTCTCAAATAAACCACATTTCAGACGAAAATAAAGTTCAAAATACAGTTCAACCTAACCAAACAGATTGCTAGAATCAATGCAATGCTGAATATACTCGAATTTACCTAGTATTGACCAAATTACAGCCTAATTTAGCAGAATTCACTAAATGTGTACAGCTGCCAATTGTACATTTTCTGAGAATCTGACCCGTTACACACTGACATCCATGAGTAACCATCAATATGTTGATACCCTCTAATGACTACAGGTATTTAGCCTATGTACATAAAGTACTGCACTCGGAAACTATAGATTTTCCACATTTTGTTGTGTTCATTTCCCCCCATCTAAAAGTAATTTAACCCTAATTTTGGAGGATTTTGTCTGATTGATTTTGCTGCAGGGTTTCGTAAACGTCCACATTTTTATTTTGGAGACCCGCCAAAATTGTATTGCTCACCTGCGGCTGTTTTCTCTCTGACGATTCAACTTTCTTTTTACATACACGCAGGAGAATATTGATGAACTCAGACTTATTGTCATGGTATGTATGATATTACAAGTAAATTTGGTAAGAATTTTGCCAGAAGAAGCACTAAATAGAAATTAGTCGTACACTGCTTTGCAGCCCCTGCTAGAAGACAGACTTCTCTTTTTCCTATGATTGTGTATTGTTCGATTAACATTGTTTTGACTTGAAAATGCTTGGACTTTCATGTTGTTGAGTTATAGACGCCAGTTTTGATTATTGCACTGACAGAACCCTTATGTTTCTCTACGTTGTTTTTATCTTCTGCTTATTCCACCTTTTTCTCAATAATGGTTTTGGTAATAATATCCTCTGATGTTAAAATATATTTTGTACAGCAACTTTATGTTCTATTAATAATTACCATATCTTGATGTACAGCTACAGCTGAGAACAGTGTATATTACATAATGCTTAGCTGGAATAAAAATATTTAAATAAAAATGTCTGTTGGTTTTAGATTGTACGACCTGAGGGGGATATTGTTGTCCATTCACAGGTTACAAACTTTTTTTTAAAAACATTTTCTTTAAGCAGGGATGCTACAATGCCTTATGTAGCGGGGTCGAAGTGTTACCTCCGGTATTCCCCTTTCCCTGACATTCAGCACATATTAAAGTACATTAATTCAGCTTGTGTTAGTAGTAAGAAGAGAGCAACATATAATAATGTATCATGATGAGATGAGATTAACAAATAGAAAAAAGAGGAGTGAATAATTATAGCAATTTTATCTATAATTTGATATAGTGTTCACTCTATGAAAGTCTTTCTGATGTGTATTTCCGATTTGTGTATTAGGGTCAGGTCGTCAGAAACTGTACAATCGGTAGCTCTACATATTTAGTAAATTCTGGTAAATTAGGCAACAAAATGGTCAATACTAGGTATATCTGAGTATATTTGGTATTGGGTTCATTCAAATAATCTGTTTGGTTAAGTTGAACTATATTTTGAACCTCATTCCTGGCTTAAATTCGAGTTATTTGAGATGATTGGTGACGGTGAATTGTGCATTTTCTGACGATTTGACCCATCTATTTGTCATCGCAAATAAGGAATATATTATTTTTTTTTAGAAGATTCAATAACTGGATGTGATGAGTAATATCGTGTGAAAATCTCGTCCCAAAATGACAAGTAAGACATAAAAAAAAATAACCTAGGACTTGAAAATACATATAATTATAAAGAAGTCTGATGAATTCTTGTGAATGACGTAAATTAAAAAGAACTAATTCAAAGTGACTTTTCAATATGACTGAAGCTTTTGCTGTTTGCCATGAGGGACCATTATACTGTATGAGTGGGTCACGTTGTCAGAAAATGTACAATTCACTTTCATAAATTCTCTCAAATATTCCCAAATTAAGTAAAATTAATAAAGTTAAATGCTTCCCTCCAAGTTCCTTACCAACTGCTTAGCAAGGAAAGATAGCTAAGTATCAGGGTCAAATTTTCAGAAAATGTACAATATGGGACTTGCATAGCCGCCATTTTGAATCTGGATTCGCATGGAATTATGGGACTAATGGTACAGTATAAAATCTATAGAAAACATGCCATGTTCAGCATGGATTATTTATTAATGCTCTAATGTCAATATCCATGTGTTATACATGTTTTCATAGAACAAGCCTCCGTCTATCCCATCATGCATTTGGTTTTCGTAGATCATTTATAAAAGCAATGATATTAGTGAAAACATTCTTGAAATTTTCGATAAAAATGTTGCCAAATATGTGTATGTCGGATTTCATCCCAATCTATCCCAGGATGCATTGCAACATACATGCACATGCAAATCCCCTATTGGCAGACCTGCACATTTATCAACTTATGCAATGACTGGAGAATGGTCAACACTAGGCTGAGTATATTTAGTATTGCCTTGATTTAAACAATCTGTTTGGTTATATTGAACTATATTTTGAACATCATTATTGTCTTAAATTTGAGTTATTTAATGGATTGGTGAATACAAATTGTACAATATCTGGCGATTTCAGCCATAAGAGCGTGCTTCATACCGACACCAAGTTTAAGTATAGAAATAATAAAATAACAAGTTATTGACATTATTACCTCAGAGACAGCTCTAGATGCCAAGGAATGTGTCCACAAATAGCTCAGGAGTGAGACGCAGACATTATTATTATTAATTATATTTAATGTGCTTCCTGTGGATGCCGGGCAATGCTCCTGGTTCCAGTTTACACACTCACACTGAGAATTAGACAGAACTAGAGTATGTGAGATAAAGTTAATATATGTTGATATTATCCTGTTTAAATAGAGTTTTCCTCCTTTTTTCATTTATTTAAGTCTAATATGATATTGAAATACATTTTCTTTTAAATAAACAAGACTTTAAACTGTTGCTTTCAGTCGTTTATTTAATAATTAAATGTGTGATATGAATGCTCCTTGAAGCAACGCATAATATCAGTTAATTTATACTAAAGTGCCAATCCTGGTTATTTGACCCTATTCCTGACCCTCAATGTTTTAATGTGTCAATGAAATATTGTATATAAATTATGGTGTAAGCTGCATGCTAGTTATAGTTGAGTTATTTGTTTTATCTCATAAAGTCCGTGTAAATAATGTGTATAAAGCAGGCGCGTATAGGTGCCAATAACGTCCTGGGTGGATAGACAGCATGTTACACACTTATAGGTCAGATCGTCAGAAAATGTACTATTCACCTTCACCAATCCTCTAAAATAACCCAAATTTAAAACAGAAATAAGGTTCAAAATACAGTTTAACATAACAGAACTGATATATTAAATCAACACAATACCAAATATACTCAGATATACCCAGTATTTACCATGTGTCAGCCGAATTTAGCAGGATTTCCATAATCTGTAGAGCTGACAATTGTACATTATCTGACGATTTCCCCCTTATACCCTGCAGTGTGGTGTTTCATACAACCATTGTAGACCCAATATTATATATGGGTCAGATCTTCAGAAAATGTACAATAATTATTTAACTTCGCCAATCCTCTCAAATAACCCAAATTTCAGACGAAAATAAAGTTCAAAATACAGTTCAACCTAACCAAACAGATTGCTAGAAACAATGCAATGTCGAACATACTCGAATTTAGCTAATATTGGCCAGATTGCAGCCTAATTTAGCAGAATTTACTAAATGTGTACAGCTGCCAATTGTACATTTTCTGAAAATCTGATCCATATATAGCAAGAGCTTAAAGTGTCAACAAATTAACCGATTGACACACCGATGTTTTGCTTTAGAAACCGGAATGTACTTTAAGACCATGTCTTCCTCACCCTTTGCTAACAAAAAGTGCAGATGAGTGGTTTTTTGACTAAAGAACTTTAATTTACATGTCTGGAGCTGACAGCAATAAGGGAGCAGCCAGGTTTATTACTAGACGCATCCGACGAGGGAGTGTTCCATAACAGCTCTATTGTAAACACCAGCTCTAATTGATCCTTTTGATTTAAGGGTCAGAATTTCAGCAAAATGTACAATTGGCAGCTGTACATATTTAATAAATTCGGCTAAATTAGTCTGCAATTTGGTCAATACTGGGTACATTCGAGAAAATTCGGCATTGTATTGATTCTAGCAATCTGTTTGGTTAGGTTGAACTGTGTTTTCGACTTTATTTTCGTCTGAAATTTGAGTTATTTGTGAAGATGGATGAAGTTGAATTGTACATTTTCTGGAAATCTGACCCTTAAGACTATGTTTTTCACTGGTGAAGTGCTGATTAAGCGTTTTTTGACAAGGACAACAATAAGGGAGTGTGCCAATATAGTGTTACAACTAGGGTAACATAAAACCTAACAAAGTAATAGAGATGAATCATAGGTCAGATTTTCAGAAAAGTAAATTCTGCTAAACGAGGCTGCAATTTGGTCAATACTAGGTAAATGCGAATATATTTGACATTGCATTGACTATAGCAATAGATCCTTAGAATAAATTACTTGACTTAAATATCAATTTTGCGACTTGTGACTCATTTTCTTAGAACACATCAGTATTCAGCTCCAAGAGATGGGGGATTTGGGCGGGTCCTCGATGTGGACTTGGTTGAGATTGAGACTTGAGAAACATTTATTTGTGATCCGTTTTAGGAAAATGAGTCATAAGTCGCAAAATATGGATTTTTAGATATCACCATATTTGAAAAAAGGAGATCAAGGTGATTCCAATGATAGTAAACACTAGGACACCCAATAAGTGTTTCTATATTCTAAGTTTGATATTTTCACTTTGAAAACAAAAAGTTTGCAATGTTTCTAGATGAGTAATTACCAGTAAACTAACTAAATATACTCCATACAAAGGTCTTCTAAATGCAGAGATATATTTAATACAATTTCCTCAAATGTATTACACAGATTCATATGACTATCAGTTATAAACTCTCTAAATATCAGAACATTTCAATGAAGATATCTTGTGATAAAAACACTTTGAAAAATATCAATTTTGCGACTTATGACTCATTTTCCTGAAACACATCACATTTTGTTAGTCAGGGGACAATTCTCCTTGTTTGACAGGAGGTTTCTAAGCCCCCAACCCTGTCTTACATTGCAAATGTTAAACTAGTAAACAATACCTCCTTCGGACTGAAGGAGGTATTGTTTACTTTTTTTCAATTATTCTCTTACTCTTATAATAAGAATGACAATTTTACATTTGTGATAATGCGTAAGTATTGTTGATCTATTGGTTGGAAAATAACCATGTAACCATTTACTGTAGTGTTAGTTACAAATATAAAATATGAATTTGAATTTGAAGAACAGACAATGGAACAATCATATCGGATCAAATTATATTTAATTAATCAAGACGACAAACTGAATCTCAGAGAAGAATTTATATAACCAGACAACACTATTTATTATTATTATAAGATTTTATTTCCATTTCACAATTACATACATATTAAGTCAAACGAAGAATGGAAGTGGAATATTTTCTGTGCTAGTCACAGCTCTTCCGAATATCCCGTCGGTTGTTTTGAAACAAATGAAGAAGTTCTAAGTAAAGACAGTTGACTAGTGGACTATGCGTAACATAAGACATTAATAATAAGACAAAAGTGTACGTATATTTACATGGGCGGGTGTGCAAGCACCCTATCCAACCGTTGTCAGTGACTTCAATAACTTATCCTATAGTAGTAATACTGTTTTGGAGCTTTAGCTATACTGGCTAGTATGATTTCCCGCATCCGTCCGTTACTGTCTGCGATATTAAGACAATATATCAACAGTAACAGCAGTTGTGGTATTGTAGACACAGTTTAGAAATGAACAATGACAACAAGTCCATTACAAGAGACTATAATCCTATATTGTAATAAAACTTTATGTACGAGTGTAATACTTGTAGGGAATGGGTCTCTCAGGAAGACCTGCTTAGGCAGAGAATATGTATCTAGTTTCAGAATGTTATTGTCTGCTCTGAATAAAAATGCAATATATATACAAAAAAAAGTAGAAAAATCATTGATTTTTTACCAATGTTAACTGGGAGTGCACCTATAGTCAGGGAAATATGTATATAAGAAAAAAAGTACTAAATTATGAAGTTATAATTTATAAAATTATGTTCGTGACATTGTTTCTAATTCTTATCTCATGACAGCACTAAATTCCTTCTGCGCATGTACCAGAACGTAACCAGAATCCGTCCATTTTATAGCATTTTAATGATATTTCAGTCTCATTACATCATGTTGGTGGTGTTACATTAGACATGGTTGTAGAGGGCTTACATGGGGGAAGTGGGACGGAAATATATAAATCACCTTCACTAATCCTCTCAACTAATCCAGATTGAACTAATAGATGAGGTTAAAAATATAGCTCAACATAAGAAAAGAAGTTTGTAATCAAGGCAATAGCAAATATACTCAGATATATCTGGCAGTAATCAAGCACTATTTAGCTTAATAGGGGATTTGCATAGCCGCCATTTTGAATCTTAATTCGTATGGAATTATGGGACTTACGGTACAGTATAAAATCTATATAAAACATGCTATGTTCAGCATGGCCTAGTTTTCATAACACAAACCTCCATCATTCCCATCATGCATTTGGTTTTCATTACTTAATTATACAAACTCTGATCTTGGTGAGCACATTCTTTCTGCAAGTTTCGATAAAAATCTTGCCAAATATTTGTATGTCAGATTTCAATAGAATCCATCCCATGATGCACTGTAACAGACATGTGAAGTGTGAAGATGTAACAGACATGTGAAGATGAGATCTTGAGATATCATTATATTTGAAAAGATGAGATCAAGCCGATTCCAATGATAGTAAACAGTCTAATAATCTAATGAGTATTTCTAGATTTTAAGTTTGATATTTTCGTTTTTAAAAAAAAAGTTTCCAATATTTCTGGGGGTCAATAAACAGTAAAGTAACTAAATATAGTCCATATGAGGACCTTTAAAACGAAAGGATATATTACATAGATTGTACTGAAATTTGATACATCGATTGATATAACTATAAGTGATAAACCCCCAAAAAATCAGAACATTCCAATAATGTGATCTTGTGAAAAAATACTTTGAAAAATATCAGTTTTGCGACTCATGACTCATTTTCCTGGAACACATCACAATTACTCAATATGCAGAACCAATCATACATTTTCTGATGCACTGAGGGCAAAGACTTCAACGTGTTGTCAAAGAATCCAACGCCTTTCACTGCACACCAGATATTTTAATTCCTCTTTACACCAAGTAACCTGACATTTATCTCATAAAATAAAATGATATATAATGTAAGATAGGTCAACGACCTTCCAGTTTCTTTTAAATAGATCTTTTTAGCATAATCAGGAATTTAGTTTAATGTCTCTCATCGTCACCTCATAATTCTTACAAGAGTAGCGTAGATAAACGATATTTTCTGGTGTCCAACGTCCATCATGTCTTTTCAAGATTAAGATTTTGTTATTATTATTATTATTTTTTTAGCAGTATTATATTTCACAGATTGGGCTAGATGTGATTAAGCCTCACATACTGGCAGGCCGCCACACCATCATTGGTCCAACATGTTACAGAATTAACCCAGTTGTACTGCGGCAGGACCAGTGTTCACATTAATCTTTTTTCAGTGGCCCGCTGAAATACTTTGTCTGGTTTCACTCATAATATGGCCTTAAATGAATAAAGCAACAATCGTAATCTTTTAAATCGTATTGCTACACTTTGATTGTTGTGTTATAGTAAAATTGCTCTGTATAATGTTAAAAATAAGATAAAAATAGACTAAAATTCGCTATTTACGAAACTAATTGCTGAACCGATTATTGCTAACTTTACATTATGACGTCACAATGAGTAACACAAAGTTGCTCTAATTTGCACCTCAGGGGTAGTGCCAACCCTCCTAATCCCATCCTCTGATGAAGACTATACTGTTAGTGGAAACATGTCAGGACATGTAATATCACTACAATAACAGAAAACCCAAATGTCCCCCATAGTTGTATTTATTGAGACATGTCTCCCTTTACAATCTAGTTTAAATAAAACAATAATCGTTCACAAGTGTACAATTCCTTTTCATCCAATGTTACCTGCAGTCAGGAAGGTACCTCCACTGGCCTGCATGACTGCTCACTGTCTCATACATCCAACATTTTGTAAATACCTTTAGGTAATAATATAAAATATCGCCATCATTTAATATATTTAGATAATCATTTCACCATAATTGCTGATAATTCCTTGTTTTGGGTTATTAAATTTGTTGTGTAAAAGAATGTCCAACTGAGTGCCTCAATAGGGGCTGTAAGTGTCATGGCCGCCGTCACCTGCTTCTGCTTTTTTAATCGCGTTCTGTATCACTTCCGGGACTGGAAAAGAATTGCAGCCGTTGATAATCCATTAGGGAAATATATATCCTCTCTCTCCATCTCCCCAGCAATGTCTGGACGTTTCTGGTCACCATATGTGATGTGTTTCAGGAAAATGAGTCACAAGTCGCAAAATTGATATTTTTCAAAGTGGTTATTTAACAAGATCTCTTCATTGAAATGTTCTGATTCGTTTAGGGTTAGCACTTATAGTCATATGAATCTGTATAACAAATTTGGGGACATTGTATTAAAAAAAATCCTTGCGTTTTGAAGCCCTTCGTCTGGAGTATATTTAATAACTTTACCGGTAATTACCCATCCAGAAACATTGCAAACTTTCTTTTTCAAAAATAAAAATATTAAACCTAAAATATAGAAATACTCAGTAGGTATCCTAGTGTTTACCATCATTGGAATCAGCTTGATCTCATCTTTTCAAATATGATGATATCTCAAAATTATTTTCCTAAAACAGATCACATATATTATATGGAATAGTTTGACCCTATATATGGCTATCAAATGGTCGGAACTTAGAACAAATCTTGGAGAAAATCTAAAAACAGCGAAAAGCTTTCGTCACAAGGTTACTGCCATACAAGCGACGTCACTTCCTGTCCTGGAAGAAGTAGCAAGTGCACGACAAACCTGTTGGCAGCCATTTTGAACTTACACGCCGTATGCACTTCCGGAACTCAGCACTGTCCTAACTGAGTGCCTCAAGGCACTCCTCACCCTGAATGGGTCAAATAAAGACTCATAAAGTTAACTGTAAACACAGTTGTGAGTATATGTGGACTTGCACGTATGTACACCACTTGAGTGTAACGTTCTCCTACTCCTCACTGTTCATGGGGGAATGTCCAGAAGTAAATCGCCCCAGAATATACATTTTACAGTGATAAATTAGCTGCTTGTGAGACCGTCAACCTCTCTCTATAGTCTATTGGACCGCCCCCCCCTCCCACACAAAGCTGTTGATTGTTGTGTTGACAAGCGTTGGTCAGCGCTGAGCGTGACCAACGGTAGAGTGTTTATGGACGTTTACAGATTGTTGAATGATCCCCCCCCCCACCCCCCCTGCCCCGTCCCACCTAGTGTCTCCCCGCACACACGGTGGTGTGTGCGGGGAGCACGCTCTATTGCATCATGCTAGGGTGCCCTTAGGGCTCCAACGTGGTGGCGCAAATGGCGGTCGGCACTTCCCAACGCTTCCCCATAGGAATAGTATAGGTATATCGAAAATCTATTTTACAGCGTAGATTGATTATTTCTTCGGACAAAACTTGCAGAGGACATCCTATCGTTGCGATTTCTGGGTAAGGATGTCGGCTATCGGTATGTTTACTAGGAAAACGACGCGGCCAGGTTGAGATGTGGAAGGTATTGAGCCATGGCTGTGAAGGCCCGGGGCGACAGAAGGATTCGAAATATGCCTGCTGCGCACCACCTTTCTCAAGGCGGTTTTTGGTCGCCTCTTGCCCAGAGTATAACCGCGAGATATTATGATTTGTGTAAGGTTTGCTATGGTTATTGTTAGATTATATGAATAAAGAAAAACATTTGCCGACGCACGCCCCCCCCCCCCCCCCCGACCCAGCCCCGTCCTCCCTAGTGTCCCATACACAGACCGCCACTGGCGTCGTGTGTATGGGACGTTCATGCCTGCATGCAGGTTCATGTAAACACGGACGTACGGTAGCGCCGGAGCGGCTTGTCTCGGAACTAAAATGCGTTGAACATGCCGTGAACGATGGCGCCGATTGAATGCCTATCTTAAAACACCCAATGGATTATTACAGACTGTGTAAGTGTTGAGAACAGATTACAAAATTGGAGTAAACTGAAGTGTACAGAACTGGTATCTAGGACGATTTGAATAAGTGAAAATGTTTGTCACCGGGAAAAATAAGGAGAACGAGCCAATAAGTATAGGAGTCAGTAGACGCTAAGCGTACAATTATTATGGGGGTTGCAACGGGTATTGAGATCGATAAGAAGTCTTCGACTTTTTCCCTGGGAAAAAGCGGAAAGGTTGCCGTTCGTCTAGTTATGCACACATGTACACATCCAGGTGTATATTACTCCAGTGTGTGCCCTCCTCCAGGTGATGAAACGTTTTCTCCAGGACATTCAGTGCATGACAACAGAATGGCCATACCCGCTGTTCCAGTAACCTCCCTTCTACTACCCGCTGTTCCAGTAGCCTCCCTTGTACTACCCGCTGTTCCAGTAGCCTCCTTTGTACTACCCGCTGTTCCAGTAGCCTCCCTTGTAACATATACTCCCCACTACCCATTCACCCACTGTGCATACATACATATGGGTCAGATTTTCAGAAAATGTACAATTGGCAGCTGTGCACATTTAGTAAATTCTACTAAATTAGGCTGCAATTTGGTCAATACTGGGTAAATTCGAGAATATTCGGCATTGTATTGATTCTAGTAATCTGTTTGGTTAGGTTAAACTGTGTTTTGGACTTTATTTTCGTCTGAAATTTGGGTTATTTTAGAAGATGGATGAAGTTGAATTGTACATTTTCTGGAAATCTGACCCACATACATAGACGTGGTACAGCCCCGCAGGGGACGAGGGACAAATGGCCATAAATTGTAAAATAGTTGAATGGATTTCAGAGTTATGTTGTCGTTCTTTTATCTAGAACCTGTGAAATACTAAAATGCACTACTCGTTAAGTCCTACCCTACTATTCTCATCTCAAAACTTACCTGATAATATGCTTTCTCTCTCTAACTTCATTCATTCTATTTCACCAACTGTCGTGCTATTTGGTTCTGGTTTTATAGCTTATTATTTAGAGACTCAAGATACGTAACTCTGACAACCTAAAATCAGTTCCTAGTGTCTCCAGAAAAGACAATTTGGTCTAAAGCCAGATACAGATTTTAGAATGCGATAGTTATGATGACAATGAGTCAAAAGTCGCAAAAAAGGGATTTTGAGATATCATCATAATTTAAAAAGGATTCCAATGATAATAAATATTAGGACCACTCTATATAATAAGCATTCTATATTAAAATTTTTAAGTTTGACATTTTTATTTTTGAAAAAAAAAGGTTTGTAATATCTTTGGATGGACAATTATTAAAACAGTGTTAAGCATCCCAAAAATAAAAACATTCCCCCAAATAAATCTTGTAAATAAAACACTTTGAAAAATAACAATTTTCCGACTTGTGACTCGTTGTCTTGTCACACATCAAATATTGTATTTTCAATACGTTTCATTGAGTCCAGTTCCAGCAAGACTTGTATTCTATATACATAATCTGATGAAAGGATTACATAGACACATTAAAATTAAGAAAACAGCTAGGCCACAGAAGAAGGCACAACAATTGTTTCTTTCATTTCTTCCACTGTAAGATCTGGTTCGTTGAACTGTGACTGTCACGGAACAATACATGTATGAATAATTAGTCTTTGTTTAAAATGGTTGAGTGAGTTTTAAATCATTGCACTGCTATAGAAATACATAACGACTCCTTTAAATCGTCTGGGTAGATCAACAGAAGAGTTTTTATAAGCCAAGACTTAAATAAAGACAAATTGTCTCCATTTGATATGCGAAGATTAATCATAGTTTTGGTGTTGTAGAACTTATGGTTAATGTACCATGGAAGCTAGCATCAGAACAAGTCCTAACAATTTTTTTCAAATAGATTTTATTGGGTCAAATTACAAATGCATGCTATTGTCGTAGAACCCATTTTCGTAGAACCCAGTGTTACAAGTATTCAAGAGGTATTTACATTTTTAAGCATATGACATCAGTTGTAAATTAATTAGGTACAGGTTCGAACAATTAGACATTAAGAAGTACTATTAGACATAATATAAAATTAAATCTACTTCAATACAATATTATATACAATTTTTTCGTCGATTTTTCCTCGTTTTAGATAATGATAATAGCTACACGAATAATAAAATCAACATCGAGTCAGTCAAATGTTCACATATGTGATGTGTTTTAGGCAAATGAGTCACAAGTCGCTAAAAATGGATTTTGAGATGTCACCACATTTAAAAAGATGAGATCAAGCCGATTCCAATGATAGTAAACACTAGGACATCATATAAGTATTTTTATATTTTGAGTTTGATATTTTTATTTTTGAAAGAAAAGGTTTGCAATATTTCTGGGTGGGTAATTACCAGTAAAGTAGCTATATATACTCCATACGAAGGCCTTCAAAACGCAAGAGTATATTCAATACAATGTCCTGAAATTTGGTGCATAGATTCATATGACTACAAGTGCTAAACTCTCTAAAAAATTAGAATAAATATAGAGGTCTAGTGAATAAATCACTTTGAAAAATATCAATTTTGCGACTTATGACTCATTTTCCTGGAACACATCATATATTATATCCAAACTTCTTTCACAGAAGACTTAAATAATGGCATATTTTGTTTTAATATTTTTATTCAACAAAACATTTTGTAATTATTACAATATTCTCAGTGCAAGCTGTGACAGAGTATAACTGTTACAAAAAAATGCAACTTATAGAAAGATATACTATCATTTAAATCCTCCTTTCGTCTCTACTTATAATACACATTTGATGACGAGGTAACTATACAACTGAATAAAAAAAATAGAAGCAAATTATCATAAAAAACATCCCCATTTGTCCTAATTGTATCATGATATACCATTTACCAAAAACATAGGTTATACAACTGAATGATATACAAAGAAAATTTACAATTATACGTTAAGTAGCCACAGAAGACCATGGTATTGTTTGATGTCGCCTGTCTGAAGATACGGGGTATAAAAACTCTAAAGAAAAAAACGCAATTTACATCTCTCTAGACGGTCCAACAAATGTGTGTGGTAAAGCGTATATGGGTCAGATTTTCAGAAAATGTACAATTGGCAGCTGTATACATTTAGTAAATTCTCCTAAATTAGGCTGCAATTTGGTCAATACTGGGTAAATTCGAGTATATTCCGTATTGCATTGATTCTAGCAATCTGTTTGGTTAGGTTGAACTGTATTTTGAACTTTATTTCCGTCTGAAATTCGGGTTATTTGAGAGCATTGGTGAAGTTGAATTGTACATTTTCTGAAAATCTGAAACGAAAATATAGAAACGTACCCACCCACCTCAGGTGTGAAGGACACGTCCAAGGGTATATTCATCACTTCATGCTCTACAAGTCCTGCACCAAGATATAGTTTGATTGATCAGTTATTGTTATTGATGTAAGCTTAGTCAAACTCCTTATTCTAACGCTTCTGTTAAAGCTACCTCATGCAGCTAAGCATTAGAAAGTTAGGTTGATAGATGAACGATATATGTCAATATATAGTCTCGGGTACAAGATGATTTATGGAATCCTAATTCATCTTTGCTGCAAACGGTTGTGTTAAGTGGGCCATATGAAAACCCCTCCAAGGGAAGTGGCAAACCCAGTGGAAATCTAATATTTTAAACAAATACTGTGACAGTAGGCCTACAAGCAGCAATTACCGAGTTAATGAATCTCACATGTGTGATGTGTTTCATGAAAATGAGTAAGAAGTCGCAAAAATGATATTTTACAAAGGGTTTTATTTACAAGTTGTCTTCGTTTGAAATCTCTCATTCTTTTAGGGTTAAGTGCAGTTAGTAGCGTTAATACATGTCCCAAATTTCAGAACTGTGGATCAAATATACCCTTGCGTTTCACAGGTCATTAGCTGTCATCGGATGGAGTATATCTAGCTACATTACATTTGATTTGATTTTGAAATTTTTTTATTCAGGACACAGACATTTCCATACGCCAGTACGAATATTCCCAGAATAGCCTGATTTTTAAATTTATTTTTAAATTACATCAAGATATTTCTATGTTAACTCCTAAATTTAGTACACAAAAAAAGAATAAGAAATAAGAAATAAAAAAGAAAAACTGAGTCTAAACTAAAATTTTACAACACTAAATTTTTAAATTAATCATTATACCTGCTTAGCGACTGATCAAACTATTCTAGTTTACTGTTACTTCTAATAGTAGTACAGTGATACAAATGGGTACATATCTGATTAGCATACAGATAGTTCTAATTAGATCAGGCTAATTTCTTAAAAACAGTAGTACAAATAAAAACAACAATTACACAATGTTCCGCGTCGTGCTCTTACATACTGACCATTGAATATTCCATACCTCGTTAAATTATAGCTTTTACAATCTTACATTATTTGTCATCATCTCTTTTTACTTTTCACATGGGCCTACTCGCGAGGTAATACAGCTTCAGTGCAACAGTTTTATATATATTAAACATCTTAATATTTTTACATTAAGGAACTTTTCCGACATCTGAGAACAATTAGTCAGACAAAAAATATTCCGCTACTTACAAGCATTCCGTTATATAATTACCATAACACTCAATCACATTTCAATCAATCCAGATTCTATAAATTTACCATAGTAGTACATTTTTATCGCGTTCTTGAACCCAATATCACCCTCTATTGTTCTTATTTTTTCGGGCAACTTGTTCCAAGTGTCATTTACTCTACCTAAAGTGGTTCTTTTGATTTGTTGTTTTTTCCACTTTATTATCTCAGTTTTTTTCCTATAACCATTCCTGAGCATGTGCCCAGCAACGTTATTATCAGCATTATGGGTAATTACCCACCCAGAAATATTGCAAATTTAAACATGAATATAGCAAGCTTAAAATATAAAGATACTTATTAGATGTCCTTCATGTTTACCATCATTGGAATCCGCTTGATCTCCTCAAATATGATGATATATCAAATCCATGTTTTGCGACTTGTGACTCATTTTCCTGAAACACATCTGAGGAAATAATTATTAAGTTTGAAAAGAATTGCTCCCAACATCGTTCTAACTTCAGAGAGGAATGAAAAAATCGTTACAGTGTGATGCATACCACAATATTGCATCTGATATGATTAAAGGACACGGTTGGAAGATGTGTCTTACAAACCAACACAGTTTCCTCAAGGTTTTCTCTCAAGTGTATTAAAGCTACTTATCATAACTCTCCCAAGCTCAATGACCTTGGAAGTGCCCTTGACACCTGATGTCTGGATAAATTAGTCTCAATAACCAGGGTTATCAATCAGAGGGGTTTTTCTTTCCAAAGAAATATTAAAGCTATGTATCATTAATCTTGCAAGTTGAATGACCTTGGGTGTCCTTGCCAGCTGATGTGTGTGTATAAGAGTGTAGGGGTTATCCATCATGTTATGTACAGTTGTATGGGATCATCACTCATTATCGCTCAGTAGATGTATCCTTGGGTGCATTGAGCTTAAGGTGGAATGTAGGTATGTATGAATGTATAATGTGTGGACTATATATATGGGTCAGATTTTCAGAAAATGTACAATTCATCTTCACTAATTCTGTCAGACGAAAATAAATAATAATAAATAAAATTTCAGACGAAAATAAAGTTCAAAATACAGTTCAATCTAACCAAACAGATTGCTAGAATCAATGCAATGCCAAATATACGAATTTACCTAGTATTGACAAAATTGCAGCCTAATTTAGCAGAATTCACTAAATGTATACAGCTGCCAATTGTACATTTCCTGAAAATCTGACCCATTATAATTATGTGTGTGAATACATACAAAAGTAGATGATTTATGTTTGTATGAAATAGATACCGCTCTGTCATTAGGTGAAAAAAAAAGGTGTTTCCGATTTATCTGGCTGAAAACTTTTTTTTTTAAATATCTTTTAGGAAACCACATCAAAGGAACTGAGAAAAATGTCAATTTCATGACAATAGTTATGTGCTTTTTTCCTTCTTTTATCGGCTTTTTTGTAAAAGAATTCAAAATAAATAGGGTATGGTAAAAAAGAAATCAGGTATTTTAGGAAGGGGGAGGTTTAGGGGGGTAAATCGGAAACACCTATTTATTTTGCCTTACATCAATTCAAATCAAATGAAATAGAATCAAATGAAATATATATCATCGCAGGTACCACTCAATACATCTTCAAATGTACACGGAAACTTCCAATTTATTGGCTATTCAAGCATTTAGGGTATAGCCAATACCATGTGAATCCAATCGGCTTATATAGGGTCTATGTCAAGCTTTGCTGGAACTGAGAGAAACTAGCTGTCAAAAGTAATATCTTCAAGACTAGAGTATCAAATTGGCTAAACCCTCCCCCTGGGTTGTAGATTAAGCCCTATAGATATGTGTACAGGTAGACAACCATACATCCATCCTCATACACTTGTACATGTCACCTAACCTTACACTATATGCAATTAATCATAACAATAAGCATATAATGGGTCAGATCTTTAGAAAATGTACAATTCGTCCTCACCGATTCTCTCAAACAACCAAAATTTCAGACGAAAATAAAGTTCAAAATACAGTTCAACCTAACCAAACAGATTGCTAGAATCAATGCAATGCCGAATATATTCGAATTTACTGGGTATTGGCCAAATTGCAGCCTAATTTAGCAGAATTTACTAAATGTGTACAGCTGTCAATTGTACATTTTATGAAAATCTGACCCATATATGGGTCAGATCTTGAGAAAATGTACAATCGTCAGCTCTATAGATTTAGAAACTTCTGGCAAATTAGAGTAGAATATTTTAAATGCTATGCATATCAAAGTATCTTTGGCATTGTGTCGATTAAAAGTTTTTTTTTTTTTTAGTTTTAAACTGCATTTTGAACGTATTTTTTTTCTTAGATTTGGTTTATTTGAGAGGATTGCGGAAGGTAAATTGTACATTTTCTGAAAGTCTGACCCGTATATGCAAGTTATTTCTAATAGACCATCATACACTTGTACATAACACCTAACCTTACTCACTATAAGGATGAAATCACCAGAAAATGTACAATTTGTCTTCACCAATCCCCTCAAAAAACTCAAATTTAGGACAATAATGGTGTTCAAAAATCACTTCAACATAACCAAACAGAATGTTTGAATCAAGGCAAAACGAAATATACACGGATATACCTAGTATTGACCAGTAAAATATAGCATAACTTAATAAATGCCGATTGGCAATTTTCTGAAAATCTGACCCATATGCAATTACCCATAACAATAATCATCAGTGCAAGTAATGTCTAACTACTTACAGGTGGGTCAGATTTTAAGAAAATGTACAATTCGCCTTCACCAATCCTCTTAAATAAACCACAATCACAAAAATGAGCTTCAAAATGCAGCTAATAACGTAACATAACTGATACTTTAAATCAATGCGATAGCAGATATACTGAGATATACTCGGTACCATGTTTAGCCTAATTTAGCAGAATGTTATATATACAGGATAACCAACGAGTTAGTTATCTGATTTATTATATATGCTTTATATAAGGTAAACAATGTATATTTTGAAGAAATATTATCAAATTACAACCTTATAATGATGCTTAATCATGTATTTTTGTGTGAGGGCTAGGCCTATCACTATGCATCATGCTGCTCACGGAGAGGGATAGGCCTACCCAGTTGAGAAAAATAGCTCACATTAACGAATCAATTTTACACACTTTCACAAGTTTAGAATCTTAAAAAATAAAGTTATACTTTGATAAAGGGTAGACCTTGATAGAGATGAAAGGATTTTAGTCTATTAATTCATTTGAATGAGATATTACACCTCGAGCTGTGTTGAAAGTTACGGCGATCTGCAGATCATTTTGTTGTCATTTGGGCACTACGGGAAAATCGCTCACATTTTCGAATCAATTTCCAATGTTTTCGAAGCTTTAAATAGTTTTAATACCACAGTAATGCTTTAACAAAGGATACACTTAAATAAATATAAAGTATTTTAGTTTATTTCCTTAATTTTGATCTTTATTTCACCGTTCTGCCTCCCGTTCTGCCTACGTTCACAGCTGATCAGCCTAATGGCGTGATACTCCTCAGTTGGGCCTACGCTGTCAGAGGCCCCTTCGGAATGCTACTCAGAGCGTGGAGTTGTATACGACACAACTCAGAGCGTGGAGTTGTATACGTGCACAACGTATACAACTCTATAATACGTTGTTTCAACAGCAACGCGTATATAATAAAAATAAGTAGAGCTGCCAATTGTACATTTTCTGAGAATCTGACCCACATATTTCACATACCTTCACTATTTTCATGTTTCTAAGAAAAGTAATATTTGGTGACCCTGAGATGTCAGGTTTTGGTAAACAAGGGTATTTATCATTTATCATCAAACTTCCCCTATTAGCTTTTATTATATTATGTGGGAAACAGACCTATAGCTATAGATTAGAACAGTAGATCATGGTAGTATTCACTGTAGTAAAGGGTAGTATTGAAACTTGCTAGATCATGGTAGTATTCACTGTAGTAAAGGGTAGTACTGACACTTGCTAAATCATGGTAGTATTCACTGTAGTAAAGGGTAGTATTGAAACTTGGAAGTATTCTGAAAGTGTACAGTCACTGCTACGATACTAGCACACACATTACTGCATTGATAAATCAGCAGGTAATAAATCATGTAATAAATACCACAATGTACAGTTTGAAATGGGGTTAATAGATGGGGTTGATAGATAGGGTTAATAGATAGGGTTGATAGATGGGGTTGATAGATGGGGTTGATAGATAGGGTTGATAGATGGGGTTGATAGATGGGGTTGATAGATGGGGTTAATAGATGGGGTTGATAGATAGGGTTGATAGATAGGGTTAATAGATGGGTTGATAGATAGGGTTGATAGATAGGGTTGATAGATAGGGTTGATAGATGGGGTTAATAGATGGGTTGATAGATAGGGTTGATAGATAGGGTTGATAGATGGGGTTAATAGATGGGGTTGATAGATGGGGTTGATAGATGGGGTTAATAGATGGGGTTAATAGATGGGGTTAATAGATGGGGTTAATAGATGGGGTTAATAGATAGGGTTGATAGATGGGGTTGATAGATGGGGTTAATAGATGGGGTTGATAGATAGGGTTGATAGATAGGGTTAATAGATGGGTTGATAGATAGGGTTGATAGATAGGGTTGATAGATAGGGTTGATAGATGGGGTTAATAGATGGGTTGATAGATAGGGTTGATAGATAGGGTTGATAGATGGGGTTAATAGATGGGGTTGATAGATGGGGTTGATAGATAGGGTTGATAGATGGGGTTAATAGATGGGTTGATAGATAGGGTTGATAGATGGGGTTAATAGATGGGGTTAATAGATGGGGTTAATAGATGGGGTTGATAGATGGGGTTGATAGATGGGGTTGATAGATGGGGTTAATAGATGGGGTTGATAGATGGGGTTAATAGATGGGGTTAATAGATGGGGTTAATAGATGGGGTTGATAGATAGGGTTGATAGATAGGGTTGATAGATGGGGTTAATAGATGGGGTTAATAGACGGGGTTAATAGACGGGGTTAATAGATGGGGTTGATAGATGGGGTTGATAGACGGGGTTAATAGATGGGGTTGATAGACGGGGTTGATAGATGGGGTTGATAGATGGGGTTAATAGATGGGGTTAATAGATGGGGTTAATAGATGGGGTTGATAGACGGGGTTGATAGATGGGGTTAATAGACGGGGTTAATAGATGGGGTTAATAGATGGGGTTGATAGATGGGGTTGATAGACGGGGTTGATAGATGGGGTTAATAGATGGGGTTGATAGATGGGGTTAATAAATGGGGTTGATAGACGGGGTTAATAGATGGGGTTAATAGATGGGGTTGATAAATGGGTTGATAGATGGGTTACTAGATGGGGTTGATAGATGGGGTTAATAGATGGGGTTGATAGATGGGTTGATAGATGGGGTTAATAGATGGGGTTGATAGATGGGGTTAATAGATGGGGTTGATAGATGGGGTTAATAGATGGGGTTGATAGATGGGGTTAATAGATGGGGTTGATAGATGGGGTTAATAGATGGGGTTGATAGATGGGGTTAATAAATGGGGTTGATAGACGGGGTTGATAGATGGGTTGATAGATGGGGTTAATAAATGGGGTTGATAGATGCGGTTGATAGATAGGGTTGAACCCGGACTCCCCATGTGTTTCCACCCGATTACAACCCTGCAGTTACACAAGTGTTTGTTGTAAAAAGAGAAGACAAAATGGATAATATTTGTATACTAGAATATGGAAATGTGAATGTCAAGTATATCTCATCAATATGTTGTGTCTGTGGCACACACCAAGCACCCAGCACAAGCTGTTCAGATTGGGAATTACTATTCCACCCCACCCAGGCCATCCAAATTACTAAGGAACCTTTCGCTTGTTTTAGTGGCAAAAAGGGAAAATATATTGTACTGGGTAGTTATGTTATATGGGTCAGACTTTCAGAAAATGTACAATTCGCCTTCACCAATCCTTTCATATAGCCCACATTTAAGACAAAAATGAGCATCAAAATGCAGTTTAACATAACAGAACTGATACTTTAAATCAAGGCGATACCAAATATACTCAGATATACCTGGTATTCTTCATTTTTCAGCCTAATTTAGCAGAATTGATAGATGGGGTTGATAGATGGTGACCCTAAATGCGTTGAGCTGCTAATTGTACATTTTCTGAAAATCTGACCCATATGAGCTATTCACTTTGAGGCACCCCCCGCCCCCGCGCCCACACACACGAAATAAGGTAAAATAATTCACATCAAAAGTGGTAGACTTGTGTTTCACGTATATAAACGGGCTCCAAGTAAAGTTTAGTCGTTTCTAATAATTTTCAGTAAATGATGTCAATTATATGAGCTACATTATGATGAGAAGTCTTCCCATTAGAACCCAACCTGTCTGTGTATCCACTCAGGGAAACATGTATAGTGTGTACAACGTCATTAAATCAGTGAACGCCAGCAACCTGTGATGACGTCACGCTCCAGCCGTCAGCCTAATGGTAGCATGTGCACATATGGGTCAGATTTTCAGAAAATGTACAATTCGCCTTCACCAATCCTCTCAAATAACCCAAAATTAAGACAAAAATGAAGTTTAAAACTTAGTTCAACATGACCTAACAGATTGTTTGAATCAAGGCAATGTCAAATATCCTCAGATATACCTAGTATTGAGCCAATTGCAGCCTAATTTAGCAGCATTTACAGCTGCCAATTGTACATTTTCTGAGGATCTGACCCATCTACATCTGTACTCCTACCTGTACTCACCTTCAACACTGGGGGTGTTTCATAAAGGGTGAAATCGCCAGAAAATGTACAATTTGTCTTCCCCAATCCTCTCAAATAACCGAAATTTAAGACAAAATTCAGGTTTAAAATTCACTTCAACATAACCAAATATATTATTTGAATCAAAGCAATACAAAATATACACAGATATACCTAGTATTGGCCATTTCACAGTCTAATTTAGCAGAGTTTATTAAACGTGTAGATCTGCCGATTGTACGTTACCTGAAGATCTGACCACTAAGCAATATATGCCACTGTATAAGAGCGCTGTACATTGGTTTAAGGTATTGTAAACATTTATATGCAGGTGAACTAACCAGTTGGTTGAAGGAGCGTGAATATTGTAATTGCATTGTATTGCAATATTCTAAGCGACTGAAACCAACGAGTTAGTTATTAGATTTATTATACATGCTTTCAATCATGAAAATTGAAAAGAAATCGGGTCATAAATTTTACCGGTAATCTTTGCCATCTTGGTTGCCATGATAACCCACCTGAATCACTAGTGAAATACGCACTATGCGTAAATCACTCTAGATACGTTGTTGTCAGAGCAATGCGTGTATAATAAATAATAATAACCCTCCTGAAGAAGCCAAAGAACGGCGAAACGCGTCAGGCTTGCCCAAGTAAAAGACAAAACTCAATACCATGGTTTGTTTCAGTTGAGTTCAAATCAATCAATCTTTAATTCATATAATAAGTCTAAAAGTCAGACTTCTTAAAACTGACACTCTCTACCGTCATTATATCAACAGGTTATTGAGTTCATGAAATGATACAGATATCATTATTTTCATTTTAACATTTCCTCCGAGATTTCCTCTTGTTTTATGATTCACTAGTGTGCATGCCATCTAGCATAGGTCGTCAGGCAATGTACAATAGGGGGATTTGCATGGCCGCCATCTTGATTCTTGATTCGCTTTACAGAATATGCTCAGATTGACAACGCACTGTAGAATGAAACCACAACGACCACAAAGGGACAAACACTGGCTAGACAGCTAACAAGATGCACAATTCATCCTTTTTAGCACCAATTATCAACTAATTTGTTGTGTTAATTGATTAAACAAGCGGATCAAGTTGGTGTTAATTAATTAACCAATAGGATTATGTTTTGTGTTAATTGGCGAAACATTAGGATTATGCTTTGTTTGATCAATAAATAGGATCGTGTTTTAGAAGTTAGTCCAATGTTGCGGTGAACTGAGACAACGTCAAAAGTAGATGTCTGCTTTAGTTTTTGTTTCCTTAATGTATGTTATCTCCTTTAGCATAATTCCGTCAGTGATGACTGAGAATATCAACACTCTCGTTGTAATGTGCATTTGGCAGAATAAAAAGTGTTCAATCAATCAATGGCACTGCTTCAGTTCCCAATGATTTAGCTTTAATTTCAATAGACTTCCAACTTTGTTTTATATGCAATATATCACTTAGTGTATTTGGGTCAGATTTTCAGAAAATGTACAATTGGCAGCTGTACACATTTAGTAAACTCTGCTAAATTAAGCTGAAATTTGGTCAATACTAGGTAAATTCGAGTATATTTGGCATTGTATTGATTCTAGCAATCTGTTTACTTAGCTTGAACTCTATTTTTAGCTTTTTTTTCGTCTGAAATTTGGGTTATTTGAGAGGATTGCTGAAGGTGAATTGAACATTTTCTGAAAATCTGACCGTATACCTCCTTTAGCATAATTCCGTCTGATGACTGAGAATAGCAACACTCTCGATGTAATGTGCATTTGGCAGAATAAAAAGTGTTCAATCAAACAATGGCAGTGCTTCAGTTCCCAATGATTTAGCTTTAATTTCAATAGACTTCCAACTTAGTTTTATATACAATAATAATTATATCACTTAGTGTGTTTATAAAGCTCAAGCCAGTGAAGGATATATATACTGAATGTGTAAGTTAAGCTCAATAGAAGTATCATATAACTGTAATGTGTCCTGTACATCACAGCTGGAGATTCAATCATCCCTTCACCAGCCTCACATGCACACCTTGGAGCTGTCTGGTACAATAATTACACCAATGCATCAACGCTACTTTTTTATTTTTTAATTTAAAGGCGCTCGGGAGAAAAGGAGAGTGGTGTAAAGCTGTTGTTATACCTTTTTGTGTCACATATACAGTGGAACCTCGCATAAAGACCACCTCTCTATAGAGACCACTCCTCAATTATATATATACAGTGGAACCTCGCATAAAGACCACCTCTCTATAGAGACCACTCCTCTATTATATATATACAGTGGAACCTCGCATAAAGACCACCTCTCTATAGAGACCACCCCTCTATTATATATACAGTGGAACCTTGCATAAAGACCACCTCTCTATAGAGACCACCCCTCTATTATATATACAGTGGAACCTCGCATAAAGACCACCTCTCTATAGAGACCAGCCCTCTATTATATATACAGTGGAACCTCGCATAAAGACCACCTCTCTATAGAGACCGCCCTCTATTATATATATACAGTGGAACCTCGCATAAAGACCACCTCTCTATACAAACCACCCCTCTATTATATATACAGTGGAACCTCGCATAAAGACCACCTCTCTATAGAAACCACCCCTTTATAAAGACCAGTTTCTCTCAGTCCGGAAATGCTTTCCTCTTATTAGATTAGCCCCTCTAAAGAGACCACCTCGCTATGAGACCACAGATTCTTCAGTCTCAAGGGGTCGACAGCTCCCCTGAGTCACCTCCTGCCTAGGTGATGTTGATGTTTATGTAATGTTATAATAAACTTATACTGATGTAAGCATGTCAAAGGCGACCCACACAGGGCCGATTTGGGCTCCCAATTAATCCTAGGAATACTGCTGAAATCCTAGAATGTTGGTTCCTAAATCGGGCCAGTTTGGGTCTGGGGCCGAGTAGTCGGCCGATTAGCTATGTATTCGGGAGCCTAATCAGATGATATTTAGGAGCCGAATTGGACAATATAGCTCCGATTTCAGTCCAGAATTGAATTCCTAGGATTAACATTTCCAGAATCCTAGTAATTCCAAATCGGCTATGTGTGGGTTTAGGGCCGAATAGTCGTTGTGGCATAGCGTGTGATTGGGAATGGTGCACCGATGATTCAATATAATGAATCATCGGGACAAACTCTCCCAATTTGTCCCAAAATGTTAGCAGTTCTACCAGGCAGGTCAATTTGAAAGGCCATAACTTCCCTAATTTCTGGAGTATCAAAACAATTTTTTCACTTTTGTAGTGCTCACTTGATAGAGTCTGTGTCTAGATCATTGATGATAAGGGCACTGAAGATTGGTACATATTTGTTCATAAATGAAGATTTGAATTAGAAATAAATAAAAGAAATATGCATGTAATGTTTTGAACTATTTTGTATCGACATAAGGGGGATAACGTTTTTTAGTTTGTAAAAATATTCCTACTATAGTTCTTAACTGAACATGCCTGGAGGTGAGGGGAGGGAGGACCAGCTAGGACCACTCCTTTAGGTAATGAGGCCCGCCATCCTGATACATACTGTTATACATGACCGCCATCACAGCCATTACAGTGTTCTGGATGATCGCCATCAGGCTTGTGGGGCAGACGGTGATGATAAGACAAGGGGAGCTGTCCCCCAAATCTGAGTTCCTCCATCCTATCCCAGCTGTTGTTTTCATGAGGAGGTGACAGATTTCGAGAGGTTTAATGGAATTCCGTCTTCCACCCATCCCCATCAAAGAAATGTCACCGCAGTACGGGTATCATGTTACCAACTATAGAAGAAAAGTTACAATAGTATTTCCGATCGGGGAAGCAGAAAATGTTTTCATTTTTCTTTTACCTTACAGGCTTATAGAATCGGCCTCCAAATCGGTTATGCCATGTACAGCCGATTTCATTTTTGGGAGAAATCGGGACTCAATTTGGCTCAAATATGCCCGATTTCATGTAATATTGCTAGGATTTCAGCCCCGATTGGTTGGTACACCCCAAATCGGGTCATTTTTCAAATCGGTCCTGTGTGGGTGGGGTTTTAGACTTACTCCAACCCTTATTTGACTATTCTGCAAGGCTAAATAGCCAAGTGTACTTTATATTATTTTATTCTGCTTTATTCTAGTGTTTGCTCTGTGTAAAATATTATTTACTATTTAAATGTAGAAGGACCCCTCGGAACAACTATCTTTGACAGAGATGAGAGTCCTATTTTCATATAGACCTTATGTACAACAAAATGAAAACAAAGTTTCAATATAATATATCCCACCAATAAACTCATTCACTAGTGGTCGTGAATGTGACTCAATTTATTTTAAATGTTACTTATTAGATTATCAAAGGCATATATAATAAATCATATTTAAGTCCCTATTTCCCCTCCTGCCCCCTCCGCCTCTACAAACCCCTTATCCTCCTCATCCTTTCACTACTTTCTACCTCTGCTACTGTAACATCATTGCTCTTATAGGGTCAGATTTTCAGAAAATGTACAATTGGCAGCTGTACACATTTAGTAAATTAGGCTAAATTAGGCTGCAATGTGGTCAATACTAGGTAAATTCCAGTACATATTTGGCATTGCATTGATTCTAGCAATCTGTTTGGTTAGGTTGAACTGCATTTTGAACTTTATTTTCGTCTGAAATTTGCATTATTTAAGAGAATTGGTGAAGGTGAATTGTACATTTTCTGCCGGCTTCACCCTACTCCACCTCATCCTGACTACATACATGTATCGGATCTTCAGAAAATGTACAATTCACTTTCACCAATCCTCTCAAATAACCCAAATATAAGACAGAAATAAGGTTCAAAATACAGTTTAGCATAACCGAACAGATATATTAAATCAACACAATACCAAATATACTCAGATATACCCGATATTTGTCATGTTTCAGCTGAATTTAGCAGGATTTCCTAAATCAGTAGAGCTGACAATTGTACACTTTCTGACGATTTGACACACATATCTGTACAATTAGTCCATTTCCCAGTCTCCACACTGATAATGGCGTCCATGAATCGGTCCATGAATCGGTACTGTAGGGTCGCTTGGTACCACCCGAGGGTGAATATAATGCAACTTTTTTCTCTTTTTTTGCTGCTATTGAATTCAGGATTAGTCAATTTCTGCGCTTGGTTGACCACAAGGCATACAAGAGTGCAAGTGAAAGAATCTATTCTGGTAAAATCTACTTAAAATGGCACATTTCATGAAGTTTCATTGACCACAAACTTAAACAGATTTCATACAAAAGTCGCACAGCCGTATATATATATATATGGGTCAGATTTTCAGAAAATGTACAATTCGCCTTCACCAATCCTCTCAAATAACCCACATTTAAGACAAATTGAGCTTCAAAATGCAGTTTAACATATCAGAACTGATACTTTAAATCAATGTGATATCAAATATACTCAGATATATCCGGTATTCTTCATTTGTCAGCCTAATTTAGGAGAATTTCCTAAATGTGTAGAGCTGCCAATTGTACATTTTCCGAAAACTTGACCCATATATATATCTTTCATGCGTTGCCATTGCACACATTAATTAGAATACAAAATAGTGTGTAATCTGGGTAAAGTTACAAAAAGATAATTCAACTTTTATACCCACTTAAGCATATTCCATGCTTTCACATAAATTAAACCCAAATCAGATTCACCCCAGTCAATTTAGTCTCATCTTGAATACATGGTCGTTGTGATATGAATATGGAATACACTTTCTAAGTGTGTTTGTTTCAAGGTTTCCTGTCGCACTCAATGTGAAATTGTGCACATCATTCCACACTCACAATGATAAATGGGTCAGATCGACAGAAAATGCACAATAGGAGAGTTGCATGTGCCACTGCGCATGTTTGTCACAGTGCATTCTGGGATGGATTCTGATAAATCTGACGTACAAATATTTGGCACAATTTTTATCTAAAATTGCAAGAATGTTTTCACCAATATCAGAGCTTCTATAAATGATATATGCATACCAAATGCATGGTGGGAAGGATGGAGGTTCTGTTATGGAAACATGTATAGCACATGGATATTGACATTGAATTGAATTGAATTGAATAATCTTTTATTTGTCTAAGTAATACAAGAGATAGACAAACAGGTCTACAGGCCTCTGGGAAGGTCCCAGCTCTTCCAGCCGTTACCTTTTACATTAGAGCATTGATAAATATTCCATGCTGAACATGACATGTTTTTATAGATTTTACACTGTACCATTACTCCCATAATTCCATGCGAATCAAGATTCAAAATGGCCGCTATGCAAATCCCTTATTGGCAGCTCTACACATTTAGTAAGTCCTGGTAAATTAGACTGGAAACTGACCAATACTACATATCAGAGTTCATTTGGTATGAAGTTGATTCAGAAAGTCTCTTCAGCTATTTTGAACGGTTTTTTTTAACGTCATTTTTGTTTTAAAGTTATTTTTGAGAGAGAATTTGTGAACCCGAATTGTACATGTTCTGGCGATTTCTCCCATATGCATATTTTTGCTTATAGAGCAACACAAACATGTGGATGTAAATGTATGAATAATGGAAATTTATATTATTACTTTTTTTTGACAAATTTATTCAGGTAAACAGACAGTTACAATCTTCAGAAAAATACTGATATAATTGTGATTTTCATCATGACCTGACTTATTATGCTATTTATACAATGTGGAGAGGTATCTTTTCTAATTCAGCCATTTCGGTTTTTTATAAGTTTTAACCTTAACTAGTTATTACAGAAATTTTATAATTTTTTTTATAAACTGATGAGAGATGAGATGAAGATTACTGTCTAATAATACATACATTGACTCTTTTAAGCGAGTGTCCTTGATATATCATGGATCCTGTGATACAGGAAAGGAATTACTTACACATAACAATCATAATCATTCGATCAGTGGGATTTTGTACAAGAGTTTTTATACATAAATTCGATGTTACAGTATTTTTTATAACCTCAGCAAAGAAGCATATTGCCTGCCATAAGATATCAATATGTTTGCAGAAAGAGACATTCGAACTCATAATCGTGGTACATACATGGCGAATATAAGTTTATATTCTAAAGTTATATGATAAATATCAGTTTAGGCCTATATGACGAAGCAGAGAGTGGAGAATATAGATTAGAATTTAAAGTAGAAAATAGTATTGACCTTGATGGATATTAAGTAAGTAAATCTTTCAAGACTACTTTCAAATTGAGAAATGAAACTTTTCACTTTTGTGAAATTTGTTTAAAATCTTAAAATGTCCCGCACCACCCCCAAACACACACACACACACGCTGTAACACCCCTCATACACCACTGGCATATAAAAAAGTAGAGAGATTTTAACCTATATTTCATTACAACACCTGTAATTATTGATACTGAAAGTGTTAAAACTAACATAAATACTGCAGGAGGTCAAGGTCTACCACATGCCCCAAGTATGTTAGATCAACTTGCACGCTGGTGTCATGTTCCATGCTATATGGGTCAGATTTTCAGAAAATGTACAATTGTCAGCTGTACACATTTAGTAATTTCTGCTAAATTAGGCTGCAATTTGGTCAATACTAGGTAAATTCGAGTATATTCGGCAACGCATTGATTCTAGCAATCTGTTTGATTAAGTTGAACTGTATTTTGAACTTTATTTTCGTCTGAAATGTGGGTTCTTTGAGAGGATTGGTGAAGGTGAATTGTACATTTTCTGAAGATCTGACCCATATAGAGCATCGATGAAGTGAACGCCGATGCACAATCCATCATGCACAGTTTCTAAGAATGTCTGTTAAAATGGGCTGATTGATATAATAGTAATTACATCAACCTATTCTAGGTCTAATGACATGTATTGATTGGTACACATTTGTCTCATATTTGGCAACCACATAATGAGGAATGGATGTAAGGAATACGGCACATACAAACCCCCTATTGTGTATCCCAGCATGCACTGTAATATACATGTGCAGTGACACATACAAACCCCCTATTGTGTATCCCAGCATGCACTGTAATAGACATGTGCAGTGACACATACAAACCCCCTATTGTATAACCCAGCATGCACTGTAATAGACATGCACAGTGGCACATACAAACCCCCAATTGTGTAACCCAGCATGCACTGTAACAGTGCAGTGGCACATACAAACCCCTTATTGTGTATCCCAGTATGCACTGTAATAGACATGCACAGTGGCACATACAAGGCCCCTATTGTGTAACCCAGCATGCACTGTAACAGACATGCGCAGTTGCACATGCAAACCCCCTATAGTGTATCCAAGCATGCAATGTAACAGACATGCACAGTGGCACATACAAACCCCCTATTGTGTATCCCAGCATCCAGTGGTACATACAAACCCCCTATTGTGTATCCCAGCATCCAGTGGTACATACAAACCCCCTATAGAGTATCCAAGCATGCAATGTAACAGACATGCACAGTGGCACATACAAACCCCCTATTGTGTATCCCTTGATGCACTGTAACAGACATACACAGTGGCACATACAAACCCCCTATTGTGTATCCAAGCATGCAATGTAACAGACATGCACAGTGGCACATACAAACCCCCTATAGTGTATCCAAGCATGCAATGTAACAGACATGCACAGTGGCACATACAAACCCCCTATTCTGTATCCCAGCATGCAATGTATCAGTGCAGTGGCACATACATGCACAGTGGCACATACAAACCCCATAGTGTGTATCCCAGCATGCACTGTAACAGACATACACAGTGGCACATACAAACCCCATATTGTGTATCCCAGCATGCACTGTAACAGACATACACAGTGGCACATACAAACCCCCTATTGTGTATCCCAGCATGCACTGTAACAGACATGTACAGTGGCACATACAAACCCCCTATTGTGTATCCCAGCATGCACTGTAACAGACATACACAGTGGCACATACAAACCCCATAGTGTGTATCCCAGCATGCACTGTAACAGACATGCGCAGTTGCACATGCAAACCCTATATTGAATGCATCCAATCAAAAAGTCTTTTTTCCAACACTCAGCTGACAATCCTCCATGAGACATCATCTCAGTGGACACTTGGCTTTAAACATCGATCAACCAAAAACTCATCAACTTGTATTCTGTAGCTTTGATGTATCTATGTGCATTACATTGGGATCGGTAACCTGAGAGTCAGAGTGACATTTAGGGCTGAGAAGTCTATTATATGGGTCAGATTTTCAGAAAATGTACAATTCATCTTCACCAATTCTCTGAAATAATATATATATATAATCATTTTTATTTCAACACATATTATACATATGACGATTTCACATTAAAAATTGTACATATATTGTAATGCATTAAAATAGGGTGAAGCACCCTCTAAACCTAGGTTTTCCTGACGACCCTTAAACGATCCTGACGATCCTGACGACCCTTTCTTTAATCCAAATTTAAGACAGAAATCTGGTTCAAAATTCAGTTCAACATGACCAAACAGACTGTTTGAATCAAGGCAATACCAAATACATTCATATAAACCTAGTGTTGATGATCTTTCAGTCCAATTTTGCAGAATTTACAAAATATGTTGATCTGCCAATTGTATATTTTCTGAAAATCTGGCCCATATACAGTGACATGCCCTAATAGTGACAGCTGTGAGGCCTACATGTCAATGACCTTGAGGACAATTCTGTAGTCCAGTACTACAGTTTAGCATTATCTGTATCTGTATTTCTTGTACCACTTATTTATTTCATGAATGACAACAATGTAGAATACTCTTTGCTAAGAATTGAGGGTTTATAAAGGTGCCATTATCAATTTACATAATTAGGGATTAAGTTAATTATTGATGAATATAACTGTACATGGATGTTCTTTGGCAGCGATGTTGTTTCTTTACTGTATGATAGGAGATGGAGGAGTGTAGAAATGTTGATATGAAATTAAGGATTTAATTCTAAACAATATTTCATGGCTTGAATTTTGAAAAACATTTAATAGTAATAAAGCATTCTTTATTTTGCTAAGCGACACATGTACAAAACAGAACAAAACAGGTAGTTTCTGATTTGATCTTGGGTATTTATTTTTATTTTTTAGTATTTTTATACAGCACATCTTCTGTAATAACGACAGTTGAGTTATCAACAAACAAGTACATTGTACAATGAAGTTCTAATAATGAATTTCTCAAATTCCTTCCCTAAAATTTCCTTAAATGTAAATACCAGTGTTGTCCGCACTGCAGCAGGCGGGAATTCAAGGAACTAATGGATGAAACAATAGAAGTCAATACATTTTGTTCAAACTTTGTATTGAGAAAGAACATGGTTGGGGGAATACAAAATGCCAAAAAAACTGGATGTTTTCATATTATTTTGTGTTTTAGGGATGAGTGAAGTTTACTTCCATTCACTATTGATTTCAATGGGGGAAACCCATTGGGATTTAGCTGAATAACTTTTTTTTTAGTTCAATGACCCCTTATTTTTTTTAATTGGGAGGGTAGAATAACATGTCAGCAATGTATATGCAGATTTTAAAGAAAATCGTATGATTCAATCATATGCTATTGGGGAAAATGCAGAAAATACCCGTTTTCCCATAGACTTCTATAGTGAACAGTAGTAAATTTTAGTGGTCCCTAAAATAAAAACTAATCCAATGATATATGGTTTTGGGGGGCTTTTTGGGTTCCCCCAACCATGTTCTTTCTAAATCCAAAGTTTAAAGAAAATTCCATGATTCATTCATTTTTTCATTAAACACTGGTATTTACCTTTAACATCTGGATCAGGGCGTTAGAAAATGACCAATCAGCAGCCCTACATACTTTTTTTTTTAATGATTATTGCTAAATTAGGCTGAACAATGCTAAATACCAGGAATATCTTAATATAGTTGGTGTCCCCTGAGTCTAACAGGATGTTTGATAATGTTGAACTATACTATATTTTCAACCTTATTTTTGTCTTAGATTTGGGTTATTTGAGAAGTTTGTTGAGGGCGAATTGTACATTTTATGATGACCTGACCCAAGGAAGATATTTAGTAAGGATTTGTTATGCAACGGGCATATGGTCAATCTATCTCTACCAATATAGTAACAAAATGGCACCCATGCATAGAAATGAATATCCTTATTTCATCATCTTCAATTCACTGTTTTACCCTGGAAGACCTGCAAATGTAAATCCGCAGAGGGAAATCAACTTATATTAATTTGGAAAATGATGTAAAAGGATGTAAAATGAATCTTGAAATAAAACTATTATTACAATTTAGAATTCACCACCTCCCCTTTGGCTACGTTTACATTTTGAAATTCAAGTTCTATCCAAACAATAGACCAGTGAACAATGTAGGGAGGACCTCGCCACTCCTCTCCACCTACAGAACCAGCAAAACAACTTTTATGAGTGTAAGATTGCAATAGGATAATATACCTTTCATTATCAGCTATGATTTACATATCTTCATCTCTGGGCGATCCTGTTATATGGGTCAGATTTTCAGAAAATGTACAATTGGCAGCGCTACATATTTAGTAAACTCTGCTAAATTAGGCTGAAAAAAGATAAATACCAGGTACATCTGAGTATATTTTGTATTATGTTGTTTCAAAATATCTGTTCTGCTTTTATTAAACCGTATTTTGAAGCTCATTTCTGTCTTAAATTAGGGTTATTTGAGAGGATTGGTGAAGGTGAATTGTACATCTTCTGATAATCTGACCCATATGTTTTTTCTATACCTAAGGCTAGAGTTGTCCAACATAAATCATCAGTTTTATCTCTCCACCATTGTGATGTATAACAGAGCAATGACAGGCATCACTGGGTCTCTGTGTGGGGTAATGCTGAAAACAACTATGCAATAAAATATAATTAAATTACTAAACCTACCGCTTTTACCTACCTTGAATGTGACTACAAATGATAAATGAAGTTATATTTTGAAGAATATCTGATCATTTTTATTCATATGTATAACCCTCGTCTCATTTCATTCCATCATCCACAAAATCCTATTGTCATATCCTAAAATACCTTTTGTAACTAAAAATGCCAGGATCGAGTGAAAAGCAGGCACTTAGCCTGATCCTTGATTTAATTGGCAAATGCCATACCCAGTTATAATTAAGAGGAAACATTTTAAAATTAAAATAATAATGATAAATTCTTTATTTGCAAGACTAAGAGATGCAAACTTGGTTATGCTCTTCAGATTTAAGAATGTGGCCTTCAACTGCATGCCATGCTACCGACCTATAGAAACTAACGACAATGTATAAGTACAAGATAATATAATTAAACATTAGAGTGGTGAGATAGTTTCAGTATTGATGACAAATTTGAACACAATTTTTACATACTAATACAGTTATTGGTGGCAGACGATGTAGACGATATATGTAGTTCGCAAAGCTCCCACAAATGAAGGGATAATTTAAATCAACACAATACCAAAACATATTCAGATTTTCCTAGATTTATCGTTTTTCATCCGAATTTAGCAGAATTTATTAAAGGTACATGTTCTTATACCATGACCCAGATCAACTAATAAAGCATTATTGTTCTACTTTACTCTAACATGTAATAAGTATAAAGTGGGGCCTTGTGATGTATAGCAATAACATGAAAGTGGGTCAGACTTTCAGAAAATGTACAATTTGTCTCCACCAATCCTCTCAAATTACCCACATTTAAGACAGAAATGAGCTTCAAAATACAGTTTAACATAACAGAACTGATACTATAAACCAACGCGATCGCAAATATACTCAGATATACCCAGTATTTATCATTTTTCAGCGATATTTAGCCTAATTTACTAAATTTTCTAAGCTGGCAATTGTACATTTTCTGATGATCTGACCCATATACGTGTGTGGTAACACCTCCTGTATCAATACACCTACATCAACTAATAACCATCATTGATGTCTAATTCTCCCCATTAGAGGGCTGACTGATGCTCTTAATGAGGTACATTGTGCTAATTAACAGCTGTAATATAGGTCACTGACACTGACTGATTACACAGGCAAATCAATCAATGAGGAAATTATATTGCATTTATTGTATATTACCCTAATAACGGTGCATAGAGCAACAACACGTTGGTATTATTTCAAATAAAAACACTCAGAAACCGTTATCCACAGCGTTTGCTTTCGGTTTTGATGGTTTATTTCCTTATTATTTAATAAAATTATATTGTCATTAAAGATGATATACAAAACAGCAAAAAAGCCTATTATCTATCAGTATAATTATCGTAAAACTTTTATTCTGTAAACATACATTTCTGATCAATGAAGTACTAAAAAGGAAAGTTATCTCCATGTATTCATTTGCGTGGAGATCTTCCATGTCTCCCTTTTTAAAATAACGGAGTTATTAGAGACTATAAAGAAATACAGCAAAAATGTCGATCTATACATATTCAATAGTCAATGAGTTAAGAGTTGAGGCTCACTATGTTACTTACTCAATATAATATAATTGATTTATGATTGGTTTATGACGGTTATGGCAGTGTTCTGTTCATAGTTCTTGTTCTAGTGCCTTTAAGTGTAATAAACCGTCCAGTGAAAATCCAATACTGATAACATATTATTAATGAGTTTCTTAGCCTAAATCGACCCCGACAACTTCTCAAAAATCACTCTAGTACCCAGAAGTACTAAAAAGGAAAGGTCCTTCCCCATGTATTCATTTGGGTCAGATTTTCAGAAAATGTACAATTCAACTTCACCAATCCTCCCAAATAAACCAAATTTCAGACGAAAATGAAGTTCAAAATACAGTTGAACCTAACCAAACAGATTGCTAGAATCAATGCAATGCCGAATATACTCGAATATACTTAGCATTGACCAAATTGCAGCCAAATTTAGCAGAATTTACTAAATATGTACAGCTGCCAATTGTACATTTTCTAAAAATCTGACCCTTTTACGCGGAGATCTTCCAGGTAGTGCTTTTTTACATAATGGAGTTATAAGGAACTATAAAGTATACAGCAAAAATGTAGACAACAATGTAGATAACGCATTATTAATGAGTTTCTTAGCCCAAATCGACGCCGAGAACTTCTCAAGAATCACTCTAATACCCAGAGAGTGAACATTTATAAACAAACTCATAAATGCCTCAACTACTGCTATCTCTAGTATCGTGTGAGCCCATCCCCTTAGCGTGTTGTGTATACAATATCTCTACACAAGGTTTAGTACCGTTTTATTGCAACTATAGGGAAGGGCATGTCACCCCTCATCTCACCCCTTCTGAACTTAGGGGTTGGGGGAGGGTCTTTCATACAAATGAGAGAACATTGTACGATAGAAGATACCTTGTATATGATAGAAGATACCTTGTATATGATAGAAGATACCTTGTATATGATAGAAGATACCTTGTATATGATAGAAGATACCTTGTATATGATAGAAGATACCTTGTATATGATAGAAGATACATTGTATATGATAGAAGATACCTTGTATATGATAGAAGATACATTTTACGATAGAACCAGCAACCAGCCATTTTACATTTTTCTCATTTTCAAGTCATTTCATTTTTTAATTTCACTTATATCTTCACCTCTGGGACTCGGATTTCTTTTAAACTCACACATGTAGTTATTGATGCAATTCCCTTTCAATTGGTGAAAGAATTAGGGAGTCTAACATCGAATTAAGGGAGAAAAGTCCGTTGGATAGGGTTTGGATATATATTGGTTCTCTGTTATAGAGGTATGGGTGGCAGTCGTAAGCTTGTGTTCATCTCACCCCTTCTGAACCTACGGGTCTTTCATAGAAATGAGAGAAAATTGTATGATATATTATGATACATTGTACAATATAAGATAGAATTTATCTTCACTAGTGAGTAATGTGGTTGTCATGGCAACTACTTTGTTTTTTTGCTAAGATTACCACTGAAATTCAAGTTTATGACTCGATCTTTTTCTTATACCTTGAGTCCTAAGGTCAAACAGTGAGTAAATATTAATAACCTGAGTCCTATAGGTCAGAGAATAAGTAAATATTGACGAAGTGCAAGCATTATGTTAGCAACAAATATTATTTAAGTGCTAAACCAATATAATACAGATACAGTCATGGGTATATTCTACCACTGCGGGTGTTTTCAAACAATTTTGCCTAATTCTATTTTAATTAGTTTCTTTCTTATTCTGAGATTCATGATACAATGAACCGTTAGTGGTAATTCTTGTGTCCTCTTGAGATATATTTACTGTGCACTATACCAGACACTAAACCAGCGTGATGTTAGTTAATCTCTGTCATTACTGCATTTCTGGAGCAACAGGTCGTTTGTACATTCAACTGTAATTGTCTTATCCCAGCTTTGTAATCATAAAGTAAAAAAGATTATTTACAATCGTCATTACACACAATGTTTTATCAAAAAGACAAATGTTAGAGCTAACATCTTAAAAGCGTGTCTGCAAGACCTGTAATTACTAGTTAACAACTACCGGTAATAAATTGGTTCCCGATGTTATCAGTTCGAATCTGGATGAAAAGATCCGTTAGAACATTAATTCCCAGCTACTTGGTGTAATTATTAGTTGAATGATAACACCATTGATTTATAAAAACTTTGAAGAACATCAGTAAATAATGCCTCGGGACACTAGACTAGCAGTCGGACTAAATAGTGCCTCACCCAAGATAAGAAAAGTTGCGTAAATCACCGCATATGCTAGGCCCAGTATTATAAACCGTCTTTAATAGAAAACCAAAACAGTGGCCAAAGCTAAAAAAAATAGATAAAGTGGTCTAATAGATGAATGACAAATTATTGATCATGGAATGTTCTGTGGAATTAAAAATCTATAGTTGTATGTGCGTAATGAATATCAAAACCAGCTGAGATAGGATTTAACAAAAGTACTTGGATTGTTTAATCACAAGCGGTCATAATGTTTGATGTAAATTGTTTTTCTTTAATTTTTGGCCAAAATACAAAAAACAACCTGCATGAACGGATGTTACCTTCAAACCTCGCATAGGTGTTAATTTGAATAATCTGGTCTCGGTATCGACTATAATCAGTCTCGTATCAGTCACGTGATCAGTTGTAAGATATCTTGTTGTATATATAACTCATTCACAGTCATTTGTGATGTGTTTCAGTAAAGTGAGTCATAAGTCGCAAAATATAGATTTTTAGATACCATTATATTTGTAAAGATGAGATCAAGCCGATTCCAATGATAGTAAATAGTCTAATAATCTAATGAGGATTTCTAGATTTTAAGTTTGATATCTTAATTTTTGAAGAAAAAAGTTTCCAATATTTCTTGGGGTCAATAAACAGTAAAGTAACTAAATGTAGTCAATATAAGGACCTTTAAATCAAAAGGATATATTACATAGATTGTCTTGAAATTTGGTAGATCGACATAACTATAGGGGACACACTCTCCAAAAATCAGAAGATTCCAATAATGTGATCTTGTGAAAAAAACGCTTTGAAAAACAGCAATTTTGCGACTTATGACTCTTTTTCCTGAAACACATCACAATTTTGTTTTGAATTGATTCATTTCTGTAAAAACTGTGAGACAAGATGAAACAAATTGCAGAAGCGAAGTTCCTTTGTCAATAATCTTTTTTTAAAAACTGAGTGTTTGCTATTAATTGCTTCATTATCCGGTGTCTTCTTCAGGTGATTGTGGATTCACTAATTTATAATAAGGGGAAAAAACAGCAAGACTTACGGTGTTTGTATCCCTTGGAGAATTTTTAAATTTCTAATTACCTGGTATTTGTTTTACTGGGAAGGAATAGATAATGAAGGCCTTTGTCATCCTGTTTGACAGGAATCAGGTAAACGTTACTGTTGTTCACCCCACTCCTGGCCTAGAGATCTAATTACACAGCATTACATGGGTCAGATCTTCACAAAATGCACAATCTATAGTTCTACACATCTATCACATTCTGCTAAATTAGAGTGAAAAATGATAAATACTGAGTGTATCTCAGTATATTCTGTATTGTATTTATTCAATAAATCTGTCTGGTTATGTTGAACTGTATTTTGAACCTGATTCTCGTCTTAAATTTGGGTTATTTGAGAGGATTGGTAAAGGTCAATTGTGCACTTTCCGAAAATCTGACCCACATGTATGCATATTCAGTCTAGACTGAAAGCCTCTAAGATAAGAATGGTATGTCAGTGATTGGACGCCTACTACGCTAAGGAAGGTTATGTGCCAGGAGTAGATATCATAATGGGATGATAAGGGTATTTTGCGGTCCTAATGGGATTATAATGGCATTTCGCGGTTTGGAGTGAAGGGCTTTCCCTCAGTTTGAAGGGACACTCTCAACTTTGCACTCTAGGTTCAAACCCTCAGATCAGATAAGAATGGTATGTCAGCCTACTTTGCTAATCGGTTTCCTGGCTTAGAACTCGGCGTTTTAATGGGAATATAATGACATTTTGTGGTCTCAATGGATTTATAATGGCACTTTGTGGTTTGAGGCGAGAGGTTTTGTGGTTTGAGGTGAAAGGCTTTCCCTTCGTTTGAAGGGACTTTGTCAACTTTGGGCCTAGACTGTTGGAGCCCAGACTGTATTTGAGGTGGAATGAGATGATATGAGTTTGTTAGGATCTATTTTAGTTATATTATGTGGTACCAAATTATATATTTCATTCATTTTAAATCACTTGGTTTTTATACAAAACTATCAAGATTTACTCCTATGTGGATATCCACAAGGATTGTTTTATTGGGTTGAACTGTTATGTCCATTAATCAGTTTACAATGGCCTGCGCTATCTGTAATCTACCTGTAATTGTCTGTATTATCTGTATCTACCTGTAATTAGGCGTGAATAAGGAGATAGCATGTTGTCCCCACCTGTAGATGGTAATCTACTGTACCATGATTACACACACGTACACAGGCTCTACATCTTATTGTGCTCCGGCAGGTGTAGGGCAAACTTTACTGCCACAAGTCAGCATTTCACATTTTTCAATCTTGGAGTAGCGATGATATCGTGATCATTCTATCAGTGTAGGCTCAGAATTGAAAGAGTCCCTTCAAACTGAGGGAAAGCCTCTTGTTCAAAAGCACTTAATGCCGAAATAATCTCTTTAGGACCGCAAAATACCATTATAATACCTTTAGGGTGCCTACTCAAGGTGCAGGAAAGCCATTGGCGCAGTAGGCGTCCAATCACTGACATACCATTCTTATCTGATCTGAGAGGCTCTGAGCTGACAATTGATATATTCCGTGCATTGTCTTGTATTTATTTCTTCTAATTCAATCTAGTTTAATTGTTATAGTTCTTGAAAAATGACTGGTGTGATTTTTTTACTGCCTCAAGTCATTAAATTTTGATATCAGCCTTTTTTATTAGCAGATTTACGGTAGCTGCAAATATGTGAATTGGGTAGACAAATGTCAATCATTGTTTATAATCAGATCTCTGAACCCGGACATCTGATATGATTGCAGTTGGTGTTAATCTCAGATAAATCAGCAGGACAGATTGGCAGGACAGTGTGGCTACAAGAAGAAATCTCTGATTATCTCACTAAGCATCTGGTCTTGCTTCTCTAGTAATACATCAGCAACCCTTCATGGCTGTGTTATATAATACCTCTGCCCACTTCTGCCCACCTTATTATATTCTTTCTATACATGAAAATAATTGTCACTTAACCACGGGTTACATGTAACTGAAATCTGCAAACTTTTTCCTTAGAAACAGAAATTAATTGAATTAAGCTGACAGAAAGTGAACAATAGTGATGAATACTTTAAAACAGCAAAATAGTAATAAAATAATAAAATATCAATTTAGCTTCTTGTTAAATGCATTTTTTGAATGCTGCATTTGGAATCGTGGAATAGCGATGACATTCCGATAATTCTATACATGTCATTTCTTCTAATTCAATCTAGTTCAATTGTTAGTGACAAATGACTGGTGTCTTTTTGAGTTTCTCCCTGTTTCATTGATGCAAATGCATGTCATCCAAGTAATTTTTTGGTGCGATCCATCCGGTTTCCAGCTGACAGCTATGTTATTCATTGTATATAAATGTATCAATACTTTATACAATATAGCTGAGCAGCACATTTGTTCTGTGTTAAAGAAAAATGAGTCACAAGTCGCAAAGATTGGATTTTGAGGTATCAGCATATTATATTTGAAAAGATGATCCAATCCAATCCAATGATAGCAAACATTAAGGACATCAAAGAAGTACTTCTATATTTTATGTTTGATATATTTGTTTGCTAGGTTAGTTATACATACATGTAAACATATTTTGATCAGAAGATGAGATAGTCAAGGTATAGAGACAGATAATAATCCAAAATGCCTTGACCACTAGCCTAGAACCACCATAATATGATGGGAATGACTATTATAGTGCTACATCTCAAAGGCAGGAGTGATATGACTACTAGATCTAACTACCCAGTGTATAAGCACTGGCAGGTAGACAAAGTGCTGTGATTATGAGTAGTGAAATGAAAGGGCAGCGGTAGTGATTATGTTAATAGACATGTTTATGTGTAAACCAGCGTGTGTATGCACCACCGGACACACTCCATGCGCCAAGTGTTAAAGCAACAGTTATTACTTTGACAAAATGTGACAGAATTTACTCATATTATGATTTATAACTCTGAATTTATCAATATTCTGCTGCTGTTGTATGTTTATATACAGGTTAACAAAGAGTTGGTTGAAGGAGGGTGAATATTGCACGAGTTGCGTAGCAACGAGTGCAATATTCTAAGCGACGGAAACCAAGAAGTTAGTTAACGGATTTATTATGCATACTTTCAATCATGAAAATAGAAAGGAATGAGTCATGAATTTGAATTTTACGGATAATCTTAGTAAAACAACAGATTGGTTGCCATGACGCACTATGCGTAAATCACTCTAGATACATTGTTTTCAGAGCAATGCAAATAATAAACAAGTTACTCATATTATGACTTATAATGACTATGACTGAATTTATTGATATTCTGCTGCTGTTATGTTTATACAAGAGTTAGTCATATTATGACTTATAGGACTGGATTTATCAATATTCTGCTGCTGTTATATGTTTATACAAGAGTTAGTCATACTATGACTTATAGGACTGAATTTATCAATAATCTGCTGCTGTTATATGTTTATACAAGAGCTACTCATAATATTATGCCTTATAGGACTGGATTTATCAATATTCTGCTGCTGTTATGTGTTTATACAAGAGTCACTCATATTATGACTTATAGAATTGAATCTATCAATATTCTGCTGTTGTCATATGTTTTTATATATGAATATAAAATAGTTAAAGTAATGAAAAAAATTCTGATATAATTTAATTTAACAATTATTTGTTATAAATCAATTCTTCTATTATCAATATCCATTTTCCTTCTTCAACTTTAACTTCAACTCATTTCATTAATTTCTTATGACCTTTATCACTATTTATTTAGGGGTGACGTCAAAATAGGGTCGCAGCGGCTGCAGCGGCCGCGACCATGGTCACGTCCAAAGTGGGATTATAGTCGCGTCCAGCTGAATGGCCAGTACATTAGGTTACAGCCAGGACGCGGCCAGGTCGCGGCCAGAGTGGCTGACTGGTGTGGATATCTATTACAGTCCCGCTCAGCTTGAGATGAAGATGTGATGACATATAAAAACATGCAGTGACCACAGTGGCACAGAGGTCCCCGCATCCTTGTATATTATTCTCCCCATGTGTCCCGTCGCCTCACACATCATATTAAAACAAAAAAAAACCTGGTAATATGTACAACTGACCACTTATGATTAAAACAAAAATCTGAAAATTTGAAAAGTGAAATTTTCTACTGTATTTGATTATTATTTCTCTCTCAGTATCAATTTGAATTTTAAACTTATAGGTGCCCATGTCGGGGAAAGGTTTTCTGGCCATTTGGTCCAAATATTTCCACATACATTGGTCATATTGAAGTCGTTAATAGTACACATTGCTCAATTGTTTAACCAATCTATGGAATAATATCCCAGACGAAGCCCAAATAATCAAAACACATAAGGAATTCAGGCAATACTTGCGCTCTTATTATTTAACACAAAAAGGACATATGAGTAATTCTCCCAAACGGGCAGCATTTGATTTCAGGGTGCCATTTAAAAAAAAATAAAGTTCGTTGAATCTCTACAATCTTTGGTGTACATATAGCAGGGAATATCAGCATAATGCAGGTGAAGTTTGGGAAGGCTGGGACAAATATTTCGATTCATACACCTATGCTTCAAATACCTATATTTTCCCTATTATTTTGCCTTATTTTGGCAATATTAAACCCGAATAATCAAATGATTTAGTGTAAGATGTGGATGTGGAGAGTGGATGTTGGCCTGAAAGAGAGGGCCATGGTTCCCTCCAAAAGTTAGACTATTTTATTATATATAATTATTGAGCTTAAATAGGAGGGTCTCTTTATCTGCAATAATTATGGCGTAAGGGCAACACTATGGCGTAACAGCGACATTACCACATATGTTGACCACAATTTAAGAGCATCAGTATTAATTCATATTTAAATTGTTTACCAATGTCAGGCAGGCCTAATCAATTATTAGGAAGGGCGAAATTAGATGAATATGTTTTTTTAAAAAAAACTATTGGAGATATATTACATGTAGTAATGCGACATAAAATATTCCCACACCAGGTCAAGGAATCTTATGTGAGGTAATAAAAGGTTACAGGGATATCATGGGCTATTAACTTTTCTTTTTATCCAAATATACATACATATACATCTTCCCTCCACAAAAAACGAAATGAAATTTAAAATTAATTAATACTCTTGGGGTGTTTTATTGTTTTGAAGCCAATACATGTCGTAACGGCGACACAATTATTCCAAAACAATATTTTCCAATTCTAAATCAGTTCAAATTAATGAATACATGAATATTGTGTTTTTTCATAATAATGAACGTGTGTGCATGTGTAGAAACCGTTTCTGTTCAGCCGAAGTAATATATTTTTTAAATTAGGCTGTGTATTATCTTCAAATTCCATAATTATTATATATTTTCTATCCTGAGCTGTTTTATCACAATAGTGGCGAAGATTTTAGCGTAAGAGCTTTGAAAGGGGGTTTCCAGAGCCTCATTTCTGCCAAGGAATTCGAAAAAAAGTGGTTATAATCATGTGTGGTCATCCCCAAAACAGAATTAAAATGAGAAAAACATATTAGAGTATAAGTTGAGGGGTGATAGGCTGGAAGAATTCGATATTATCCGACCTAGAACAGAGAGATATTTTGAGAGTATATTACAGCGGTATTATCATGTGGAATGATCTACCAGTGGATATTAGCCGTGTTGATGCTATTAAACTGTTCACAGAGCTGGTAAAAAGCCTATATATGTTCAGGCTTGGATGGCAAGTTGAACATATATTCCGACATCATAATTTCTTAACTTGGTGTCTGAAGGAATGTGTGAGAGTGAAATAACACTTTCGTCTGGCCATCGGTGCAGTGTTTACCAGTACCAGCGTCCTGTGTCATTATGCGGCAATATAAACTGACCCCAGCTGTTATGATTAGGTTTGTTGACTTAGGAGCGCCCTGGTCGCGTCCAGGTCGGCACTAATCTCTCACTATTTCACTGAAATGTGACCACATAGGAGGCGACCCTGTCACTGAAATAATGCCCACAAGGTCGCGGCCGCTGCGGCCGTCGCGACCCTATTTTGACGTCACCCCTTAGTAACAAAATCTAATCTATTATTGCCAAGAATAAAATACATTTGTTGATTCTGCCATTTCCATGTATGTTGAAATCATATCATTTTGGACACGATGAATTGCAAAAATTAGTTGAAATAGAATTCTAAACTTTAATAAAAAGTTGAGTTAGCATTGTATTCCTTTCTTTTTTTTAAAAAAAAGATGTTATTTAAACTGGCTTTTCATGGTCTTCGGTTGAGGTTTTTTGCATTCCTAGCTATAAACATTATTTATTAGAATAATATTTACGTTCCAACGATTTCACAGTTAATAACTCTTAACTGTTGAATATGTACTAAACACATTTCTGAGGCTAATTGATGCTAATTATAGGTTTTAGAGCCAGCGCAAAATGAGCAACCACTAACTTGGCAGTCCCACAACCTGCCCCCACCTCCACCCCTCTAATTACATAATGGGTATGACCTATCTCCATTGTGGCCAGGTTAACCTGCTGGTAGACCCTGCCAGGAGGGGGTGGTGGGTGCCAGGAGATTGAGGGTTCCCATGAAAGCTACACTCTCAGTTAGCTTTGATAAGAGTACAGATTTCTACTTTTTGTTCTGTTTCTTTCAGCCCATCTACGAGCAATTTGATCAAAATTTTGTCCGATTTTGTCCGATTGTTTTGGCTGAAAGGCTTCATAAAATAATACATTGATATTTCGATGACCCACTGAAATACTTTCCTGTGGTAACTTCACTTATTATCACTCACCAGCGACTGTTCCTGTCAGTTGTTTTAAACACAAAACAGCAGCAGAATATTTCATTTGATTTGAAAATTGTTTATTTGTCATCCGTATATTATACGTGAAGAGGGGTTTCTTTGGCTGGCATGTTCTCGGAATCTATTATTTAACCAACCGTTTTTCTCATCTGTACAGTTCTGTCCACCCTCTCCGGAGGAAAACGTATGTGGTTTGTGAATGTTCCTCATCAACTGCCAAGGAAAAGCAGCTAAGGAAGGAACACCTGAGTGAGGAATGGTTAGGGCAAGGGGTGCCTGACCTCACTGTCCATCTCCATTATTGGTGCAGGAATAGAGATAATGCCCTCAGTAAGGAATGGTTAGGGCAAGGAGTGCCTGACCTCACTGTCCATCTCCATTATTGGTGCAGGAATAGAGATAATGCCCTCAGTAAGGAATGGTTAGGGCAAGGGGTGCCTGACCTCACTGTGTGAGAGATGGATCTCCATTATAGGTGCAGGAATAGAGATAATGCCCTCAGTAAGGATTGGTTAGTGCAAGGGGTGCCTGACCTCACTGTGTGAGAGATGGGTCTCCATTATAGGAGCAGGAATAGAGATAATACCCTCAGTAAGGAATGGTTAGGGCAAGGAGTGCCTGACCTCACTGTGTGAGAGATGGATCCATTATAGGAGCAGGAATAGAGATAATAACCTCAGTAAAGATTGGTTAGGGCAAGGGGTGCCTGACCTCACTGTGTGAGAGATGGATCTCCATTATAGGAGCAGGAATAGAGATAATACCCTCAGTAAGGAATGGTTAGGGCAAGGGGTGTCTGACCTCACTGTGTGAGAGATGGATCCATTATGGGAGCAGGAATAGAGATAATGCCCTCAGTTACTGCTGCCATGATTAGAGCGTGGAGAGGCTATTCACGCTATAGAAGGCCACACGTACAATTACTGCATAACAACATAATCACATACTCTATAAACCCTGCTGCCCTCACATGTGGTGGTTCATGCTATCAGAGACATGTCATATCACTTGTACACATGTTATGATGGAGATGCTGCCATGTGCCCATGCATGATGTTTAACATCCCCTGCCCTCACATGTAGTGTTTCATGCTGGCTGTGACATGTCATATCACCTGTACATATATGTTTATATGTACATGACAGCACTACATGTCATATCACCTGCATATACATGTTTACATGATAGGGATGCTGCCATGTTCACCATGCATGATGTATAACAGAGCTGCAGACCACCCATCATCTCCTGAAGGGGCTAACACGGAGGGGGTCGGGGTGGGGGACATCCCAACACTTGTATTCTCAATTAGAGATATTGCACTTGACACTTGAGATATTGCACTTCATTAGCCTTGACTGAATAACCAGTGTGGTAACTAGATTTTACTAATATCTATATTATGATGAATAAAAATATAGTTTAATCAAACCCCTTGAATATTACATAGTTGTACCAGAATCAGAATAAGTTTAAGCTACCTGTTGCAAACTATACCACAACAATTAAATTATTTCACACCTAGGAGAAATTATCCCAATGACTTGTTCATCCAATTCCTAGGCCTAGGTAACATATATAGACTGTATTTCTAGCACCAATAGGAGCTGAGATATGCTGGTTTACAGCTGTGGAAGGCTCACTGGTGTGGCCATCTTGGATTATTGTATACCAGAATGCAATTGTCACTGGGGAATATTGATCCACTGAGTTATTTACTGTTTTCATTTCATTTTATTTCATTTTCATTACTATTTTCATCCTAGGCTAAAGAAGCATAATTTAGACAGTTAGAACATGTTTCTAGCCCTAATAGAACCAGAGATAATAATATAATTATTTACAGATTTGCCGTGTTCGATGGTGATCATCCTGAATATTTCAAATTGTAGTTAAATATACTCCTTTGAATAACCTCAGATATGTATAGATATATTCCTTGTAATGATTATAATCTAATAGCCTGTGTTAATGTTAGCTAATGTGTAGCCTTGTAATTAGACACATTTATTTTTTTATGCTACTAACAGTGCTAATGCCTCAAAACGGAAAACATTCTGAGCAAATCTTTTTGTGAAAAAAAATTATAAATATAAGTTTTTGCAACGTTTGACTCATTTTCCTGTAACACAGTTCAAAGTCTAACTTCCCTGCTTTTATTGCGAAATGCACATTTTTCTTTACATATCTGACTCACTGATAGAGTCAATGCTAATTGTTATTCCTACCTTATCAAGGAAAAACAAATAATAATTTAAGTAAGGATGTCTTGTGCAACAGGCCCCTGGATTGTGCATGTAAACACTCAATTATAAAGATCCAAGTAATCAATTTGATACAATTTGTCAAAATGTCAGTTTTCACAATATTTGTATCAGTTTCGCCAGTAGCGCAATTTGGAATAATTGATATGAGTTTAAAGCCTTGTCACATCGCAGACATACATATCACTCATCTGCTGAATTACCGTCAGTAGCACAGAGATGGCATGTCTACAGATGCCGGGGCAGGGCCTGTCTCTGTAGCTAGAGGTCAAAGGTCATGTCTTGGAGATGATCTTCCTCTTCCTCACGCCTCAGTCATGAAACGTGTGGGAGTGCAGTCATCGCTTTCATGTTTCGATTTAACATAGAAGTCGATGGTAGAAGTGTGAAAGAAAATTGAAAACAAAAAAAATACCAAGGGACGCAACAAACTTTCTATTAGAATTGTCAGAGCCTCGATGTGTGGGAGAGCAGTTATCACCTTAGTTTAGTTCAGCTATATTTCATTACATTCTTATTTAAATAATCATACTTTTTTATATCATATATGTATAATTTATTTGTTTATTGTATAAATGTATATAATTTTACATATATATACATGCAGTTATATTACATGGTACACCCCGTGAGTATGGTTTTGACAAAAAGTTGTCATGCTGTGTAAAAATGTTTAATACAAGAAATATAATTTATTTATTATATAAATACTTTTCTACATTTTATATACAGTTAATCATATATCAGTTGTTTGTCATATAAATGTGGGGAAAGTAGAGGAGTTTGCAGAAAACCAAATGACAATATTAAAGTAACAACTATTTGGGTTGATCCAAATATTTCCGTTTCGGCAGAAGGAATGCACAACTAGGCAGGTGATTATATATATTATATACATTATAAATACATTTTTTAAACAAATACTACAGCTATGATGTTCCTTACATGATATTCCTTACATGATATTCCTTACATGATATTCCTTACATGATATTCCTTACATGATATTCCTTACATGATGTTCCTTACATGATATTCCTTACATGATATTCCTTACATGATATTCCTTACATGATATTCCTTACATGATATTCCTTACATGATATTCCTTACATGATATTCCTTACATGATGTTCCTTACATGATATTCCTTACATGATATTCCTTACATGATATTCCTTACATGATATTCCTTACATGATATTCCTTACATGATATTCCTTACATGATATTCCTTACATGATATTCCTTACATGATATTCCTTACATGATATTCCTTACATGATATTCCTTACATGATATTCCTTACATGATGTTCCTTACATGATATTCCTTACATGATATTCCTTACATGATGTTCCTTACATGATATTCCTTACATGATGTTCCTTACATGATATTCCTTACATGATATTCCTTACATGATATTCCTTACATGATGTTCCTTACATGATATTCCTTACATGATATTCCTTACATGATATTCCTTACATGATATTCCTTACATGATATTCCTTACATGATATTCCTTACATGATATTCCTTACATGATATTCCTTACATGATATTCCTTACATGATATTCCTTACATGATATTCCTTACATGATATTCCTTACATGATATTCCTTACATGATATTCCTTACATGATATTCCTTACATGATATTCCTTACATGATATTCCTTACATGATATTCCTTACATGATATTCCTTACATGATATTCCTTACATGATATTCCTTACATGATATTCCTTACATGATATTCCTTACATGATATTCCTTACATGATATTCCTTACATGATATTCCTTACATGATATTCCTTACATGATATTCCTTACATGATATTCCTTACATGATATTCCTTACATGATATTCCTTACATGATATTCCTTACATGATATTCCTTACATGATATTCCTTACATGATATTCCTTACATGATATTCCTTACATGATATTCCTTACATGATATTCCTTACATGATATTCCTTACATGATATTCCTTACATGATATTCCTTACATGATAGTGGTGATTATGTCTCACTATTAATTATAACAGACATGCGCAGTGAGACATGCATATGGGTCAGATCTTCAGAAAATGTACAATTCACCTTCACCAATCCTCTCAAATAACCCAAATTTCATACGAAAATAAAGTTCAAATACAGTTCAACCTAACCAAACAGATTGCTAGAATCAATGCAATGCTGAATATACTCAGATATACCCTGTATTCAGCCTTTTTCAACCTAATTTACCAGAATGTCTTTAATGTGTAGAGCTGCCAATTGTACATTTTCTGATAATTTGACCCATATGGCCTATTCATGAGAAATGTGGAATTAATACAGTAAGCTAGAGCTAGAGCTAGAGCTCCGTGGGCGGCTGTTGGAGGCACAAGTTTATCCCTCAACTCTACAGCCCCAGGTCAAGTCTTGGAGACTTGAAAGGTGGAAAGGTGGAAAAAAAGGAAATATTTCTTCTTCATAAATTAGATCATCCCGCATGCAATGTGTGGGCGTACAGTCGCCCAAGTCATGCTAACTTTTTATATTTACTTTTATTTAGATTGTATATCTATTTATTCCGGTTCACAGATTTGTAATGTATAGCTTCATTAATAAAAATATAAAATAAGTTTATTATGACTTGATGTATTGTAAGTCAGGCTAACTTTGTATATGTATTCCGGTTCACAGATTTGTAATGTATAGTGTCATGAATAAAAATATAAATAAAGTTGCCTTACTAAGTTCATATGACTTGATGTAGCGTAATTTATTATCATAAATATAATGATGGGTGGTTGTATACAACACTATAGAGTGAAATCCATCATTTATGCGTACAATCCAAAAATCCTGTATCATATCATGTCATATGTGACGTCATGCTTTAATGTATCAGCCAATAGAAACGTCGCTTACTTGGTGCTACGGCAAGGTTTAACAAGCAGCTACTTCTAGCAAGATGCAGAATATTAATATAATATTGTATTTCTATTCCGAATCAAACAGTTAATTTTCAGAAAAGGATGCCAGCCTCTCCCTGAGGAGGTCTTCCTAGGGGATCCTTGTTTTAATATCTACTATGTGGCAGCAAGATATCGGGACGCATAAAGTCTGTCCGATTCAAAGTAAACAATCAATAATTTAGACCCCACCCTGCTCATTTCCCTACATATATATGAGCCTGGCCCCAAGTACATAAACCCTATAAATACTCACTAAATATACTATACAAGTACTTGTGTCACCTTATTTGTCAGACTTCTTTGGAATATGACATGGATAACTTTTTATCGATGTATCGATCTTACAATAAGGACTTACATGCCTTCTATAATGGCTTGTTAAATAAGGGGTAAATAAACAGATCGGTTTGGATATTTAGTACAATATATGACATCGTGATGTAAAAAGAGAATATTTATAACGTGTATTTGATCTATAGGGGTATTTATTACATACGTACATGATTTAGGGCGCCTGATTCGGGGGTGCGATTAGAATTCTCGTATCGCATATGTATGTGATTCGGGTTGTCATGGAAGCACGTGACCCAAATAACGTAACATCATTGGTTCATGACGTCGCACTTCTTAGCGGCAGAAGCGTAGCGCTGTCTTGCACGTTTCGAAAGTTTTCCGATAATTTGTCAAGAAAAACACTGCTAAGAAGGTAACCATAAGAAATAAATCAATGAATAGGCCTATGTATGAAATAAATATGTAATAGCCCGATGGAGGTTCCAAATCGATCGAGACGGAGGGTCAAATCGTATGACACCCCGAAGGGGTGGAGTACGATTTGACCTTTCAAATCGATCGAGACGGAGGGTCAAATCGTACGACACCCCAAAGGGGTGGAGTACGATTTGACCCTCCGTCTCGATCGATTTGAAACCTCCATCAGGCTATTACATATAAGTATCGTATAGCCACTTGTTCTTACTGAGGTAAGGAATAACTCCAAGCTGCATTTCTCGTGAATCCCCAACTTAGAAAACAAACGTGTGGTTATACAATACATAGCACTACATCAAATTATATTCAATTCAAATTTAAAAACTGTTATTTGTTCATAAACAGACAACAAACTTTGTAAGATAGAAAACGCAATTGCATATCCACAAAAACCACTTTGTCTGCAAAACAATACACATAGTGCGGATCTACTAGTAGCGGAGGTAATTGACTCTACAAGAATTGATTTGAATATGCAAAGAATAAAATTAGATATGCAATGAATTGAATTAAATATACAATATGAAATATACTCATATGCAGTAATCAATCACTATTTAGTCTAATTAGGCCTAATTTATTCGATATACAAAGGATTGAATTCAACATGCAAAGCCAAATATACTAATATAATTATAATAATTAATCATAATTTAGTCTAATTAAGCATGATTTACTCAATATGCAAAGCTGCTGATTGTAATGTGCTGATGGCCTCACCCACGTGGGTGAAAAGTTCAAAACACAGTTCAACCTAAGTTGAAAATACAGTTCAACCTAACCAAACAGATTGCTAGAATCCATGCAATGCAGAATATACTCGAATTTACATAGTATTGACCAAATTGCAGCCTAATTTAGCAGAATTTATTAAATGTGTACAGCTGCTAATTGTACATTTTCTGATAAATCTGAGCCACATACGCCCCAGTGTTGTAAATAGACTATTTCAAGTATATCAAATATACTAGATATGCAGAAATGTAGATATGCAGTAATTAATCACTTTTTTGACCAATTAAGCATAATTTATTCAATATGCAAAGAACTTAATTCAATATGCAACGGATTTAATTGAATTCAATATGCAACGAATTTAATTGAATTCAATATGCAAATAATTGAATTCAATATTCAATATTCAAAGGATCAAATTTAATATGCCAATAATGCTTATGCCCTCACCTCAGTCGCCAGAAAATGTACAATTCACCTTCACCAATCCTCTCAAATAGACCAAAATACAGTTCAACCTAACCAAACAGATTGCTAGAACCAATGCAATGCTGAATATACTCTAATTTACCTAGTATTGACCAAATTGCAGCCTAATTTAGCAGAATTTACTAAATGTGTACAGCTGCCAATTGTACACTTTCTGAAAATTTGACCCACTTGGGTCAGATTTTCAGAAAATGTACAATTCACCTTCACCAATCCTCTCGAATAACTCACATTTAGGACAAAAATGAACTTCAAAATGCAGTTTAACATAACAGAACTGATACTTTGAATCAATCTGATACCAAATATACTCAGATATACCTGGTATTCATCATTTTTCAACCAAATTAAGCAGAATTTCCTAAATGTGTAGAGCTGCCAATTGTACATTTTCTGAAAATCTGACCCACATACATCCCAGTGCTGTAAATAGACTCAGACAGAAGCCTCAGCATGAATTCATGATATAATGACATGGAATGCTTTTGAGGAACCTGTATGAAATATGTACAAACAAATTATACTCTAATTATGGAGGTAAACTTGGCACATTGCCAGGTTGAAATGTACTTATTATGTGATATATACATCGTCGTCACCTTGTTGAGCAAAGGTCAGACAAGGTCAAACAAGAGATGCTTGTTATGTCGTCATTAGACGCAGAGATAACATGACACGTCGCCATTGACGGGTGAATAAAGACAGGGGATGTACATGTATAGGAGGGAATGTGTCAGGCAGTGTACAATAGGGGACTTGCATGTCCGCCATTTTGAGTTCTGATTCGCTTTGAATTATGGGACTTATTACACACATGAGCAGTTAGAAAGGTGTAGTTTGGGGGTGCAGTTCGGTTGATCCGAACTGTTCACGTGAACAGTTCGGGCAAAGACGCAATCTCATTGGCGCAGCATAGACCTGACCTACAAACCTGAAACAAATGATGTTGTCCCCGACCGCATACCTTAGACCTACAAGTTGCAGTGAATTGAGCTTCCCAGAGCAAAAATTTAGGTTAAACAAGTTAAATTCATTTTTTAACATCCATATAAAGTGTGTAATAAGTCTGAAAACGGGAACTCACCCCTTCGGGGTTCGTCCCATTTTCTGATGTGTCAAGATCAGTTTGAACCCGAACAGAGTGCCATTTGCTATAATAATGGTATAGTATAGAAATCATGCTCAGTTCAGAATTGGCAATTCATCAATGCTTTAATGTCAATGTGCTATACATGTTTCCATAATACAAGTCTTTTCCATCAGGCATTTGGTTTTCATAGATCATTTATAAAAGCTATGATATTGGTGAAAATATTCTTGCAGTTTTGTAAGTATGCATCATCGAGAGGCAAAGCCAGTTGTAAGCGAATTATGCATCTGAAGCCCCGAAAATGGTATTTTTCAAATGTCATTCTCATACTCACTCTTTCAAGGAATGTTATCATTTCTTGAAAGTTAAGTGTTCTTAGTAGCAGAAATACATGTACCAAATTCCAAGACTGTGAGCTAAATATATCTATGTGTTTCTCAGGTCATCCTAAGGAGTATATTTAATTAATTTACTCCGGATTGACCCTCAATAGATATCGCTAACCTTTCTTATATACATAGAAAATCAAGAATGTACTAGGTATGTCCTAATGTTTACCATCATTGGAATCTCATGTCTTCAAATATCATGATATCTCATATTCCATGTTTCGCGACTTGTGACTCATTCCCTGGGACACATCACAAATGTAAAATGCTATTGTATTTGACGGTCCCTGGGAACATTAATAAGACTTATTATCAGACACATAAGTTATCTTCTAATCCACGTCTAGCGTATTGTGATCATCATCTTGGTGTGTTTTTGTGGTCGGATTTGGATTGTTTTTATCTTTTATTGATGGTAAATTGTTAGATAGAGACTGGGTAGAGATGAGATTGTGTGGACAGATGGAGTAATTGCAGTGCAATATATCCACAGGCTTGTTCTATACTCATTAAGTTCCCCTAATCATATGTAAACTGTAACATACGAGTGATATATAGGAATATTGGTGAATACAGCATCTTGTAATGTCAGATTGAATGTTGAGATTAGTATTATTTGTTGTCATTTTTATACCAACGATCGCAGAGATAGGTAGAGACATTGTATAGCGGCTTTGCTGAACAACTTTATTAACTAAACATGGGTCTTATTTTCAAAAAATGTACAATTGGCAGCTCTACATATTAAGGAGATTCTGAAAAATTAGGCTGAAAAATGATAAATACAGAGTATTTATGAGTACATTTGGTATCGCCTTGATTTAAAGTATCAATTATGTTATGTTAAACTGCATTTTCAAGCTTATTGTTGTCTTAAATGTGGGTTATTTAAGGATGGTGAATATGTGGATTAGTGAAGGTCAATTGTACATTTTCTGAAAATCTGACCCACTTGCAGAAAGGTAATTAAGATAATTGTCAATATGTGCAGAAACATTTTTGATAAATATAGATACGATATGGGGTGTTATGTTGTATGCTTATAAATCGTCCCTAAAGTAAAATTGATGTTATTGCTTATGTTTTTGTTGGGTTTGTTGGGTACAAGTAAATTCATCCAGGATGTTAACAAGCTATAGCACGCTCATCCGGAGATGGTGTTCGTTATTGTGCCCTGAGGAATTATAAACGGTTACAAAGAAGTATGAGGTAAGGCAAAAAAAAAAATAGGTGTGTTTCCGATTTAACCGCCCCCCCCCCCCCTACCTAGAAAAACCTTGCCCTACCTAAAAAAAAATTTACCATACCTGATTTTTTTCCCCATCATATCTTACTTTTTTTGGATTTTTTGACAAAAAAACTTATAAAAGCAGGAAAACGGGTTTTCCTAACCCGGAACTGTCAAAAGGCACATTTCCCATGTTCAAAACAACTATTGTTATCAAAAAAGACATTTTTTTCAGTTCCTGGGAGGTGGTTTCCAAACAAAAAAATTAACAAAAAAAAAAGTTACCACCCCCCCCCCAACCTAGTTTTCAGCCAGATAAATCGGAAACACACCTATTTTTGGGGGGCCTAATGAAACGAACCAAGACATCACCGAGTGATACCTGCGTTTTTTCAATTGTTCTGATTAAATATTTGTAATTGGTTTTTGATAAAATAAGAAAAAATAAATAAACTAGACAACTCCAGCTAAATTATATTGAGATGAGTAATTATGTTTACATTGATATTAATTATTGAGACAAAGTATTGAAGCACAAATGTATATTTTGAGATATTATGATATTTAAAAGATGAGACCAAGCGGATTTCAATCTTTCTGCATTCATTCATATATAATAATTTCTAGTGGTGCAAATCGGAAAGTTCATATATCGATTCTAAATTAATTAAAATTCATCTTAATTGTGCCCCCCACAAAATGTTTGCTGATAAATATGTGGTAAAATGATGTTTTGATAAGGTTCCAAACGTATATATATAAATCCAATCCTTGTTGCCGGAAGTGGCGTAGGAATGAGGAAGGATACAGGTAAAAAGGTCATGTGAGGCGGTGGTAAATAGTTCCAAAGAAATAGATCCTGACCTCGGTGGTACAGCCTATGCCATACCCACCTCATACACTATACCATGATATACTTGCTATAATACATTATTTATAAAACTCCAAGACTTTTTTTGTCCACAGATAGTTTTTTATTCAGGTAAAGCATCAGTTACAATGTCACAAATTCATGTGATTTTCGTTTTGTCCTGATGCATATTTCTTTTCACAGGGAATTAAATATTAAGATATTTCAGCCATATTTATTCCTGTTTTACATGCTACCAGATCATGTTTGGCTGAACATGTGAGGTACACGACCCATAATTATGGTAGAGAATGGAAGCACATGATGTAATTCTACATAAACCTACAATATGTAACTTACTATGATTAGTAAACACATTCATCACGCTGCTACTGATCCTGGGGTCTTTCCGTTGCCTTGAATATTGTAGATCAAGAAAGATGTTTATTTACTCGGTTTTTCTTGAGCTGATTGCTTTTTGTCGAAATTTGTGACATTCTTCCCGTTTGACAGTGGTGGCGATTTGGCGTCAAAACCGATTGATAATGGTTAATATAGGCAGTGCTGACCTAATAATTGCGATGTGTCACAGGAAATGAGTGACAAGTCGTAAGAAATGGATTTTGAGATGAGATTAAGTGGATTCTAATGGTAGTAAACATTAGGACAGCTAACACTGTTAATTCTTTCATCGAAAAAGATTGCGATATTTTTGCGTGAACAATTACTAGTTAAGTAGCTAAATATACTATATGTCCTTTATAGGATGACCTTAGAAATGCAAGGATATATTTGATGCACTGACTTGAAAACCTGAATGAAAACATTCCAATAGAGAGATCGTGTGAATAAATGACTTAAAATACCAACTTGTAAATCATTTTCTTCGCGGATATTATAATGTAGGGTATTAGCAATTGGAACATGGTCATAAAAATTAGTGCGAAATGTGAAGTCATCATAGGAACAGACAATACAATTAAGGACGTTTGAAAAAAGCCCTGCAGCAAAAACAACTGGACAAAATCCTCCAAAGTTCTGGTCAAATGACCTTTAGGTGGGTTGGAAAGGACTGGAACAAAAAGTAGAAAATGTTTAGATTTTGACCGACGTTAACTGAGAGTGCAACTTTGGATACACTCAGCCTCTCAAAGCTGATCATGTGAATCCTCTCCGGCATATTCTACGATACGTCACATGACATCTGGTATCACATGACACATCTTATATCGTACAAATGCCTCTTATTGTTACACAACACGTCCTGGGTCAGATTTTCAGAAAATGTATAATTGGCAGCTGTACACATTTAGTAAATTCTGCTAAATTAGGCTGCAATTTGGTCAATACTAGGTAAATTCGAGTATATTTGGCGTTTCACTGATTCTAGCAATGCGTTTGGTTAGGTTGAACTGTATTTTGAACTTTATTTTCATCTGAAATGTGAGTTATATGAAAGAATTGGTGAAGGTGAATTGCACATTTTCTGCCGACTTCGCCCTCGTTTACTAACAGTGACTTTTTACCACGAAAAGCTCCTTTAAGACGGTCTTACCAGCCGCCATGACAGTGATTTGTGTCTTGGGGGGCCGCTGGAATGTATCCAAGGCAACACACAGATAAACTCTGGCTACAATTTGTCACTCAAGCAAGTAAAGTAATCCTCATGGTCTTTATGAATGGCAGGGTTTTTTCCTTCCCTGCCCCTAATAGTGCTATCCCCTGCCACTGAGCTGTTAGATCTACCACCCTGTCAACAGCTTGTTTGATGCCTTTGTAAAAGACATTTTTCTGATATTCTAGATTAGTATCTCAATTCCTCTAATTGTTTTTGCCTTCATTCATTTTTTTCGGTTTGCTTATGTTTCCTTGCTTATTATGTTGTAGTGGTGTTTAGATTGATTATATATGTGCATGCCACTGGCGAGTGGGTGCAATAATAACACTGTAATTGTGCATGATAAATAGTGGAATTGGTTTTTTTACTCTCTGTTATTAAACCTATCACTTAGTGTGTAATAAATAACTATATATATATATATATAGACACAAACTCACACATGTGTATTTGCATTCATGGTAGATATATTTTGGAGGTTTAATCAAATTTGATAAGATCCGTTTACCCGGAATGTGTAAATGCGAGCAATTTGCAGTGTGTAGGTATATGGGTCAGATTTTCAGAAAATGTACAATTGGCAGCTCTACACATTTAGGAAATTCTTCTAAATTAGGCTGAAAAATGAAGAATACCGGGTATATCTGAGTATATTTGGTATCACATTGATTAAAAGTATCAGTTCTGTTATGTTAAGCTGCATTTTGAAGCTCAGTTCTGTCTTAAATGTGGGTTATTTGAGAGGATTGGTGAAGGCGAATTGTACATTTTCTGAAAATCTGACCCATATACACACAAACTCACACACGTGTAAATGCGAGCAGTATGTAGGTATGTGTGTGTGTGGATGGGGGCAGTGTCTATCACAGTAAAAATAGTCCTGTGTCCGATTTGGAACAGACAAGACATACATATTTGGTTAGAAAATGAGTCACAAGTAGCAAATTTGAATTATGAGATATCATCATACTTGCGAAGATGAGATCAAGTGGATTCCAATGATGGTATAAACACTAGGACATCTAATACGTAGTTTTGAATTTGTGTATGAATAAAAGCACAAAATAAAAAGATACTTCTTGATGGCCAATCTTTATGGTTAAATTATTAGATATTGTCCTAGTCGTGAAATAATGGGTTTTGAGATGTCATCATATGAAAAGATGAGATCAAGTGGATTCTAATGATGGTAAACATTCGGACAGCTATTCAGTACGTTGGAATTTGTGTATGAATGAAAACAAAAATAAAAAGATATTTCTTGATGGCCATTCTTTATAGTAAAATAGTTCAATATTCTCCTTAGAATAACCTCAGATATGCGGGGTATTGGTTGCTGACTGGGTTCCGTCTGTTCAAAACCTCTATTGGAACATTTGCATTATAAAATATATGGGTCAGATCGTCAGGAAATGTACAATTCGCCTTCACCAATGCTCTCAAATAATCCAGATTTAAGCCAAAAATGAGCTTCAACATACAGTTTAACATAGCAGTATAGGTATTTTAAAGCCACACAATATTAAATATACTCAGATATATCTGGTAATCATCATTTTTCAGCAAAATTTACTAAATGTGTAGAGCTGCTAATAGGGGATTTGCATAGCCGCCATTTTGAATCGTTATTCGCATGGAATTATGGGACTAATGGCACTGTGTAAAATCTATAGAAATCATGTCATATTCAGCATGGAATGATTATCAATGCTCTAATGTGAATATCCATGTGTTATACATGTTTTCATAGCACAAGCCTCCATCTTTCCCATCATGCATTTGGTTTTCATAGATCATTTATAAAAGCTATGATATTGGTGAAAACATTCTTGTAATGTTTGATAGAAATGTTGCCAAATATTTGTATGTCAGATTTCAACAGAATCTACCCCAGCATGCACTGCAGTAGACATGCGCAGTGAGACATGCAACTCCCCTATTGTACATTTTCTGACTATCTGACCCATATGCAACTCTTTGGTGTTAAATTGGATGTTAAATCTGGACGTAAAGCCACCAATCCCCCTTACAATAACAACCCTTCTTTTAGATGATGGTCAGATGAGGTTAAATTGGTCAGATCTTCAGTAAATGTACAATTCACCTTCACCAATTCTGTCAAATAATCCACATTTAAGACAAAACTCAGGTTCAAAATACTGTTCAACATAACCAAACAGATTGTTTCAATCAAGGCAATATCAAATACACTCATATATACCTAGTTTTGATGGTTTTTCAGTCCGATTTAGCAGAATCTACAAAATATGTTGATCTGCCAATTGTACATTTTCTGGAAATCTGACTCGCATACACTTGCACCGTTACTGTGACCATCGCCCTCCTCCTCCAAGCCTCCCGTGCTTTGTCACATTTGACTTTAAGATATTTCCATGACAACTGAGTCGATTAGCATTCTATAACACCCTCCTCACCTTTGTACCCTGGGGCTATTCTGGGCATCCTCTCTATACCCTACCCCGGGGTGACCCTAGGATGACCCTAGGTGACCCCAGGGTGACCCCAAGGTGACCCCAAGATTACCCAGCGTCCCAAATAATCTAGATCCTCAGTTTTCATGGGCCACAATAACAAATTTTCTACTTTTATAAAGGTAACAAAAAACGATTTATATCCACAAAATTATCCAAAAGTCATCTGGAATTATTTACATCCATGCATTGATACACATAATATTATGGGATCTCTTTTAAATTGAACTGAATTATTTCTTTATTTCTTTTCTAAATTGGTTGTCCATTTCTCATTGCTCAGGTCTTCCAAGGGAAAAGCAGATTTTAAAACAGATAATAAAGAAACAGACTTTTAGACAGAGGTTCCTGCAGTTGAATATGTGGAGCTGCGTATTGCAGGCCTACATTTGTGATGTGTTTCAGGAAAATCAGTCATAAGTCGCAAAATTAGTATTTTTCAAAGTGTTTTTTTCACAAGATCACATTATTGGAATGTTCTAATTTTTAGAGGGTTCATCACTCATATCTATATCAAACGATGTATCAAAGTTCAGGACTATCTATGTAATATATCCTTTCATTTTAAAGTCATCATATGGACTACATATAGTTACTTTACTGTTTATTGACCCCCAAAATATTGGAAACTTTTTTTTCAAAAACGAAAATATGAAACTTAAAATCTAGAAATACTTATTATATTATTAGATTATTTACTATCATTGGAATCAGCTTGATCTCATCTTTTCAAAAATAATGGTATCTCAAAATCTTTTTTTTGCGACTTATGACTCATTTTCCTGAAATACAGCACAAATTCCCTATTGAGCAGGATTGACTAAATCTGTGGAGCTGCGTATTGTACGTGTTCTGACGACCTCACTCCTGTATATTAATTAATTACCCCTCACTAATAGTGTACAGGAATAGCTAGACCTCGCTCAACCCTACCACCCAGCCAGACGTACAGGGTGAACCCATTCATGGGTGAAATCGTCAGAAAATGTACAATTGACCTTCACCAATCCCTCAAATATATATATATATCGTATTTTTATTCTGAATTCATAATCTACATCGTTCCAGAATAGAATGCCTGCCTCTCATTTGAGGTCTTCCTGGTGGATCCTTTGCTCATATACCAGTTTAGTGAACATGATATTGCGATGTAAAATGGTTATACAGATAAAATACCTTAATACAGATAACAGATACTCAGAAAAAATCCCCGGCTCATTTCTAATTATTTCTATTTTTCGTTAACTTTATATTGTCACTTCACGTGTTCTCTGCAACTTGTTGCGAGATTTCCGACTGTTTGAGATGATGAAATGTTTATTGTCAATGTCATGTCGGATTTTCTAGATAATACTAGAGAAGCATACTTTAAATTAATTTATTGAGCCGTCCCCCCTCCCCCACAATCAGCAGTAAAAACATCAGTCAATCAATACATTGCTATCAAAGTTAAAGATAATTTGACAATCAAACTGTAAGACAATATTTTATCGATGTATCGATCTAAGAGAAGAATTTAAGAGAAGAATGATGTACAAAACACTGTTCAACATAGCCAAACAGATTCCCTGAATCTACCCAATACCAAATATATTCAGATATATCTCCTATTGGCCATTTTTTCAGTTTAATGTAGCAGAATTTACTAAATGTGTAGAGCTGCTGATTGTACATTTTCTGACAATCTGACCCTCTGAATGTAAACCCTTACCCACCAACAATCCACCTTTACAGCTGTCACAGATCAATCAACATTAATATTAGGGAGTTGTGTGGGTTGATGTGCCATGTTGCTGTGGTGGAACATTTATTATTGTCATTTTACATGGCAGGTAGAATGTTTAAAGGAATTGTATTCAATAGAAACCCTCTAAAAACCTTTGAACCTGTTCCGATCACAAACAAAAGAGTTTTCTTTTCAGTAAATCGTATTGAGCCCTATTTTCATTTACGTGATATTCCCATGAATCCAAAGTTTATATACTACAATAAATTTTTAAATTGACAAACCAACTATTACTTTTTTTAAAGTTATATATCAAGTTGTTTCGAGATTTCGAGATGTGTTTCCTATAGAGGTGTTGTGACCAGAAACTTCAGTGAAAACATCACTCCCTTGTCTCTTAGCTTTATTAGTTCTTTGTTTCATTAAAGACCAATACGATATTTTAATATATTACTTTGTAAATACGCAAATCCACCATGGATGTTTAGTGCGTTACCTCTCTTTTATGGTATATACTATATATACAGGTTAACTAATGAGTTGGTTTCAATCATGAAAATAGAAAAAAAACAGTAATAAATTTGAATTTTACCGGAAATCTTAGTAAAAAAACAGACAACACCACGTAAATCACTATAGAAATACGCACTATTCCTAAATCACTCTAGATACGTTGTTTTCAGAGAAATGTGTGTATTTTTTTAATTTCAATTAAAGGCCAGACATTTAACAACGAACAATTCAAATGTAAAGACGTATTGTCCTCCATGGACGTACTTTATACGTTGTATGATAAAATACCTTATCAACTACAAAATATATATAATCACTATATTTCACTTTATACTCAGAACAGAACTTGGACCTTGATCCCTCAACACTCAAACCTCCTGACTATACTCCTTCCAACCTTTAAAATAAACTTCCTTGTAAGGAGGTTTACAATTGCAACAGTTATGAGGGCGAGAAGAACTTCTAGATGCCACATTATAGAAACATATATCCCTGACTGTGTGGTATACAGTGCATCCTGGGGGGGCGGGGATTCTGATGAAATCTGACAGACTTTATAGAAAGTTGCAAGGATGTTTTCACCAATATCTTTCATAAATGATCTATTTAAAAAAAAACATGATGGGAAAGATGGAGGCTTGTGTTATGGAAACATGTATAACTCTTAGATATTAACATTAAAGCATTGATAAATATTCCATACTGAACTTGACATGTTTCCTATAGATTTTAGACTGTACCAGTAGTGCTATAATTCTATGTGAATCAAGATTCAAGATGGCGGTTATACAAATCCCCTATACATCTCACCACGTGTCTGACCATTATAAGTCCATAAAGCAGGTACTTTCTTTACACGGTTATTCACCTGTGTACAGGGTAATATAAACAATAGACCAGTAAATGTGGTCATAATACATCAAACATGACTTTTAGTGCTAAATTATTACATCTTATAGTTCATGGTGTGCTTAGGGACTACTTTACACCTTTAGTGCCCAGTTACTCCGGGAAATGGGATACAGTCTGGGCTCAGAGTTGAGAGAGTCCCTTCAAACTGAGGGAAAGCCTCTACCGTCTAGGCTCTAGTTGAGAGAGTCCCTTCAAACTGAGGGAAAGCCTCTACCGTCTAGGCTCTAGTTGAGAGAGTCCCTTCAAACTGAGGGAAAGCCTCTACCGTCTAGGCTCTGAGTTGAGAGAGTTCCTCCAAACTGAGGGAAAGCCTCTCCAGTCTAGGCTCTAGTTGAGAGAGTCCCTTCAAACTGAGGGAAAGCCTCTCCAGTCTAGGCTCAGAGTTGAGAGAGTCCCTTCAAACTGAGGTAAAGCCTCTCCAGTCTAGGCTCTAGTTGAGAGAGTCCCTTCAAACTGAGGGAAAGCCTCTCCAGTCTAGGCTCTAGTTGAGAGAGTCCCTTCAAACTGAGGGAAAGCCTCTTGCAGTCTAGGCTCAGAGTTGAGAGAGTCCCTTCACACTGAGGGAAAGCCTCTCCAGTCTAGGCTCTAATTGAGAGAGTCCCTTCAAACTGAGGGAAAGCCTCTCCAGTCTAGGCTCAGAGTGGAGAGAGTCCCTTCAAACTGAGGGAAAGCCTCTCCAGTCTAGGCTCAGAGTGGAGAGAGTCCCTTCAAACTGAGGGAAAGCCTCTCCAGTCTAGGCTCTAGTTGAGAGAGTCCCTTCAAACTGAGGGAAAGCCTCTACCGTCTAGGCTCAGAGTTGAGAGAGTCCCTTCAAACTGAGGTAAAGCCTCTCCAGTCTAGGCTCTAGTTGAGAGAGTCCCTTCAAACTGAGAGAAAGCTTTTCCAGTCTAGGCCCAGAGGTGAGAGAGTCCCTTCAAACTAATGTATAAGGAAAGCCTCTCGCCTCAAACCGCAAAATGGCATTATAATCATATTAAGATGTCTACTCCAGGGCCAGGAAAGGGATTAGTCTGAAAATGAATTTCAGGTCGCAGCAATGTACTTTGCGATACCATCATATTTTTTTTAATGAGATCAAACGGATGCCAATCTCAGGAAATCTAAAAAGTGCTTCTATATTCTTAGCAATATTTCTGGACGGAGACAATCACTAATGAATTAAGTGTACGCAACTCCATAGCATGACTTCAGAGACATAATATTCAATACTTTTAAATATATTTTTATTGGCCAGTCATTTAAATACAGTCATTTAAATACGGTTAACTATCTAGGGTACTTGTTTTCATGCGTTGCCATTTGAACACTCTTTCTACTCACATCGACCCTTAAGGGCTGGTTCCATTGGTACGGATACGGATACGGATACGGATACGGATACGGCAAAATTTGCTCACATTAAAATATACAGGCATGTTTCCATGTGTGCGGATCCATACACGTCAACAGGTACGGATACGGATACGGTAAAACCAATCGCTCCATGTAGCGATCGGGACGTTTCCGTACTCCATTCGTATGGTTTCCCTCTTTGATGTCATTACATTCTAGACATATGGGTTCACTCCAAAATAGGTTACCATATCCGCATGACGGATTCGTATCCGTACTAAGATTTGTATCCGTACCAATGGAACCAGCCCTTTACACGTAACTCTTCTCCTACAAGAAAACATATATACCTTACACAATACAACGATACCTAAGTTCAGTATGATTTGATGGCACAATTCCGTCTTGAGATTTGATACACCAGTCCACACGACTAACAGCGTTTTGTATTACATTGTACACTCTCCCGCGCAACGTATCCGCACGATACGAAAATGAATACGATTTTCTTGTACCCACTTTTGATACGATTTTTTTCGTCTCAGGCGTTTTTCGTACCTGGGAAAGCTAAATCTCCTAATGCCTGGTGTGCGGTGGTGCGTTAAGAGTTGGCGCGCCTGGCCGTGTGCGGCAGTGCGTGAAGGGGTGTGCGCTCACCCGTGACGGTGTGAGAAAACAGAGAAAAAAACCTGCCCATGCTTGGGTTTGATCTAGCAACCTTGTGATTAAGAATCAAGTGCTCTAACCATTACACCACTGAACCAGCTATCAACATGGCCTCAACTAATCAATCTGAATGTTAATAGTGTGTGTGTGAGAGAGAGAGGGAGGAAGAGAGAGAGAAACAGAGAGAGAAAGAGGGGGAGAGGCAGACAGGGAGATTGCAATTGAAAGAAATTAAGAAAGAGATTGGTGGGAAAGGAGAGGAAGAGCAGGGAATATATTTTTTTTTTCAGGAATATATATTGAATATATCCAGGTATATGAGTAATTCTCCCAATCATGTGTCATTTGGTTTTCCAACCTAGGTTTGATGATCGGACCTTTATCCTACATGTATTATAGAATATGAATACACTATAAAATGGTTTTAGCTGTACCTCACTTTCCATTCACTTCTTGAAGGTGTTAAAGCATTGCAATAACACCCACTCAAGCGTGGTGCGTCCAAGCATGACCAGACCAACAGACATTGAGGAGCCATGGCCAACATCCATTCTCTAGCTTTGATTTTTCATTTAATTTCAATACGAAAAACGGAGCGCGAATACGGAGCATATCATATTTCGTCTCCGTGATTCAAATGACCGTTTTTCGTATCAGAAGTTCAGGCAATTTCGTCACAACAGTTCACCAGTAGCGTTCGCGGTGCTCGGTAGACTTAGAAGACGAAATAACTTGCCGCTCCGTATCGCGCAGGTACGGCGCGCGGGAGAGTGTATTCAGTTAGATTGGCTGCTTCAAGCGTGCGGGTGGGGGGGGGGGGGGGGTGTTCTCCGGCATGCGGGAGGTTTTCAAGCCATTGCCTTATGGTGATATTATTTTCCCAGTCTAATAATTGGAAAATTTAACCAAATTTAGCCAAATTTGGCCAGATTTAGCGGGATTTACTAAAGCCATTAGTGCCGCCCAATAACTGACATACCATCATTATCTGATCTGAGAGGCTGTGAGCCTAGGCTGGATGCACCATTAGTAATAATTAATCAGTAATAAACAATAATAAATGTTGCTCATGTGGGTGTGAAAGATTGGCAGCCACACGTATTACTTGTTACAGTGAAGGCTTCAGTAAAACCCACCACAGAAATCCTCTATAGACCAGAAAAGGGTGAAACCGCTAGAAAATGTACAATATTTGTCTTCATCAATCCTCCCAAATAAACCACATTTAAGACAATAATGATGTTTAAATTTCACTTTAACATAACCAAACAGATTGTTTGAATTGAATTGAATTGAATTTTTTTTTGTCTGAGGTTATACAGAGTTAAGACAAATGGGTGACCAGACTTCTGAATAAAATGCAGGTCTTCCAGCCGCCACATAATAGAAAGACATCTATACTAACAGAGAGACTGGCTAAAGCCGGACCCACACATTCAAGAACTCAGAGCCGAATTGGGCCCTAAGACGATTCGGATGAATCCAAAATCATTCTTTATGGAACATTCTTGAGTTCGGTAATGTGTGGGCTTTCTTACTAATTCTTACGACAAATCGTGGATCATTAAGACAATTCGTAGGCTAAATTTTGGCCCACACTGTACCGAATTCAGAGCCGAATTGGTCCTACGATCATTCCTAAGAGCACTTCCGATTCAATTAAGGCAATACCAAACATATTCAGATATACCCATGCAGTTTTCATCATTTTTGGTGAAATGGAAAATTGCCAAATTTATCAGGATTTACTAAATGCTACCAATTGTAATGTTCTGGCGATGTGATCCATATAGTATAAGGATATACCTCCGTTACAGGGAAAAGTCCCTTTAAGACGAATGCGCCCATTAACGGTTGAACCCAGAGTCAATCGGTCCCCAGTTTGAGCCTACTCTAGCGTGAAGGCCTTGATACTGGGCCAACATGTCGGGCTCACACCGCCGCGGGCACTTTGCTCTCTCTACAGACAAACTCTCGGCTTGCTGCCATTTTCTACATCAATTTACAATAATTTGTTTAGATTTACAAAGTTATTTATCTTTATTTGTGTGTTTGAAGGTCGCTGAAATGTCCAGATCATGTGATACTCGATATTTGATGTAATTTTCAACATAAATCTTCCATAATTTCAGTAGATTTACAAAGATATTTATCCTTATTTGTGTATTGAAATGTAGCTAATAGTTCATGTCGTACACACTGGTTGATATAAAGTTATTCTTTACTTTTATATTGTAAAACGTTGTTTAACTTCTTGTACTATGCAATGATTCTGTAGGTTTGGGTTCATTCATTTATATCTAAGAGGACCTCAATCCCTTTTAGATGGCCAAGGATTATAAGCATACTTATGTAAAAGTATGACACGGGTCAGATCTTCAGGAAATGTGCAATTCACCTTCATCGATCCTATCAAATAACCCACATTTAAGAGAAAATGAGCTTCAAAATGCAGTTTAACATAACAAAACTGATACTATAAATCAATGCAATACCAAATATACTCAGATATACCCGGTATTCATCATTTTCAGCCTAATTTAGCAGAATTTCCTAAATGTGTAGAGCTGCCAATTGTTCATTTTCTGAAAATCTGACCCACTTGTGTAAAAGTATGACATGTGCTCACATTCCCTAATTATATTGTTTCACTTATTGGAATATTTAGTTTTCAAGCTTTTATATGAACCGAACCTCCTCCCTAAAGCCATGTTGCAGGGATGTACATTATCAAGTATATTTATGACTTATGTAACTTAAGTCAATTATTCTGAATGTAATTGACCCAAGTTAATTAGAAAACTCACATGGATGACTGATATCATTATTATATCATTCCTACAAGTATGTCTCACGCGGCCTGGAATTGTGCAGGTTGAGTCTACAGAAAGCAATTTAAACAAATGTTTTAAATGTCTTTCCTTTTTAAAAGAATTCTTAAGTCGACCGAGTCATAAAAGGTCTATAATTTGATCAACAACCTTTGAAATACATGTATAAATGTCGCCCATTTGGTTCATAATATATTTTATGAAGTTGAATCGGCCGATAGAAAACGGCCGCTGATGAGCGATGATAAGTGAAAAAGGAAAGGATTTGAAATATGTAGCAAATTTGAAGTCCTGTAGCAAAATCAATCACACAAAATCGTTCAAAATCTTGGTCATATGACTTTAGATGGGTCGGAACAGAGGGGAACAAAACTTAGAAAATCTAGCAGTCTAGGCTCAGAGCCTCTCAGATCAGATAAAAATGATAAGTCAGTGATTGGACGCCTACTGCGCAAATGATTTTTCTGGCGTTCTAATGGCATTTTGTGATCCTAATGAGATTATAATGGTTTGGAGCGAGAGGCTTAATTTCCCTCAGTTTGAAGGGACTCTCTCAACTCTGAGCCTAGAGAGGAGAGGCTTTCCCTCAGATTGAAGGGACTCTCGTAACTCTGAGCCTAGACTGTAAGAGTACATGTGTGACTAAAAGGCCTGGTACTGTTTGGTACAAGCATGTATACATATATAAGTAAACCGGTTTATGTGTGTATGAGTGGGTAATGGTGCTTTCCCTCAGATTGAAGGGACTCTCCTAGCTCTGAGCCTACACTGTGAGAGTGCATGTGTGTCTGGTACTGTTTGGTACAAGTATACATATATAAGTAAACCGGTTTATGTGTGTGTATGAGTGGGTAATGGTGCATAGCCAGTCCTATGTACGACCTCCATCACACTCCATGCTCCTCACACAATAACAATTCTACTCACACAATTTATAGCAGAAAATTTCATCATTAAAATTTTAAATTTCGATAATAACTTTATTCACAGATAACGTTTGTTTATCATCAGGTGGTGATCAATATACAAAACCATTGTCAACTGCATTCCCAAATGTGTATAAAAGTGATTTTAAATATAATAATGTAATATGATAACTAGAATGACAAGGTGTGGGTAGAGGTTTTAGAGGATGTCTCGACTCACTGGAGCATTCAAGGCTATACTTGTTGCAATATGCTACAATATGGTGGAGGTGAAGTTATACACAATGTATCAACATCGCAAAGTCATTGCTTGATCTATTCCTTGAATGATACGTTAATGTACATAAAAATGCATAATGAAAGTACATCTAAAAATATCGTCAATGAAAATATAATGCTAAAGTGACTTTATGAACACTAATGAACCCTTTATCAATCTAACATTTCAAACATTGATTTTATCCTATAATAGTTTACAGTCGACCAGAAAGACTTCCTTGTACCGAGTTGTCTCTTGAGTGTAGGTGCGCCAGTAAGATAAGATCAATTGAACATTATTTTATTCTTTCTTGGGAATAGTTTGTTCACAGAATCCGGTATTAAAAGCTTTCGCTTCTTGAGTGACGTTCAAAGAAAGGTTTTCCATTAATTGCTTTTTGTGTTGTTTGCATTATTTAAATGCTGATTCAGCATCGGGAATACATAGACTATTTATGTTTATGAAATGTTAGAATGTCGGAAGTAATATGACAACCAGGGTCCGATTTCCAGAAAATGCACAATCTACAGTTCTACACATCTCTCAAATAACGCTAAATTAGAGTGAAAATAGATTAATAGTAGGTATATCTGAGTGTATTCTGTATTGTATTCATCCAATAGATCTGTCTGGTTGTGTTGAACTGTATTTTGTAACATGCATGAAAACTGTCTTATAGCGATCAAGCTGTCTTATAGCAATCAAGCGATCGAAAATAAAGTTTATGAAATAAAATCAAAATATATAACATGCATATTACAATGCCATCAAAAATATTAGACGATCTGGTGAAAATTATGATTTAAAAAAATAACCTTTTCTCCATGTTTCAGGATTGACAGGAAATAGAGTAAATGTTTAAATGGAACAGAAAACTCGACACAAAATGGACTGGTTTTTGGCCAATAACTCCTCCAATAACTTAATGGGGGTGACATATTTGTCTCCACGGGCCATGTCCCTGGCAATGTATAAACGAGGGAGCTATTTATATCTATTTATAGAGTAACAAGGTCGATTAAACATTATGCATGGCTGGTGCGATTATTTGTGTAAGAATGTACTTTTATATGTTATACTGTCTACTTATTTCAGGATATATATATTACAATTGTATTCCAAATAAGAATTCCTAGGTTTTACCTAGGTTTAGATCGTACAGAATACAACAAAACAAACATTGAACTTTAAAGAAAAGAAAATCGATCTATGAGCGGAAAGGAAGTCCAGGAAAATGTTAATTCACAGAAGGACAAAAAATCAATTTTCCATTATTCTATACGAATGTAACTGTATATATAAAATGTGAAATAAAGCTATTACACACACACATACATACATACATACATACATACATACATACATACATGTATACATACATACATACATAGATACATACATACATAGATACATAGATACATACATACATACATACATACATACATGCATACACATAGATACATACATACATACATGTATACATACATACATACATGTATACATACATACATACATAAATGTATACATACATACATGTATACATACATACATACATACATACATGTATACATACATACATACATACATACATACAGTCAGTCAGTCTGAGGGTTTGGTTAGGTTGTTTTGCTACAGGGCTTACTACAAGTCCACATTTATATGTTGGAGACCTGCCGAGCTCCTTGCCTAATTATCGCTCACCAGCGACCGTTTTTGCTCGGCTGAATCGACTTGAAATCCTTTAGTCGGGATTTTTTTTTAATTTGCATTAGCTCCTTACCTTATAATACCCTCCCCTGTGACCACTATAGCGATCCTTGTTTCCTTGCCTAACCCCACCACTTTTGACCACTCCAAATTCTAGGGGCTTAACCCCAAAACCCTCAACACCAAAAACCAGCCCAGTTCGACCAAAAGGGCCTGCTTTAGTAAAGGAAAGGGTAGTGAAAGGACATTTAGACCCCTTGTCCAACTTCTACCCTGCTGATTTTGAATTGGATGGCATGACTTTCAGATCCTTGGAACATGCATACCAATATAGGAAGGCGGTCCATTTTGACAAACAGGGGATCGTCCAAGCTGTTCTGGATTCAAAAACGGCCGTAGAAGCAAAAGCTCAGACTAAACACCTGAAGGCCGGCAGCTGGAATTCAATTCGGCGTAATCTTATGTCAGACCTGCTGCATTTAAAATTCGCCCAAAATCACACCTTTAGGCAGGAACTGATCAAATCAAAGGGATCGGAATTGATCCACACAGTTCCAGACCCCTATTGGGGCACAGGAGGCAAATTCAATAAAGGCATCAACACATTTGGCAAACTGTTGATGTCCCTCCGTCAAAGCATACTCACTACACCACAAAACAGCCCCTCAAATTTCTCCAGGGGATCACGCCCTCCTTCTATCCAGGGCTCACCCATATCACCAATTTCGGCCACCTTAGGTCAGATTCGGCCAATTGACCTAACATCTTCACCTCCATCATCACCAAATCCACTAAAGGAGGTTATTCCAAACAGAGCCAAAAACACAGCTCACAAAAATAAAGATTGGCAGTTGACTCCACTTTCGGAAAAAACCCTGATTATAGGCGACTCTAACCTGTCTGTAATCTCTAAATCAAGGGTAGAGAACCTGGAAATCCAGAGTTATCCAGGTGCAAAATTCCAACATATGACGGAACTCTTTCGAAAGGCTACCAAGCTCAGACAAAACCCGGATTCGGTTATTATTAGTGTAGGTATCAATGACCGGGACAACCATCCAACCAAAACAGTAGTACCAGAATTCAAACGGATGGTAAATCAGGCTGAGAGAGCATTCCCTAATGCCAAACTGTGGTTCGTTTTGCCCCAATGGGACCAGCAGGTACTCTCACAAACTCAAAATTCAAACCTATCTTGTATAACTGAAGGAATCCAGAGATCTAAAATTATAGACCTCTTACCTGGCATAGAGAGTTCGAAATTCAAACTCAAACCAAAAGACCAGGTTCACTGGACAGAGGAAACTGCCAACTACCTCTTAAACCACTGGCTCCATCACATTGGTCTTTTAAACTGAAACGTCAGAAAGGCACTATTGAACCTGAAACACAAACACAACTTACATTAGGCTCTAGTATCATCAACCTATCTGATGAAGAATTAAAACCAGAGGAAATAGATATTTTGGCAAAGGGCCTAAATTTCGTCCCAACACCTAAGTTTACAGACAAGGACAAAATAATGACTGATGTTGATAACTTCTCAAGGAAAATCAAAATCCAATACTTTTATAAACAGTTCTATAAGAACTCAAAATATGAAAAACTACCCTTTGTTGAAAAATCTTCATGGTCTCCACCTGAGAAATTCATTCCGGACGAGATCCAACAAACTTTGCAAGACATGACAAAATCAATAAAAGATACCCCGATTCAGAAAAACAAACCCAATCTGCCAAGAAACCAAATTGGAGCATTACGAAGCCTAAGAGGCAAAAACCACTTGGTAATCAAAAAAGCAGACAAAGGGTCAGCAACAGTCATAATGAGAAAATCTGACTACATAAAAGAAGCAAAAAGACAGCTAAATGATTCCAAATTTTACACAAAAATAGACAAACCTATTTATCCTGAAACAGCCAAGAAAATTAATGAAATTCTTACCCAATTAGGTCGAGGGAACCTCTATCTAAAACAAAAGCAGATAAATTACCTAAAACCACCAGATAATCCAAGACCACGACTGTTCTACCTCTTACCAAAAATCCACAAAGATCTAGATAAATGGACGATTCCCAACAGAATGCCTCCTGGAAGGCCCATAATTTCAGACTGTAATAGTGAATCATATAGAGTATCGGAATACATTGACCATTTTCTGAAACCACTGGCCACCATTCATCCTTCCTACATAAAAGACACTTGGGATTTTCTGGAAAAATTGCAAGAACAAAAAGTTCCCGCAAACTCCTTACTGATAACCTTAGATGTTGACTCCCTTTACACCAACATACCAATAGACGATGGCCTTACTTCTATAGAAAACATCTTCAGGAAACACCCTAAAGTACTCAGACCAGATGAAGCTATCCTAGACCTATTAGAACTCTCTCTAAAAAATAATGACTTTCAGTTCGATGATGAATGGTATTTACAGATTTCAGGCACAGCCATGGGAAAGAAATTTGCTCCAAATTACGCAAACATATATATGGCTCAATTTGAGGAAGAAGTACTGGAAAAAGCAGATAAACTTCCCCTAGTATATTATAGATTTCTGGACGACATCTTCCTTGTTTGGACACACTCAGAGCAAGAATTTCTAGAATTTCTCGAGCTCTTGAACAACCACAGTCCTTCAATCAAACTAAAACACACAATCAATGCCAAAAGAGTAGATTTCCTTGATGTTACAATATTCAAAGGATCAAGATATGAAAACGAAGAGATTCTGGACACAAAAGTATATTTCAAACCAACTGACACCCATGAACTATTACACAAAGAATCATTCCATCCCCGTCATACATTTAGAGGTATTCTAAAATCACAAATAACGCGATTCCATAAAATTTGCAACAACACCCCTGATTTCGAAGAAGCTTGCTCTATACTCTTCAAGACCCTCAGAAAGAAAAGGCATTATTCGGCCAGATTTCTTAGAAAAATCAAAGCAGAAACCCTTTATAAACTAAACTACATCACAGGAGAGGAATGGCCCTATGGGGCATCCCTCAAGTGTGGCAAACCACGATGTGAATGTTGTCTATGGCTTAAACAGACATCAGAAATCCAACATGGCCAACTTTCTTACCCCATTATCGGCAAAATAACATGTAATTCCAAAAATATCATCTACATCATTGAATGCATTAAATGCAAAGAATACTATGTAGGGGAAACCTCAAATTCATTACGTCAGAGGTTACAAGGCCACCTTCATGATATTCGGTCTGAACAGAAAAAACCAGTTGCTGAACATTTCAATGATATATTCCATACTGCAGAGGAAAATATGGTAATTTACCCAATAGAACAAATATTAGAACAAGGCTCAGATGAAAAAAACCATAAAAAAAGATTACAAATTGAAGGGAAATGGATACAGGCACTCAACACTGTCGAACCTAATGGAATGAACATAAAATTGACAGAAATGGGAACTATTGCCTTTGTCACAATATATAATGCAACCTCCACAAAAATCACCGAAATTGTTAAAAACACATACCAAAACCTGCAAAACTTATATCGTGGACATTTTAGAGATGAGCTAGTCTTTGGATACAGAAGAAACCCAAATATCAGTAATATGTTAGTTTCATCTAAACTCAGCTGAAATTGATAGATTTATACCCTATTTTTCATTCCTACGGCACAAAACAATGCAGAACTGCCAGCTAATGCTGCAGTTTTGTTGATTCGGAAAAAACTCAAAATCAGTTCTCCGATAAAATAAAGAAAAAATAAAAAAATAAAAAAGTATTATATTTCTACATCCCCAAAGAAATAATGAGTTAGAACCTGTTGCCAGTGCAAACATACTAACAAATCATACATACATACATACATACATACATACATGTATACATACATACATACATGTATACATACATACATACATAAATGTATACATACATACATAAATGTATACATACATACATGTATACATACATACATACATACATACATACATGTATACATACATACATACATACATACATACATACATACATACATACATACAGTCAGTCAGTCTGAGGGTTTGGTTAGGTTGTTTTGCTACAGGGCTTACTACAAGTCCACATTTATATGTTGGAGACCTGCCGAGCTCCTTGCCTAATTATCGCTCACCAGCGACCGTTTTTGCTCGGCTGAATCGACTTGAAATCCTTTAGTCGGGATTTTTTTTTAATTTGCATTAGCTCCTTACCTTATAATACCCTCCCCTGTGACCACTATAGCGATCCTTGTTTCCGCCTACACTCATTAGCATAGCCTGTACATACAATGATTTAGATTTAGATCTTTATTAAATTCAGGATGCATATATAATATATACATCTGTATATTTCATTAAAAACGGTGCTTTCACTAAAACCTGATTTTACACACAAAAAAGCCATTTTTGAATTATCACATAAAGATTACCATGTAGTTGTCAAATACAAGTACAACACTACAGAAACACAATACCACTCTTCAGCAGTACATCATTACATAATGACAGATCACAAAATATTGTTGTATTTATGCACAAAAAACACAAGACAGCGCAACAGACGATCAAGTTTCAATACAAAACAAGAGCTGAACTGCTTCCTAAGAAATGATAGAGAAAGAATTTCACAATACAAGTACAGTGGAACCTCTCTATTGAGACCACCCTTGGGACTGAGAGAAACTGGTCTTAATAGCGAGGTGTTCTCTATAGGGAGGTATAACGAGATTCCACTGTACATTTAAAACCATTCCCAGCGCCGTGCTCCTACAAATAACCGATTCAATGTGAAGTATTCATTAAATGTACAAATTATAGAAAATGGTTTGACAACCATTTAAGATTTATTTTAGATCAATCTATATATTTGGCAAGAAGAGCTATTAACTTAAAATGCTCATATAGATGTTTATTTATACTCAAGTGTAACGTGCAACCGCATATCTACTCCAAGTCAGCCATATTGTATTTCTTAATGTTTTGAAAAAATTAATATAACAAGTCAATGATTGAGGTGATATTGTCCTCTACTAGAGACGAATGTAACCAAGCTATGAAGAGGCTGAAAACCTCCCGCCAGCTGGAGGGTTGCTCTTTTATGGCAAACCTATTGCAATAAAAGTTTTCTAAATCTAATCTAAAACCTCGCAGCAAATATTGAGGCAGCAAATATATGTGTGACGTCACAAGGGTGTATTGACCGCGGCACCCTCGACTCGCCAGTGAGTGACCAGCAGCGGTGAGGTCGGCAAGAACTCCCTGGACATTGGGATTAGTTTTGTCTTTCTTTGGAATTTGATATTTATAAATACGATTCTAGGGGCTGCTGATAAAAGCAACTAACTTTGGCTCCTCTCCGTTTTATTTTATTTGACTTCGCTTATACTTTCCTGGACACTTGAAGGATCGAGAAATTGATATAATCCAATTTAGTTTGAAATTAAGTTCTAAGTAATAAAGAGTTTCTTCATTTTCAATAATATACTTCAAATTAAACAAGAAAGGTGTAGGAATTCCCACAAACTGTCCTTAGCTTATACAGCAGACCCAGGTGTTCCGATACAGTACCATTATTCCTGCTCATTGTCCATCACGCTGAGAATTTATGTGCACCAATTTAGGTTTGGAATCACTAGAGCTGGCTTTACAGAAGGTGGGGAAAGTCTAATACAATGTGATCCGTCGACCGTATTGTGGACCGTCCATTCTAATATAGAGAGTTTATTGTGCGTGAATATGGGCGAGTAGATGAATGAATGGATAAATGAATGGATGAATGGATGAATGAACCAAAGAATGAATGGATGGATCGATGAAAGAATGAATGAACGCATGAGACTGCTCAGAATTGGTTAAACGGTTTATGAACATAATTATAGAGCAAAAGTAAGATCTATCTTATATACATGTTACTTAATGATATTTGGCAACGCATGAAAGATATATCACATATGTGGTTATGCGTATTTCTTGTAAATATATTGAATGATGTGACACATAAAAACATTTGAAAAAAAATATCAATATCTATACTGAGGTGGAGGTGTGGGATGGCCGGGTGGCATAAACCCTGGTACTGGAGGAAGGCAACCATTGTAGTGATATAGTCCTGAGAAAACATGTAAAAGAAACAAAAAACTAACTATCACTCATTTCACCATTTTTCCTTGGCAGATAATTGAGTTATTTTGTGGATTGTAACAATATTTAACTGCTCCTGCACATGAGTGCCTTGGGTTAGACCTCACACACAGTGGCAACAGTTTATACTGGGTCAAACCATCAGAAGTGTACAAGTCACCTTCACCAATACTGCAGGGTTAGACCTCACACACAGTGGCAACAGTTTATACTGGGTCAAGCCGTCAGTAGTGTACAAGTCACCTTCACCAATACTCTCAAATAACCCATGGTTAAGACAGAAATGATGTTCAAAATACACAGTCTAAGTCCAAACCATCAGATCAGAAAAGAATGGTATGTCAGTGACTTCGCTAATTGGTTTCCGGCCCAGAACTAGGCGTTCTAATGAGAATATAATAACATTTTGCGGTCGTAATAGATTTATAATGGCACTTTGTGGTTTGAGGTGAGAGGCTTTCCCTCCGTTTGAAGGGACTCTCTCATCTTTGGGCCTAGACTGTACGGTTGAACTTTTTTAGGGCTTTCAAAATGTCCCTCTATATATATAATATTATATATTTCGGGAACCCACCAAGATCCTCTCCTGTGGTGGCTTCACTATATTATTGTTTATCGACGGTTAGTTTTGCTCAGCCAATTCAACTTTAAATTAGTTTATAAACAGCAGCAGTATATTGATAAATTCAGTCTTTCAAAACATAATCGGAGTAAATTTGGCAAGATATTGTTTGTCATAATGACTGAGAATGCCGCTTTAAGGCAAAAATTGAATACTTTTGCTCTTACCTGATTTTAGGTTTTTATTTGTCTTTCGAAGGAAGTTTACACGTTTACAATCGAACATAACAATTAATTTGATGCATATAATAATTATCTAAATGGGAATTAATATGTTTTAAATCCTGTTGTCCCAAGGGTAGAATTAGTGTAATCCTTCTCCTGATGTGCACTTGAACTTGACAAGGCGTGAAAACACTGGCTGTACAATTGTCTAATTGTCGGTGTAAAAGTAGATGTCAAAGCTTTACACAAATAAAAATATTTGCCCCCAGAAGTCATTGCTGGGTCAGGTCTCGAGAAGATGTACAATTGACCTTCACAAATCCTCTCAAATAACCCAAATTTAAGACGAAAATCAGGTTCAAAATGCAGTTCAACATAGCCAGACAGATTTATTAAATAAATTCAATACAGAATACACTCAGATATACAGGTAGTATTTATCAATTTTCACTCTAATTTAGCAGAATTTGATAGATGTGTAGAACTGTAGATTGTTCATTTTCTGAAAATCTGACCCGGTTATGACTGACTGTGAAAAAAGCTGAAAAGGGATCTACTTTCTATGAAGTGAAACACGGGTATTGTGCAACTACATTGAAGCGGACAGTTAGGTCTAACATCAGTTTCTATTCCCTGTCGTACGCCAACTATGTGTAATTTATTACCTCTCTTATTAAAGCTGCAGTCTCAGCTATTACCACGAAACAAATCTTACCAAATTCTGAACTGGACTGGATTATCAATATTCTGCTGTGTTATAAGTTTATACAAGAACTAGAAGCCTACTCACCGAGAGAAAAGTGCCGCCAGTGAGCGATAATAAGTGAAATCATCACTTAAAAGGATTGTGACGGGTCCTCAGAATACAAATGAGGACAAATTAGTCCTTTAATCTTCTTCTTCTCGTATTCGCATACAGTTCATATGCCGTGTTTAGACCATAGGCATACACAGTCCCTGGCCCTCTGGTTGAAAGAGGCCAGGTCCTCTATTTAACACTCCTGCTCAAGCAGGGGACATTCCAGGAGGTGCTTCATTGTCTGGGGTTCCATGTCACATACACAGGTCACATCCTCCTCATCTTCCAACCCCCTTTAATAAAACAACTCAACAAAATCCTCCAAAATTTTGATCAAATGACATTTAGATGGGTTGGGAAAAAAAGAACAAGAAGTAGAAAATGTTCAGTTTTTGACCGACGTTAGCTGAGACTGCAACTTTAACCACTGCCTTGAAAGCCTTTGGGCCATAACAACCTCAGGCAGAGATTAAAAGGAGTAATGACCTCCATCTCAGGACTGTTAAAAGCCCCTCAATGTCAGTCATTAATCCTATGATAGTGAACACTGGTATTCCAGCAAAGACCACACAAATACTTTTAAAGTATAAATTCCTAAGTTATTTTTTTCCAGAATAATATCACCAGAGAATATAGCCAAGTAATATAAACGCTATTAGCATCATGGCTTGGAATGTATCCAAAAGTGATGGTTGAAGAATTGGGCCAATTAGACTTGATATCTGAAGGCTGTCCCGTTGTCTGTTCCATATTCCAATGCTTAACTTTGAGTCAATTGCTGTATATTATTCATAAAACTCTTAATAATTGATACAAATATGTATAAACCTGGTAATACTTAATACCAATATTTGTCCTGCACTGATGCTAAATAGATTGTCGCTGTGAATGTCTCCTTCTCGCGCCGGCAGCGCCCTCTACTTCCTGTCAGATATAACCATTACATGACGTCATCGACGTCATCAAACCTGGACGCTGGGCTCATAGAAGTTATTTCTCTGAATTCAGGGCAGTTCTCAAATTCACGAAACAAGTTCAGGAAATTATACTTTAGGCTACTTACTAAGTTTTAAAAATTATATTGAATTCAAGAACGCAAATCGCATTTGGGTTGCATATATGCATACAATGACGTCACTGCAATTACGCAATAACGTCATTGTCATGACGACCCATCGCGTTGTTTAGCCGACCCATGGCGACCAGAAAGGGGAACGTATGTCTACTTCCGTTTGTGTGTTGTGCCACAGCAAGGTCAAGGCCGATGGCTCATTTCATGCTGTAGACAGTTATACTAATATTACCTCAAGGATTCAGTTTAGAGTTCCAGTGAATCTCTTTATTTTCCCCATGTCAAATGATAACTAAGTAATGACATAATCATGACGTGAAGTCTTCCTTGTCGGTCAACCGGATGTAAATTGTTTTAAGATTTATATTCAAGTTTAAGGCATGTTAGATCGCACATAATTATAACAACTGACTCTTTTAAAATTCAAAATCGGATGTCACGCTATCTGTTCAGAATCAGGTACACCATTACATAAAGAATAATGACTTCCTAACGTATAATCAAGGCAGTATTCTGTTACTATTAATAAACAACTATAGATTTTCTGCTTTTGTAACGTTATATTCCCTCTTATATTAAAGTCGTTTGACCAAAATTCTTGAGGAGTCTACCCTGTTGTTTTTGTTGTAGGGCTCCATAGCAGTCCACGTTTATATTTCAATGACCCGCCAAAATCCTTGCTGCGGTGATTGCTCTTATTATCGCTCCCCGGCGCACGTTTTACGTCCAGCATCCAATTGTTGTTATAACGATAGCAAAATATTAAAAACTTCAATTTTAAGTCGAAATATGAGTAAATCTGGGTCAGATTTTCTTGGTTTTAATAGCTGAGAATGCAGCTTTAAATTGTATCAATACTTCAATCCCCGCTTCACGGACTCTTTTAAAGATGTTTATTAGCATCTGTGATGTTTTCCGGGAAAATCAGTCACAAGTATTAAATAAATTGTATTCGCCCTCCAGAGGTTACAGATCCCGCTCAATCTCGCAAAATCCCGTGCAGGTTCCGGTCATTGAATTGCCATTGACTTGTACTGAAAACTCTGCAAATCATCCTTTCTAAGTACTATGTTGTATAGAATGTTGATAATTACTTTAGTATATTAAAGCTTAAAGGATATACTTCTGAGAAATAATAAGAAAATTACTGGTTTTCATATGAACCCATCCAAAATCATCACTTGTCAAACCAAAGTGAGGTTTTCAGAGCCCTTCTCTCTTGACTTGCAAGTTTTGGGTCCTGTTACGAGTAACGTAAAATAATTACCAACATTCGGCAACAGAAAAATAAATAAATTCTAATCCATTCAACCTTAGAAATGCTTTTTTATAACTACTAAACATCAATATAATGATAAGTATGAAAATACAATAAGATTATGAACATGGTCAATGACGTAAAATCCAGATTGGTTGTTGACAAAAACAAAGTTTTGATGTCAGCCATCCAGTTCAGTCAACGATCATGATATAAATATAAATTTAACTAGTCATATGATATGTAACAAGTGTCCAGAGAAAGATATAGAGGTAATGCTTAGATTAAGTCAGTTTATTTATGTTCCTCAAGCTTTAGTTATGTGCTGAGCCTCCAAATAATTTAGCCCCAATGGCTTAGGCCTTGCGACATGTTGCGTCTGCCTGCACGCGCGCAAGGCATTATGGGAAACCTCTGGAGGGCGAATTAAATATATCCTTGCGTTTTGAAGGCCTTCGTATGGAGTATATTTAGTTAGTTTACTGGTAATTACCCATCCAGAAACATTGCAAACTTTTTTTTACAAAAGTAAAATATCAAGCTTAAGATATAGAAATACTTATTAAATGTCCTAATGTTCACTATCATTGGAATCAGCTTGATCTCCTCTTTTAAAATATGGTGATATCTCAAAACCTATATTTTGCGACTTATGACTAATTTTCCTAAAACGGATCACATTTATTATTGATGTAGATGACCTTGGTCAGAGTTAAGACAAAAGACACAAGCACATTTTATATTTAATCGATTTCATTTTTATTATTAATACTGTGTCAATGGGTGCAATGAAGGTTTGTGTACATAGAAAAATAATTACCTCTCCCCAACCTGTCGGGCCGGAGAAAGCCGTCTCTTGCATAAAGGAGACAATTTGGGAATAGAACCACACCACACTCGACACTTTCTTCTACACTCTTAGAAAAAAAGGTTCTTGAAAGTTGTTGAATGAACGTCTTGGTTTTCCTACCATCCCAGAGATTAAATGCCTTTTGTTTCAAAAAATGAGTCAAAATTCCATCGAAATCTTAAAATTGGATTTCACCACAGAAAATGTGGCTCTCTGGACAAAACAATAGAACCTTTTGTTTTAAGAGTGTAAACACACAATAGCTCAAATAAAGATTCCACTGGACGAGCCAGTCACATTGCAATCAGTAATATTGGTCTCTATTTTCCCACTACAAAAACTGGAGTATAACTTTTCGTATCAAAAATGGCAGTTTTCACTTTGAACAATAAACATAACAACAAAATGGAATGTAGTCAGTCATAGAAATGCAGTTCTTCTCTTTGAACGTTATCACGAAAATAGTTCTTCGCGGATGGATACATGGTTTGTTGAGGTGATGCACAAGGGATAGCAGTACTGTACAGTCATACCTGAAGGGGGAAGACTACGCGAGAGGGAAAATAGTCCCGGTAAACGGACAGTACAAAGCCAGGTAAATACGGAAATGCTGCTGTAGGGTTTAGTCGGGTTAGTCTCGTATTTCTCTTGTTCCAGTCGATAATATGGATATCACAGAGGTTATTTACAATGCTAAGCCAAGAAACGGAGGAGGAAAAGCCGTAAAATAATAGAAAATGTCATGGATACCCTTAAATTGGTATAATAACTTGTTTGTTTTACGCATACAAACGCATAAAAACAATCACAGATTTGTGCGTGATTCAGCCATATTTGTTGTGTTTCTGCTCCTCCTCCACACACAAAATCTAACACCAGACTTCAATTGTCGGAGTATTAATCCTAGTAATAAGTATAACAATCGAACAACAATATTTTACGACATTTCAACTTAATTAGCTTTTGTTCTCTAAGATACTTAGCGGTACCTCTGGTGGTGAAAACCTGTACTAAATGCTCCAATGATTGACTGGAAGGCTACAGTGACGCACGATCCTGACGGATGTGACGTCACTGTTATTGGGGTACATTTTTGCGTTACGTCACTGGTATTGCCTGAGGAATGTTATCAACATGTGATGACGTTTTCACCGATGGAGACAGAACTACTACGATATGGAATGATTGGTTGGGTTTGTATTGTGTTACATGGCGCTATGTACAGCTCATTCTAACGACACGTCCTCTAAACTGTCTCCGTCCTCTGTCGAGACAGAAAACTTGGAGGTGAGAGAGTTGAAGGATTTTATCGTGCCCTTGCCGTTTGAGGTGCTGGGGAAGGTTAACTCTTGCTTGTCAGAGGCGGCTTGTTGCCTAGAAAATCAATAAGATTCACAGTTAAATTTCTCTCTAAAAGTTAGGTATGTTAAATAGAGGATAGCTACATGTGATATATGAGTCAATGGTTTGGCCTTTATTTGTGTTTAGCTTATCTAATGATAATGAAATTATAGATGATATTGGATTAATAGATAATAATGGATATAACTGATGATATTTGAATAATAGATGATGTTGATATAACAGATGATGATGAAATGAGATGATATTGGAATAATATTTAGAAGATATTGAAATAATAAATGATATAGGAATAATAGATGATAAAGGAATAATAGATGATATAGGAATAATGGATGATATAGGAATAATAGATGATATATGAATAATGGATGATATAGGAATAATGGATGATATAGGAATAATGGATGATATAGGAATAATGGATGATAAAGGAACAATAGATGATAATGGAATAATGGATGATATATGAATAATGGATGATATAGGAATAATGGATGATATAGGAATAATGGATGATATAGGAATAATAAATGATATAGGAATAATTGATGATAATGGAATAATAGATGACAGTGAAATAATAGATGATATTGATATAACACAATGCTGCAATGGTAGATGTTGGTGGCATGTCTCACCTCCTGCTGCGTCTCCAGGTAAAGATGAGTGCTGCTATGATGATGATGTTGACTGCGGTGATGCTGACGCCCAGCACTATGTTAGTGTTGATGCCCGCGCCGGTACTCACTGCAATGTCTGCGCCCGTCAACCCTGCAGCACAAAAACACACAGTTAGTGGTGCACATTCAGCCTTATAAACAATTTCAATTGTACAAGGCAAAAAAAAAATTGGTGTGTTTCCAATTTATCTGGCTGAAAACTAGGTAGTTTTGTTTTTTTGTTAATTTTTTTTGTTTGGAAACCACCTCCCAGAAACTGAAAAAAATGTCTTTTTCATAACAATAGTTGTTTTGAACATGGGAAATGTGCTTTTTGACAGTTTTGGGTTAGGAAAACCCGTTTTCCTGCTTTTATAAGCTTTTTTTGTCAAAAAATCCAAAAAAAGTAAGATATGATGGGCAAAAAATCAGGTATGGTAAAAAAACTTTTAGGTAGGGTAAGCTTTTTCTAGGTAGGGGGGTAAATCGGAAACACACCTATTTTTTTTTTGGCCCAAGGTATAACTTAGAAATCCTAGTTTCTTTTTTCTCTCCGGGTCAGGGCCCAGTGGTATACCACCGTAGAGTGAATTGGGGAGCCATGATTTAACTCATAACTATCTTAAACTGATGTAACCCAAGTAAAAATGATTTAAAAAACGTACAAAAATATTTGTATGATGTTCTTCAGAAAATATACGATCGGCAGGTCTACACATATAGTAAATTCTGCTAAATTAGACTGTAAAATGGTAATACTAGTTATATCTGAGGATATTTGGCTTTGCCTTGATTCAAACAATCTGTTTGGTTATATTGAACTGTATTTGTAACCTGATTTCTGTCTTAACTACTGAGCAATTAATAGTGTATTTGATATATAATACAGTAGCTGAATAAAAATATTAGAATATAATACAATACATGTGGACGTACCTTGTGAGGTGATGGTACGGGCGGCCACACAGTAGAAGCCACCGTACGTGTTGACACACTGGGCACCCACGATGCCTGTGTTGGACACACAGAACCCTGGATCAGCGCACTCATTGATATCTGCAGTGGAAACAATTATTTTTCATAAGTTTTATTGGTCAAAGTTTCACATTATGTGATAATTCTCATTCGCAAAGTACAAAACATAATCAATTGGTTTTACAACATCATTACATTTAACTTTAACTTTAATTAACATACAGACACTCTACATTATATTTAACTCAGTCACTTGTTGTTATAATTACACTAATTTTAATCTACTACCATTTAACATGTGTCAGAGTGGTTTCTAGTTACTATACCACTATCAGCATATAAATATTTAAGCTTTAATACATCGATGGTACATGCAACAGCGTAAACATTCAGTATCAACACTACATGGCATTGTTTTATTCATAGCTGTTATGTTCCCTTTAAGGCCAACATGAGTTATTGTATTGTTCAAAATTATATAGTATCAATATATCAAACATGAAGCTTCTGTTTCCCTGGAAATGTGGCTACAGCGTTGAATGGGAAGTCAGAGAAATCAGACTTTGTATTGTTGATACCCCGTGAAAGGTGGAATGAAGACATTCCTATCCAAGATTAAGGTTTAGTTATATAGGTATACACATGGTTATGACCCATTTAAGAAGGCAGCATAAAGCCTTGATTCTACATGCATAGTAGATCATATGACTAGCAAGTTGGATTAAATACAATTTGGGATTTTGACCCCAACCCCATTCCCAGACACCCTTTCTCTAGGTGTAACTTCATTTAGTCACTGACTCACATTAATTCACCAAGCCTTGTAAAAAAAACCTATCAAGAATATAGCAATGGATGAAAGATAACAAAGAAACCTAAGTTTCTCAAGTCATCAAGAGAATAAGGGAATTAATGTAAAGAGCACTTACCGTCGCAGTCTCTGCCGTTCTGGCCGAGCACGAGGCCCTCTCTACAGGAGCACTGGTAGGAGCCGTCACTGTTGATACATGTGTCCTCACACCCGCCATTGTTCACAGCACACTCGTTAACATCTGCAATAAACAGCTCAATTATCATATTTGATTGATTGATAGAGTTTTATTTCGATCATTGAGATCACAATAAGACAACTTTGTATTCCTCTCAGCTCCCCCACCCTTGATATAACCATATTAAATGTGTTGATAAGGGTGTAAAACAACCAATCTCACTCACCCTGTATTTTACATAACAGAGTAGATAGCAATATCACTTCCGTCAATGACTGGAAGTGACTCATCTACTATAGATCTTTTTTGTTGATGGGTATGAGTACAGTTGTCTTTTTTGGCATAGAACATTTAGTTTTTTTTCTCTGATATACATATTACATCGCTTATTATTTTTATTCAATGAAGTTTTCATGTAACCAAATTAGATGATTAGATCATTACATGTTCCCACTTGTGTACACAGTACACTTGTTGATACGATGTATGTGAGATTGAACACATATTATCCACAAGACAGATTTGCTAAGAAGCAGCCAATATTGTTTGATGCAGTATGAACGATACAGCAGCCAGGATAATAAACATCTGATAATCCAGGATTTAACAACACAGGTAGTCATTTAGATTGTATTCAAAGCCAGGCTGGGTAGAGCACAATGTGCCACCCGTCAGGGGCTATTTCATGCAGTCACAATGTGCCGAGTAGTCAGGGGGTATTTCATGCAGTGACTGGGCAGACTGGGTGTGTCACAATGTGCCAGTGCTCAGGGGGTTATTTCATGCAGTGACTGGGCAGACTGGGTGTGTCACAATGTGCCGAGTAGTCAGGGGGTATTTCATGCAGTGACTGGGCAGACTGGGTGTGTCACAATGTGCCAGTGCTCAGGGGGTTATTTCATGCAGTGACTGGGCAGACTGGGTGTGTCACAATGTGCCAGTGCTCAGGGGGTTATTTCATGCAGTGACTGGGCAGACTGGGTGTGTCACAATGTGCCAGTGCTCAGGGGGTTATTTCATGCAGTGACTGGGCAGACTGGGTGTGTCACAATGTGCCAGTGCTCAGGGGGTTATTTCATGCAGTGACTGGGCAGACTGGGTGTGTCACAATGTGCCAGTGCTCAGGGGGTTATTTCATGCAGTGACTGGGCAGACTGGGTGTGTCACAATGTGCCAGTGCTCAGGGGGTTATTTCATGCAGTGACTGGGCAGACTGGGTGTGTCACAATGTGCCAGTGCTCAGGGGGTATTTCATGCAGTGACTGGGCAGACTGGGTGTGTCACAATGTGCCAGTGCTCAGGGGGTATTTCATGCAGTGAGACAAAAGGCTAATGCTGCGTGTACTCACCCAAACACTCGGTACCGTTGAGAGGACGGTTGTTGTCGTTACTACACCAGCAGATATATCCATCCACGGTGTTTCTGCAGTACATGTCGCCTGGAGGAAGATAAAGAGAAACAATGATTAACATAGGCGTCATTACTTCAGAAGGGATGAAAACATAGGGTAAGATTTTTAGAGAATGTACAATAGAGGATTTGCATAGCCGCCATTTTGAATCTCGATTCGCATGGAATTATGGGACTAATGGTACAATGTAAAATCTGTAGAAAACATGTCATGTTCAGCATGAAGTATTTACCAATGCTCTAATGTCAATATCCATGTGTTATACATGTTTCCATAACAGAAATCGTCATCTTTCCCATCATGCATTTGGTTTTCATAGATCATTCATACAAGCTCTCATATTGCTGAAAACCTTCTTGCAATTTTCGATAGAAATGTTGCCAAATATGTCAGATTTGAACAAACAGAATCTATCCCAGCATGCACTGCAGTAGACATGCGCAGTGGCACATGCAAGTCCCCTATTGGCAGCTGTACACATTTAGTAAATTAGGCTAAATTAGGCTGCAATTTAGTCAATACTAGGTAAATTCGAGTATATTTGGCATTGCATTGATTCTAGCAATCTGTTTGGTTAGGTTGAATTGTATTTTAAACTTTATTTTCGTCTGAAATTTGAGTTATTTGAGGGAACTGGTGAAGGTGAAGTGTACATTTTTTGACGATTTCACCGATAACACATGGCTATTGACATTAGAGCATTGGTAAATATTATATGCTGAACATGGCATGTTTTCTATAGATTTGATACTGTATCATTAGTCCCATACGAATTAAGAGTCAAAATGGCGGCTCTGTAAATCCCCTATTTAGGAAAAGTAATTAATAAGAATATCATATCTCAATGTTAATGTCCTCAATGAATTATTAGGACTTCATTGTACAATGTACTTGTTTGTTGATAACTCAACTGTCGTTAGTAGAGAAGATGTGCTGTATAAAAATACTAAATAAAAAGAAGAGCTGACCTGAGACGACCCCCACTGCCAGGCTGTAGATTCTGCCACTATGAGTGGATGCCTGGGTCAGGATGTCACCGTTCACGTCAAGGACGTACACATCAGAGATTTCTCCAAAGTCGTTCGCGAACTGGCTGGTGACCGTCGCCGCAAACTTCACGTTCTGTGCCTTTAATTGTAAAATTTTGAATAAATGTTACAAGAAAATGTTTGTAAAATGTCTGAAATCCCCATCTGAGGACAATGTATATTGTAGTTATTTTTTTATTGATACTGCTTTGTCATTTCAAACAGGTTTTTCTTTTGGTTTTTAAAAATGTACCTCTTTTGTGTTATCATGGGTAAATTTATTATAATTAGGTAGTTGTTACTATTACTTGCCCAAATGTTGCTTATTAGATTAATAAAGATGTATGATATAATATAATATAATATAATATAATATAATATAATATAATATAATATAATATAATATAATATAATATAAATAATGAGTTATGAATGTTGTTAGTGAAGGCAGAGGTGGCTCACCCTGAGGTTGCGAATAGAGTCTCTCAAGATAGAGTTGCCAGCGCTGGACGTGACGAAGAGAATAACTTGGTTCTGTGGAGCCTGCAACAGTAACATAGTCACTTTTACTCATCATCATGCTTCACTTATATATGATGTGGTACAATGCACAATCTATAGTTCTACAGATCTATCAAATTCTGCTAAATTAGAGTGGAAAATGGTAAATAATGGTAATTGTCCAACCATATTGTGAACTTTTCTTCAAATATAAAAAAATCAAACATTTTTCCTAAATGTTAACATTATTGGACTCCACTAGTATACTCATCTTTTTAAATTTACAGATTCTGCTATCTAGGTCAATAACTGACCAGATTCTGCAATCTAGGTCAATAACTGACTAGATTCTCCCATCTAAGTCAAGAACTGTAATAATAATGATTACTGACTAGATTCACCTATTTGGGTCAATAACTATAATAATATAATAAGTGACTAGAGTCTCCTATCTAGGTCAATAACTGACCAGATTCTCCTATCTAGGTCAATAACTCAGGTACAGTTTTTAACCAAACACACAAAACCCTGTCCCACTTACCCCAGAGTTCCTCTGCACAGAGGTCTGGTAAGTGTTGATAGCATTGCTGAAGGTGAATTGGTTGTTGCTCTGCCATTGGACGAAACTCAGCGCACTCTGGAAGCTGTTATACGTACTGAAATACATAATAATAATATTAATGATAATGAATTCTTTATTTCCAAGACTAAGAGATAGACATTTGGTTCTGCTCTTCAGATGTAAGAATCTCGTCTTCCAGTGCATGCCATGCTGCAGACCTATAGAAACTAACTAAGTACAAGATAATATAATGCAACATTAAAGTGCTGAGATAATTTCCGTATTTGCTGACAGATATGAAGATAATATCACAATAATATACTAATACAGTGAGTTAGCAGACAATGTATCAATATAGTTTGTACAGCTCCACTTGTCTTCACATTGGTGAGCTTCAGTGGGTAGTTTATTCCACCGAACTTGACATTCATATACAATATTCAGTTTGTTCAGAATTTCTTTTAAAGGGCAATCAAACGTATCATGACGTAAGAGTATAAGTGGTTGGTGGAACTCCCCTTTACTGAAGAAATTGTTATTGCCTACAAGAAGGACATATGTCAACTTAAATAAAATAACATGCCCTGAAGGCTGACACTAACAACTAACCTTTAGTATTATTAATCATTAAGATATTTAGTATAGGCAGGTGGCTGCAAGAACATTGGTTCAGCGATGCCAAGTATTTTTTCCCTACTGCCAATAAAAAAATAGAACAAAATAAAAACAAAAAAATGTGATGTGATTCAAGAAAATGAGTCATAAGTCGCAAAAAATAGATTTTGAGATACCATTATATTTGAAATAATGAGGTCAAGCCGATTCCAATGATAGTAAACAGTCTAATAAAAATAATGAGTATTTCTAGATTTTAAGTTTGATATTTTCGTTTTTGAAAAAAAAGTTTCCAATATTTCTGGGGGTCACTAAACAGTAAAGTAACTAAATGTAGTCCATATGAGGACCTTTAAAACGAAAGGATATCTTATATAGATTGTCCTTAAATTTGACACATTGATTGATATAGCTATAAGTGACACACTCTCCAAGAATCAGAACATTCCAATAATGTGATCTTGTAAAAAAAACACTTTGAAAAATATCAATTTTGCGACTTATGACTCATTTTCCTGAAACACGTCACAAATATGATGCAAAAATACTGACTATCTGTCGTAGTTGATGATGACGCTGTTGTAGAAGATGACGGCCACCCGCAGATCAATGTTCTGTCTGCGCAGATTATCAACTAATGACGTCACATACGTCCTCATGAGGTTAAACGTACGCTGGTCACGTGGGTACTCCATGATGACGGTGAGTCCAACACGTTCTGTAAATAGTTGATAACACATGTGATATGACAGGTGATATAACACATAGTTGATAACACATGTGATATGACAGCTGATATAACACATAGTTGATAACACATGTGATATGACAGCTGATATAACACATAGTTGATAACACATGTGATATGACAGCTGATATAACAAATAGTTGCTAACACATGTGATATATGACAGCTGATATAACAAATAGTTGATAACACATGTGATATATGACAGCTGATATAACAAATAGTTGATAACACATGTGATATATGACAGCTGATATAACACATAGTTGATAACACATCACTACAGCCCCTATCTATATGTGATAATTCTAGCTGTTATCACACTAGTGTGATAATTGTATCTGTATAATGACATCAATGGCAGATATGTGTAGCTGTTATCACATCAGTGTTATTACCACACTAGTGTCATAACTGTAACTGTCACTCTTCTTCAATCATTTCCTTAGTTACCTGTTGTATCAAAATACATCGTGAAGCTCAAATAACGAAAAGGATAGCGATAAAACATGTAACTTACGTGTTTGCCTCTTTTTCCTTCCAAATGCTGAAAAACAAATTATAATCATGTTAATCCCTAACTCTGAGCGAATGGAAATGTCGTCTCATGTAAACATAAGATTCATGGCGTAGTTGAGATTACCTTGGGTAACGGTCAGGGTCTTGTTAGATGGTCAAATTTGTAAAGGTTTTTTTAAAACATTTATACCACTTTTGTACTTTTAGAAGTAGTTTTCCCCGATTTTCAATATTCTTAGCTTTAGATAATAATTTTACCGTTGATCTACTACAATTATTGTAAAGCCGTCCATATTTTCTTTTCTTTTTTCTATTTCATCTTAAGGCCAATACAATATTTAGATAATTTAGCTGAACAACATGATAGCAGCGTCAATGTACGACCAAAATAGGAACTATTTGCTGAAGATGCACAATATGGAGCATCAATGAATATATAACCATAGCAACAACTCACGTGTGCAGGAAGTTCTTCTGTTGAGGATCCTGAAGCCGTTGGGACATGCGCAGTAGTAGCTATCATAGGTGTCAACACAGACCTGTTGGCATCCGCCGCGGTTACCGTCCAAGCACTCGTTGTTTCCTGCAGCAAGGAAGGCATTATGAATACATGTACATGGGATGTGTAGGGAATGATATGTGTGGGAATAAGCATACACATTCTTGGGTAAACTCCTTTATTATTTTCTAATATGTAACAATTCTTTTCCCTTTAGAAGAAAAAATGCTAAGGTAGTTAAATCTAAGAAAAAATACTGGTCTGACTGTTTTTAGTGAAGCAGTGATAGCAGAAGTAATTAATTTTTTTTCAACCTTATGGGTTTCGACGACCGGTGGAGGGGGGTGGGGGGTGAAGGGAAGTATTCATCATATAAAACAATAACAGAAATAGATGCTGGCTCAGACTGGTGATCCTGGAATATTTCTTTTTAAAAAATTTACTTAATCACATCTTGTCTTTCCGTATCAATTAGGAATCTATTAATTGTTCCACAGAACGGTTGTATCGTATGTAGATCAAAGTTTCCCCTTTTATCGCTCATCTATTTCTCTTCATGTAAATACAAATAACAAACAACACCACCTACCTGTGTTAACAGAGGTTCCGGGAGGTCCAGAAGGTCCACGTGGTCCAGCAGGTCCAACACCGGGAGGACCAGATGGTCCCTGGATGCCAGGAGATCCAATAGGGCCATTGTTACCGGGGAAACCACGGTTTCCTGGTGGTCCACGCTGTCCGCCGAACCCTGGAACATACAACATACAGACCATCAAACATGGGATGCATCAAACATGGGGAGACAAATAGACAATCAGGGGCCACAAAAGAGTGGGTTACAAATTGTAAATTATTCGCTGTAATTTCGGTCAATAAAATATGTTTAAACAATAAACAAGATTGAACCTACCACTTGGTCCAGTGGCTCCGGGAGGACCAGGAAGACCACTCGGTCCAGGGCCTCCATTGCGTCCTGGAGGTCCATTACGTCCAGTTGCTCCAGACTGACCAGGGAATCCAGGTTGTCCATTAAGACCAGAAGGACCTGTTGCTCCGGGTGAGCCAGGGAATCCGGTAGCTCCAGGACCACCGGGGAATCCAGCTTGTCCGGGGGTACCAGTGCCTCCAGCAGGGCCTGTGGTAGGGAGGATTTATAACAGATTTAATTTCATTTCATTTAGGAATAATATTATAAGATACTTTAACTGAGCCCTAAAACAAATTCAAATAGTTCTCAGTGGGTGTGTCTATATAAATCAGATAAATCTAGTTATAAACAGATCTCTCATGACTTTTCATCCGGATATTATTCTATACTTGGATCTCTGTAGCATGTTTCTATACAAGCACCTCTGACTGCAGCATTATGAATTAAATAATATATAAATATCTATTCACAATATGTGATGTGTTTCAGGAAAATGAGTCATAAGTCGCAAAATGGGCTATTTTTCAAAGTGATTTATCAATAAGTTATCTTTGGTGGAATATTCTAATTTTTGGGGTATTAAACTTATAATATAGAAACACTACTTAGATGTACTACTGTTTACTACCATTAGAATCGGCTTGAGTTCATCTTTTCAAATATGATAATATCTCAAAATTCATTTTTTGCGACTTGTGACTCATTTTCCTAAAACACATCACTATATGTATATTATATAAGTGCCACCTACCAGGGAAGCCGCGTGAACCCAGTCCACCAGGTCCACCAGGGAATCCGGTTGCTCCAGCAGGTCCAGGGAATCCGGCAGGACCAGTTGCTCCGTTTGCTCCAGGGAATCCATTAGACCCAGGGCCTCCAGGTCCTCCAGCAGATCCGGGGAAACCTGGCACAATGGAATAACATTGTTAATAGATTTTAAATTTGGGCCCTAAATGCAGCCTATTCATTTCCCAATGAAGGCATCATCACAATATAATCACCTTTATTGGTAATTGGACATAATTACCTATTTTAGAATGCAACACTAGAGCACATCCACAGTGGATAATGCGTGTTTCTATGTAACTGTTTAAATATGATATATGCATTAAATGAAACCTAATGTTTACAAGTGAGTCCTACTACATTTCCCCCAACCATATAAGTTGTATATTTTTTATTTTTCACAATGAAGTGATGAGTCTCATTCTTTGAAAATAATCCTTTTATTACAAACAGATAAAACAATTAGATCAGAACACTTGATTGTATACAGAGTGAGTAGAGCAAGGTGTGTGTACGTACCGGCGGGACCGGTGGCGCCAGGGGATCCAGGTAGACCCGGCTGACCAGGGCCGCCCGCTCTACCAGTCGCTCCCTGACCTCCAGGGAATCCAGCACTGCCTCGGGTTCCTGGAACATAGAAATTATATATTTCCCATTATTGATTAATGATAAATATTTACTGTAGATAAAGGAGGAATTGTACCATAGAGTTAGAGCTAAAGAAACAGGTGTGTGTTCTGTTTGACCCTACTACTCCCCGCTACCTAACAAAACATTATATTATGTAACATTACATAATTTGCCCTACCTAGATAAATATTGAGTTATTAGTGCTGGAGAACAAGCCTTCCTAACCAGAAGAACTAATTTTGCGTCATTGGTGAAAGAGGTTGAACTGATTGGATTTTTATATAAATTGATGAAAACTGATGAAAACATGTGATTAAGCTGTTTCATAACTATGAATAAGTAGATAAATTAGTCAATAAATCAATGAATGCAATAAATAAAGCACAATATAAAGTATAAAGTGAATAACTGACCTGGGCTACCAGGGAATCCAGCAGGTCCAGTTGCACCAGGACCGCCGGGACCGCCGGGTCCTCCATTGAATCCTCTTGGTCCTGGTGGTCCAGTGCCTCCAGGGCCGCCTGGGAAACCAGCTTGACCTAGATGGGAAATAATAATAATAAAGAATTATTAAGGGATTTATTTCCTTACTGGGTGATGAAACATACACAACAAGTAAACGTAAAGAATGGGACTAGTTGTTCTTTAAAACAACCTAATGACGTCACAATTTACAGAGTTGTGGTAGTAACTTCGTGCAGTAGGACACTATGACACAGTGCTACTGCCTCATGTGCTGACTTTGTGCAGTTAGAGCTTGTCCAGGGGTAAAATTACCATATATTGCTCTATTTTAAATCTATTTTTCTCTCAAATTTGGGTTATTTTAGAGGATTTGTGAAGGTGAATTGTACAATTTCTGGCACCTTGGCCCATATACAGACAGTAGAGATAGAGTGCACACATACCTGTTGCACCGGCAGAGCCAGGGAATCCAGGGGTACCGTTACTTCCTCTAGTACCAGCAGGTCCAGGGAAGCCAGGGCCTCCTGTGGCTCCAACTGGTCCAGGGTTACCTGAAGGTAAGTATAGAGTATACAGTATTGGGTACATAGTATAAGATATAGAGGTATTGAGTATAGAGTATAGAGCATAGAGTATAGAGTATAGAGTATCGGATATAGAGGTATTGAGTATAGAGTATCTAATTATATATATAGAGTATTGGTAACATAAATCAACATGTATAGGCAGCGGTATTTCAAATGGACACACCTAAAGATTGTTCCAAAATTTCTTGTTTTCTTGTTTTATTGTATTTCTTTACTTTAACTTGTTTTTCATGAAAGTATGGTTCTGGTGATTTCAGACATCAGTGCGGGGGGGGGGGAGAATTGGTTGCTTTACGTTCTGTTAACACCATACTTTGATTTATTACATTTGATTATATTTGGGGCAATAGTGGAAACACCCTACCCGTCTCAATTATTGACAATGGTTTTTGTGCATCCACAAAGAAATTTCATATGTATTCTCCGTTGCTAGGCCATTGCTTAGAGCATATATAATTGAACTTGGTGCTACATCTGATCCAGTAAATATTCTACTACTTCAATGGCTCCTAAGAATAATGTTATTTCATTATGTCTTAACTGAGTAAAAATGTTAAATACATACCTGGGAATCCAGCAGGTCCGGTGGAGCCCTGAGATCCAGGACCGCCAGGGCCACCGGGGAAACCTCTTGTACCAGTTGCTCCTTGTGCTCCAGGGAAGCCATTCTGTCCAGGACCACCAGGCAGACCAGTGGCTCCGGGGAAGCCAGGACCGCCGGGTGATCCAGCTGGACCAGTTGACCCTTGCAGGCCTGGCTGACCGGTAGAACCCACTGGTCCACGTACACCTGCTGGGCCGGGGAACCCAGGTGTACCACCTCTACCAGTAGATCCAGTCCAACCTGAAAATGAGTCACAAGTCGCAAAAGTTATATTTTTTCCTTATGGGCACGTTTTCATTTTTTGACAGTCTAGTGTTCCTAGTAGTAGCAATACAGGTACCAAATTCTAGGACTGTGTGCTAAATATATCTATGCGTTTCTGAGGTCATCCTGAGAAGTAAATGTTGATAATGTGAGTTTTATTTTCAATGTTTCACAGGAAAACGGATTTGCATTCTGTTTTACAAACAGGTCTTCCAAGCTCACCAGTAACACAAGTACATGAATGTTAAGATAGTATAGTGTCCTTTACAGGCATATAGTGTTAAGAAGTATGCGCATACAATACTTTGAGTTCTTTGAGTAAAGAGCTTTACAACCATTGACTATTAGATATAATGTATAGGAGACTTTGAGAATGAGAAAATGAACATACAGCCTTTATCAAGGAGGATATGTACAATATACAGACAGAGAGACTAGGAAGGGAGGAATATGTCTTACCTTGCACTCCAGGATTGCCGCGTCCACCAGGACTGCCAGGCTGGCCAGAGGGACCAGGGAAACCAGCAGGACCAGTTGCACCCTGAGATCCAGGGCCACCAGGGAAACCAGGCACGCCGGACCGTCCACCAAAACCTGCAGGTCCTTGTGGGCCCGGGAAACCAGCTGGGCCGGTTGCTCCTTGTGATCCAGGGAATCCATTGGTACCAGGACTACCTGGTCTACCGGACGGTCCAGGGAATCCGGTTGCTCCAGCACCACCGGGACCTCCTGGGGGTCCTCTTCCTCCAGGTGATCCAGGGAATCCACCTGGTCCAGTTGCTCCTTGTGCTCCAGGGAATCCAGCCTGGCCATCTTGTCCACGTCCTCCAGGGCCTCCAGGCACACCTGAAGGTGAGGCAGAGGTTAATGGTGGGTTTGGATGAAAGGATAGATGTGAATAAAGTAGGATATAAGTGTGTATACGGACAGAGTGAAAGAGGATATACAGTGTAGGATACAAGGGAATCTATTTTGTGTCATTCTTATATTATGATTCATATGAATACATGTATCAATGTATCAATCCTCATAACAACATCCTCATTAACTAACTCTTGTAATAAGGCAATTCCATGCTAGAGATTGTAATGCTACATGTATGTTGGCAAACATCAGTCCAGATCTGACATACAAATATTCAGCAATGATACTGTATCTAAGCTCTTTGTCTCAGTATAAGGACTATTCAAAATGAGCTTTAACTTCAAAGCAGACATTCAGAGAAAGGTGAAGTGTACAAACCTGTGCGTCCTCCGGGGCCGGGGAAACCTCTAGCTCCTGGGAAGCCGGCTGGACCAGTCGCTCCTTGAGATCCTGGGAATCCATTACTTCCTGGGCTACCAGGGTTACCTGCAGATAATAGATTATGGTCACTCCATTGCCTAAACACTTATTTATGGTATTATTAAATTCATTTATTAAATTTATTATTTTTATTTTTATTAATTTATTTTTATTAATTATTTGTATTATTAAATTTATTATTAAATTTATCAAATTAATTCATTAACTGATATGGTACTATTAAATTTTGGTAACTCCATGGCCTAAACATGATCATTGAATCACTATGGTGGCATGGTGAAGTAGTAAGAATAATTAGCCAGTTCTGAATCTATAATAATTACTCTCTACTCATTAGAACTATTGGCCATTATTTTGACTGTACAGCTGTACATTTCTGAAGATTTCACCACCCGTATGTATGTATGTATGTATGTATGTATCAATTTTATTTCCATCTTTTATACAGTTACATTGACTAGGAAAAAGGGGAGAGGCTACAACTAAGCCCTCTCTTTACCTCCTTCTGCGAAACATTAGTCTCTCAGATCTTCCAGGTATCCCTGAGCGAGGATGGGTTGTTACAATAGTTTATGCTTGTGGTTATTTGTTGATTAGAACCTAACGAGATCGTACATGAAGTGACATACCATCCAGATTATTAGTCTGGGATTTTGTGATAACAACAAAATTAACAGTTAGTAATTACCAGCTCTGCCAGTAGCACCAGGGCTACCAGGGAATCCACCAGGACCAGTGGCTCCAGGTCCACCAGGACCGCCAGGGAATCCTGCCGCTCCAGTTGCTCCGGGTGATCCAGGGAATCCATTACCACCTGCAAGGAGGGACAGTGTGTGAGGATATAAACTGTTTACAACAGACTTTAATGGACCATTGAGGCTTAATGGACCATTGACGCTTAATGGACCATTGAGGCTTAATGGACCATTGAGGCTTAATGGACCATTGAGGCTTAATGGACCATTGAGGCTTAATGGACCATTGAGGCTTAATGGACCATTGAGGCTTCTTACATGGAGGCTGTACCAGAGCCATGTTTATTGTTATGATGAACTCCTATTTCTCCTATAGTCCTACCACTATACACTAGACCTATATACTCCTACCACACTTAGAACTAGAATAGACTCCAAATCTCTTCTGGCCTCAACAAATTATAGTTAATTAGAAATACAAATTTGCTTTTCTATTTTTCTTTTTTTCTTGTATTCTAGCCATGGAACATACTGGAAGTTCTTTTCTGAAGTATGGCTCCTAAGGTATGAATCAATGATATTTTTAATTGAATTGATTTGATAATTTTTAATTTAGATTGGCCTGAAATAAGAATAAAAGTGAAATCAATGAAAGCCACTCTACCAGGTCTTCCAGTTGCTCCAGGTCCACCAGCGAAGCCAGGGACTCCAGTTCTTCCAGGGGTGCCAGGGAATCCTGCCTGACCGGTGGCTCCGGGACCGCCAGGTCCTCCATTGAAACCAGTAGCACCAGCACTACCAGGGAATCCAGGTGTACCAGCTCTACCTGTGGCTCCCTGTGCACCAGGGAAGCCAGCCTGTCCTGTAGCACCTAGTCCACCGGGGAATCCGGGTGTGCCTGTCCTTCCAGGTATACCCGCAGATCCTGAGTAGATAGAAGTGAGATTTATTAGTTAGTATTCAATAGTAAGTATGCACAATAGAGACAGCTCCAGGCAGAATAGCACAGTCCACCCTGTGAGCTCTGGTTTTGATACAAAGTTGTCTTGCTGTATAAAAATGTAGAATACAAATTTTTAAAAAGAGTATCAAAATATCTAACCTCAAAACTATCAGTCCAGATTGCTAATTCATACACTAAAACAATATTAAGTATTATTCTATGATTTATATAAATGTTGTTATTCAGGAAATTCTAAACTAGTACAGAATAGTTAATTGGAGAAATATTTAGCAAAAAAATTCTGTTGGATTAAAAAGTCGTTGTAAAGTGGTGACTATTTATGATATAAAATACTTATAAAACTTTTTAAAACTTAGAAAGACTTACACCTTGGGTACTGAACCAACAGTCTTATAAATAATATACACAATATGAATATAAATTAGAAAGTTTGCAAACTTGAAAAATCTGAGCCATATCCATCTCCATGATAACTTCAGGCATTCAATGATAAAGGTGAATATAGCATATTGCTAAGGTAAAACATAGTGTAGTCAAATGAGCAATGCCCTGTAATGAGCATCATACATACCTGGGAAACCGCGAGGTCCGGTAGCGCCCGGTCCACCAGGGCGACCAGGGTTACCACCAGGTCCAGCAAATCCAGTTGCTCCAGCTGGACCAGGGAAGCCATTGCCTCCAGGGCCTCCTGGTGCACCAGTCCTGCCGGGACCACCGGGGCGGCCGGCATTACCTGGGGCACCAGTTGCACCTGGACCACCTGGGAATCCATTCCCACCAGCAACTCCAGTACTGCCAACAGGTCCTGCAAGTCACAAACTTGTCATTAAAACCTGCTTTTTCATGTAATTATCAACGACCACTTTTATTTCTGTTAGGCGATTACTGTATGTAATCAACATGCTAAGTATCAATCTTTATTATGTAGGTAAATTGGATAAGAAGCATGATTTACCCTGCTCAACATGTCATAATGTTAATTCAATTTGTATTCAGGATTGCAGTACATTGTAGCACTATGTAATATGTACTTTTCCAGGATATGCACTATATTACATCTTGAAGCTTGTATGAGAAATAAGGAGAAATAAAGAAAAATAAGACAATAATGCTCACCTGGGAATCCTCTGCCTCCAGGAGTTCCAGGGTTACCAGTAGCTCCAGGTCCACCTGGGAATCCATTGCCACCTGGCACACCTGTCCTTCCAGCCTGACCAGGGTTTCCAGGCTGTCCATTGAGACCAGGTGCACCAGTAGCACCTGGCCCACCTGGGAATCCATTAGATCCAGGTGATCCTCTTGATCCAGGGAATCCAGCTACACCTGTTGCTCCAGGTGAGCCGGGGAATCCGTTACCTCCTGGGGCTCCAGATGCACCAGGACCTCCGGGGAATCCTGCAAAAGAAGAGAATAAATCATTTATTTATTATTATTTATCTACCAAACAGCTGATGTTACAATGAAATAGTAAATTCCCTTCATAGCTTTACTTTGATGTCTTTATCACCTGAGGGAACATTCTATGCCATATAAACAAATTCATGACAATTTGAAGATATAAATAGTTGAAGAAATTATGAAAATATTATACGTAGTGAACAAGCTGAGTGGGGGTAATTAAATGAGACTAGAAGTAGATACATTTTCAGACATTCAATTAAAAAGATGAATAGCATATTGCTATAATAAGGCTATAGTAGTGACATGTGTTGGTGATGTCGCCCACATCAACAGCCACCCAAGTGGAACAGCCTCTTTACCTGGTACTCCAGATCGTCCTGCGTTACCAGGGAAACCTCTAGCACCAGTGGCACCAGGACCTCCAGGGAAACCAGGTCCTCCTGTAGCTCCTTGTGGTCCAGGGTTACCAGGGAAACCTCTGCCTCCAGTGGCTCCCGGGCCTCCAGGGAACCCGTTAGTTCCAGGTACACCGGCAGCACCCGTGCGCCCGGGGGTTCCAGGAGATCCAGGGAATCCTGTCAACAGAATCAAGTAAGAACCACTCATCAGAGGCAACACATGAAGATCAATATAGCAACAAGACCCGAGGATCAATCAATGTTTAATAAGGTATTTAAGATATGTTATTTCCAAAGAAAAAGAATATAAGTAAATAGACTTGGTGTCCATTTGATTTAATTGTTGCATAATATTTGAATGAAAGATATTCTGTTATCAATCACCAAAGTACTAGACTAGCAAATCAGTTAGAGAATGTAGTATGAGTAGACTAAAGAATAAGTGGATACAATGATATAGACTGACACATACCGTTGGGTCCAGTTGATCCCTGGGGACCAGGTCCTCCAGGTCCTCCGGGCGAGCCTCGCTCTCCAGCAGAACCAGGGAATCCTGCCCCTCCGGGTGCTCCGGTGGATCCGGGGCCTCCTGAATATACCAAGTAAAAATTGTAGTGTTTCATTGATGAGGTAATTATGTTTTTTCATTATAATATGTATATATTTAGTTTCTCTGCCTTCTGTGTATGATTATTATCATAGGCATCGTTCCTGCCATTCTTTTTTTTTCTTTTTAAGAGTTTTTTTTAAGAGTTTTTTAGAGTTAATTTTGTTGAAATGCAGGCAAAGAAAAGAATAAAGAATAAGGGTCTAGGAGTCATAGCAATAAGTATCCACTTGCCACTCAGATTGTATAGGATGGAGTGTGGTATCTACTATGGATTTGTATATAATCATACAAGTGGTACAAATATGCTCCACAAAGTTATATTTTATGGAAACTAGTAACTGCAAACTTCAAGAAAGACTCCAATATTGTCCAACCTGGGAATCCGTTACTGCCTGGGCCTCCAGGTAGTCCAGTAGCTCCGGCGGTGCCGGGGTTGCCAGGGAAACCTCTCTGTCCAGGGCCACCTTGGGTTCCAGGGAAACCTGCCAGAAATATCATTATCAGTAAGTGGCACTGCTAAATGTCTTAACTTTCAACTTCAATACAGTTTAAATGGTGATTAAGTGAAGGATACAAAGGGCTTTGCTACATGGGGTATAAATAACTGTAGCCTGTTGTTGCACCTATTACATATGACATCTGTTATTGTATCACATAACTTCATTTTTTCCAAAGGGGCTTTTACTACATGGGGTATAAATTGTATAAAACTGTAGCCTGTTGCACCTATTGCCTATTACATCTGTTATTGTATCACTATCACTAATTTCCAGATAATTCTTTGATAATTTAATATTAGTGAAATAAAAATAAATTATTCAACTGGCCTCAGAATGATGTGCAAACGGCCACTGGAAGGTTTATGTGTAAATACGTTTAAATAACTTCTGTACAGTAGTATAAGTATTTCCTTGACCTTCATTTAGCTGCCAACATAAGACCTGATGTTTATGGAATGAATCATAGGATCAGGATGTTACCTGTAGCTCCGGGGAAGCCAGGTGTACCAGGACGTCCAGAGGGACCTGGCTGTCCAGTTGCTCCTCTATCTCCAGGGAAACCAGCTTGACCAGGGACACCAGTTCTACCACCTGGGCCGGGGAAACCATTCTGACCAGGGTTTCCTGATAATCCAGTGGCACCGGGACCGCCGGGGAAGCCAGGGCCGCCCGTGGCTCCTGGACGACCAGCTGATCCAGGGAAACCTGTACAAACACATAGCAATAATGTATGTATGTAATATATCTATTTCCAGATTTGCAATTACTTAGAAGAAAAAGATATTTAAAGAACATTTAAAATAGAACTAACTTCAGTGTGTTAACCATAAAGTGCTATCCATAAATATTGTGAGAAGACTTCTGTCTTAGTGTCTTTTTGAATAACAATATTTTGTTGACATCTCATCTGGATTGTGATTGAAGATTTCTCTTGATATATATTTATAATACCACTACTACAATAGTCTATAGACATATGTAAGAATTAGTCTCCAAAGTTCTGTTTGTTTAGATTAGACCAGTAGAGCAGCAGGTAGTGAGTGCACTTACCACCAGGGCCAGTAGCACCTTGGTTACCAGGGATACCTGGTGCACCAGGGAATCCTCTCTCTCCAGCAGATCCAGGGAATCCACCCGGTCCTGTGGCTCCAGGACCTCCAGGGAATCCTGTGGGGAAAACACAATAGGTTTACGTATGAGCAACTTCTGTATGGAGAGATGTTTTACCAGGAATTTTATTTTAGCTTAGCTTAAGTTACTGGTCTCCCACTCCTAACACTAACTTTTCTTTGATTTCATTATATGTTATTATATTACTCTATCCTGCAACATTGTAACGGCCGGATGACCTGGATTTTATCCAGAGGCCAGTCTGTCTACCTCACATGTAAAACTTAGACAAAATAAAGCATTCTTCTTCAATTCAATCTCTATGGCTATAATAGAATACCAAGTGCAAACTTACAGTTTTCAGCAGTAATAGCAATGAATCTTCAATATACATAGAGCCATACACATTAGCAGAGAGATAACCCTGCAAGAAGCAATAAATCAAACATATACATACCAGCTAAACCAGTAGCACCAGCACTTCCTGGGAAACCAGGAACGCCGCTTCGTCCATTGCTACCAGGGAAACCGTTGGGTCCGGTAGCTCCTGGTCCTCCAGGACCACCAGGGAATCCTGCTGCTCCAGTTGCTCCAGGTGATCCAGGGAATCCTCCGGGACCTGTTGCACCAGCTCCACCAGGGAAACCAGCAGCACCTGTCCTACCAGGTGTACCAGGACTACCGGGGAATCCAGCAATACCAGGTGCACCAGTGGCACCAGGTCCACCTGGTCCACCTGCCCGCCCGGGGCCTCCAGGGGTACCACGACTACCGGGGAACCCAGTAGCTCCTGAAACCAGCAACATTGTATATGATCAGTCTTTAGTTCTCATTTAATGGCATTTTTTCAAATCCATATCGACCATAATGATTGCATAACCATATCAATGATATATCCTGATTACAGAGACACATAATAAACTAGTTCAACAATAGCTCTACTCTACAAACGATTTCTTATTCTTAAAACATAAAACACCTGCCAGCAAGTATTTGTCCTTGACCTACCTTGACTTCCAGGGAATCCATTGCCACCTGGTCCACCAGGTGTACCAGTCCTGCCGGGGGCACCAGGAGATCCATTATTACCAGGTGTTCCAGGGTTGCCAGGGAAACCGCTAGGTCCAGTTGACCCAGGGCCTCCAGGACCACCGGGGAAGCCTGCTACACCAGTACGGCCATCTGTGCCAGGGAAGCCTCTGTTTCCAGGACCGCCGGGCAGACCGGCGGACCCAGGGAATCCGGTAGCTCCAGGGAATCCGGGTGTGCCAGGATTGCCGTTACGTCCGGAGGATCCAGGGAATCCAGTAGCACCCAGTGAGCCAGGGAAGCCAGGTGCACCAGGTACACCAGTTCTACCTTGGGTTCCTGCAGGTAAAGGTACATGTGTATTATCAGGTACAGGGTAGTGAGCAGGTAAATCATCAGGTACAGGGTACTTAGCAGGTAAATGATCAGATAATGGGTGCTTAACAGGTAAATATATGTATGTATTATCAGATGATGGGGACGTAGCAGGTAAGTATGTATGATGAGGTTCAATGACAGGTACATGTCATGTATGATTAGTACTCCGCAAGAAAATTCTATTGATTAAAAGAACATTATTTAAAAAATCAGGAAAAACATTTGCGATATTATTACTGATAGCCGTACAGCACCATGGCAAAGAAGGCATTAGAATATATATTTTCCTTCTTCACAAAAGTTAAATATCAAATGTTTTTGGCCGACAAAAATTCTTGAAATATAAAAATCTAATGCACCTACCTGGAGTTCCAGGGCGGCCATTTTGTCCAGCGTTTCCTGGGAAACCTGTTGCTCCCTGTGATCCAGGGAAGCCAGGTCCACCAGGCAGACCAGCGGCACCAGTACGTCCTGGGTTGCCAGGGATACCGGCGCGGCCGGGCGAACCTGCGAATCCTGTAGCGCCTTGTGCTCCAGGTCCACCTGGGAATCCATTACCGCCTGGTGACCCAGTGGCTCCAGCAGAACCTTTAAACAAAATAGATTTCTTCATTTATTTGATTTATTTAACAATAGTTAATCAAAGTTATTGGCTATAGAAATGGTAAAATGCACAAGGTTAGTCCTGATCTTTATTACTCTAATATTTAAGAAGGAATAAGTTAGGAACATTCTAAAGATAAAGAGATTTTCTTTATTAATCATATCTCGTGAGATTCTGTAAAATCTCTGGAGATCACACGAGATCTTGTCTTGTTTTTAAGATTTTTCTCTTTTTTTTTTACTTTTTTTCCCGATTTTGTTTTCATAAAAAACCCACACACTAGAGCTGAATGGTTATCATACTTTATGTATAGGTTTACAGCCTGATACAAGAAGGTAAACTTACCAGGGAATCCAGGTGTTCCAGCTTGTCCGGTAGCTCCAGGACCACCGGGGAATCCAGCCTGTCCAGTTGCACCTGCCACTCCAGGGCCTCCAGGGAATCCATTTGGTCCTGGAATAAGTGAACACATAGTATAGTAATACACATCAACATACACATCTGCCAGAGTAGTAAATAGCAGTGGAACAAATGAGTTCTAATAAACTCAGTTCAAATCATTGACATACAAATTGTTCGTTTTACTCGTTTTACTCGTTTTACTCGTTTTACTCATTTTACTCGTTTTACTCGTTTTACTCGTTTTACTCGTTTTACTCGTTTTACTCGTTTTACTCGTTTTACTCGTTTTACTCGTTTTACTCGTTTTACTCGTTTTACTCGTTTTACTCGTTTTACTCGTTTTACTCGTTTTACTCGTTTTACTCGTTTTACTCGTTTTACTCGTTTTACTCGTTTTACTCGTTTTACTCGTTTTACTCGTTTTACTCGTTTTACTCGTTTTACTCGTTTTACTCGTTTTACTCGTTTTACTCATTTTCCCAAGCGGTTATCTCAAAGTGAGTAAATATATTGTAGGTATTTTCACAGCTGATAATGCATCTGCAATAGATTATGCTTGTGACAACTCACCAGACAGTCCTGTAGCGCCCTGAGATCCAGGGAATCCTGGACCACCGGGAGATCCAGGAAGTCCGGGGGATCCAGCAAATCCAGTAGCTCCTGCAGGTCCTGGGCCGCCGGGGAATCCTGGAATACAAACAGCTCAGTCATTGTCATATGTTTATTATATACTTTATCAGTTACCACTAGTGTCATTAATACTAGATTATAGGAGATAGATGGGAGTAGATATAATGATATATGTTATACCTTCTTTCAAATACATTACAATTAAAGAAGTGAGAAATCTAATAAGTATTTTTAGATCTTACATTAGATATTTTTATTTTGAAAAAAAAAGGTTTCCAATATTTCTGGGGGGCAATAAACAGTAAAGTAACTAAATGTAGTCCATATGAGCACCCTTAAAACAAAAGGATATATCACATACATTGTCCTGAAATTTGATACATCGATCAATGTGACTATAAATGATAAACTCTCCAAGAATCAGAACATTCCAATAAAGTGATCTTGTAAAATAAACACTTTAGAAAATATCATTTTTGTGACTTGTGACTAATCTTCTTAAAAGACATGACATGTGTTTTCCAATAAATGCTGTACCTACCAGCTACTCCAGTTCTGCCAGGGAATCCAGCTGTTCCTGGGTTTCCATTTCTACCTGGGGTTCCAGGCTGACCGATGGGTCCAGGGCCGCCGGGGAAGCCTCCAGGTCCTGCAGGAAATTAGCGATTTAATCAATTAGAACTTATAATATCTAATAAATCTATGGACATAATCGATTTAATCAATTAGAACTTATAATATCTAATAAATATATGGACATAATCGATTTAATCAACTAGAACTTATAATATCTAATAAATCTATGGACATAATTGATTTAATCAATTAGAACTTATAATATCTAATAAATCTATGGACATAATCGATTTAATCAATTAGAACTTATAATATCTAATAAATCTATGGACATAATCGATTTAATCAATTAGAACTTATAATATCTAATAAATCTATGGACATAATCGATTTAATCAACTAGATCTTATAATATCTAATAAATCTATGGACATAATCGATTTAATCAACTAGAACTTATAATATCTAATAAATCTATGGACATAATTGATTTTATCAATTAGATCTTATAATATCTTATAAATCAATGAATCTATAGGACATAAGGGATTTAATTAATGAATGTGTGGTAGCTGCTTCATGAGAGGAACTCAGCAACTATTGAATGGCTGTGAAGCTCATTTTTGTCTTAAATGTGGGTTATTTGAGAGGATTGGTGAAGGTGGATTGTACATTTTCTGAAAATCTGACCCAATTATGGCCCTGTGCTAAACAAGCCTCAGGTCTTATATAAATAATGATTACCTGTAGCTCCAGGTTGTCCATTTAATCCAGGAGAACCAGGGCGGCCGGTCGATCCCGGTCCACCGTCAAATCCTCGAGGTCCGGTGGCACCAGGGCCTCCAGAAAGACCGGGTGATCCTGGAATAAGAGGGTGAGATAGAGCATGAAGCTATTGCACACATTCACATAATGTTATTAACCAGTTTCTAACTTCTACATGATATTTGAATAATGCATAATTGATAAACTATTGATATTCAGTTTTAGTTTAAGGATGATAGCATGGTGCTGAATATCTCTTATCTTATCTCATATGTTTGGTCACAAATAAAGAATTTGTTTTTTGTAAATAATTTCATTGACTGAAATTCCACAAATTTGCAGTAGTTCTCTTCCGTCACAAAAAATACATAATAAACAAATTGATTGAATTGAATGATTAATATTTCGATGTATAAATTTAACTACTTAGCTGTATCTATTACTTTAATGAACAAGAAGACCTTTTCGACTTGGTTCCAAGAGAATATCATCAATGTGAAATTGGATTCAATAAAATTTATTATAAGAAAAATTAGATTCCATGGAAACTCTTCCAGACTACACTCTATTTGAGATCTACATGGAGCGGTTTGCCATAGGGTTACCATTGGGTCACTTTGATGTTTACTCTAAGTAGGTCTCAAACAGAGACATAATAAGCAATAACTTACCTGGTCGTCCAGTTGCTCCAGCGTTACCAGGGAAACCAGCTGCACCGGTGGCTCCAGCTCCTCCAGGTCCACCCCGTCCTCCAGGCTGTCCAGCAGATCCAGGGAATCCTGCAATCAGTTATCAAACTTATTTATTATATCAAGATTAAGAAAGGGCAGTCTCAATAAGTTCAACGACCGGTTCGAAGTTCTAGGTGGAGTTTATTTGTATGGTGAGTTGTCATGAGTACTCAGGACACCTAATAACTATTTCTATATTTTAAGTTTGACATTTTTATTTTTGGAAAAAAAAGGTTTGCAATGTTTCTGGATGGGTAATTACCAGTAAAATAATTAAATACTCCATACGAAGGCCTTCAAAACGCAAGGATACATTAATATCAATTTTGCGATTGTGACTCATTTTCCTGTAACCCACCACATTTATGTTGTTGGTAGCCTGATTGTTGCAAAGTGTTGAGTACATGAGGGGACTTAATAGCTCAGTACATACCTGCTGGTCCAGTGGCTCCAGGACCGCCTGGGAAGCCATTTTGTCCAGGGGAGCCAGCGAATCCAGTTGCTCCAGGACCGCCGGGGAATCCTGGCCGTCCGGCAGATCCAGGCTGTCCGGTGGCTCCAGGACCTCCGGGGAAACCTGGAAACACAAAAGTTTGGTTTAGTTAACAATTTTACTTCATAATACAAGCAGTAATATAATAGAACTGCGCTCAGGAAGACTGTCATTCATGTGTATGGCATCAAAATGTACTTTTCTTTGCAATAGGTGCAATTTAATGTGTCTGACTTATTGGTCAGAATCATCATTACCTGACAAAGTGGCAAAGTATGCAAGGTACTTAAATATTCAAGCAGTAGCTATGTATATAGATAAATAATTCGTGATATTATAAATAAATCTCAGCTACCTATTTTCAAATTATTTGCTATTTGACCTAGAGATATATTATAGGATTATATATCTTTTTTTTTATCTATTTATTTATTTATTTAAGGCCAATGCAATATTTAAGTAATTCGCATGAAAAAACGCCCTGTCCACCATGGACGAATTGAGGCGTTGCCTTGCTAATAAGATTAGATTCAAGTAATTCTCACTCTCTACTTCATTTACATTATGACTTACTACTAAAACTGGCTTACTGGACTGCCTTCTTTCATAAAAATTCTTTTATTTAACTAATCATAATGCACCTGGTGGTTCAAATGCCTCTTTGTTATAATCTGTAACTAATCTAGCAGCAGAAGTTGCTACACGTGTGTAACCAGTGGGGCTGACAAAACGTGTTGCCACAATTAACCTTACCCTTGGACCAACTTTGTGCAGTGAGGCCTGTATACTATACCCTGTCCAGCCTCTAAAGACCCAAAACCCCAATGCTAGCCTATACCGGCACTCTTTGAAGTCTGGGTTCTACAGAGGCTGGACAGAGTGTATACACCACGCATAGCATCCACAATACACACATGAGTGGTTGATACTGTATTCAAGTACATAGATATTTGGTCATAGTTTCGCTGATTTATCTAATGTCTGCATTATATGTTTGTACATAAGAATACCAGACGTGTTTGTATTATGATTTGATTCATTATAGCAATCCACTCAGATAAGTAGTGGGCTTAAAACACACACATGGAGGAGAGTACACATCTCTCGCTTCATGGCATGTAGCATGCCCAATTTATTGTTTATTGTTTTGTCTTTTGTGCTGTTACTACAGCCATATTAATTTGTCATACTAGTGTAGTCGCTGCATTTAACTATCTATTAACTACTGCTATACCTGTTTAATAACGTGACTCCATTTTTGGAAGGGGGCCCTCAGGAAGACCTATGGTTTCATAGAGGCGAGGCACCCCTTTTTTGGTGTAAAAACTTGATTGATGTAATTGAAAGTCCGCAAATACAGCATTATACATACATACATCTGGACATTTTGTGGAAGATTTAAAGACAATGTTTCAGTAGTTCATATGCAGCAGCACTTACCATTGGAACCAGGCGTTCCAGTGGCTCCTTGGCTACCAGGGAAACCGGGGGCACCAGCTTGTCCGGTAGCTCCAGGGAAACCGTTCTGTCCAGGGCCTCCAGGGAAACCTGAATCATAAAGTGTTTTATCATTAATAACAATAATATAAATAATAATATAATATAATAATAGTATCTTTTTATGCCGGGCAGTATCTGACAGTCACTGCTACCAACATGCTGCTAGATCCTGAAACACCTCAAACTATAACCACTGATTGGTTATACAACATATACATGTACAAAGTCTATACTTATCAATACTAAATTTTGTAAACGAAATTGTGATCTTGGTCATAGATACAGATTTAACATTGATATTAACTGACATTTAATGTCATATACATGATGTTGAAGTATACAACCCCCTAATATATAAAGTTCTATATGTGATATATTTGTAAATCAGGATTACCTGCTGTTCCTGTAGCTCCCTGGAAGCCGGGAGAGCCGGGTTGACCGGATGGACCGGGGAAACCATTGTTGCCAGGGCGACCAGTGGCTCCTAGACCACCAGGGAAACCAGCCACTCCTGTAGGTCCAGCTGGACCGGGGAAACCTGGGGAAACAAGGTTTTTATTTATTATTTTAAACAATAACCAGGGAAACCTGGGGGGAACAAGGTTTTTATTTATTATTTTAAACAATAACCAGGGAAACCTGGGGGGAACAAGGTTTTTATTATTATTTCAATAACAATAACCAGGGAAACCTGGGGGGAACAAGGTTTTATTTATTATTTCAATAACAATAACCAGGGAAACCTGGGGAACAAGGTTTTATTTATTATTTCAATAACAATAACCAGGGAAACCTGGGGGGGAAAAGGTTTTATTTATTATTTCAATAACAATAACCAGGGAAACCTGGGAAACAAGGTTTTATTATTTCAATAACAATAACCAAGGATATAATATGTGAATATATAAACTGACCTCTGTTTCCAGGACCCCCGGGTCCACCAGGGAATCCTGTGGCTCCAGTTTGTCCAGGGAATCCTGGTGTGCCAGGTCTACCACTAGGGCCGGGTTGTCCGGTGGCACCAGCGCCACCGGGACCACCGGGGAATCCTGCCTGGCCAGTGGCTCCTTGACGACCGGGGTTGCCAGGGAAACCTTGGGAAAAAAATTGCTATTATTAGAAATTGATCAGTAACTAATAGAAAAAGAAATTTTATATTAGAAAAACGAAATCATCTTTTTCACTTTTTGTTTTGTTGCCTTTTACAAATATGTGATTAGAAATTAGGAATATACATCTGCCTTGTGAATCATCAGTAGAAGTAGAGTCAAATGAATAAAGATTGTGTAAAGAATTAACTCAACCACATGGCTCTGCATGAGAGCAGTGGATATCTCAAATAATAAAAGCAACCAGAAATATTCCATGTCAAATGACTTTCACATATGTTGAACAAAATGGAACAAAAAAATCTTCACTTTTTGTCTAATGTTAACTGAGAAAGGAGCTTTCACAGAAATATATATATATAAATAACTTTATTTCCATTTTTGTAAAGGTGTTGGTTACAGAGGGACATCTTGGCTAAGAATACAACTTCTATATAGCATATAGATCTACCATAGGTGCCATTTGAAAAATGATGAGAAAATAAAATAAATAAAATAAGAAGTAAAGCCCAAAGTGTACCTGGTTGTCCTGTTGCACCTGCGCCTCCAGGGAAGCCTGCACTACCGGGAGTACCGGGGAAGCCTGCCACACCTGTGTTACCTCTCGCTCCTGGTCCTCCATTGAAACCTGCAACAACAACATTCATTGATTGATACATGCTTTATTATCGTGTTTTATTGTCTTCATTCTTTGTTGGTCAAAAACAATTTGGTCATAGCAATGATAGCGAGATAAATGCAAACTTAGAGAAATTATATGCTAAGTATACAAAAGTCCTTTCTTAAACTAATCTTTTGATAAAATATGTACAGTGAATTTGTAGGGGTGCAATAAAGGGTTTATTACACACCCATGCTGTATGAGGGGTGCAATAAAGGGTTTATTACACACCCATGCTGTATGAGGGGTGCAATAAAGAGTTTATTACACACCCATGCTGGATAAGGGGTGCAATAAAGGGTTTATTACACACCCATGCTGTATGAGGGGTGCAATAAAGGGTATATTACACACCCATGCTGTATGAGGGGTGCAATAAAGGGTATATTACACACCCATGCTGTATGAGGGGTGCAATAAAGGGTTTATTACACACCCATGGTGTATGAGGGGTGCAATAAAGTGTTTATTACACACCCATGCTGTATGAGGGGTGCAATAAAGGGTTTATTACACACCCATTCTGTATGAGGGGTGCAATAAAGGGTTTATTACACACCCATGCTGTATGAGGGGTGCAATAAAGGGTATATTACACAGCCATGCTGTATGAGGGGTGCAATAAAGGGTGTATTACACACCCATGCTGTATGAGGGGTGCAATAAAGTGTTTATTACACACCCATTCTGTATGAGGGGTGCAATAAAGTGTTTATTACACACCCATGCTGTATGAGGGGTGCAATAAAGGGTTTATTACACACCCATTCTGTATGAGGGGTGCAATAAAGGGTATATTACACACCCATGCTGTATGAGGGGTGCAATAAAGGGTAAATTACACACCCATGGTGTATGAGGGGTGCAATAAAGGGTTTATTACACACCCATGCTGTATGAGGGGTGCAATAAAGGGTATATTACACATCCATGCTGTATGAGGGGTGCAATAAAGGGTTTATTACACACCCATGCTGTAATATAGGGTTTATTACACACCCATGCTGTATGAGGGGTGCAATAAAGGGTATATTACACACCCATGCTGTATGAGGGGTGCAATAAAGGGTTTATTACACACCCATGCTGTATGAGGGGTGCAATAAAGGGTATATTACACATCCATGCTGTATGAGGGGTGCAATAAAGGGTGTATTACACACCCATGCTGTAATATAGGGTTTATTACACACCCATGCTGTATGAGGGGTGCAATAAAGGGTATATTACACACCCATGCTGTATGAGGGGTGCAATAAAGGGTTTATTACACACCCATGCTGTATGAGGGGTGCAATAAAGGGTATATTACACACCCATGCTGTATGAGGGGTGCAATAAAGGGTTTATTACACACCCATGGTGTATGAGGGGTGCAATAAAGGGTTTATTACACACCCATGCTGTATGAGGGGTGCAATAAAGGGTATATTACACACCCATGCTGTATGAGGGGTGCAATAAAGGGTATATTACACACCCATGCTGGATAAGGAGTGCAATCAATGTATAAGACTAATTAAGCTATATTTGATGTTGCTAATCTATATAATCTTAAAATAGATGTGACATGAAGTGAAGTGACGTACCAGGACCTCCGGGGGGTCCCTCGCGGCCAGGGGGACCGGGGAATCCCCTCTCTCCAGGGCTGCCAAAGCCAGGCTGTCCAGTTGCACCCACTGGTCCAGGAATACCTCTAGTTCCGGGGCCGCCTGGAGGTCCAGGCAGACCGGTCGCTCCTATAGGCAAAAACACAAACAACTTTCATTATATAATTTGTTTAAAAAACTGTTTTGTTAGTAAGTATTTTCACCAAGCAGATAATTTCTTCATTGTATTATTATTATTATTGTATTCATTTCAATATTCGTCATATGCTGATTTTCTTAATTGATCTGTGAAAACAAAAGTCATAGGAAAGTCTTACAACAGGTACATACAATGTAAAATATTTAAAACAGATTTAGTAGATTGACAAATTACATCATATTTTACAAGATAGGATCAGGCAGTCACAAGTCGCAAAAAATGGATTTTGAGATATCACCATATTTGAAAAGATGAGAAGAAGCCGATTCTAATGATAGTAAATAGTAGGACATCTAAATAGTGTTTTTATATTTTAAGTTTCATATTTTTATTTTTGAAAAAGAAAGTTATTAATATTTTCGGGTGGATAATTACTAACAAAGTAGCTAAAAATACTCCATAGGAATACCTTAGAAATTCATGGATATATCTAACACATTGCCCTGAGATTTTGTACATGTATTAATGTTACTAGTGGCATTAGGCACCCCAAAATTCAGGATATCTTATAGATAAATCACTTTGAAAAATATCCATTTTGGGGAATATGACTCACTTTCCTGAAACATATGACATATATTAGGCAGCATATGTATGGCATAATCCTACCTTGTGGTGCTGCTGCAATGACTCGGGTCAGATCGTACATGATGTCGAGAGACTGGGTCCTGGCGCGGGGTGGATTGACATTAGTGTTGATCTCCGCCATTGTTCTAAACACGCCAAAATGTGTTGGTGGCGTTCGGAGGATGAACTTGCCATCAGATGTGACGGATGGAGACACACTAGTCCTGCAGCATACAAAGGCATTGATACTTACAACAGGCTGTAACTTCATGGAGAGAGGAAGAGAAGAGGATGTAGAAGAAGAAGAAGAAGAAGAAGAAGAAGAGGAAGAAGGAGGAGGAGGAGAAGAAGGAGGAGATGAAGAAGAAGCAAGAGCAGGAGAAGGAGAAGGAGAAGAAGAAGGAGGAGGAGGAGAAGGAGAAGGAGAAGGAGAAAGAAGAGCAGAGGAAGAGGAAGCAAGAGCAGGAGAAGAAGAAGAGGGAGAAGAAGAAGTAGAAGAAGAAGAAGAAGAAGAAGAAGGAGGAGGAGGAGAAGAAGGAGAAGAAGAAGTAGAAGAAGAAGAAGAAGAAGGAGGAGGAGGAGAAGAAGGAGAAGAAGGAGAAGGAGGAGGAGAAGGAGAAGGAGGAGGAGGAGAAGAAGGAGAAGAAGAAGAAGGAGAAGGAGGAGAAGAAGAAGGAGGAGGAGAAGGAGAAGAAGAAGTAGAAGGAGAAGGAGGAGAAGGAGCAGGAGCAGAAGAATGAGAAGAATACTACAAGATCAGAAGATGATGATCATCATCATCATCAGGTGGTTACAAGAATTACAAGAGAGGAAGTCGACCTACCTGACTGCAGTCTCAAAACCGTCAGGCCAGTAGACATCTCTGCTGATACCGATGGCACCGAGGCGTACATCACCGCGGGCGATGAGGCTGCGTGCTTGGGCGCCGATCTGCTGGTTATTGACCCTGTCTAGGGACCCGGCCACTACAGCCACAACCACATCCACATAGCCATCATTGAGGAACTGGTTAGTGAACACCTGGGGGCAACAAGTTACATCTCTTATAATAATCATAAAGTCAGTCATGATGATAATAATAATAGTAATGGAAGCAGGTTATTAATACAGAAACTATTTGAAACATTAATACTGTTTTATACCCAAAATCAACAGTGTGGTCCTTATTCTTACATCGAAATTGGGTTTGATAACAAAAGGCAATGTAATGATAGAAATATACAAAGCATTTTCGCCAACACTTTCCATAATCCAAGATGGTGGCAAGTTTGATCTGATCTCCAACTGATATTTGTCTCTGTTATATCATAATTATTTTTGTACAAGAATGACCACTGATGAAGAGGACAACCAATCCTCGAAAAACTTCATCTCTCAGTGTCTTATTGGGTATTGTGTCAATTCTATACCATCTTGATTTATACAAGAATGTTTCGTCAAATCGGCCAAAAGAAAACAATGAGCGATAATAACCTACTACAGCAAAGGATTTCAGCGTGTCGCCCAAATATAAAAGTGGATTTCTGAAACCCTACAGCAAATTTTCTGATGATTCCACCCATTTATAAGTTTATAAGTTCTGATGATTCCACCCATTTATAAGTTTATAAGTTCTGATGATTCCACCCATTTATAAGTTTATAAGTTCTGATGATTCCACCCATTTATAAGTTTATAAGTTCTGATGATTCCACCCATTTATAAGTTTAAAGTTCTGATGATTCCACCCATTTATAAGTTTATAAGTTCTGATGATTCCACCCATTTATAAGTTTATAAGTTCTGATGATTCCACCCATTTATAAGTTTATAAGTTCTGATGATTCCACCCATTTATAAGTTTATAAGTTCTGATGATTCCACCCATTTATAAGTTTATAAGTTCTGATGATTCCACCCATTTATAAGTTTATAAGTTTACCTGGGAGGCAGCGGTAGAGTAGGCAGTGTTGAGGTTGTTCTGGTTACCAGGGTTGGTGAGTCGTGGGTCACTGAAGGCCTCGGTGACCCGCCGACTGATGACCTGACTGATGACCTCTCCTGGCGCCTGCCTATAGTTGAAGTCATGTGTGACGTAAGCATTACTGTTGTACACAACAAGTGCCCACCTCACCTCCTTGAACGTGCCGTATGTGGGGAACTCGCTGACCAGGGTGGTGACCGCTCTGATGTAATCGTTCTGGTTAGGCAGACCTTGGTCTATCCACACCACCAGACACAGGTTGACACGGTCAGCTGCAAATCCGAGATTTTGTTAAAAACATCTTTATTTAATCATGAACATTAGGGCAGTCTCGCTATATTACAAGTGATTTATGTCATGCCCCTGAAATGTATACTACATTATAAATTATATATATTTCATGACAATGATCATTTTTGGTCTACTGATGTATCTATCATGACATTTTGTTCGTATCTATAATTGTATATATATATAGAGAGAGAGAAATAAATATGTCTATGAATTTCTGATAGATCCTAAAGCAGCATTCTCAGCTATTATGACATCTTACCACTGTTACCAAAATTATTATAACCATTGAATAGATCTCTATATTTGGTAATGTTAAGACGTGAGTAGCATTGATAATTTTTAGGACAATAAGAAAATTTGATCAGAAAGAAACTATTACCGTATACGTAATTCTGCCCTTGTGCGGTACCTGGAAGTAAATAACACATCATTTTAGAGGAGCAAAAATATGGATATTATTATTTATTATTCATATGAGGGCGAATAGGGGATTTGCATGTGCCACTGCGCATGTCTGTCACAGTGCATCATGGGATGGATTCTATTGAAATCTGACATATAAATATTTGGCAACATTTTTATCAAAAATTACAAGAATGTTTTCACCAATATCATAGCTTGTATAAAGGACCTATGAAAACCAAATGCATGATGGGAATGATGGAGACTTGTATCATGGAAACATGTATAACACATGGATATTGACATTAGAGCATTGATTAATATGCCATGCTGAACATGGCATGCATTCTATAGATTTTAGACTGTACCATTAGTCCCATAATTCCATGCGAATCAAGATTCAAAATGGCGGCTATGCAAGTCCCCTATTAGTAGGTAAATAGATTCTCATGGTAATTAGGTATGAAACCATTTGAATGTTGATTACATCTGATTCCACGTCATAATGATAACTGATTTTAATATAAGTTATATTTGAAACAGAGAAAATTCCATATCAATAAATCAAACACGAACAGGGTATGTTTTAGTTGTTGGTTGACATTACTTTATGACTTTATTATATCATACATCCCTGCATGAAGGAGGGTTTGAGGGATATATAGGAGGGAATTCCACATGTACAAAGGTTAAACTCGTTATCTGAAGGACGTAAAATCTTCACTTTCGGAGATATATATGGAAAACCTCTTGGGAGAATAAGAGTAACTGTTTTTAGTTGGCCCCATATGTTTTAACTTTGTGCGCTGAGTTGATTGCCTTTCGACCATTGACGATGTGTTACCAGGATCACCGATTGAACTGGTAGGATAGAATATAGTATTGTGTAATAACTTGAGCGATCTATTATGTATTGATGCTTGGAAGCTGTATTTGACATTCGTATATATGTGATGTGTTTCCGGAAAATGAGTCATAAGTCGCAAAATTGATATTTTTCCAAGTGTTTTTTTACAAGATTTCTTTATCGAAATGTTCTGATTTTTGAAGGAAGTACCACTTGTAGTCATATGAATCCATGTGAGAAATTTCGGGACACAGTATTAAATATATCCTTGCGTTTTGAAGGCCTTCGTATGGAGTATATTTAGTCACTTTACTGGTAATTACCCATCCAGAAACATTGCAAACCTTTTTGTCAAAAATAAAAATATCAAACTTAAAATATAGAAATACTTATTAGGTGTCCTAGTGTTTACTCTCATTGGAATCACCTTTATCTCCTCTTTTCAAATGTGGTGATATCTCAAAATCCATTTTTGGCGACTTATGACTCATTTTCCTAAAAGGGATCACATATTATCCATTTGTAGAGTTGAAACTATGTATTGGAAGCATAAGAGCTAATAGTTTCTATTAATAGATACAAATAGTAAATACTCACCTAAAACTGTTAACAAAACCAGGGCGACCAGGGCGAAGGGGGCCAACTGCAACAAATAAAATAAATAGGTTGTAGTTATTTACCTCAAACTCTTTTTTCTATATTTTTGTAACTATATTTTATCCAGGAAATGTTAATCAATGCAGTCTGGCAACATGATATGGTTTTACTTCTGCCCTGACATGCACAATACATATTAGAACAAATGGTATTTATACAACGATGATAGTTATAATCAAATTGATCTTTGTTACATGGAATTCTCAAGGACTGTAAGTTTTAAGGCTGAAGCACACATGGCCGATTTGGCCCCCGATTGCCCCACGATTTGGGTCTCGATGAGTCCTAAGATTTCATTTCAAACCATGGTTTGTGTTATTTAAAAGATAGAAACCAAGATTTGAAATGAAATCCTAAGATTCATCAGGAGACCCAAAGTGTGGGGCAATCGGGGGCCAAATCGGCCATGTGTGCGTCAGCCTTTAAGGTTTAGAGCATATCCGTTTTCTACTGCACGAAACAATGCAGAACTGCCAGTTGATTGGGCAAAAACTCTGATAAAATAAAAAAAGTATTATATTTTGTATTTGTATTTAAGATTTTTATTCAGACAAAACATTATGTACAAGTACAGTATTCTCAGAATTCGCTGATTTCTAGTAATTTCTATATATTTTACAGAATCGAAAGATTTTTAGTGGCAATAAGTTCACATAAATTTACAAGTACTTTAAAATTAACATAAGATATGGGTATATCGATAATTAAAACGTAGTCACCTATGATAGATGTATATAAAAACAAACACCTGCGCTTTGTTCAAATCATGACAGTCAGTGAAAGTTTTTCTAAGTTCATTTAAACATTATTGAAGAATCCAAGAACAAATTTCAACATCCCCAAAGACATTATGAGTAAGAACCTGTTGCCAGTGCAAACATATACTAATAAATCTCACACACCGTTACTGAATCGTCTCAGTGGAGACAGGGTTTAAGTAATAAATCTCACGCACCGTTACTGAATCGTCTCAGTGGACACAGGGTTTAAGTAATAAATCTCACGCACCGTTACTGAATCGTCTCAGTGGACACAGGGTTTAAGTAATAAATCTCACGCACCGTTACTGAATCGTCTCAGTGGACACAGGGTTTAAGTAATAAATCTCACGCACCGTTACTGAATCGTCTCAGTGGACACAGGGTTTAAGTAATAAATCTCACGCACCGTTACTGAATCGTCTCAGTGGACACAGGGTTTAAGTAATAAACCTCACGCACCGTTACTGAATCGTCTCAGTGGACACAGGGTTTAAGTAATAAATCTCACACACCGTTACTGAATCGTCTCAGTGGACACAGGGTTTAAGTAATAAATCTCACACACCGTTACTGAATCGTCTCAGTGGACACAGGGTTTAAGGGAAGCATGCGATGTAGCAGACTAGTGCGGCAGGGTTATATGTGTGTGTCACATCGTTATATGTGATGTGTTTCAGGAAAATGAGTCATAAGTCGCAAAATTGATATTTTTCAAAGTATTTCTTTCACAGGATCACATTATTGGAATGTTCTTATTATTGGAGGGTTTATCACTTATAGTTATATCAATCGATGTATCAAATTTCATTACAATCTATGTAATATATCCTTTCGTTTTAAAGGTCCTCATGTGGACTACATTTAGTTACTTTACTGTTTATTGACCCCCAGAAATATTGGAAACTTTTTTTTTAAAACGAAAATATCAAACTTAAAATCTAGAAATACTCATTAGATTATTAGACTGTTTACTATCATTAGAATCGGCTTGATCTCATCTTTTCAAATATGGGGATATCTCAAAATGTATTTTTTGCGACTTATGACTCATTTTCCTGAAACACATCACATATAGATTTATTGCATGATCTCACCATCTCTGACTTCAGACGAATACACCAGTTTAAGCTAACACCATCCATGTATATATCACACAAATACACCAGTTTAAGCTAACACCATCTGTGTACATGTATGTGGGCCAATTCCATCAGTTCAGCTCTGATTTCTCCGCCTTTTATCACCTTTTTATCCGCCAAGTAACTTCCTTTACCCAGCCCCGCCCTGTGTAATCGCTATAAAGTGCATTTGGGACGAGTAGACAAAGAATGTACAATTCGCCTTCACAAATAATCTCAAATAAACTTAATTTAAGACAAAAAGGGGTTCCAAATATAATTCAACATAACCGTAAAGATTGTTTGAATCAATACAATACCAGATACATTCAGTTATACCTGGTTTACCATTTTTCAGCATAATTTAGTAGAATAAACTAAATGTGTAGAGCTGCCAATTGTACATTTTCTCTCCCTTATTTATATCTCTTCCTGCCCTCTGCGGGGCATATGCAATGCTGCGGTGATTCCCTTTACAATTTGTTAAAAAGATTAAGTACGGATATAAACCACGTATAATTTTAATTCCGCTCAGAGAAGTACAGGAATATGGCTCGGGAGAACTAACATCACCCGGTTATTTACATGCATTGACTTCAAACAATTGTAAGTCTTATACTTATATACTGGGTCACACTTTACCCTAGTGATTAACCCCTTATAATACTGTAATTACCATATGTACATATTATGGGTCAGATTGTCAGAAAATGTACAATTGGCAGCTGTACACATTTAGTAAGTTCGGCTACATTAGGCTGCAATTTGGCCAACACTAGGTAATTCGAGAATATTCGGCATTGTATTGATTCTAGCAAACTGTTTGGTTAGGTTGAACTGTATTTTGGACTTTATTTTCGTCTTAAATGTGGGTTATTTGAGAAGATTGGCCAAGTTGAATTGTACATTTTCTGAAAATCGGACCCATATATGTTTACGCTGGGAAGCCCGAAACTCCCGCAGACATGGGAGGTCTCAGCCTAGTGAAAATAAAATCTTTAGAAAAAAAGCCTTCTGCAACCGGCCCTAAAAGCTATAAATCATATACACAAACACTTTTGGTTCCACAGTTCCTTAAAGGTGGTCTTAAATAACAAAAAGTTTCTACAAAGTAGAGATGAGTTAGTTGGTCTTGCCGTCTAGGCCCACTATACCAATTAGGTCTTTTTCTTTGTAAGAAATGATTAGCATTAATCATCATCATAATTATGTTCATTGTGATAATGCCATGATAACAGACTAAATGGCTATACTTTGTAGGGTAATATTATTTACGTCGGGGAAAAATACAAATTGTGGATAGGTTTCTGGGAGTCCAAGTGCCTCCAGTAGAGCTATGTTTGTGTAATAAACCTAAGTGGGTCAGATTTTCAGAAAATGTACAATACGCCTTCACCAATCCTCTCAAATAACCCACATTTAAGACAAAATTGAGCTTCAAAATGCAGTTTAACATAACAGAACCGATACTTTAAATCAATGCGATACCAAATATACTCAGATATACCCGGTATGCTTCATTTGTCAGCCTAATTTAGGAGAATTTCCTAAATGTGTAAGCTGCCAATTGTACATTTTCTGAAGAATTGACCCATGTATCATAAGTATCAGGGGAGTTATTATGTTTCTGGTAGGAAACAAATCCTAAAAGAATCATTTTCGTCATCTGTAGTTCTTTATCTCTTCAAGCAGCCGCTCTCAATCCTGTATATTTGCTTCTAGTACATCATTGGGATATACTTTGCACAGAAATGAACAGAAATATATGTCCTAGATTCAGGCATGGTGCATATTGGCTGTGTATTTACTCAGTGCAGAATGGGTGCTTTATGGGTCAGGTCGTCAGAAAATGTACAATTTATCTGAACCAATCCTCTCATATTACCTAAATTTATGACCAATACAGATCAACATAACTGAACAGATTTCTGAATCAAGGCAATACTAAATATTCTAATATATTTATAATTTGTCAGCCTATTTTAGCAGAATTTACTAAATGTGTAGAGCTGCCAATTGTACATTTCTGACCCCTTGACCCTTATATTCTAGGTCAATGCGTCCATGTATTGATCTCAGGGGGAGGAGGGTAAACCTGGAACCCTATACTTACTGATCTAAGCCACCCCCACCCCCACCCCAGTCCCTATACTTACTCATCTAGCCACCCCCAGTCAATACGGTATTTATAGCACTGTCTGCCGTTCACAACATGCAGTATAGAGGTTTATATAGGCTGTCAGCTACTCACTGAATTGTATTGAATGGAAAAATACTTTATTTGCCAAAGTATACATAATTATTATCTCCTTATTCTCCATCACAACAATTTGTGTGAACACAATTGTTTAAGCCATAAGACACAAATGGAAACTTTCTTCCCCCTATCCTACCCCCAAAACTGTTCCATCCAATCGTTATATCAATATGTGGGTACTGGTATTAATGCCTGATATAGATGGTGGTATTAATAATCATATCAATAATAATGTGAGTTGTGTGCCTCTCATTTGGTCCGCTTTCTACCCATTCCCTTGTCTTGAACTAGCAATGGAAGATTCTTATCAGTTATTTATGTTGGACACCATTCCATCCATCCCAACAATTTGTATGAATACAATTTTTTAAGTCAGAAGTCACAAATGAAATTACATAATACATGACCCAAAAGAATCCAATTGTTCACTTTGTATCGATGAATTCCCCATGCCTTCCCATATAAGTATATGTGAGGACTTTGTTGCTAGTTATAGATCAATGTTTGTTTAATATACTACAAGAGGCCTGCACTGGAGAATCCAAGTATTGCTCACAAGTCTCATGTTTGTCAGTTAATGTCGACAACTAAACAAATATTATTATTGTAGGTAATTCGTGAATATGTTAATTATGTGGTGCTGATGTAATTGATCATAAAATGAGAACTGACAAAAATATACATCCTCTTTCAGTCTACAAATGTGTCTGTATTTTCTCCGAAACACATTATTATTCTATTTCATTTTCATTGATCATATATTATGAACACTATTGACACTATTTTTATTTCATTCTACAACCTGTTCTAACATACCAGATACATATATATTCCAGCCTTAAGCGATTTAGACCTATCCAAATTAAAGGTAACTGTCGGTAGAAATGGAACAAGCTAGTTTCATATAGACATGTCAACCTATTTTGTCACTTTTCTCTTATGTATTTAATCACTCCTAAGACAAATAAAAGATTTTCTTATCTTATCTTATCTTATCTTAACCACCATAAAAAATGCATCCTCTTTGGGTCTAGAAACGTGCCTGTATTTTCTCATGAGTACTAATATTATTCTAATTGATCATATATTATGAACCGCCATAAAAAAAAATGCGTCCTCTTTGGGTCTAGAAACGTGCCTGTATTTTCTCATGAACACATCTTCAGATGACGAGGAGGGAGGGAGGGGGGGCGATATTAGGGGTAAACGACTCTATAGGTGTGTGCAGTGCCAAGCAGGCATGGTGCCCACATGCCTACCACTGTCTAGTCCCCGTCTCTAGTCAGTCCGACCCTGGCCAACTTAGATGCTTCCTTACTACTTGCATCAAACACACATAAACACATGTCTCATGTGTGTATAATGTGTCAAAGTGCTTTATTTACGTGTAAAGGTTGCAATGGTGTGAAGGAATAATGCTTCTGTAGCTACATCGCTCTCACTTCTCAGGTTTTTGCAATTTCAGTTTCCAGGGAGGCCTTGACACTAATTCAGTTTAGCATTTCAACATCTGGGTCAAGTCGTCAGAAAATGGACAATTCACATTCACAAAGCCTCTCAAATTACCCCAATGTTTGACCAAAAGATGTTCCAAATACAGTTCAACATAACTGATAGGATCAAGACAATACCAAGTATACTCAGATATACCTGGTATTTACCACTTTCAGCCTAATTTAGTAGAATTCACTAAATGTGTAGAGCTGCCAATTGTACATTTGAAAACGAAATACTATGTATATCTGAGAATACGTTAAAGATGTCTTTTCGGTTGAACTGTTATTGAATCTTTTTGCTGTTATTTGAGTTATTAGTGAACATGAATTGTACATGTTCAGGCGATTCTACCCACTAGTGATGTTAGCTATCCTCGTGATGTAACAGTGATATGAATGATAATGTCTCATCAGTGATTTCAGTATCCACATTAGGCCAAGAAAAAAAATAGGTGTGTTTCCGATTTACCCCCCCCCCCCCTACCTAGAAAAACCTTACCCTACCTATTTTTTTTTACCATAACAGATTTTTTTTTCATCATATCTTACATTTTGGGGATTTTTGGACAAAAAAAGCTTATAATAGCAGGAAAACGGGTTTTCCTAACCCGAAACTGTTAAAAAGCATGTTTCCCATGTTTAAAACAACTATTGTTATGAAATAGACATTTTTTTCAGTTTCTAGGAGGTGGTTTCAAAAAAAAAAAAAAAAAAAAAAAAAAGTTACCACCCCCCCCTACCTAGTTTTCAGCCAGATAAATCGGAAACACACCAATATTTTTTTTGGCCTTAGCAACCACAATGGGAATTGTATTTACTACAGATGAATAATGTGATAAGGGTCATGCGTCCATTAAGGTATACTTGGTTCAAGGATCAGGGTACATAGGTGTAACGGGGGCGGGTCGGTAGGGAAACAGGTTAAGAATAATAATTCCAACACAGAGTGTCCCAATATAACTGTAGCTCTACCCTCTACTATAAACCTCTTCCATGCTTATAATCGTATAATGACTCTTTTCTAGAAATCTGATTTTTGTTCTTCATTTAAATAGTTCAAACCTGGATTTTTTTAACATGCCAATAGACAATGGGCAGACGAGGGAGTGTAAGAGTTTTAGTTGTGTCATGCATGCATGGTGCCCTGAGGTGTAGCATACGGTAATATAATAACTAGTCAGACAGGTTACATACACGTCCTCCACTCAACACCGGTACAAAAACACACACAAACCATCTATAAACATCATCTAAACCCTTCACTGTCCTCATAACACCATCGTGGAAATGGAGAATCATCCCCTGGTGTTTATATTGTAGTTTTTGTTACTTTTGATCTATTTCTGTCTCTGTATTTGTTTCTTTTCGACAAAAAGGGAGTGAGGAAGTGGGATTGGGGGACAAGGGCAGGGAAGGAAGTGGTTTTGCACGCATGCGCGCTCATGCGTAGTGAACTCCACACGCGAGTCAATTGGGTTTGGGCTGAAGGTCATGTGTACGGGGGTGAAGGTCATGTGTACAGGGGTGAAGGTCAAATAGATCCGTTCACACCTGTGGACAGGTAAATACAGCAAAACCAAAAACCTAATATTAAATTCATGGATATTTGTGTTTTATAGTGGGCCTTTTTCAACAAAACAAATAGAGTCAGACCGGGGCAGAATGTGTGGAGTATTGCAATATTTGCAAGTACAAAATTGAAATATTAATAAGAGTTTTACCTTATATCAATGTTATAAACTTATCTACTATATGTGTAATATAATATTCTGAGTAATTAAGTGCAGATATGGGTCAGATTTTCAGAAAATGTACAATTGGCAGCTGTACACATTTAGTTATTTGTGCTAAATTAGGCTGCAATTTGGTCAATACTAGGTAAATTCGAGTATATTCTGCATTGCATGGATTCTAGCAATCTGTTTGGTTAGGTTGAACTGTATTTTGAACTTTATTTTCGTCTTAAATGTGGGTTATTTGAGAGGATTGGTGAAGGCGAATTGTACATTTTCTGAAAATCTGACCCATATGTGATGGCACAAACAGATGTATTCCACACACGGAAGAGTAACAAGTGTACACTATGCTATAAACGTATCTACTATATGGGTCAGATTTTCAGAAAATGTACAATTCGCAAATCTACACATTTACGAAATTCTCCTAAATTAGGCTGAAAAATGATGAATACTGGGTATATATCTGTGTATATTTGGTATCACATTGATTTAAAGTATCTGTTCTGTTATGTTAAACTGCAGTTTGAAGCTCATTTTTGTCTTAAATGTGGGATATTTGAGAGGTTTGGTGAAGGCGAAGTGTACATTTTCTGAAAATCTGACCCATATGTATGAATTGATTATTATAACTTCATCGTACATTGTACATGCTTGTTTATAACTCGACCCTTGTTTTTACAGAGAATTTGCTGTATACAAATATTACATAAAACAATGATAATGATCACAGTACTGACACCACACATGGCCAGTCTGTGGTCGCCCTTTGTATATTATTCAAAATACAATATGATATTCTCAGTAATTAAGTGCAAATATGTGATTGCACTACACAAACAGATGTATTTCACACACGGGGAGAGTAAAAAGTGTACACTATGACAACTAGGCCAGGGAACCTCACCACCACATAGACAGCTGATGGCCAATACACTAGAGGTTATTTTTGTTAGAATAAACCTTATTTTATTATCTCCCAGGAGTACCAACATATATGTTTGATAGAAAATGTGATATATAATTCAGCGAATGGCTGTCATTCATCTTGAATCTCACCCATTATAAAAGCACTAGTTTGATTTGCAATAATAAAATTCACCGGCACAGGGAGATGTCTGTGCCGGGCGGATTTTCCGAAAATGTACAATTCACCTTCACCAATCTTTTCAAATAACCCAAATTTCAGACGAATATAAAGTACAAAATACAGTTCAACCTAACCAAACAGATTGCTAGAATCAATGCAATGCCGAATATACTCAAATATACCTAGTATTGTCCAAATTGCAGCCTAATTTAGCAGAATTTACTAAATGTATACAGCTGCCAATTGTATATTTTCTGAAGATCTGACCCTTGTGCCGGGCGAAGGAGTGGTGGTGAGAGAATGGGGTTGAATGGTCTGGTGACTGGCAGCTATGTACCCCTCCCCCCCCCCCCTCCCCCCCCCCCCTCCTCCTCCTCCTCCTCCATGGTGGGGAGCATTCCTATACACAAGCACTGAATGGTTGCACACATGCTCCACGCTTCACTGGATCAACGTTAATTATTGCACCCTCGAATATTAGGGTCCAGTTGGCAGAAAATGTACAAACGGCAACTCAATAAATACAATAAATTCTGCTAAATTAGGCTGAGAAATGATAAAATACCAGGTGTATGTCGGTTTGGTTATGTTGCATTTTTTTGGAACGATTTCTTGTCTTAAATTTGGGTAATTTAAGAGAATTTGTGAAGGCGAAATTCTACATTTCTGAAAGACTTGACCCATTATGTGAGATGTATAGATACAGTTAAACAATCCAGTCTAAGCCCAGAGCGGAGAGGGTCCCTTCAAATAGCGGGAAAGCCTCTCCCTCCAAACCACGAATTATTTTCTATCATAGGGATGACAATTAGCGTTGTCTGTATAACAAATTCCTTCCCTAAATGCCCAGCAAGCAGAAGTAGCTAAGGAAGCTAACATTTAGTGGGTCATATTTTCAGAAAATGTACAATTGGCAGCTCTACATATTAAGGAAATTCTGCTAAATTAGGCTGAAAAATGTGTACATTTGGCATCGCATTGATTTAAAGTATCAATTCTGTTATGTTAAACTGCATTTTGAAGCTTATTTCTGTCTAAAATGTGGGTTATTTGAGAGGATTGTGAAGGCGAATTGTACATTTTCTGAAAATCTGACCCTTGTATGGATTTGTTATGCAACGGGCGCCAGAGACATTCCCGTGAGTATTTAGTTTAGTTTAGAAAATATTTTATTCAGGTCTACAACATTTCCACACGTATATAGTATGAATATTTTCAGGACAGCCTGATCGAATTAACAGATGGTGAAAAAAAAGTTTATACATCAACTCTACTTAGGGCAGTACGTGATAAGAGTACGTTTACATATTCTATATAATCAACTTTATATAATACTACTTTTAGGTACGATGTAATAAAAAAAAAGAAGAAAGTTAAAAACAAGGATTCCAACTCATTTCACCTTGTCAATGGTGAGTTTATGAGAGGAAGAAAAATTAAGAAACATTATAATAGTTTTATCGACGCCATGCTCTTTCATATTAACCATTAATAATCAAGAATACATCATGTATTTATACATTACATTCAAGACAATGTTCCAGTGCTACTCAAGACAAAGAAAAATATTTCAATGACTAGTATACGTGAAAGAAGCAACCTAATACAATATCTAGTATAACATTCCAATAAATACCAGTCTGTTAGTTTTTCACATCATTTTTCTATTAAAGGTTACAAGGTTACAAGGTCAGGCAACCCTGCGGTACTCTTGGAAAGACTTAGGGGCAACTCCACCAGTGTTATGTTGAAGTATAGACATCTATAGTCTGTCCCAAAAGCAGTTGACACGTGATTCCTTAGGTCCTTTAAGGGGAGGGAAAAGTGGGGGACTTTTTATTTCAAACCTTTGCCCCCTAAATCGCCGTTTGCGACTGACCATGGCCGTTTGCGACCAAACATGGCCAAATATACAGCTGTATTGTATTGCGCTGCCTCTGTGCCATGTGCAGCAGCTGTTGTTTTGTTTAGATGGAAGGAAGAGCTGGTTATACTGGCCCTGTTTCTCCATGGTTGATTGCAAATAGCCACTCGCTTGGCAAATTGGTTGACAGGAACTTGTCATAAATAGAAGTAAAAAATCTCCCAATTTTCCCTTCCCTTAAAGTGACTAAGGAATCACGTGTCAACTACTTTTCGGACAGACTCTAGAACTATTGGAAATAACTGCAGATTAGTGAATGTGAACTGAGGTTATTGGCGCTTAGTGATATTTTGAAATATGATATTAATGTTTAATTAATAATAAATGATAATTAATCATTCATGGATTCGTATGGAAGTGCACTGATATAATATAATGTTATCTTTATAAGGCACTGTGGTTTAGGCAACGCAGTGATACATCGACGTGGTCGACACGCATCTTTTCCTATCTTTGATTAAATGTACTGACCTTTGATTGTAAAAGAATAATAGAATAATAAAATAATAACTCATGTAATTGTTCATTACATAACATGTGCGTGTGGTAGCATGACATGCTGGCACTTATGCCCCACCTAGCGACCCCAAGGTCACTGTTTCTACACCTTGCCAAATCTTATCTATTATTCATAATTCCTACAGCAGACTCTTTGTTCTGGCTTTCTTGCTACTATTGGGTCAGACTTTCAGAAAATGTACAATTCAACTCCGCCAATCCCCTCAAATAATCCAAATTTCAAACGAAAATAAAGTTTAAAATGCAGTCCAACCTGACCAAACAGAATGCTAGAATCAATGCAATGCTGAATATACTCAAATTTGCCTAGTATTGGCCGAATTTAGCCGAATTTACTAAATGTGTACAGCTGCCAATTGTATATTTTCTGAAAATCTGGCCCTATTGCTACTATAGCCAAACCAGCGGTTTATAACGGGACCCCTGACCTTGGGACTTGGCTGAGGACGTGTGCTTGACCTTAACCTCAGCCTAACCACTAGAAACCTGGCCAAGAGCTTTAGTCAGGCTTTGACTTTAACTGGTAAAGGTTTGTTTAGCTTATGTTTATTCAGTCCAGCAAGACATTCAGTAGATGCTATTTACAGCTCATCCTGATACAAGGATTATAAGATTGTTTTTTAGAATATCAAAATAACATATTTTACTTATAAGATAAGATAAGAGTTTTTTTTATTTGTCTTTAAAGATGTACAAAAATATTTTGCCTATGAGAAACACAAACTGGCCGATATACCTTATGGGGAAAAATCTGATGAATTGACCCATTTCTTCCGGCAATTACCGTGATTTGGAATAAGGTTAGAGTGACTGAAAGAGTTCTATGTCTAAAGCTACTTAATAAATGAATGATAAAATAAAATATTGACTTAGTGTTACATTTGTATCTGACTTATCTAACTATTATGAATCCAAAATGATACAAATGATAATTTGTTGCATTGTAGCATATAATATAATGACATATGAAGTGCATATTTCTGTGATGTTTATGCTAAGGTATAATGTTAAATAAATGAATCCTAAGTCAAAAAGTTTTCATAATCAGCTCAACAGTTCAACACCTAGGATTCATCATGGGTGGTATTCAGTGTGACATGAGAATTACTATACACTAATCCAACTAATAATTACTAATTAAAATCCTTTTTATTATCAATGTTACTCAAATTGAACTTGAGCACTTACTAACTCTACAAATATGTACCTTAAATGCTTACCCCCACCCCACCCCCTCTAAGCCTAAACGTTAGCTATACAACCAAAGGTTGGCTTGGGGTGCATTTTGGTCAGATTTTCAAAAAATGTACAATTCGCCTTCACCAATCCTCTCAAATAACCCACATTTAGGACAAAATTGAGCTTCAAAATGCAGTTTAACATAACAGAACTGATACTTTAAATCGATGTGATCCTTATCCTCAGATATATCCGGTATTCTTCATTTTTTTAGCCTAATTTAGGAGAATTTCCTAAATGTGTAGAGCTGCCAATTGTATATTTTCTAAAAACTGGACCTATTTACTGTATCGTGGCGTTCTGTCAGGCGCTTCATCCAAAACCAAATACATAAAAATATTCCCAACAATATGTCCAGCATTCAGGGAAGGGCGTTGAACCTGCCCGACCCCTACATATCGTGATATCCTTATTACATGTACAATAGCACCAGGGGGAGATAGATCCAGATCTAGAACTACCATAACGACACCTGGTGGTGACCTAGGAACTCATGCACCTCAAGGTCACCCGCTGACCTTCACCCGCCTGCACTCCCCGCTCCTCCATTAAAGTCATTCTTGAATCACTCCTCACCCAAATATTTCCGGTTCTACGACTTTTTCCTCCTCCTATTTGTGTGGCAACGCCCTGTTACTTCCTGTGCCCTTGCTCTGACCCTTTGACCTTGGAGTAATAAAGTTTGTTTCTACTTGTGGTGTGGGGCTATTACTTTGCTCAGGAGGGTATGACAGCCATGGGATAATGACCCTGTGGCATGCTTGGTTGTCTCTCTAGGTTCTACCGGTGTGGATCCTCTTAGCCACCATTAACTCAGCTGTGAATGAAGCTGTGCACAGGTACAGCAATAACCAAGATGGACATGATGTAATGAGGTTATTTATAATGAAGATTATTTATAAAGTTATATAATGAAGTTATTCGTATAGAGGCTTATAATGCCTAATGGTAATTTATTTCCAATTCCAATGTTAACACATTTTTAGCTGTTATTTATTAAGTAACTTAGATCTTTGCGTTATATAAAGTGGAATAACAGAACCACTGGTCTAGGCCTCATGAGGGACGCATTTATAAGATGTCACTAATTATTTTTCAATACAGTCTAAAAAAACAGCACTGAACAGGCTAACATCTAATTTGTAAAATAATTCCATGCTTGGTTGTCTTTCTTCTTAGCAACCATTAACTCAGCTATGAATGAAGCTTTGCACCGGTACATGCCGAAATATCAATAACCAAGATGGAAAAAAAATATAAAAAAATTAACCAAGATGGACATAAGTAACTTAGATCTTTGTGATATATAAAGTAGAATAAGAGAGAGCATTAACCAACAGTACCAACGGGCCAGTAAGCCTCATGAGTGACGTATAAATTGCCACTAATTAATTTTCAATACAGTCTAAAAAAAAATCAGCACTGAACAGCAATTTGTAAAATAATTCCAGTAAATATTGCAAACCAGAGACACATTGAGGAAGAGAAAGAGTATTTAACTGTTCTTCTGTTGGCTCAATGTGCCTCGGGGGGATTACGTTAGCGGGATATTGTAACCTACATCGTAAACTATCAACCTGTCCAACGGTTTATGGAAACCTTTTGTATTTGCTTCTTTTCCCTATCGTCTCTATAAACCCAAATCAATTACTGCATGTAGAGTTGTTCAAATTACCAAATGTGGGATGAAATACTGTAATCACTGCCTGTACTGGAACGCTAAATACTGAGTATTGAATATTGAATGTCTTAGGAGGTAGCAGATTAAAGAAAGATAGATGTGTAATGTATTTAATTAAATCTAATGATGCCAAAAGTACTTAAGTTAAATATGATTTAATCTACTCCGTCCTTAGTTATGGACTGGCTGGAAGATCAACCCGTGGGTGCGAATAGAGGATCAAGCCCCTTTCTGTAACTTATTTTGTCTGAATAAAATCCTTATCCTATTATACACTGTGTTTAACTTAAGATTGAATTGAGATTACCAAAGTCACATTGTAATATTATTCTCAAATAAAAGAAATAATCTAGACGTCTAAATTGTTCTACTTATAATTTGTGATTAATAAACGAAGGAATTGTAATTGGGAAAATCAAAAGAAAAAAAGAAACTGGAGCTAGAAAGGATGCAGCCCTAATAAGCACTAAATGTACGTTTACAATAGAGGTATGTGCGGTTGTGGTATGTATTGCAGGGCGTGTGGTGTGGTCACAGTGAATGAATGGATTTAAAGCAGTGTAGAGGATACTAGAATTATGAGATCACTAACCCGGCTATTAGAGACGTTACATATGTAGGCCTACCCCTGAGGTGCCTAATGTTTTATTTATATCAAGTACAATAACTGATTCGTGATTGATATGTTTTTAGACGGACACGATCTAAATATTTGTGGCCACTTCCTAAACTTTATCCACCCGCTAACACGACCACCTTCTCGCACATTCTACCGCAGTCTAGGCTCAGAGCCTCTCAGATCAGATAGAAATGGTATGTCAGTGATTGGACGCCTACTGCGCTTACGGCTTTCCCCGCCTTGGAGTAGGCGTTCTAGCGGGATTATAATTGTATTGTGCTTTTTGAAGAGGCCCTTTCCCTCAGTTTGGAGGGACTCTCTCAGCTCTGAGCCTAGATTTAATCTTGGTAAATCCAATGTGATGAGAATGGCCTTGAGAAAGCTTTCTTTGGTTTCATCTTGTGGCAGGGAGGCATGACGGGTTGTTATTATAGTTAATGAGATCATGTGTACAACCTATGTACCTGTGCCAATTACCTTGTCACATGTTAAGCCAAACCCTGTAGCTACTAACTCTTCAATAACGTAACCATTTCCTCAACGCCTTCCCCATGAATGACAGCAGAGGCAACTGGGTCAGAGCGTGGGAAACTGTACAATAGACAGCTCTAGGCTATTAGTGAATTCCGCTAAGTTAGAATAGGGGACTTGCATAGCCGTTATTTTGAATCCTGATTCTCATGGAATTATGGGACTAATGGTACAGTATAAAATCTGAAGAAAACATTCCATGTTCAGCATGGGATATTTATCAATGCTCTAATGTCAATATCCATGTGTTATACATGTTTCCATGACACAAGTCCCCATCATTCCCATCATGCATTTGGTTTTCATAGATCATTTATAAAAGCTATGATATTGGCGAAAACATTCTTGAAGTATTTGATGAAAATGTTGCCAAAAACTTGTATGTCAGATTTCACCAGAATCCATCCCAAGATGCACTGTAACAGACATGCGCAGTGACACATGCAAATCCCCTATTAAGCTGGGAAATGATGAATATTGTATACCTGAGTATAACTATTGGTGTTGATTTGATGTACAAATGTTGTGTATAGTAGTTCTGTTGAAGTGTATTTTGTATCTTTCATCCTCAAATGTGTCCCAAATCTGGGTTATTTGAGAGAAGGGCTGAAGGTGATTTCAGTCTACAGATGAGAATGGTATGTCAGTGATTGGATGCCTACTGCGCTAATGACTTTTCTGGCCCTGGAGTACCGTTTTAATGGGACTTTAATGGGATCTTGCGGATTGGAGTGAGAAGCTTTCCCTCAGCTTGGAGGGACTCTCCCACCTCTGAGCTTAGACTGGAGAGACTTTCCCTCAGTTTGAAGGGACCCTCTCAACTCTGAGCCTAGACTGGTTTATACATTTTCTCCCTTCCTGACCCAATCAACAACTGATGTAAGCAACCATTCATGCACACACATCTTCACGGAATCAAATTCATCTACTATTTGTGAACACACATTCAGTTTTTATTAAAGTTATTTTTTGCTGAATAATGGTGTCGCTTGAGTTGCATCACCCCCGCATGAGGGCGCGAGTGATGCCAGTTGGTACCAGGTACGGCTGCCAGGGGTACGGTTGCCAGGGGTACGGTTGCCAGGTACAATAACTACACAAACGGGCACATTTTTATGTCTGCTCGTTTTTTTCTCACCGTTTGTTAGTGAGTGGATGTATCGCTAAACGGTCTGACACCGCTAGAGACCGCCGTTACCTAATTAGTTTAAACGGCTCGTAGTTTATTATTTTTCTTACATATGGGTCAGGTTTTCAGAAAATATACAATTGTCAGCTCTACAAATTTGGTAACTTCTGCTGAATAAGACTGTTATATAATAAATGCTATGTATATCTGAGTAATGTTGGCATCGTGATGATTAAAACTATCTCTTCCTTTGTGTTAAACTGCATTTTGAACGTAATTTTTCTCTTAGATTTGGATTATTTTTCAGAGGATTGGGGAAGGTGAATTGTACATTTTCCAAAATCTGACCCATATGCATGTGCAGCTAGGATCTAGATCAAATCCAACCCAATATTTTTCATGGCCTTCACCAATCCTCTCAAATAAATAAATTTGGTATGACAATGAGTAATCACACCTGTCCCAGTACAGGTCGTCCCATAATGCCCTACGGCTTCCTGTAATTTTGGGGGGAACATTTCTTTATTCAGGAGTAAATAGCAGCATATGCCAGCCTATTAGTCTTATACTATCATATATATCTTATAGTGACTAGGGTCAGACCCTGCCTTCCGTCAGATCCTGAACGTGATGGCGTTCATAGACCATACGTTTTTTTACATTTTTATATTACATTTTGACATTTACAATCTGAATATGGCATACTATGTACGGATTTACAAGATTCAAAATGGCGGACTTGCAAATGCCCTATTGTGTAGACCTTTAAATCAGTTCAAAGGGTTAATTACACGTTGCAATTAGTTTGCTTTATTACTTGATTTAAGATCAAATTGCACTTATGTTGACCTCTGCATTACCATCGTCCAATTACAATTGTCTTTATCATTGGAGCAAAGCCCTTAAATTATACGTCTATAAATTGTATTTTATTTTTTGATAAATTTTATTGCGAAACATTTTTAGGTGAACCTGATAATCCCATGTCACAAAAGTTCAACACAGTTACACAGGAAAAACCATTAGAGGTCCTACCAATGTTTTACCATTTAAATATGTTTTATGTTTGAAACGTTTCATAGATATCAATGTTTCTGCTAATTACAAGGAAGGCCTAAATACACATGTGGGTCAGATTTTCAGAAAATGTACAATTGGCAGCTGTACACATTTAGTAAATTCTGCTAAATTTGGTTGCAATTTGGTCAATACTAGGTAAATTCGAGTATATTCGGCATGGCATTGATTCTAGCAATCTGTTTGGCTAGGTTGAACTGTATTTTGAAATTTATTTTTGTCTGAAATTTGGTTTATTTGAGAAGATTGGCGAAGTTGAATTGTACATTTTCTGAAAATCTGACCCATGTATTAAGTATCTATACATCCGCTGTGGCCATATCGACCGATATAATTATAGAATGTTATCCATTCTGTAATTAGATGTTTAAACCACCAAGTCTATTAGAGTGGCAATATATTGTAATTACTCAGATAATGATGCGAGGGACTTGGGTTAATTTCGTTTTTATCAATTCATCATTTATTTTGTAATAATTCCTGATCGTTTTAATGATATTTTATGATCATATAATTTCTGTAGTAAATATCTGAATGCTGAAATATTTGGTGTTTTTCTTAGAATGTGAATTTCATCCTCGATTAATACAAAACCAAACATAACTAATGATATGAGATGATTAATTGTTATTTTTTGGATTATGTTATTTTATTGAGCTTAATCAGTGGCTGCATCTGTGCATTAATTGTACAGTTAATATATACTTAATTAGTATAATCCGTAATCTTAATGATCTAATTATCATGTTTTGATGTGATAATCCAAAAAAGGTGTAATATTCCACCATGTTTTCTCACCACGTTTTCTGCATGAACTATGTTCTATTTATCTCCCCTACTAGCTTAGTGTCCAATGCACTGGGAGACATCAATGTGAGGGGCGCTACACATTTTATAATTTCATAAGCAAGATAATCAAATTGTTATCATTATCAATTTCTATTTAGTCTCTCTATATGGGTCAGATTTTTCAGAAAATGTACAATTCGCCCTCACCAATACTCTCAAATAACTCACATTTAAGACAAAAATAAGCTTCATAATGCAGCTTAACATAACAGAACTGATACTTTAAATCAATGTGATACCAAATATACTCTGATATACCTGGAATTCATCAGTTGTCAGCCTAATTTATCAGAATTTACTTAATGTGTACAGCTGCCAATTGTACATTTTCTGAAAATCTGACCCATATATACTCTCTATGTCTTCTAAAACTGTAGGTAGTACAGTTTGTAATATTATGTAATTCATAAACAACATCCTTTAGGGCGATCATTTGCTATCCGCACTTATGATCTTATGACCTTTCCATTTGACATGAAATAATCAATATTCACTGTTATATTCTTATCATGAATAATCACATATGACATTAAAGATGAACATGTTGATTGATGTAAGTGATCTTATGTTGAATTAATGGGTGGAAACTAATCTAGATTTTCTCTTTCCCAAATAACTGTATCATTATTTAATTACGTTTATATAAGCTGAAAATATTGGACTTGGATGCAAGAGCTTATGAATAAAACAAACAAACAAACATCAACAAGTCTGGCAATAGTGCATGCCAATGTATGTGGGGTAGGACAGGAGAAAAACGTATTTCTTTTCTTTTTTTATGAGAGATACAATGGCTCTTGTTTACTTTCAAAGATAAAAATCTAATGTTTAATCATTTTGGAACTGGATCTGAAGATTATACTGTAACTGTAAATCACGTTTAATAAAAGGAGTCGTTGGGTCTGCACTGGAACAGAACAAGTGTCTCAGTGCGACTATGCACAGACATGCCCCCCACTACTCCCCCCCCCCCTCCCCCCACCCCCCGCCCCACCCCTAGCTATAGACAGCGTGAAGAGATACGTGTTGTGGAGGATATATTGGCAATGATCACGTGGTTGCTTGATTTCCTGCTCATAGCGAGCGTGAGAAAGTTCCCACAGGTAACGAGCAGGGTGCGCGCGCACCTCAAACTGGCATTATCAGCGCAATTAACCACAAGAACATTTTACTCCTCAACCTCGCCTGATGTAATGCATACATGTGTACTACGTCATAATGTAATGCATATATCTAATTAGTATACATGTGTACTACGTCATAATATATCAGTAGCCCCCTCATGACAAAACAATCAACAATTGTCAGAAAAATCAATCAACCAATCATTTAATGCATTTGTTTCTCTATACTCTATCTGTTCCTCAGAATTCGCCTTATACTCTATAGTTCTTTCCCATTCATACTCTATGGGAAAACATTAATCAGAATGTTGGCATAATTTTCTAAATGGAGGAAATTGTGGTGTAATATTCACTGCATTCTGACATGTCATGTGCACATATTCTAGGGTGCTCCAAATATGCCAAATATGCCAAATATGCCAAATATCTAGAGTGTTCTTGTGTATTTGCAAGCCATTTGGAAACATATAAACATATAAAATCATTTAAGCATAGTAATGTATGCATGCTTAACTGGCCCTAGCTAGAGCACTTATCTATGTTTACTTAGGGATGATAATCTCCATAAAGCAGCCGAATATTAGATACACCACCGAGGTCCACAATTTATCACCAGTAAAGTAGTTAAATAGACTCCTTAGGATAACCTCAAATATACATAATATATTCAATACACTGCCTTGAAATTGTATTTCTAAAAAAGCAAAAATGAGAACATTCCAACGAAGACATCTTGTGAATAAAACACTTTGAACAATATCATTTTATTCCTATATTGTCCACATATTGCCTGTGCACGTGTACAGCTGACTACCGCCCTGATCGTATCTCCCCCTCACTATATGCTCCCTAATCGTATCTCCCCCTCACTATATGCTCCCTAATCGTATCTCCCTCTCACTATATTATGCTCCCCACCACAACAATCACACAATTAACGGGACGTAAAACAAAAAGGCCAGAGCAATTATTACCTTGGTCGCGTTGCTTGCCACAACATATCATGAGGAGTTTCTTATAGCATCTGCTGAACATTAGCTAACATTGGATGCTCACATTGACAGCAAGTGTACCATTGGTACCTTTTCACATTCACTAAATAGGGGGTTTGCACAGTCGCCATTTTGAACCTTGATTAGCATGGAATTATGGGATTAATGGTACTGTATAAAATTTAGAGAAAACATGCCATGTTCAGTATTGGATAATTATCAGTGCTCTTATGTAAATAGCCATGTGTTTTACATGTTTCCATAACACAAGTCTCCATCTTTCCCATCATGCATTTCGTTTTCAATGATCATTGATAAAGGCTATGATATTGGTGAAAACATTCTTGCAATTTTTGATAAAAATGTTGACAAATATTTGCATGCCAGATTTCCTCCGAATCTATCCCATATGCATTGAACAGACATGCGCAGTGGCACATGCAACGCCCCTATTGGGCTAAATAGGGAATTTGCATAGCCGCCATCTTGAATCTCTATTCGCATGGAATTATGGGAGTTGTATGTCAGTGTAAAATCTATAAAAAAAAACATGCCATGTTTAGCATGGAATATTGATCGGTGCTCCAATGCCAATTTGTCAATATTCATTTGTTATACATGTTTCCATAAAACAAGCCCCCATCTTTCCCATCATGCATTTGGTCTTTACAGATCCTTTATAAAGCTATGCTATTGGTGAGAATGTTCTTGCAATTTTCGATAAAAATTGCTAAATGTTTGTATGTCAGATTTGAACTGACTCCATCCCAGTTGTAACAGACATGCGCAGTGGCACATTGTGCAAATCTTCTATTAGGCTAAAAGGTGCTAAATTGTAGATATATCTGAGTATATTTAATGTTGTTGCTATGTCTCCTATAGAACCCAAACACTAAGCACTAGACCTTTACAACTGCAATAGACTCCAGCTTTCTCCTCGCCTCTAAATATTATAATTATAATGTAACTATAATTAGAAATAAAAACTTTCTCTTCCACTATACCAGGAATGTACTGAAAGACCAGAAAGGTCCTTTTCTGAAATGTGGTTCCTATTTGTACGTCTCCCTGAGGTATGAATAAATAACGTTTTAAATTGAATTGAATTGATGAGTCAGATTTTCAGAAAATGTACAATTCACCTTCACCAATCCTCTCAAATAACCCAAATTTCAGACGAAAATAAAGTTCAAAACACAGTTTAACCTAACCAAACAGATTGCTAGAATCAATGCAATGCCGAATTTACTCGAATTTACCTAGTATTGACCAAATTGTAGCCTAATTTAGCAGAATTGACTAAATGTGTACAGCTGCCAATTGTACATTTTCTAAAAATCTGACCCACATTAGGCATTGCGTTGATTCAATAATTCACTTCTGTGTTGTTGAATTGTACTTTGAACCAACATATTGTCTTAAATTTGGATTATTACTTGAGACAATAAGCGACAGTAAATTGTACATTTTCCGATGATTTCGCCCAGAAATGTGATGTGTTTCAGGAAAATGAGTCATAAGTCGCAAAAACTAGATTTTGAGATACCATTATATTTGAAAAGATGAGATCAAGCCGATGATAGTAAAGAGTCTAGTAATCTAATAAGTATTTCTAGATTTTAAGTTTGATATTTTCGTTTTTGAAAAAAAAAGTTTCCAATATTTCTGGGGGTCAATAAACAGTAAAGTAACTAAATGTAGTCCATATGAGGACCTTTAAAACGAAGAGATATATTACATAGATTGTCCTGATCTTTGATACATCGATTGATATAGCTATAAGTGATGAACCCTCCAACAATCAGAACATTCCAATAATGTGATCTTGTGAAGAAAACACTTTGAAAAATATCAATTTTGCGACTTATGACTCATTTTCCTGGAACACATAACAAATGTGCGAGTTTTTTGTGCATAAATTACATCTCGCTCATGGAGCACGTCTGGTCGTCTACTCGCTGAGTAATTTGATGAAGAATGTCTTGTCATGAAATGGCTGCCAAGATGCGAGACGCAGACCAAAAATGTACAAGGGTCAGATTTTCTGAAAATGTACAATTGGCAGCTCTACACATTTAGAAAGTTCTGCTAAATTAGACAGACAAATGATGAATACCGGGTATATCTGAGTATATTTGGTATGGCATTGCTTTAAATTATCAGTTCTGTTATGTTAAACTGCATTTTGAATCTCATTTTTGTCTTAAATGTGGGTTATTTAAGAGGACTTGTGAAGGGGAATTGTGCATTTTATGAAAATCTGACCCACAAGTGCTTGTGTCTGTTTCTCATACGTGAGAAAATCTGTCAGGCAAAAACGCAACCAGAATAAGAGCGCAGGTGGAAATGTCTGATTTCATTATTGTCCGACATAAATGAAGCGAATTAAGTACAAATTATACACGATGTTGTTATATAAATGTCTCCATGTTTATTGGTATGTTGTTTTGCACTAAACAGACTATACTAGGTCAAGGTCAAGGACATTATCATGTTATTGGTGCCAATTTGTAATTACTGCCATTTTTGTTTTTAATAATGTTTGTTATATTTCCAGAACGAATAGAAGACTTTTATATATCATTTAATCACATATCACTTCATTCAGGTATTTATTTGATTTGATTTGAAATCGTTTTTATTTCTTCTTTTTATACAGGTACATCTCCTGGATTGCTTCATAGTTCCATCAGTATCCTGTGTCACTAGACATTTTATACATGTCTTATTGTTAATAATAATATTATCTAGTCTAAACATTATTTAGTAATACCCTACGGATTTCTGAAAGAGCACGTCGCTATACCTATGTTTTTAACAAATGATTTTATTCTTGTCATACTATTACTGTCTAGGTGTAAACCTGCAGCACTTTTGTTCGTATGATATTCAATGTATGCTCAAATGAAAATTTGATGGCTCTTCTTATCTTGTCTATGTAAATGTAATTTGATTAACTTAATTAACTATGCCTCTCTATGTGACGTATCATTTATAATAACTTGATTGTCTTTTATATAAATAATAACTTCCACACTGTCATCTCTTGGAATATGTTCTAAAATACTGTAATAATTTGTTGTAACATCAGGCAATTCTGAGAATAGCATCTTCAATGTAACGTCTGCAGTCCTGAATAAAAATATTTTTTCAAAAAAAAAAAAAAGTATACATCAGGTATTGATACTTTCTTTCTCGTTCATGTTTTATCTTGACGTATGTTATCCTAGTGGATCTTACGTCGGCTCAATTATACATATAGACAGTTTGTTAGCAATGTTTGACATGAATTATGAATAATTATGACAAAATGATGAGGATAATGATAATAAGTACTACACATCACCCATCACAAATGTCGACCAACAATAGCCAGAATCTACACCTTAATGTGTTTGCTGTACAGAACAGGTTTGAGTCTCTACATCTGGACTGCAATGTTCTGCATGACATTGTCAATGTCTCGTTTTGTAATGTGTATGAATGTGTCTCCAGGGTAACTATAATTATTATGATACACCGACCTGGTTCTCACAATCACTAGTAATAGTAAAGTAGTTAAATATACTTTCTTAGCATGACCTTAGAACAGCAGAGACATAAGAGACATCGGGTGCATTGTACTATATACGATTCTGTGTTAAACCACTCTTAGAGGCCTCGTAACTCCCTCTTGTCGTAACTTGCATTGCACTATATACGATTATTTTCTGAGACTAGTCTGAGAGTACTCTGAGAGAACTCTGAGAGACCTCTTAACTCGCTCAGATGCATGAGTTTCAATGCAACAACCCTCGTATCATAAAGCTCTCGTAGTCGTAACTTTAAGAGGGTCTTACGAGGCCTTTAAGACACAATCGTATCGTGTATAGTGCAATGCACCCATTAGCTCTTGAAATTGTAGTATACATGATACCGCTAAGAAGACAATTAAACATCCCAAAAATACTCATTTGAATTGTTCTGGTGGGAAAAACATTTAAAAAATTACATTTTTGCAACTTTAGACTAATGTTTCTGTGCCAGATTACATCGTGTCTCCATGGTGATGGTGCCAATAATAAAACACCAGCCCGGCTCCTCACCAGTAACCCGGATAATGCCCCCATAATGCCCCTCATTTCCGGGTCTCCTTACCCATAATTCCGTCTTCCCTGAGGGGCTATTGAAGTCCCCCAAACCTGAAGTAATAAACTTGTGTTTTATTAATCACCAGATCCCTATCAACAGGAAGGCAGGTATGGAGTGTGTGTGGTTATACTCTTTATATATTAATCCCTCTCGGAAATGGGTTTGAATAAACCAGGTACTTGTGTTTGAAACTACACGTATCTGTAATGGACTGGGGAAGGGAGGAAGACAATCTGTTCGGTTGTATTAAATTGTATTTTCAACATCATTATTGTCTTAAATGTGGGTTATTTGAGAGGATTGCTGAAGACAAATTGTAGATTTTCTGGCGATTTCACCCTATAATGCCAATGTAGCAACCGTGATTATATCAAATGGTGGGGTTCCTTTTTAAATCTAAAAGAATGTCCTAACACGATCTGTTTCGATCTGTTTATTATGTATTAACATTGATTTCCATGTGTTCTATGAATATAATATAGAGAGGGATTGTGTGTAGGCCTGCATAAGTAATTCCTTCCGTTTTGTCATTAGTTAATAATTCATAATTCCCTGTACACACAGGGGAAAATCATTACAGTTGTCAATACGCCTAAATATAGCAGCCTGAATATAGCAGCCATAATATAGCAGCCTGTTTAATCAGTCAGCAACAAGCCTTGTGGTAGAGAGAACTGCCAAATGTGAGAGAAGTATAGTAAATCACACTTCTATCTGCTAATCAATCAATTTCATTTTAGTGAATAATTAAGTAACTTCATGTGATGACAAAAGTGTTTGTACTTCTAGCAAGGGAAACAGTTCATGGAAGGCGTATCAACAAATGCTGAGAACAGCACAATGTGAAATGTATTGGACAATGAAAAGAAATTAAAAAAACGCATCCCTGACTGCTCCATCTAGTGTTGTCATGTGTATAGGTATGTGTGGTAAAGGGGCAAGTCATGTGAGACGTTAATAATATATCACACGTTCTTCCCCTGGGAACCTAATATTTAGTGGGAGGCGGTAGGGCGGGAAGCTATCACTCATTCCCACATTCTCCCACTCCCTCATTGCCTTTGTGAGCAATCCTGGATAGGGTGGGAGGGGGGCGGGGGGGCGGGGGGGGGGGCGGGGGGGGGGGGGGGTCCACGTGTCACGCTCTTACCCATTATTGTCCTCAATAGGCAATAAACAGACCAATAAGTAATAGACACAATTGCCTGAGGGTGATTCCGATGTTCCATATTGCACGCGATTGTGTAGTGAACAAATGAAATCACATAGCACAAGTGTAATATGGAACTTAGAGATCACCTGAGGGTAATTTTGTATTTATTATACTTTTCCCAATATTTATGGCGAAAAATAGTGAGAATTGGATGGAAATTAATGGCGATACACTGGCTCTGATGTTAACATCCTCACTTCCGGTATGTGATATGCTGGAGCCTATGGCATTCCATATTACCCTCTAGAAGGTATAATAAACACCCAATGATGGAGCCAATGGCATTCCATATTACCCTCTAGACTTTCATGAAGCCATGTAGCACAAAGAAACGGTAAAATCCTCCAGGATTGTGGTCCACTGACTTTCAGATGGGCGGGAAAAGAATGGAACAAAATGAAGAAAATCTTTAATTTTGATCGATGTTAGTCGAGTCTTGCTCTAGCCCCCCCCCCTCCCCTCCCCCTCCTCCTGCCTATCCATCACAGCCAAGTCAATAATACATCTCCCCACAGTTAAATAATACATTGGCGTTCAACGCACTACTCTACAACCAACACTCTACACATAATAATGAATTCATCACACAAGTGAACCAAACACAATCAAGACATTACAAACTTAAAATAGCCTCTATGGTGGAATGTGCACCAGTTGTTTTTCCCTTCGTCTAAAATATAAATTGGTGATGAAATGAGCAGGCTTTAGATCCGTCGTGGGAAGAGTTAATAGAATCAACGAGAGTGGAAGAGTCTTGTAAATAGAATAGAGTACAAGGCACCAAGTGGTAGAGGACATTAATAAATAATAGAGGCTTTTTAAAGCGACCACATTGATTTAAAAAGTGTTTGGGGATTGCTTTGATTGCCTGGTGTTGTGGCGGTGGCTGGTTTGGATGCCCACATACCACAAGTGGCCGCCCAATGCCAGCACGTATGTAAGAAATCATTCTTACTTCTCGCTTTCTACTGGTCATATTCTCTTCTTTGATTCTTTATGATTTATTTTCCCATACTTTTTTCCATCCTGTAGACAAAGGTGGTGATATTAATGCATTGCCAGGGCAAAAATGTCCATTCAGTGTAACCGCAACCTTCTGTGTCTACATACATGTTTTGAAGCAACCGCAGAGGTATTTTGTGTCTAATGGGTCAGCTTTTGAGAAAATGTACAGTCGCCAAGTCTGCATATTTATTAAGTTAAGCTATATCAGACTGGAAAATGATCAATACTAGGTATATTTGGTATTGCCTTGATTCAAACAATCTTTTCGGTTATGTTGAACTGAATTTTGAACAACACTATCGTCTTAAATTTGAGTTATTCGAGAGGATTGGTGAAGACAAATTGTAGATTTTCTGGTGATTTCACCCACTTGTCACGTTCACTAGAACCGACCGCAGAGGTAGTTTTTGTAAGAAATATCAAAATTATGTTCCCATTGCGAGGAATCTCTCCACATCATTAACATGATAGGCAGTTTTTCACCAATATGTGCCCAGGCCAAGTTGGCCGTCTTTGAGCGTTTTTTTAATGTTAATTTCCTCCGCGTTGTGATTGTGAAGCTACGGGAATGACGTCACGCATGAACGCTCCCCCGCCAGTTGCGTTTTTAGGACGTCTGGGGAAAGTAGAATGCCCCAGAAAATGGACAATCGGCAGCTCTACACATTCAGTAAATTAGGCTAAATTAGGCTGAAAAATGATCAACACTACATATATCTGACTACATTTGGTATGACGTTGATTCAGAAAATCTGTGCGGCTATTTTAAACTGGATTTGAAGCTCATTTTTGCTTAAAATGTTGTTTTTTTGAGAGGATTGGTGAACACGACTTATACATGTTCAGGCCAATTCACCCATGTGTATATAGACTCAAGATGTGGTGTAAGGAGCATCCACGTACTGCCCGCTACTGCCAATACTACTAGCTGGGGCCAAGGCAATTAGAGGGTTTTTATGTTCTAAATAATAGTTTAATACTAATTATAAAGTCTCGAAGTATTCGCTCTAAATGCTTATTAACATATTGATATCTGGAAGAACTTATTAAACATGTAACGGCACCACAGTACAGGTATATCTCTAATATATCTAACCTGTAGACGGTCTTGGATGTACCAGTGTAGAGATGTTATTACTCTTGATATCTGAACCATTTATGTATACATTCTGTTTAAATTCATGTTTTACATCCATGTTAACATCCATATTAACAGTTATGTTAACATTCATGTTAACATGTATATGTTTACATTCTTGTTAACATTCATGTTAATATGAATGTTAGCATTCAGGTTTGTATTCTCCTGCTCTGGTCTGTATCACCTATTTGTTAAACGTTTTTTGACAAATAAAGAACTATATATTTAAAAAGTCCACTAGGATGGCCTAAGTTCCAAGTCTTGTTTAAACGAGACAAATTGCCTCCACCTTCTCAGTCCGAGCTGCTATCATAAAGACAATATATAAGATCCAAGTCTTATTAATGTTTATACAGGTATAGAGCATATGAGTCAGATTATCAGAAAATGTACAATTGGCAGCTGTACATATTTAGTCAATTCTGCTAAATTAGGCTGCAATTTGGTCAATACTAGGTAAATTCAGGTATATTAGGCATTGCATTGATTCTAGCAATCTGTTTGGTTAGGTTGAACTGTATTTTGAAGTTCATTTTCGTCTGAACTTAGGTTAATTTAAGGAAGATTGGCGAAGTTGAATTGTACTTTTTCTGAAAATCTGACTCATATATATATAGTGTATGGAACCACACAAGTCTGGTCCCATGTTCATATCAAGTCCTCATTAGCATGCATACACAACATAGCTGTACATTTTCCAAGTTTGAGTTTGTTCGGACTGATGTATTACTGTATTGGTAAACCTATATTTCTGTCATATAGATCTCAAAGAATGGGTCAAAATACATGTTTTGTCACAAGGTTGCTGAATTAAACATTGTGGTATTATATCCCATACTATCATACCAACACTTGTTTAGTTTCGATTCTCACGATCCAAATTCAGACCATGAAATCGATGTTGCAAATATCTAAAAAGACTGTATTGTGAAAAATAAACCAAGTGTTTTGGATGTTGGATTTAAACTTCCCCATTCCCCAATATTCTTCAGGCGTTTCAATATTGTTTATCACTATCACTTTATCACAATCTAGAATTTAATGTAAATGTCAGCCTAGGCTCAGAGTTGAGAGTCCCTCCAAACTCAGGGAAAGCCTCTCGAAGTCTAGGCTCAGAGATGAGGGTCCCTCCAAACTCAGGGAAAGCCTCTCGCAGTCTAGGCTCAGAGTTGAGAGAGTCCCTCCAAACTGAGAGAAACCCTCTCTCTCCAAACTGTAACGTGCCATTAGAATTCCATTAGAATGCATACTCCAGAGCCAAAAAAGCCATTAGCGCAGTAGGCGTCCAATCACTGACACACCAATCTTATCTGATGAGCCCAGACAGACTTCGCTATATTCTAAACCTGCTATATTATGAGAACTAGACCTATATACTTTGGTTGAACAGTTTTTATTATTATTATTCAATTTCATTTTCATTCTAAAAAAATTGGCCCATTGATGTAGAACTATTTTATCTGCATGTTCTGCCTATGTGTTGTACACTCTCTATAGGCTCCCGGGCTCACGGCATTAACACACTCTCTATATGGGACAGGTCGTCATAAAATGTACAATTTGCCTTCAGCAATCTCCTCAAATAACACTAATTCAAGGCAAAATTGAGATTTAAAATACATTTCAGTACAGCCAAACAGGTTCTTCAAATCAACCCAAACCCAAATATACTCAGATATACCCAGTATTTATCATTTTTCTGTCTAATCTAGCAGATTTTACTAAACATGTACAGCTGTCGATTGTACATTTTCTAACGACTTGACTGCCATCCCATAATTTCTATACATAAAAGATGATGTGCTGCCAAGTGTGACCGGAAGCAAGAGGTCACGTGGTGATGCCCATTTATTTCCATGACAACATGTAACCAATCAATATCCTTCCCACAAAATCTAAATGCTCCTGAAATCGACCTTCCCTCCCCAGATCTTCCCCTACTCTATTAATCGAGGATCACTGACAGGAAAACTCGGTACCTGGATTGTGTATAGTTATAGTGGTGTGTGTGTAGATCAAATCGATAGAAAATTTGATGTGGCACAGAAAAATAAGTGATTCATAAGTCGTAAAATAATAGATTTTGAGATACCATCATATTTGAAAAGGTAAATCAAGTCGATTCCAATGATGGTAAACATCAGGACATCTAATAATTGTTCTGTATTTGTTCGTACATGAAAAACATTTAGTGATAGTTCTTGATGGTCATTCACTAGTAAAGTAGTTAAATATACTCCTTAGGATAACCTTAGATATGTATAGCTATATTCAATACACAGTCTTGAATATTGGCGCTTGTATTCATGCTATGAGCAGCGCTATTCATCTCAAAAATAAGAACATTCCAACAAAGAGATTTTGTAAATAAATCACTTTGAAAATTATCAATTTTGTGACTTATGAGTGATTATGCTGTACCACACCACATGCCTAGTGGTACTGCTGGACCTGCTTGCCATTCACCCCACGACCAAACCCAGAAAAACTCCATTAAAATAGGAACCCGCGGCAGATAAATCAACCCACAACCCACTCAGTAAAAGTCTATTATTTTTTCAGATGCTGTGCTCCAATGAAGCAGCAGCCAATATTGGCAGGAGGAGAGTGAGTAATGTTGGGGGCAGGAGGAGAGTGAGTAATGTGGGGGGGGGGAGGAGAGTGAGTAATGTGGGGGGAGGGGGGAGAGTGAGTAATGTGGGGGGGGGGGGAGGAGAGTGAGTAATGTGGGGGCAGGAGGAGAGTGAGTAATGTGGGGGGAGGAGGAGAGTGAGTAATGTGGGGGCAGGAGGAGAGTGAGTAATGTGGGGGGAGGAGGAGAGTGAGTAATGTGGGGGGAGGGGGAGAGTGAGTAATGTGGGGGGAGGGGGAGAGTGAGTAATGTGGGGGCAGGAGGAGAGTGAGTAATGTGGGGGCAGGAGGTGAGTGAGTAATGTGGGGGGAGGAGGAGAGTGAGTAATGTGGGGGGAGGAGGAGAGTGAGTAATGTGGGGGCAGGAGGAGAGTGAGTAATGTGGGGGCAGGAGGTGAGTGAGTAATGTGGGGGCAGGAGGAGAGTGAGTAATGTGGGGGGAGGAGGAGAGTGAGTAATGTGGGGGCAGGAGGAGAGTGAGTAATGTGGGGGGAGGAGGAGAGTGAGTAATGTGGGGAGGAGGAGAGTGAGTAATGTTGGGGGCAGGAGAGAGTGAGTAATGTGGGGGCAGGAGGAGAGTGAGTAATGTGGGGGAGGAGGAGAGTGAGTAATGTGGGGGCAGGAGGAGAGTGAGTAATGTGGGGGGAGGAGGAGAGTGAGTAATGTGGGGGGAGGAGGAGAGTGAGTAATGTGGGGGGAGGAGGAGAGTGAGTAATGTGGGGGCAGGAGGAGAGTGAGTAATGTGGGGGCAGGAGGAGAGTGAGTAATGTGGGGGCAGGAGGAGAGTGAGTAATGTGGGGGGAGGAGGAGAGTGAGTAATGTGGGGGCAGGAGGAGAGTGAGTAATGTGGGGGGAGGAGGAGAGTGAGTAATGTGGGGGGAGGAGGAGAGTGAGTAATGTGGGGGGAGGAGGAGAGTGAGTAATGTGGGGGGAGGAGGAGAGTGAGTAATGTGGGGGGAGGAGGAGAGTGAGTAATGTGGGGGGAGGAGGAGAGTGAGTAATGTGGGGGGAGGAGGAGAGTGAGTAATGTGGGGGGAGGAGGAGAGTGAGTAATGTGGGGGGAGGAGGAGAGTGAGTAATGTGGGGGGAGGAGGAGAGTGAGTAATGTGGGGGGAGGAGGAGAGTGAGTAATGTGGGGGGAGGAGGAGAGTGAGTAATGTGGGGGGAGGAGGAGAGTGAGTAATGTGGGGGGAGGAGGAGAGTGAGTAATGTGGGGGCAGGAGGAGAGTGAGTAATGTGGGGGCAGGAGGAGAGTGAGTAATGTGGGGGGAGGAGGAGAGTGAGTAATGTGGGGGGAGGAGGAGAGTGAGTAATGTGGGGGGAGGAGGAGAGTGAGTAATGTGGGGGGGGGGGCAGGAGGAGAGTGAGTAATGTGGGGGGGGGGGGGGGAGGAGGAGAGTGAGTAATGTGGGGGGAGCCCTGCTTAGCACAACTCATAGAAAGTAATCAATGTTTGCTTCTAGTTAGATAATTGATGGATAGCTGTCACCATTGCATACCTTTGCACTGCAGGGGTCTGTTGTATAAGCTAAGGAAAGGCAGCGGTCTGGTGTACAAGCTAAGGAAAGGCTGGGGGCTGTTGTATAAGCTAAGGAAAGGTAGGGGTCTGTTGTACAAGGTTAGGAAAGGATGGGGCCGGTTGGACAAGCTAAGGAAAGGCAGTGGCCTGGTGTACAAGGTTAGGAAAGGCAGGGGCCTGTTTTACAAGCTAAGGAAAGGCAGGGGGCTGTTGTACAAGGTTAGGAAAAGCAGGGGTCTGTTGTACAAGCTAAGGAAAGGCAGGGACCTGTTGTATAAGCTAAGGAAAGGCAGGGGGCTGTTGTATAACCTAAGGAAAGGCAGTGGCCTGTTGTACAAGCTAAGGAAAGGCATGGGCCTGTTGTACAAGCTATGGAAAGGCAGGGGCCTGTTGTACAAGCTATGGAAAGGCAAGGGCCTGCTGTACAAGGTTAGGAAAGGCAAGGGCCTGTTGTACAAGCTAAGGAAAGGCAGGAGGCTGTTGTACAAGCTAAGGAAAGGCAGGGGGCTGTTGTATAAGTTAGGAAAGGCAGGGGGCTGCTGTACAAGCTAAGGAAAGGCAGGGGTCTGTTGTACAAGCTAAGGAAAGGCTTAGGCCTGTTGTACAAGCTAAGGAAGGGCTTAGGCCTGTTGTACAAGCTAGGGACCTTTTTTACAAGCTAAGGAAAGGCAGGGGCCTGTTGTATAACATAAGGAAAGGCAAGGGTCTGTTGTATAAGCTAAGGAAAGGCAGGGGCCTGTTGTATAAGCTAAGGAAAGGCAGGGACATGTTGTATAAAGTAAGGAAAGGCAGGAGCCTGTTTTACAAGATAAGGAAAGGTAGGGGCCTCTTGTACAAGCTAAGGAAAAAGCAGGGGCCTGTTATGTAAGCTAAAGAAAGGCTAAGCTGACTGAAAATATCACAAATATGAATGTGAAATCAACAAAATTTCAATTTAAAATACAACAGCAAACTCCAATAAGACTTGGTAAGGATGGTATTGGTTGGCCTACTCCTAGGCTGGGAAAGTCATTAGTCCAGGAGGCATACCAATTACCTGATCTGATAGGCTCTGAGCCTAGACTGAGCACAGAAGGAGTATTTGAGGCAGTGGGATCATTAGACCCATTAGTAACAATTACATTGAATGACTGGTATTTATTGTTGCTACAAGATATGGAGACATATGTTGAGACATGGGAAAGGGGCCATGTGGCCTGTCATGTATTGAACATTATCACTGACAGGCTCACCTGCTCAGGCATGTGCTGCATCTAATGTTTCCTCCGTATTTACACTAGGACATATTCCTGCAAAATATAATTACTTTAGGTTAGGGTATGTGTAACACAGCTCCTATAGCTGGTCTTCCACTAACTCCTGGGGTAGTATACTACCATCTATTGTTGTATGATGTTTACCAGGCTGTTTAGTTCAGCTCCTATAGCTGGTCTTCCACTAACACCTGGGGCCTGTTGCTCCGTTTCTCGCTAACTATTCTCCCATACACTTTCAATGGAGAAATAGTTAGCGAGAAACGGAGCAACGGGCCCCTGGGGTAATATACTACCATCTCTTGTTGTATGATGCTTTACCAGTCTGTTTAGTTCAGCTCCTATAGTTGGTCTTCCACTAACTCCTGGGGTAATATACTACCATCTATTGTTGTATGATGTTTTACCAGGCTGGTTAGTTCAGCTCCTATAGTTGGTCTTCCACTAAAACCTGGGGTAGTATACTACCACCTATCGCTGTATGATGCTTTACCAGGATCTTTTAATTTGTGTCTGATTCTTTTCCAACCCATCTAAAAGTCATTTAACCAAAAATTTCAGATTTTTCCCAGTTGTTTCTGCTACAGGGCTTCACAAAATTCCACATTTATATTTCGGTGACCCGCTGAAATGCTTTGATTTTTTGTAATAGCTGAGAATGCAGCATTAATAAGTAATGCTTGTGCTGGGGGTGACCCAGTGGAAACAGGGCAATATGGCCACTCAGTGTAAACAAAGCGTGCTCGCTTGCACCACACCGCGTGCACCACCCCGCGTCCCCAATTGCCTTTTTGCTACTAATTATGACCTAGAAAATATCTCAGGTGCATGTTTCTCTGTTGAGGATTAGTGTGACAGATGGTAGCTTAGTGAAACAGGTGAGGGGGCCTCTAGGAGAGGGGATCTCCAACTCCCCCACCCCGCAACCCCCCAACCCAACCCCCCAACCCCATCACCCTCGCCCCATTACCTCTGCAATTCGGCTACCCGATCTTTTAATGGTATGTGGTGAAAAAAATACTGAGGATTTAATCCAAGACAGGAGGAACTTTCCCCCACATTGGATCGAGGAAGGCAAGCTGACCCCATGGCCCAGCTGGTATTTTATGAGGATGTTAACTGATGAACAGGGAGTAATGGTATTCCTTCTTCCACACATAGACATCAAAGAGAAATCACCGTTGTTTAATTATCCTGTCATAAACTATACCACTTCTTTGCCTCCCCCCCCCTTCCTACCTCTCCCATCACAGCTCTCTCCCATTGCACCCTACACAAATCTCCCTTCGCCCCTACCTCTCCCACTGCCCCCCCCCCCCCACACACACACACTACCTCTCCCTTCCCCCACGCCCCCCTGACCCCCTTCTCAAAATCAGTTCCATTAGAGCCGCATTGACTCGCGTTTTATCCTAACATTTTAAATTTCTAAGTGCCTATCTATGTTTGAATTTTTCTCTCTCCTTTTTTGCCTTTAAAAGGTTTATACTGAACGTTACATTTAAAAATATAAAATGTAACGATTTGGTAGGAGACTATTTTAATGTCTGACCGAATGAAAGATGTCTTGCACTATATCAAAGGGTGATGGAGCATTACTGCAGTCCGACAATCCCATTAGTGAGGCAGACGTTTATATCATATTTATTCAGGACATAGCTGATTTTTTTCCCCTTAAAGCTGCAATATTACAAATTCAGAAACTTATTTATTTCTAGTTTGACTGCTCTTATAATGTATTATGTCACCAAGTAATTTAAGACATATATGACTGTTTTAATTTGAAACATTGAAATATTGTTACAACTGAAATAAGTGCTAAATGGAATCTAAAATAAAAGATAATCAAGTAAACAAACAAACAACAAACAAACCCCATATATTCATGTTGGGCTTTTTCTTCCAAATCTAACTTTAATATGTGCAAGTATTTCTGGATATTTTTACATGCCGACCAATGCCAGTCCTGGTAGTACATACAGTTGAACATACAAACAAAACATGTCAAAGCCTCTTAATATTCTGTCCAAATCATTTCCTAGTCGAATATGTTGGCATTTCACCTTTAACAATTCCAAACACGGATGACAAAATATCACCCCTGCACTTCACTTTTCTCTGTTGTTTACTCGTGAGGTTTTTCATCTTTTTACCCCTGTCTAACACACTTCCTCGTTATGTGAGATCCACCACAGAGTTACCCTGGCCTGGGGCTCACTCGACCACACATGACACTTTTTAAACTGACTACACTATTTGTACAGATTCAACATTAGGGGCTGACTTGAAGATTGTTTTGTTTGGATAAACGCAGAAAGCAAAGGCATATCAACTTCCCTTGCTGCCTTATAGGGACAATATGAGATGATAAGCATGAACACTGGTCTGATTGTGCGTTAGTTACCTGTTCTGAACTGGGGGTAAGAGGATAGAGGGGGAGAGGGGTTGGGTTTATAGGTGTAGTTACTTCAGCTGGGAAATAATTGATTTAATGGGTAATTGGGGGTAATAGATACATAAGTTATCACAATGTTTACTATAAACATACAGTCTAGGCTCACAGCCTCTCAGATTAGTAGAATGGTAGTCTACTATTATAATAATAACCAATTCTTTATTCCAAAATTAAGATTGTACAGGAAAATAGGTTATGGGCATATCCGAGGATCTCTTCCAGCCCATGCCTTGCCTATTATAATGGTCAGGGAATAGGTGTCATACCCAGCTGTCATCTCTGAGCCTAGACTGGACATGCTTTCCCTCAGATTGGAGGGACTAGTTCAGCTCTGAGCCTAAACTGAATGCATGATGGGAAAGATAAAGAAGTGTCCTATCATATTCATATTTGATTGATTTCCTGCTATTCTAAGTTTAAGACAGAAAGGTAAAACATCAGGCAGTCAACCTGATTGTCGATAAATCAGGGTTGGCAAAGGCCACACCTTATTATAACACCTGGATAAATAAAGTAAAAGACTTGCCACTGTATTATGCTATATACCCCAGTGCTGGCCACCACATCACACACAGTGTGTTAACAAGCAGCACGTGTGCATCCATTGTATCGACCATATTCAAGCTTGATGTATTGGCCACACTGCTTGTAACATGAAGGGCGAGTATTTACTGGCCATTCTAAGTGTTAGAGTTATCAGCTTCTGCCTGACCGGGCTGACCATTGAGCCAAGTATTGATACCCACCAACATTGGGTTGACTTGAGCAATGATGCGCGCGCACCTTGCATGCTAGGGAGGCTGGCACATGTGTGTATACTATACAGTATACACCTTATACATGGCAGCTCAATCAAGCCAATGATCAAATTTTGTAAGAACCCTTTTTTTAGATTTGTATTTATACTGGATTTGCAACATTTTGCCCCCAGTAAATATAACAGTATGCACCAGAGTGTAGGATTACATCAATCATCATATATACAAGACTTCTAAACATACCCATCAGGTATATGGCTACAGCGGTGGTGTATCAATTTAACATATTTTCTGATTATCTTTTTAATTGAAAGCTTTTGAACAGACTAAGCATCTGAAGTATGTCGACCTGTAGTGTCGGATCCGTGGGGAGACTAATTATTCACTAGTTTGGCGGGGAAGTGTGGGGGGGAGTGGGGGGGGGACTTCTATTAAGTTTCAAAATGTGTTGAAATGATGAAACCGGAGACCACATACGTCACCTATGGATTGGCAAACAAACAATTAATGTTTGCCATAAAACGATTAATTGTTGCACCCTTAAATACGATGCCCCATGTACCTATAATCAGTCAACCTCCTCAGCATATTTACCATGGTTTCTCACCATGATTTATTGGGAATCCACAAACATTCGTATCATTCACGATTGTAAGGTATTTAGGTGCTAAATCTGGGGCCTGTGTAGGAAGGATTAGTAGCACAAGATGTTAAAAAGTGCACTGAACACTGCCCCAGAGGCGTAAAGAGCAGACGTGTAGCTATAGAAACCACACTAAGCATTCCAGGCAGCGTCTTTAAAGCTTTGAGAAGACTGTACGTGTACTCGCTGTAAGGTATAACCTTTTAAAGTGCTTTCACCATTCACTACATGGGTCAGATCGTTAGATCGTCAGAAAATGTACAATTCGCCTTCACCAATCCTCTCAAATAAACCACATTTAAGACAGAAATGTGCTTCAAAATGCAGTTTAACATACCAGAACTGATACTTTAAATCAATGGGATACCAAATATACTCAGATATACCTGGTATTCTTCATTTTACAGTCTAATTTAGCAGAATTTCCTAAATGTGAAAAGCTGCCAATTGTACATTTTCTGAAAATCTGACCCACATACGCTTTCCACCATTCACCACATGCTTGTGTGGACAATAATGTGTGTAGACACACATGTATGTCACTGCGCGACACACAGACAGACAACCAGCAGCGCGGAACGAGGCCTGGTGGTGGATTAGTTCGCCTTATTGCCGCGTGGTGGCGCGCCAGTCTGGTAGCAAGGAGACTGGGAGGACTACACAAGCTGTTTCAATGTTTGACCATTGGTGTCCGTCTTACAAAGTCCCCTGAGGGAATATGTACTTGTAGTCGGTGTGTAACTTATATTAGAATGTCTTTTTCCACTTACATTGTATTGTATATTGTTAATTTCCAGTTGAGTATAGTGATTTAAACAAATAATCTAATATACTTCTGGAAATGGTGTCCCCCTTCTGAGGCAGCCATAGTTCTTCCAGGGGTTCCCTACTCGACTAAATGACAAGATATAATCATAACATCGCATAATATAATAACGTTGGTACACTTTAGCAACGTCACTGATGTGCAAGAGGAGGTTTATTGCGATGAACAATGTAAAAAGGACATCATAAGATGGCTGAGACAGGTACAAAATTAAATTCTAATGATCTAAGAGTAGGGATGCCTGGAGCCCGGTTGTGTGTAGGAATTTGTATTCTACCCACAGAAGGAAGGATAGCATAGACATGTTTCGGGATTTCGTAGTGGTGGCAATTCTCCCCTCACCATACTGGGCTTTCTTTGTAACCTTTTTGTGAGGTAAAGGGAACAATCGTAGGATTTCACACACACAATTTCCCTTTCCTCCGCTTACATATAAATACAACAGGTCCCTGTTTGTCTATTGCTCCCAGTGTTACAAAGTCCCCCAAAGGGAATATACATGTTTTCTGTGTGTAACTTATATCATAAATGTATATTGTCCACTTCCAGTCAGGTTCAGAAGGCAGTTGTGGTCACCTAAGTTTCAGGGAGTCATTAACACTTTAGCCTTAGTCTTAGCCTTGCGGTTAAGCTTATCGCTGGATGTGGAATCGAGGAATGTGGGGTGTCTGGACCTAACTGCTTCCATTCATGCACTTGTTATCATAGATTTGTTCAAATGATACAACTTACAATATGTGATCCGTTTTAGGAAAATGAGTCATAAGTCGCAAAATATGGATGTTCACTTATAACCATATTTGAAAGGAGGAGATCAAGCTGATTCCAATGATAGTAAACACTAGGATACCTAATATGTATTTCTATATTTTAAAATTTTTATTTTTATTTTTGAAAAAAAGAAGTTTGCAATGTTTCTGGATGGGTAATTACCAGTAAAATAACTAAATATACCCCATAAAAAGGCCTTCAAAACGCAAGGATATATTTAACACAATGTCCTGAAATTTGTTACATGGATTCATATGACTGTAAGTGCTATACCCTATTAGAATGAGAACATTTCGCAAAGAAATCTTGTGAAAAAAAACACTTTAAAAAATATCAATTTTGCGATTTGTGACTCGTTTTCCTGTAACACCTCACATATTAGATGTTTGTCTGACTAATGGAAGAATGTGGTAAAACTAGTTATAATCCACTATTACTGCTTCTGGCACCAGTTAACACTCAATACACGTTGTTTCCGGGGGATATAAACATGGATAAAATTCCATTCAGTAATTTACAGGCGCTGCAATAAGCTGTGAGGCACGACTGTCCCAGAACATTACAATTATATGCCTATATGGGTCAGATTTTCATAAAATGCACAATTGGCAGCTCTACACATTTAGTAAATTCTGCTAAATTAGGCTGCAATGTGGCCAATACCAGGTAAATTCGAGTATATTCTGCATTGTATTGATTCTAGCAATCTGTTTGGTTAGGTTGAACTGTATTTTGAACTTTATTCTCGTCTGAAATATGGGTTATTTGAGAAGATTGGTGAAGGCGAATTGTACATTTTCTGAAAATCTGCCCCATATTCACTTAGCAATATTGGTGGTAAGGAGGTGGATGTCATTAGACAAGTCATGATTCCCCGTGATTACGGGTGTGTACAAAACCTTACCCACATACAATTCTAACAACCTTCATCCGGGAACTAATTGAGCACATGTCCCTCCATTATCAGTAATTTTCCAGAACTTAGGCACTAACAGGTGTAGCAGTAATTACTACTACTATCTATATAAGGTTCAAGCTGTCTAAACAAGTAAAATTAGAGATTCTAAAAATAAAAGGAAAAAAATAGATTCTAATTATCACAATATTAAAAGTTAATAATGATTCCAGTGTGAAACGCCACTTGAGGTTCAAGGCATTCTGATAGGAAGGATTGATGTATGATTTGCCTAAAGTAAAATTCATTTAATGAATCTCAGAACTTATGAAATCTTTTAAGAAATAATTGTAGCATATGGGTCAGATTTGGAAATTTGGAAAATGTTCAATACTTGGTATATCTGAGTATATTTGGTATTGCCTTGTTTCTGTTCGGTTAGGTTGAACTGAATTTTCAAACATCATTATTGTCTTAAATTTGAGTTATGTGAGAGGATTGGGGAAGACAAATATTACAATTTATGGCTATTCCACCCATATAAGATAAGATCTTGTATTTGTCTCACGGCTCACACTTACATACCATAGTGGAACTGTTAGTGGGATCGTGTGTTAGAGATACCCACTTCAGTCACAGGTGAGTGAGAACACAGACGCCCACTTGCCACCCACTACAACCCTTGTGCAGGGCCCTTTAAGAGAAGTGAACTATGAGCACTTCAACCCTCTACACTCTACCCTCTGCCACATCCACCAAACCCACTTCAACCCTCTACACTCTACCCTCTGCCACATACACCAAACCCACTTCAACCCTCTACACTCTACCCTCTGCCACATTCAACAAACCCACTTCAACCCTCTACACTCTACCCTCTGCCACATTCACTAAACCCTCTTCAACCCTCTACACTCTACCCTCTGCCACATACACTAAACCCACTTCAACCCTCTACACTCTACCCTCTGCCACATCCACTAAACCCACTTCAACCCTCTACACTCTACCCTCTGCCACATCCACTAAACCCACTTCAACCCTCTACACTCTACCCTCTGCCACATACACTAAACCCACTTATCCACTGATACCTCTACACTCTACCCTCTGCCACATACACTAAACCCACTTATCCACTGATACCTCTACACTCTACCCTCTGCCACATACACTAAACCCACTTATCCACTGATACCTCTACACTCTACCCTCTGCCACATACACTAAACCCACTTATCCACTGATACCTCTACACTCTACCCTCTGCCATATTCACCAAACCCACTTATCCACTGATACCTCTACACTCTACCCTCTGCCACATCCACTAAACCCACTTATCCACTGATACCTCTACACTCTACCCTCTGCCACATACACTAAATCCACTTATCCACTTCAACCCTCTACACTCTACCCTCTGCCACATACACTAAACCCACTTATCCACTGATACCTCTACACTCTACCCTCCGCCACATACACCAAACCCACTTATCCACTGATACCTCTACACTCTACCCTCTGCCACATTCACCAAACCCACTTCAACCCTGTACACTCTACCCTCTGCCACATTCACCAAACCCACTTATCCACTGATACCTCTACACTCTACCCTCTGCCACATTCACCAAACCCACTTATCCACTGAGCCCATTACCCTGTTGCAGGTGGGGAGGGGGGGGGGGCAGTCAGGGGAGTTAGACCAGCCAAGATGCATTGAACAGAGGGCGGAGGATGGTCAGTCCAGTGGAGATGCAGGAAACAGGGCAATCAGCCCATTACAGATGCATCAAACGCAGGGGAGTTAGATCAATCACTCAAAGAAATGAGAAATATAGCTGACTGCCTTAACTCCATCAAAATTGTATGAATTCAATCATCAGGCCATTATTTCATCAACTCCCCCCCCCCGCCTCCCCCTGACAATGGGTCCCTCAGTGGGCAAAGGGCAGTACTACAGACCGATAGCAATCATTGGGTATGTTCCATAGTCAATGTACATTCATTTAATTGATTTAACACATACCTTTTTAACCACATTTTTAACGCTGGTTTAAACGAGCGTTGGCCTAAAAATTGTGGTTGTCGTAAGTGAATATGTAGGCCTTAACATGTGGTGTGCTTATTATGAAACGCACCCCTTGAAGGCTTCCAGTACAATTATAAGGGTCAGATTGTCAGAAAATGTACAATTGGCAGCTCTACAGATTAGGGAAATTCTCCTAAATTAGGCTGGAAAATGAAGAATACTAGGTATATCTGAGTATATTTGGTATCGCATTGATTCAAAGTATCAGTTCCGTTTTGTTAAACTGCATTTTGAAGCTCATTTTTGTCTTAAATGTGGGTTATTTGAAAGGATCGGTGAAGGCGAATTGTACATTTTCCAAAAATCGTACCCATATATGTCTTCATGGCTCATGGCAACATGTCGGCAATGAGTGTGAGATATATTAAGCCTTGCCTCGATCCAAAACAGGAAATCTTCTCAGACAAGGTTTCAATGTAATGGTTTTCTCCCCTTCGGGTGTATGTTACCTACTGATCCTATCGTGTATAATACATGGGTCAGATCGTCATAAATGTACAATCTGTAGCTCTACACATTTAGTACATTCTTCTAAATTAGGCTGAGAATTGATCAATACTACATATATCTGAGTATATTTGATATGAGGTCGATTCAGAAAAAACTTTCGGCTTTTTTTCGGCTTTTTTTAACTGTATTTTGAACCTCATTTTTGTTTAAAATTTGGGTGTTTCTGAGGGAATTGGTGAAGACCAATTCTTCATTTTCTGGCGAATTCAGCCATATGACATGGGCCTGTGTAAAGTTATAACCCAGAACGAGTGTTTAAATCAGGTTTGAGAGCACATAAAGGGGTTTGGGTCATTGATATATGTAGCCCTGGACAAACACGGACATCACTCAGTGTCTGATATGGGTCAGATCTTCAGACAATGTACAATTGGCAGATCTACACATTTAGTAAATTCTGCTAAATTAGGCTGTAATTCGGTCAATACTAGGTAAATTCGAGTATATTCAGCATTGTATTGATTCTAGCAATCTGTTTGGTTAGGTTGAACTGTATTTTAAACTTTATATCTGTCTTAAATTTGGGTTATTTGAGAGGATTGGTGAAGGCCAATTGTACATTTTCTAAATATCTGACCCATATATGTACTGGATCTAGACTATGGGAAATAGTGTAGTGCAGCACTGTGTGGCAGCCTACACCTTATTGTAGTACATACTAACGTTTTTCTAACAAAAAATAGGGTTTTTTTTCATTTCTCGATTGGTAAATATTGGCCTAAATGATTATCCCTGCAGGTAAATATGCTGTCTCTTTCAAGGGAGTGGTGTGGTGGTGAACGCTGGGTAAGTCCCTACTCGTGAGAGAGAGCATAGTGAATAGTTAATGTTTTTCGTGTACATTTCCGCGGTTACATGGGTCAGGTCATCAAAATATGTACAATAGGGGATTTGCATGGCCGCCATTTTGATTCCCGATTCGCTTGGGATTATGGGAGTTGTATGTCAGTGTAAAAGGTATAGAAAACATGTTATGTTCAGCATGGAATATTTAACATGTTTCCATATAATAAGACTTCATCGTTCCCATCAGGCATTTGTTTTTATAGATCATTTACACAAGCTGTGATATTGGTGAGACGATCCTTGCAATTTTCAAATAAAATGTTGCTACAGCATGCACTGTAACAGACATGCGCTTGTAAAATTATCAATGTTTCCAATAGTTTATCTTAGCTAAAATGGCGTCGGTAACCCGAATTTCTAGTGACACTTCAGTCAAGTAAATTAACTAATTAAGGGAAGGCTGCAGTACCGTGGGAAAGAACTGACCAACAATACAACCCACCTGGGTAATTACCTGTACCTGCAATTATCTGAGTAATTAAATGTGGACCAGGGGATAAGGTTTTATAACCACACTGTAACAGACGGAGTAATTGGGGGGGAGTCATTCTTCTAACTACAGCATAACAAAAGGGGAGGGACGCAAATAAATAAATAATCAGACCAATTGGGGGACCATAAGCCTAAGACTTAATACCCTATCCCAATACACACAAGCTGCCCGTACTTGTCAGAGGGGGCTAGTATAAGGGAGGGCCATTAAATATCACCAGAGGGAAGGGGAGTGGCGAATACAATTATTGATTTTCTTGTATGTTTGTAATTTGTGAAATTATTATTATTATCATATTTGTCCTTTTATTATGTAACTATGACTTCTACTTATGCGATTCTTAGTGTAGAAATTATTCTGTACCTGTTTATGACATAACCATGCGTTATGATTACATCATACATACTGACCCACCCCTCATGCGGGAGGTACCCAGGGGGTATAAATGTACAGGAACTTGGCCAGTGAAGGCATTCATTAAACGAACCTAAAACACAACGTTTCTCTGACTTAGAAACCTTTTCAGTGGCGACAAAACACGAAGTGGACATAGAATTTCCGAAAGGAATTCATGGATTGGAAGGAACAGCACTAGCCTAGCTAGTTATAGCAGAACTTCATCGGTGAGTATAGGCATTACTTTGGGATGCGGGTCCCGGGTCTGGCAAGCAAGCTTTCTCACCACTAAGGTGACATGTATAGCAGTAACGCTATGATTGAAGTTTAATGTTAGTGCGATACACTTAACACTGGGACGTCCAACAGGCGTCTAATGTACCAGTTCAATTCACACCTGTAAAACAGAAAATTATACACTTAGCATAATGGCAAATCCAAATAACGAAAACGTAGTACCACCCCCACAACAACCGGCTGTCCCTCAACAACCTAACGAGAGGTTGGCAGATGTAGCTGAAGTCAAGGAAGTTAGACGAAGGCTTGAGAGGCATGGGAACACGCTTGGCACGAACGATGGTTCAGACAAGGGTTCCTTGAGGGAATGGTTAGATGGGCTAGAAAGGGCTAGACGTTATTGTAATGCTAACGATATTCTGATTATTGAACTGGTAGGATGTTTAGCGCAGGGTGCCTTAGCCAGGTGTATCGCACATTATCTTGAAAATATCGAAGAACCACAGCGTACATGGGTTAACGTTAGAGCAGAGATCATTAGACTTTTTATGAATGAGGAAGAAGAACAACAACTCCGGGCGGGCTTATCAGAAATTGTACAAAAGAAATACCAAGATGCAAAAACATATGGAAGACAATTTTTATTAGCAGCACAACGTGCTTATGGCGAAGCACGCCTGAATAACGAAATTGTACAGGAAAATGTAGTACGCACATTTATCACTGGTCTGAGGGATGAACAAGTCCGTAGGGATGTGTTTGCAGACAGACCACCTAACTTAATAGACGCTATCAATACAGCCAGCGCCGCTGCGCATACATCGGCCTTAGCAGCAATTCCCTCACGGGGAATGAGACGCGAAGAGCCGATGGAAATTGGTGCACTACCACCACCTAGAGTTAATGAAGGTAATGGTAAATTAGAGAAAATGATAGCTGACCTTTGTAAAGAAGTAGCACAACTAAAAAATGATAAATCAAACATTAACAGTGCTTGCCAACCCAGACCTAGCCCCGCAACTTGTCTCTGCTCCCCACCTTACACGCCGCACATGTATATGCCCTATTATCAACCACCGAACATGCTGCCTATGGCTGCAAACCAGACGAATGGGGTAAACAGGGGTCAAAATCACAATGAAGTACAGCATAAGGATAATCAAGGGGAGAAACAAGGGAAAGGGGGGACACACCAGAATAAGCGATTCAGGGGCCCAAACAAATGTTACGAATGTGGTAAGGAGGGCCATTTTGCTAGGGAATGCCCAACTAGGTATGCACAGATTCAAGTTGCAGTAATAGCAGCCATGAGGAACCCCGATCACTCCGACCAGGGGGAATAAGGTCGCCGGATCGACGCTTATGTATTTTCCTAGATATTGCAGGTCAAAGTAGGAAAACCCTAGTCGACTCCGGCGCAAGTAGATCAATGTTTCGCAGCGATATTTGGAAATTATTTTGCAAAACTAAACATAGAGCCCCAATCTGCACTAAGGGAGAATATTTACGCTCTCTTAGTGGGCACGAGATCCCTACACTAGGGCAAAGTATAGTAGACTTAGGAGGACGAGCATTTCCAGTTTATGTAGTCGAACAAATGCACCATGACGTCCTTTTGGGTGCAGATGTTCTGGAATTACTCCATAGTATAGTGAACTTTAGAGACAGGACAGTTACCTTAGAAGGGGTTAATTATTCTGCAGCAGACGGGGGGAAAGAAGATAGAATGATGGCTGAAGCCACCGCAGTCTCTGAATTCTGGCAGCTAGCTTTTCCCCAGGCATTTGGAGAAGGTAACGCCACTTTAGCCGCAACTTCTGTAGTCTCTCTAGAAATAGATACAGGGGGGGCCGCCCCAATTAGACAGCAACCTTACCGTGTACCCCTCACAAAACGTTTGCTTATTGATCAAGAAGTAGATAAGATGTTAGCAGAAGGTATTATTGAGCCTAGCTCCTCACCATGGGCCAGCCCAGTCCATCTAGTACCAAAGAAAACTGGTGACACTAGATTTTGTGTAGACTTCAGGAAAGTTAATTCCATCACCAAGAAAGACGCACACCCACTACCAAATATCCAGGATATTTTCGATGGACTGGGGGGGGCCACTGTATTCAGCACCCTAGATTTAAAATCAGGGTATTGGCAGGTAGAAGTAGATGTAAATAGTAGAGAGAAAACCGCCTTTGTCTGCCATAGAGGTTTGTTTCAATTTAAGCGCATGCCATTTGGACTGTGCAATGCACCAGCTGTATTCCAGCGGATGATGAACCATGTATTTGCTGATTGTATTGGAAAATTTGTGTTTGTGTTCATTGATGATATTGTAGTTTACTCGGCAAACGAGGAAGAACATGAACAACATCTGAAAATTGTATTCCAGAAGTTACAGGAAAACAATTTGACTGTGAAAGCCAGCAAATGCGACTTTCAGAGAGAAGAAGTCAAGCTGCTAGGCTATGTGGTATCAGGGAAAGGGATTAGCTCCGACCCCGATAAAACCAATGCAATCAAAAACATGGCACCTCCAGATTCAGTTAAAGCAGTCAGATCCTTCTTAGGTATGACTGGCTACTACCGTCAGTGCATACCCGACTATGCAAGAATCTCATACCCATTAGTACAGCTCACAAAAAAATACGCAAAGTTCCAATGGGGGGAGGCCGAGCACAGAGCGTGGTTTGAACTTAAAGAGGCCCTAGTCTCTGATCGCATCATGGCTTATCCCAAACTAACAGAACCCTACCAATTACATACGGATGCTAGCGATTTTTCTTGTGGCGCGATTCTCTGTCAGAAAGATGCAGATGGGATAGAAAGACCTATACAATATGTCAGTAAACAGTTATCTGGAGCAGCGTTACGATGGTCCACAATTGAGAAGGAAGCTTTTGCTATTATACACGCTCTCAAAAAGCTACGGCCTTACTTATATGGCGCAGACTTTACAATCTACTCGGACCATAGACCCCTGAAAAGTTTGTTTCTATCGGAAATAAAAAATACACGCATCCAAAGATGGGCCGTATTACTAGCAGAATACGGCGCTCCCATAGAATACAGAAAAGGGGTGAATAACGTCAGGGCTGATATGCTATCGAGATTGAAACCCACCCTAGTTAAACAAGAAGACGAGGAAAGTTCTTTCGGGGGGGAAATGGGAGCAATAGAAGAGATAGAAGAAATTCCCTGGGATTTTGATCAGTTAGAACGGGAACAGATCCAAGTTGAACAACAAGAAATGCCAGAATATGCACTGGGCCAGGAAGAAGAGGACGGGTACATTGTACATGAGGGTCTTCTTTATACGCTAATTCCCCCACCAGGAAAGCCTGAGTACCCCAGACTAGTACTACCTAAATCAGCTAGGGGAAGGGTAATTAGACGGGCCCATACAGAGGTAGGACACCAAGGGATGCAGAAAACTATTGATAGGCTTAAGGAAGCCTACAAATGGCCAAACATGCGACGAGATGTTTTTTTGGTGATATCAAGGTGTGCTCGTTGTGCCGTCAATAGAGACAATAAGGACAGAGCCCCACCCACCGCTATGCCAATTGCACAATATCCAGGCCAAATATTGGGGATGGATATGTGTGGCCCCTTCCCAACCTCATCCTATGGCCATAAGTTCATCCTCACTGTCATAGATCATTGCACTGGGTGGGTAGAAGTTAAACCTTTAGCAAACAAAACGGCTCAAGTGGTACTCAATTTCCTCTCAAATGAATACATGCCAAGATACGGCACCCCAGAAATAATCATCACAGACCAGGGTAAGGAATTCAAGAATAGAGTAGTAGAGGGTTATCTTAGAGGGTTGGGAGTCGATGTACGCCACGCATCGCCCTTTAGGCCCCAATCCAACGGAAAATGTGAACGTTTCCACAGATCGTTTAAAGCTATTTTGAGGAAATTTGTGAACGCCAGACCACAGGAATGGGAAGATTTCTTAGGTCCCACCCTGTGGGCACACAGAATATCAACCTCGGCCGTTTCTGGGTACTCCCCGTATTTCCTCACTTATGGGAGAAAACCAAAAAACCCTCTCAGTAAATTATTCCCCCTACCAGAAGAAGCTAGTGAAGATGTATTAGGCACTAGGTTAACCAGGCTCGCAGAAGCATTTAGGGAAGCTGCCGAAAATACTGACCAGAGCAGACAAGCAAATTATAAACGCTTGAGAGAACAAGCCAATGCGGGAGAATTACATGTGGGGGACTCAGTCGTTATTCACCATCATAATGCTGCCCCCCTCGACCCTAACTGGGACCATGGGTACACAATAGCTAGAATAAGGGGGAAGGTAATCACAGTAGTAGGGCAAAACCAGGAAATTAAGAATATCAATAGGGAAAGAGTAAAACTAGTATCACCAGATCTAGAATGGGACACCCTTAGAAATCGACACACCCGCCCAAAACAAAGTAAATTGGAGAAATTACGGCGTGGGGAGATTGAACAAGGGGTAATGCCTATATTTCCAGATACAGTTCCTACACCTGCAGGCCGCACCGAAGACACACCCCCAGCTGTTCCAGAACCAATAGCGGACGAGCTGTCGGAAGCAGGCAGTCACAACGACCCCAGGCCAGATCAAGCACCAAGCACCTCTGCCAAGAAGCGGCCTATCCCTCTACCAGCGTGGCATAACACACCTGAAGACGTGGGAGTAAGCACACGCAGGCGAGTGAAGAGAACACACACCTCGACAGAAGAGGCACTACCAGTGGAACACCAAAGAACAACTGAACCACCAGCAAAGCGGGAGAGATACCAACAGGGGGACAAGAGGACAGCCACTGCACCACCACCAGAAGAAGAAGTAAGGCTACTAAAAAAACAATGTATTCAGGAGGTGGCCGCCTTCTTTGCCTGCTACTGTTGACAATCCACCTTGCATCGTCCTCAAAAGATCTCTTTGGTGAGGAAGGGATTTTAGTGTATCAACTGGGGGAGACGCGTGCGCTAAGCGGCATGTGGACTACTGTCATTCTACTCCACCCCCCTAACCCACCAAAAATACATGAATGGGTGGATGAGATGCAAATTAAAGTACAAGGACTACGAACAGCAGGAGTCGTGGGTGAGGAAGATTTACAAAAATGGCAGGAACATTTGAACTATGTGTTATACGATTTCTCAACTACATACCAGAATCACCATGGCAGGAATAAACGCAGTCCATTTGACTTCATAGGCTCCCTCTCCCATCTTCTGTTCGGCACGGCCACAGAGGGTCAGGTGCGCACTCTTGCCAAAGCAGTAATGGACACTCAGGAGAACGCACTCGCCATGGGTCATCATCAGGAGGCTATGATATCTGTTGTCAACGAGACCCGCCTATATGTTAAAGAAAATAGAATGGACATTGCTAAGTTACAAGAAGAAGCGGAAAATATCAACAGACAGATTATTTCGGTCCTCACACATCTCAGCGAAGACGGAAAACGAATTCATAGACTACACATGAGAAGGGAGATCGATAATCTCATCTACGCCATCGACCAAGCCATGTTGGTATACCACAGACTCACCGACCTGTTTCATCGTCAGAGACTACAGCTCGAACAGGGACAACTATCGGATGAGATTTTACCCCCTAATTACTTAGCAGAAATATTGGGTAAAATCAGGGAGGCTGGCCATGAACATGCACCCTTGAGATGGCACTACCAAAACTGCCATACAAAAATGATGATAGACCAGGATCATGAAATAGTCTATCAAGTGGTCATTCCAGCTATTGCACCAACCCTTTATTTACATTATAAATTACAATATTTTCCTATACCAATTGAAGGTGGTTATTTACGTACTATATTAGGCAAACCAGAGGTTGCCTTGGACAGTCTCTCACGTAGAACCTTTAACCCTCAACAATGCATGGGATGGCAACCCCGGGTGTGCACCGCCACAGTGGAATTATTAGGCCTAACATGTGAAAGTGAAATATTGACAGGCCGTACTCCGAATCATTGTCAAGCAAAAATTGAACAACAGGGTAACCAGACGTGTGTCGTCTTCAGAGACCTTGATTACCTGTCTACAGTGATCATCATACCTTACATCAAATCGGAAATCACACATCGATGCCCGGGTCAACATCCGGTAATACGCCAGGTACTTAAACCCATACGTATGAACGTGGAGGCTGGCTGCTCCCTGGAACATAAGAACTGGAGAGTAAAAGGTGTGTACGAAGTCAGGGAAGAACTGAAACTACCAAGCCCGCAACCCATACAATTGCCTAGCTTGAATATTACTACCCCCATCATTTCAGACACACCCCTAGCAGAAGAACTAAGATTTTCAAGAAGAGCAGAAATACCCTTGATTCATGTACAACTTAGCCCCGTAATCACGCCAAACAAATTCTTCCAGACCCACAAGGTTACGCTCATTGCCACTGCCATAACAATTACGATTAGCCTCATTTGTGCAGCCCTTATCATAATAACTAGAAAAACCAGGAAAGATCAAAGGAGAATGTGTCAACTCCTCCCAGTGATGGGGGCGTGGAGTTGTTGTCGAAAGAGGGGCCAGAAAAGGAAGAGAGGACTCAGCACAGGTACACCACCCTTATCACGAGCAGCAAGCTACCCGACGTTCATATCCACACACGAGGAGCAGAAACGTCTGAAGGCTGTATCTAAAACTACCAATCTCTCTTGCAATGAGGACACAGGGACGAATAACATAGAACCCACCACGATTAACCCACTCCTAGGTCCTTACAGGCAGGCAGCAATAGGCCTGTACGGATTCTCTAAAGAAGTTTAGAGGTAAAACATTACTTCACATACAACGCCGGATCGAAGACGGCGCCATGACACCGGAAGTGACCGGGTCCCCCACCTCTGGCTAATGCCTATAGTGTAGGATGAGTCCGTGCGTGACTCCGGAATAGACAGGGGGACCAGGCAATATCTCCATGAACGGAGGATAGTCATACCGACACCCAGCGACTGGGAAAGTGACGAAATGGAAGTGCACCGCCTAGTGTCAAGGTTGACACTAGAGCGGATAACTAGGAAGAAAAGGAGAACTGACTAGCGAACCCTTATCGTACGAACAAGAGAGAATATTCAGTATACGTAGAAACAATGAACAGTAGAACTGATGTATAGGACATTCACGTGTGATTAGATAGATTAATGCACATAATTTTAATTTTAATTGTTGATGTTCAGACTGGGTACAGTCTGAACAAAAAGGTATGGACGACTGTAAAATTATCAATGTTTCCAATAGTTTATCTTAGCTAAAATGGCGTCGGTAACCCGAATTTCTAGTGACACTTCAGTCAAGTAAATTAACTAATTAAGGGAAGGCTGCAGTACCGTGGGAAAGAACTGACCAACAATACAACCCACCTGGGTAATTACCTGTACCTGCAATTATCTGAGTAATTAAATGTGGACCAGGGGATAAGGTTTTATAACCACACTGTAACAGACGGAGTAATTGGGGGGGAGTCATTCTTCTAACTACAGCATAACAAAAGGGGAGGGACGCAAATAAATAAATAATCAGACCAATTGGGGGACCATAAGCCTAAGACTTAATACCCTATCCCAATACACACAAGCTGCCCGTACTTGTCAGAGGGGGCTAGTATAAGGGAGGGCCATTAAATATCACCAGAGGGAAGGGGAGTGGCGAATACAATTATTGATTTTCTTGTATGTTTGTAATTTGTGAAATTATTATTATTATCATATTTGTCCTTTTATTATGTAACTATGACTTCTACTTATGCGATTCTTAGTGTAGAAATTATTCTGTACCTGTTTATGACATAACCATGCGTTATGATTACATCATACATACTGACCCACCCCTCATGCGGGAGGTACCCAGGGGGTATAAATGTACAGGAACTTGGCCAGTGAAGGCATTCATTAAACGAACCTAAAACACAACGTTTCTCTGACTTAGAAACCTTTTCACGCTCATGGGCTCACTCTATTATTCAAAATACAACATCATGTTCCCAATAATTCCTTTCAATTTGGGAAATCTTTTAAATTGATTCAAATGCCGCTTGTACACGTGAGGACAACTTCACTCATCTCCTTTAATCATAACTATGTCAAGCGCTATCCTCGACTGATGGATGTTTTTAAACTGCTTTGTTGGTAAAAAGGTGGTTGAGTTGAAGAGGCCATGTGAGGTGAAGTCTCGCCATGTGCTATTTCACACACATCTATGAGGGTCAGATTTCCAGGAAATGTACAATTGGCAGCTGTACACATTTAGTAAAGTCTGCTAAATTAGGCTGCAATTTGGTCAATACTAGGCAAATTCTAGTATATGTGACATTGCATTGATTCTAGCAATCTGTTTGGTTAGGTTGAACTGTATTTTGAATATTATTTTCGTATGAAATTTGCGCTATTTTAGAAGATTGGCGAATTTGAATTGTACATTTTCTAAAAGTCTTACCCATATATCATGGGGTTCTCATGCGCCTAATATAGCACTTTATCTGACATGTGTATCAACATGTGGACTACTGGGAGACGTTAGGAAAGGTTTTATGAGAGAATTAACGTGTGAGGCCAACTATAGATGCCATCTATATTAGTATATACTGGATCTATGTGAGCACCAGTTGCTAGGGTAACTGTATAACATGTGAAGGGAACCCTGGCTCAAAATGTTTTCATTTTTGGAGTGTGTATGAATACCAAATTATTTATTTTTGGAGTCAGCATGAATACCAAATGTCAAGACTGTATATTGAATATAATATGCATATCTGAGGTTATACTAAGGAGTATATTTGTCTACTTTACTAGTGATTGACCATCAAGAAATATCACAAACTTTTTTTCATGCATAAAAGAAAGATAGAAGTACTTATTAGATGTCCTTATGTTTACCATCATTGGAATCCAATTGATCTATCTCAATTCAACTATTTTGCGACTTATGACTCATTTTCCTGTAACAATTACATTTATGACAATAGCTACGGGTATTTACAATATTATTGTATTGTCAATATGGCCACGAGCTCGACTATAGTAGATTGAAAGTTAAAGTTGTTTCAGAAGTGTGAATTTATATTAGGACTATAAACACAAGACGCCGCCATGTTGAGGGTTTGGGAGGTACTATTTATCACAACCCTTCGTACTTGTATTTTATCACAAATCACAAATTCCAAAACCCCCCAAAGTAATATGATAACTTGGGAATTGTATTGAGCTCTACAACTACAGAAATATCACAGTTACTTTATTGTGTTTGAATGATTATTGTATCATATTCGAAAACGCCTCAGGATGTTGTGAGAATAACACTTAAAGTAATTCATATCCTGAATAAAATATTTGTCAGATCAGAATAGAATGTGACACACAGGTCGGGGTAGCACGTAGACCTTGGATCACCTCTGGGGTAAATTAGTTTGAAATCTGAGCCCTCAAGTCATTATCCCATCCACCACACACCATGGGAGGATCCCCCTTTAGCTGCAATAGAGGATTTGCATAGCCGCCATTTTGAATCGTGATTCGCATGGAATTATGGGACTAGTGGTACAGTATAAAATCTATAGAAAACATGCCATGTTCAGCATGGACTATTTATCAATGCTCTAATACCAATATCCATGTGTTATACATGTTTCCATAAGACAAGCCTTCATCTTTCCCATGATGCATTTGGTTTTCATAGACCTTTTACACAAGCTGTGATATCAATGAAAACATTCTTGCAATTTTCGATATAAATGTTGCCAAATATTTGTATGTCAGATTTCATCAAAATCTATCCCAGGATGCACTGTATAACAGACATGCGCAGTGGCAAATGCAAATCCCCTATTACATTAACTCAAGGCATCCAATCTATTTATACAGAAATAACATTGCTCTTTGAAACCGCTATGAAATCGGAGACTTCTCACACAAAATTCAATTGGGTTTATTTTATGGGAAATAACAGCTTGTTTCCAGGCGTATATACATGTATATAAGCTCGGGGAAGACTGCATATTGTCCTTGTAGTGAATGCCGAGTGAATGGAGGGGTAGAGTGTAGAGAAATAGGTTATACATAGCGTGTATATGATGTATAAAGGAACATGCCATTAATAAGGAAGATGATAGTTTGCTCAGCAGAGAGTGTGAAGGGTGTAAACTGGGTGTATAACAATACAGTGACGACATGTAGCACCCAATGGTGGGTAATATATCTCCCTGCTACATGTACACTTCCCACACGTAACTCATGCACAAGAACATGGCCAAGGACACAAAGATTTATCATGTATGTATGTATAAAGTAGGTAGAGTGGGGTGCAGTCTAGGCTCAAAGTTGAGAGAGTCCCTTCAAACTGAGGGAAAGCCTCTGGCTCCCAACCGCAAAGTGCCCTTTTTATTCCATTAGGACCGCAAAATACCAATATAATCCCAGATAAGAATGGTATGTCCGTGATTGGACGCCTACTGCGCTGAATAAATAAATCATGCACAAGAACATGGCTGAAAACATAAGAAATATGTGTGTTTCCGATTTATCTAGCTGTAGAGAGGGATGCAGTCTAGGCTCAAAGCTGAGAGAGTCCCTTCAAACTGAGGGAAAGCTTCTGGCTCCAAACGCCAAAGTGCCATTATAATTCTACTACTGTGCTAATGGCTTTCTTGTCCTGGAGTAGGCGTCCTAATGAGATTATATTTATAATGACATTTTGCGGTTTGGTGGGAGAGGCTTTCCCTCAGTTTGGAGTGACTTTCTCAAATCAGAGCCTAGAGTCTAACTCCTTCAGTCTGGGATAATATAAACTATATAAATGCTCCACCTAACTCTACCAGTAGAATACACTAACCTAGTTACTACTTCTATCACATACAATGTTTTGATTATTAAGATTAATCACGAAATTGGCAAAGATAAGTAGAGCCAAATCTGTCCAAAATGATGTTATTAAGATTGAGTCAGGTTTAATATTGTCCATAACATAGTCCCCTACATCTCAACATGTATTGTTGTTATTATAATATCCACAGAATAAGGGTGTAGTCAGACCGACGTGTCACTACACAAGTGTCCCAATTAATCAACATGTTTAATTCCTGCAGGAATTGGCAGGTGTGGAATTGTCACAAAAAAGTTAATCAAAAAAGTTAATTTCTCTCACTTACCCTGTCTACCTGGGCACAGAGACATGTGGGACAACTATGTGTCATTTAGACATGTTTAACCCAGGATCACAGCCTCGCAGTGCAGGTAAGTGCTAGTGATTGGACGCCTACTGCGCTAATAGGTTCCCTGCCCTGGATTAGGATTTATAATAGGTTTATGATGGCATTTTGTGATTGCGAGTGGGAACCTTCCCCTCAATTTGGAGGGGGTCTCTTAGCTCTGAACGTAGACTGGAGAGGTTTTCCCTCAGTTTGAAGGGACTCTCTCAACTCTGAGCCTAGATTGAAGAGGCTTTCCCTCAGTTTGAAGGGACTCTCTCAGCTCTGAGCCTAAACTGGTACATAAAGGGGCTACATGTCTATGGTTCTCTATCAACCGTCCTCCCTTCACTCTCCAAGATCATATGAATATTTCTATAGGTGGAGTCATCAAATATAGAACAACTATCGACATTTTGACTTCCTTAATTAAGTGAATTACCATTCAGACTAGTCTCAGGGTTGAGACAGTCTGAGGGAAAATCCCTCGCTTCAAATCGCGATTAAAATGTCATTATAATCCGTAAGAACCTTATAATGTGTAGTGTGACATGATGATATACGATATATGGCTATTAAAAATGTATATTATATTTATGTACAGCTAGAGAAACGCTCTAAAACACCCATGGTTGTTAATACATCCTTTTGATAATGTATATAAATATGTAATGTACGTTATATTGGTCTATAGTAATTTATTGGCCTCAAATCAGACAATTGATGCTCCCCAGTGTCCATAATTTAAACAATAATGAAATAAAAAAAAACATTTCCCATCTCCTGGACACGTCAATGTGGATGGGATGACTGCATGTAAAGGTAATTACAGGTGCATGCAGTGCCCTCTACATGCTATACCATGAACCCACCTACATGTAGGTATGCCCCCCCCAACCCTTGGCCACCTCCCCCCGACCCCGCCCACCTCCACAGCCCCCGCCCACCTCACCTCCCCCCGCCCCCGCCCACCTGCCAATCTCAGCTCATTTGCATACTCATCCTCCTTCACACAGACTGCACAAGCGTATGCTTATAATAGATTGCATGCATGCAGTGTTGTGTGCCGATATGCCTTGTACACACATACCCTAACTACCCCCTCCCACCCTCACATACTTCACAACCCCCTCCCCTCCACTCCTTTCCACCCCCTTTTTTCCACCCCTCCACTGCATGCCTAAATAGCATGTATACTCCTGGTGAACCAACTTCCCATCAAATCCCAAGCTTTCTAAGTTTCTCTAATATAATAATTTAATTCGAATAAAGATTTGTGTGAATATTACTTGATGTTTAAGGTAGAAAGTAATGTAAAATTCCCTCTAGCAGGAATGGCTGAGAAAAGCGTCGACACACGATGTAATGTAATATCCTGAATAAAAAAGCTTTTTCAAATTAAATCTTTGCTGTAGATATGCCAGCCACAAATGTATACCCCTACCCTAGCAAACCTAACACACACCTACAATATGGACACCCTGTGTAAATCCCCCACTTGTGCCTGTAACAACCTCCCCATAGAACTGTCCCCACACCACCCTACAATGGTAAACTCCACGAGTGGAGTGAATTAATACTACATCTTGGTGTGAGGCTTTTTTTCCTTAACACGATATAATGCTAAATGATGGGACACAGGCTGCTGTACAGGGGGTAAGACATAGACTACATTGATGCCACCACCACTCAACCCATGTTACAACATCTACAGACCCTTTAAGAACTTGTCCAAAGATTCCTTAGAGAAGAAGACGAGCTCCCAAGGAGAGCCTTGCCAAAAGGTTGGCGGGGAGCAGTAATCGGTAAGAAAACTGGAAGAGGCGATGGTGTCTATGTCTGAAGCAATGTAATCAGGTTTCTATGGTTTTGTGCATTAATTGTCCATGAAAATTGGGAACTAAATGTGCAGTCAACTCATTAAGTAAAGACTTTTTAATTGTTTGTCGTGGGAAAGCATTTCTGTGCTTGGTATGTATGTATGTAGTAGGGGTGGTCGAGGGGTTAGGTACCTACTCTTTCTCCCCCTAACACCGGTATACTATCGTTTAACCACGCCTTGGAATGTATGCACAACCCAGCTGATCTGAGAAGGTAAAATAAAATATGAAAGGTAGCTTTTGGTCTATCTTTCTGAGTGGAAGGAATCATTATTGTACTTTGTATAATATCCTGGATTCATTTCCATAGTAAAGCTGAGTTGTTGCCAGTTTGGTTTTGCTTGGAGTAAAATGTGTTTCAATGCATTCTTTAGGTGATAGACACTTTCAATGTATGTGATTTATTTGTTTCAAAGGATTTCCTTAATTTTATGTGTTGTGTGGATTGTGAAACTTTAACTATGAATTGAGTTTAATTCTCTTGCCCCAACATCTTGGCTTCTTCTGGAATCTATTAAAATGCTTTTTTTTTACCTAGGGTAGGAAATAAAAAAAAATCTGAAATTGTTTTAAAATATGTTCATGTATCAGCAAGACACAATGTTGAATGAAGATCATGCGTCCAAATCTGAATGTCAATGAAAATGTCTCTTACCTTGGCCCCTCTTCTGTGTACCCTATCCATTCTAACGTTATCAAAGCTCGAAAATTCCTTTCCGGTCGCTAGCTAGCGATTCCGCCTTTCACTGGCAACCGTACGTGGCCCGAAAGCCCGGCCCCGGCTCTCCCCGAACTAGTCGCCGTGTAGGCGGCGAGATTGTCCGTGTTTTGTGCCGTTTGGCCGCGTATAGGAGATCCACTACCTGTCTTTGCCGAACCTGGCGTTCCTCTCGTTGTATCAGAGAGGCAGGTAGCTCTCCCTCTCTCTCTCTCTCTCCGTTTCACCGCGCGGTCGCCCCTCCCACCTTCACCTCCACCTGTCTCTCACTCACACCCCTCCGCCTCCTCCCCCTTCTCAGCTTATCAGGCTAGAACCGCCGCCATGCCCCAGTTCCCATGTGGAACGGCGGGAACGGGTTCTGCGGCACTCCAGCGCCACCTGAACCGCGACTAGGGAACTAACGGCGACCTGGATAACTAGAGAAGGTGACCCGCTCTTCCCTGTCACACGCGCACCCCCGCTGGAAAACAGCTGAAACGCTGGAAGAGGGAAAAAGTGGTCTAATGTCGGATAAATAATTAATAAATGACCTGATCAGGTAGCGCGTAAATGATTAGAACTAGTCAGATGAAATGACTACTTTTAAGTGATTTTAAAAGGGTTCCATGACAGTTTGCAGTGAGTGGGCTGAGGGAAGGGAAAGGGTTTCTAGGGCAATGACTGAACCGAGTAGACTTAAACCATGGCAAATGATGCTAGGTCTATCAAAGATACATTAGTCAATCATGTATGCGTACAATCCTGTTCGTTCTTATATATGTGCACATTTATACATACATTATTTGTGCTTATAGTTAGAATGAATTCTGTATTTGTCAACGAGCAAATTGAGAGCTTCTTTCTGAATATCGTTCTAATATATGAATATGTGTAAGCCTGTGTATAATACTCACACACAAATATGTATAACATAATTAATACACTTATAAATGTAGCTGCATGTGTGCATGCATGCATGTGTATATTTAAGATATACATGTAGGCCTGTGTGTATGAAAACCTGTGTGCATGTTGCCTAAGTATGCACGCTCTAAACCAACTGCATTTACATTGGTACGTTTCCATCACACAGAAACCTATTTCTAAATGACACTTATTTATTTTCTCTAAGCTTTCCAGCCGTTGTGCTCAATACTCAGTATTCACTGTGACTTCCCTGTACAAGCCTGGTGTTGGCTGTAAACAACTGAAACCATTCAGTGATGAGTTATTGCCTCGATATCTTGATCAATAACTAAATAAATGATACCAGTATAATAGAGTGATATTATCAACTCCTCCCTGATCATAGATGGGTCAGATTCTCAGAAAATGCACAATCTACAGGTCTACACAACTCTCAAATTCTGCTAATTTAGAGTGAAAATTGATAAATACTGAGTATATCTGAGTGTATTCTGTATTGTATTCATTCAATAAATCTGTCTGGTTATGTTGAACTGTATTTTGAACCTGATTTTCGTCTGAAATCTGGGTTATTTGAGAGGATTGGCGAAGGCCAATTGTGCATTTTCTTAAAACCTGACCCAAATAAAGGCTATAGTAGGCCCTAAAGACTCCAGGCTGGATAGAATTCATGGCGGAGCACGAAAGATGATAAGAACCAAAATATCGACATAAAAGAATGTGGATATCTCGGGGGCACTGAACGGTTATATACAATTTAAATTATATAATGCTGCCCCAAATAAGCCTATTTTCCCTTGGCTATGTTGTTGTATTTTATTCTGAAAACAGACAATATACACTGTGTGTTTCTCCTCCTGGCGTGGCATGGCCCTGTTCCCTGCCTATAATATATGCCTCCTCCCCGTCCCAGGTAGGACAGCACCCTGTTGCATAATATCTCGTTACTTAAAATGTTCCTTCCAAGCTGTTTCCCCTTGCTTAGGCAGTAAATTCCTGCTTTAGAATAACAAAATAGCATTATGTGTATAGCAAACTCCATTCCCTTAAGTGTTTACCTGTTTATAATAAGCAAGGGAAAGTGGGAAAGTAGGCCTAGCCAAGGAAGGACAATAACAAGATAGATGTTCTTATTAAGGAAGATGTTTTTATGCACCGGGCCCTGTTGCAGAGCTTGGGGGATGCTTCCCCAGGGGGAATGTCGGCCAAGCTGTGAGTGTGATTTGCAGATCAATTATTGACTTATTATCGATCCCGCTCCCTCCCCCTCCCCCCTGCATGTCCGCGCGTACAATGTATACGATATTCCCGCCTGCAAGGTAACGCTAGTGAGTGTCTTTCACACTAGGTGTCACCACGTGACGGTGCGCCTCGCTGCGCGGTTCACAATCATGTACGATGGGTTTGAGCGTCAGAAAATGTACGATTGCGATGTGTTACAGAGACCCATCTGCTATTTTTTCCCGATTATAGATTTGTTAGATTGTAGTTCCAACTATACTCCTTCACTGTTAATTTATAGCCTACTTATACTAAGCAGAGACGCGTAAAGAGCCCGTAAAGAGCGTGAAGCGAGCCGGGGAGGCGAGGCAGGGTTGGCGGCAGTAGGCCTAGTATAAGACAAGTGGCGGGAAGCAAAGGCAACACAACTCAATACATGACAGAGTGAGTGTGTGAGTGAGTGAGATTGGTTGCTTTACGCCCTTATCAACACATTCAATATGGTTATATCAAGGGCGGGAGAGCTGAGAGGGAGGGAGTGAGTGAGATTGTTTGCTTTACGCCCTGATCAACACATTTAATATGGTTATATCAATTTAAGGGTGGGAGACCTGAGAGAGGCAGTTTATGATCATACCCATGAAATAGAGATAGAGAAGAAGGGAGAGAGAGACAGAGAAAAGAGACAGAAAGGCACTTTGTGGTCTTACCCAGGACCAAATGTATGACAAATATGTGATGTGTTACAGGAATGTGAGTCACAAGTCGCAAAGAAATGGAGATTGAGATATTTGAAAAGATGAGATCAAGCCGATTCTAATGGTAGTAAACAATAGGACATCCAGGCTAAGTAGTGTTTCTATATTCTAAGTTTGATATCTATATTTTTGGAAAAAAAAAAGGTTAGGCATATTAATATTTTTGGGTGGATAATTACTTATAAAGTACCTAAATATACTCCATAAATGACCTTAGAAATACATAGATATATTTAATAAATTACCTTGAAATGTTGTAGGCCTACATGTATTCATGTATAGCGGCATTAAGCACCCCATAAATTAGAATATTCCAAGAAAGATAGCCTATCTTATAAATCGATCACTTTGAAAAATATCCATTTTGCGACTTATGACGCATTTACCTGAAACACATCACATGCTATATCTATATAATACTGTACTGTATTATTTTCTGAACATGTAGCCTAAATGTATTCCAACAAAATGTCATTTAAAGATTGTATCAGTTAACATGTTAACACAGATCATGCAAACAGATTACCAAAAAGCACGTTACTCATAATGACAGATGGTTCTCACCACTAAAAACAGGTTTCACAGCATTAGAAAATTACAATAATTCATAGGAACCAGCTCTAACTGTCCATAGTGATGAGGTTGTAAAATCCTAGCCATGACTTTGCAAAGTTAAAGGATTTATTATTATGGGTCTCATTCAGACATACATCTGCCACGCCCCCTACCGGTTCAGAGGCTAGCTAACTTTCTTCCCGCCACACACTACTGACCCTAAATATTCATCAGAGAATGACCCTGAATTCGTCCAGAAATTTTACCCGCTAGTAGGCCTACTTTTGCTTGCTGTACTTATTTTATTGTCTGTTTTTGTCATATAGTTGTCGTTTTTCTCACTTTTAATGACTGCCCACCACCCCGCCCTGGTTCCACCACTCTCTCTTCCTTGTTAATGTTTGTGTATAAGACCTGCTCCCCACGGTAGTGGTATAGCCACTACCATGGTTGGAGCAGGGAGGGAACCACTATACTGTGGTTGGAGCAGGGAGGGCTTGCGCAGGCAGAGACACAAGTACACACAAGTGTATGCTACTGGAGTAGGTGTAAACATGGGGGACAACAGGTAGAGGGTGGATGAATGTTTTCAAAACAGCATTTCTGTACCATGAACGCAGTAGTTTTTCCAGACAAAAGGGTAGCTAACTAAGTCAAGTTTCTCTCCGGCGAATTACAGGTTGCAACTTACATGGGATAACAACCAAAGTTAGGCCATAAGGACGGGTCTTCATATATGGGGAGAGGACGCTGATTCAGGGGGCGACAGGAAGAATTTCTGATGTGGGATTCCACCCTCATAGAGGGCGGGTCGGTCGCGCCTCGTCAAGGTGTTAGCATTAGAGAGGTTTTGACATAACCTGATGTTATAGACTGACTGGTATCAATCCTAATAATAAGAGAGAGAGAGAGAGTTAAGACAGTTGCATTCGTTGTAAACACTCAAGTCTAAGTGTTCTTTTATTCCTGATAACATAGTTAGTGAGTGGTTAGTATTACAGGTGGCGTTGGCATAGCTGCATTACTACACTTGGCTCAATGCCAAGCTCCCCTGATTGACACACTGATGTGTCAGTTTCACAACCTTAAAAAAACTACCATATATAGTGACTAATTCTAACTGTAGAAAAACTACCATATATAGTGACTAATTCTAACTGTAGAACAACTACCTATATAGTGACTAATTCTAACTGTAGAACAACTACCTATATAGTGACTAATTCTAACTGTAGAAAAACTACCATATATAGTAACTAATTCTAACTGTAGAAAAACTACCATATATAGTAACTAATTCTAACTGTAGAAAAACTACCCTATATAGTGACTAATTCTAACTGTAGAAAAACTACCATATATAGTGACTAATTCTAACTGTAGAACAACTACCTATATAGTGACTAATTCTAACTGTAGAAAAACTACTGTATATAGTGACTAATTCTAACTGTAGAAAAACTACCCTATATAGTGACTAATTCTAACTGTAGAAAAACTACCATATATAGTAACTAATTCTAACTGTAGAAAAACTACCATATATAGTGACTAATTCTAACTGTAGAAAAACTACCATATACAGTAACTAATTCTAACTGTCCATAATAGCAAAATGTTCGGATTAGAGAAGTTTCACAGCAATAGAAAATTATAATATTGGAACAAGCTCTAACTGTCCATAATAGTGTCCAGATTGGAGAGGTGGTGAATAAAAAATAAAAATTTCACTGCATGTGTATGCTCAATATAAATGGCATAAAACGTCACAATTAGACGGTTAGGCCCTTGGCACCTACAGGAGTAATGGCAGTCATGTGACATTGGTAGCGGGCCACCCACCATTACAACCAGTCATCTTGTCAGAACCGGAGTAGCATTTAGAGCAGGGGGGGCATGGGGGGGGGCATGGGGGGGGGGGGGCATGGGGGGTATACAGCCCTCTTTTCATATTATAGTGCTCCTAAAAATTAGAAACTAAAAAACTTAGAGCTACTCTGATCTAGTCGTAGATGGAAAATATGTAATGCCGCTTCTTTTGAGAGGCGTGGGGTGGGGGTCGGGGGTAAATTATCCCTACATGGTTCACTGATTAGACTTAATTCCTTGATAAAATTAAAATGTTAATCAGTAGCAATCAATCCTTTTCAAATTGTCTTTTGCTTTCCAAGTACATAAAAATATCTGGTCATGATAGGGAAGCCCCCCCCCCCCACCTGCCCCCCCCCCTCCCCCCTCCCCCCACCACCACCAATACGCACACGCACACCTATACACATGCACACACAACTACTGCTCTCCTCACCTTTCTGTCCATGTTCCTATGTTCAACATCATGGTGTTAACTGGCAACAGTTTAGATTGATATCATGATGCAGCAGCTATGTCATAGTTTTATGAGGTTTTTTTTAATGTTGATAAGTATCACTAGGAAGTCATTCAGTATTTTATTGGGGGGAAATCACTGACATCAATATATCCAAGTTTCACATGGAGGATGGGCGTTAATGTAATACCTGACATCCAGCTGAAGGCCTCAACAGACAGTGTGGGGAAATGCAAGTCTTGAGGGTAGGTATATAGACTTATTCATTACTGTTATAAACTATTTTGATCTCTTATAAAAACTGATTCCTTTTGGGGTATCTATGTGGATGCATGGATGTGCATAGTATTGAATTTTGTATTTTGTGTTTCACTTTCAGCTGTTATTCATAATGAATACTTTATGGGGAAAATTGCATTGTTGTTTAATTTATGTTGTAATTAATCTTAGTTATGATGGCTGGTGTGCTGATGATAGTTATTGTGTGGTACATATAATGGTAGCATGGGGAAAAAGGGTAGAATCGTGTGATATATAAGGTAACCACTAGAGCAAGGTGACTGGACAGAATCTAACTGAAGACTCTTTTACTTAATATCAATTTTTATCTTGCAGATGTGGAACAAAAGAATAGTGTGGGCCATTATTTTCATACTTGTGATATCACTTGGAATAATATTTGTGGGTAAGTCAAATACTTTCTCTTTCATGTATGCTTCTTTATTTAGGGAGGACCTAATGTTGGCAACAGCCCCACGTCACCCAGCAAAAATAAATGTGATAGCAAACATCTTGTATGCTTAATGTGAATATAAACATCTGTAAAGAAAATAATGACATTTTGAGCATCTAAAAAGTTAAATTAACATTTTACTTACAGCTAATGTGACACCAGAGGCAGCTAGCCTTACACTTGATCTCCAAAGACCTGACAAACTAACACAAACAAAGAGAAGAAATGCAGGCTTATCACTTGGAAGTAAGCTTCACAAACTTCCATTGGATATAATCAAAGAACAGGAACACCGACAGGACATTTTGGGAAAGTTCTGTATGTCTTACGGGCGACACAGGGCCCCAAACAACACTCATATCCGAGAAGGACAAATAGATAGACTACTTGTAGATGACAAATACAAGGTTGTATATTGTCCTATTCCAAAGGTGGCTTGCACAACATGGAAGAAGAGGCTGATGGGTGCATCTGGATTACCACTCCCTGTTAATGCCTCGGATATGCACAAAAGGCGGATTCAAAAAAAGTAAGGACATAATAATTGATCTATGATTTTTTGAGCGGCAAGACAAAAGCAATATAGTGAGAATGCAACTTTATACTAGTAATTAAATATTAGATGAGATTTTGAAGGAATTCAGTTACTAGTACCAAGTTTCATTCACTGTTTATCATATATGCCCTTAGCAAAAAAATGTTGAAATGTACATATATATGTATAAACCTTTGTTTAAGATTCTGAATCGCTTTAAATTATCTAAATGTTATAAAGAGAAGCAAAATCGAAGTGTCATTTTATGTGTTCTACAAATAAAATTAATAGATTGTTCCTATTATAATTACTCAGTCATAAGTTAGTCGAATTTTTTCCTTTGCAGGTATGGTATCAGGAATTTAACGACTTACAACCCCAAAGAGCAACAAGAAATCCTCAACAACTACTTGAAATTCATTTTTGTCCGACATCCATTTTCTCGCCTTGTGTCCGCTTTCAGAAGTAAGCTTGAGAATGATGGACCCTTTAGGGAGATAGCAAAAATGATGGCTTTAGCTAACCGTAAAAAAAAAGAATTCAACAGTGACTTAAATATTCTAGAATTTTTTCAATACCTTTTGCATAAGCCTAATTCAAATAAACATTGGACTACATATGAGCTGCTTTGTTCACCTTGCAACATAAAGTATGATTTCATAGGAAAACTTGAGAATTTTGATGCAGACAGTAAGGCATTAGAACACTTAATCTATGGCAATGAATTAAATGTGACACAATATGAATTGAGGCATGGAACTGGCTCTGATCTTGCTTCAACACAAACCTACTTTGCTAACGTTAGTCTTGGTATGGTACAAGGTTTGTACAAAATATTTCAACATGACTTTCAGATGTTTGATTATGAGATATGTGATATTCTTCATAAGGTTGCATGAGTCAGACTCAGTTTTCAATTTTAAATTGTTATATTAATTGTTTCTAGTTGAAATTTTACCCGTACCTTTTATCATAGGCCTACAGATTGATTCTACATAATATTTACATGACATAGGTCTACTCGCAATTTAGAAGGGGTGTTCCATGAATCAGTTTGACCCTTATGTCTTAGCGCAAGATGGAAGATCTACTGTGTAGAATCTGTCACCCTTTTCCATGTATTTTTCAACTTGAGAATAAAAGTTCTATATATAGATCAGTCACTTCAGTGTCAACCGTCCAAATTCTATATTCTTTTGGAAATATCAAAACCCATCAGAGCATAAGGTAAACCCACTCAGATGTAAGACTATAAATGAACTGATTTTAGATATTCAAATTTCTGGTTATCATAAGCATGCAGTTAACATGTCGGGTGAGTGGGCAATAGGTCTCTCTTCACAAATATAGGTCAAATTTTCAGAAAATGTACAATTCGTCTTTACCCATCCTCTCAAATACCGCAAATTTAAGACAAAAACTACTTTCAAAATGTAGTTCAACCTTACCAAACAGATTGCTAGAATCAATGCAATGCCAAATATACTCGAATTTACCCAGTATTGACCAAATTGCAGCCTAATTTGGCCGAATTTATTAAATATGTACAGCTGCCAATTGTACATTTTCTTAAAATCTGACCCATATAGGTCTATAACTCACACTGTCCTTGGGGCAGTGGGCGCCTGATAGGTGGACGTTGGTGGACTTAGAGTACACTTGGTGAATTGACTGCTGAACTTTTATGTTCTTGTGGAATTTATAACTATTTGAAAAGTATATAAAATTAGTCGTCATGCAATGACTATAACTTATCATATTATGAATACCATTATAATCATTATTACCGTAAAACACTTGTTCTAGTTGTAGTATAATCAATACCATCATTAATTATTATTACCGTAAAACTAGTTCTAGTATAAAAACCTATACTTAGCGCCTCGACTATGTTGAGTAACCGAGATCGCATTGTAAAATTTGTACTTGAGACTAAAAGACCCATATTACAATAGTTTATAATATAGTCTAATAATTACTCTGTGGTTGTATAACTTCTATCTGAGGGATGCGTACTTTATGATCGTGTATTATTATTGTTGTGGAAAACTGTAGACCTGTAGACACACCCGTAATCAGAACGTTAACACCGGAAAAACATTTTCCGAGGCTTTTACCATGATGTGTGCGACTCCCATAATCGGAAATAAAACTATGGTATATTATACCAAGAAAAGATCGAGATGAAGAGAATAAAAAGAAACATAGAAAAGAAGTACATTGCATGTTTCTCTTTTTCCCTTTAACAGTTAAAAGGACCTATCCTTGCAAAGTCGACTTGGATTTGCTAATCAAAATATCCAATAAAATTATGAATCACTGTGTTTGGCTTCAATATACAGACAGCTGTGGCCTTATTGCATTGGGAGTTCAATACCCTATATACACCAATGTTTACTTCCTATATGACAGGTCGCATAGCCTGAAGCATGTATTACTTCATGGCTTTATTTAACTGGAGATACTTAACATGACATTTCTGAATATTGGTCGTTTTTAGTCAAATCCTCTTGGATATATAACCTCAGGGGCCCGTTGCTCTGTTTTCTCGCTAACTATTTCTCCATACACTTCCAATGGAGAAATAATTAGCGAGAAAACGGAGCAACGGGCCCCAGGGATTTTTTACGGGGGGGGGGATGCGTTCATTATTATACTCTAGCGTTATGGATATACCAACCTATAAGCATGCATATAAATCGCTATATACAAATAAATCGCTCAACTCTTTTGCTCTCATAAGTAATTTTGCTGCATGGTTGATCTGCAAGTAAGATCTATCAGATTGAATAATATCGGCATCATGGCCAATGGTGTCTTAATGGGATTTTGCCGTCAGTCTCCCTTTGTTTGAATGGATCTGACAGGCTCTGAGCCTAGACTGAATACCTTGCAGAACTATCTTAAATATAATTGTCTGAAAAAATAATGAAAACCGATACCTACCACCAGCGACACACAATATCCTTACATGGCATATTGCAAATCTTGGGCGATTGTATTGTATATTGTTTATTACTGGAACAAAAATCCGAGAAAAGTACATAATAACATAATAATAATAGTAATAATGTATTCCGGGGAGTCCCTAATAAAAAATAAAGTAACGTAAAGTGAAATGAAATATGGATACATTTGTTTTTAAGTACACAGAATGTTCCAGTCTGATTCCTTCTAACGTACCAGCCCCAGCAGGTAAAATTAATACCCACTGTTGTAAAATTGTGTGAATTAATTAATGACTGAATCTGATCCTATAATGTCAAGGTTAGGGATAAACGTGTAATAAACCAAGGGCATATCCATCCCCTCAGGCCCTTGCCCTGAGAGCGGAATCAAGGCCAGCTATAAACTGTAATAACGCATGCACTTAAATAGCGGTTGTCCAGAAGAGTAGGCGGCTGCTAGTCGGCGCTGTGCGAATGTAATTTAGATATATTTAGGCGGTTGAAACATTATTATGGATATTTTGTTTTTCAAATCGCCAGCCTTCCCCGTCCCCCAGCACCCAGTGCAAAAGCCACCCTCCGTCCCCGCCTCCGTCCCGTCCCGGCCGTGTACAGCCCTACACGGCCAACCAAGTATAGGATGAAAAAAAAAAAGCTGATCGGCCCAGGCGAGGTGCGAGCCATGAACCTTCAGGTTGGGAGTCCAGTGCTCTAGGTCCTACGCTATAGAACTGGTTGTAGCTGGATGGCTGAACTTTGCTAGTGATATGAGTAGGGCCAACCCATGCGTAGTGGTGAAAAGTGGCTGAAATCGTTTGTTCTAAAAGTGTGCGGACGTCGGCCTTATAATAGCAGTAGTATTAGAGGAGGGGTAAGCGAATGGCGGAACTGGAATTGTTCGTCACATGTGTTTTTAAAAAGTTAGATGCAATATGCCGGCAAGCTCTCTACTATGTTGCCCCAACCGGGAACGGTAGGGGCGACTGCCCCAAATCTCAGGAGAGTTCCCGAGACGGCAACATAGGTGCCGCCACTGAGGTCGCTAGAAGTCTAGCCCGAGGCGCCCGGACCTAGCCAGAGCTATACATATAATATGCATTGCTCTGACGCCAGCTTGCTAGAGGCATCCTAAACGATTTTATATCTATCGCTTTTTGAAGCAGGTACCCTGAGCAGAGAGGTCCTTATAACGTCGATGCCCTGAGTGTCTCTGGCGAGCGCGGGAAACCCAAAGCGACACTCAGTGACCAACGATGAAACTAAAAACACGTTGGCCTCTGCTGATTGGTTGAGTAAAGCGGAAGTGAGTAAACAAGACAAGATATAGTTATTTAACTTCTGATGAGTTTTTATTAGATACATTGTCTGCGCTTTCAACAAATTGTCAGATTTTCATTTCTTTCAACAAATAATACAGATCTAAACTAATTATAGATTATTTTGCAGAAATATTATTTCCTAGTTCCCGGATTCATGCGCGTCACAAACCACACATCAACCAACAAGATGGCGACGAAAATGTGCCTGGGAGCCGGTCTTTTACTTTTATTGGCTGCTGCAGCCACAGTTTCTGCTGGAGGACGTACTCTTATCCTCGTAGACAACTGGGCAATCAGGGAAACTCACTCCATCTTCTTTAAAACTCTGAGAGGTAAGAACTTTGTGGAAATTGTACTTAAAAGCATGTCCGGCGACCGGCCGGGGTGTGTTGGGGTGGGAGTGACACGTTGCATGTCAAAACAGTAGAAGGCTCAACCCCGGTCAGGGTCCCACCAAACGCCTTCCCTTATTCAAGAAACTTTGTCTGCCTTTTACACTTTCAAAAATCTGTTGTCCCTAATATACGTTTGCCCTATCTTCCCCAGAAAAGCTCGATTCTTATCCTTCTGCAGTTCTGGTCTCAACCCAGTCTCCCAGTCCCAGATGATTCTCTCAGAATCAGATGCATAACTTAATTAATAATTTGTATTTATGGCTCCATCATCATCACGAGTCCATTTACTTGAGGCTGATCGATCCATTTAACCATTGTTAGCAGAATAATTAAATGCCTTCAATGTTGCATCCCATAGTTCTGACTTCTGCCGTCAACAGTGCTGGTCAATCAAATTGCATAATTCTTATTCCTGCACCCTCTCATCAGACTCATGTCATCTTATCTAACCATCAAGGGCATTTATAATGTTGTCAATTATTTATTATTATAATTAACATATAAATCTTACCCTATTTGCATGTATTTGATGAAAAGCTGTCTATATGCCCATAAATCAATGATAGCCCCGTGTAGATATTTATATTATCGATAGCAATTAAAAGGTGAAAAATAGGACCACAAGTTGACAAGTACTATACTAGTCTAGTTGTACTAGTCTATGAGCAATTGTTATCTGTGTATCTGTGAGTGAAATTGTTATGGACCCATTGTCTCTCGTCCCAATATCATCTTCCCTATAAGTTGAATGATTTTCATGCACGGCTGCATTCCAAAGAACCAGAACCACTAAAATATTCTGCTTCTGGTTATTTAAATTATTGAATATAATTTATATCATCTTGATTGTTTAACATTCAATATATTTATGTGTACTTGGCAAGAGTTGTACAAAAGCAGGCATACAGATACCCACCCCACCCCCATTAATACAGGATGCATTGAAAGAATTCTTTAATTCAGACTGCTAAAAATGGGTTACAGGCTTCTGTAAACAATGTTTCCAATGTCTTCCAACATGTAGGCCTACATTTTTCTAACCAAGAGGAAAAATAAAACATAGGCAGAGGATTGACATGATTTTATAAACAACTGAATAATGACATGGTTATAACTTTCCTATGTTGCAGACCGTGGCTTCGACCTGACATTCAAGCTTGCTGACGACTCTAACCTTGCCCTGGTCAAGTATGGCGAGTTCCTGTACGACCATCTCGTCCTCTTCTCACCGTCCGTGGAGGAGTTTGGCGGTTCTATCGACGTGCCGGCCATCACTAGCTTCATAGACGGCGGGGGTAATGTACTCGTGGCCGGCAGCTCTAATATTGGGGAGACCATCCGTGAACTGGCCAGTGAGTGCGGGGTAGAGTTCGATGACACCAAGACAGCAGTCATCGACCATCTCAACTACGATGTGGCTGACCAAGGCAAAGTGAGTTCAGTTCAATTAAAAAATTAGAATAAACATAAAGGGGTTTATTTCCTATCTACTATCGTCCCACAACCAACCTGCCAGGCTTAACGATATACAGCGATATTCCCACCTACCTCGATACATAATTCAAAAAATCTGTATTGCTGATGTTATTGCAATCACCTATGACATAAACAATGATGCCAGTTCTTCCTGGGGTTGCCGTTTTCTTTTAAAATTTACATAAATACTTTATTATGGCGATTCAGATCTTTCAATATATCTTTTGCTAATAAACAGTGAATGGAAATAAGGGTTAGTAATCGAATATTTGTGTTGAGTTGTGCCTTGGATTGTCATTATCTATGAAGTGTATTCCGGCACTTCACTGGTCATACCACGTCATCAGAGTGTAGATGCCCTACTCTGGTCTATAGTACAGAATGGGAATCAGGCTATCACTTTAACATTTCTCATACAGCGATGAAAGTCCTCAGTATTTTTAAAAAATAAAAATGTCAAATTTCACCCAAATTCCATCATTTGTACCCTAAGATTTTCAAAAGGAATTCTCAAATGTTCAGAAACTTTTCACAAAATAAAATTTTCAATTTCCCCCGCTTTTCCCCTTGCCAATAATATTTTAGTATTTTTGCCATGGCCCCACTTTCATCCTGTGGCTTTTCAATTCACCATTTGGCACATTGTGACTATGACTCACTAATATCGTTTGTGTGACATATACAGATGTTTACCTGTGCTTCTCTCCATGGTTGTCCTCTATAATTACAGCACACCCTGATCGTGACGGAGGCAGAGAACCTAATTGATGCTCCCATGATAATTGGTGACAAGAGGATCAACCCTCTGCTCTTCAGAGGCGTCGGGTAAGTCATCCCCCTGTTAACAACTACAGTTTAGACTCCACTAACACAGACACCACCCTCTGCTAATTATACAAACTGAACATACATGGTTCCCGCGGGTCATTAAATTCAGATTTATCTTTTAAATGATCATTAAAAGTCATTAGGTTTTGTATTTCTTCCTTAACATTATTAAAAGCCATTAAAAACTGGACAACCAAGCACCTAGCTTTCAAAATCAATGGAATCGATCTTGAAAAGCCTGGAAATATGACTGACTTAATGTAATGTGAATACTATGTATTTACTGAGTGTTATGTGCTTGTGTTGCAGTATGGTTGCTGATCCAGAGAACCCACTCGTCCTCAACGTACTTCACGCCTCCTCCACCGCCTACTCCTTCGTCACTGATGAGAAGATCAGTGAGGTGAGTTATATCCTACATTCTCTTCTTTTATGCGTTATATGTCAGGAAACCAGTCCTCAGATAATTATCTTCTACTTTCCTTCGCACCTGCAACCGACTTGTATACGATGCACAAGGATATATAAGAACATAATTTGTTTAACTAACTTCTGGGAGGGCATTCTCAGTTATTACTTATATGGCTGAATTTATTAATATGCTGCTGTTATATATGTTAATACAAACATTTGAAGTTGAATCGGCCGAGGAAAGGATTTCGCAAATAGTAGAAAAACTTTACTTTTCGATTGCTGTTACCTGAGGCTTCAGCTTTAAGTATTATAGAGTGGTATAGTAGCTCAGCTCATAACCTGCCCTTGCCTGTAGAATGGTATAGTAATAGTTGCTAATCTGTACTTGCAGTACCCTCACGCTGTGGGTAAGAACACTCTGCTCATCGCTGCCCTACAGGCCAGGAACAACGCACGTGTCATGTTCTTCGGATCCCTTGACTTCTTCAGTGACGAATTCTTCACCTCCTCCGTCCAGAAGTCGCGTGGAAAGAAGTACGAGATTCACTTAACTTTACATTTATTATTGAATATTATTTTATCTAACCCAACTGTAAATTTAGTTTTAAGGACAAAATGGAAGTCGTAGAGTTTATTCCACGTAACTGTATTATAAACTGGAATAAGTTCAATATATATGTGTATGTTGTAGGTACGACGTGTCTGTATTATAAACTGGAATAAGTTCACTATATATCTATATATTGCAGGTACGATGTGTCTGGTAACCAACAGTTGGCTGAGGACCTGACCAAGTGGGTGTTCAGGGAGCGCGGCGTGTTGCGTGTGGGGCGTGTTAGCCACCACAAGGTCGGGGACGCCCAGCCTCCTCACGCCTACACCATCACAGAGGATGTGGTCAGTACATTATCATTATTAGTGGTGGCGGGGCGGGCGGGGGCAGTTCATTGTTAATACGGTGGGGGGATGGGTTTTTTTTATCTTACGTTAGTACAGCGTTCGCACATGGCCTTGAAAGACCTTGACTTATCAGTGCATTATTATTAGGGGTGCGGGGCTGGGCGATGGCAGTTCACTGTTGATAAGGGGTGGGTGATGTTTTATATCTTAGGTGGGTTCAGGGTTCAGTCAGTTCAGAATTTTATTTTAACTTTTCAAGGCCTTGAAAGTACTTGAATTTTGCACAAAGACATTGAAAAGTCTTGGAGTCGTACGTCAGGCTTCTATTCTAAACTGGCTCTTCACAGAAGCCATTTCATCTGGAAAATTGGCAAGAATTAGTTTCTTTGGTTCTTGAAAAACTGCATCCCTGGGCTTGAAGGTCCCTGATTTAAATGATGACAGAAGTGTAGGAAGCCTGATATACACAGGTGAACGCTTCTCCAAGTATCATCTCCCTGCCTGATGTTATTTTAATGTTGGATTCTAATCTGCAACTAAGCCAGCATTTGCCCTGTTGTAGTCATTTAGAAATCCATTAAACATGACTGAAATTGATAAAATATACTTGGGGCCTGCTTTTCCTGTATGGCCTCGTGTAATAAATCCACCAGAAAACACAAGTTTCTTCGTTCAAGTTGCTTCAGTATAGTTTGTACTTGATGTTGTCTGTAGACAATGTGTAAACCAGACATGTGCTCTCTATTCCAGCTCTACAGTGTACAGATTGACAATGTGTAAACCAGACATGTGTTCTCTATTCCAGCTCTACAGTGTACAGATTGATGAGTTGAAGAACGGTAACTGGGTGCCCTACCAGGCTACTGACGTCCAGCTAGAGTTTGTCCGCATTGATCCATTCGTGCGCACCACACTACGCGGCAAAGGTGAGTTAAGGGCTGTGTAATCTATGCCTTGAATAGTCCAGAGGCTAAAAGGATTAATAACCTCCATTTCGGCCCTCAATGTCGGTCATTAATCTTTATTCACTCAGAACAGCAACACCATAATATGATATTGGTCTTTAATGAAATTTTAAAAGATATATATTTTGTTTATAATCTTTATTTCACCTTATTTAAGACAATTGTTATTTTGTCCTTGCTGTGAAGGTTTGAACTGAGACGTCATTAGATGGTTAATATTGATGTTTGTCCATATATTATTAGTTGGAAACAGTCGCACATGTAACTTCTCATATTGATGCCTATTATGTTTGGTTCTCCGCAGGTGGCAAATTTACAACAGAGTTTAAACTTCCCGATGTGTACGGGGTCTTCCAGTTCCGTGTAGACTACAACAGAATAGGATATACACATTTATTCAGCACGACACAGGTACGAGTTGCTCCTTCTACATGGTGGGGGGGTGGGGGGGGGGGGGGGGGGGGACTGAAGAGGTTCTTTATATAGTCCTGCATTCTAATCCCATGCATTTTCTGACTGAAGAGGTTCTTTATATATAGTCCTGCATTCTAATCCCATGCATTTTCCCCAATAGCAGACGATTGAATCATTTGATTTTATTTAAAATCTGCATATACATAGCTGACATTATTCTACCCTCCCAATTAAAGTTATTCAGCTGAACTTGTATCACGAGGAGTTTCCCCATTGAAATCAAGAGTGACTTCACTCATCCCTAAAACACAAAATAATATGATAACATCCAGTTTTTTGGCTTTTTGTATTCCCCCAACCATGTTCATTCTCAAGACGAAGTTTGAACAAAATATTGTGACTTCTATTGTTTCATGCATTCGTTATTCCTGCGTTATGTTGACTGAAGTGTTTGTGTTTGCAGGTGTCTGTGCGGCCGCTAGAACACACCCAGTACGAGCGGTTCATCACCTCAGCCTACCCATACTACATCAGTTCATTCAGCATGATGTTCGGCGTCTTCGCCTTCAGTCTCGTCTTCTTACATTACAAGGAAGAGAGCAAAGAAAAATCTGAATAATCTCATAAACAAAAACATTAATATTTCATCTCAGTATCATATCTGTTTCACCAGCCCAAATATGATTTTCTACTTAGATATTCTCCGCTCTACTCTAGGAGTATATGGAGGGTGAGAGACCCTCCCGTGGCCAGATGTTATCAATTAGTAAAGGTTATAAGTCAACTTTGTATTGTCTCAGTCAAGTATGGACAAAGCAGCATCTCTTTTCAGAAGTAAATTAATATTAAGAAATTTTGTGGCCACGAAATTATTTATGAACATTCCTGTGTGTCTCGCGAATTAGGAGTCGTGTATGTGTGCGGAAAACTTGCGAATAATAAAAAAAACTAAAACTACATCTAAAGTTGTTATTGTGTACAATTAGGGCGATAGGGCATTTTATATTACCTCTCTGACATTAGATCGAGTAGACAAGATGGGCAAACTAGTTGCCAACATAACTTTTCATGGAGAAAATAAAGACTAAATTTTATACGAAGGTGACGCAGGGCCTCGGTAATGAATTGGGAAAAATAAATGCAAGGCCTCGAAAATAGCCATTTTGATGGTAGGTCCTCTCAAATCATGTTTATGGGATTTGGCATCTGTTAAATGGCCTTGAAATTGTCCTTCATACTGTAGACTTAACCCCTGACCTGCCCCTCACTCTGTATATTACATTTTAATCTAAAAACACTGATTGGTATAAAATGTGATGATGAAACTCCATAGGACGATGTACAACACTAGCTCTTGTCATTAGGCGCCTGGAAAATCACCGAAATGGGCCCGGAATATCCTGGAATTCTAGTTAAGGTGTGAGTCAACCGACTGCGCTACCACAACTGAGAGATCGCGCTGCTCAGTAGAACGTTCCACCTGGCTCACCTGGTAACACTGTTGTGTCTCTATGGTACAGAAGTTGTCAATTGGCAACCTGGAGTTGTTGCAAGGCAACAGTATCCAGGTTAACCTCAAACCGAACAAAATTTGTTATATCTGTTTCTGGTTTATTTCGCGGGGGAGATTAAGTAAGCAGGAATTCTAGTGATCAAATAACCTGGAGATCCTGTAACACTAATATCAGTAAATGGGGAATTCGTAAACAGACCCAAGAGTTGACATGAAGCAAGTGGTTGCATAATGTATCATTTTTGGTCCATGGGAAGGAAGTAAATAATGCACATGTATGATCTACTCATTTTATTGTACACAAATATAACGTGGTACCGTAATCACGAGCATAACGTGTCTATAACATAGCAGGGGTTAATGGAATTCTGAACGCATGTTCTCGTCAATCCTCGAGATCATTCATGTATTGAGTTTGATAAAAAAAATTGCCAAATATGGACATTCAGGGGACATTCAATGCTTTCCAGTACAAATATAATAAACATTCCTATATCCAGACATATCAAATCATTTTCATCTTTAGTACATATTATAATCATACTTCAATTTAATGTAAAATGTACATCATTCCAAATTACATCTATTAATACTTGAAGACAATGTGCATACCACCGTACGGTACATATAATCTCCATGTGCTTGGACTATCACAGTATTGGTGTGTCACTGAATCACGTAACAAATCATTCCAGTTCCTGAATTCATCCAACTATTGGACTGATAAAACACTGGGTCGGTGGGTAATAGCAGGAAAATCACTCACTCCCCAGAGGGGAATGAGAAAATAAATATCGGTATAACAATTGTATTTCCTAGTGACATCCGTATAACAATTGTATTTCCTAGTGACATCTGTATAACAATTGTATTTCCTAGTGACATCTGTATAACAATTCTATTTCCTAGTGACATCTGTATAACAATTCTATTTCCTAGTAACACATTCATGTGTAGTGTGTGTTATCTGTGTATGAGTTTAAAGGTATAGAGAGGGGGTGGGGCTAGTGCAGTCAGAGCCATGTGTAGCACGATGGCGGACAGCCCCCAGATACGGTACACTCCACCCAGGTACACAGGTAGAGTGTACCCCGGCCCGGAGCGGTACCTTGTGTACCTGACGTTATCTGGTGAACACAGCGACTCTATACTCCGACTGAAGACTTCTGCAACCTGGAAAAGTAATAGATGTTATTTATTATAAGATGTTGAAGGTAAATTAATATCACTTTAAAATCGGACGAAACAACTGGGGGTAATTTGGTTGTGATTATGTCGACTTTGATGTCCAACGTTTCGGGGCTAGGGTGCCCTCGTCTTGGAAAAGTGAGATTTATTATAGAATTTATCATTAAAGTTGCTGCATGAATCCTCGGTCAAATTGAAATGGTACTGATTGAACTGCCTAGATAGTATTAATCATTTTTGCCCAGGATTGCTACCATAGAACAGCGAAAGAATATAATGAAAATTACGAGAAAAGGATAAGAGTTGATGGAAAACGTGAAATACCAATTTTACTTCCATTGTCCGTATTTAAATCTTTCATTCTGCAGGCTAAGAATGAAAGAAGTCATTGAGAAAAATTATGTTTGGTTCCTTTTAGCTTTAAAATAAATTATCTTTAATGCTGAGAATATCTGGTCCAGGATATTTCCTTAATGTACGCAGTTATACATACACTATAAGTATGGCTCTGCTGTATGTGTAAGAAAGTGTGACCTTTTATCGGGCCAGGCTTTTCAGGAGAACTCATGAAGACTCACCTCTGACTGGTTGTACCGAAAAGAACTGATGTCAACAGCTCCTATATGGGCCAGAACCGGCGTCACCATGACGCTGTAATTCTAGAAAATTTAGAAACCAAATAAAGTATATTCAGGTTTTAAAACATAGGGAGGGCGATAACAAATATCGTGAGCTACACTAAATTAAGTACTGACATTTTAATCCAACCAACTAAAGGGTATTAGAACAAGGAAAGACACAACGAAAATTATTAAACAACAAACAAAATGTGGGCATGTAATTTTATATTATTGTAACATGTTGAAGGGAAAGAGGGGCTCTAGAACATGTAACAACAGGAGGGATTGTAGAAAAAGAAGTCGAGACCGACAAAGAAATAAATTAATAGATGCAACTGTAACAATCACAATTCAGAGGGCCAGCCAGAGACTTAGAAAGCTGGAGAGACAGCATGAAACCAGATTCATTGATTGAAAGTTTGACCACTTTATTGTTCAAATAATTATGTGAACGTACGCGTGAGGTCTAAAATAATAGTGACATCGTTTCTTCTTGTGTAGCTTTGATTTCTAGAACCTAATGTAGCTAGAAGACCATGGTTATTCTGTATTGAATTATTGCCCATGAGCCCATACGCTTGATATGTAATTGAACTCCATTGACTGTAACATTCAGTGTACCCTGTGCCTGCCTATGATTCGATTGTCATTCTAGGGAAGATTGGCTGTATACAAATTCTAAATAAAAAAAAATGGGAACTCACTTTCCCTGGAACTGTTAGCATGTTTCCCCAAACGTCCACTTGGTGCGGGTCGAGACCCAGTTCTTCCTCTGTCTCTCTCACGGCCGTGTGGATGAGGTCCCTGTCTGTCGACTCGTGGATACCGCCCGGAAAACTGCATAGAAAGAGTTCTTGGCTGTTTATAATTTACTAACTTTTTTTTTTACAATTTACAAGTCCAGGATGTCAGATAAAACGTCGAAATTCGCAAGATTAGATTGTTTGCCTTTTTAAACTTTATCTGACATAAGCATCGTTGGCTTACAAGTACTAACTTAAGATAACTGGGTAATCTGGAAAAGCTCCAAATTTTGTCTAAGATATATTATCCAAACCAGATTCATGGTATCGGCAGCTTCACACATTAGTAAAATCTGATGAATTAGACAAAAACTATAAATACTGGGTATATATCTAAGTACATGTGTTATTGCCTTGGAATTTTCTGACAATTTCACCCACATGCATACAGACCTAGGTTCCAAACAAGAGCACATCAAAATCTCACCTGACTTCCCCCTTATGACTGGATAGAGCAGAGGACCGTAAGGTCAGGAGTACAGAGGGCACACCTTCCACGGTACACAGGGGGACGAGTACAGCCGCTTTCCTTACGGGTCCCTTTTTGTTGCCAAATCCCTTGGGATCCCTCGCCGGCTTTACACGATCTAGTCGACCTTGAACCCGCGTCTTATTTGCGTCACTGAAGAGGGAGTCGAATGTGAGCTTCTCCCCTCTGGTAGAGGCAGATCGAAATACTGAAATAGACACAGTAATGGGTGAAGTCGCCTAAAAATGTACAATTCACCTTCACTAATCCCCTGAAATAACTCAAATTTAAGACAAAAATTAGGTTCAAAATACCTTTGAACCTAAGCGAACAGAATTTGTTGAACCAACACAATATGAAATTTACTCGGATATTCTAATTACCGGTATATTTATTATTTTCTACTCTAATACTGTCTCTAATTTAACAGAATTTACTAAATGTGTTGAGCGACCAATTGCACATTTTCTGATGTACTGACCCACATGTGCTACCGGGAATATATCACCAGGGAGGTATTTTAATACTTTATTGTAATTCATCACAAAAAAATAAGAGTAAAATGGAAGGTTTTGGAATTATAAATGAATCATAATTTTATTCTATCCACCAAGCTTTCTTTAAACAATAATTAATGTTGTACATTAATACCATTTTCCAGGTTGAACCCTTAGTTACTTTTTATTAGTATGTAGATATTATATAATTCAATTAATATTGGCTTATTGTTCGCAATATTACCTTTATTCATGACGGTTTTTCTATCCAGAAATGTGATCCGACTATGTCTCAGCATAGTGCCGCCTGTACCGAAAAGGAAATGAACAAATGTTGTAAATGATTTGACAAGTATGATTCTTCTGCGATCAGCAAACCCAGATCCATTTAGTAAATCAAAATGCTACAATGAGGCCATTGGGGTTCAAGATCGAAAAGTAAATCCTAATATTTTTTATCTTTTTTATGCATAAGTAAAATATAATAACTATCTTCAGTAAATATTAAAATAATATTATTGGAGTTGTTGTAACTGCACAAAACAAAAGTTTTGAAATAATTAATATATCTATACAAAAATGTCAATGACAATATATCATGATTTGACATTTGACTTTGTGGCCTACTTTTCCAGGTAATAGTTATAACTGCAATTGAATTTGCCTAATATCATAGGCGTAGCAGCCGTATAAAGCATTGGGCGAACTAACTGGTATGAGCTATTCCTGGAAATTTCAGAGATTTTTTTTTTTTTACCAGAACCAGATCACCTCACTGGTGGTCTTAGCACTTGGCACTGTCACTGACTTGCAAGTCTGCCCGGCAAGTCTGGCCGATAGCCTGATCCATCTATCTACAGTACTGCTTTAGTTTAGAAATCGAAAATCCCAAGCTTCACTTACTTTTCTCCCTTCAAAATGAGCAAAAAAACAAGAGAAATTATCAGTTGGAACCAATTATTTCACGAAAAGAAGGGAGACACGAGCTTCTTCAGCCCCATCTTGTTGACGTTTGAGATGACCTTCACCTTCGACCGGGAGTTTGCGCGATCACAAATTAGTCTACGTTTATTACAGTGCGTAGGCGTGAGAAGTTTTAGAAAAATGAAAAATGAATAAAACATTTAGGGATATGTACTAAAAATTAATCAGTTTTAATTACAACTTTTCTTTTATTCAAGGAACAAAAGTCTGAAACATTGATATATTTTTTTCTCTCCTCCAGTACGCAATTTTAGCACTAGAGGGCGGGCAGATGACGGCAACAAAATTTCCCCTTGGTCTTTGACGAAAATGGATTTGTTTAGTGACCTTCCCGAGCCAAGTGAGTTTAATTACCTATAAGACGGGTTCCAGAAAAGTTTTCCTTCGTATCGAAATCAATAAATATGACCTATCAAGTAGTATAGGGCCCTATTTTTGCCTTCAATTAATATGCGACGTGAGCGATAATCGATGAAGCAATATTTTTCTGAGACATTTGTGGCCTACATTTGATAGATATACCCTGGGCCCGTCTACCTAATCTAATATTGTTTATTAAAATTCCAAGCACTGCAGCCTATTCGCTATTGAGACATTTGACTTGTCTGGTTCCATGTTCTTTTTTTTCACTGCTGTTGGTTTGTCTGTGCAGTTATTTTTGTCATTCACTGAGTGCTGAACAAGTTCCGTGTTCATAAATTAGTAGCACCAGCCCTTCCTTCCAGCAAGAGCCTAGACATGGATACTCTGTCTGATGATAAATTAGGTGATGTATATTTATACTGTAGCTTGTACAATAGCCATACCGGAATGTTATTATAATTTCCTTTCAAGTTTTACATCCTACATCCCTCGAAGTTAAAGAAATTAACTTCAAATAATATCTTCTCTCAGATTCAATTCCATTTCAATTATTATGTAGGCCTACTTTTAGGCTCAGTTTAGCTTAAGTTTAGCTCGGTTCCCTTTATTTGGCCACCCTTAAGTTGTTATTGGAAAGGCAATAATATGCCATTAATTTTGTTATTTTTCCTGTGTGGTCTACGGGGATTCTGAATCCTATAAAATTTTTAATTGGGTTCTGACATCACAAACAATTGTGAAAATCCATTTGTTGATTCTCTCAAGACTGGAAAACGTACGTAGCACGTTATTGCTGTGGGTTTTGTTGAATTATTGTTGGATATATTAATATGCCTTATGAATTATTTTAATTGGATAAATATATAAGAGATACATATTTTATTTGGACCTTTATATATGTCTAAAGTTCGGCGCAATAAGTTGAGGCCCTAAAGTGTGTAAGGTGTTTTGCTACATTATTACTTATTTACTAGGCCAAAAGACGGATCTAAGAAGTTATCTATAGACAAGTTAGGATCAAACTGATGGTGTGATCGTTTCATCAATTCTAAAAATAATTGCCACCATACTCGGTTATAATTTCGACTGATTGAACATTGTCTCTTATACATTTTATAAATATTCTATTTAATCAGGTAAACGAACAGCAGAGAATATGGCCTTTGTCAGTATGGGATCAGGGATTAACCATGAATTAATTCAGACATAATATTATATGCAACCGTCATCAACCCTTCATCTCACCCATTTTCCACATCCCTACCTCACAAAATTTTATATATCACATTTATGTATACTCTTATACTCATTAGCATAAGCATAAGTATTAAAAATACCAGCGGTAGCATTAGTGAATAGCTAGACACAGGAGTGGGCAGAATAACCATGGCAATTTGTATATGAATTAAACCCGTGAGCCTACGTCACAATTATGTTTCACTGTATTGTTTGACTTGCTGTATAAACATCCTAAATTAAAAAAAGTAATAACTGGCTTATTTTGCAGCTTCTGATTCATCCCATAAGCCATCATTAGCGGAAGGACGCTTCCAGGGGTTTTCCCCGATGCCTTCAGGTACTGGAGGACAAGGTCTGTTCGGTGACTTGCCTCCAACCTCCTCACACTCCGGCGGCGAAAAACGCAAGTATGAAGAAACCACAGAAAATGGAACTTCAGCTGAAGGTTGTGGACATAAAAGACAAAACACAGGTCAGACATTAAATGAATTTTGATGGGTGGAATAACTGCTAACCGCTTGAAAGTCGTCTATGGTTACTTATTAAATTCCCATATAAAGAACGATGAGTGGTGCGTCTGTGTCCAAAATAAATCAATATTGTTCAACTAGCCTTGATGTCATTAATAGTACGCGGAGATACGACCTTCTTGATAAACCGCTACCTTGTAATGATGACTAGAACTTTCCCATTTTCAAAGAATTTTATTTGAGCTCAATTTAGATGTACATCTATATTCACGTGAGACCCTCAATTATTAGAATTGACAATTATAAATTCTGGTGTGGATCATTGCAAGTCATAGAAAAGTCCGTTGCTTTAGACACAACCTGATTTAAATAACCCAGATATGGTCCGGATGAATCAACGTGCTAGAGAATAACTTGTGATAAGGCCCCAGCCAGAGACCCTTTATATAGGATCTTTGCCCCAACTTAGAATTGAAAAGCATCAAAAGTTCAATACGGTAGTTTAGTGATTACACACAGAGAAGGAAGCCGTTTAAAATGGCATTAGGGCCAGGAAGATGTATAAGCACATTTCTGTATTTAGAAATCTTGTTTCACCTAATATATAATAATTGTTTAATAATTGTAAACATTTCAACATCCATTTTTATTTATTTTCTCGTCTCTCAGTCAGAACTGTCAATGACATATGATCTGAACCATTTGCCTCCCATACCAGGGATGGCTGATGTTATAATGAATGGAAGTAACAATAATGTGTTTGTTGTCTCTCCATGTTGCAGCATTATATCGAATGCGTGGATATTTAGCAGAAAGGAAAGGCGAGCGCGAGGAGATGCAGGATTCACACTACATGAACAACGACTTTACTACTGAAATACCAAACTTAGATCCGTCTGTGTGAGTCGACAATATTTACTTTATTTACTTTAAAAGTCAAGGGAGAACATATTATTTAAGTACCTCTTCAAATGTGTGCGTTACAAGTCTCACATCAAGTACTTTCCTACAAATGAGACTTTTAACTTTTAGTTAATAGCTTCATGAAAGTCATTTCTTTACGAATTCTCAGCTCATATACCTGATACAGTTAAGAATACCATGTTCTCCTATTTACATCTCGAATACTTGTTTTCTTGTATCAAACATTTGATTATAGCTAACAGTGGTTGTACAAATCTGTACTGGGTAAAGTAATGTACAAGCTAATGCCGTTAAAGAATCTTACATTTTCAAAAAGATAGTGCAAATTTTGATTTACCAAATTTTGTCCAAACTTTCAAAAATCAAAACTACTATTGATTGATGTTGCTATCGGCCATGCTACAGCACTGAGAGGGCTGAGCACTGATTGGCGAATGAACCATTTTAAAGAATATGTCTTCAAGAATGTACCGAGGTTGGGGGAATTACCCCCCGGAACCCTCCTGGGTTTTTCCCCTTTCCAGAAATATTTCCGTATTTTTGCCATGACCCCACTTCCATCTCTGTACGCCTACCCCATCTTGTATTTCCCACTTCCATCGTGGAGGGTACGTAGGTTAAATTAAAGGGAGGTGGGGTAATACTTACATGCTTACATATAAGTGTGGGTTCTTTGGGATTTTTCTTCCCAACTCTGACTAATTGTATCAACGACAGTAACTAGGAGGAAGGGATGACTTAGGGAATCTGTTCTTCACCGCCTAATCTTTTAACATGTAATCCCTCAGGTCATATAATCCCTCAGATCATATAATCCCTAAGATTATCTTACCTTATGTGGTTGTCTTGCAGGTGTCGGGTTTCGTTCTACGGTCTGTATGACGGGCACGGGGGAGCACGGGCGTCTAGCTATGCTGCACACAATCTGTATAAACACATCGGCCAGAGATTCCCTAAGGGTGAATATACAACTTGTATGTTTTAGTAGTACAGTGGAACCTCGCATAAAGACCATCTCGTTATAGAGACCACCCCCAGACCCCTCTATTAAGACCAGTTTCTGTCGGTCCCAAATTGCTTTCCTCTTATTAGATTAGCCTCTCTAAAGAGACCACCTCGCTATGAGACCACAAATCGTTCAGTCCCAAGGGTGGTCTCAATAGAGAGGTTCCACTGTAGTGTATGGTAATGACTATAAGAAGTAACAGAAGTAACGAGACATTGGATTAATGATGCTCTTATCCGTAAGGTCGATTGACATGTATCTATGCATATAAAGACTATGTATGAAATGTAAGGATTTTATTTATACGGTCAATATTTCTGTCAGATTTTCATGGAATTTCATGCTCTATTAGTAGTTTTATAATAGCCAGTGGGCTTGTGGAACTTACCGCATTGTCCTCTATACTTCCAACATAAATCAGTGCCAGCAGGGAATACCACCTTTACTCGGATGTAATGCAATGTTCTTCTGTACAGAAAACATTAACATTATTTAATATCTGCCTTTATTAAATTGATACGAATTAAATGTTACAATATGCTGCCGTATGAAGCATGAACAAATTGTTAAAGATACATATTTCTATTTTTCGTTGACACTGAGTATTGTGATTTTATCAGACATTGTTAATGGCAATATCAGTACAATATTGATTGATGACTATTTCATTCGCACTCTTAATGCAGTATAGAAGTACATTCAACGTGAAAAGGTCTAAAGTAATCTCTTATTTGTCCGTTTCACTTGATACAGGGGGAATGGCCAATATTGAAAAAGATATGAAGAGATGTCTCATTGATGCGTTCAAAAAAACTGATGACGAGTTTCTGAAGCTAGCCACTCGCAAGTAAGTAGCTTTATTCCATGGGCCTTTTTTCTTTTAAACTTTTAGATAAAAATTAAAAGATTGAAGGAAGGCAACTCATCTAAAACAATCATGGGAACGAATCAAGTTGGCATTATGCAGGTTTATTGACGTTCCTGACGCGTTTCACCTTTCTTGGGTTTCTTAAAATAAAAACATTTATGACGTCTGAGAATCAAAAATAAAGGTTCATAATTCAATATTCTTCCTTGAAGGGAATACTAGATAATGAATGGAACTCGGTACTAGAATATTTATTGGATTCGATTTGGGTGGAATCTCGTCCGATAAAAAAAATATTCAATGACAAGCACCTCGTTCCATTCTCTCTGTTGTTTCCACTGCTTTTCATTCGCTGTCAAACCTCACGTCAACACGTCTGAGGCGAAAATGAAGCTCTTGTGTTCGTATTTTAACTCATGTTTGTCTGATTTGATTTGAAATATTCTTTTATTTGCCCAAGTATATATTATGTACAAATGTGTTGCGAACATCTGACCAGAGTCAGGTCTTCCCATCCTCCCAGCAGAGCTTTACTCCTTTCGTTTTCTCAGTCATACGCCCTGCACCATTGTTAGGACTTTTCAGGGATTCATGAATAATTCATCACCCCTCTCATCCAATCACTGGGCTTGCGTCAAGCTTTCTGTACGCACCTATTTTTAGCTGTGCTCACTTGTCCAGGCCCTGTCAGGGCTAGATTAGTAGAATCTGCCCTGCTTTGGGAGGTTGGGTCTTCCAGTCCATTTCTTCACCTGTTACGATTTACAACTCATAGGCTAGGATGACACGACTATTTTTTACCTAGATCGTTAATGAAAATGATTTTTATTTCGAGTACAAAAGTCACTGCTTCCCCTTAGAAGCTTTGACGTAATAGTGGACAGCAGGCTTTGATAGTGCCTTCCTGTTTTGGTGTAGTTTCTGTATCTAAGTTTTTGTCACATGTGTTATGCCCATACATTATACTAAAGCCATTTTCTGCAGGGTTCTAACCAGGATTTTTTCTCAGAGTGGCGCTAGTCGGCGATCCCAGCCCTTTTGCGGGGGGGGGGGGGGGGTATGGGGGGGTTCCCAGAAGAACCCTGACTTCTCTGTCACATGTGTTATACATTATACTAAAGCCATTCCTTCTCTGTCACATGTGTTATACATTATTCTAAAGCCATTCCTTCTCTGTCACATGTGTTATACATTATACTAAAGCCATTCCTTCTCTGTCACATGTGTTATACATTATTCTAAAGCCATTCCTTCTCTGTCACATGTGTTATACATTATACTAAAGCCATTCCTTCTCTGTCACATGTGTTATACATTATACTAAAGCCATTCCTTCTCTGTCACATGTGTTATACATTATTCTAAAGCCATTCCTTCTCTGTCACATGTGTTATACATTATACTAAAGCCATTCCTTCTCTGTCACATGTGTTATACATTATACTAAAGCCATTCCTTCTCTGTCACATGTGTTATACATTATTCTAAAGCCATTCCTTCTCTTCCAGTCGACCAGCGTGGAAAGATGGCACAACTGCCGTCAGTCTTCTTACCGTTAACAACACTTTATACATCAGCAATTTAGGTGATAGTAAGGTGAGTCTTACCTTATGCCAATTATGCAAAGATGGTATAGCAGCACGGGGTTGGCAAAACCAACCACCAGGTGGTGACACATCACATATACATTTATACCCACATACGACACAGGCCCCGTATGTTACTATTAAATGGCCATAACATTTTCGAAGATTCTCCGGGTCTGGTATACCTATACATCAGACCCGGCTCTCTCCCATTATATATAAATTCACCAAAATCTCCACTCCTCATGAAGACTACAACATTCAAACTATAAACTATGGACAAGTTGTAAACATTTAAACAGCTAACTTCAGTCTGTCCTGCTGTATTTGATGTTCTGCCAAACTCTGTGATTATTGCAGGCTGTACTTTGTCGACAAGTTCTCAACTCTGACCGGTTTGTAGCTGTACCTCTCACTCAGGACCATTCGCCATTACAATATGAGGAGAGGATGAGAATACAGAAAGCGGGCGGTCAAGTCAGGTAGGTTGTCAACCATTGTCTCTCACTGTTTGAACTCTTATATGCAGTCCTGGCTCACAGGTATGTCAGTGATTGGACGCCTACTGCGCTAATAGCTTTCCCTGTCTGGAGTAGGCGTCCTAATGGGATTACAATGTAATATTGCTGTTTGGAGCGCCAAAAGGCTTTCCCTCAGTTATGAGGCACTGTCTCAACTCTGAAACTAGACTGGAGAGGCTTTCCCTCAGTTTGGAGGGACTCTCTCAACTCTGAGCCTAGAGTGTATGCATGTTGCTCTTGCCTTCATAACGGCCGCTGCATGCGTTCCCTCCGGCTGCTAAGACCCTCTTATATAAAATCGTTAGAAAATGTACAATTGGTAGCTCTATACACTTAGAAAATTCTTCCATTTTTGTGATGTTTAAATTAAAACCCTGACCTGGAACCAGCGTTCGCCAGTTAAAATATATTTGTTGTTGTTTGTACTTTTATTTATCCAACGATCTAAGCTCCCAACATTTAGGGAGGATTTCAAGCCCTGCCGGACAATATTGTTTTAAGAATATTATATTATAATGCTGACCAATATTGTTCTTCCCGCTCAGAGATGGACGTGTGATGGGTCAGTTAGAGGTTTCTCATATATAGTACTACATGTGTTATAATGCTGACCAATGTTGTTCTTCCCGCTCAGAGATGGACGTGTGATGGGTCAGTTAGAGGTTTCTCCTATAGTATTACATGTGTTATAATGCTGACCAATGTTGTTCTTCCCGCTCAGAGATGGATGTGTGATGGGTCAGTTAGAGGTTTCTCATATATAGTACTACATGTGTTATAATGCTGACCAATGTTGTTCTTCCCGCTCAGAGATGGACGTGTGATGGGTCAGTTAGAGGTTTCTCATATATAGTACTACATGTGTTATAATGCTGACCAATGTTGTTCTTCCCGCTCAGAGATGGACGTGTGATGGGTCAGTTAGAGGTTTCTCCTATAGTATTACATGTGTTATAATGCTGACCAATATTGTTCTTCCCGCTCAGAGATGGACGTGTGATGGGTCAGTTAGAGGTTTCTCCTATAGTATTACATGTGTTATAATGCTGACCAATGTTGTTCTTCCCGCTCAGAGATGGACGTGTGATGGGTCAGTTAGAGGTTTCTCATATATAGTACTACATGTGTTATAATGCTGACCAATGTTGTTCTTCCCGCTCAGAGATGGACGTGTGATGGGTCAGTTAGAGGTTTCTCCTATAGTATTACATGTGTTATAATGCTGACCAATGTTGTTCTTCCCGCTCAGAGATGGACGTGTGATGGGTCAGTTAGAGGTTTCTCCTATAGTATTACATGTGTTATAATGCTGACCAATATTGTTCTTCCCGCTCAGAGATGGACGTGTGATGGGTCAGTTAGAGGTTTCTCCTATAGTATTACATGTGTTATAATGCTGACCAATATTGTTCTTCCCGCTCAGAGATGGACGTGTGATGGGTCAGTTAGAGGTTTCTCCTATAGTATTACATGTGTTATAATGCTGACCAATATTGTTCTTCCCGCTCAGAGATGGATGTGTGATGGGTCAGTTAGAGGTTTCTCATATATAGTACTACATGTGTTATAATGCTGACCAATGTTGTTGTTTCCCGCTCAGAGATGGACGTGTGATGGGTCAGTTAGAGGTTTCTCGCTCACTGGGAGACGGACCTTTCAAGAAACTGGGCGTCTCAAGTATTCCAGACGTGAAGAAATGTCTGCTCACAGAATCTGACAGGTAAAGGTACTTTGTGGGTCGGGTTGGCCCAAAATCTCATTTAAGAACCAATATTTATCAAATACACACAAGAGGGAGGGACGTTTTTATTTTATTTTTTTCATTTTTTAAGTTTTATTCATCATATCCTGCCCTCTTAGTGCATGCAATACTAAAACAAGGAATTGATTCAGTTTTTCATGAATTCTTTTTAGTATTTTGGGGGGTTTTCTACCTGATTAGCTACCAGCTTATTTCTCAAAAACACATCTTGTAATTCTTTTTCAAATATACATAATATCGACATAAGAATAAATGATATTTTGATATATTATTTTCCGTTCATACTCCAAACATGATGTAATAATTGATTGGAAGGACTCTCCACTTTGAGCCTAGAATGATATTACTTTACCTCTACGGCAGCAGTCTCCTGCTTCTTCAAACTCTTTACTTGTGACGTCATATTTGCTGTAGATATATCCTGATTGCTTGTGATGGACTTTGGAAGCGCTTTGATAACGAATCTGCCATAGCCTATGTCAACAATATTTTATCCGTAAGTAGAAGCATTTTACCTCACATCTCTTTATCTTTGATCAGTTGGGAATATATGTACAACTCTTTTCCATCCATCTCTCACACACCTTCATCTTTCCTTCTCTTTTTCCTCTCCCCCTCTTTCTCTATCTATATACCTATCTATCTGCCTTCTCTTTCCTCATTTCTCTTATTTACCTACCTATCTAACGCCCCTCTCTTTCCTCCCTCTCTCACTCTCCCCCCCCCCCCCCGCCTCTCTCTCTCTCTCTCTCTCTCTCCCCTCCTCCCTCTCTGTCTCCTCTCTCTCTCACTCTCCCCTCCTCCCTCTCTCTCCCTCTCTCACCCCCTCCCTCTCTCTCCCTCTCTCACCCCCTCCCTCTCTCTCTCCCTCTCTCTCACTCTCTCCCCTCCTCCCTCTCTCTCTCTCTCCCCCTCTCTCTGCCCTCCTCCCTCTCTCTCTCCCTCTCTCTCTCCCCTCCCTCTCTCTCTCCCTCTCTCTCCCCTCTCCCCTCCTCCCTCTCTCTCTCCTTCTCTCCATCTCTCTTTTTCTGTCTCTCTCTCCCCTCCTCCCTCTCTCTCTCCCTCCCTCTTGAATTTTGCTCCTTTGTAATCTGTTAGGTGTGAAATAAAAGAATTTGTATTATTATTTTTTTTTTTATCGTATAGTTTCCCCCCTTCCCTCCCGCTGTCTCAGTACAATATCTGACCTTGTGTCTGACTTCTCTATGACAATGCCTGACCTTGTGTCTGACCTCTTCATGACAATGTCTGACCTTGTGTCTGACCTCTCCATGACAATGTCTGACCTTGTGTCTGACCTCTCCATGACAATGTCTGACCTCGTGTCTGACTTCTCTATGACAATGTCTGACCTTGTGTCCGACCTCTTCATGACAATGTCTGACCTTGTGTCTGACCTCTCCATGACAATGTCTGACCTTGTGTCTGACCTCTCCATGACAATATCTGACCTTGTGTCTGACCTCTCCATGCCAATGTCTGACCTGGTGTCTGACCTCTCCATGCCAATGTCTGACCTGGTGTCTGACCTCTCCATGCCAATGTCTGACCTTGTGTCTGACCTCTCCATGCCAATGTCTGACCTCGTGTCTGACCTCTCCATGACAATGTCTGACCTTGTGTCTGACTTCTCTATGACAATGTCTGACCTTGTGTCTGACCTCTCCATGACAATGTCGACCTTGTGTCTGACCTCTCCATGACAATGGCTGAACTTGTGTCTGACCTCTCCATGACAATGGCTGAACTTGTGTCTGACCTCTCCATGACAATGTCTGACCTCGTGTCTGACCTCTCCATGACAATGGCTGAACTTGTGTCTGACCTCGCCATGACAATGTCTGACCTTGTGTCTGACCTCTCCATGACAATGTCTGACCTTGTGTCTGACCTCTCCATGACAATGTCTGACCTTCCATGCCAATGTCTGACCTTGTGTCTGACCTCTCCATGACATGTCTGACCTCTCCATGCCAATGTCTGACCTTGTGTCTGACCTCTCCATGACAATGTCTGACCTTCCATGCCAATGTCTGACCTGGTGTCTGACCTCTCCATGCCAATGTCTGACCTCGTGTCTGACCTCTCCATGACAATGTCTGACCTCGTGTCTGACCTCTCCATGACAATGTCTGACCTTGTGTCTAACATCTCTTGCAGGACACAGACGTAGAAGCAACAGAGACAAAAACAGCTGAAGACATCAAATTCGAGACAGCCACAAACCGGTTAGCTAGTGAGGCTGTACGACGCTTAAGTGCGGACAATGTTACCGTCATTTTAATTGCCATATCACATCCTAAGTAAAGCCAATTGTTCATTAAGCTATTTTAACTTAATACTGTCGCCGCACAGACGGCTGGAGTGATATCAATATTATTATAATTATTATTATTATTATGCCATCTTCCCAATGTATAGGATCTGCGATACTGAGTTATTTTATGTTTGAGGTTTCGTCGTAGAAGGTGGGTTGTCTCGAGCAGCCTTCCTCTCTTATAACCCTCCTCCACTACATTGCACAAAGTAAGCAAGCCACTTTCAAAGACTTGCGATTCTTGGTCGCAGAGAGATCACTTGTAGACGCAAGAAAGTAGACAAACACTTGCAATCAAAAAGCGGGTGGCGAATCGCCTGCAAGAACATAAAAATCGTTTGATTTATCTGCGCCCGAATCGGTAGTCGCATGCAATCGCAAGCCATTGGGATCTAGTTGAGGAGTGTGATAAGTTTTCTCTAGACAAATGCAATAATCTCTCTATAGACTTTTGAATAGCCAATGAGTGTACTCCTTCATGTACTGTATAGGTAACTGACGTAACCTAAGCCAACTTATGATTAAAGTTAGACACGATTCCCCCCAGTATTGTACGATTCTATCAACTAATGAGGCTTGCATTATTCCCTGGTCATTTATGTTATTTATGTTAAAAGAGAAATGTGGAGAAATGCAGTTTCAACAAATGGCGGTCGAATAGGGGAGTTGCATCGGCTACTGCGCATGTCTGTCGTGAAGGACTGTGAGATTACTGGGGTTCATTTTGTACTTTATGATTCATTCTTTAATTTTTTTCTCAAAAATCAAACCTGGGCATGTTTTGTTCAGTTAACATTGACCGGGATGTCCCTCCCTCTCTTCCAGTGCTGCCACTTTTTACTTTTTTTTTAAAGTATATACTTTTGTTTTGCCTTTTCCTTGAAAAATACTTTTTTTGTCTATACTTTTTTTGTCTATACTTTTTTTTAAAGCATTTCCAACAAAAAATAGACTTGTGATGCTTTTCATACTTTTTGGGGGCTGATGAAATCTTTTATATGCAAGGCTTATTTTAGAAGCTGGCGAAAGCTTTTTCTAAGAATTTTGTTAATGAAAATGCCCTTTGAAACAGCTGGAATATTATAGTTTGTATTGCCCACTTTTTTTGCGGGTCTGATGATACTTTTTGTTGCTGGTTTCTGTACTTTTTTTCAGGAGAACGTGGGTGGCAGCACTGCTCTTCAGTCATGGGGGTAGAGGGTGTGTGTTCTCTAGTATTTATGAGTTAGTTTATTATTAATGAAGTGTGAGGATGATAAGTGAATTTCCATTTAGTAAATTCTGCTATGTTAGACTGAAACATGAAAAATACTAGGTTTATCTTAGTAAGGTTTGTATTGCCTTGAGTCAAGTAATCATTTTCGGTTATGTTGATGAAATATTTTTTATTCATGTTTGTGGTTTTAATTTTTAACGATACAAGAAATGTTAGAAAATACATATTTCTGGTAACCAGATATGTATATTATGTATTTTGAACCTCAGTTGTTACACATTTTATCTTAAACTTTGGTTATTTGAAGGTATTGGCCAGGCATAATAGGGGATTTGCATAGCCGCCATTTTTAATCTAGATTCTCATGCAATTATGGGACGAATGGTACAGTGTAAAATCTATAGAAAACATGTCATGTTATGGGTGCTCCAGTGTGTTTTACATGTGTTAAGTGTTTTACATGTTTTCATAACACAAGCCTCCATCCTTCCCATCATGCATTTGGTTTTCACAGATCATTTATGCAAGCTAGGATATTGGTCAAAACATTCTTGCAATTTTTGATAAAAAAGTTTCCAAATATTAGGATGTCAGATTCCCAAAGAATCCATCCCAGGATGCATTGTAAGAGACATGCGCAGTGGCACATGCAACTCCCCTATTGTACATTTTCTGTCGCCCTGGTCCATCCACAATCCATTGCGTGTCAGAAACATATGTCGATGCAATTCGCCTATTTTCATCTATTTCCGTTGGGATCGCCATATTTTAAGAAATTATTTGAAACTTGAAGCTGGTTGCATTAATTTCCTGCATGTAACAACCATTCTTTGTTGTCAGTTGAATGTAATCACATCAATATTAGATTAATTCCCTCGAAGGTTGATAACCTTTAATCTCTTACGCGGACCATAAATTCTTTTGTTGACTAAAAAGAAATGTGTATTTTGACGAGAAGTATTATCGGCACCATTTCATTTCATGTACATAGGAAATTCTCGTTAACATGAATTGGCATGAAATAGAATGAACTTGATCAAGTAAACCACGGTATTTTTTACAAACAATGGGGTCGTGTTTACACTACACCAACCATAAGAATTTATGGTCTACATTCTACGTAGTATCTCAGCATTTATCCGTACAGATCCTGGTTAAAGTTGCATTCCCTGCTAATTCCCCTCAAAAATGAAATTTTCTATTTCTACAACTCTGGGTGTAAAACCCATTCACCTCCCAAGTTATTCACTTTGGCAGAGCTATATATAGCCCTGATTTTGGTGAACGCCAGAATCACACAATTTTAAATATGGCGCTCTTTTAGGGGCTAACAAATTTTCCCCAAATTGCCATGGAAAAAAACACTTTATTCAAATGAATTCATGGGGAAAAACACTTTATTCAAATGAATTCATGGGGAAAAACACTTTATTCAAATGAATTCATGGGGAAAAACACTTTTATGTATTCAAATCTTCCTGTCCACAAAGCTAAAGATCAGTTAAAAAAGATTAAATCTGGGTCAATTTAGCAGGAAATGCAGCTTTGATTGCCCTATTTAGGTCTCAATCAATGTCTCTTGTCTACAAACCAGTCGTAGGAATACTGTACATTTATATACTTGTATAAGAATTCTAATACAGAATTTACATGGAATTATACCACCGACTTTACTAGAATCATAACCATGAATGTCTTTGTGTACTATTACCCATGCCCATCTATCATTTCGCTAGCTAACCATTAATTAGTCTCATCTTCACCGACTCCATAACATTGACACATCCTCATTCTAAGGCTGAAGTCGTTTAAACATTATTAACTTGTCACCTAGTGTCTTAAATATGTCCACATCTTTGTTAATTAACTACTGGTGCCAGCATTATGTCATGGATTAAGCTTTAACAACGCTCTCGCGAGACCACACTCGCGCTCACGTGACTTCCTACGTCATCATAACGCCGCCGCCATCTTGATTCATGTTTCATACGACTCCATTACTGTTCCCTAATCAGCAGACGACAATCTGACGTCTTTCATAACATGTAGTATTTATTATTGTAATTATTATATTATGTAATCACTTGAGTCATTTATGGCCAAGGTTGCAGTTTTGTTTTTGTTTTTGAACAGTGGATAGTTGGTGTAGATAAAGTATACAATCTATTATACATGTAGAAATTGTTTATGTATAGATACATCGTTATTAAAAGTGCGTATATATATATACATGTATACATTCTTATATACATTGGTTTCCTCGCATTGCCTTACTGCTTTTACTTTTTGTTTCCTAGAGTATTTTACTCCCTACACTTTAAGATGTCCAACCGAATTTGTGTTCGTGTGCCTGCTAAAATTCCCTTCTAAATTCTCCTCATGTTGTGGTTTTCTTAATTTTTAGTTCCCACATTCATCTTAATTTACCATATTCATTAACTGGTGATACAAAATATGACAGAAAACACAGAATAGGTTATCGCAGTAAGTCATCATCAATAAGAAATCGATTACAATATGATGAAATGATGTTAAATAAAGATTTTTCAGAATTCAAAGATGGATTCGCTCCGTGTATTCTTGACGAATGGTCCAAGATGACTTTAAGTGTTTTAAGTTTTGTTGATGAAATTGTATCTTATAAGAAATTCACCAACCAATATTTTGCAATTCATCGTAACCGATCCTCAGAACCGAACTTATACAAACAAATAATACATAGGAGGGTATAGTGTTCAAGGGACCTAAAGCAACCAATCCTCTCCTAACACATACACAATTCATAAGACAGGGTCTCCATGGGGCATTGAAAATCCAAATGGGCATATTGGATGAAGGGCCTGGAAAATCATTATGTGGGCCTTAAATCATAATGTGATCAATTAAATGGCCTTGAATTTTTTGAAGATTCTGTTTCTTACTGTACACTTTCCCCTGACTGGCCCCTAGCTCTCACACCTTCAACAGAGTGTCTCACAAAGTAAAAGTTGAAACAGTGATTGATATAAGATATAGATATAAAACTGGTTAAATACATCATTGGTCTATGAACATTAACTAATTACGGTTCTGAAACATTGATATCAGCCTGAAAATCAGTAAAATAGGCCTGGCATGGCCTTGAAAAGGCTGGAATGTATTCAGTCCCAAGGTGCAGAGACCCTGTGTGTATTGATACGAGACTACAAGTCCTGCCTCCAGTACTGCTACTGTGGACGTGGGTCTATGTGACACCCCATAGGAGGCACTTGTTACCTGGTCATATGCACAGTGATTCATTTTATCATTTACACTTCAAAACAAAGTGATTAATTCTTTTATTTGCACTAAATATAAAGTGATTTATTCTATTATTTACACTAGATATGAAGTGAATAATTCTATTATTTACACTTAAAAACAAAGTGAATAATTCTATTATTTACACTTAAAAACAAAGTGAATAATTCTATTATTTACACTTAAAAACACAGTGATTAATTCTATCATATTCACTTCAAAACAAAGTGAATAATTCTATTATTGACACTAGATATGAAGTGAATAATTCTATTATTTACACTTAAAAACAAAGTGAATAATTGTATCATATTCACTTAAAAACAAAGTGAATAATTCTATTATATTCACTTCAAAACAAAGTGAATAATTCTATTATTTACACTTAAAACAAAGTGATTAATTCTATTATATTCACTAAAAACAAAGTCATTAATTCTATTGTATTCACTTAAAAACAAAGTCATTAATTCTATTATTGAAACTTAAAACAAAGTGATTAATTCTATTATATTCACTTAAAAACAAAGTGATTAATTCTATTATATTCACTTAAAAACAAAGTCATTAATTATATTATTGAAACTTAAAACAAAGTGATTAATTCTATTATATTCACTTAAAAACAAAGTCATTAATTATATTATTGAAACTTAAAACAAAGTCATTAATTCTATTATATTCACTTAAAAACAAAGTCATTAATTCTATTATTGAAACTTGAAAAATAAAGTGGATAATTCTAATAATTACACTTCAAAACAAAGTGGATAATTCTATTATTTACACTTCAAAACAAAGTGGTTAATTTATATTATACACACTTCAAAACAAAGAGAGAAAAATAGCAACATCTGCACATGGCATCCTTTTACAACCTGCATGTACTCTTAATTAACAAGAAAATAATGAAATAGATATTATATCTATGGACCTGTATGGTTCCCATCCCTTTTACTAGTTATCAATTTAACAGTACAAAATATGTTGACAGGTGAATTCTGTCTTTCTCTTAAAGATCACTATCCATCTTCCAAATCCCCTTTATTTCAAATTACAATAAGTTAGTGAAATGGTGTTTTCTGTTTATATTTTGAATCACAGCTGGTCTCAATAAAACTTGAGTAAACAGTGATAATTTCGCCACATTTACCCAGATATATACATGTATAAGGGAGTAGGGACAGACTATCAAATGTCTGATAATTTATTGTATTAGTGTATAATATCTATGCATAGCCACCTTCCATGTATTTTTGAGTTTTATCATTGATCCATTTGAAAGGTTTCAATAGAGAACAAGTAAATTAAACTTAGTGGGAAATGTCTTCTTTCACTGCGTAGTGCAAGCATTGACACCACTCCCTTATTTCCGACCTCCCTAGTTTACTAGCTAAACTATGGGAAGTCATTTATATACATAACTCCATCCATTCCGCCAACATGCAGTAGGATCAGGCCAATCAGGAAATAAGATGCTTGTCCAATGGCTATAATCTAACTTAGGTTTCCTGATTGCCATCCTATGATTCACATTTTGGCAGAATGGAGTTATGTATATAAATGGCTTTCCATACTAAACCATGTGACAATGAAGCCAACCGAAGACTTACACAGATCGTCCTTTACATGTGCGTCCAAGGCTATTCTAAATTAAGCGGTGTTGATTATTTATTACTGGGTGTGTTGCTGTGTTAATACTGACTTTGTGTACTGTACTATCCAGCACTGTGTCCTACTGTGCCCTGAAGCAACTAAATACCTGATGGTATGTTTCTGTGGGATTTATTTTGCAACAAGGTGAATGTGAAGATGGATTGCGGGGCCGTGTAACCGAGAATCAGTGTTGCCTCCATTACTGTATCACCATAGGTTTTCATCAGAATTAATTTTGTTTCTGTGTATCATTGACACACCAAATTGTAGAGCATGTTATGCACAGGTATGTGCAAGTTTGGTCATATTGAAAATATTTTAGAAAAAGAAAAGTGAATTGTTATTATGAAAATATTGAGGTCCTCTACCACCTATAATGACTCAAAACAATCAGATTTTGAGAATTTTGGAAAATGTTGACTTTGGTTATAAATATTGTGGAAATTGAAAGAGATTTGGCAATTTGTTAAGCTTCTAAATCTACTGATTTCAGTACATAAACTGAGTACTTGCATCACTGTGTACAGTTCCAAGACTCAGCTGTTAGGCATGTACTACTTTATCTCTATTGACATCATTATAATCCCACTGCATCAATTGTAAAAACGCCACCAGGGGGCATTGCTTCACCCAGATTAAATAAAATCTTTATTTTTTAAATGAAATCTTTTTCATTAGATATTGTACCGCAGGCAAACATATTTCCCAGGTTTCAGGATTTCCACCAATACATTAAATGTGTATAAACAAATTGCAACAATTTTATATTTATTAGAAATTTTTAATGAAGTAATCAATTTGTCTCTACTCGATATGGTGATGCTGTTGCAATAAAGTTATGACTCAACAAATGAGGAGTAAGACGATCCCCCTTACATTAAGCAAAACACTGTCCTGATTTGTGTCTTCAATTTGCCCATCGCCAGCCAATATTTCAGTCACATATATGTTGCAAAGTAAAGGGTTTCTCCCATCATGATGTCTCTCTAATGCCAAGAATTATATGTTGTCATAGAGACTGTTTGGCCAAGGTATAAACAAAACATCCCGACATTACTGTCCCTCATGATCATCAAACTATTAGAAATAAAACTGGCATCGCGCTTTTTTGTAACCTGTTACTTTGTGGTTTTTACTTTATAATAGTCTGTAATAAACAGTTGACCCTCCAGTATCTACCTTGTGTGTACACTTGAATACGATCTGCAGTAGTGGCTCCTGTGCCCATGTTTCCATCATTCACACTGAAGAAAAGTTCATTATCTGCCTCATTGAATGGTAATATATCAGGCAAAGTTGGAATCAATGTGGCCAGTTAGTGGGAGAGAGACCACTTAAAGGATCAGTTAGTAGGTTAGAGACCGATTAAAGGGTCAGTTAGTGGGTTAGAGACCACTTGAAGGGTCAGTTAGTGAGATAGAGACCACTTAAAGGGTCAGTTAGTGGGTTAGAGACCATTTAAAGGGTCAGTTAGTGGGTTAGAGACCACTTAAATGATCAGTTAGTGGCATAGAGACCACTTAAAGGGTCAGTTATTGTGTATTGGGTCAGTTAATTGGATAGAGACCGCTTGAAGAGTCAGTTAGTGGGATTAAAGATAAATACCAGCATTGTCAGCACTGCAGCAGGCGGGAATTCAAGGAACTAATGCATGAGACAATTAATAGAAGTCAATATATTTTGTTCAAACTTTGTAAAAAATGCAAAAAAAACTGGATGTTATCATATTATTTTGTGTTTTAGGGATCAGTGAAGTTTACTTCTCTTCACTATTGATTTCAATGGGGGAAGCTCATTGTGATACAAGTTTAGCTGAATAACTTTTTTTTTAGTTCAATGACCCCTTATTTTTTTTAATTGGGAGGGTAGAATAACATGTCAGCAATGTATATGCAGATTTTAAAGAAAATCGTATGATTCAATCATATGCTATTGGGGAAAATGCAGAAAATACCCGTTTTCCCATAGACTTCTATAGTGAACAGTAATAAATTTCAGTGGTCCCTGAAATAAAAACTAATCCAATGACATATGGTTTTCTTGGGCTTTTTGGGTTCTCCCAACCATGTTCTCTCCAAATCCAAAGTTTAAAGAAAATTCCATGATTCATTCATTTTTTAAGTAAACACTGGTATTTACCTTTAAGTCCACTTAAAGGGTCAGTTAGTGGTTGAGGGACCACTTTGTACAGCCCCAAAGTGTGTGTTTCTTATCTTCATTTTTAACTGACTTAGAGCCATTCAAAGGTGGCCCTCCCACCCTTGCTGCTATTAGCAGTGTAGATTTCAGTATACTGTACATATACATGTCAAGACTTCTACAGAAATATGGCACAGCTCTGACATTAGCACCCTGGACTATGTAATTAAATTTCTTTTTAAACTATTAGGATTCATATCAGCCACATTTGTAGCCACTCAAGTACTAGCCACAATGGTTCCACAAACTAGATCTTTGTATTATAAGTTTGCAACACAAAGCGACAGTAGGTTGGACTTCTCTCCACACACTATTTAATCTAAAAGACCTTTTATCAGGCGGACAGAATTTGATGATGTTATAAAATCTAAGTGAAAACAAAAGATAAGCTAGATTTGGGTGTATTATGATCAGCCTTTAGAAACAGTTGCTAAGAAATGGGAAGAAAAAGCACAAATAAAAAGATGGTTTTATACTTTTATTGCTTATATCACCCAATATTATCACCACGTTTCAATACACCCCCAACATGTCATGTGCATTTCGTTTTTCCAAAATCAATACAAGTTAATTAGTGTATATCTGTACCGGGATGTGGTGTAACCAGCTCACGGGACGTCTTATCAAGAGACCCATGATGGCATCTACATTCAAGGTTTCAGAAGGCGCTAACACAACTCAAGGACCTAGATACACATGAAGAAACCCTGGCCACATAAGCTACGTGGCCAGTTACTGACATAACAAATAATGCATTTGGGTAAAGTGAACATCTGGTCACAATTACAAAAGTTTGGTCCAAAATCCTATGATTTTCATGGAATTAATTCTGCTTTTGTTCAAGTTGAGAAGAGCCAATGTTTTCCACCTCCGTGAGAAGGGAGCTAAGGTGGAGTCTTTAAGGTCTCTTTATAAGCGAGACTTTTGCTATAGAATTTTTAGAAAGCGTTTAAAAATCATACATTGGAAAGAGAAAACTTATAGCAATCAAGAACTCAATCAAGCAATCAGTCAAACCTAGGTTAACTCGTCTGATAAAAGCCAATCAAGATATTATAGCTCGTGATCATGGAATGTAATTCCTTGGTAAGTGACATTCTGTTCTGTTCTGAGGTCTGCAATCAGAAATTAATACTCCAAGGCGATTCTATTAAATGTTCCTTATAAAAGAGACATTTTATAAGGATTACAGGGCATTCAATTAGGTTTTAAACGACTCGATTCGATCCCATTAACGATTAATTCTAGAATAAGCGACATGGATCGACACTAGTATACCTATTAGAGGGTATCAAAATACAAATTAAACTCAAATTGGGTGATATCAAACTGATACATAACTTTAAAAGCAAATTATCACAAACTGCACGCCTTTGTACCACAGTAGAAAAGTTTCGTTGCACAGAATCGACTTCACCATGCGCGCAATAAGACTTAATTACCATAAGGACAAGAGACAATTAGGTAATTCTGCATCCCAACACCAGGAGGAAGACTTGTACAGCAGGTATGATTGACAAGAGCACATGTATTTAAACACAAACACAGAAAGAAACAATTTGAAAATATTCAAATGACTACATGGATGCTTACAGAGATTTCAAGTAATAAGTCTAGACATTTCCGTTAAAAAGATGAGAGAAACAAGAAACACTGATTGTCTAATATAGATTAGAGACTTACTGAATGAACCAATAGTTTTTCTGCCTGAATGAATGCAAGAACATTTCACAAGTAATCGTGGAAACGATGAGGATAACTCCAAGTAAGATAATGGTTCCTCCAAGGGACTATTAACAACTTTCTACTTCTCCATAGTACATAAAATACATCTCCGCAATTGGACTAAATATTTCTCTTAAGGCTAATGTTAGCATTCTACCCCCACTAACAGTATATGGTACAATATGACCAATATAAACCTCCCCACTTTAGTTATAACTCTCATTCCATCCAAGCACTCTCACACAACACTCCTTTCACTTGATTATAAATTATGCACACAAAGATTTCAAATTCTACATCAGGTTTATGGGACAAGGGAGGAAATCGATGTTCAAGGACGACCTATTTACACTAGGAACAATGAGATTCCCACATATAAAGTTGTTCACAACACTGGTGTAAGCTGGATACACAAGATATCGTTAGTTTACACGTTTATACCGGCACGCACACTGTACGACAAGATACCGTTAGTTTACATGTTTATACCGGCACACACACTGCACGGCAAGATACCGTTAGTTTACATGTTTATACCGGCACACACACTGTACGACAAGATACCGTTAGTTTACATGTTTATACCGGCATGCACACTGCACGGCAAGATACCGTTAGTTTACATGTTTATACCGGCATGCACACTGCACGGCAAGATACCGTTAGTTTACATGTTTATACTGGCATGCACACTGCACGGCAAGATACCGTTAGTTTACATGTTTATACCGGCACACACACTGTACGACAAGATACCGTTAGTTTACATGTTCATACCGGCACATACACACTGCATGACAAGCAGCTTTAAGTACATTTAGAGCCTCATACATGAGAACGTGCAACAGCAATATGTCGATATTGTATATCTGATACTAGATTATCTCCACTTAGCAACATTAGAACATAAAGTAATACATAGGCAACACTAGCCGAATTACAGATCACTAAGGAGCTAGCCAAAGTCACTATGGATGAGGGATTGACAAATTTACCTTAACCTCATGACGTCACCAGTGTCATATGACGTCACATGATATGACGTCACATGACATGCAACAAAACTTTAAGGAACGTATATTTTGTTATTTCATCTCGCTTACAATGATGCGACAACTCTTAACAGTTGCATCACTTTTAAACATGTCACATACATAGAGTCTTGGCTAAGTTCAACAGAATGTGTTTTAGACAAATGGCTTCAACCTGATCAAATCGCACATACATGAATGAATAGATTAATCTCCTCCTACAAGTTACAAAGAATAGGAGGATAATCCTAGTATATAGGGTTTTCATTATCCCCAATTGTTTACAACAATGTTTTTGCAATACAAGAAATTACCATAAAAGTTGTACAATTAAGAGATTTTTTAGACATTGAAATGATGATCGCGGGTAACGAATCACAATCTTAGGGAAAACGGAGAAGCGGGGATTCTCCAAAGTCTGTAACAAAATACGAATTGAACTGAATCGATTCAGTAATTAAACAGATGATCCAGAAAGCAACAAATTTCCAAAATTTACATCTCAGAAATTAAATCAAAATCTTTGTTACAATAAAAAATATCAAAAACAGCAAAGTTACATAAGTACAAGTAAGGGTTTGAAGGCAATAGCCGTGAACTCAATATGATGTCTACGCCTTGTAATGCTGTTTTAGGTGAGAATGATGACCCAACAAGGGACAACAAGTTTTATCAAAGGACAGCCTTTGCCTTTCCAACATATCATACCATATCATATCATACATATCATTGGAAAAAGAAAATTACTATACAATTTGAGCAAACATGCAAACAAATGTAATTGATTTGTGTTGCTCAAAACGAAAATAACCAAATGTTATATTTGTTGTTAATTTTGCACAAGTAATTAACTTATGTAAAATGTACTTGAAAGAAAACATTTAAACACAACCTGTGGAAGGGCAAACTGGTGAATGAGGTTGGATCAGCTTGCGGAGGGTGGGTTGGGGAGCTGTATATAGGGTAAAGGTATATACGTGGCTGCATGCAGGTGCGTTAACATATATATGTATGCCACAACAGTAACTTATACCACCCTGGACACCCGCTGCACTACGCCAGCCCATATACGGCACAATAATTCATCTAAATTATATATTTTACAAAATATGAAATAAACTGCCTCAATCTGGACGCTAGGTGAGTGTAGGGGACATAACACAGCCATACACATGTAGCAGCAGACCACTGTGACTTCCACCCCGGCAATATCATCTAGCACACGAATAAAGTAGATAACAAAGATTAAAGCTATGGAGCTATATACTATGTGCTAAAGCAAATATAAAAATACAAATATGACATAATAAGATTCCCATGCAGTGGTCCGAGGCAGTGGTAAACCTAACCCAAGTAAACAAAATTAATTTTAATTAATTAATTATAACAAAAGTTGAAAAGAAGCCCGCGCGTGGCTGCAGGCTGGTTTATATGCCTCCCGGGTGAAGGCCACAGCAGTCCGACCTAAACAAGCTTTGCCTTGCCAGAATCACATACAAATCCTGCTTCAAAAATATAAGATTTTGTCTTCCAATATTTTGTCTTTGTACATGAGAAAATACAGAGCCCAAACCCTCACCCCTATCCTTCCATTCCGCCTACACTCTGTTTGAGACCTACTGAGTCAATGGTAACCCTACGGCGAGCCGCTCCAAGTAGATCTCAAATAGAGTGTACAGCTTATCATACGAGACGCACCAGTCACACCAACGCCACCTGGCTCAATTACCAGGAACTTCTCAGTATCGCCACATGGCGGCCATCTCTCACACTACTACACAGTGGCGTCACCTAGAATTCGTCATGGAAACTGCGGCCGGTGTTGACAACCTTGCTGCCCAGGAAGAGTTCAAAGTTCTCCAGCATCTCACTCAGCGACACCTTGTTATCTTTGTTGTTGTCGGCGAGCTCTATTAGGTTCTGCGACTCCAGTTTAGAGTGCTGTGGGTTCTTAGGGTCGACGTATTTCTGGAAAATAAACAGCAGAACGTTAGTGGGGCTTCTTTGAAAAGGGAGGTAAACCCTAGTACCCGATTGCTTTGTAAACTACATTGATAAATTGTCTGCCACCTTACTGTATTAGTATGTTATTGTAAGATTATTTTCAAATCTGTCATCAAATACAGGAAATATCTCACCATTTCATTGTCGCAATAAATTATCTTGTACTTAGTTAGTAATTTTAGTTTCTATAGGTCTGTAGCATGGCATACACGGGAAGACCAGATTCTTAAATCTCAAGAGCATAAGTTATGCTCTTGAGATTTAAGAATCTGGTCTGGTTATGGTTAGAATCTGGTTATGCCATAACCAAATGTGTATCTCTTAGTCTTGTAGATAAAGAATTTATCATTACTATTTTATGGTATATTATAACTCAAAACATTCCTACAGACTTCTTCTGGGGGTAAAATAACATTTCTGCGACTTTAGATTCAATTTTCTGGGACACATGAGATATTACTGACTTTAAGTTCGTCCTTGTTGACGACGCCGTCCTTGTTGAGATCTATAACGTCCTTGAACTCCTTCCTCCGCTCGTCCTGCCAGAGTCGGTCCGACTCCTTCCACTGCTCGTCCACCTCACCAGGTGGCAGTGCGGCAAACTCCTCCTCCGTCACGATGCTGTCATGGTCCTTATCTGTGGTACGAGTTAAAGTTATCTGTTAATTCTCATCATCTTCCTGATTACATTTAACAATTTCCCACGGCAGATTTAACATATTTATTAGAGTAAGATGTGGATGGAGTGTGTGGTTGGTTTGGAGATACCACGTAAACTTTAGTCACTAGAAAACTAAATCGTCTTGGATTAGAGGAGAAACAGAAAAAAACAGATGTAGTGTCAATTTGCCTGCAAACCCCTAGTGGATTATAAGGTCAGGGGAGGAGTAGTAACAAGGCCAGCTAGCAACACTGGCCACAGCACTACACAGGCAGTCAACCTAAATTCTCTAGACTATCTTGTACCATACGCCACACGTAACATGGGTACAATATTCTCAGTTAATTCTGATCAGTCAACAATTGCCAGTCAAAAATTTAGCATGTGTTACGGTGATATTACCACACTGTCTTTATCTGGGGACATAATATGGTCAACTATTAATGGTGGTCCATGGAATATTGACCCTCTCTCTATATGCATAAACGTGGTTACTAATCTACATTTTACTTTTTTACATATATATAATGGTATGTTCATGAGGGATGTGAGAGACACAGAGAAAACTAACCTAAATTCTCGAGAATATCCTGCACCATACGCAGCAGCATGTTCTCACTCTGCTCTGGATGTCTGAAGTTCCTGAACTCATCCATGGTCAGTTTGTTGTCCTGTGGATCCTCGTCAGCCTCCGCCCAGCGGAACTTGAACCGAATGAGTTGTTCCTTGTCTGAAATACACCACAACAGTCACACGGTAACACTCGGACTGAGGCATTTTTTTTATTATCATTACAAACAAAGTTGTTCCTTGTCTGAAACACACCACAACAGTCACACGGTAACACTCGAGTGTGGTGGTTTTTTCTCATTATTACAAACAAAGGCCTTACATTTGTGATGTGTCTCAGGAAAATGAGTCATAAGTCGCAAAAAAATAGATTTTGAGATATTGTCATATTTGAAAAGATGAAATCAAGCCGATTCCAATGATAGTAAACAGTCTAATAATCTAATAAATATTTCTAGATTTTAATTTTCATATTTTCGTTTTTGAAAAAAAAGTTTCCAATATTTTGGGGGTAAATAAACAGTAAAGTAAGTAAATGTAGTCTATATGATGACCTTTAAAATGAAAGGATATATTACATAGATAGTCCTGAAATTTGATATATCGTTTGATATAGATATGAGTGATAAGCCCTCTAAAAATTAGAACATTCCAATAATGTGATCTCGTGAAAAAAACACTTTGAAAAATATTAATTTTGCAACTTATGACTCATTTTCCTGAAACACATCACATTTAATCACATTAATAAAGAGGCATGTAGACCTAGTGGATGTTCTCGTGCGTTGCCTCTCAAGAATAGGCTAATATTATATAAAGGTTACTCGATACACAACAAGTTCTGTAATATCATAGACATATATCCATTACTCGTTACCAATATTCACTAAAGTACCATTCAATGAACTATTACCAGCATAACCAGAAGACATCCTTTTACATATACTTCAGAAATAATATACATCAATTCTCATCGTATCATCTTTCCATACCGAAGATTACATACTATATCGACTCACAAACAAACTCACACTGAGTCCATTAGTCATGGCCTTACTCCTCCCATTATACTTCCTTACTCCTCCCATTATACTTCCTTACTCCTCCCATTATACTTCCTTACTCCTCCCATTATACTTCATAGTTAACACTCGGACTGAGGTATTTTTTATTATCATTACAAACAAAGTACATTTAATCACATTAATAAAGACGCATGTATAGAGGACACGAGTGAAAGAAAATGTCAGCTTAATTTCATTGTGCTGGCTGCCAAATCCTATATACATAAGCAAAGATTGTTCGGTAATAATAATGTAGTGTTGGAAGTATTTTCAAAAGAATTTGAAAGAAGGCTAAACGCCATGAGCATAGCATCTAACTATAATGTTTCAATCGGTAAAGCCTTTAAAGGCTGGAGAGGTTTTTACAGGCCCTTACAGAGGAGATAGAGAAACCTCCGAGGTAATTTACACATTCCTATTAGCCAAATATTTCCTTACATGTGTTGGTGTGTGTGATATATAAATAAAAAATATTGTGGTTTCTATATTACGTACGACTGAAAGAAAATAAATGGTTTTGACAAAAAGTTGTCTTGCTATATAGAATGTATTATCAACATAATGACGTGTCTATATATTATGTAGCGGGACCTCAACTATGTGGCGGGGGTTGTTGTGGCAAGACCCACTGTTCACAATACAATAGGCGCAGGATTTGAAGGGGTAATACAGATATTCTCTGCATAGGTAACAGATAGTAATAATGTGTAACTAAATACATCAATGGTCAGTGTGCATGGGGGGATATGTCCAGCCTATATAACAACCCTTCAAACAAGTACATGGGGGGATATGTCCAGCCTATATAACAACCCTTCAAACAAGTACATGGGGGGATATGTCCAGCCTATATAACAACCCTTCAAACAAGTACATGGGGGGATATGTCCAGCCTATATAACAACCCTTCAAACAAGTACATGGGGGGATATGTCCAGCCTATATAACAACCCTTCAAACAAGTACAAGGGGGGATATGTCCAGCCTATATAACAACCCTTCAAACAAGTACAAGGGGGGATATGTCCAGCCTATATAACAACCCTTCAAACAAGTACATGGGGGGATATGTCCAGCCTATATAACAACCCTTCAAACAAGTACATGGGGGGATATGTCCAGCCTATATAACAACCCTTCAAACAAGTACAAGGGGGGATATGTCCAGCCTATATAACAACCCTTCAAACAAGTACAAGGGGGGATATGTCCAGCCTATATAACAACCCTTCAAACAAGTACATGGGGGGATATGTCCAGCCTATATAACAACCCTTCAAACAAGTACATGGGGGGATATGTCCAGCCTATATAACAACCCTTCAAACAAGTACAAGGGGGGATATGTCCAGCCTATATAACAACCCTTCAAACAAGTACAAGGGGGGATATGTCCAGCCTATATAACAACCCTTCAAACAACATTAGATATAAATAAAGACTATTGACTAGATTACTAACCATCAGCCTCTAGTGGGATCGTCTCGTAATCCTCCATGTGCTGCTCTGCCTTCTTCTGGTCGTGACCTTTGGCCATGAGGAACTGGATGTGGAACTCTCGCCACGTGATGTCACCTGCAGCAGTAAATCACTCTGGTTATATAAGGGTCAGATTTTCAGAAAATGTACAATTGGCAGCTCTTCACATTTAGTAAATTCTGCTAAATTAGACTGCAATTTGGCCAATACTAGGTAAATTCGTGTATATTCGGCATTGCCTTGATTCTAGCAATCTGTTTGGTTAGGTTGAACTGTATTTTGAACTTTATTTTCGTCTGAAATTTGGGTTATTTGAGAAGATTGGGGAACTTGAATTGTACATTTTCTGAAAATCTGACCCATATACATATAGAGATTTTCTATAGAGTACATGGAAGTCTGGCATTCAGTATCTGCACATTACAGGTCTTCCTACTGAACCTCTCATGTTCAATGTCTTTCCAATACATGTCTAAAGAGTTTCGTGCATAATGGACGGTAACATAACAAATCTAATATCAGCAATTTACAGTATGATAAAACAGCGGAAACATTCCCAGCCGCTTCCATACTAGCTGGGGCAGTACTTGACACGAAGATAATCGTGGCATAACGCTTTATATGCGGTTAGATGCATTTAACAATCAATAGTACATATTACTTAGATATATTTATACGATAATTGATTGTACATCAATGCATTAATAAGTTAAACTCCAGTGTCTAATGGTAATCATTCAGCTTTAATTATTCTATGTCCAAAAAGTATTCAATCATCGATTATTCAATACTATACTATATTAATGATCATTTGAAAATGTTGTGCCATACAAAAGATGTTTCATACATATTCTGTACGACTAAAACTGAAATGAGTGGATGAATGAATGCGGGCAGGAAGGAACGAAGAAACAACCAAATTCTTAGAATCCTTTCCACTCACCGTCCTCATCTGTATCTAAGGCTTTGAAAACATGCTCATTTTCTTTAACGGCTTCATCAAAATGTTCCTCAACTTTCTGGACAATCCAAGCTTCTAATTCATTGTCGGATATAAAGCCATCATTGGACGTGTCAACTCTGTAAGAACAATGGATTATCGTATATCAAGGCTTGAAAACAAGATCCACCCACACAAAACTTGACATGTGATTCTTTGGGCTTTTTTAAAAAGTATAATCGTATTTCAATAAAACACAACAATTCATTATTAGCAGAGATGTAAATCGTGACAAAAAAGGGATGAGTTTCAAAGAGAAATAAAATAGATCCTTAGGAAATTAAACCCATACTTTGGACATTTTCAACTTTACATACTTAGCGAAAATTTCCTTCAATTTATTTTTCTGTTCTTCTTCTGTTCCCTGCTCTATTTCTTCGTGCTCGCCCAGGAAGATCTCCTTCTTATAGTCGCGGTTGAGATGTCCATCTTGCTCTAGTCGCACTCCGTCAAGATGGTCCGGCGGTCGGATGTCCTTCACCTGCACAAGTAGAATGGAATGTGGCATTATTTTCTAAATTGTAAAAATGTTTCTTGGGAGTAGAGGCATAGCAAATTGGCCAGGGCAATAGTGGTAACGTTTATCAATATTATCATGAATTGACAAAATAAAAGTTAAATTTGGATTTTAAATGAGATTCTGATCATTCAGTATTTTGCAAGATATTGTTCCCATTTGCCATTTGCAGATGCGAAAATGAAATATTAAGCTTTAAACCGATCGTAGGTGGAGGGGGTAGTGGGTGAAGGGGGATATGCCGACGCCCCCTGTCCCTCCTCCTCCTCACCCCCCCCCCCTCACCCCCCCCCCCCCTCACCCCCCCCCCCCTCACCCCCCCCCCCCCCCCCCACCAAAAAAAATAGATAAAATTTGGTGGGTCATTTCCCTCTTGAAAACTTCAAGTTGTGTTTTGCCCCTTACATCGTGTCACTGTCCAAAAACTTCGTCTTCCTGGAAGACCGGCGTTATTTACGCCAAATGTGGATATTGTTTCCAACAATATATTCGACTATTTGATTACAACTGTGGCATGACAGGGGGAAATAAAATCATTATAATGTAAGGGTGAAATTGTAATGACTGGCCACATTGTAATAATCAGCAAATCAGTGAAAAGTGACACCGTGTATGTGAATATGTAATATGCAAGCCATCACTTGCAGGCCGATGCCTGCTTAAATAAAATAGTTGTTTAAAAAGCAATCGTTACCAAAGGAACCAAACATGAATGGGTCAGGTCAGGCGAATACGTACAATTGGAGCGTTTGCAACCCCTGAAATTGAGGTCCAATAATGTTTTTAACATTTGTGCCATATATTGCCGTTTATTGAAATTATTCAAATTTAATAAAGGAAATTTTCAGGAAATTTAACAAGGCGTCCACTTGTACATATTCCGTGACCAGGTCCATGTATATTAGTTTTGGTGTTTAACTAAGCGATGTCTGTGCTCGACCAAGGCTGGACATCTCCTGCCTTGTTACCAACAACAGAAATAATTATACATTAATTAAATGGGAAATGATAATTGTGAAAGATACGTTATTGTGTTGGCAAGCACCCTCCCCTACAGCACCCTCCCCTACAGCACCCTCCCCTATAGCAGATGATAATATATACCTGCAGTTCTTCCAGAGAAAAGCGTTTCTAAAACAAATTAATGAAATTGTATTTGTGCTCATTAACTATGCTAATTATAGGCTCTATAATTATTCAAATGCGAGCAATAACAGACTACCAACAAAATAAGTTTAAATGCTAGTTAAGTAGTTTTATCAAATCAAAATACATCCACAGATATTACCTTTTATTTTCACACTTGATCTTATAATTCAAACATGGCGAAACCTGCCAGACCACGGTCCTTGACCGTTGAAAAACAAGTCGGACCGGTGAAAGTAAAGTTTCACCGGTGTGACTGTCCGGTGAAAAATTTGTACGAAACGTTGGTGAAACCTTTGGAGGACCGGTGAAAGTGAAAGTGAAAGTTCCTTTTCACCGGTTCTCCTGTCCGGTGAAATATCTAAAGTTTTCACCATGTCTGTAATTCATGTAATAATTTATGTAAAATATCGATGAATTCCTAAAGCAAAGCTCCATCTGGGACATGTATTTACATTTGATGTTTAAAACTTGAACTAACATTTATTCTGTACCCACTACATTTATTTATCCCACATAATTATTAGGATGTTTTTTTTACAAATTGGTAACCCTTTTCCTTCCTTGTACTTGCTGGTTAAATGTTGTTATCATATTTACTCATATTAGTTTAGCTCAACTCTCCACTTTACGGTAACAAACTGGACGTCATCCAGAAGCTCGTTTACCGTTTTGTCAATTCTTTTTCCTTAACAATTTTAATAAACCAAGAAACCCTCACCATCACCAATCTATACTGAATAAAACTACGAATACAAATAAAATGCTGAGATATTAGTTTTGGTGTAATCTCAACATACGACAATTTTCCAATCAAATGAAATCAAAGTCAAACCTTGAGGGGCAGGTGGGTGTCTTTAAATATGGCCTTCCTGATGGGATGGTTGTTGTCATCCGCCCTCATGTCATCCAGCGCGTTAGGGCGGGGCAACTGATTGTCCTTAGGCCCCGCCCCCGCATTAGGGTCGGGGGGAGCGTGCAGCTCGTTATTATTCCCGCCCCCAGGAGCTCCCCCTGCCGCCAACTGCGGGTTCTCCAGCCCCACTTTGTTATCCGGTTGTTTGAGCGCCTCTGCGTGGTCGGGTTGTTGCAGTTGGACGGGGTTCTGTGCCTGGGGGGCGGCACCCTCCAGCTGTTGTACCCCGCCCCCAGCCCCGCCCATAACCCCGTCCCTCGGTGCTGTATTGCGCTGTAACTGTTTCTCGGGTTGGAGCAGTTGGTTGGGTATTTGATGCTGCATCTCATCCACAAGTTTAGCCTCGTCAGGCAGCTCGCCGGCACCAGCACTGTCCCCCCTGAAGCGTAGGTTGTTGTCCTCCTGGTTCTGTACGTTCATATTCCCCCGGTCCTCCCGGCCCGCTATGTCCGGCGTTGCTGTTGTCGGAGGTTTAGTTTTAATGGGAAGCCCGTCCACATACACAAGTCCTCCCAGGCCTATCAGCATCACTGCTAGCCCACCAACTCGCAGTCTTCTCTGGTTTGCAAGCAACATTTTTCTGACTTTTTGAAGCATTCAGTCGCTATAAATTGTAAAGGAAATGTCGGGAAAGATTAATACAACAATGTAGATATTAACAATTATTTGTACATAAATTGACATTGTGTAGTCGGTCATGATTTGTAATCAAGCAATATAAGCATCCAAAGGCAAAGGCAGAACTTAATATTTCATGTCATGTTAAATTACTATGCAACAGTCAACTGTTATTATTTGCAAAATGATACGTATAGCATAGAAATAGTCCATCGATTCACAAAGACAGAATAATATGCGCCAAGATATGTATGAGGTATGAACGCGGTATACATGAAATATAGTAGGCCTAATTAGTGTCTATGAATATAGTGTAAAGGTGACATCTTAACTTAAGACAGTTAATGTTAAATAAGTTTAAACGAACGATTAGTAAAAAATATAAATCAAATTACTGAGGTACAAGTAAGGGTTACAAAGTATATCAAAAGCAGTTTACATGATGACAATCAAACAGTTATAACTAACGTTTACACACAATCATAAAATAAGTTAGGGGGTGGGGACAAACTAATTAAGTCACTAAAATGCTATGATTGAAATTAAACGCAGATAGGCCTACATCAACACTGCAACTGCCACCAACACCACCACCACCTCCTCCACCGCCATCATCAATGACTGACAATGTATCATCACTTAGTATACTATAAGATGTTAATCATATTTTCACACATCAACCACTAAATATTCGTTTCACCTACCAACACATCCTTTAAAAAGATAAAAAGTAAATTTACGATTAATGGGAGATCAACGCTCTGGTAATTAGGGCTCCCAACATGATGACTGAATGATGGATAATATGGTAACACAAGTACAGTGGAATCTTTCAAGATTCAAGATTTGTTTAGAGAGTAAAAACTTCATACCAAAAAGTAAACTTAGTTTTTTTGAGGAACACTGAGAGATTTGGAGGACATAACAGATTTACAAACAGCTTCAAGAAGAAGTAATGCCACACCAACCACCACTTGTTATTTAGTTCCGTACATTACGGAGTAAACTACAATAAAATAAAATACTTTTAGGAAGTATCTAATTTTTTTTTAAATGTGCATCATTCCCAGCAATATTTGTAAACACTATTCTGGAGTATTCAATCAAAGATTTGACTGGAAATAAAACTAGGCCAGGAGTTAGACTGTGCCAACCAGATGCATACGGTCTAAATTTCTGGAGTGGAGTATTTAGAAAGACCTATAATGTGTGACAAACAATTTAAATTTTAATTAATTCTTCACGAACACACTGTCATTACAAAACTGTCAAAAGTACAATTTCATAAAAAAAATCAGACGCCTGGTCACTTTTATAGCTAATTTATATTCATTTCTTCCTTGGTGTCCGTTGAAATCCCCCTTTGAAGTTTAACTTTATTACTAATGATAATAGTGTAAATGTTTATATTTTTACTTGTACTAGCCGTCCTAGTTTCCTTCTTTAGATTAAGACTCCTCAAGTTAAGAGTACGGCAAGACTCGCCTATATAATATAGATTATGCACCAAACCGTGCACCAGCAGCCCCTCAGTGTCCGTCATTAATCCTTTACTAGGGTGCACCTACAAATCAGGCTACGGTACAAAAATGTCTCGCAGCTATTCTTGGCCAAAACAAAAATAAGACCAGTCTAAGCGAAACCAGTCTCTCAAGACGTGGCATGAGTTGATAACAACACCGAAGTTAGATCCATTCTCTGCATGCAACACTCTTAAGGATCATGCTACTGCATACGTCCAATATTGAGAAGAACTTGATATAAATATATACCTTATGAATGAACAGAACTAAACCACAAAGAATTAAAGCACACTTCAGTGAACGCGATGATCCACCGACTGGACGAGTTGTTTTTGCCACGAAGATGAGCGATATTAGGAGAACTCGACGATGGGCCACCTGGCGGTGAATTCTTGCACCCTCTGACGTCATCAGACGCATAACCGCTTAGTCATGACGGCGCAAGAAATAGTTCTTATACCTCAGTGAGAACTGTAGCAATATAACTGACAAATATACCATAAATTATGTTTATCCGACTGAAAATAATTGCTTTTTATTACTTTGGCACATTATTATTGATAATTTCTTTCTATACGTTGTAGTGATATTTCCCCAACCGTCCCCGACGTCTGTCTCACGTTCAAGATGGCGGCGAAGGAGGAAGGCCCGTTGCTCAAGAGAGAGTACGCGGATATCATCCTTACCCTAAAAAATGTCCTCATTCCCGAGGAGAAATTATCGCCAACACCTTCCATGCAAGATGGGTTAGATAGCGAAACGGAAACTGATCTCAGAATATTAGGATGTGAGCTCATACAAACGGCTGGAATTTTGCTCAAGTTGCCACAGGTAAGTGTAGTTCAACAAAATGGCGTCTTCTCAATTTTGTGACACCGAACTAAGTGCAAATTGTGTATTCTCTCTGGGCAATCGCCTTAACTGTATATCATTGGCTTTATAGGTAGCAATGGCGACTGGACAAGTACTGTTCCAGCGGTTCTACTACTCAAAATCTTTTGTGAAACACAACATGGAGGTGAGTTTGCTATTTTATTTCTGTCTATTTAAAATCGCACTAACTGCGTCAGTGACACACTGACAGCACGAGTGACAATGCGTCAATGGCTGAAAGTGAAAACTAGACCCCGGGAATTCCCCTCATGAGTCTTTATGCTTATCCAAACATTCCTGGCACGACCCGGAACGTCCTGATACTCGTGTCCTTTGGGACTTATTGTTCGGCTCTGCTCGATTTATAATAATGTAGTTGTGCCGAGGTCAGGCCCCATTCCAAGAAACCAGCCCAATCCAGATATTAAATATTGCTGTCTTTGAGACGACCGGTTTAGCTCTAACATTCTAGGCTAAGGTCACTGATAACATTCTTAAATTGTTAACAATTTGATCAGTAAAAATAATGTAAAGAAATTCTGTTGATAAAAGAATTACTCAAGTCGGAATTCCCTTCGATAGTTTCGGTTGTTTTAGATATTAAAGCATTACTTTCCTTCCCAATGGCCAATGCTTCATAATTATATCCCTCCCTCCCTCCCCACACATATTCAATTTCAGATGCTCATCTTTTGCCCAATCCGAAGCAAAACTCATGACATTTTTGTCTGTTATTGCTGACCACAATATAAGACTAATATTTTCACAAATGTCTCGCTATTGAAATAAGATTTTGCAGTTTTTGGTAAGTAAATGGCTTGTCACACTTTGTGTACTGAGGGCGCGTTATATCTTTAATTGACTAAAGATCTGGGTATTAATGTATTATGTCTGGATTCCAGGTTGTTGCTATGGCTTGCATCAACCTTGCCTCAAAAATTGAAGAAGCGCCACGAAGAGTTCGAGATGTGGTGAATGTTGTGCATCGCATCAAACAAATACGGGGTGGAAAGTGAGTATTGATTTCTCTTCTTGCTTCTAGTAGTTAGTAGATCAAATATCATTGTTTGCCCTTTTAACTATATGTGTTTAACTTCCATATTAATCTTGAGTAGATGAATAAATGATGTATAATATAAAATGTAGAAGTTTAGACTATAGTCATAACATTAGGGTTTGAACGTCGTGTTTATCTTCATGAACTTGTTTGGGAGAAAGTGAATTATTAATGGTCCCTCGTGACCTTGTCTAACTGTAAGTATTGTTCCCGTGTGAGTTAACAAATATTGGTAAACAATTATTTCTCATCACTTAAAATGTGCAGCAAATGACATTACTGGCCCTGTGTCCATAATGAACACATGGCTGTCTTTGAGATATTACCTTATATCATTTTTTTGTGTAATTGATTTTTTCAGATGTATTTTATCCAATGTTTTATTTTGTACATATTTACCTTAGTCTGAGATGTTCTTAGTGGATTAGTATTTAAGTATTATTTTGGGTTAACCCTGACTTATTGTAGTGAAACCAATATTAACCTGTGATTTCTTTCTTCCCTTGGTGGCTGCGCCTTGTAGCGCTCGATTGGGAAGCTGCTCTTTGAGCCTCATCTCCACTGGTTGAACGCTAGGTGGCGATGACGTCACAAATCACTCCCTTACATGTGGGGGGAGGATGTTGGCACTTGGCTGCCTCCAAAACCAGTAAGACCTCCTTCCTGCAGGGTTTGTATGCATCAATCATTTCACTCAAGAAAACCTCAGGTGTCACAGTAACGGTAAAGCCAGTAATGGTTTTGACAAATTGTTGTTAAATTTGTTCACCCAGTTATTTTTCTGAATAAGCTCGCTGAACTTTGTCAATCTCTGAGTATTTCAATAGTTAATTCTACCTACCTATGGTTACAAGTGTTGCTAGTAATGATGCAGACTTTATAGTGATACATATATGCTAGACAGTCTGGTACTTGGTGGCGTATGGGTGAGTATATCTTCATATCTTGGGTTACACCAACTATCCCTATCAATGAAAACTTGTATGTTATCAAATCTTCAGTGTAAGACCTTTGTTTAGTTATCGATTCAAGTTTTGCCTTTTAAGAATCCTGCTTTCTGTGCAGCTTGATGGATAGAAAGCTGTTACATCATTTATTTTTAAGTAACTTTTATTATGAAAAATGTTTTTCTTCTCTTTAGTTAGCGATAATTTTTACCTCGTGAAATATCACAGAAAGGTCTATCTACAAATTGTTGATTGATTCTTTCATTTTTTTAATTGTAATTTTTATATCCTGCTACATGATGATAGTTTCAGGACCACTGGTGCTTTTTTATGCGAGTTAATTGTTGTTTTTATTTTTGTACCATGTAAGATATGACAACCAATGCTCCTTATTTGATTCATTTCAATTATTTTAGTAGTATTGCCATGGTACCAGAACCAGGCCTGGTGTTGTATATCATTTGTACAAACTGAGCACTCTGCCTTGCTATGGCTTCATTAAATGTGGTACATACCCACATTATAATAAGACTTGGCAATGGTGCCCAGGTGCTTTATTGTTCATGGGCGTATAATTTCTATCATTTTCCCCCAAGCAGTATGTGTATACTCCTTCCCTGTGGTAATGAAAGTTCAAACTATTGATCACCCTAATTCAGGGATTGGGGTACATTCTAGGTGGGTGCCATTATTCGCTTTAACCCTTACATCCTCCCCTCCAATGTTCCGACTACTGAGACATGTGGTTGCTGGTGTTAGATCTGTAAGATTAGGGATGCTGCAGGGGAAGGATTGTACAATACATAATTTCACATGACGTCACCCAGGCAGACATGGCGAAACCTATCGGACCACGGTCTTTGACCGGTGAAACTGAAGTGTCTCCGGTCCAACTGTCCAGTGTAAAAGGTCTATGAAACCTTGAAAATACCTTTAGAGGACCGGTGAAAGTTCTAAAGTTTCCGCCATGTCCAGGGGGCTGGGGAATCAGACTGGCCGCCATGACGGGTCAGAGCTATCCTTGCCGTCTATGGCGTTGTTATCAAAACAAAGTTGATAAAACCTCACAATGGTGGATACTTGAGTAATACTACACTATAGGAAGTTAATCTAAACTATCAAGAAGGGTTTGTTGAGGCACATTAAAACTGGTAACAGTTAAAACAGCCAGAAAACTATTTTCAAGTATCGCTGCATACATAGACATCTAACGAGCCCCCCACAATGGTGACATCAGTGAAATCTATGTATATTGTAGGCTCCTACCAACCCGGTCTTACAATTTAAAGTGAGGGGGGTGGGGGGCTGTCTTTTCTTGTCTATGGTTGGGTGTAGCAGGACAAGGCACTGGCTTCTGCAGCAGCTTTTTACAAAAGCGCAATGAAGTCTTGACATTAGTCCTAGTCTTTCATCTATACACCCACTACTTCTAGATGGGGTGTCTAGTGGTTAATTTGTTGGACTCCAAACTGAGTGGTTCTGGATTCGAAACCAAAGCATAATTTCACCTCCCGCACAGTGGACATCGACTGGGGTTACAAAAGGCCTGCTATGTGTTTAGCTGCCTGTGGTTATATAATGCAGTGTTGTGTCCCTGTTTCTTGGATTAAGATTGGGGTGGTCTTGTATACATGGTCATTACTCAGTCCTGTTGGTATATCTTGTACACCACAAACACCAACTGTAAACAAAGAAATGTTGACTGGTTTCTGACATTCTCCTATATTGGATCAGTGCTACGGGTATTTCTGACACCGCCATCCTAAACTAATTAATGCCAAGTGATTGTCAAACACCTCGTGGGGATATAGTCCGATGCATACTGAAGTGAACAATACTGGTTCTATTTGTATGATTTTAGTTAAGACAAAATGCTGTAGTGGCCCATTTATAAGCTGGGACATGTGTAAAAGTCTATCTTTAATACAGACCGGGGATGTGGGGATCATGAAAAAATAAGATCCTCTGGAATTTAATTCTCAATTAAAAGACTATCTCAATTGCCCATTTACTTGACTTGATAATTTTGCTTAACTCATTCAATGGGTTAGCGTCCAATAAACTGTTGTGTGTATAGCCACATCAGAAGGACAGAACAGGGATAAAGTTAGGGTTGGACCAGTTGTGCTAAGCTTTGGTCAGAAGCCTAAGGAAGCACGTCTTCGCCAACAGGATACCTTATTCAGCACAAGGTTAATGTTACCCTGTGCACATCAACTAGGTAATCAAAACCTGTTCAGTAAAAGAACCATTGCTAATAATTGAAGAGAGTATGGTAAAACATCCCATCACATGTTTTTTCTTGCCCTGATAAAACCTAATATATACAAAAGTATGATGTCAACACAGGCAACTCCCCTAACCCCAGAAATGGCGAAAATTTTAGAACTTTCACCGGTCCTCCAAAGTTTTCTCCAACGTTCCATAGGCCTTTTTCACTGGACAGTCGGACATGTCTTTCAACAGTCAAGGACTGTAACCCTAATCCATACCAAAACCAACCCTTACCCTAAATTGGTGGCCCTACGCCAGTGTTGTGAGTAGCAGATTGTACAGCTGTAGTTCGTCTGTCTCTCCACTAGAGGGCAGAGCAGATGGGTAGAAGGCGCTTTCACAGGAGCCAGTTCAGGCTGTCCATGCAATACAACCGGATGCCATTGAGTTTGAGGAACTAAAGTGGGCTTTCTTGCAAGAACATTTACAGACTTAACTTGAAATCACCCCGCTGTTGTACAGTTGGTATCTGGTGTGGTGCAAGTTGGCACTCGTGGGTGTAAGAGATTCACAATACCCAAGTGAGTGGTAAGAAATTTGTTCTGCCCATTCGCAGGGCAACATATAATCTAATCACATCAAATTGTTTGATTCAAAGCAGTCAGCTTATTCTCACCACTTTTCTGTCGAATGCTAAACTAATGATTAAACTCTGCAAGAATTTTATCACTGCTGTCCATTCTATCTACAGTCAGAGTCTCCACATATGGCGACCAACCTGTGTTTAAGGCAAGTAAAGCAACACTACTATATTGCCATTACTTGCCATAGCAAAACTAGTGTTTCATGATGCTTTGTTCATGAATTAAAGCATCAGTTTGAGGTCTTGCATACTTGTCCTGAACTTTTTCCAAGGGATGTCCAGGCCGATGGATTTCATTATATCACCAGTAACCTCGGATTAGCATGGTGCATAAGCAAGCCCGGTCCTCAAATCACACAAGTTCCAGATGGCATGTCAGTTTTAAGTCATTTGCTTGGCTTGAGGGAGTAATCAACATCCACTGTGAGCAAATTGTTACGCCTCATTCTCCACCCCCAAACTGGACGTAACCTCCTACTTGCAGTGCCAACGCATCAGAACGCTAACTAGCGGTCGACCCCCTCCAAATATTATGTGATTCCCCATTTCCTGTAGATGTGAGGCCTGAGCCACTGGGTTTTGCATGGGACTAGGTGTAACTTAATTAGCATGTAGAGTTGGTGGCCTGTCCAACAGCCTGGTTTCCTCAAGTCTGTTTTAGCTATGGTTACAGTCCTAGCTGAGCATATAAAGCCAATAGTCCCTGTGCTCTGGGACAATCAAGCAGGTCGAATTGACAATTTTTTCAATACATTCTACTAAGTATTGTGTCTTGTAAATTGCTATAACTGAGCTAACATGACGGCTGTCCTTCCATGCTCACCAAGACTATAATAACACACTAGTCTCAAGTCCTTATTTATATCAGATGAAGCTCTATGAGACTCAAGCGTTGCTTGTTTTACTGCCAGTTGGTTCTAGTCTGGTTCATTCAACGCCAGAAATGGGAAGGAAAGAAAGTAGCCCAGGGTTGAAAAAGTCCCACATCCTGGTTGTCCGCAACACCTTTGTCAGCCAGGAGAACACCCAAAAATGAATATTTGGGGCCAGGTGAAAATGTGCCCAAATTGAAATCCATGCCAGACTGTTTGTAGACAGGTGTCTTATTTCATTTCTATGTTGACCATTAAAATATCAAAAACAGCTGCAGGATTTGTTTTCCTCTTCATTCTCTGCCATTTGGGATTTTGGACCATAACTAACTTAGCTGTGTTAATGTTTAGACAAAATGTACTGAGAAGTTGACATGCAATAGCTTCCACCCTGTGCCTCTAAACTAAGTTCAAGCATGTCAACTTTGAGTTCACAATTTGTATCTATATCACCATTGTACCTTTTTAATGATAACCTAAATATTATTAACCCAGTGCTGGTAGTGTTTCTATTAGGTGCTATCTTATTCTTGATCGGAGTATTTTGTTTCTTGGATCTATATTTCATTCATTACCTATGCCTCTGTTATTTATGATGATGCATGATTCACTGTAGCTTTTATCTGCATGGTGCACTTCTATTTTTCTTATAACTATTTCAGTTGCCTATTCACATTCACAAAAGAGTGAATGTCTGTGCAAATATTTTATTTTGTGGACTCTGGCTGGTAGACAGTCCTACATGCAAGAATACAAGTATCACTTGTCTTGACTCACTCGTACCCATCCTGTAGAAAGTTTGGTTGAAAGCATGTGATATCTACAACCAGAACCTATCCGTTCTACAGCCATCTGCGCTGGTATCTGTTGTATGTGATAAAACTGCTATTTAATCAGGATTTCTCTCAACTATAAGTGTAAGTTATGTGCTTGGTGTAAAGTGCTTGTCCTAGAGGAAGATGGGTCGGCTTGGCTTGGCAGTAGAGGAAACTTATCATCGCTGGCTTGTCCAGAAATGCTTACTCCTGGGATAACTGCCACATGACCAAAAAGTTTAATATTTTCCTGTATTTCCCTCAAATTATCTATAAAAATGTTCAATAATTGACGGGCCTGTGCATTGTTTTGTCTGCCATGCTCCCTTTGTGCCATTGGCAGCCTTTATCAGTCCCTTGTCTGGAGGGATACCATATGGATTTTGGCAGAATTCCTATGTAGGAAGGCCTGTTAGTGCTGAACTTGGGGTATCACACAGTGGCTGGCTCCCAGACAGACAATAGTGAGTGGCAGCAGCATAGTACCTGCCTATCAAGTTGTCTCACTAGTGCTACTCAGCTAACTTTCATTTTGAATACATTTGCAGACCGCATCAAACACCTCAGAAACGTTGTCAATTTAAAATACCCCAAATTGCATCCCTGGTCATGGTGCCACAGCTGGCTTGTCCAGGATAATTGGGTCACCGTGCCACCACAGCTGGCTTGTCCAGGATAACTGGGTCACCGTGCCACAGCTGGCTTGTCCAGGATAACTGGGTCACCGTGCCACCACAGGCTTGTCCAGGATAACTGGGTCACCGTGCCACAGCTGGCTTGTCCAGGATAACTGGGTCACCGTGCCACCACAGGCTTGTCCAGGATAACTGGGTCACCGTGCCACAGCTGGCTTGTCCAGGATAACTGGGTCACCGTGCCACAGCTGGCTTGTCCAGGATAACTGGGTCACCGTGCCACAGCTGGCTTGTCCGGGATAACTGGGTCCCAGTGCCACAGCTGCCTTGTCCGGGATAACTGGGTCCCATCCGGCATGTACACTGGGGTTGTTGGGTTCCTTGCTCATCTCAAATTTTACTTCATATTTGTTGTTCTTTGCATTAAAGATATTTGCTTGTTGTCATAACTGAAGGTGAGCTTACAAGGATTAGAATCAATTTTGGGCGCGGGGGGGGACTAACTTTACTGTTTGTCCTTTGTTGCCGTTATCAATAATTTGGATGATTGTTTTAACTGTTTCATCAACCTCTACTGCTTGACATTGCAGATAAGCTCATCCGGGTCGCTTTGGAGAATTTCAATTCTCATGCTGTTCATTCTTGGAATTAGATTTTATTTATATATTTTTGTTTTTTCAAACATCAATGTTTAATCCCAATGGCTGAAAATATAATATAGGAGCTGCCCCTGATATATATTTTATATTTTCTGATGAGATTGAGTGAGATCTTCTTTTCAGCGGTGTAAATTTTGACTGGTTCCCCCCTCAGAAAACTGTAAACAGAAAATGTCCCAGGCAATTTTTGTATTTTGATATCCATCCATTTGTGAGTATTTGTTGAGCCGTTATTCCAGCTTTCATACTACTGTGACTCCTGAGGTAATTTTGATGAACAAAAATGGTTTCATGCATACTTCAACAGTTTATATGGCTGCTTTCAGAATTTATCCCCATATAAATTACTCCACTTAACATATTAAGTCAATTCCAGACTTTGCCGGTACAAATATATAATCCACCTTTTACAAATGGTTTCTCTAACCATATAAACTGTTGAGTCGGTGCCAACGCGCATGCCACAACCAGGGTTTTAAAGTCGTGCAGGAAATATAAGATATCTCAAATCTTTGCTAATATCCTGACAACCAACTCAGAAAACTGCCCAGGCCATATCTCTGATTGCTCTCCCACACTGAGAAGGTTTCCTGCGTGGCTTATTCTCCTCCAATGAATGCGTTCCACCACTGCTGGATTTCACAGGCAAACCTTGCCATCTTGTGTGCTTGCAGGAACATGACGCCACTCATCTTAGATCCCAACTACATCAACTTGAAAAACCAGGTGATCAAGAGCGAGCGCCGGATTCTCAAGGAACTTGGCTTCTGCGTGCACGTCAAGCATCCACATAAGGTGAGCATGCTATGCTAGCTTTGTCTTACTCCTATTGCTCTACTGTCTCTCCTTCCTTATCTTTCTACTGGTAAAAGCTATAGACAATTGATGCCTTTTGAAGTTGGACAGGCATGGGAAGCTGCACACCCAGCGCGTGTGCACATGGTCAGTTAGCATGTTGTCCCCTTGTTGAACTGTCAAACTTTCTTTCCGCAGATCATCGTCATGTATATGAACGTGCTAGAACAGCAAAGCAACCAGCGATTCGTCCAGTGTGCATGGTGAGTATTTACTTCATAAAATTCTGTTTAAATCTGTTAATAGCCTTCAGGTCTAGTGAAATAAAATCTGGTTCTTATTTTAGCTAACTTAATAATTGTTGGCAAATTTTTCTGTGATAAAAATGTAATTGAAGAATGACTGTACTTTGGAAGGTGGTAAATTTGTTCTAGCTAAAATAAGTTAAGCATCAGAAAAACGTGTCAGCTGGCGATGTTTTAAATTGCTGTAGGACTACCATGAGTGAGTGGTTTGCGGTAAGTTGTACGGGGGAGGAGGAGGAGTAACTAATCTAACCCTGGTTAATGTTGGGAGAGTATTATTGGACCTACACCTGCATTTTAGCCATGTAGTCGTTTGTGCTAGCTCGCTTTGTCAAGAAAATCGGAGACCATTTTAACTAGTCTATTTCTTCCTTTTACCTACCACAGCCTAGGTGGGTAAAATGAGCAAAAGTACTGCCTGCAACTCCATGTAACAGCCGCCCTGGCTCGGTGGACGAGAAGCACCGAAGCAGCGTGTAGTCGCAAACCATGGATTAGTGAGGACAGCCAGTCAGCACGTCAGGCAACCATCCCGGACAGGAAGCCCCTCGTAGCGGGGTGTCCCATTTCTGTCCCGGTACACCAGGGTTTACCCTTATCTATTTCTGTGTTATTCTCAAGCTGTGCCTGGCAGCTTGGGATGACAAAATTGCCTTTAAAAGTGTTCTCCTTTGTATGACTTAATGATTTTACCATTTATTATATTCTTCTACTTACCGAAGACTTGCGAAGACCAAAAAAAACTAGATTATAGTAGATACACAAAGAGCCATGAACTTTGCCTTCTTCACGGGTATTGCTAAGACTGTTGAAGCTTAAAAGAATTCTCGAAAACCTAGATCGTATCATAGACAATATTTGAAACAAACTTGCGCTACCTTGAGCTATGCTTAATGTCAAAACGTTGGATAGTGTTGAGAGCATGTTTACAAGAGCCAATGAGGGAGTGGTTGGATACAGACTATGCAGAGACTATTACAGGTATCACTCAGTGCTGAGTCAGGCTCACTTCTGCCACACCACCTTCTCCTCATCCTCCATGAGATGCTCCTCCCGGGAGTGAGAACTGAACCTGGCAAAGCGTGACAGACAGAAGCAGGGAGATCATTCCTCCAGCGCCGCCTTATCGGCTTTACTACGTCCGCTCTTTCACCACCACTGTCCTATTCCCTGAAGTCCCATTTACCGCGACTAAACTGCTGACTACATAACATAGGTGAACGGTTTGTACAAAGCTCAAATGACCCACCGACGGCCATGTCACTTCTTGATTCATGAAGCCTTCCACAGGTACTACTACAGGAGACTCCACCGATGATCTTATATCTGGTAATACCAAAATTTCCTACATCTTAGACTCTAGCAAGCACTTGTTCATTTGCTAACGGCTTAAGAATGATTATGTTTGCAGTGTAGGTCCAATACTGTGCTCTTGCCTTAATGATCATGTCCCTACTGCACTGCACTGCCGAGCTTCAGTTAAATTGATCTTCGCCCTTGTGTACTAGCCCTGTAATTAATATATATACTTGAGTAAATACAGACCCTCTTCTAAACCAGCTAGCGTTAGTCAGGCCACACTATGTAAGATCAGTTTTCTGAAGGTTAGGTAGTACATTGCTTCTCTACCAGACAGAATTAACATCTTGGTGGATTGTTGGTATTTTGCAGGAACTACATGAACGACAGCTTGCGCACCAACGTCTTTGTGAGGTTCCACCCTGAGACCATCGCCTGTGCCTGTATCTACCTCGCTGCACGCCAACTAGGGGTGAGTCATGTTTCTAGTCTCTACATACACACTTGCTACTGCATCATACAGTTGTGGTCTTGCTGGTGCTACAGCATGGGGCACCAGAGCCTGCTTAGAGGACCATCCTTAGAAGTACAGTTCATTCATTGATAGTTTAGCCTGATGAGACAAGTCTGATAGAGAGACCATTGTATCCAAGAATATAACTAGATGAAGTGTGCTGGTATCAATACCTGATGTACGTGATGTAAATAGTTATCCCTGTCTGACAATATAACTGGAGACAGAAAAACTTACTGATACAAACCCACCTTCATTTAAAGGTATACGCGGGTGTCAACGCACACGCCACCTAGCGGCTCCTTTTTTTCTTTGAAATATTTCGTTACCATGATAAGTTGAGATACATTTGTACACGATTCCCAATATCGACATGGTTTATTTTCATTACAGCAGTTTTAAGTCATGTTTCTAAGATTCATTTTAATTAGTTATGCTTATGTTTATTGGGTTTTATTGGTTATTTCATACTTCAAATGACCATAACTTTTTTTTAAACCCGTCAACGTACAGTTTTTTTTTGATAAATCAGTAGCATGATACACCAAATATATGTGTAGAAAGTTTTGATGAAAAGTCACCGATCAATTTTTTTTTATATAGTAAAACGTGAAAAAAAAACACATTTTTCCATAGACTACAATGCTAAAGCAATGTTATTTTCAGGCGGCTGTAGAAAAAAAAATAAGTCGTTGAGATATACTTTTTTTTTCATTTCTTGCTTTCTTATGTAGTCAGGAATGATCCCTGAAAGTTTCATGAAAAAGTCACCGACCAATCTTTTTTCCATTGAACACCCGCGTATACCTTTAATCTAAATGGTAGTATATGTACACGGTGACACCCAACTCATGTCCTTGTCTCAACCTCAAATGTAGTCATCTAGGTTATGACATTATTTAGAAAAAACTTCTTTTAATTTTGGAGGGTCTCTCAACACCGAGCCTAGACTACATGATATTTAAAACCTGATGAGTAATTTGTTGTGTCCTTTAATATATCAAGATAAAAGCTTCATTGCTGGTATCAATACCTGATGTATGTGATGTAAATAGTTATCCCTGTCTGACAATATAACTGGAGACAGAAAAACTTACTGATACAAACCCACCTTCATTTAATCTAAATTTTATTAATTTAGTTGTACACAATGACACCTACTAATGTCCTTGTCCTTGGAATGAGTGATGCCACCCACGATCGCTCACATATACAGGTATCCCAGGTGTGACATCTAGATTTTGGATTTGTTTAGAAATATAACTAATTTTGGAAGGACTCATTCAAATCTGAGTCCTAGACCGCATTAATATTTAAAACCTGATAAGTAATTTGTTGTATCCTTTAACATATCTAGATAAAAAGAGCTTCGTGCAGGTATCAAAACCAGATGTATGTGATGTAAATAGTTATCCCTGTCTGACAATAGAACTGGAGACAGAAAAACTTACTGATACAAACCAACATTCACTTAGTCGAAATTTTATTAGTTGTACGCAATGACACCCAACTCATGTCCTTGTCCCAATCTCAAATGTAGTCATCTAGGTTATGACATTATTTAGAAAAAAACTTCTTTTAATTTTGGAGGGTCTCTCAACACCGAGCCTAGACTACATGATATTTAAAACCTGGTGAGTAATTGGACCAAGCCTGAGAGAGAAACGCCATCTCTCAACATTGTGTCCATGAATAGAACTTGATAAAAGCTTCATTGCTGGTATCAATACCAGATGTACGTGATGTAAATAGTTATCTCTGTCTGACAATAGAACTGGAGACAGACAGGAAGTCCAACTGATACAAACCCACCTTCAGTTAATTTAAATTTTAGTAATTTAGTTGTACACAGTGACACCTACTCTTGTCCTTGTCCTTGTCCTTGTCCTTGTCCTTGTCCTTGTCCTTGTCCTTGTCCTTGTCCCAATCTCAAATATAGTCATCTAGGTGATGGCATTATTTAGAAATAACTTTATTTTTTTTTTGGGGGGGGGGGGGGGGGGGAGGGGGGCTCTCTCAACACTGAGCCTAGACCGCATTGATATTTAAAGCCTGATGAGTAATTGGACACAAGCCTGAGAGAAAAACACCATCTCTCCACATTGTATCCATGAATAGAACTTGATAAAAGCTTCATTGCTGGTATCAATACCAGATGTACGTGATGTAAATAGTTATCCCTGTCTGACAATATAACTGGAGACAGAAAAACTTACTGATACAAACCAACATTCACTTAGTTTAAACTGTAGTATTTGTACAGGATGATTCCTACATAATGACAGCTGAGGCTAAACCATGATGAGTGTTGTGTCCGTCCTATTACTGTGACGACTGAAAGTATGATTCTGACATAACCCATAGCCTACTTTAGTTGCATATTTATTTTCAAATCAGGTTGTCTATGTATCTTGGTACAAACAACACCGAATAGTTGACTGTTGCTATCAGGTTGATGAGCACTGATAGGTCCGTCTGATAACCGTGATGACCTAAAGGTATGCATTCTGACTGAAGAGTAATAGATGCTCTCAATGTTGATTTTACTGAAATAGGCCCAATAGAGGAAGCCAGTATTGGCCATAGGTAGATTGGGGATGTCAGGAGCGGGGTAGATGTAAAATAGTCCGGAATCTAATTTCTAATCGAATGATGATCATTGATAGGTCCGTCTGAATACAGTGATGAGCCAATCATATGTCTGAATGTAGAGTACTGAATTCCCTTACATGAAGCCCTGCGACATTTCATAAATGGCTTTGTATAGGGCATTTCAAGCCCTTGAAAATACTTGAATTTTGCACAAAATCGTACGTCAGGCAACTTATATAAGACTTTTCTCCATAGATGGTTTGGGGATGTCAGGAGCAATGGGGTAAATGTAGAATAGTGCAGAACCAAACATGACTGAACTGTATTTCTAACCGAATGATGATCATTGATAGGTCCGTCTGAATTCAGTGATGAGCCAATCATATGTCTGACTGTAGAGTACTAAATTCCCTTACATGAAGTCCTTTATTTTGTCATGAAAGATTAGTACAAACCCTGATTTATGTTACACTGCCTATTGTGATCAGTACTTGCCACACACGTGTCTCACCAATCTCTCTCTCTCTTTGTGTATTACAGATCCCTCTGCCCAGCAGTCCGCCCTGGTTCTGTGTCTTCGACGTCAGTGAGCCCGACATACGTGACATCTGCGTCACCATCCTACGCCTCTACTCACGCAAAAAGGTACGTAGTCATGTTTATATCATTCCCACGTTGGTTTATAAGGCTTAGCGACATATGATGAGCACTGATAGGTCCGTCCGATTACTGTGACGACTTAAAGTATGATTCTGATATTGGTTATAGCCCATAGGATTCCCAGCTTATTTTACACAAGAATTCCTAGTTCTCTTTACTGGCTGAAATTACTTTGTCCCACGTTTGTGAAGAAAGGTATTTACCAGCCGAGTCTTTATGGACAGAATTAAGTTTTTTAACCTGAGCAAAAACTGTTTCTATTGCATTTACTCTTGGTCCCGGTATAAATTATATGTATTTTTCTAGTGTTGGTGTTTTACACGATGCTTTGTTCTACATTTAACGTGTTGTCTACCTTGGTCCTACAGCCTGATCCAGAGAAACTAGACAGTGCAGTCAACGAGGCCAAGAAGCTACATATTGAGGCCAAACTAAAAGCCAAAGGTCTCTCTTCTGACGGTGGAACGCCTGTGTCCACCTCCCGAGCAGGTAAGATGGATTTTCATTCAAATCCTCCCAAACCCCACAAAGCAAACTGAATATTTCTCTTGGCACAAAATAGAAAGAGAGTTGTCTTAATATTACTTCTGCCACATCAAAGTAATCGACATTATCTAGCAGCCCAAGCATGAGCGAAGGCAGTGTGTTCTGTCCTCACAAAGAGGCAGAAATGTTTATTTCTCAGCGAATGATGATCATTGATAGGTCCGTCTGTATTCAGTGATGAGCCAATCATGTCTGACTGTAGAGTAACACCCGTCATTTAGCTTTATTGATGACTCAGCAAAGAAAGATACAATAACTAAGAAATGAACTCTTAATACATGTCCCTCTTGCCTCACCGTCTGGGAAATGACCCAGTCGTTGTGTGTGTTACCTGAAACCTTACTGTAATTAATGTTGATCTGCAGGTACACCCACCAAGGTGAGCCCGTCTCCTCTCACCGCTTCCAAGATTAAGGATGAGGATGACAAGTCTGACAGCAGCGCTGGCATGAATCACAACTCCAGGAAGAAGCGCGGCCACTCCGCCAGTGATGACAGTCGGTCTCGCTCCCGCTCCAAGTCACGGTCCCCCAGAGACAAGTCCAGATCCCGGTGTGTATGAGTTGTTGGTTTAGGTTCTATATCTAGTACAGTCTGGATGAACAAGTAGAAGAAGTGTCATGATTTGGAACCAAGTGCTAGGGTTAAATTTTAACAATTTTCCATGGGTTTTATATCGACTTGTAAGAATTACTCCGCTACCACTGTGTTTAGACCATAGACACTGGCTATCTATTTTGTGTTTAGAATATCTCAAACTTAACTTCGAGCTGAGATAGCATTGTAATCCAAACTTGTGTTCCCCTATATGTAGTTGCAGCTAATGGTTTGAACCCTGCCTATAAGTTGTTCCCTGTAGATACCTTATTACCTTTGTCATATCTTGATGATGAGCTGTGTAAACATAGTAAGTAAACAAATAACTTATACATATTGATGAACCCTTGTTGCAGGTCGCCCTACTCTAGCCGGAGTCGCAGCACTAGTCGTAGCCCTGCCCTGAAGCGCAAGTACAGGGAATCTCCCCTCAAGAAGTACAGAAAGGACAGCCACTTATCCAGCAGTGACAAGAACCGATCTCGGCACAAGAACCGCCACCACAGTCCCTCCCCACATTCCCGCAGTCGCTCTGTCGACAGAAGTCCTCACAAATATAAAAAGACATTGAAAAAGCACAGGTCGCGCTCTAAGACCCCAGACCGCGAACGACACAGCAAGATCAGTCGGTACAGATCACGGACGCGCTCTAGGGAGAGGCCGCGCAAGTCCAAGAAGCACAACGGTCACAGGAGGAGTCGGTCGCGGGACAAGTACCGGCGGTAGAAGTGGTGGCAAGCCACCATTTGACTTGAATAGGAAATAACTCGGGAAGACAGTATCATAGGAAATTGTGCAGTGAGTGAGTGAATGGACGAGCAGCAGCTGCTATTTTACACATTGTATTATTACTGGGGGAAGATTGATGGTTTTATACTGCAGCACACCAGGGTCCCCGCCGCGCCCTCACACACAGCCGGGAATTGGGGGAAATAAATACAGTCTGGAATAAACATTATCATGGTCGCCTTGGTTTTGAGCTGTACATGAAGGGTGGTGCCTTCCCTCCAACTGATGTAAAGAGAAGGGTTTTGTCCTTCTGCCTTAAAACAATTCCGGGAATCATTACTGCTCCAAATTCACCTTCAGTCTTAATATATTAATGCTCTGGGGTTGTGTCATGGAGACATTATAACCTAACATGGGTGGGTGAAAGATGTGGTTTGTGAAAGCCTTGATGTTGCGGGCCGCGGCGACCCTGCCTGGTGTGTGCGGGCGGGCGGGCGGGGTAATGATAAGTTTTACATCAAGTTGTGGCTAAGGACGACTCCCACTGTACATGTTCACATGGGAGGTCTAATATACATACACCTGTTGGCAGGCACAACAGATGATTCATTTCTTCAACTCTGGGTTGAAATGTAAAAAAGGAAAAAAAATGTAAAATAAGAATAGCTCTTGATAATTTGAAGAAAAAAAAACTTTATTTGTCAGTCAGTGTGACTGTTGGTTTATATATAGTTTAGCAGTCTCGGGGTGACGCATTATCACTGATTATGTACTAAATTATGTAACAATTTGCAGTTGTCGTTACTGATACGTTCGTCTTATTATGTATGTATATTATTTTTATGAAAATTGATATTTTTCACAAAGAAACGTCCACACGATAATGAGAGCGCGTTGCATAAGTTAGTTGAAAGCTTATTTTATCCGACTGCACGACAGTGAGAGCTACTCTTATGTGTTATTCACTGCGCTGTGAGTCGGTGAGACTCAGAATCACGCCCGAGATGGTGAAGTATAAGTTGTATATATTTTATGTGTATTGAGTATGGAAGGACGGATGGTAGCAGAGTGAATGACTCAACTAACGGTATTTACCATGTTTCTATAAGGGTACTAGTGTATTTTGGCATTACCTCCATACAAACTTGACATGGTTAATATTCCTACATATGACTCGTGCAAGTGTTTTGAGGTCGAGTGCTTAATTTGTATGGGCATGGGGGCATGAGGGGGACGTGTAGAACTTTTGTACCAGTTACCAAGAGAACAACAATATATGACGTCATTTAAACAGATGTTTAGTATTTAAATAAAAAAAGATACGAAGTTGTTAAACAATGCCTTATTCTTCATTCACATTTAAAAGAACGTTCTATTATACAAAATCAAAATGAAAGGCCTTAATGTGGTTGGGGAAACTAAGAGCCATTTTGAGAAAGTCGTGAAACTATTAAATGGCCTTTAAATTCTTACTGGACATTAAGGTGTGAAGCAACCCATGTCCCGTTTTATATCTATTGATTTGATTAACCTTTATTTTATGGGAACCTCCCTCGTTGGTCCCCTACATATTACGTTACGTCATGATAAGATTTCTCGTATAGCATCAAAAACCCTTAATACAATACACAACTAGCGGCTAGCAACTTCCCTTCAGTGGACCGCTAGTTTAGAAGGGAAATAGTAGGGACATTTAGCAACCACAACGCTAACGTAAACGCTAGTTTCTCACGATAGGGTGGGCCGTATGTAATGGCAGAATTCTATCAGTTTTAGTGGTGGAGAGGTGTTTTCAGACGGCAAAAAATTCAATTTCATGAATGTGAGTAGTGTTTTACACCTGTATACAAAAAACACCTCCCGCTCATTTGTACATAAAAATGAAATGATAATTGTCCATTATTTTAGCGTGAAATAGACATACGTTGGGAATGTATTGACACACCTCTTAGCATAATTGACGTCCGTATCTCAGGTAGCAAGCTAAGAATAGCACACCTAGTGGTGACGTAGTCCTCACAAAAGATACGTTAGCGTTAGCGTTAGCGTTAGCGTTAGCGTTAGCGTTAGCGTAGGGGTTGCTAAATGTCCCTAATGGCTTATGTGTTAACGCCAAGTCAATGGTCTTTGCTGAAACCTGGTGTGAATTTATCCTCCCACTGACTTGATTTGCAACCTATTTAAATGGAAGTAAGACCTAGTTGCTGTTTTGCAAAATGATTTATTTAAATTAATTATCTACATTGTATATACAGACAAAATTCATGTACCAGTGCAATCAACTCCGGGATGGCTGGAGATTATTAGAGTTCAGATTGTCTAACATGCCTACGTCTCCACCGCGTCTGTTACACAGGCGCAAGATGAGACTGAAACATGGGAGCGCTAGAATACGCTGTGAAACCGCCCCGTGTAACAACCCGTAGACCAGCGGGCTCCAACACACACCAAACCATGTAATAATGGTGAAAGTCTGATGTAGATCAGTAGAAACTGTCCCCGAGAGATTCAGAATTGTGTAGGGCACATACGCCAGGATATACACACCAAATTTAATTAAACATATTTTGAACAATTTAAGTTCTCTCTTCCTTTCCTTCCTCTGACTCTGGGTTTTCACATCTGAAGCAGTGCTTGTGCTGGTATTGCTGGAACCGTCGTGTTGTATGACCAGGTTGGTGACATTCAGTGTGGCTGGGGGAGCAGCTGCTGCAAAGTCAGTGATGGGTGCTTCTGATGGACGGACACGCACACTACCTATCTTACTCCTACTGCGTCTCAGCACTGTGTAGATAGACGTGTAGCAGAATAGTGATGTGATGAAACACAGCACCATGAGGCTGAAGGTGAAGATACCGTACACGGCCTTGCTCTTAGCGCCATCTATAGTACAGCGGTGGAACAAGGGTATATAGGATATAGACGTCCAGTTCAAGGACAGTGCTATAGAGGGCAGCACAATACCCAGAGTAACCGCCAACACTTCCAGCCCCACTACAGTCTTTCTCCCAGACAACTTGGGCTTCATGGGGAAGGCAACCTTGAGGAACCTGTACACTGCGATTGCTGGCATGTTCAGCATAGTGAGCAGGAGTGCCATAGAGTTAGTATGTCCCACAGTGTTACACCACACGGGGGGTAAACCACACTTACACAGGAACATGTAGAGGGTGGAGGGAATAGCGAACAGTAAAAGCACAATACTGGATATGGATAGAGTAATGACAAACACATGGCCTTTGGTTCGCAACACTTTGTTCCGCAACATTACAAACATTAATATGAAGTTGCCTATGAGCGTGACGACGAGTAAAGGCACCACACAAATTATAAAGTAATCCACAGGTTTATGGACGTAAACTGGGCCCAATATTGGATATGGAATGGTTGTCCCTGTCACCGTTGTTGCCACCGTTGTATTCATCTTAATGGTTTCTGTCGATTCCTCTTCAGTCGTAAAGTAGTATCTATTTCATGGTGAATTATCCGGAGCGATATGACTCATCATTGGTCAATTTTCCTAAGTATTGTTCTGTGTGTCCTTGATAAATATAAGTGGAGCCACTTCACAATCCTAGTTTGGTATGCCGACTATTCATTCTGCCACATGCCCTCAAAATCTGTTTTACTTTATTGGAAGAAAGAAATCGCATGTATTATAGCTACCTGTGATTTTCCTTTTACTCAATATAGGCACAAGCAAATTATTTTGTTGGTTAATCCAAAATGACTTGAATGTTCCTTATTCAAAGTTTCCGTTGAAGAAATAAATATTTTGGGCCTTGACAAACCCCCAAGACTCCTTTCTGTTGGAAACATGGAATTGGTCTGTGCAGGTGCTGGAATATATTGTATATACAATTGTTGTTTTATGGTATGCTTCCGGAAGTGACCAGTTATTGTCTATATTTAGCCTCCAGTGATGTCCTCCTGTGTGGGAAATGTACAAGTGTCTGCACATGTGGACAGGCGGGACCTGTGGGCGGAGACATGACATAACATTAATATATATAATCTGATATGCAACAACATTGTTTGTCAATAGAAACATCACCGGTGCAATTAAACAGATGTATACCAGTAGTCTTATAACTCCCGACTTCGGATGATTAAAATCGTTCAATAAAATACTTATGACACAAGGAGGTATAGTCCTATAACAATAGGCTGTAGGTTGATTAATTGTTAATTGGGTATCAAATTCTGACCGTATCGAACCAAATTGGATTACAAAAGTAAAAGTGTTTAAGAACTAAAAAAAATTAATTAAATTTAACTAATATATATTATCTATGAATGTGAAAAAAATTGCATTACATGTAATTAAAATGTACCTCTCAAATGTGAAAAATCTAAGATTATATTAATTTAATTGGAAAAGTGGGCCACAAATAGTGTCTCACTGACCAAAAAAGACCAACTGGCTTTATAAACAGCAAAGTATCATATTTATAGACAAAGGATTTTCAACGAAAACGATATGGTTTTTTGTGCATTTACTAACGAAGCAAAAATGGACGGAAGAATTATGTAGTATAATATGGTTTTCCAAGGTAAAGAAAAAGTAATGAGTGGCGTAAACTTATGAGTGAAATCGATAGCATGGTTTGAAATATACAATACATATTCACCAGTCAAAAGGTAGAAACTGGTAAGAAATTAATACAGAAAACCAAAATTAGAAATTAAAAAAAGTCCAAAATGATTCCCCAAAATATTTCATGACATATGAGCCTCGGTGGCAGGTTATACTATGAATATATAAAGCTTGTGATTTAAACAAATGTACCTTTCAATAGCCTCCTCCTGCACCACGATGCATTGGGTGCATGTGCTGCCGTCCTACCATGACTGAATGTTGAGCTGGCAGTGATCTACAGGAGGAGGTAGTGTGGTGTACCCATGCCATAATCCACTCCAACGCCTCATTCAACTTTGCACCAGAAATAATTATTACCATCAACAATCAGCCTTCAAGTGTCAATCGTCATTTTGTTCTTCGGGGAATTCCCGTTTTTGACCCCTTTCTATAATCGAACAGAATCAGGAAATTAAAGCTAATCTTGAGTTTTCCGGCTTTGTCCAACTCTGGTAATAATGATATTCATTGGATGTGACAATATCAGAAGACGAACACAATAATTCCTGGTAATTGCGACACAATCGTGTGTATCTAACCCCACACGGAACTTGCAGAATTACAGCGGCTGAGCCGTTTCACCAACAGCTATTATAGTTCTGTATTGACAGGAGTCTTAATTACAATAAACGAACCTTTACATTTGTTTAACGTTTTTTGTCTGAGAATGATTTAAGTTTAAAAACCTTTCTTGAGTCCTATATGCGCACACAATCCACCCGTACAGGATGCCGCAGTTGGTGAAATGTTCGGTGGCAATAATTAGAATGAATAATTGTTTGCAATCTGATCCAATCATTTGCGGGGACGCCGCAATAATTAATAAAACATGGAAAGGAAAATGACTTAAGTATAAGTAGGTTATAATTCTCCGCGTTCCATTCAATACTTTGCCGTGGAGATAATTAAGATCCCCTTGACAGAGCCCAAACTCAAAGTCGATTTACAATACAACATAACGGTAACACATAATAAGTAGATTTTTTTTTGATTTTTTTATCCAAGATTCTAATAACGCCAGGAAGTAGCTTCCTCATTATAGGTTATTAGTTGACATACAATACACTTAAGATCCTGTATACATTTTCTGGGAGCTATCATAAAAAGATCAATAAATTCCAATAATAACCCAGCAATATGCTAATAGGTTTTGTACACAATTCCATGCAGTTATCTAATCAGTAACCATTGTAGAGAGGGCAGCGCACTGGTCCCCCCTCCAGCCATGCAGGTGTATTCTTTATTGCCCGGTTACCAGTGGGTTGTATTTGCTTACGTCTCTAACAAATTGCACCGCCGCTGAGAGAGCTTGTCGTCCATTCCATAAATTTGTCAAGCAATTTATTTCGAGCCTGGCGCGGTCTCGTGCACCGAATGATACTGTGTTACACGCATGTACATGTGTCCTACAAATAGGATGAATTGTCAGCATCGCGTGAATAAGCCAGTTTTAGATTAGAACTCTGCCAGTTGGAAGTGGGGAAGATACAAAGATCTGAAGTTGGTTTGGCCCAAGCGGTGTAAGGTCAGCTGTAATTAAGCCTTCAGTAACTTTTTTTTTTTTTTAAAGATCTTTATTTTCCCTTATCCTGCCGTCTTGGCTTTTACAATTCTAATGCTGTTTCGTTGAAGTTCTGGCTTGATGAACTCTGAAAAAAAATGTTTTATTATTACTCTTCATTTTCCATTTGATTTCTTTAATAAAGTAAAAAAAAATTTTAAATTTTAAAAGTTTAAAATTTTTAAAAAGTTTAAAGTTCAGTAACTTTTTAAATAAATTGAATTGACCACGCTTTCATATATAACATGGAATGTTAGACTTACTCAGAGCGGACATTATTCGCCTTACCTTATGCACATCGCCTTTCATGTTTCTCTCGATGTTTTATCGGTTATTTCACTCATAAAGTCATAATACATGTCTTATGATGTAAAGGCAGGCAGGATACGATAAATAAACGATTTTTTTTAAACAAGAAAAACACCTAAACATGGAATTTTCAGGCATCCAAGTATCGATGAACAGTTTATTTTTACTTAAATAATTTACTTATAAATGTTGTAAAAGTACCACCGTAGCCTACAGTATAGAAGTTTTGGTCGCAAATAATTATGAGTATATTATTAGTCTTATATGTCCTGAACTGAACCGGACACGGAATAGGAGGACGATAAAAGCAATCATAGATCTATTAATTGCGCCTGATTAACATTTTCCAAGAACTGTTGAAAGCAGCACAAGTGGAGGCACTCATCACGAGTTGAACTGCAACAGACAATGATAATATCTACCAATCATTCTAAGTTATATGGGTCAGATTTTCAGAAAAATGCAATTGGCAGCTGTTCACATTTATTAAACTCTGCTAAATTAGGCTGAAATTTGGTCAAAACTATGTAGGTAAATTCGAGTATATTCTGGATTACATTGATTCTAGCAATCTGTTCGGTTGGATTGAAATACATTTTGACCCTAATTTTTGTCTTAAATTTGCGTTATTTGATAGAATTGGTGAAGACGAATTGTAGATTTTCTGACAATTTCACCCAAATATGTATACTTTGGAATATAACAAGCTATAACGGCGCCAGGGAAATCCTTGCGCGTTTCCGCGTCACAGTCAGGCTCGCCATGGATAATTCGCGTGTAATTCGTAACGTTGATGGGTCCAGCAATTCATACAGTTAGGCCTATATATGGTTAATGTGAAATTTAATTACGAGGATAAGAATTAAAGCAAGATTGTGTAAAAAGAAATGAAAGAGGAAAAGTGAAAAAAAAAGAAGGATGAACAACAAACAACAGCGATAACCGAAGATGATTAATTATTTGAGAGAAGATATACCTACGGACGGATTGTTGTATAATATTAAAATGCAGCCCCCCCCCCCCAACGGGCGAATGAAAAATATACTGTGTACTGGTGAAATAATTAGTCAACAATCAATTAAGATTTGCATGTGCGCGAATCTACACCAAAGCAAGCATATTCTGCATAATTTTTGCCATTGAATTGAGACTCATTCTTATACAGACACATATAATGTGACATGATATGTTGTTGTTGTTGTTGTTGTTGTTGTTGTTGTTGTTGTTGTTGTTGTTGTTGTTGTAATAGTTTTATTTCCAGATTCACAGTACATAAATTCCAGAAATCGGACAATCATCATAGAGCTAATATAACAATTACCATCTTCGGATTTTCATTCGGAGTTCTTCCAGGGCGTCCTTAGATATGGAACAATAATTAAGTCTCCTTTTTTCTGTTTGTCCCCCTGTTAATTCTTGAATATATTTATAATATCTAACAACATATGCCATTAGTGGATTATTCCATTGTCCCTATAATACAAATTACTTTGGACTAGATTGTGTTTCTTCAATTAAATTGAAATAAAATTTATAAAATATATCGTGTATGAAAACAACTATAATTTTAATTATTTAGCAAAATTAATGTCAATATTCATCCAGAAAACACATCTCTGCGATGAATTACTCGAACAGAAGCCAAGATGTCATCACGATGCTCATCAGGCCAAGCCGTATCTTAATCCTTATCATACAACTGGACTCTTCTTATCAATGGCGCGAAACTAATTGTAATCCGATGCTGGCGCCACTAGTGAGTAAGAGTGAAACTACTGAGAGGCAGCGCGAACTCTGAAGTCACGATGTATTTCATCACCGAGTGAAAAAAGCAATGAAATTAGCGAGGATTACACACTTCAAAAGCGGCTAAAAAGTACACCACTATCAATTTAGTTACCCGAGGAAAAGGTAGAGTTGCTATGTCTCCTTCTGGCACCTTCCAACTGCTACTGTCATTGAATTTAATTGCAGTGATTCTGCCCTCTGTCGAACAAAAACAACTTCTTTTGAACGCAGTAACTTTCATCAATAGAGGGGAAGGTATCGAGTGTTTCTTGTCATTTATTTCTCATAACTCTTCTTGAAAAGTTTAGGTTTGAGATATTTCTGTTGTTAGAACTATTGTGACGTGGTTCCACCTACTGTACGCTAAGAATTTCCCCAAATTTAGTTGTAAAATCACACCGCTGCTTGAGCGATAATAGATGATATAAAGGTGGAGTGATTCTGCCACCCTGTCCCAGCCTGACCCAGGTTAACGTGGTGAAGGTGGGGCAGAAAGACACCTTATGGACAGTGATCAAGGTGTTTATTAATGAACATGGAAATTATTAATTTTATCTACCAATGATATATTTTGTTCTTTCCCCTCGTGTGTCTTTGTAAAAATGAATCCCTGTCTTATTTCAAATTGAGTCATTTGCCTGAATTTCTAGTAAAAGAACTTCACAGCAATGGTTGTAAATATGTGTGTATTTTGAGACAGGATTTTAAAGCCTGTGTATTTAAATTCCATTCGGTGATTCCTCCAAACTTTCCAATAAGGGTCGTCACAATTATTAGCGCTTGTAATTGTTAAATATTTATCACGATGTTAGTATTTTAAGGAAGATTGGTGTTAGATATATATAATAACACTAGAATTTTACAATTTCTACATTGGAATATATTCAGTTCCTTATTTAATACTACAAGAGATAAAGCTAGATAACCCGTCACGTCTGAACTGGAATCCCATATATGTTACCCACTTAAAATGTTTGAACACCTACTGTGTGAGTTATTATCTTGTGCCAAGTTGTGGAAACCAATGTTGCTGAGGAAACACTACAAAATACTTATTAATTTATCTCTCAAGTTGGAATCGGTGTATTGACATAAAGGTACCCTAGCCTACTTACAGAAAGTTTAATTTAAGATACACGGTCGCCGTAGAATGTTACATGTCATTTTCCTGTCTAAACTCTAGGTTTCAACTTCTCCATTAATTTTAGAGTGTGTTCTGAGTAGATATAGACTATATTTGACCAGTCTATTGCCAGTTCTTCCACCAGTGCCGTTGGTCTTCCACAAGTGCCTGAGAGGAAACAAGTGAATACAAATATTATCCACGCTAACAACACAGTCTAGGCTCAGAGTTGAGAGAGTCCCTCCAAACTTAGGAAAAGAGTCCCTCCAAATGCCATTAGAATCCCATTATGATGCCTATTCCAGAGCCAGGAAAGCCATTAGCGCAGTAGGCGTCCAATCACTGACATACCATCAGGGTGCGACAAGATCCAAATTATCAACCTGCCCCCGGGCAGGTTGATTTAAAATCTACCTGCCCAGCTCAAACTTTCACCTGCCCAGTAGTTTCAGACCCCCTTTAGCCGAAACATTTACATGACATCTTTATAATATCTGAGACTCCCTATATATGTCATCAATTTTGCTTGATAATAAATCTAATTTCCTTATTGAAGGCCTTGAAATTGAGAAAATAAATTAATTCAAGGGCTGGAATAGCCTTGAAAACGGCCACTCTACTGCGGGAGATTCAAAGAAATGACGATCAATGTTATAGTTTTTATTGCCGGTAGGTCTGGGGCAGATTAAACACTTTGGTAATAGGAAATGGTACACTAATGTAGGCCAAAAATCTACCCGTCCAAGGACGTGTAGATTAGAAATCTACCTGCCCGACGCCAAAATCAACACGTCTCGGGCGTTCGGGAGGCGATCTTGTCGCACCCTGACCATTCTTATCTGATCTGAGAGGCTCTGACTAAGCATCTGGGACCAAAGCCAACCCCTCCCGTGACCCCCTAACTTTGCTGTGATATTTGTAACCGTGGGAAGAAATGTTGGTAAACTTATATATAAAACAATGTTCTTCAGACCTGGTATTATGGGAGTTGTATGTCAGTGTAAAAGCGATTGAAAACTTGTTATGTTCAGCATGGACTATGTAACAGTGATCTCATATCAATAGACGTGTTTTACGTGTTTTCATAGAACAAGACTTCATGTTTCCCATCATGCATTTGGTTTTCATAGATCATTTACACATTCTATGATGTTGGTGAAAAGATCTTTTAATTTATCGATAAAAATGTTGTTAAATATTTGTATGTCAGATTTGAACTGAATCAATCCCAGCATACACTGTAATAGACATGCGCAGTGAGACATGCAAGTCCCCTATTCAATAAAAAGCTGTATTTTACCAAATGGTTACTTTCTGTTGATTAGGTTGGTCAAAGTCATGGCGCCCAAGCAACAATTAGACAAGGGGGCGTGGCAGTGGGCGGAGTCGACAGAACCAGAAAACGTCACTCAGGAAAACGTCGATGCTTCCTACAGAATAAACCTCAAGCTCTGCAAGAAAAACGTCTGCAGGTAGGTTGTCATTTTGTTGTAGACCAGTTCTTGGGAAAATATCGACCGAAATATCTTATCTACCCGAGAACTAACGACCGAAAAACTTATCTACCCAAGAACTACCAAGTTAGAAACATCAATCCTCTAACTCGTACTGGTCGATTCCAGTTGGTCACTCTTAAGAACCATCCCCTTATTGGCTTTAAAACAGTGTCAGGCTGTCAGTTCCGAGTTGTCATATCGTAAACTGAAATGTATGGGTACTGAGCCTCTATTTTAGACAGTTCCTCCAAGTTGATCCTTGGTGCTACGTCCAGGTACATGTGATTTGGTAGATATCTCTACCACAAGAGTGTTGCTCTATTGTACCTCGGATTACGTTCAATTCAATTGAAATATTCTTTATCCATCACAGGCTTTAGTTATGACAAAGGGTAGAGAACATCTGTATTGTGTTTTGTATTGTGCATTGTATTTCATATTTTGTATCCTGTACTTTATACCATTATATTAAGGGTGGTCTCCACTGGCTGCGGTAAGCTCTGCGGTAAGCCTTGCGATGGTGCTGTGGTGAGAAGTGTTGAGGTCCTGCCTACATGTCATTCCTTTCCACCTACGGAACCAGCACAAACCATCGCAAGGCTTTCCGCAGAGCTTACCGCAGCCAGTGGAGACCACCCTTAAGTACCTCATGTAGTCACCTTCTCTAATAGTTCAGCAAACTTTTCTTTATTATGATAACGGCTGGAAGAGCTGAATTATGGGCAGAAAACCATCATGGCAATTCGTATCTAAATTAAACCCGTGAGCCTACGTCACAATTATGTTTCACTGTTTTGTTTGACTTGCTGTATAAACGTACTAAATTAAAGATAAATATATTTAGAAGCCTGTCAACCTATTTGTCACCCATATACGTGTACACTTTGGCAAATAAAGTATTTTTCAATTTAATTCAAGTCAAGTTTGCTGTCCGTGATCCACAGGTACGACATAGGACACCGATAATGTTTAATGCCACTTGATATTCTGCTAATTGCAGACGCAACTGTCGAGGGAATCCCAAGTGTCTGAATGGTATCGGGGAGAGAGAATGGTTCATGGAGTTGGATGACAGTACTTGGCATGACATCGAGGATCCTGAAACTGAGAGAAGAAAAGAGGTAATTTATACACCACAGTAATCAGAAATGTGACTTATAATACATAGAGTTCACTGACGTCACGGCCCTCGCCATATCTATGTATGCTGCGATACTTGAAAATACCGTTTTCTGGCTGTTTTAACCTTTACCAGTTTTAATCTGCCTCAACAATACCTTCATGGACATGGCGGCCAGTAGGGTTCCCCAGCCAACCGGGTGACGCATGTATTTAAGACGGGAGAACCAATGCTTGTTCACAATTAAGCAAAAGATTACGATTATTTGGTGCCCTAATGAAAGTCCAATAAAACTGTTTTAAATTTGAGTTATCGGTACTATAATAAAGAAACGAAATACAATTAAATATAAAATGTTCTATTTCTCTATGTACCAAAGCGGGCATATTCTATGTACCAAAACGGGTATATATCTTACTGGGTGTCATATCTTTCCCCCTGAAATACCTGGTGTTAACGCTCATGTACTCGTGTCATACACTGATAATCTATTTTCTACTTCAGGGTGATTTTGTGGGCCTCAAGAACTTAGGTGCCACCTGCTACGTCAACACATTCATTCAGGTATGAAGTGCGCTAGTAATTGATAGGCTATTAGTTTAGTTAAGGTCATATTATAGAAATATGACTATATTATAGAAACCTTTTTTTTCTTTTTCTCCGAGTTACCTGGGCATGGTAGCACTCCTAGGGAGCAGATCGAAGAGCCACGTATAATATATATTATAGAAACCGATAAATATTTAATAGATCATAGAAAAGCTTGAGGAAATGGTGCGCCTTGGAGGACTACCGTGGTCACTTGTCCTTTCAATACAATATTTATATATATAATATCCATCCAGCGATACAATGGGTTGCTGTCTGTAAAGACTGAATAATGATTTCATATTTGGTATAAGCTTAGTATAATTCATAGGCTCTACTTACACTAATTTGTATTTTATGTCAAGACATTGTGCAGAAATTATGTGAAGACTAGTATATAGTGAAATACATGTATTTCATGTGAACACTAGTATGTATAGTGTATGGAAAGATAATCAATTGAAGTAGATACAGTGGAACCTCTCTATTGAGACCACCCTTGGGACTGAATGATTTGTGGTCTCATAGCGAGGTGGTCTCTTTAGAGGGGATAATCTTATAAGAGAAAAGCAATTAGGGACTGAGAGAAACTGGTCTCAATAGAGGGGTGGTTTCTATAGAGGGGTGGTCTTTATGCGAGATTCAACTGTACATGTATTTCATGTCAACACTAGCATGTATAGTGTAGAGAAAGATCGTGAATTGAAGTATATTAAATGTATTTCACATTCACAAGATTGTATGTCACATCAAGACTGGATTCTAGAGTGAATTATAAATGTCCTTTATCACTCAGGTGTGGTTCCATAATCATGAGTTCCGTAATGCAGTTTTCTCATGGCGCAATAGTGAAGACGAGGAGGCGGCGGGAGGCAGAGGTGAGCGTATCTCTGACGTCACGCTAGACTTAAGATCACTGTTCAAGTGTTTCCAGGGATGTAAATCAGTATTTTTGAAAGCTTCCGAAAGTTTTCAACCTCCTCCCATTTCCACCGTTTATAACAAATTTCATCAAAATCTCAGAATCTGATTGACCAAATTTCCTCTACATTTTAAAAACTTAAAATTCTCCAATTCATAATGACACATTGCAGCACAATTTAGTATAAATATCAGTTCTCCTCACACTCCATTCAAACCCATGACCAAGGCCTAAATAAAGGCTGCGAGACTTTCTCTTCTACTTCAAGAAAAGAAAAACTGTTTGGAACTTACTTTTGTGTCCTTCTTAACAGTGTGCAACATAACCCAGAGACCGACGCCCAGGTCTCCATGGAATTTTCGTCGGTCTCTGAGATTGATATTTGTCAGGGCCCGACGGTCTCCAATGAAATATCCAAGTGATAAAATGTTCAAAGTGCTCTGTACCACAGGAACCCTGTCTATGACCAAGACTTTCTTTGGTCTCTGTAAAATCTTTTCGGTCTCGACTGTTACAATTTATCAGAGACCAACGGTCTCTCATCTCCAAAGTTATTCACTATGTTGCACACTGCTTCTACCCACCCTCCATCTGTTGTTTGTTTTATATCAATACACTGATTCACCCAATATTGCCCCATAGGAGCGGGTGAGGCGGTGCAGGCTGCCTGTTTTACCCCTAGTGAGGAGAAGCCTGCAGTAGCCACGTGTGCACCCCAGCAGATGGCGGTGACCATGTGTAGCGACGAGTCACTCATGCCCACCACAGTGTGTGGCCACCTACAGCTCATATTTGCACTTCTACAGTTCACCAACAGAAGGTATGTACCATGTATAGTCACTCATGCCTACCACAGTGTGTGGCCACCTACAGCTTATATTCGCTCTTCTACAGTTCACCAACAGAAGGTATGTACATCCACCCAGCTATATGAAGGGGGAGTAACGTAACATCATACTGCGTACATAAGTAATGTCATACTGTTAATGTAAGGTCATACTGTTAACGTTACATCATATTGCTGACACAACGTCATACTGCTAATGCGATGTCATACCGCTAATGGGACATCATACTGCTAACGTAATATACTGTTAAAGTAAATGCAACGTCATACTGCTAATGTGACGTCATACTGCTAATGTGACGTCATACTGCTAATGTGATGTCATACTGCTAATGTGACGTCATACTGCTAACATAACATCATACTGTATCTTTCAGGTACATTGACCCCTCGTCATTAATCAACTGTTTAGGCCTGGATGCAGGACAACAACAGGTGAGGCCTCATCCATTCATTACAATTAGCAGCTGAATGCAATCTCAGATTAACGTCCATTATAGGGACAGCATTATTTCCCCAGATGTCCATTATAGGCACAGTATTATTTCCCCAGATGTCCATTATAGGGACAACATTATTTCCCCAGATGTCCATTATAGGGACAGCATTATTTCCCCAGATGTCCATTATAGGACAGCATTATTTCCCCAGATGTCCATTATAGGGACAACATTATTTCCCCAGATGTCCATTATAGGCACAGTATTATTTCCCCAGATGTCCATTATAGGGACAACATTATTTCCCCAGATGTCCATTATAGGGACAGCATTATTTCCCCAGATGTCCATTATAGGCACAGCATTATTTCCCCAGATGTCCATTATAGGGACAGCATTATTTCCCCAGATGTCCATTATAGGGACAACATTATTTCCCCAGATGTCCATTATAGGGACATTATTTCCCCAGATGTCCATTATATAGGGACAACATTATTTCCCCAGATGTCCATTATAGGCACAACATTATTTCCCCAGATGTCCATTATAGGGACAACATTATTTCCCCAGATGTCCATTATATAGGGACAACATTATTTCCCCAGATGTCCATTATAGGCACAACATTATTTCCCCAGATGTCCATTATAGGCACAGCATTATTTCCCCAGATGTCCATTATAGAGACAACATTATTTCCCCAGATGTCCATTATAGGGACAGCATTATTTCCCCAGATGTCCATTATAGAGACAACATTATTTCCCCAGATGTCCATTATAGGGACAGCATTATTTCCCCAGATGTCCATTATAGAGACAACATTATTTCCCCAGATGTCTATTATAGGGACATTATTTCCCCAGATGTCCATTAGACAGCATTATTTCCCCAGATGGCCATTATAGGGACAACATTATTTCCCCAGATGTCTATTATAGGGACATTATTTCCCCAGATGTCCATTAGACAGCATTATTTCCCCAGATGTCCATTATAGGGACAACATTATTTCCCCAGATGTCCATTATAGGGACATTATTTCCCCAGATGTCCATTATAGGGACAACATTATTTCCCCAGATGTCCATTATAGGGACAACATTATTTCCCCAGATGTCCATTATAGGGACAGCATTATTTCCCCAGATGTCCATTATAGGGACAACATTATTTCCCCAGATGTCCATTATAGGGACAGCATTATTTCCCCAGATGTCCATTATAGGGACAACATTATTTCCCCAGATGTCCATTATAGGAACAGCATTATTTCCCCAGATGTCCATTATAGGAACAGCATTATTTCCCCAGATGTCCATTATAGGGACAACATTATTTCCCCAGAAGTGAGGGATGCAAGTCTTTAGTATCTGTATTGAAATCAGTATTTGTGAAAACTTCCAATAATGGTTAAATCTGCTGAATTAGTGTGTGAGAAAGTATAAACTGTTTGTTGTGTTTACCAGAAGTTCTATACAGTAGTGTGGGAGAAAGTATAAACTGTTTGTTGTGTTTACCAGAAGTTCTATACAGTAGTGTGGGAGAAAGTATAAACTGTTTGTTGTGTTCACCAGGACGCCCAGGAGTTCTCCAAGCTCTTCATGTCGGTCCTGGAGGACCAGCTGTCCAGCACGCTCACACCAACCCTGGCCTCATCCACTAATTTTATAAAAGACCAATTTCTGGGAGAGTACGCCTATATGACCACGTATGTATATCTGCCACTGTAATTACTGTCTTGCACTTGTTCTAATGTCTCTATCATTTCCTTCCTTATCCCTCTATGTTCTTCGTTATTTCTTCTTTTGGCCTATTTTTACAAATTCACTATCTTCCACGTCATCTGAAATTGAGGGGAAATGGGAAAAAGTTCAGGTTTACTGAATGTTCAGCTAAAGAGAACAGAAACATTAAAATTATTTCAATAATAACAATAGATTTTTATTTCCATATCACATTTACAACAAGTGTCATACAATGTAAAATTAAAGAGAAAATTATGGAAAGAGGAACCCACTCTCTGTGATTATCACAGGTCTTCTGAGTGTCTCTTAAATTGAGGTAAACTGAGTTCATGTTAAGTGGAAGACTATTTACTTATCTGTTAGGAAACTGGTTCCCCATCGATTTTCATCTCCAGACTAAGGTTAAAAATGTTAAAACTGTCCTCATCACAGTAGAACACGTGTTGTCATGCCAACTCAGTTTTATCACTCCCGCCATTGCGAGATTGCCCCCCATTACAGCCAAGGTATCAGTAATGAAGGGGAAAAGCGAAGGTAACATAATACTCGGTTCTCATTGTCCCCCATTACAGCCAAGGTATCAGTAATGAAGGGGAAAAGCGAAGGTAACATAATACTCGGTTCTCATTGTCCCCCATTACAGCCAAGGTATCAGTAATGAAGGGGAAAAGCGAAGGTAACATAATACTTGGTTCTCATTGTCCCCCATTACAGCCAAGGTATCAGTAATGAAGGGGAAAAGCGAAGGTAACATAATACTTGGTTCTCATTGCCCCCATTACAGCCAAGGTATCAGTAATGAAGGGGAAAAGCGAAGGTAACATAATACTCGGTTCTCATTGTCCCCCATTACAGCCAAGGTATCAGTAATGAAGGGGAAAAGCGAAGGTAACATAATACTTGGTTCTCATTGTCCCCCATTACAGCCAAGGTATCAGTAATGAAGGGGAAAAGCGAAGGTAACATAATACTGGGTTATCATTGCCCCCATTACAGCCAAGGTATCAGTAATGAAGGGGAAAAGCGAAGGTAACATAATACTCGGTTCTCATTGTCCCCCATTACAGCCAAGGTATCAGTAATGAAGGGGAAAAGCGAAGGTAACATAATACTCGGTTCTCATTGTCCCCCATTACAGCCAAGGTATCAGTAATGAAGGGGAAAAGCGAAGGTAACATAATACTCGGTTCTCATTGTCCCCCATTACAGCCAAGGTATCAGTAATGAAGGGGAAAAGCGAAGGTAACATAATACTTGGTTCTCATTGTCCCCCATTACAGCCAAGGTATCAGTAATGAAGGGGAAAAGCGAAGGTAACATAATACTTGGTTCTCATTGCCCCCATTACAGCCAAGGTATCAGTAATGAAGGGGAAAAGCGAAGGTAACATAATACTCGGTTCTCATTGTCCCCCATTACAGCCAAGGTATCAGTAATGAAGGGGAAAAGCGAAGGTAACATAATACTTGGTTCTCATTGTCCCCCATTACAGCCAAGGTATCAGTAATGAAGGGGAAAAGCGAAGGTAACATAATACTGGGTTATCATTGCCCCCATTACAGCCAAGGTATCAGTAATGAAGGGGAAAAGCGAAGGTAACATAATACTCGGTTCTCATTGTCCCCCATTACAGCCAAGGTATCAGTAATGAAGGGGAAAAGCGAAGGTAACATAATACTCGGTTCTCATTGTCCCCCATTACAGCCAAGGTATCAGTAATGAAGGGGAAAAGCGAAGGTAACATAATACTCGGTTCTCATTGTCCCCCATTACAGCCAAGGTATCAGTAATGAAGGGGAAAAGCGAAGGTAACATAATACTCGGTTCTCATTGTCCCCCATTACAGCCAAGGTATCAGTAATGAAGGGGAAAAGCGAAGGTAACATAATACTCGGTTCTCATTGTCCCCCATTACAGCCAAGGTATCAGTAATGAAGGGGAAAAGCGAAGGTAACATAATACTCGGTTCTCATTGTCCCCCATTACAGCCAAGGTATCAGTAATGAAGGGGAAAAGCGAAGGTAACATAATACTCGGTTCTCATTGTCCCCCATTACAGCCAAGGTATCAGTAATGAAGGGGAAAAGCGAAGGTAACATAATACTCGGTTCTCATTGCCCCCATTACAGCCAAGGTATCAGTAATGAAGGGGAAAAGCGAAGGTAACATAATACTCGGTTCTCATTGTCCCCCATTACAGCCAAGGTATCAGTAATGAAGGGGAAAAGCGAAGGTAACATAATACTCGGTTCTCATTGTCCCCCATTACAGCCAAGGTATCAGTAATGAAGGGGAAAAGGAAAGGTAACATAATACTCGGTTCTCATTGTCCCCCATTACAGCCAAGGTATCAGTAATGAAGGGGAAAAGCGAAGGTAACATAATACTTGGTTCTCATTGCCCCCCCCATTACAGCCAAGGTATCAGTAATGAAGGGGAAAAGAAAGGTAACATAATACTTGGTTCTCATTGCCCCCCCATTACAGCCAAGGTATCAGTAATGAAGGGGAAAAGAAAGGTAACATAATACTTGGTTCTCATTGCCCCCCCATTACAGCCAAGGTATCAGTAATGAAGGGGAAAAGAAAGGTAACATAATACTTGGTTCTCATTGCCCCCCCATTACAGCCAAGGTATCAGTAATGAAGGGGAAAAGAAAGGTAACATAATACTTGGTTCTCATTGCCCCCCCATTACAGCCAAGGTATCAGTAATGAAGGGGAAAAGAAAGGTAACATAATACTTGGTTCTCATTGCCCCCCCATTACAGCCAAGGTATCAGTAATGAAGGGGAAAAGAAAGGTAACATAATACTTGGTTCTCATTGCCCCCCCATTACAGCCAAGGTATCAGTAATGAAGGGGAAAAGCGAAGGTAACATAAAACTGGGTTATCATTACCTGTTCTGTCTCCAGATGTAGCGGGTGTTCTGGCGTGTCCCAGCGACCTTCCTCCTTCTACGAGTTAGACCTCAATATTAAAGGACATCATAACCTCAAGGAGTGCATCGGGGAATTTTTACAGGTACTTGATCTTATTCAACTACGTTCACCGTATTTACATTTTATCTGAGTCAAACTACTCAAAATATACTTAAAAGAAGGAAATGAATTATTCATTGCCGAACAGGGAGCTCCATTTCATACGAGGCAGTCCTATAAATACATGTAAATAAAACCTTATCACGAGGAATTTTGGTGTACGAGGAACGGGAAAATTTAGGAGATGATTTGATTAGTGACCAGGAAGAACATACCATAAGCAATGACATATCGGTCAGATTTTCAGAAAATGAACAATTGGTAGCTGTACACATTGAGTAAATTCTGCAAGATTAAGCTGCAATTTGGTCAATACTAGGTAAATTCGTGTATATTCAGCATTGCATTGATTCTAGCAATCTGTTTGGTTAGGCTGAACTGTATTTTGAACTTTATTTTCGTCTGAAATTTGAGTTATTTGAGACGATTGGCGAAGTTAAATTGTGTATTTTCCGAAAATCTGACCCATATGTTAAAGTTACTGTTTGTGTTAAGGAGGAGAAGTTGGAAGCTGACAACCAGTACATGTGCTGCACGTGTAACCAGAAGCGGAATGCAATACGACGCATCAAGCTCCGCAGACTGCCTAAAGTTCTTAATCTACAACTTCTCAGATTTGTTTTTGACAGGTAAAGACTTCTTACTCCATGTATCATTCCTCTTACTGAGGGTTTTATTATTAAAAATATCATTTTTCTTTATTTCTGGTAAAATTATTATTTTTCTTTATTTCTGGTAAAATTATTATTTTTCTTTATTTCTGGTAAAATTATTTTTAAAATTATTATTTCTCTTTAAAAAACACTATGGACTCAAGATGCTCTAACAACCATAGCCGGTCTAGTGATATAACCATTTGTGTTAGGTTTATATACTCTTCATTATGTTCCTCCAATTGAGAGTCTGTAAAGACCTGTATAAAGAATCCCCAAAGTTGACTTGCATATTTTCTCCTTCAGGAAAACTGGTCACAAAAAGAAACTTAACACATTTATTCAGTTCCCAGAACTACTGGATCTCAGCGAGTACTTAGAACAACCAGGTGAGTGATTCCTTAATAGCGAAGATGAGCAAGCAAACCTATCGCCGCTGACCTAACGTAACCCCGGCGTTTCTTGTGCTGACGTCACGACTTCCAGGGTTTATGCATAGGTAATGAGCTAGGATACGAGCGCTGAAACGTACCGATACCCTCTGCTACGCTGACCCATTACGCATCTATATTGTGTAAGATTAGGAACTTTTTGCATGCGAAAAATGTCATGATGTTAAAGTTTAGACATTATTTGAAGTAGCCCTTGCTGGAATTTTGTCTCCAATGAATTCTTTTGATAAAAAATAGCTTCGGAATAGACCTCAGTCATCATGGTGGTTTCAGTGGGTGAATGGGGCCGAAACAAGCGCTGATGGTTGCCGGCTTCTCATGGAGGGCGCTACCGTCGCACGTCGTTACGTTACGTACCAGTGCTCATCCTAGTACAGGTGAAGCGTCTTGATAGGGACCCACGCATCGGCCCACGATAGGTTAGGTATAGGTCAAAGCGATGCGCACTGTCTGCTCAGCCTCCCTATTATCAAGACTAGAACTCCCGTAAGCATGATGCCTAACTATCCAGGCGACAGTCAAATGTCATCATTCACCAGTATTTAAAATCAAGCCCCTTTATTCCATCTTTTTATCAAATCAAATCAAATTCCATCAAATTAAATAATGTTCACAAGAGCTATGTGTGTGTGTGTGTTACAGAGGGCAGCTTGGAGTATGAGTTGATGGCTGTGTTGATACACCGCGGCCCTAGCGCCTACAGTGGACACTACATCGCGCACATCAAGGACCCGGTCTCCCTCGTCTGGCACAAGTTTAACGATGAGGAAATAGAGAAGATGGGCGGCAAGAACCTCCAGCTTGGCAATGAGGAGGACATAGGTACTTAGCGACTTACATTACTTACATAATGGGATTTCAAAGACTTGACTCAGGGGTGGTTTCGGAAAAATCTCAGTACTGATGCTATGCTGATGTATTGTGTGAAGATGTAGCTGAATACTGTCTGATATAGACCATGGTAGATGTTCTTATCGAACGATATTGACACTGAAAATGTCTCGGGTCACATGATGGTAATAATTAACTAGAAATTAAAGGCGTGTAGTGGTTACCATATGTTAGCATAATGTAATCCGATGTTGTGCTATTCGTGTGATTGCTAGTCACAACTAGGGTAACATATCTTCATGTATTGTGTTAAATCTCCTGATGTGTTATGATAAATCTTTAATACTGACATGTTTTCATAAACTGTTTATTGGATCTCTTGAGAATATAGTGTAATACTTTCTGTTTGATTTATAGAAGGAAAAGATGCGAAGCGCCCCCGGACATCTAAAGGTTTTCACTGTTCCCGGAACGCTTACATGTTAGTGTACAGACAGAAGAGCGAGAACACAGGTAGGTGTAGTCATGTCTGGTCGTAATATTGCAGCATCAACTGTCCATTTAACTGACATTTGGCAATGTTTAATTCAATTTTACAAATCACTTGTTCGTTGATGTATAAGTCAATTTCCCTGCTGAATGTAATGCTATATACAGACTAGGAAAATGGTTTATTTTAACTAATTCTCTACTTCATGACTATTTCATATTTCTGATTCACAATGTAAATTGAACTCTATTATGTGTTTATACCATTTCTTGATTTCTTTATATCATTTCTTTCTACCTACATAGAGTCTTCACAATGACGTACAAATAACAAAATTAACATGTTATGTTTATATTATTATCAAATATAGGAAATATAAAATCATTTAAACTACATCTAGCAGTGAGCCACTTTCATCAATGACGAAAGTGGAACTGTTCACTGCTCAAATTTCTGTAAATAAACATGTAGTAAGGAGACTTGAAACCTCCCTGTTGTTGGATAAGCGCGGCCTTATTGTGGTCAAGATAAACAAACGTTTACAAATGATGTATTGCAGAGCCGATCCCTGACATGGCGATGGACGCACTACCGCAGCGCCTGCAGCGGTACATAGACGTAGATAAACGCAGGTTCACAGACTGGGTGCAGGAGATGACGGACATGCGGGTGGGTAGCACCACTAGACTTATGGCTCAGATTTTCAGAAAATGTACAATTCGCCTTCACCAATCCTCTCAAATAACTCACTTATAAAAAAGAAATAAGCTTCAAAATGCAGTTTAATATAACAGAACTGATACTTTAAATCAATGCGATGCCAAATGTACTCATAAATACTCTGTATTTATCATTTTCCAACCTAATTTAGCAGAATTTCCTCAATATGTTGAGCTGCCAATTGTACATTTTCTGAAAATATGACCCATATACACTTTTGAAAATCCCCAAAATGGGTCTGTAAAGGCCTTGAAAAGCCTTAAATTTCTTCCGTCCCAAAGCATGGGGACTGCAATAATATTCAATTTATACCGAATCATTGTATCATCCATTACCCCTGAATAGGGAGCACAACGCCTTTGAAACGTTGGTAAACAATAAAAGGAACATTCAACATTCAACATTCAAAATCGTCGTCTCTCTGAAGATCTTAAAACGTTCAGGTGATCCTCGAATCCACCAGTTAGTAGTGAAACCTCCCCATCTAATATTTAAGTTAGTTTTTATAGTGTAAAGTTTGAGTGCAGGACATCTGTGAAAACTTGTTTGAGATGTATTTATGTTTTGCTACAGGACGCTGTTGTATTGAGCGGTAGAAACAGACAAAATGAAATTCAGGAACTGTATGGACTGTTGGCGCCCAAGGAAGGTAAGAAACCCTTCATTACTGGCCTATGTCCTGGGTCAAGTCACCAGAAAATGTACAAACCTCTCAAATATCCCACATTTAAGTCCAAGACGAATTTCAACATAACCGGAATGATTGTTTTAATCAAAGTGAAATTAGAATTTAATACAACTTACCATCACTTTCTCAAACATGCGATAGTTATAATAAAACTCAAGGTATGGATTTAGCCCAGAACAGAATAGGGACAGATACGGAGGAATGAGTTGTAGGTTTGTTTATTGAGAGGTCCAACGTTTCGGGCTCATTAGCCCTTTATCCAGTGAAAGGGGGGGTTCCTGCCCCTATGTTAAAAGCTCCCTCACGGCCCCCCTAGTGGAATGACGGCTGGACACTCGGACCAAACATGTTCGTTAGACCCTAAGCTTTCATTTGATACCAAGAACGAAACTTTTGCACGAATTTGAAGTGAAAATCAAATTTTGCATTGGCCAGGAACCCTACTACAAGGAATAGGGATTCATTTGAGGAGATTCCCCTTAAGTACACAAATGTGCACTCCTGTTGCCATGGTCTTTTGTTTATAGTTACCAGGTTGCCAGGATGTTGATAGTTATAATAGTTCATTGTCAGGAAGACCTGCTCTGCAGATGGCATTATGTATTATGATAGGATGTAACCAGGTTGGTTTCTGACTTAATGTACACGATGCCCACTCGTTTTTTTCAACCAGGGATATCACTCGAAGAAAACTTGTGGACATTGTGTACAGTAAGTCAGAAACTAACCAAGTTACATCCTATTTTTATACCACGATCTCTTTTTGTAAAATGAAATGAATAAACAAACTAGTTTTTACCTCACTTTGCTCTGATGACCCGCCATATTGATTTTTTTGTACCGAAGCACTAGAAAAACGTATAACTAATTGGCTAATCAACGACGGCACAGACGGCATATGACGTCAGGAATAGGTGTGACGTCATGAGCGAGCATAACTCATAAGAAAGCTTCTTAGATTTAGGCTAAAAAAATGGTCATAGTTTCACGTGTGGATCCATTCAACAAAATACAATGGCATGAATTCACTCATTTGCACCGTGTACAACCCCCGATCATGGTATAAATTCTGATGTAACTGTTTAATAATCAGAATAAAAATCTCATATATAACCTACAGTGGCGGGACCTAACCGCCTCAGGATCGTAGCGCCCACACCTTAGCGTCTAGTGCCCGGACTCAAGTGCCCCGGCCTTGGATCGAAGCGCCCACGGCTTGGATCGGAGCACCCCAATCGTTTACTAGTCAATTAATTACTTTTATTAGTCTATTTTAACTCGGGGCAGTTCACTACTCCCTTTTACTGACTCAGGACCACCAATTTAAGGTTAGGTTAAGGGTTAGTTTTGGTATTGTTTAGTGTTAACAGTCTGGGTGCTTCAATCCAGGCCGTTGGCGCTTCGATCCAAGGCCCGGGTGCTAGCATCCAGGCTGGGGTGCTAGGATTTTGGGACGCTACAGTCCCCGGGCGCTACTCTCCTGCGATCTAACCCATTAACTAATTTAAATTTCACAATAAATATAATGTCATATCAATAAATATTTTCTGGATCATCTGTGCATTACTTTTTTGTTACAGTATTTTTATTCACGATATCCAATAAACAGTTACACTCTAACTTTTTAAAAATAGTTTTTCGTTTAGCCCTGCTGCATGTCTTTATAATTAAAGTAAGAATTTTACAAATTATAGATGTTGATATTTATGCCTATATAATAAAATAAGTCAAGAATGATTTATAATAATTAGATGAAATGAATGAATGGATGAAATGGACTTAGAAGTTAATAATAATGCCAGATGTTTATAAAATTGAAGATATATTATATTATTGTCTTACAGAAGAGGAGAGTGAGTGGATCTGTACGGCGTGGCTCAACAAGTGGCTGGCAGAGAGCACCTCCAAAACTGTGCCTAATATAGACAACACATCCCTACTGTGTACACACAGCAAGTGAGTGAACAATTCTTGTTACAATAGATCATGTTAATAACAAAACTGTGCCTACTATAGACAATACATCCCTACTCTGTACACATAGCAAGTGAGCGAACAATTATTATACCAAATGGCACGATGAAGGTTTATAATCACGTCGAGACGAGCTGCAGAACAGAACGAGTCCTGAAGGGACTCGTTCCTTTCTGCAGCTCAAAGGTAAGTCTGAAGGGACTCATTCTGTTCTGCAGCTTGTCTCGGCCCAATTCTATAAACCATACAGAGTGCCATTTGGTATTTATTACATACTGATTTGTAGATTCATGTGTTATATTTACCTTATATTACTGTATTACTTGCCAAATTATGGGAACTTCGCTTGAAAACTTTCTAAACTTGCAAGGCAGCGCTACGCAGCAGAGCGCAATGTCACCAAGTGCGCAACATCGGCAAACCAATGAAATTGTGTCATATGGATCACATGTTCATGCCGCTTTCAAATAGAATATAGGTGCTATTTGACTTTTCAAATAGCACCCCTGAAAAGTACCCTCGAAATAACATATGTATGTAATAATTTTTACAATAGATCATGTTAATAACAAAACTGTGCCCGCTATAGAATTAGAATAATATTGCCATGACATCTTGTTTCCTGATACCAATTGTTGGCTCTTGTTTCAGGGTGGATCCTGATAAAGTCACCAATGCCAAGTGTATATCTATTGCTGCTGTAAGTAAGACTTAATGCTAATAATTCTTCTTTGAACAATACTTTATTCAGGATACAAAATAAACTATAGACTCTCACTTATATTAAATGGGTTTTGTTGCACTTTGAGTTAACAATATAAGGTGTGGGAGTTGCATAGATTATATAATACTTAATTAAGACAAATTTAACTTAATGCATGTGTTTTAGATCAAATTTCTAATCTGTCTTAATATATATCATCGTATTCAATTAGTGATTAAATTAGGGAGTGCCTAAGACTAAAAACGTGGGTATCCTGACAAAAAACACAACTTTTTGACTCCATTCCCTATTTGAAAGTCGATATGTGAAGAGTATAGAAGGCTGACATGAAAAACTCCAGGTTAACTAAAGTCGGAATCAGTAGAGCTATGGTTTTTATAGAAGGGGCTTGCTAGTTCCAGATTTTACTTCATTTATTTCATTATTACTACTACTGCTTTAATTGTACAATGTGAACTGGAATTAAACAATATACAATACAATATTAAGGATCTAATACATAGTTTCTAAGAAAGACAAATTATAAAAATTATCTTATTGGAATTTACAATTTAAAAATTAGTCAATGTCTTTTGCAGGCTGAGATTTTGTATACCAAGTACAGCGGTGGTCCCCGGTTAAAAGTGTAAGTGTTACTCATCATCCATAGTGTCTTTGGTGGAAAAAAACAATCAGTGAAAAAATAACATGGTAGCTTCTGATCTTGAAGACAAACAAATTGTCTTAAAACGTCGCAAATGGGCGACGTTTTGACGTGAAAACGTCGCCCATGTGAATGTTTGAAGCCTCATAACGAGGAATGGATTAAAGTCTGAGTAAAAAATCATGCTCCAGATTGTCATATGCAACGTTTTCACACTCATTTCTGACTAGAGAAATTAATAATAAAATTTGTACGGCACCACCTTTTATGATACTACCTACTAATACTAGTTTCAATCCTGCCAATTCTCAAACTGACGGGAGCTAAATAAAAAATTGACCATTCTTGGGAACCCATTTTGTGAGAATGAGTCTGCGACCATTAGAGTAGGATATGTTGTTGTAAGCTAGGTGTGATTTATTAGTATATGTTTGCACTGACAACATGTTCTAACTCATTATTTCTTTGGGGATGCTTAAACATAAGACTTGATTTTATCAGAGAACCAATTTTGAGTTTTTTTCCAAATGCAAAAATGCACAATCAGCTGGCAGTTCTGCATTGTTTTGTGCAGTAGGCGACAAGCTATTGTACAGAAACTCCCCTTTTTAGAACTCAGTGTAGCTCAGTGTGAAAACGTTTCACATAACACTATGTTCTGACTTCTGTATAAGCTAAGTGTATTGTGTGTTACACAGGGTGGAGTCACTATGTAGGAGCACATAACACTATGTTCTGACTTCTGTGTAAGCTAAGTGTATTGTGTGTTACACAGGGTGGAGTCACTGTGTAGGAGCACATGACACTATGTTCTGACTTCTGTATAAGCTAAGTGTATTGTGTGTTACACAGGGTGGAGTCACTGTGTAGGAGCTGTATAGTGGAGAGGTGTACATAACACTATGTTCTGACTTCTGTGTAAGCTAAGTGTATTGTGTGTTACACAGGGTGGAGTCACTATGTAGGAGCACATAACACTATGTTCTGACTTCTGTGTAAGCTAAGTGTATTGTGTGTTACACAGGGTGGAGTCACTATGTAGGAGCTGTATAGTGGAGAGGTGTACATAACACTATGTTCTGACTTCTGTGTAAGCTAAGTGTATTGTGTGTTACACAGGGTGGAGTCACTATGTAGGAGCACATAACACTATGTTCTGACTTCTGTGTAAGCTAAGTGTATTGTGTGTTACACAGGGTGGAGTCACTGTGTAGGAGCACATGACACTATGTTCTGACTTCTGTATAAGCTAAGTGTATTGTGTGTTACACAGGGTGGAGTCACTGTGTAGGAGCTGTATAGTGGAGAGGTGTACATAACACTATGTTCTGACTTCTGTATAAGCTAAGTGTATTGTGTGTTACACAGGGTGGAGTCACTATGTAGGAGCACATAACACTATGTTCTGACTTCTGTGTAAGCTAAGTGTATTGTGTGTTACACAGGGTGGAGTCACTGTGTAGGAGCACATGACACTATGTTCTGACTTCTGTATAAGCTAAGTGTATTGTGTGTTACACAGGGTGGAGTCACTGTGTAGGAGCACATAACACTATGTTCTGACTTCTGTGTAAGCTAAGTGTATTGTGTGTTACACAGGGTGGAGTCACTATGTAGGAGCACATAACACTATGTTCTGACTTCTGTGTAAGCTAAGTGTATTGTGTGTTACACAGGGTGGAGTCACTATGTAGGAGCACATAACACTATGTTCTGACTTCTGTGTAAGCTAAGTGTATTATGTGTTACACAGGGTGGAGTCACTATGTAGGAGCTGTATAGTGGAGAGGTGTACATAACACTATGTTCTGACTTCTGTGTAAGCTAAGTGTATTGTGTGTTACACAGGGTGGAGTCACTATGTAGGAGCACATGACACTATGTTCTGACTTCTGTGTAAGCTAAGTGTATTATGTGTTACACAGGGTGGAGTCACTATGTAGGAGCTGTATAGTGGAGAGGTGTACATGACACTATGTTCTGACTTCTGTGTAAGCTAAGTGTATTGTGTGTTACACAGGGTGGAGTCACTATGTAGGAGCTGTATAGTGGAGAGGTGTACATGACACTATGTTCTGACTTCTGTGTAAGCTAAGTGTATTGTGTGTTACACAGGGTGGAGTCACTATGTAGGAGCTGTATAGTGGAGAGGTGCACAGTCATCAGGCTTAAGGCTAGAGTCGCCGAGGATCAGAAGTTCATCGCAGCCAGTCTCAAACTCAACACAGAGGGGTGAGTGTGGCGTACTAATGTCTTACATAATGTGACCTGAAAATATCAATGAAAATTACCTGTCTGTGTTTGTGCTGTTCAGAGTGAAAACAGGATTCTCATTTTGTATCAATAAAATCTTTCAAGGCCGCGTTAAGAAGGGAGTGGATAATTTGGGCAATATTACAATAGTGCAATATTTCATGACCCCCTTACATCTACATCATTGTAGTTCTGAGTTGGTTAAAAATGAAGTCCCTAATGTCTGAAAACAACTAGAAGTATCAGTGATAATGTCCTTATATCTGCTAGAGTTAACCTGTATATACAAAGTATCAGTGATAATATCCTTATATCTGCTAGAGTTAACCTGTATATACAAAGTATCTGCTGGCTTGTGTTAACCTGTATATATCCTTATATCTGTTTGCTTGTGTTGCAGGCCGGAGTGTTACTGGGTTGGTAAAGCCTCTATACGATCCTGGCGGCGGTTAGCTTTAGAGAAGGTCAAAGATGTGGAGGCTAACCACGGCCCTGCCAGCAGTAATAGTGAGTATTTACTAATTGCTTAAAACTTTCAGGCTGCCCACTCAGATATATGGCTTCAGGAGTCTTTTATTTAGCAATGTATGATTAGTATATCTCGCTGTTTCAGGAAAATATCAATTCAATGCTTTGTCACTACTAAAAAAGCCAGGATGAAGGTCTGATATGAGTATTTCCTTAAGTGTAATTGTCTTGTTTTCTTTATTCGATTTAAAAAATCTAGAACTCTCCTTAAAACCTTGCAGAGCTATACATACATTAGCTCTGACTTTTGTAAGCTCAAATACAATGTTTTCAATCATTCAAAAATAACTATAAGTCCTTTGTTCAGCATGTTTCTCCCAATGGTCCTGTGGCACTTGTTTAGTTCTTGAATTACAAAGGGGCGTGACAGAGTATTCATTGACTAATCACTATTTAAATACTTGGCATAATGTTTAAATATTCATTGATGGTGGATCCAAGAAAACCTTGGCAAGCTTTATTTCATTGCACATTGTTTCACGTTCTGTTTTCCCCCTGAAGTGGAAGGAAATGGTTCCAATGAGGAGAAGCCAGTGGAGGAGGTCATTGTTCCCATGGAGACGGACGATGATGGACTGAGTTTTAATGAGGAGATCATCTGTGATGAACACAGTAAGTATATTGTACATCGATATATATAAGCACATGATGTACACATATATAAGAACACAGTAAGTATATTGCACATTGATATACCCATATATGTGCACATTGATGTGCAAATATATAAGTACATAGATGTACCCATATATAAGCACATTGATGTACCCATATATAAGAACACAGTAAGTACATTGTACATTGATGTACCCATATATACACAGTATTCACTGGCGTCATGGGGCTTGCCGCGGCTCGCCATACTGTGTGTCAACCCCCTGTAAACATTAGCTGGATATGTGTGCTCCAAGCCTAGAAATGCTGTTTTCCGGCTGTTTTCACCTCCAAAGGTTTTAGCGAATGTAATATAAAGTATGCTGATAGGTTATATGGTTATTTGTTAGTGTGGCATGATGAAATAATTGAGTATAATCGTCATTATCAAACATTCGTAACAGGAAAGCCTGTTGATCTGGTGCTTCCCGCTCTCTGCGTAGACACACAGTATGGCTGCCAGTGAGGATAGTCACTGACTGGGGTGATGTGATGTGAATACTATGTTTAAAGGCCAATAGGGGATTTGCATGTGCCACTGCGTCTGTTACAGTACATGCTGGGATAGATTCATTTGTTGTCACCAATATCATAGCTTGGTTTTTATAAGTGATATATAAATCTATGAAAATACTTGTTGGTAATCCCCCAAATGGATTCTTCTGTTTCCAAGGCCAATATTCAGTGTATGAATGAGTATGATGAGGCCAATATTCAGTGTATGAATGAGTATGATGAGGCTGCTGTTGGTACTTACAGAGAACCTGGTGCTTGAGGAGGGATGTCGTAGACTGGTGACTACAGACGTGTGGCAGAGGCTGAGGAAGTATTTCCCAGACTGTCCTGAGTACCGCGTGGACGCTCCCGTGTGTACAGAGTGTCGGGTAAGTGCCTTACATTATTAGTGCCTTATATGTGTGCAACCTGTAAGTCTGCCTTGTATGTGCATAACCTGTAAGTCTGCATGGAAAACCCTTTTCAGATCCATGTATCCATTTTGAGTAGTATCAAATATAGAATGAATTAATTCATTGAACCTCTAAGATGGCCTTATACATATGCAACCTCTAAGGCCAGCTTATGTGTGCGTAACCTTTGAGACCGCCTCACATGTGTACAACCTCTAGGAAGTGAATTAGAAGGCAATAGTCGTGTAACAGTATTGACGGACAGGAAACAAATAGTGAAACACTATTGAAATATCTTGTAATTTAATTTTTATAATCCAGCCACCAACCACAAGACATTCTCTGAGCAGATTGTAAGAATCTTAAGAGCATTTGCCCATAGTTTCAGTGTTTTTTTGATGAAAGAAATTAATGAATAGTAATAATGTTCTACCCCTCGCTGGTTCCACAGATAAAGAAGGAGAAGGAGTTCTCAGCACAGGAAGCTGCAAAGTTGGCAGCGGTCCAACAAAAGGCTGCTCTCAGCGACCTCTATAGTAATAAAAACAGACCAAGCTGGGACGCCGGCTCAACGCAGCTTAACATCATTTCTAACGAGTTCCTGGAAGCCTGGAGGAGATACCTTAAGTAAGTAATGCCGAGCCATTTTACGAACCAATATACAAATATATGTTCACATGGGTTTTAGTGTAGTATTGTACCTTAAGTATGTCCTGGGTAAGACCATAAACTGCCTTTCCGTCTCTTCTTCTCTATCTCTTATTTCCTGGGTTAGATCATAAACTGCCTCCCTCTCAGCTCTCCCACTCTTGATATAACCTTTGTTGATAAGGGCATAAAGCAACCAATCTCACTCACTCACTCTCTCTGCCAAATTTAGACCCTTCCATGAGATCAATTGCACATCATGTACCGACATAATATTATGGTTGGACCATGTACATCAGTACAGGAAAGGAAAAGAAAAGAGAAATTTTAAATTATAATTATACTTTTCTCCACTGTTACAGAGAGCCTGGACGTCACGAGGCTGTAATGGACGTGTCCAACTCCAGCCTGCTGTGTATTATAATAATAAACATTAGTTTCTCCACTGTTACAGAGAGCCGGGACGTCAAGAGGCTGTGACGGACGTGTCCAACTCCAGCCTGCTGTGTATTATAATAATAAACATTAGTTTCTCCACTGTTACAGAGAGCCTGGACGTCACGAGGCTGTGACAGACGTGTCCAACTCCAGCCTGCTGTGTATTATAATAATAAACATTAGTTTCTCCACTGTTACAGAGAGCCGGGACGTCATGAGGCTGTGACAGACGTGTCCAACTCCAGCCTGCTGTGTATTATAATAATAAACATTAGTTTCTCCACTGTTACAGAGAGCCTGGACGTCACGAGGCTGTAACAGACGTGTCCAACTCCAGCCTGCTGTGCCCGCACGGTGGCTTCATGTACACACCAGAAACCATCGGCTTCAGCCACTCCACCAAAAGGTCAGTTTAGCATAGTTATACATTTGATATAGGTCTTGTCACTTCAGGTGATTAATACATGCAAGAGATATTGAATATTTTGTGTACAATTTGTGACAGTAATCGGTTTCATTTTAAGGAAAGATAACGTTATTTTAATGGTATTTTATTGTCACTCAAAGAAAATCGATATGTTTATATATGTCTAACAAGGTACATCCGTGGGTCAGATTCAAGGAATGTGTGGAAATAGAAGAATTAGTGATATGGACCGGTGTAGTGTTACCCAAGGATAAAACTAGGATTAACAGAGCGGGAGTATTAATGCACTGTTTGGTGAATAATCCCGAGGCAAAGCTGAGGGATTATACACCAAACAGTGCACCAGCACCAGCAGATTAGTTATACAAACCGGTGTAGTGGTACACATTGAGCCCCAAGGATAAAACTAGGATTAATGACTGACATTGTGGGACTGTTGGTGCACTGTTCGGTGTATAATCCCTCAGCTATGCCTCAGGATTATACACCAAACAGTGCACCAGCAGCCCCTCAATGTCAGTCATTAATCCTTTTAATCTAGCTGCTAGCCTGTTGAAGGCAGTGTTTACAGTGTAAGCTACTAAGCTGCATATGTTTGTTGCAGTGTGGCGTACGTGTGGCCGGCAGAATGGACGACGCTCAGGTCACTACTCACTACAGATGTGGAGATTAGTGTAGTCAGGGTGGTGGAGGAGACGGGACAAGTCTCCTTTGTAGTCAGTCCAGGTAAGTCCACTCCCACCTGTACCTATGCTTATACCTACCTGTAGTCAGTCCAGGTGAGTCCATTCCCACCTGTACCTATGCTTATACCTACCTGTAGTCAGTCCAGGTGAGTCCATTCCCACCTGTACCTATGCTTATACCTACCTGTAGTCAGTCCAGGTAAGTCCATTCCCACCTGTACCTATGCTTATACCTACCTGTAGTCAGTCCAGGTGAGTCCATTCCCACCTGTACCTATGCTTATGCCTACCTGTAGTCAGTCCAGGTAAGTCCATTCCCACCTGTACCTATGCTTATGCCTACCTGTAGTCAGTCCAGGTAAGTCCATTCCCACCTGTACCTATGCTTATACCTACCTGTAGTCAGTCCAGGTAAGTCCATTCCCACCTGTACCTATGCTTATACCTACCTGTAGTCAGTCCAGGTAAGTCCATTCCCACCTGTACCTATGCTTATACCTACCTGTAGTCAGTCCAGGTAAGTCCATTCCCACCTGTACCTATGCTTATACCTACCTGTAGTCAGTCCAGGTAAGTCCATTCCCACCTGTACCTATGCTTATACCTACCTGTAGTCAGTCCAGGTGAGTCCATTCCCACCTGTACCTATGCTTATGCCTACCTGTAGTCAGTCCAGGTAAGTCCATTCCCACCTGTACCTATGCTTATGCCTACCTGTAGTCAGTCCAGGTAAGTCCATTCCCACCTGTACCTATGCTTATACCTACCTGTAGTCAGTCCAGGTAAGTCCATTCCCACCTGTACCTATGCTTATACCTACCTGTAGTCAGTCCAGGTGAGTCCATTCCCACCTGTACCTATGCTTATACCTACCTGTAGTCAGTCCAGGTGAGTCCATTCCCACCTGTACCTATGCTTATGCCTACCTGTAGTCAGTCCAGGTAAGTCCATTCCCACCTGTACCTATGCTTATACCTACCTGTAGTCAGTCCAGGTGAGTCCATTCCCACCTGTACCTATGCTTATACCTACCTGTAGTCAGTCCAGGTAAGTCCATTCCCACCTGTACCTATGCTTATACCTACCTGTAGACAGTCCAGGTAAGTCCATTCCCACCTGTACCTATGCTTATACCTACCTGTAGTCAGTCCAGGTAGGTCCATTCCCACCTGTACCTATGCTTATACCTACCTGTAGACAGTCCAGGTAAGTCCATTCCCACCTGTACCTACCTGTAGACAGTCCAGGTGAGTCCATTCCCACCTGTACCTATGCTTATACCTACCTGTAGTCAGTCCAGGTGAGTCCATTCCCACCTGTACCTATGCTTATACCTACCTGTAGTCAGTCCAGGTGAGTCCATTCCCACCTGTACCTATACTTATACCTACCTGTAGTCAGTCCAGGTAAGTTCTCTCTCTCCATCTCTTCCTCTCGTTTTACAGAGGTTTGTTCCAGCTTTTATATCTTCTCTTCTGATAGCTTCACTGCCTCCAAAACTTTTCTGGAGTTGAAGGCAAAAGAAAGAACACACATGCACAAATATATGCACAAATGACATGAATATAGAAACATATACCTTATTTTACTATTGACCATACGACTAGGAAAGCTTCAAATGTAACGCAAGTGTACCTCAGAGTCAGAATACATTGTTTGATAAATTATCTCTGAATAGCTGCACGATCACCCTAATGAATACCCTCACACAATTTTAACTCCATTTTGTTTATTCCATTTTGCCCAAATAATTATTTCATTAATGAAGACATAATTGTACATGCTTTTCCTTACTTTAATACAAACTCATTTACTTCCTCCATACAAACAGTTCCATCACTAATATTCCAAAGAATGCTACCTTTTCAATAAAAAACATTAATTTACTTTTTATTTCAGATATCTGTGAGGAATGTCACTTGGCGTTACAGGAAGCAGAGCGACGTGAGAGGACGTCATACACAGACGCTGTTATCTTCGTCCGGAAGCTGACGTCAGAGAATAAGAACGTGCTTCCACCTGGTGCCTTCCCTGAGAACCAGCAACCAGACGTCTCCATGACGTCACTAGACGACGCCAAGGATGACCCGGAGTTCAGTCACACAGAGGTGGGTTTGCCTTTTGAATCCGGTAATAATATAATACTCATTATTATACACGTATTCCTACCGAGGCCCTGACGGCCATTCCTTACTTGTAAAGCGGTAATGGACCAGTACATTACCGGAGCGTTGTCATGGCGACGCAAGTTTGCCGGATCGAGTGCTTTCTTCCTCGATCGTTTCACCTGTTTCTAGTTATATTCCTCTTTTATGAAAACCAGATATGGTAAATTATATTATTATCTTTTTAATTAACCACGTTTTACATGCAAAATTAGGCATGTATAATAATCAACTCGTTGACGCACAGATGCATAATTAAAGAACTCTATCTACGATCTTGTTCTTTACTTACGCGCCATGCGTCAACTCGTCCAATAAGTGCTAATAATTCTTAACAATGACAATTTACTTTTAATCCATAGAACGGCAAACGCAAGCGGAAGGATTGCAACGGTTCTGAAAAAGCTGTTAAAATTGATGCTGGAATTCAGTCGCGGAGAAGTTCCCGGCACCGCAGGATGAGGGGAGAGAAGGAGTTCTCTGTCTCCGCTAGACAGAAACTCTGGGATCTGAAAATAATGGTAAGTTGTTAAAGTCCTGATATTGATTATTGACTATTGAAGAGAGAAAGAAATAGAGAAGATAAAGATGTAAGAGTGTAGGCTTTAAAGTGGCATTCTCATGACTTATAGGGCTGGATTATCATCAAGATTCTGCGGCTGTTATATGTTTATAAACAATTCAAAGTGGATTAGGCCAAGAGAAAACGGCCGGCAGTGAGCGACAATAGGCAAAGTCATTGTAAGAAAGGATTCGGTGGATCCTCCAAAAACAAATGAAGGCATTTTAGAAACTAGCAAAAACAACTGGACAAAATCCTCCAAAATTTTGTTTAAATGATTGTTAGAAGGGTTGGAAAAGAATGGAACAAAAAGTAGAAAATCTTTTGCTTTTGACCAACATTAACTGAGAATACAGCTTTAACCTTGGTTCTTGTTCCCACAGGTGATGAAGGCTTACTCCTCCCATGGACCAATACTGTATAATGATGTTACATGTAACCCTTCTTGTTCCCTCAGGTGATGAAGGCTTACTCCTCCCCTCCCATGGACCAGCACTTCTACCTGGATGGTGCAGAGTTAAAGGGTGACCAGACTACACTGGGTGAACACGGTGTCCGGCCATCCTGTATCCTCTACCTGCGCATAGACGAGCCATGTGAGGACCCGCTCATGATAGACGACATGAACAAAGCCTCCTGCCCTGAGAAGGGCTTTACAGGCACTGGGCTGCTGGGGGGCGGGGGGCGGGACGGTGCCGCAGTGTAGACCTCAGTGGCGGGGGGCGGGACGGTGCCGCATTGTAGACCTCAGTTGCGGGACGGTGCCGTCGTATAGACCTCAGTGGCGGGGGCAGGATGGTGCCGCCGGATAGACCTCAGTGGTTGGGGCAACAGCAGCTGTCGGTCTCCTACACAGGGCAACGGTGCTCTTTGTTTCCTTAAGTTAATGCGATATCATTATTATTAACATAGGACAGTCTCTTGCTGCTAGCACATAAGGAAAACTTTCAGTTTCCATGTTTACACTTTCTGCAAAGTCAAGGACCAAAGTATTAGCTATTATTCACAGGATAAGGCGCTCATGGATGTTTAAAGCATTCCCAGGTGACTCTTTGATAATCTCTCTTTTTTTCCCCTATAAATATAAGCAGGAATAAAACTATATTGGGCTGGCCTTTACACAAGGTCTGGAGACATGTGCTGGGGCAGCCTACTCTAGGCCATACACAACCTTTTCTGGCTCAGACATCTTTATTGATTTATGGAATCAGATTTGCTGCTTTTAAATTTCTCTGCGTTACATGTTTGTTTTGTTCAGAGGGGAAAATGGTGACAATATTTTGAAGTGCTTGCATTACGTGCTTATGATTATCTTCAATATACCCAGAAATCGTATTAATTAATATTGGGAACCAAGAGTTTGTCAGTGTTTCTGCGAATTGTGATTCTTTCCTAATTTCTGGTCCAAAAATGGTCCACTATATCCCACTTGAATCTACCTTGTGTTAAACTGCGACTTTAGAAACATGGGTCAGATTTTCAGAAAATGTACAATTCGCCTTCACCAATCCTCTCAAATAACCCACATTTAAGACAAAAATGAGCTTCACAATGCAGTTTAACATAACAGAAGTGATACTTTTAATCAATGCAACACCAAATATACTCAGATATACTCTGTATTTATCATTTTCCAGCCTAACCTAGCAGAATTTCCGAAATGTGTAAAGCTGCCAATTGTACATTTTCTGAAAATCTGACCCATATTCTCTTTAAGAATACAGCGTTAAGTATCTATAACAAGGCAATGTATGAGGTATAAGACAAGGCAATCCACTGTGTCTATATCTTTCTCTATTGGTTTCTTTATGCAATACTTTCTGTGGTGCAAATGCTTCTAAAGCTTGTACAGAATCAACAATACGTGTATATCATATGTACCGGCTAACGCCATGGTATTGCGTGCATATATATCATGATTATATGTGTGTTTATTGCGGTTATGTGCATGTATAAGTATATATATCGCAAATACATGCATATCAGTAATGCACAGAATATTATGTACTATGTATATAACTATATTAAGATATTAATAAACAATAGTAATATGTATTGTTTATGAGTGGGGTGGGGGGGGAGCAAAAGTGTGCACAATGAACTATTTTACACAATTTATCCACATTCTGTAAATATTTATAAGGGAGCGTTCCTATGTAGTTAGTACATGTAGTACACACTAGGGGGCAGCCTCTACTACTACCACAGTTTCAGTTTCTCTTTGTATGTTTCATAATTTGGCCTTCATTTGTACTATTCTTCTGTTAATTGAATAAATATCTGCGACTGGTAGGAAAATGCTTTGCTGTGTTCAGGGCTGTAGAGTTGTGGGGCTCTTGAGGCCTTAAATTGACAAATCAACCTTTTCTTAGATGGACAAATCAACCAAGGCATGCCAGTGACAAATGAGAAAAACACTTTCTTAGCAAATCCACAAAAAAACTTACTAGTCTGACCTACTAGTCCGGCCAATTAGTCCTTAGCAACAAAAATTTAGGTGTTTTACGAAAATTAAGACATTAAAAGAAATTTCTTAGTGACAAAAGACAATTGTTGTTTCTTGTTAGCGACAAGAGAAATTAGACAAGCCCCCCACCTCAGGAGCCCTAGTTATATAGTCACTAATACAACACTGATTATAGTGCTACAATAGAATTACAATGATGTAGGCCCCCTAAGGGGGATTAGTTGGGTTCATACACTACTTGCCATTTAAAGCTGCATTTGAAGCTATTACGACAAAACAAATCTTATCAAATTATGACTACAGGATTTAATATTCTGCTGTTGTAAATGTTAGTCTAATCACCTAGACAAAACTGGCGCTGGTGAGCGATAATAAGTGAAGTCATCGCATAAAATGCTTTGGGCAGGTCCTCCAAATACAAATGGCGTTTTAGAAACCCTTAGGCAAAAACAACTGGACAAAATCCGCCAATAATTTGGTCGCATGACTTTTAGATGGGTAGGAGATGAAATGGACGAGAATAGAAAATGTCCGTGGAAAGATGTACCGAAAGTTCAGCTAAAGTGAAGTAGTATGAAATCTGCAGGGAAATGGCCAAAAGTTCAGTTTATTAGAAAATTCAGAAAAACAATTATTAGAAAAACAATAAAGTATCTAATCTGCAAAGAGGAAAAGTCTGCAGGTGAGCGATAATAAATGAACCCACCACAGGAAACGATTTGGCCGTCCACAAGATAAATGTGTACATTTATGAAGCCTTGTAGCAAAAACACCCAGAAGAAATCTTCCAAAACCGTCAAGTGATTTAGATGGGTTGGGAAAGAACGGAACACAAAGAAGAAAATCTGCTGTTAATGAAATGCAGCTTTAAGTGGCATTCTCCCTTCTTGAAATTACTGGATTTTATTTGTTAGGGGCTCTATCAACCGTTTGTCTATCCTCTCTTTGCTATCTGTTCAGAAATAATTACTCAAAATATGGGAGTTATAACTTATAGTATTGTATAGTATGTCCTTGGAGAAAACATGGAGTTCCAAACCACTGTACATATGTTTCAGCCATGTTCTGTGGGTCAATCTGCTTCCTTCTCTTTCTCTTCTGCCTTCTCTTTCTCTCCTGCCTTCTCTTTCTCTCCTGCCTTCTCTTTCTCTACTGCCTTCTCTTTCTCTTCTGCCTTCTCTTTCTCTACTGCCTTCTCTTTCTCTACTGCCTTCTCTTTCTCTTCTGCCTTCTCTTTCTCTACTGCCTTCTCTTTCTCTTCTGCCTTCTCTTTCTCTACTGCCTTCTCTTTCTCTTCTGCCTTCTCTTTCTCTACTGCCTTCTCTTTCTCTACTGCTTTCTCTTTCTCTACTGCCTTCTCTTTCTCTACTGCCTTCTCTTTCTCTACTGCTTTCTCTTTCTCTACTGCCTTCTCTTTCTCTACTGCCTTCTCTTTCTCTACTGCCTTCTCTTTCTCTACTGCCTTCTCTTTCTCTACTGCCTTCTCTTTCTCTACTGCCTTCTCTTTCTCTTCTGCCTTCTCTTTCTCTACTGCCTTCTCTTTCTCTTCTGCCTTCTCTTTCTCTTCTGCCTTCTCTTTCTCTTCTGCCTTCTCTTTCTCTACTGCCTTCTCTTTCTCTACTGCCTTCTCTTTCTCTACTGCCTTCTCTTTCTCTACTGCCTTCTCTTTCTCTTCTGCCTTCTCTTTCTCTACTGCCTTCTCTTTCTCTTCTGCCTTCTCTTTCTCTTCTGCCTTCTCTTTCTCTACTGCCTTCTCTTTCTCTTCTGCCTTCTCTTTCTCTACTGCCTTCTCTTTCTCTTCTGCCTTCTCTTTCTCTTCTGCCTTCTCTTTCTCTTCTGCCTTCTCTTTCTCTACTGCCTTCTCTTTCCTTCTCTTTCTCTTCTGCCTTCTCTTTCTGTTTTCCAAAACAACCTTTCGCAAATCATTATAAGGATCAGATTTTCAGAAAATGTACAATTCAACTTCGCCAATCTTCTCAAATAACCCAGAATTCAGATGGAAATCAAATTCAAAATACAGTTCAACCTAGCCAAACAGATTGCTAGAATCAATACAATGCCGAATATACTCGAATTTACCTAGTATTGATCAAATTGCAGCCTAATTTAGCAGAATGTACTAAATGTGTACCACTGCCAATTGTACATTATCTGAAAATCTGACCCATAAGAGGAATGAGAAAATTGTATGATTAACACAATTGGAAAAGACAATGATGCTAGGACAATGATGTAGGTGGTGCCTGCCTGGTCGCCTACTGGACAAGTGGCATTGAGCAGCCATGTTGGTAGACTGGACATTCCTGTATATATGATAATAAAAGAGGAAACTGATCGCTGACCATTTTGTTTGAAATGTTTTATTTAGGTCAAAGATATTTCACATGTAAAATTTACAATAGAGTTTATCAAAAAAACACAATTTTCGCTGTGTAGTACGTATTCTTTTTACCAGTAAAGATGGAGAAAAATAGAAACATGAAGTCCAGTAGAGGAAGCAGGTCTCCCTCTCTCTCCCCTCCCTCTCTCTCCCTCTCCCTCTCTCCCGGTCCCTACCCCCCTCTCCTCTCCCTGGATTGGGAGGGATAATTGAAGCCCTATTTTAGCAGATAACAGTAGAAGGGGCTTTAGACTGTCAGCTGCATGCAGGGTGGCAGTCCCTGTATATGTGATGTGTTTCAGAAAAATGAGTCATAAGTCGCAAAAAATAGATTTTGAGATACCATTATATTTTAAAAGATGAGATTAAGCCGATTCCAATGATAGTAAACAGTCTAATAATCTAATAAGTATTTCTAAATTTTAAGTTTGATATTTTCGTTTTTGAAAAAAAAAGTTTACAATATTTCTGGGGGTCAATAAGCAGTAAACTAACTAAATGTAGTCCATATGAGGACCCTTAAAACGAAGGGATATATTACATAGATTGTCCTGAAATTTAATGCATCGATTGATATAGATGTAAGTGATGAACCCTCTAAAAATTAGAACATTCCAATAATGTGAACTTGTGAAAAAAACACTTTGAAAAAAATCAATTTTGCGACTTATGACTCATTTTCCTGAAACACATCACATATGTTACAGTTGGGAAACGCGTTATAAGCTAACAAGAATAAATATAGAGTTACCTGGTAGGGGGTACTGGGCATGATCTACCACCACACAAACATAATTATAAGTTATAACATAATTATAGACTACTGAGAACAGGACAGGGAGTTAAAGGGAAAAGGGAAAAGGAGAAGGTAGATATCAAACGAAATATAGTGGTGATATAACCAGTTTCTCAAGCTTGCCCCAACCCAGAAAAAATGGAGGATTTGTGTTATACTTGAGTAAGGAATACCTATTATCAAAAGCAATGTAAGGACATAGAACTTCTCAGGGTGTCATAAATGAGTCGTAAGACTTGAGGAGTATAAGATATAATGAATAAAATGAGGTAAAAAAAACCTATACACCATATCAGTAAAGTAGTAATTGCAAAGGCTTTGCATTAATCTTTTCCATCGAATTAGATGAATAAAGTATTAAAAAGGATTACATTTGATATATTTTCATCCTAGCTCGCCACACCTGGGTATGTTGCTCGATGATTTGAGGGAAATAACTAAATAGAGGAATATTCACAAATTAGTTGCACGTGGAATGTATGTCTAAAGCTTCCTGACTTTGCGCAACCGACCCACCCCCTACAGGGCGGATTTAGACCACCTTCAAACTTCCTTACGTTGCTCAAATACCCCTGGTCTTCTCAGTTATACAGAACTCCCAGCCATGGACCTGTTTTTTATGTTTTCCCATCTAAATGGGTACCATTACATCGTCTGAATGGCAAGTTTTGTTCCTCATGAGGCCTTTTCAGGGGACGACTTATGTATAATGTGGTACAGGAAAGTTGCAATTTTAAATATAAGGATTGGTTTAGACTCCCACCCCTGTCCCACCTCTCACACACACTGCACCTTCACTCACTCACATAGCCCAGTACCACACACTGCCCCTCCCGCTGCCTGCTACTGCCTGCCACTAGTGTGTGTGTAGCCTTGCCTCAAGGCTACACACACACTAGGCAGGTAGGCAGTCAGGTATCAAACACTAACCCATGGATTCTAATGTGAAGGGAGGAGTGAAGGGTGGGTGGCTGGTGGGCATGCAGTGCCATTCAAGGTGAGAAAAACGACAACTATAAAAACAAAAACAAATAAGTACAGCAAGCAAAAGTACTAGCGGGTAAAATTTCTGGACTGAGGTGTAGGCCATCCATGGTCTTGTGTTATATCTATGGGCCCCTTGTCAATCCCATGGTGTATATGTATAGAGAGATTCCTACTATTTCCATAAAGATGACTGTTCTAGATATTGTGTCGATCCTTCTTTCAAGTACATTCATTTCATTCTGAATGTTGGATACTGGGACTTATCAAACTTTATCTAATTTGTTTTTGTGCAGCTAATTTATATCAAGTTGTACAATAAATATATATAAGAACATAATAAGACATGCTAAACATACAATGTTATCATAAAGCCTAACCACCTTTAGTCGCCTTTGGACATATGTATAGTTAAAGAATGACACTACTTCATTTGCCTTTTCCAAGAAATAACTCATTAAAGTCAAGACTAATGCAATGGTAAGGCGATTTATTCCCTTTTCACCATGCACCAGTCGTCTGTAATGGTAAAATCTGCTTAAATCTCATGCTCTGTTTGGACGGTAGTAGAGGTCAGACTCTCAATATACCAAGCATTACTGAGAATGCTCTGCTTAGATGCGTTAGTACGTGTTATAACGTTACATGCTAGACAAAGCTGAATTAGTGTCCCACTGCTTTATATCGCCTCTCAAGTTGGAGAAACACGTTGTCAAGGTAATGTATATGTATTGATTTTTATTTTAAATTTTTGACACAGGAAATTGGTTTGTTTTTTGTTATCACAGCAGGTCTTCCAGGCCTACATTAACTAAAACATAAAGAACAAAGTTGCTGAGTTTAAAGGATTGAACCTCAATAGTGCAGAAATCCCCTGGCCTGGTTGGGGTTACATTTTTGTAATTACTCTTGTGTTTTTCTGTCTTTAAAAAAACAATTTTACAATTGTTCATTCTTCACAAACTTCTGAGACTTATGTAATGTAGGAACAGGACAAGCAAGTTGAATAGTTATACATTTCTATGGTATCAATATCAGCATGAATGTATACCACAATATTATAATGTTACTTGCTAGACTAGGACTTCTTTACATCGACTCTGAAGTTGGATGTAATGTAGTAATAGGACAATAATAGTTAATAGTACATATATGGAAGAAACTTTATTTTCTATTTTGGTATACAAATAATGATAACTGGTTTCTAGATGGAAATATGTTCTTGTTCTCTGTTCGGGACAGTTCATCCGAACAAACCTTCTGTGACTACGTCTCTAATTACAAATTTATAAAATAAAATAAACAAATATATCTACACTTATACAGTGTACACCACCTTATTTCTCTTTTTTGGAAGGCTTAGTAGCCTTGTAGTCCAGTAAAAATAGGATTTGACCTAGGACAACTTGCAACAAAAGGTTTCTCAGCGGTTTTGGGTTGTATGAGTGCCCCTTATTTACATACTAAATGTCTAGACAAATCTAGGTAGAGGAACATGCCCAAAATCGCAAAAAAACAAATGGCCATCGCTAAAACTTTGAAAGGCCATAACTCAGTGTAAAATCAACATATATTCAAGTGTGAAAACATGTTCTTAATGGTTCCAGGCATGGGAAATGCAATGAAGCAAGAATGAAGACAATAATCAAGATTTGAATGTAATCCTATGCTACGACCTCCTCATTACCAATGTTTTTCCCAACATTTATTCCTGATGTCAGAGTAAACTAATATTGATCACACTATTTGCAGTTTCAGTGATGTCTTTGTTCATAATTCAGGGCATTTATTTTCTTACTGAATGCTTTTTCATAATTCATGAACACAGATTGTACAATACAAATCATATCTAACTATTTTTTCTCTCAGACTGAATAAAACCAGGACGGTTGAATAATTTTGAAATATAACATATCTAACTATTCATTATTTATTAGGTACATGATGAAGCTGATGTTGTTGATTGCTGGGTTCCTGCTAGCAGGGCAACTGGCAAAGGCCCAGCAATGTGAGGAGACTGAACCCACCAGACAGGGCCCCATATACCCCCGCACAATCAACGTCATGTTCTCAGGCTGGCCTGTATTCAAACTTGTGAACAGAGACACTCTACAGTGGGCAATGGGAACATGTGGTAAGGTAGAAGACCTGGTTCCGGAGATGCTGGAACACTTTGCTTCATATGGTGTACATGTTCCAGAGTTAACCAAGAATCCATTTCAGAACTATGCCAGTTCTGATGTAGTTGTTAATATTTACCGCAGGGACCCAGATGATAATTACAGAGTGGTATCTGAGACGTTCTATAACTATGCTAAGTTCAGAAATACACCGTTGATCTGGTTAGTTTGGACAGTTTGGGTGAAGGATGCTCATACTGGACCTGGAGGTACTGCTCCAGCTGAACACACCTTGAGATTTGGCTTGATGAGGTACATCTTCACATTAACTTCTCTATATAAATGCTTTCATATCTGCTGTGAGATGCATGCAAATACAAAAAAAGTTATATTAGGAATCAACGACAACTCAACTGAACAATCCTTGCATCAATTTGATTTTAGCATTTTATTTTGTGACCCTGACCTTTCCCTTTATGGGTCTGGCTTCATCAAACAAGTATTGTCTCAGACTTTCATTAAATTATTCATTGTATTAAAAGCAAAGATCAGTTGAGAAACCACAATACACAGCAATTGGCAACCTATAAGTTTCTAAAAGCACTTTATTACATAATTATGAAATTATTGCAAGATGAAATTTTGCAAATTGCATTAAGTGATATATATATTTAAAGTCACCCTCATAAACCTCATTATAAATATCAATATCTATGTATATCCTGTAAAAAAACCGCAAAAAAACCAATATAATATTCTATTACTTATTTTATAACCTTTAAGATAAATAAGAGCCTTCATAAGTACTGTAGATCACCCACCCTCTAGTCTCCCTCAAATAAACCCTAGTATGCCCCAAACTAGTTAGTCACCCAAAGTTAGTACGGATGACCAGATCTCAAACTAATGTGTTCCCCTGATTGTTGTAGCATCTCGTCATCACAGTTTAAACATAGCTAAACATATCATTATTCTTATTATCATTTGCATGCAGGTACAGGGCCAGTGGGCAGGATTTCTGCATGCCCCTCAGGACAAGTGTACCAATACCTAGTGTAAACCCTGCACCATTTGACCTGCTTGTGTCTAACAAACACCTTGGAGAGGGAGCTGCCAGCGGAGTCGCAATGAACACCAATGGCACAATCGATATTCGCTTCACCATCAGATTCCCTGGGACCTTCTGAGTTGACTGAGACTTGGTACATTGTAAAATCTATAGAAAACATGCCATGTTCAGCATGGAATATGTATCAATGCTCCTATGTCAAAATCAATGTGTTATACATGTTTCCATAACAGAAGCCTCCATCTGTCCCATCATGCATTTGTTTTTCATAGATTAATTATAGCTGCTAAGATATTGGTGAAAACATTCTTGCAATTTTTGATAAAAATGTTGCCAAATATTTTTATGTCAGATTTCATCATAATCTATCCCAGGATGCACTGTAACAGACATGCCCAGTGAGAATTGCAAATCCCCTATTAATAATAGTATCAAAGTAATTTCTGATACACAATGAGTCCATGCAGGGCGTAAACTCTTTCTGTCTTCATTTGCACTTTCCACTGCACCAATTCCTCTTATCCACCCACCAGTTGTTGAGTTATAATCAGGTCAGTTCACTGATGCTCGGAAATTCCTCTTTTTCACTTTGGATATATATATATATAGAATTTTTATTCAGTAAACAATTTACAGAATCGGACATTTACATCTACTGATAGCTCTTCCAGTAAGCCCTTAACAAAGAAAATGAATATACAAAGTTCAGTCGTAAGATAACCACATTAATGATATAGCAATGTACTCAAATTTTTCGTGAGTAGCTTTACAGGATATGTTCGCTTAATTTTTGATCAACTACAATTGAGTATGCTTAAAAATTTCTTTTAGTTGTTTACTCTTATTAATCAAGCTTTGTACTTGCGAATTGAATATAACTCGTAACAATGAGTTTAGTTTTTGATTTTGTTTGCATAGAAAACACTACGCAATTACAATTTTCCTTCTTGTGAATTCTAGATTTCAACAATTATGGACATAGAACATATTACAGTGAAAGAATGAATAACTTGTTCCCCCTCCCTTGTTACGGTAACGAAGTGACATAGTGGAATTTTTTTCGCACCAATTCCACCTCGTCGCCTCTGAGCTAAGATTTTACCCATCGTTATATCGATTATACTTTCCAGGACTACAAGCCTGTGAGATGGCATTAATGACATTAATGTATATATTTGCTATACAAGTAATACAATATTCACTGATATATCAGTTTCTACCCTCTTCGTTTGAAACTCTTAAGTAAGGGTCATAGTCATTATAGTAATTGTTTTTTAGATAACTTCTAAATTCTTTAAGCGTAGGGATTACCTGAATTTTTTCCGGAAGGTTATTCCAAAGGGAAGTTAATTGGTATACATATGATTTTTTAAAAGTTTCCACCCTAGGGTGTGGAACTTTCAATATTTTCCCTGATTTTAAACTCCGGAGATTCAAGTTTCTATTGTCGATATTTTTTGAGTCACGAGATTTAATGAAAGCCAAGTTTAATAGGTGGGCATCTCTTCTCGTTTGTAACATAGGTAATTTTAGGCTTTGGTGTATCTCTTCAGAACTAGTCATCTTTGGAAGGTGCAGAATTATTTTAAAAGCTGAGTTCTGCAGAGACTGAAGTTTTTGAAGATGGGACTTAGCGGTGGAACCGAAGAATAGATCACCGTAGTCTAATATTGGCAAAACCATTGTTTTATAAATCAAAAGAAGAGTGTCTTGGTTACATGCCCCATACAACTTTGACATGGCTCTCACCTTACCTCTGACCGTATTGGTCTTTTTTACCATAAACTTTTTAAAATTCACTTTTTGATCTATCTCGATCCCCAAATATTTATAGGCTATAACATTTTCAAGTTTTTGGCCATTGATAACATAATTTGTTGCCACTCTGTGCTGCCTGTTACTAGAACTGATGGTTACCGTCTTGCATTTATTTATATTTAGTGAAATTTTGTTAATAGCACACCACTTTTCTATATTGTTAAGATCCGACTGAAGGTCATTTACAGTATCAAGACCCAGCGGTTTTTCTTTATAAATTACAGTGTCGTCTGCAAAAAGTTGTATAAAGCTATTATTTGTAACATCACATAAGTCGTTTATATACACGATAAACATCAGAGGTCCTAATGATGTCCCCTGAGGGACTCCACAGGTAACTGGTTTCCGGGAGGAGAGGTGACCGTCCACGATGACCCTTTGATTTCTGTTTTCGAGGTAATTTTTAAACCAGCCTAAAGATTTCTGTCCCACCCCAATTTTTTCCAATTTTTGTAGTAATAAAACATGATTTACAGTATCAAAGGCTTTTTTAAAGTCTAAAAATATTAAATCAACAGCCTTTTTATTATTGATACTATTATATACCCTCTCTAGTAATTGGTCATGAGCCTCGTTTATGGACCTCCCCTTCCTGAACCCAAACTGATCCTTACACAATAGGTTGTTTCTTTCTAAGTAACTTGCAAGTTGGCTCTGAATACAATATTCTAATACCTTGGCAGGCAGATTTATAACAGATATTGGCCTATAGTTTCCGGCTATTTTTCTATTTCCCTCTTTAAACAGGGGGGTTACATTTGCTTTTTTAAAATCTAAGGGGATCTGAGAGTTCTCAATAGTGAGATTATATAAGTAAGAAAACTGTTGACTTAACGCACGTATACAAGGTTTGAGGATTTTTGTAGGGAGAAGGTCTATCCCAGATGCCTTATAGTTTCCTATTCTTTTTAAGGCAGCTTCAACTTGAAATCTATCTATAGGTTGTAAATTGAACGATTCTCGTTCATCCCCGTTCTTTAAGGTTTTGATTTGTTTATTCCCCTGAGACAGTAAAGATGTGTCTGTATCAGAGTCATCTAATTTTATTTTACTGGCTAATGTTGGCCCTATATTTACGAAGAAATCATTTATTGCTTCTGCTGCCTCTTCTCCTCTTAACATATTTCTATTTTCGGTATTTATAGTAATTTCTTCCCCTTTCCCTTTGGCTTTCTCAGGGTTTAAAAGGGGTTTTAAAATATTCCACATTTTATGCGGGTCATTTTTATTCTCCGAAATCTGATCTTTTATGTATTTGTCCTTGGCCTTTTTAACTTCCTCGACTACCATGCATCTAAGACCTCTGGCCTTCTCCCAATCCTCTTTTTTCATGGTCCTTCTAGCTACCCTATAAGCCTTATCCCTTGACTTGGACAGATTTAATATAACATCACTATACCACTCTGGCATTTTTCTAACATTTTTAAATTCCTTTAAAGGGCACATTCTGTTGACGTACTTGTCTATATTTGAGAATATAATTTCCCAGGCTTTCTCTACATTTCTCGTTTGGTACAGGTCACTCCAGTCTAGGTCGGACAGTATATCCTTTAGAATCCTAGTGTCTAGGCATTTTGTGTTTCTGGCAGTAAAAGTTTCTGTTTTATAAGAATTTCTCTCCTTTTTTATTTGCATAAAAATAGGGAGATGATCACTAGCATTGATATCTATAGTGCCAGTGTTTTTTAGGATTTTTATATTTGTATATATGTGATCGATAAGGGTTGAAGATTTTATCCCTATCCTGGTATTTGTTTTTATCACCTGCTGCAGATTAAATTTGCCTATCAAGTTTCTAAAAGACTCTGCCCCAGACCTGGTGCCAGTATCCACATTGGAGGCTTCATAATTGAAATCTCCCGTGATAATAATATCTTTTGATGTATCTAAATCATTTAATACATTGTCTAGAAAAGCCAGTGCCCTTGTTAGGTCCCCTTGCGGGGGTCTGTACACATTGAGGATAATTTTGTCCTTAACAAATTTTTTCTTAACCTCAAAGACTTGCACCTCGATATGTTCGTTAGATAAATTAAGTGAGTCATTATTTCCGTCGATTATCTCCAGAGACTGGTGTACATAGGATAGTAGGCCTCCCCCTCTTCTCTTTCTTATTCTGTCATTTCTTACAATTTTATAGTTTTGTAGGTTTAATTCGCTATTGGAAACATTACCATTAAGCCAAGTTTCCTGTATTGACAATATAGAAGGCTCAGTGTCTAAAACGAATTGTCGAACTTGATCGACTTTTTGTTTCAGGCTTCGAACATTCCAAGAAATAAGTTTTATCCCTTTCATTTGTTTAACCTTGCTCGTGAGTATACATTCGTTTGAACAAAATTGTTCAATATTATTTCCTGAGTTATCCATTGTTTATTATTGGATAATTTCTCCTTCTACAGTGAAGGATTTCTATTAATTTACCCGAGCAGGCAAACTTTCTTATGTCAAAGCTACATGGCTTACCCAAAAAATACATAACAAGCATTAAAGATACAATATGAAATACAATAGGAGGTAGGGATCCTGTTCCCCCGAAGGATTTTACATGAAAATGTTATTTAAATCAGTTGTTAATTTTGTGGAATTTTTATATTTTTAAATAACCATAAGCTTAAGAGGGGAACCTCCCGTACAATAAATTGTACATCGCCTTAAGTATTTTGTCATTATTCCTTGTATAGTTAACACCGATCCTATAGTCATGTTAAATTTTATATAGTAAGAGTCAAGTCAACAAGGAGGCACATACCTTATCGTTAACTGATCATCTCTCCATAGCGCGTAATGACTTTGACCACCGATAATTTAATAGTCATTTATAACAGTATAATCATACTGTTTTGAATGGAGATACTGTGAGAGTGAAACATTCTTCCTGAAGTCGGGCTAGAGAAAACTCCTGTCTCAGGAGAGAATGTCTCACCTCAGGCAAACCATCCATGCAGAATATATAATTCTATACGGTAAGACAATTTCGCAGAATTCATTTTGATCAAGCAGTCTCTAAAATTGGAGAAAAATTATGTGGTACCATAACACGACATTAAATGTATTGTAACCACCCACGTGATAACAAGTAAAATACAGGCTTATACCATCCGTTACTATTATATTTTGTGGTAAGTCTTAATTAGGTCTTCTGCTACTCCACGTCGGAGGGCTGGAGATAAATGACAACCGTCATCATCTAATAGGTGATAGTAAGTTGAGTACATGGATCTCAATGTGGTTTTGTGCTTCCTTCGAGCCCTGTGGTGGTGTACAAGGTTGCAGAAATAGGGAGTAGGAACGTGGTGAAGTTTGTTTCGTAACTTTACTGCATTGTTGAATGCTATAACTTCTCTGTCCAACAGTTCTTGGTCCTCCTCTATAGCATTCAATTTGCTGACTGTTAAGATTTTCCTTAAGGAGCTTGTATAATTGGCGACGTGTTGGTTGTAAGTTACTAATTTCAAACCGATAGTCGGTCCAAAAATTATGGTTGGCGGAGGCATGGTTGTGGGATAGTAGGACACTATTAGTTGACTAGCCTGTTCCATCTGGTCTGTAGCATCGGTATCGACCTCTGTTTCACTCATAAAACGTAAACCCACCTCCTTCGTCAGCGGACATTTGAAGGTAATATTGCATATACCTGAGAGGATAAAAAGATTTCTAGGCCTACTCAGAACAATAGTGTTTTTCGCCCTTTTGACGAGGGAAACTGTGCTCGCTCCAGGAGCAACAAATACATCGGTGTCTATGGCCGGTGCTATAGCCTGAAGGTCGAGTGATAGATTCCTACCTCGTGAGTCTGCTATCACCAGCATTTCTCTCCTCCCGCCATTCATATTTATCAGGGATCGAAGTTATGGTTAATTCTCTCCTGGTAATATCTATCCTGCTCGTAATTCCTCTCTTATCTCTTCTAATATCCTACCAAAAGCGTTCTCGCCTGAGAAGGATTTGAGCTTAAGATCAACACGGCGGCCATTTGCAATCAATACCCCGCGGACATTGCGGCCGACTCCCCATACTTTCGAGCTCGTAACTTCGTAGAATTTGCTAATGTTAGGATCGATCAGTTTCTCTTTTAAAGATTTAATTTGTGTGAATTTATGGCGAACAACAGACTTCAGGACATCTTTTTCTATCGCTTTCCAGGATTGAATTTGCTGCGGGGTAGCCGCAGCATCCAGCTTGCTACCTTCAGCCTTCGCTCTGGCAGGACTGTAGAGGCTGCGGATTTTAGTCGCTGCCGCTTGATTTTTGTAATGCAAGGCTTTTTGTACTTGGTAGCAATGTTCAGATGTATTATATTCTTTATTCTCAAATCTAAATTTGGCTTCGTAAAAGTTCGAGAAGGGACTATGAATACCGTGGAAACCTATGCTTCCCCCTTCCACCGGGAAATGCGAGACATCAACTGGCCTGCAGCCGGTGGGGAGAAGGTGGAGGTCGCCTTTTGCGTATGCTCGTGACCCACATTTGATATGGCCTGGCAACAGATCGGCTTGATGTTTATTTAGCCGTAAGAGCTTGTGACAGTCACTAAGGAGTCTTTGCGATGGGTCCCTAAGGCTGGGTGTGAACTTATTAAACCAGAGGTTTGATTTTGTTTTCCTCCTTATTTCTTTAGCGTTGTTTAGAATCAACCTTTTCTTTTCCGGCGATTGTAGAGGTCGATACCGATGCTATATGGTTTGGAGGTCAGCATAGCACTATAAGCACCGCTTCTAATGTGGATCATCCTACAGGTCAAAGCATTTATTCATAGGCAGAAACTATTTAACCATGGTATACTTGTATTTAAACATGTGATTGCAGATTTGACAACAAGATGTATTGTGAAATATCAAGAGCAATTTGCCCAGAGATTCGGTATTATAGTAAACGGAAGAATGAAGTCAGAGATCTGTTGTAATTGTCAGCTCAGGCCCAGGCAAGGAGTGCTTTAGGCTTCACATCCAGCTTTATTTATACCCAAGCATTTTACTTAATTATTCATAATTCATTGTTCCTAGAAATGTGCTCACTGCACTGTCCCATTCTAATTGGCTGGGGGAGAATCCTTCTCTTCCAGGTAGATTGACCCCAGCTCCCCATCATGCCAAGGTCATGCATTGTCCACGTGAAAGATAAGGTCCCCTCCCCTCCAACCCTCCCCTCCCTTACCCCAGACCTAAGCCTGTGATAGTATAGTCCATAGCATTTTGGAATGGATTAGAATATACTTTATTTGCCACGTTATACAGGTGAGGATGACCAATGAGTAAGCAGGCTACATGAAGTATATAATGTAATATTAAACACAAGTACAATAATAAGGCTGAATAAACATCATTAGAGTTGTATATAATAACGTCCTCATATTATAAGAAGTGACATTGACTTCACTAAGACTAGTAAAAGTTATGATTTCCTCAGTATGAAACATATTTTTCACAATCCAATATGGGTACTTATAGGTACATAAGGTACTTAAAGAGAGTTTAAACATTGATGATTTCCTAAATATTTTCTTGTGTCAAAGATATGTAGTCATCCGGATTATAGGTATGGAAATCAGAGACTTTCTTTAACATTTGATACATCTGATCCTACTTAAGCTGGTCTAACATTCATGTAATATATCCTAAATATCCAAAGGCCTGCAAACAGCTGGATGGGTATTGGTTGGACACACATATCATGTTTGTTGCATCCATCTAGCATCTGAAGTTGAAGCCTATATTCCAGAAGTGGTGTTAGGGATGCTGACAAGTGGTATAGGTTTTGACCCTTCCCTGAACTGCAGAAGTACTATCACATATGTCACCAGTGACATCAACACCTGTTGAATAAGAGCAAGTATTATAATTGTTACTACATTGAGGCAAGTTGAAGCCAGAAATAAATTAAGGATTTCTATATGCATACTATGAAATAGACTGTTGGAAGATTTGAAGTGTTCAAGTGTTTTAACAGTGAACCGCAATTACAGCAATAAATATTGTACCGTTACAGCAATAAATATTGTAAACAAGAATTAATACCATTCATGGTCTCTCTAATTGAAATGCAGCAAATACAATTTAAAAAGAATAAAGACAAAGTGACATGGATTAATGTAAGAATTAGTTTTTGTGAAGACTCAATCAAAGACTGAGACGCACCAATGCACCATCAGCTAGACTTTCAATCCAAATTTGGAAGAAGTTTTGCACTAGCCATAAAAGTAGCTGTAAAAGTAGCCATAAAGCCTGGGTTTCAATGCCCATTACTACTCCCCATACTTCTCCCATTTCTTTGGTCCTGCTACTTTTACAAGTGGGAGCAAGTAGCAGGAAGTAGCCGCTTCAATTCCAACATGTTTGATTTGAAACGTCTACTTCCGGTCACTTCCCGTTACTTCTAGAGTAGCAGGACCAAAGAAGTAGTGGGAGTAGTCGTGGTAGAAGTAGCAGTGCAGTGGAACCCAGGGTTAAGAGTTCCATAAGGGGGAATTGCAGAAATGAATATTATAGAAAGGTAAGGAGGTAAATAAAGAATATGGTTTTGCTGAGGTAATAATCATAATGAAATAAGATTGCTGGAACTCACTGTAGCTATTGTACCATGTGTTATGGTCAGAACATTGCCAGCTGTCACACCCATGTCTGCTCTGACAAACCTCATGGAGAATGTCACCATCTGTGAACAAATGAATGCTTTAAGCCTGCAGCAGTAACATTTACAGCATTAATTAACACAACATAGATAACATCTGATAACAGTAGTTTTCAAGCATCTCTGATTGCACTTGAAATAATTCAAATCCACTACATTACAAAGCCATATTCTTACATTACAAATTATTGATAACAGCTACAAACAAGTACTTGGTTTGTATAACACCTAGGATAGGAACTTTATTAGCCCTGTGTGTGACCTTGAGTTGTAGTGATATAGACAAGGCAGCCTTGTTAGCATAGAATGAGAACCAAGCGTGCAATACACAGGTTGTTAAATGCATGAGTTGCAATGAAGTATCTATTTGAAAGGCACTACATCAGTATGATGTTACCTGGATAGTGTCTCTTTGAGTGAAGTCATTCTTCAGGGGGATGTGTTGCAAGATGCTGAAGAGTTTGTTTGCCTGGGGAAGGCAATGACAAGAACAAGATCAATAGTAATTTTAGTCACATAGCATTATGGGGTGACAATGCCTACAATTTGAATTAACTAAAGATCCCATAATATTTATATTTTATATTTTATTTGTGAACAATATTGTAAGGTTTGCACTATATTCTGGAAGTAGGGAGTAGGAAGTCTTTGCTGTGACTTTGAATAATGGTGAAACTATATGATACATCTTTACAACATTAGAGCGCTGGAATCACATGATAGATAGATAGAACCTAATGAGTATGTGGTACTAGGACACTATTGCACTGTCCGAGATGTTTGTTTTTTTCCGTACGAAAAAAGACTAACATTGAGAATCAAGGATCAAGGATCAAGGATCAAGGATACATCCATATTTACTCCCACGTTGCTATGTATAAGTATATAGCTGTGTATTGGGGGAAGGAAGAGGAAATGGCAATGTCATACCACATGCGTTGAACTGGTGCAAATTACCACACTACTCCTGCCCATACAAATAGCATGTGGTACATACACCAAGTGGAGTAAAAGGAAAAAACTTCTTTAGCAAGCACTTACCTCTACATTGAGCCTGGCAGCATAAGCCATGGCTGTCCACATGAAGAGTTGCGTAACCACAATGGAAATATTGTAGGTTATTTCCCCACTATCTGGATACGATTCAATGTGGGTAAACACGTACCCCGACAATTGGATAACAATATTCAGAAGAGCAAACAAAAAAAAGGAGTCCAGCAAATCATTTGCACACTGCAAGAGAGAACCCAATGTCTTGTGTCTGTTGATCATTTCATCAAGTTCCTTTGATGTCAGAGATTGCTTCTGGGAAAACTCATGATTTAAAGCTTGATAGGCATTAATCAATACATGAAGAATCCCAATAGCTATAATACTATGGACAAAGAACGTTGAATCATTCATCAAATCCGTGAAAAACTGCAATAAAGCTAAAATTTGTGTAGTTCTTTCATCAAAGAAAGCCCGGTAGCTACCAACTGTCAAAGCACTAGGGCCTGTAACTGATACATATACACATGTAATAATAGATACAGACATGAGTAGGATCCAGAATCCAATGACAATAGTCCACAGCAGCTTACTGGACTTACTGGACAATTGCCAAACATGGTTCCTATTAACCTCAAAGCCCATAAATCTTGACCATCTACCTGACCCGCAGTTCCTGAAAATCATCAATGTTCGGAGGATGGGAGAGAACACATGGGAGGCCAACCATGGGAATAAAAACACAAGATATTCAAGTCTATCCATTGGACTTGCGACAGTCATAAATATGCTGTTTACACATGAGAGGATGTCCACAAGAAGCAGAACTAATGCATAAATAATTGTAAGATAATATAAGAACTTTGATTTTATTTGATTCTTTGATGGTATGTAAAGCCCAAACACAGTTGCCAAAATTAAAATTGGTTTAAAGATTCTTCCAAACAGATTCATTAAACTCTCCATTTTATTGTGTTCCATGCTTTATAACCTACCAAACAAACCAAGATTATCATTTACTTGTTACAGTCTGTAGGCTTTGTTATATCAGGAAGAGGCTGATAGGTGTGTTTAGATGTCACTAAATGCTCCACATTGAGTGGTCTACAGGCTCCTAGTGTACCAGCAGTCCTCACCTCTTACCCAGAAATACTAGTTGGAGACTAGCATTAAGAATTAAGAGCTGGATTGGAACCTGAAACTGGAAAACAATGTTCGAAAACAGTATTAAGACATTAATTGTTCATATTAATTGTGTATAGGCACATTAACATATAGATGTATGTATTGAAAAGTGACAAATAAAGCAAATACCTAGGTTCCTTTGAAAAACATGCATGATTTACCAAACATAAAATAAGATGCCATACCTATGTCTTACAAGAATGACCTTGAGAGCTTGCCTATTTCACCTGTAGTAGTAGCTGTGCTGCATTATATATTGGCAGCATCGGATTTAAAGTGACAGGCCATGCATAGAACCTTTACAGAACAAGAATCAGTTACTGTTGACAGTATAAAACTATTTTTCTGGTTTTTGCAGAAGCGACAACTGGTGTCCAAATACTTAAATCAATTTGCGTTTCGAAAGGAAACAATGATTGACCTCAGGAAAATAATTGGGCATTAAATAAGATAAGTAAAATTGAAAATGAAAAAACCGAGGTTTCCTCCTGGCCCCAATTGAGCCCAACTGAAATGCCAAACCTCATAAATTAATCCCTTATTATTTCAACTCAGGAGTCAAGTGTCCATAATATAGACTTGCTATATGCAAGCGATAGGAAAGAAAAGATCTCACTAGGGAAGAAACAGATTTTTTATTTATTTCTGTGATTTATTTCTGTGATAAAGCATTTCATGAAATAACTCTCTGCACTCTGATTGGGCGATGCATGGCCAATTGGACAATATTTGAAAACATCAGAAGTACACATTTTAAAGCAGTATGATTAATTTGTTAAAGCAGTATAATTAATTTGTTGAATTTTCTTTTTTTTCAAACAACTTTCAATCATCATTTGTAATTACTAGTTTAAGATTATAAATTAATGTTTAAAACAATTTTGTAGTGAACTCGACAGTCATTGACTGAAAAGTCTGAAAACTACATAAAGACTCCATCTGTATGCTATTGGGGTGCTGAAGACCTCCCTGTACTGCTGGAGAAATCCCTCCATTGGCAGCTAGTCTGCAATAAATGTTTATCAAATCAAATCAAATAGTATCGCCAATAAAAGTCTTGTCACTCCTCTTATGGAAAAGAGCAAATAATGGCACATAGTTGAACATTTTGTGCAATTTTATACTAAAATAAGCTGGGGTTATGACTTTAAAAGTTTTCATCTCATTAGATTCTTGGAATCTGCACAAGACAATTGCAAGCATCGATTTCCTTTGTTAAACAAAACGTCTAGCTTGAAGAAATTGCTGTTATCCCCATTCTGTTCAATTGTTTCCTAGGAGCAAATGTCATGGACGAAATATATTTACCTAATAAATAATGCAAAGTCAATTATAATTTTGTATAATGGGGGTGTCTGGCTTGTCCTCTTTTGTAAGGTGAAAGTGATTTTGAGATATCATCGCTTTTGAAAAGATGAGATCAAGCCAATTCTAACGATGGTAAACAGTATGATATCTATCAAGTATTTCTATAATGCAATTGTGTTTCCCTTTCAATAATAATAATAAATCAACTCCTGGGTGTGGCTAGATTTTTGTGAGACTACCATTGCGAGTGAGTGTCCAACACAACAGGTGGCTGCCTAGCAACCTGCCACTAATATTCAGGTATCACTACATATAATTATAGCAGCATTGTCAGTCGCCGATACACACTATATTCAAAGTACATATTAAAGGCAAACGCTACTATTCACTGCCAAGCCCCCTTTTTCCATATACCAAATATACAGACTTTTTACGTACTATTCCTTTAGCATTGCAGTCTATGAGAAAATGGCGCATTTTTTTATGTTTTATAGTTTAAAACAAACAATTAATGGCTACTCCTACTGTCCCAAAATTTTCTACACATATAGTACAGGTTATATACTACATATAAAAAGAAAAAAAAACATATGTCATCGCATTAAATTTTTTTTAAATAGCTGTCTGAAATAGACATGTTTGGGAAACTGAGCTAGCTGTTGGTACCCTCAGTTGTACCCATTTAGTATGCAAGTCTATTGGGAAGTGCTGCATTTTTCTTTCATGGTTTTGGGAATAAAACAAAAATGAAAACTCCTAATGTCCCAAAATTTTCTACACATATAGTGCAGGTAATATTCTACACATATATAGGGAAAAAATGTATGTCATCATGTTAAAAAAATAATTGTAGCTGTTTGAAATAGACATGTTTAGGAAACATAGAACACATTGAAAACAGCAGATTTTTGGGTTGTCAGCCATGTTTCAATGCCCCATAATTCAGAAACCTGCACGGGGACCCATTATTTTTTTTCCAGTTTTATGAACACACATACTTCCAGAAAGCATACCGCTGGATTGGGTTGTGTTGGGATCTGACTTTTAGGCTAGTTGCTTGTATAAATAAAGAAAAACAGTTGCCGACGAACTCCCGTCCACCCAGCTGCCCCGTTTTCTACCACTTCCACCCCACCCCCACCCCAACTGCTCAGTGCGTAGGCACTGAGCAGCGGCCCTGTGTAGGCCTATGCAGTGGCACTAGCGGCGGTATTGGGAGACACCATTTTTGGCGCTTGTTGATATATTTCGCGGCAATGGCCGTTGATTCGAATCTTCCCAATGCAATCTTCCGAGCTATACCTGACCCTACCGTTGTATATATACAGTATTGATGTATCGATTCCGGCCAAAATTGCAAGGAAAACCTCTTTAGATTGTCATCATTGTAGATAGAATATGCGGGGGAGCACGATCGTGTTGGCAAAGATGGCAGTAATTCTCGTTTCCCCATCTATTGCGCAAAACCGTGATAACGGGTACGACTGATTAGGGGGTAAATAATAGCTGATGGCGGCTTTTTAAAAAAAAAGCGGTGGTCGTGCAGTGTCAAGAATCATATACTAAAGGATCAGAAAAATGACATTTAATTTCGATGAGAGAAAAATAGAATTGTTTTTATTAAATTAGTGAAAAATAGTGGGTTTTTTCAAGTTTTTAATTTAAAATTTGCATTACATATTTGTTGTTTCAGAATAAAATAGCCATGCATTCTATAAAAAAAAGAGGCATATAATTATTGGGCAAATAATACTCTCTCTAAAACTGTTAACCTTACTTAAATTGAGTGAATATGAATAGTAAATATGAACCATGAAGTCGAGGTACTCCAAAATGAGCCCGCCTTTTGGTCCTCATTGGTTCTTTTGAGATACCAACTTTTGAAGCACTCTAATTCAAAATTGAGCACGGTGACCCATTGATTTTTTTCCATCTTTATGACCAGAAACACTTCAAGAATCAAATTTCAAAGTTTCAGAAAAATGACATTTATTTTCATTTTCCACTAGATAGTAGCGTTTGCCTTTAAGATATATTCAGAGTTCAGATATTCCTATTTTTGAAGAAAAAAGTTTGTAATATTTCTGGGTGGATAATTACTAGTAAAGTTCCTAAATATAGTGTATAAGATGACCTTAGAAATGCATGGATATATCTAATACACTGTCTTGACATTTGGTACATGTATTCATGAGACTACAAACAGCAGTAAGCACTCGAACAATTAGAATATTCCAACATAGAGATCTTGCGAATAAATGACATCAATTTTCTGACTTGTGACTCATTTTCCTGGAATGCATCACAAATGTTGGAAGTGCTAAGCACCGGGAACTAAACTGCTCTGTACAATTGATATTTTATTATAAGGATAAAATTGGCAATCCATTATATGTAAGTGTTGATATGTATGAATATACAGTCACCTTCTCTCATACATTTCCCTGCATAGGAGGACAACCAAAGAAAGTCTCTGCTAGTAACATTTATATGTGTACAAAATTCCAAGGCAATGTATCAAATATATCTATGCATTTCTAAGGTCATTTTATGGAGTATATTTAGGTACTTTATTAGTAATTATCCACCCAAAAATATTGATAACTATTTTTTCAAAAATGAAGACATCAAACTTAAAATATAGAATAACACTACTTAGATGTCCTATTGTTTACTAACGTTAGAATTTGTATCAGGACACAGTATCAGGCCCAATTAGGAACAACAGTATAACAATACAGGAACTAATTAATTACTGACCAATCATCAGCTACATCAGCAAAACCACTGACAGCATTCACTTTGTACAGATCTTCTCCACAGTCTACAGAAACATCCACAGCATCTGTGAATAATAAATTACAGCACCTGCAGTTAAGTCCTCTTACTATTCACTAATTAGTGGTTTGGACAATATTACTAAATATTTTAACTTCAAGTCAAACTCCCAGCTTACGTTGGTCAAAATCTATTTTCTACTTTTTGTTCCTTACTTTTCCTACCCATCTGAAGGTCATTTGAACAAAATTTGGGGGGATTTTGTGTAGTTGTTTTTGCTACAGGATGATTAAAACACTCTGATTTGTTTTTGGAGGACCCACCTGAATCCCTTCAACAGCAGAATATTGATCAATTCAACCATATTCATGTAAGTCATAATTTGAGTAAATCTTATAAGATTTGGTTTATTGTAATTGCTGAAAGTGCAGCTTTAAACTCAAACTTTCTTCATTTTTCTTTCAAAACATACAAATAATTGTAATGAGTCATAACTCATTTAATGAAATGGTACAACCAGAATCATTATTAACCATGATTCATGGTTAACCATGCACCAATTGTTAGCAACTGAGTTACAGTTGCAATGAGGTCACCTGTTGATACTCTTCTTCTTCTTTTGATGGTTGGAGATGGGGTCAGCATAGCAATTGAAGCACAACAGTCATTGCTTCACTTAGATGTATTCCACTGTTATAAGGTTACATACAGGAAAAGGCTGAATTATTCAAAAGGACATATTACTATCATCTCTGAAGTTGGATAAACATGTTTTCAAGGTAATGTAGTTACCTGAATATTACCCATGAGTACTCTCATCCCAATTTTGTTTGAATAGTTTATTCTCTGAAAACATTATGCTATGAGGACATTATTCTCAATTTGACAGTTAAAGTACAAGGAATATTACCATATTTAAGAATTACACAAATTACAAGGTTAAATATCATCACAAAAACTGATAATGAAATAGATAATGATAAACAGTATAATTTTTGCAAATAATTTCTTATTAATGGAATATGAATTGATCTGTGTTGATAAGGAAAAAAGGTAAAATACATGCATTACAGAGAAAAGGTTGGGTTGCAAGCCCTCTCTAGAAATGATATTTATTTGAAAATTAAAATAATACCCCTTACCTAGCGCAACATGCTCATACAAATAATCCTATTAAAGACCAAGTGTTATCTTTATTCATAATTTCAATAGTAGAGAGAACAATAGATCAAAGACTATCTGTTCCTGAAACATGCATGGCCATGGAGCCTCATTTCAGCCAAACAACACAAACATACATGGAATAAATTCCTAGTAATAGTTTAGTGGCATTACCTACTGAGGTTTGTAGAAAAGCCAAGCTATGGAGCATGCAGTACCAACTGTTATCAGTGGGTTTGTTATACTGAGAGCGTTGTGTAGATCATGATTGCAGCTTTTCATCATTTTATTTACTAAATTTACCAAAGGCATTTTACAGTTGATCTTGGCAATATATCGAGCATTATTTTCTAACCATATACAGCACACACACATTTATGCAAGTCTCAATGACACTAGTAATTGGTGTTGTTGAACTATGATTTTATCATTCAAAGATTTTTGACATTCCATATTTTCAGGCTGTTACTGGTAACTTTGGTCCTGCTAGCAGGGCAATTGGCAAACACCCAGCAATGTGAGGAGACTGAACCAACCAGACAGGGCCCCATATACCCCTGCACAATCAACGTCATGTTCTCAGGTTGGCCTGTAGTCAAACCTGTGAACAGAGACACTCTACAGTGGACAATGGGAACATGTGGTTAGATAGAGGACCTGGCTGAGGAGATGCTGGAACACTTTGCTTCATATGGGGTAGATGTTCAAGAGTTCCGCAAGAATCCATTGCAGAGTTATTCCAGTTCTGATGTCATTCTGAATGTTATCCGTATGGACCCAGAGTCTAATTACAGAGTGGTATCTGAGACGTTCTATAACTATGCTAAGTTCAGAAATACACCAATGATCTGGGTATCTTGGCATCTTTGGGTGAAAGACACACATACTGGACCAGGGGGAACCGTTCAGGCAGGCCACACTTTAAGATATGGCATATCAAGGTATTTCATCAAATGAAGTTATCCATTTTGTGTTTGTGATTGTTTGTGCTATTAGGTAGGTCTGGCTGCATTCATCTGAGGTTGTCATTAGGATACATGTAGTTTCTAGTTTCTATCTCCCAATTTGTTTTCATTGTCCTTATTTTATCCATGAAGTATTCTTTCCACAACATGAATGTACAATAATATATATAATAATAATAATAATAATAATAATAATTGAGATCACTAACAAACCATGCGGAGTGCCGTAGGGTATTTATTACATACTGATTTATTGACTTATTTGTTATATTTACCTTCTCAGTACTATTTTTCTTGGTAAATTATCAGAAACATGTCTGAATACTTTCAAAACATGCAAGGCAGTGCTGTGCATCAGCTGCTAAGAGTGTGAAGTCCTAAAACAAACAAATTATACTATTTGGGTGACATTCTTCCATGACAACCCATACCTATGTGTAATGACTTTTCAGAAGGCACCCCTGTATCAGCTCTTCGAAATCACATATGTAGGCCCCTATGTATGTAAAATAGAATACACTGGTGAACCTGTCAGATTCATGTCTTTCATTTTCAAGTTCATTATGCCGTGTTTTTCCCATCCAGGTACAATTCACACGGACAGGATTTCTGCATACTATTGAGATCAAATCTACCACAACCTTCTCCAAACCAACCTGCACCATTTGACTTCCAGGTGTTTAACAAACACCTTGGAGAGGGTGCTGCCCGCGGAGTTGCAATAATCACAAATGGCACCATTGATATTCGCTTCACCATCACGTTCCCTTCAAGCCTCTGAGTGGAATAGGATATTGGCTCAGTCTTCCCTTTCATATTCTAGAATTTCAAGCCATATACTCCTGAAGAAGGGCAAGTCGCCCGAAAGCTCGAGAAACTAGTTTATTATGCTCTTTCGATTAACCCATCATTTAAATAAGCCAGCCTCCCTGGTATACAGTGAGCCCTCCTCCCTCTACTAGAATTTCAAGAGAATTTCACTGAGGCTACTTTTATATCAGTTGTTAAGGATAGTAGAGGACATAAAACTGATTGTTTGCTTCTTTAAAGAGTTTTATTCGGGAATCAATTATACACTATCACATCGCTTTTCTCAGAAGATGATATCTACGACATATACATTATATTCACATTTTATAGTTAATCCTTGCTGGAGGGCAAATGTTCGCCTGAAACGTCAAAACCCAATAAACTCCAACCAAAAACTTACAAACCCTTCCTGTCCCCTCCGTTTCGGGGCTCAACCCCTGATACAATAGGATTATATATAATTGTTTAATGACCCCCATCTATTTTCTATTTTAAGGATACAGTGAAACCTCTCTATTGAGACTAGCCTTGGGACTGAACGATTTGTGGTCTCATAGCGAGGTGGTCTCATTAGAGGGGCTAATCTAATATGAGGAAAACAATTCGGGACTGAGAGAAACTGGTCTTAATAGAGGGGTGGTCTCTATAGCGAGGTAGTTTCAAGAGAGAGGCTAATCTAATAAGAGGAAAACAATTCAGGACTGAGAGAAACTGGTCTTAATAGAGGGGTGGTCTCTACAGAGGAGTCGTCTTCCACTGTAGTATTGATACTATATACTACACAAACTACTGCATGTAATGCACTGTAAGTATTATCTAGAAAATAAAGACATCATTCATTTTATGATTGCTGACATTCTGATGTTTCCTTGTATTTACAAGAAATGCATCTTAGAGCAGCACTAAAAGTTATACTTATATATAAGACTTAGTCTTACCTCAAACATCATCCAATTGGAACAGGACTTGAGCACCGGTGGGCTGACCTGATTGTGAGCATCTTTACTGCTGACAATTATTGGTGCATGGTTGAAAGTTAATCTTCCATTACCATTTCATTGCATTACCTCATAGATCATGGATATATGTTTGCTACAGTGGGGCAGGAAGAACGAAAGAGCTTGGAAGGGAAATTGAGTTTAAAGTCTTTTAAAGGCGAAACCTTATGATAGGTAAAATATTTTTCAATAAGGGAGTTGCATAGCCGCCATTTTTAATATAGATTCGCATGGAGGTATGGGACTAATGGTACAGTGTAAAATCTATAGAAAACGTGCAATGTTCAGCATGGGATATTTATTAATGATCTTATGACAATATCTATGTTTTATACATGTATCCATAACACAAGTCCCTATCTTTCCCATCATGCATTTGGTTAACATTGATCATTAAATCAAGCTGTGATATTGGTAAAAACATTCTTGCCATTTTCAATAAAATATCGCCAAATATTTGTATGTCCGATTTCATCAGAATCCATCCCAGGATTCACTGTAACAAACATGCGCAGTGGCACATGCAACTCCCCTATTGAATTGAATTCAAAGCTGCACTCTCAGTTATCATCAGTCAAAAGGGTTGTTTCTGTGGCGGCTGGGTTTCATAGAAGTCCATATTCATACTTTGGATACCCACTGAAATCCTTTTCTTTGGTGCTTTCACTTATTGTATACTGGTCGCCATTTCCCAGTCATTTCAGTTGCGGAAAATTGACAAATTTAGTCCGATAAAGCAAACAACATGTAAATCTTGATTTTTCTCATAATACAACTATGAGTGTCTTTAGCTCCCTGTAAATTCTGATACACAGAGAATTGGAGCACAGTACTTCTACAAACTTACATGTATAGATCTAGTTGATCGCACATCAAAGTGACATATAAGTATTGTAATAATCTTGCCAAAATAAACGAGGAACATAAGCAAAAACAGCAGTACACTTTGACTTCCTGATAATTATCTGGGAATTGTTCGATAAAATCCAAAGTTACCTGATTAAGTAGTTATATAGGCTGCCTACACTAGGCCTACTTGCCTATATACTGTACTGATATAAATGACAACTGAATAAAATGAATAAATAGGGCACTTTGCCCCCCTCCAAGGTTTGCGCATAAAAAGGCACCCCCATCTTCAGAGTCTTCACAAAAAATGCTATCCCCCTCTGGTTAATTATGAACTGTCCCTAAAACAACAAATTGGAATGAGACAGGACATGGAGCATCGGTGGGCTGACCTGATTGTAAACTTTTGCTGACAATTGGTGCATGGTTAAAAATCTTCCACTAACATTTCATTGCATTGCCTATAGATCATAGGTATACGCTTGCTACTGTGGGGCAGGGAGACATATTAAAGACAGACAAATAGGGGACTTGCATAACCGCCATTTTGAATCTTGATTTGCATGGAATTAAGGGACTAATGGTACAGTGTAAAATCCATAGAAAACATGCCATGTTCAGCAACGAATATTCATTGGAAATTCCAATGTCAATATCCATGTGTCATGCATGTTTCCATATATAATAACACAAGACTTCATCTTTCCCATCGTGCATTTGGTTTTCATAGATCATTTACACAAGCAATAATATTGGTGAAAACATTCTTGCAATCTCAGATAAAAATGTTGCCAAATCAGACCTCTCCATGTTAGTATATACCGCCCTGATACAGTTCTTAAAACGTTTCATTTCACATGAAAGGTTATGTAAAATGCATGCTATAGGCACACACTTGTTAACCAAAAATGCAGATTGATTCAATTTGAACTTGTAAACCCTTAACGAACAAAGCGATTTTTCATCTTCATTTTCCTATGATTTGTTCTAAGTTTAACCATATATATACATGTATTCGTATTCAATATTCAAATTATAATTCTTGTCATTCAGCCTTCATCACTTGTACATCATGACAGTCTGTTTTATTCTCATAATACAATATTATGTATTAAGCAGCTAAGTTCCTGGGGCTTAGCACTGCCAACATTTTGCATTGATTTAAAAAATTTGTTTCGCCTCGTCCACTGCCTTATTATCGATGTGTTTGCCAATGCATTAAATCTGATGTGTTTAAAAAAAATGAGTCTGAGTAGCAAAATTGGCATTTTCCAAAGCGATTTGTTGGATTGTTCTTATTTTTGGGGGTCTAGTGCCTGAAGTAGTATCAATGCATGTATCAAATATCAATAGTGTATTAAATATATCCTTGCATATGGAAGGTCTTTTAATTACTTTACTGGTAATTGTCCAGCCAGAAATATTGCACTCTTTTTTCAAAACTAAAGATATCAAACTTAAAATATAGAAATATTATATTAGATGTCCTAATGTTTACTATCATTGGAATCTGCTTGATCTCATCTTTTCAAACATGATGATATCTAAAAATCCATTTTTTGTGACTTGTGACTCATTTTCTTGTAACACATCACAACTAGTAATAATATATCAAATGTGAAAAATGGGTCATAAGTCGCGAAAATTCGATTTTGAGATATCATCATATTTGAAAAGATGAGACCAAGCCGATTCCAATGAATGTAAACATTAAGGACACCTAATAAGCACTTTTATCTTTTTATTCAGATATTTTTGTTTTTGAAAAAAATCGGCAATATTTCTAGGTGGATAATTACCAGTAAAGTAACTAAATATACTCAATAGGATGATCTAAGTAATGCACTGATATGATTAATAAACAGTCTTGTTTTTTGGTAGATGTATTCATACAACCACAAAGACTAGAGACCCTAACAATGAAAATATTCCAACAAAGAGATCTTGTAAGTAAACGACATTGAAAAACACCAATTTTGCGACTTTGACTCATTTTCCTGAAACACATCACAAATACACAACAATATGAATGAGTGAAATGGGGATAACAGTAATGTTGGCAAGCCACCTGGGGGGCGTTTCATAAGTTAACGCAGCGCGCGTTCGTTATGGTAGCGATAAATTTAGCGTGCGTTCGTTATAGTAACGCAATGTTATTTGACGTCAATTTTGGACCTTAACGCGCGCTATGTTTGGTAACGACTGTCGTTAGGCCCTATAGCGGGCGCTATTCGAACTTATGAAACGCCCCCCAGGTGTTCTGTTAAACAAGGGAAATCAATGGTCATTGATCCTTCAGATGTAGTTCCATTAAGTTCTTGACGTAGAGTAAACAGCGTTTGCTTGCAATTGTCTCTTATAGATTCCTATATAATAACTGGGGAGGAATTTCAATAATACCTTTAAAGTCCTAATCCAAGCTTATTTTAGTACAAAATTGCCATAAATGTTCAACTAAATATATACACTTAAAAGGTTCTGCCCATCAGCTGGTATGAATATCAATTCTCCAAATGTCACGTGTTCCAGGAAAACAAATATGATATTTTTCAAAATATGAGATAATTCCTTATTAGCCATAAGGTGTTTGACAAAGAGGTTACGTTCTTCTCAAGAGGAGGTCTTCCCGAACATGCCTTTCTTGACTACCTTTTTTCTTGGTTACATTTGACTAAGCTACGCTAATATTAAACACTATAAGTATTAAAAACAGTGTTTGGAAAACAAGTAATTAATTACTCAATCAAGAATCAATCAATCATTCAATTTCCATGTGTACATCTCACAAAGAAGTATAATTACAAAAGCTGCATGTACTAGTGCTAGTAATAAGTGGTACAATCATGTGACATCTATGATGACTGAACATCAGTGTAAGCCTAGAAAAATTTGAGAAAAATGCAGAAAAATACAACCCTTATGTTGTCTCCTGAAGCTATCATTTTGAATCAATGGTACGGTTAACATGATATCTTCTTTTATCAGCAACACTACTTTACAAATAGTGATGGATCATAGATTGCGCTTCCAAAAATCATTTTAAAAAATCACACAACTTTATTGTTATTATCAGATTTGTATTTAATAACAATAACTTCTGTCTGTGAATGTCACAGCTCTTCCGAACAGTAAAGTAAAGTAAAAAAAGAATGTAGAAGATACAAAGAGACAGATCATAGTTCAGTCCATTCACTTTACCCTGGTTATGTTTTGCCCACTTATAATCGGCCCTACACTACCGAACTATGGTAGGCCTTTTGGCTAATTTTGGTTTGGTCATGTTACATCACATGTATTGGGTTTTGAGACCCATTTTGAGATTTTTGTTTATTTCTTTTTACATTTTAAAATGTTAAAGATCACATATCCCTACCATGTAAGATGAAGACCTGTGCAATGGTTGCTACTTTAAGGTCCATATTGCCCATGTATAAAGCAGTGAAAGCACAGGTGCAAGATCATGCTAGGTGAACAAGACAACCTCTGGTGATCCTTGTACCTGGTATGGAATCTTTCTTCATATCCTTCATAAGAACCTAGATATTTGCTTTATTTCTGACATCTCAATACATGTTTTTTTATATATTCATTAGCATTTATCCAATTTGTCATTTTTCTTTCTATAAACTGTACCTGTTATCATACTTATGACAAATAAAAGATTTTTCAATTCAATTTCAATTTTCAATCTATCTATTAACTACTGCTATACCTGTTTAATAACGTGACTCCAGGGCACTCAGGAAGATCTATGGTTTCATAGAGGAGAGGCACCCCTTTTTCGATGTAAAACATTAATTGATGTTATTGAAAGTCCGGAAATAAAGCATTATCCATACATTAGTTACCTATATAATATTTAATATAATAACATATAAATATGCCCTATCCATCGCAGATGTTCTCAGGTGTTGCCTTAGTGTAAAAATATTATATTGATATCTCTTTCTATTTAGTCTATGAAATTATTCTATTCTCTTGATCAAATAAGAAGTTTTTACCACTATGATAAATCATTCCTTAAAGTCATCACATACATACAAAATTCTCCTTCTTTCACTGGTATTATCAAGAGCCTTATTTCCTACAAGTTATATTTCCTTGGCTCGCTCATTTGTACTGTACATGAAATTACATTCTCTAGTGTATAATTTAACTATTATATTCAATATAATAATACAGATGAAATACATTACAGATGAAAAAATGTTATGTTGTCAAACTTCCATTTTAGAGGGATATGGGAGATGCTACAACATTTTTCTAGGAACTTGATTTGTTTATCAACATTGATGTTCCAAGCGTAATAGTATTTTTCTAACATTGTTTTCCAGGTTCAGGTTCCAATCCAGCTCTTAATTCTTAATGCTAGTCTCCAACTAGTATTTCAGGGTAAGAGGTGAGGACTGCTGGTACACTAGGAGCCTGTAGACCACTCAATGTGGAGTATTTTGTCACATCTAAACACACCTATCAGCCTCTTCCTGATATAACAAAGCCTACAGACTGTAACAAGTAAATGATAATCTTGGTGTGTTTGGTAGGTTATAAAGCATGGAACACAATAAAATGGTGAGTTTAATGAATCTGTTTGGAAGAATATTTAAACCAATTTTAATTTTGGCAACTTTGTATGGCCTGTACATACCATCAAAGAATCAAATAAAATCAAAGTTCTTATATTATCTTACAATTATTTATGTATTAGTTCTGCTTCTTGTGGACATAATCTCAGGTATAGCCTTCATACTTATGGCAGTTGCAAGTCCAACAGATGGACTTGACTATCTTGTGTTTCAATTCCCATGGTTGGCCTCTTCTGTGTTTTCCACCGTCCTCCGAACATTAGTGATTTTCAGGAACAGCCTGTTGGGCAGGTGGTCAAGATTTATGGACTTTGAGGTTGATAGCAACCATGTTTGGCAATTGAAGTCCAGTAAGCTGCTGTGGATTATTGTCAATGGATTCTGGGTCCTAGTCTTTTCTGTATCTATTATATGTGTATATTCACTAGCTTCAGGCCCTGATGGTTCCACATTAGACGGCTACCGGGCATTCTTTGATGAAAAAACTGCAAGAATATTAGCTAGGTTCCAGCCTTTCATAGACCATATGAAAGTTTCAACATTCCTTGTCTATAGTATTATAGCTATTGGGATTCTTCATGTATTGATTAATGCCTATCAAGCTTTAAATCATGAGTTTTCCCAGAAGCAATCTCTGACATCAAAGGAACTTGATGAAATGATCAACAGACACAAGACATTGTGTTCTCTCTTGCAGTGTGCAAATGATTTGCTGGACTCCTTTTTTTTGTTTGCTCTTCTGAATATTGTTATCCAATTGTCTGGGTATGTGTTTACCCACATTGAATCGTATATATACAGTGGGGAAATAACCTACAATATTTCCATTGTGGTTACGCAACTCTTCATGTGGACATCTATGGCTTATGCTATCAGGCTCAACGTAGAGGTAGGTGCTTGCTAAAGAAGTTTTTGCTTTTTACTCCACTTGGTGTATGTACCACATGCTATTTGTGTGGGCGGGAGTAGTGTGGTAATTTGCACCAGTTCAACGCATGTGGTCAGGCATTGCCATTCCCTCTTCCTCCCCCAGTACACAGCTACATACTTATACATAGCAACGTGGGAGTAAATATAGATGTATCCTTGATCCTTGATCCTCAATGTTTGTCTTATTTTGTATGAAAAAAAACAAACATCTCGGACAGTGCAATAGTGTCCTAACACCACATTTTCATTAGGTTCTATCTATCTATCATGTCATTCCAGTGCTCTAATGTTGTAAAAGATGTATCATATAGTTTCACTATGATTCAAAGTCACAGCAAAGACTTAATACAAAATATATGCCTACTTCCAGAATATAGTGCAAACCTAACAATATTGTTCACAAATAGAACATAAAATATAAATATTATGGGGTCTTTAGTTAGTACAAATTGTAGACAATGTAACCCCATAATGCTATCTGACTAAAATTACCATTTATCTTGTTTTTGTCATTGCCTTCCCCAGGCAAACAAACTCTTCAGCATCTTGCAACACATCCCCCTGAAGAATGACTTCACTCAAAGAGACACAATCCAGGTAACATCATACTGATGTAGTGCCTTTCAAATATATATTTCATTGCAACTCATACATTTAACAACCTGTGTATTACATGCTTGGTTCTCATTCTATGCTAACAAGGCTGCCTTGTCTATATCACTACAACTCAAGGTCACACACAGGGTTATTAAAGCTCCAATCCTAGGAGTTATAAAAACCAAGTACTTGTATGTAACTGTTATCACTAATTTGTAATGTAAGAATATGGCTTTGTAATGTAGTGGATTTGAATTATTTCAAGTGCAATCAGAGATGCTTGAAAACTACTGTTATCAGATGTTATCTATGTTGTGTTAATTAATGCTGTAAATGTTACTGCTGCAGGCTTAAAGCATTCATTTGTTCACAGATGGTGACATTCTCCATGAGGTTTGTCAGAGCAGACATGGGTGTGACAGCTGGCAATGTTCTGACCATTACACATGGTACAATAGCTACAGTGAGTTCCAGCAATCTTATCTAATTATGATTATTACCTCAGCAAAACAATAGTCTGTCTTCATCTACCTCTTTACCTTTCTATAATATTCATTTCTGCAATTCCCCTTTATGGAACTCTTAAGCCTGGGTTCCACTGCGCTGCTACTTATACCACTACTACTTCTGCTACTACTCACGTTTCTTTGGTCCTGCTAATCTAGAAGTAACCGGAAGTAACCTGAAGTAACCTGAAGTAGCCGTTTCAAATCAAACATGTTAGATTTGAAGCCGCCACTTCCTGTTACTTGCTCTTGCTTGTAAAAGTTGCGGGACCAAAGAAATGGGAGAAGTAGCAGGAGAAGTAGTGGCACAGTGGAACCCAGGCTTTATGGCTACATTCATGGCTAGTACAGTTTGGATGGAAAGTCTAGCTGATGGTGCATTGGTGTATCAGAGTGTCAGAGAGAGATGATTGAGTCTTCACAAAAATTAATTCTTATATTAATTCATGTCACTTTGTCTTTATTCTTTTTAAATTGTATTTGCTGCATTTCAATAACAGAGTCCATGAATGGGATTAATTCTTGTTTACAATATTTATTGCTGTAACCGGTTCACTATTAAAACACTTGAACACTTCAAATCTTCCAACAGTCTATTTCATAGTATGCATATAAAAATCCTTAATTTATTTTTCGCTTTAACTTGCCTCAACGTAATAACAATTATAATACATGCTCTAATCCAACAGGTGTTGATGTCACTGGTGACATATGTGATAGTACTTCTGCAGTTCAGGGAAAAACCTATACCACTTGTCAGCATCCCCAACACCACTTCTGGAATATAGGCTTCAACTTCAGATGCTATATGGATGCAACCAATGTGTGTCCAACCAATACCCATCCAGCTGTATGCAGGCTTTTGGATATTTAGGATATATTACATGAATGTTAGACCAGCTTAAGTAGGATCAGATGTATCAATTATGTTAAATAAAGTCTCTGATTTCCATACCTATAATCTGGATGACTACATATCTTTGACACAAGAAAATATTTAGGAAATCATCAATGTTTAAACTCTCTTTAAGTACCTTATGTACCTATAAGTACCCATATGGGATTGTGAAAAATATGTTTCATACTTAGGAAATCAACTCTTACTAGTCTTAGTGAAGTCGACGTCACCTCTTATAATATGAAGACATTATTATGTCCAACTCTAATGATGTTTATTCAGCCTTATTATTGTACTTGTGTTTTGTTTAATATATCAGTATACATTTCATGTAGCCTGCTTACTAATTTGTCATCCTTATCACCTGTAAAACTTGTATTTTGGTGAGAGAAAGGAAACCACTTTACCAGTGGTAATATTGTAACGTTATTCATGTAAATCCTGTAGGCCAGTATAAAGCCTTTTCCATGTTCTAGCTAAGTCATTGTTGGTTGTCGCTTACCAGTATTCACATAATACTAAACCCCCAGCTACCCATCCAGCTCTTTGCAAGCTTTTGGATATTTAGGATATATTACATGAATGTTAGACCAGCTTAAGTAGGATCAGATGTATCAATTATGTTAAATAAAGTCTCTGATTTCCATACCTATAATCTGGATGACTACATATCTTTGACACAAGAAAATATTTAGGAAATCATCAATGTTTAAACTCTCTCTAAGTACCTTATGTACCTATAAGTACCCATATTGGATTGTGAAAAATATGTTTCATACTTAGGAAGTCAACTCTTACTAGTCTTAGTCAATGTAACCTCTCATAATATGAAGACGTTATTATGTACAACTCTAATGATGTTTATTCAGCCTTATTATTGTACTTGTGTTTAGTATTACATTATATACTTCATGTAGCCTGCTTACTCATTTGTCATCCTCATCACCTGTAAAACTTTATTTTGGTGAGAGAAAGGATACCTCTTTACCAGTGGTAATATTGTAACGTTATTCATGTAAATCCTATAGGTCGGTATAAAGCCTTTTCCATGTTCTAGTCATTGTTGGTTGTCGCTTACCAGTATTCACATAATACTGTAAAGAATTGCATTCTTTTGGTTTGGATCATCAACCCAATTAGCCCACTGGCCTCAGCTTGGTCAGGTACCCCACACCTGAGTCAGGCTGGGAGGCAGGAATGCGCTATCTTTAGTTGACCGCACCACCTGTTCGATCTAATTATTGTTCACTGCGCTAATTTAATCAGTGGGTAGGGGGGAGGGGGCAAGTGGGGAAGGGGGACCACAGGCTTGGGTCTGGGGTAAGGCAGGGGAGCAGGGAGGCAAGGGGACCTTATCTTTCATGTGGACAATGCGTGACCTTGATCTGCAATCACATGTTTAAATACAAGTATACCATGGTTAAATAGTTTCTGCCTATGAATAAATGCTTTGACCTGTAGGATGATCCACATTAGAAGTGGTGCTTATAGTGCTATGCTGACCTCCAAACCATCCAAATTGAAAAAGAGGAATTTCCGAGCATCAGTGAACTGACCTGATTATAAGTCAACAACTGATGGGTGGATAAGAGGAATTGGTGCATTGGAAAGAAAAATGAAGAGAGAAAACACTCTCTTTTCGACTCATGAATACCAACATTATTTTACACATTTTAATATTCGAACCCGATATTAATTTCTTGCTAAACAGCGGTTAAACCATTGTAGAGCCTTATGCAAACGCCACTACTTCAAACATTTTGAGGTGCTTGGTCAGGAGAGGGAAAGTGTCAGGAAATGTATACTTGTTAGATAACCAGGCAAGAATAAAACAATACTGAATCATGCAGGCAACTGTACATAATTTTATGTCATTTTATTTTTTCTGAAAGCACAATGGGATATATACTTGCAATAAACATTGAATTTCAAAAAAGAAATGTTTTAGTACTACGCACTCTACTGTAAGTGTTAGGCCTATGGTTACATTATACCCACCTAGCTGTAATTTACTCTCTAATAATCTCTAATTTACTAATTTCCTCTGTAATAACCCTTGTCAACTCTATTAGAAAACATCAATTATCACCTTACAGCTGCAAGACCTGGTAACTACTCCTGAAGCATGTCTACTTTTTTGTCAATTGCTCCTGCTATATGTAATAATTGGGCAAATGAAGCATTTTCAAATAAAATAAAATCAAATCAAATCATAATTACCATACAGAAATTGTCTCATGTGTTGATTGTTCTAAAAATGTTTTATGTATGTTCCATCAAAATCTGACTGAGGTTGGAAACATTCCTGAACATAACTCATTTCAGGCCATCATAATTATATTATCTAATTTTAAACAGATTTTGTTTTTCCTCAATTTGCAAAATTCTACAATATGAAAAAGGTGCCTGATTATAAGTCAACTCAGAAGGTTGCAGGGAATGTGATGGTGAAGCGAATATCAATGGTGCCATTTGTGATTATTGCAACTCCGCGGGCAGCACCCTCTCCAAGGTGTTTGTTAAACACCTGGAAGTCAAATGGTGCAGGTTGGTTTGGAGAAGGTGGTGGTAGATTTGATCTCAATAGTATGCAGAAATCCTGTCCATGTGAATTGTACCTGGATGGGAAAAACACAGCATAATGAACTTGAAAATGAAAGACATGAATCTGACAGGTTCACCAGTGCATTCTATGTTAAGTATATAGGGGCCTACATAAGGTAAGATAAGATAATTCTTTATTCGAAGTATGATTATAAAGACTGCATATTCTAGTGCTGGTAACAAGTGGTATAATCATGTAAGATTGAATATCAGTATAAGACTGAAAAAAATAAATGAAAAAAATAAATGCCCGGGCGTTCTATCGGTGAAATACGGTATGTAATTTCGAAGAGGTGATACAGGGGTTCTTTCTGAAACATCAAATTGCATACCAATGCGATTACACATAGCTATGGGTTGTCATGGAAGCATGTCACCCAAATAACATAATTTATTTGCTTTAATGATAATTTACCAAGAAAAAACAGTACTGAAAATGTAAATATAACAAATAAGTCACTGAATAAGTATGAAATAAATACCCAATGGCACTTGGCATGGTTTGTTAGTGATCTCAATGGAGGTAAATTAGACCCCTTTGGCGTGTCGTGCAATTTGACCCTCCATTGAGATCAATTACCTCTGTCATATAATTGGGTATAATCATTGATAAAGGTCTGAATAGAAGGATACAAAATTTATTACTTCATGATTATTATTATCAATTATTATTATATATATTATTGTATATTCTTGTGGAAAGAATACTTCAGGGATAAAATAAGGAAAACAAATTGGAAAATAGAAACTAGAAACTACATGTATGTATCCTAATGACAACCTCAGATGAATGCAACCAGACCTACCTAATAGCACAAACAATTATAAACACAAAATGGATAACTTCCTTTTATGAAATACCTTGATAAGCCATATCTTAAAGTGTGGCCTGCCTGAACGGTTCCCCCTGGTCCAGTATGTGTGTCTTTCACCCAAAGATGCCAAGATACCCAGATCATTGGTGTATTTCTGAACTTAGCATAGTTATAGAACGTCTCAGATACCACTCTGTAATTAGACTCTGGGTCCATACGGACAACATTCAGAATGACGTCAGAACTGGAATAACTCTGCAATGGATTCTTGCGGAAATCTTGAACATCTACCCCATATGAAGCAAAGTGTTCCAGCATCTCCTCAGCCAGGTCCTCTATCTGACCACATGTTCCCATTGTCCACTGTAGAGTGTCTCTGTTCACAGGTTGGTCTGTCCAAGCTCCTGAGAACATGACGTTGATTGTGCGGGGGTATATGGGGCCCTGTCTGGTCTCCTCACATTGCTGGGCATTTGCTAATGGCCCTGCTAGCAGGAGCAAAGTTACCAGTAACAGCCTGAAAATATGGAATATCAAAAATCTTTGAATGATAAAATCATAGTTCAACAACACAAATTACTAGTGTCATTGAGAGTTGGTTAGAAAATAATGCTTAATATATTGCTAAGATCAACTGTAAAATGCCTTTGGTAAATTTAATAAATGAAATAATTAAAATCTGCAATCATGATCTGCACAACGGTCTCAGTATAACAAACCCACTAATAACAGTTTGTACTGCATGCTCCATAGCTTTTCTACAAACTTCAGTAGGTCATGCCACTAAACTATTACTGGGAATTCATTCCATGTATATTTGTGTTGTTTGTCTCAAATAAGGCTCCATGGCCATGCATGTTTCAGGAACAGATAGTCTTTGATCTATTGTTCTCTCTACTATTGGAATTATGTATAAAGATAACACTTGGTCCTTAATAGTAATTTTTGTATGAGCATCTTATGCTAGGTAAGGAGTATTATTTTAATTTTGAAATACATATCATTTCTAGAGAGGGCTTGCAACCCAACCTTTTCTCTGTAATGCATGTATTTTACCTTTTTTCCAACACAGATGAATTCATATTCGATTAATAAGAATTTATTTCCAAAAATTATACTGTTTATCATTATCTATAAGCTTTCAGTGACAATAAGCCAGAGTCTCTAAATTCTAGTTTTTGCGATGATATTTAACCTTGTAATATGCGTAATTCTTACGTCTTACGCCAGACTCTCTAGACTCTAGTTTTTGTGATGATACTTAACTTTGTAATTTGTGTAATTCTTATGTTTATATATATGATAATATTCCTAGTACTTTAACTGTGAAATTGAGAATAATGTCCTCATAGCATAATGTTTTCACAGAATAAACTATTCAGACAAAATTGGGATGAGAGTACTATTGGGTAATATTCAGGTAACTACATTACCTTGAAAACATGTTTATCCAACTTCAGAGATGATCGTAATAATATTTATGTCCTTTTGAATAACTCAGCCTTTTCCTGTATGTAACCTTATAACAGTGGAATACATCTAAGTGAAGCAATGTCTGTTGTGCTTCTATTGCTATGCTGACCTCATCTCCAACCATCCAAAGAAGAAGAAGACAGGTGGCTTGACCTCATTGCAACTGCAACTCAGTTGCTAACAATTGGGACATGGTTAACAATGAATCATGGTTGATAATGATTCTGATTTTACCATTTCATTAAATAAGTGATGACTCATTACAATTATTAGTAGGTTTTATTTAATTGATATTTTTTAAAGTCATTTATTCACAAGATCTCTTTGTTGGAATATTCTAATTGTTCAGGTGCTTACTGCCTTTTGTAGTAGCATGAATACATGTACCAAATGTCAAGACAGTGTATTAGATATATCCATGCATTTCTAAGGTCATCTTATAGACTATATTTAGCAACTTTACTAGTAATCATCCACCCAGAAGTATTGCAAACTTTTTTTTAAAGAATAAGAATATCTGCACTCTGAATATCTTAATATGAACTTTGAATATAGTGTGTATCGGTGACTGACAATGCTGCTATAATTATATGTAGTGATACCTGAATATTAGTGGCAGGTTGCTAGGCAGCCACCTGTTGTGTTGGACACTCACTCGCAATGGTAGTCTCACAAAAATCTAGCCATACCCAGGAGTTGATTTATTATTATTATTGAAAGGGAAACACAATTGCATTATAGAAATACCTGATAGATATCCTACTGTTTACAATCTTTAGAATCGGCTTTATCTCATCTTTTCAAAGCGATGATATCTCAAAATCACTTTCTCCTTACAAAAGAGGACAAGCCAGACACCCCCATTATACAAAATTATAATTGACTTTGCATTATTTATTAGGTAAATATATTTCGTCCATGACATTTGCTTTTAGAAAACAACTGAACAGAATGGGAATAGCAGCAGTTGCTTCAAGCCAGGCATCTTGTTTAACAAAGGAAATCGATGCATGCAATTGTCTCTTGCAAATTCCAACAATCTAATGAGACCAAAACTTTTAAAGTCATAATCCCAGCTTTTTAGTATAAAATTGCACAAAATGTTCAACTATGTGCCATTATCTGCTCTGAATATATGAATTTTCCATAATAGGAGTGATGAGTCTTTTATCGGCGATACTATTACAAATGATGATTGAAAGATGTTCTCTAAACCATAGAGAAAAAAAAGAAAATTCAACTCATTAACCATACAGCTTAAACAAATTAACCATACTGCTGAAACAAATTAATCATACTGCTTTATAATGTGTACTTCTGATGTTTTCAAATATGGCATGCATTGTCCAATTGGCCATGCATCGCCCAATCGGAGTGCAGAGAGTTATTTCATGAAGTGCTTTATCACAGAAATAAATCACAGAAATAAATAACTGGATCATTTGTTTTTTCCCTAGGGAGATTTTTTCTTTCCTATCGCTTGCATATAGCAAGTTTATATTATGGACACTTGACTCCTGAGTTGAAATAATAAGGGATTAATTTATGAGGTTTGGCATTTCAGTTGGGCTCTATTGGGGCCAGGAGGAAACCTTGGTCACCTCGATCTTCTATACAAAAAATACATATAATCTTTTTTTTAAATTGTTTCTATTCTTTCTTTTTTTTTCATTTTCAATTTTACTTATCTTATTAAATTTTATTTCCCCATTATTTTCCTGACATCAATCATTGTTTCCTTTTGAAACGCAAATTCATTAAAGTATTTGGACACCAGTTGTTGCTTCTGCAAAAACCAAAAAAATTGTTTTAAGCTGTCAACAGAAACTGATTCTTGTTTTGTAAAGGTTCTATGCATGGACTGTCACTTTAAGTCCCATGCTGCCAATATATATAATGCAGCACAGCTACTACTTCAGGTGAAATAGGCAAGCTCTCAAGGTCATTCTTGTAAGACATAGGTATGGCATCTTATTTTATGTTTGGTAAATCATGCATGTCTTTCAAAGGAACCTTGTGTGTTTGCTTTATTTGTCACTTTTCAATATACATCTATATGTTAATGTGCCTATACACAATTAATATGTACAATTAATGTCTTAATACTGTTTTCTACCATTGTTTTCCAGATTCAGGTTCCAATCCAGCTCTTAATTGTTAATGCTAGTCTCCAACTAGTATTTCAGGGTAAGAGGTGAGGACTGCTGCTACACTAGGAGCCTGTAGACCACTCAATGTGGAGCATTTAGTGACATCTAAACACACCTTCCTGATATAACAAAGCCTACAGACTGTAATAAGTACATGATAATCTTGGGATGTTTGGTAGGTTATAAAGCATGGAACACAATAAAATGGTGAGTTTAATGAGTCTGTTTGGAAGAATATTTAAACCAATTTTAATTTTGGCAACTGTGTTTGGGCTTTACATACCATCAAAGAATCAAATAAGATCAAAGTTCTTATATTATCTTACAATTATTTATGCATTAGTTCTGCTTCTTGTGGACGTCCTCTCAGGTGTAAACAACATATTTATGACTGTTGCAAGACCAATGGATAATAGACTTGAGTATATTGTGTTTTTATTCCCATGGTTGGCCTCTTCTGTGCTCTCTCCCATCCTCCGTACATTAATGATTTTCAGGAACTGTGGGTCAGGTAGATGGTCAAGATTTATGGACTTTGAGGTTAATAGGAACCATGTTTGGCAATTGTCCAGTGAGTCCAGTAAGCTGCTGTGGACTATTGTCATTGGATTCTGGATCCTACTCATGTCTGTATCTATTATTACATGTGTATATGTATCAGTTACAGGCCCTAGTGCTTTGACAGTTGGTAGCTATCGGGCATTCTTTGATGAAAGAACTACACAAATATTAGCTTTGTTGCAGTTTTTCGCAGATTTGATGAATGATTCAACGTTCTTTGTCCATAGTATTATGGCTGTTGGGATTCTTCATGTATTGATTAATGCCTATCAAGCGTTAAACCATGAGTTTTCCCAGAAGCAATCTCTGACATCAAAGGAACTTGATGAAATGATCAACAGACACTAGACATTGGGCTCTCTCTTGCAGTGTGCAAATGATTTGCTGGACTCCTTTTTTTTGTTTGCTCTTCTGAATATTGTTATCCAATTGTCTGGGTATGTGTTTACCCATATTGAATCGTATCCAGATAGTGGGGAAATAACCTACAATATTTCCATTGTGGTTTCGCAACTCTTCATGTGGACAGCCATGGCTTATGCTGCCAGGCTCAATGTAGAGGTAAGTGCTTGCTAAAGAAGTTTTTCCCTTTTACTCCACTTGGTGTATGTACCACATGCTATTTGTATGGGCAGGAGTAGTGTGGTAATTTGCACCAGTTAAACGCATGTGGTATGACATTGCCATTCCCTCTTCCTCCCCCAGTACACAGCTATATACTTATACATAGCAAAGTGGGAGTAAATATAGATGTATCCTTGATGCTTGTTTTTTTTCATCCGAAAAAACCAAACATCTCGGACAGTGCAATAATGTTCCTCGTACCACATTCTTATTAGGTTCAATTTATCTATCATGTGATTCCCATGCTCTGATGTTGTAAAGATGTATCATATAGTTTCACCATGATTCAAAGTCACAGCAAAGACTTTATAACAAATATATGCCCGACTTAATAAAAATATATGCCTACTCCCAGAATATAGTGCAAACCTTACAATATTGTTCACAAATAGAACATAAAATATAAATATTATGGGATCTTTAGTTAATTCAAATTGGAGGCATTGTAGCCCCATACTGCTATGTGACTAACATTACTATTTATCTTGTTTTTGTCATTGCCTTCCCCAGGCAAACAAACTCTTCAGCATCTTGCAACACATCCCCCTGAAGAATGACTTCACTCAAAGAGACACTATCCAGGTAACATCATACTGATGTAGTGCCTTTCAAATAGATACTTTATTGCAACTCAGGCATTTAACAACCTGTGTATTACATGCTTGGTTCTCATTCTATGCTAACAAGGCTGCCTTGTCTATATCACTACAACTCAAGGTCACACACAGGGCTAATAAAGTTCCTATCCTAGACCAAGTACTTGTATGTAACTGTTATCACTAATTTGTAATGTAAGAATATGGCTTTATAATGTAGTGGATTTGAATTATTTCAAGTGCAATCAGAGATGCTTGAAAACTACTGTTATCAGATGTTATCTATGTTGTGTTAATTAATGCTGTAAATGTTACTGCAGGCTTAAAGCATTCATTTGTTGACAGATGGTGACATTCTCCATGAGGTTTGTCAGAGCAGACATGGGTGTGACAGCTGGCAATGTTCTGACCATTACACATGGTACAATAGCTACAGTGAGTTCCAGCAATCTTATTTCATTATGATTATTACCTCAGCAAAACCATATTCTTTATTTACCTCCTTACCTTTCTATAATATTCATTTCTGCAATTCCACCTCATGGAACACTTAACCCTGGGTTCCACTGCACTGCTACTTCTACCACTACTACTCCCACTACTAATCCCACTACTACTCGCGTTTCTTTGTTCCCACTACTCTAGAAGTAATGGAAAGTGATAGGAAGAGGCCGTTTCAAATCAAACATGTTAGATTTGAAGCGGCTACTGCCAGTTACTTGCTCTTGCTTATAAAAGTAACAGGACTAAAGAAATGAGAGTAGTAGCAGGAGAACTAGTGGCACAGTGTCAGAGAGAGATGATTGAGTCTTCACAAAAATTAATTCTTATTTTAATCCATGTCACTTTGTCTCTATTCTTTTTAAATTGTATTTGTTGCATTTCAATAACAGAGGCCATGAATGGGATTAATACTTGTTTACAATATTTATTGCTGTAATAGGTTCACTATTAAAACATTTGAACACATCAAATCTTCCAACAGTCTATTTCATAGTATGCATATAGAAATCCTTAATTTATTTTTTATTCAACTTGCCTCAACATAGTAACAATTAAAATACACTTATTTATTGCTATTGCTATAGTTATCTATTATTATTGCTCTAATCCAACAGGTGTTGCTGTCACTGGTGACATATGTGATAGTACTTCTGCAGTTCAGGGAAGGGTCAAAACCTATACCACTTTTCAGCATCCCTAACACCACTTCTGGAATATAGGCTTTAACTTCAGATGCTATATGGATGCAACAAACATGATATGTGTGTCCAACCAATACCCATCCAGCTGTTTGCAAGCTTTTGGATATTTGGGATATATTACATGAATAATAGACCAGCTTAAGTAGGATCAGATGTATCAAATGTTAAAGAAAATCTCTGATTTCCATACCTATAATCTGGATGACTACATATCTTTGACACAAGAAATATTTAGGAAATCATCAATGTTTAAACTCTCTTTAAGTACCTTATGTACCTATAAGTACCCATATTGGATTGTGAAAAATATGTTTCATACTGAGGAAATCATAACTCTTACTAGTCATAGTGAAGTCAATGTCACCTCTAATAATATGAAGACATTATTATATACAACTCTAATGATGTTTATTCAGCCTAATTATTGTACTTGTGTTTTGTATAATATTATATTATACACTTCATGTAGCCTGCTTACTAATGATGTGTTTCCGCAAAATGAGTCATAAGTCGCAAAACTGATATTTTTCAAAGTGTTTTTTTTACAAGATCACATTATTGGAATGTTCTAATTTTTGGAGGGTTTGTCACTTATAGCTATATCAGTCGGTGTATCAAATTTCAGGACAATCTATGTAATATATCCTTTACTTTTAAAGGTCCTCATATGGACTACATTTAGTTACTTTACTGCTCATTGACCCCAACAAATATTGGAAACTTTTTTTTCAAAAACGAAAATATCAAAATTAAAATCTAGAAATACTTTACCTAAGATTTTTAGACTGTTTACTAACATTGGAATCAGCTTGATCTCATCTTTTCAAATCTAATGGTATCTCAAAATCTATTTTTAGCGACTTATGACTCATTTTCCTGAAACACATCACATTTGTCACCCTCATCACCTGCAAATAAAGTATATTCTAATCCATTCCAAAATGCTATGGACTATACTATCATCGTTGTAGATAGAAGCGACTGAAAAATCCCAAAGGAGATTTATTTGAGCTAATAAGAGAATGGCAAAAAAGCATTGTGCAATTGTTGGATTTGTGGGAACAGAAAACTACGGAAATATGTATCAAATTATAGTTTTATTTTGTTCTGATTTAATCTCAAACATAGTTATTCTGTGCTAAAATCTCTTGTTATTACTTGATTCACTGTTCATTAGGAGATTTGCAACTTATAATATGAATGAAAGTAACCAATGTGTCATCTAACTTTGATGCCCCCCAGGAATGTGATGGTGAACAGTACAGTGGTATTGATATTGGTGAGAGTACTTAGTGGTAATATTCATGTCCTATTACTAAATTACCTTACAAATATATAATAATGTATTTTTGAACAAAATTTTTAACAACAAAACAAATATTTTACTCAAAAATTTACTCAAATTATGACTTATCATCAATATTCTGCTGTTGTTCTATTTGAAGTGTAATCACTCAGAGAAAACTGCTGCCGGGGAACTGAATTCACCATATGAAGGGATTTGGGTGGATCCTCCAAATGAGAACGTTTTAACAGTCCTTTAGCAAAATAAATTGCATAAAATCCTCCAAAGTTTCGCTCAATTGACCTTTAGATGGGTAAGAAAAGTATGGAACAAAAAGTAGAAAATATTGTGACAGACGCAAGTTTGATTTTAATTAAAATTTCTGAATCTGGATTGAGTGTAGTAAAAAAAGTGTCAATTGATTTAATCTCCTAAAACATAAATATTATGGGCCTAATTTAGTGACTAGAAAGTAACAGCTAATATCTATGTGAATGATACTAATTGAAAAGTTTGTATTATCAATTGTCTTGGCTCTCTTGGATAACAAATGAATTGGTTACAGTTGAATTTAATTCAATTCCAATAATATACTTTATTTGTCGTGGTAAAAAACATCTGTATCACACATGTCATAGTGACCATAATATTTCACCGGGGGGGGGGGGGGGGGGGGTAGTGCATTGTGTATTCTCTTTGTAGACCAATAGTGTTCTGTGTTATGTTCTCTATTGCCTTCTATTAAAGCTGCTCTCAGCTAACGTCGGTCAAAAACTAAATATTTTCTACTTTTTGTTCCATTGTTTTCCAAACCATCTAGAAGTCATTTGACAAACATTTTGGAGGATTTTGTTTGTTTTTGCTATGGAGCTTCTAAAGCTACCACGTTTGAATTTGGATGTCCCCAAATCCTTTTCAATGGTGACTTCACTTATTAAAACTTATTTCCTCTCGGTGGATTTACCTTCAAATTCTTGTTTAAACATATAACAGCAGCTAAATATAGATGAATCCAGGCTTATAAGTCATAATATGAGTAAATTTGGTAAGATTGCTTTGGTCTTAACAGCTAAGAATGCAACTGTAAATGTACCCTGTTTTAACCTGCATTGATTTATCGATTGGGTTAAGCACGATATCCACTATACGTAAAGTGCCTCCCATAAAGGGGTCCTGCACTATTTACCAGGTTATAGAATACAGTTATGATGCACACATGGAGGCAATTCAATGGTCTGTCAATGTGGGGTGTTAAGGCAGATGCAGATTTCATGGACATTTATTGATATAGGGAGATAATGGCGTAAGGAGCACGGGCATATTTCACATACATGTTTTATACAGCGAGCTATGAGTGTCCTATTTGTTCTGTGTAGTTAAGTCACTCTTACATTCTTTGAGACGGCCTCGCTCATCTGGTCACGTGACAGTGCATCCACACGTCTAGGAACGAACTGATTTTGTGCAATTTTGAACAATTAAACATATATATAATATTAAAGTCCATATCATAAAATATATTCGTAATGAACATGAGCAACATTTCTGCAACATTTATTGCCTAAAATCTACAGTAATGCTGAGATTTCACCCATTATTTCCTTTCACACCACTGCCGAGCAATGTGCCGGGACTTGGGGGACTCCAGCCCTTGACGACCATAGCAACCAAGCTTAAAATCTCCAAATTTCCCCCTCGATTTCTTAAATTATACACAATTGTCGGGAAAACGGAACCAGCGACTGCAATGTATGAACAGTACTTGATATATCCATGTAAGATCAAAGCATTTTGACCCGTTTATGTATGGTTTCAAAGGGGTTGAAAACAGGTATTTTAGCATTAGCGTCTATGGCGCTCAGCTGTTGTATTCACCCGAGTTTTTGCCGCCGATCGTAGCACCACCTGTAAATACCCGGATTCCCGTCTCAAAGAATTTGAGAAGAAAATTAGGTTAAGCTGAGCCTTATGTTTAATGTCAGGTTTGTTTATAATAAATCAGCAATTCATTTTACATGTGTCTAAGCCTAGCCCTACAAGGGCTCATATTTTGTTGAGTAAAATATGAAAGTATCGTTAAGACAATGTTCACTCTATTTTGGGCTGGGTCGAGGCTCTCTATTTTTAATTATTTTAATGTAAGCCCAACCCCCAATATAAGCCTGCGCCAATATAAGCCTGGTCTATACACCATTTGAAAAGGATATAAGCCCGGGCTTATAACCGGGAAAAATGTGGTAATTAAGGTAGATATAGGGCAGGAGATATGACCCGGCATATGACAAGAGATATTAGGCCTACCGTAGGCCTATTCAAAATATAGGCCTTTTAGACCTACATGTTATCCACCTACTGAAAGATGATTCTGGAAGTGGTTTCCCAACTGCAAAGGGAGAAGGACCTTGTCTTTCAGCAAGAATCAATACAGTTTCCATTTGGAGGAATTCATATTGGGGAATGACTGATGCGCTGTCCCTCTCTACTTCATATTGGGGAATGACTGATGCGCTGTCCCACTCTACTCCATATTGGGGAATGACTGATGCGCTGTCCCACTCTACTCCATATTGGGGAATGACTGATGCACTGTCCCACTCTACTTCATATTGGGGAATGACTGATGCACTGTCCCACTCTACTTCATATTGGGGAATGACTGATGCGCTGTCCCACTCTACTTCATATTGGGGAATGGCTGATGCACTGTCCCACTCTACTTCATATTGGGGAATGACTGATGCGCTGTCCCACTCTACTTCATATTGGGGAATGACTGATGCGCTGGCCCACTCTACTCCATATTGGGGAATGACTGATGCGCTGGCCCACTCTACTTCATATTGGTGGAGGGAGGTTGGGTGCAAGACGCTCCTCCAGTCATCACTTTTAACCTTCTACGTATGTGATGCGTTTCAGGAAAATGAGTCATAAGTCGCAAAATTGATAATTTTCAAAGTGTTTTTTTTACAAGATTACATTATTGCAATGTTCTGATTCTTGGGGAGTTTGTCAATTGTAGTTATGTTAATCGATGTATCAAATTTCAGGACAATCTATGTAATATATCCTTTCGTTTTAAAGGTCCTCATATGGACTACATTTAGTTACTTTACTGTTTAGTGACCCCCAGAAATATTGGAAACTTTTTTTTTTCAAAAATGAAAATATCAAACTTAAAATCTAGAAATACTCATTATTTCATTAGACTGTTTACTATCATTGGAATCGGCCTGACCTCATCTTTTCAAATATAATGATATCTCATAATCTTTTTTTTGCGACTTATGACTCATTTTCCTGAAACACAGCACATATGTGATGTGTCACAGGAAAATGAGTCACAAGTCGCAAAACTTTGCAAACGTTTTTTTTTTTCAAAAATAAATAATATATATCAGACCTAAAATATAGAAATACTTATTAGCTGTCCTAATGTTTATTATCATTAGAATCGGCTTGATATCATCGTTTCAAATATGGTGATATCTCAGAATCCAATTTTTTGCGATTTGTGACTCATTTTCCTGTAACACATCATTAACTGGGTAATCAGAGAATAGACATGATTTAGATTTTAGATTTAGTTTTAAAAATATTTTATTCAGGACATTGAACATTTTCATACGTACAGTACGAATATTCTCAGGACAGCCTGACTTGCCAAAAAGGTATTTTACAGAAAGATAGATAAGGTTACAAATATGAGTAGAGTCAATACAATATATTACTACGAGCAGATAGTTAATAGTTACAGCAATAATTATAATTTCTATAATTACATTGATTAATAGGGGAGTTGCATGTCTCACTGCGCATGTCTACAGCAGTGCATGCTGGGATGGATTCTGTTGAAATCTGACATACAAAAATATGGCAAGATTTTTATCGAAAATTGCAAGAATGTTTTCGTCAATACCATAGCTTGTAAAAATGATGTATAAAAACCAAATGCATGATGGGAATGATGGGAACTTATGCCATGAAAACATGAATAACACACGGATATTGATATTAGACCATTGATAAATATTCCATGCCTATCATAACATGTTTTCTATAGGTTTTATACAGTACCATTAGTCCTATAATTCCATGCGAATCAAAATTCAAGATGGCGGCTATGCAAATCCCCTATTACAGCACAGTGGCACATGCAAATCCCCTATCGTATGATTCTCTCTTAGGACCGCCGCCAGACGGCAATAGGTGTCCTATTACTGCCCCCTGGTGGACTAATGGACTACTATTATCTGCTTCTGTATCACAAAACCATACTTCATGGTGACAACCCAGATACGCATGCGCCAAGTGGGCTGTGTTAAGTTCATAATTGTGATGTGTTACTGGAAAATGAGTCACAAAAATTGGATTTTTGAGATACATATTTGAAAAGATGAGATCAAGCCGATTCTAATGATGGTAAAGTTTAGGACATCTAATAAGTATTTTTATATTTTAAGTTTGATATTTCTATTTTTGAAAAAAATACTACTTTACTAGTAAAGTAGCTAGATATAATACTCCATAGGATGTGTCTTGAAATTTTGTACATGTATTCATGCTATTAGCAGCGCTAGGCACTTCAAAGGTGAGAATATTCCGACAAGGTATCTATAAATCACTGTAAACAAAATATCCATTTCGCGACTTGTGACTCATTTTCCTGAAACACATCACATTTAAGGGTTGACATAAGGAGGAAAGTAAGTTAATAGCCTCCTTGGGTGAACACAGGCCGATGGGTGCTAATGGTGCTGTAGGTAACCATCCCAACTACTGCACTCCTCCAGTGGTTCTGAACAACAGAACAGGTGCCTGTTAGCACAAAACTTCTTTTACCAAAGCTATTCCTATTATGCCTTATAGGACTGGAATATTCTGCAGCTGTTATATGTTTATACAAGAGTTACTCATATCATGACTCATAGGACTGGAATATTCTGCTGCTGTTATATGTTTATACAAGAGTTACGCACGCAAAGCACCATACATATGGTCATGCGTAATTTAATAACATTCATAGTTTAAACGTTTGTGACCAATAAAAATATTTATGAAAAAAAATAAAATATTATGACTTATAGGACTGGAATATTCTGCTGCTGTTATATGTTTATACAAGAGTTACTCATATTATGACTTATAGGACTGGATGTATCAATATTCTGCTGTTGTTATATGTTTATACAAATGTTACTCATATTATGATTTATATGACTGCATTTATCAATATTCTGCTACTGTTATATGTTTATACAAGTGTTACACATATTATGACTTATAGGACTGGATTTATCAATATTCTGCTGTTGTTATATTATGCTTATACAAATGTTACTCATATTATGATTTATATGACTGGATGTATCAATATTCTGCTGCTGTTAATGTTTATTCAAGAGTTACTCATACACTGCAAAGGCACCGTTTACCACAACATATTCAGTCTAAACGTTGTTGAACATGGTTGCATCTTCAACCCCGTTTACAACACATTGTTGTAGATGCTTTTTGCACCGATTACGATTTTACAATCAAGCCCCGCGCTCCAGCCCACTGCGCTAAACGTTCTGCTACATGCTTTTAGCTGTTGATGACGTTCTTCAATACATAGCATCTTCAATACTGTCAAGCCAAGGTTATGATTTCTTGATGAATATCTTTCTTGTTCAACAAAAATCAAAGCGTTTGGTTCCCATGGAAATGATCAAGAGAAACAAATGATATATCTACCAGTCCGAATCTTGTATGGGTGGGGAGCTTACTAAAATTCCCAATATCCTACTCAATGTCATTAGTAAACAGGTGTCACGTTTATTTATTCAACCTCAGTACATCAGCCTCTACCTATTATTCACTAAGATAAAAAAAAAAGATTACCGTAGGCCTATACTAACCTCATTGTCGTTATGACTAATTATGGGTACAATCAACCTTGTGTACCTTCCTTCAAAACACCCTTCACCCCCCCTAACAATCATTAATGAATAATTGCTTAATAACTATTTGTCTAAACAAGACTCACCTTATAACATTCCCAGCAATTTCTGAAAACACTATGACTCCTGTTTAAGTTTTGCCTTAGCTGTCAAATGTGTGAAAATGATGCCCCCCCCCCCCCCCCCCCCATAACTATAGTTGAGCGAAATGGGCATTCACAAGTGTTAAAACCTTAATATGTGACATTGTATGTAGTGAACTCACATACCACCCGACGTCCATGCTACATTTTTATAGTCCATCCCCCCCCCCCCCCCCCCGCTATTATGGAAATTGCTTTGTCGCTCTCCCAGAAAATATCCCATTTTCTACAATGTCATTGATATGTTGCCCGTGAGGATAAAAGGATTAATGACCAACATTGAAATAGAGTTAATCAAACAAGCATTCACAATGAACTGGATTATTCTTTGTAGAATAACTGAAAGAAAACTTCAGTTGTTCTACATAATGATTCCATAAGAATACTTTGATGTTTTTTGTTCGTTTCAAATAAGGCAGGTAATATAGTTAGAGATAAGAGATGGAGAGGAGGATGGGGTCGATTATAATACCATGCATAAAAAGACCGTCAAATGATAATGTATAACGCGGTAAACAAATTATCATGTAAACCTATTCATGGCACCCGTATAATTTGTTATTATTAGACCATCTAAAAACTAGGCCCATATCCAATGTACACAGTCTATAACTTCCTCGATTTGTAATTCTAATTTGGTCAATTACACTGTGCGATAAATCTACACACAAAACTCAGTCTGGTAAATTTAGCTTACATTATGTTAGCTTATGTTCACAAATCATCGCACACCTGAGGGGGCCACTCTAAAATGACTAATTTTAGTCAACTTTACCATAGGCCTAGAGTAAAGGTTAGGATACTTGGAATTATAAACCAAAGCAGGGAAATGTGCGACACGAATAGCCATCCAGTCAACGCTACGTTTTGCACTACAGGTACATGTGTATTGTGTTGTTTAAACACCTTCATCAGGCCGCCCGTACACCTACAATTGGGTCCCAATACACCTTCTTGAATTGGCCTCAGAAAGTTAGCGGTGTTGCTTATTGATAAGCTGGGCTTTTGTTTTGGTTCAATTCAACTATCGTGGGGGTATTTAAACATGTGTTGAAGTGATAATAAACGTCCTGGGTCAATCTCATATCTATTTGACTGGTGGTCTTAATTTATACATAAATTTGTTATATTTTATACAACAGGCATGTTTTTCTCGCGGTTATCAATGGCTACACATCCACAATAGCTACAACAAGCTGTTCTAATATGCGCATGCGCAGAGCCAGTAAACAAAAATGGCGGACGGTTCAAAGCATTAGATTGCAACAATTGTTTGTATTTTCACCTGATTTACATGTTTGTACCTCTACAAAAGTGCAAGGGAGTGGTGAACTTTGTGGCAGCAAGCTTTACGATATCAGGTAAGTTAATTATGCACTAGTATTTGTCATCTTGTCCCTGTAAGCTATCACTAATCAAGTCGGTAACACAACTTGTCTGCCGTTCGCATTGTCTGCCAACAATAGCCTTTAAGTACCTGTCCTCACCTGGTCTCACCCCCGACGGAAAATAATCATTAATTACTCTGTTGTTTCAAACTGGATTTATTTCTACCTTGAACTCCAGCCTTTATATGAAGTGTTCCTATATCAGGGTTTGGTTCATTTATGCCAGAAGATGTTACTAAGCTTTACTAGATTTGACCTCTTCCTTACTTTTGCCGATGTGGGTGATAATAGTAGCAAACTTTGTAGGGAGAATGTCCGCCATTGCCACCCCACTCTCTCTTGCTCTTTCTCCCCACCCTCTCGATCCCTCCCTTCCTCCCCTAAGAGATTGAATTAATTGTACCTCCTCTACTTCATAAAACTGGTACAATGATCTTTGGGTTTTCTTCCATACGTTAAGAATGGTGGGGAGGGGGACAGTAAGGAGAGTATTAATATTAAGACGAATATATGGGTCAGATTTTCAGAAAATGTACAATTCGCCTTCACCAATCCTCTCAAATAACCCACATTTAAGACAGAAATAAGCTTCAAAATGCAGTTTAACACAACAGAACTGATACTTTGAATCAATGCGATACCAAATATGCTCAGATATACCTGGTATTCATCATTTTTCAGCTTAATTTAGCAGAATTTCCTAAATGTGTAGATCTGCTAATTGTACATTTTCTGAAAATCTGACCCATATATGTTTCCTATATATTAAACATTATAATTCAAAGTACCAATAAATAGTAATGATTGGGGGAGAGGGGAGAGAGACCAGGGTGTTGTGTGTGGGGGGGGGGGGGGGGGCAGAGCGGAGGGGGCGGGAGGCAGAGAGAACTAGTAAGCCCTACTAATAAAATAAATTTATCATAAATAATTAGAATGGGTAAGAACATGTGTAACAAAGTGGTTCAGAATGTATTGAAGTTTATATCCACCTAGAGGTGTGTAGTACCTACCTAATATTGAGATATTTATGGGTCTTGTAATATGGGCTTGGAGGGGAGGTGGGGTAAAGGGATGACCTTTGTTTAAAAGTCTGATATTGTTGAGATTATTTGGATATTCAGGTAATTAGAATGATGTTGTATGTTGACCTTCAAATAATCATGTAATCAAGGGGATTCTATATTTGATATCAAGCATTACCGATAAGTGAACTTAATATTCCATGGCTTACTGGACAAAATACCTTCATATACTCCAGGGTAGATCTATACCTCAGGTAATATTTTATAGACGATACAAAATTTAATATTATCTACTGGTTTAAAGCAGGTTTAAGGTAACAATAGTAGCGACAAAATAAAATACTAAATTGTTTTGTTCAACATATCTAGTAAGTCAGAATTATTTTTTAAAAAAGTGATGCTATTTTAAACAGTACTATCTTTGTACAAATTAATATGGATAGATTGACAATAATATTAGTGTTTTCACGTACTGGTCATTCTATTTTTGAATAATTATATATGCATGTCATGTTAACGAATATAATACAGCAATTTTCATTTTCTTATCATTTCAGGAAATTGACTCAAATAACATTCGTGATGTCTGAGGATGGTGTCATGTTATAGCAAAATGTAACATCATTCCCGTCATTCCTGCCATGCTGATGGGCTTCTATTCCAACCTAAACACAACTCGACAACCTCCATGGACTTGAACCAGTGGTTGATCATCTGAACCGAACCCCAAAATGGTTCAAAGTCCAGTGGAGGAGAATGACACTGGCAACTAGATTGTACCATATCTGTATCAAATTGTATTTATTAATTGTTCCTGCGGTCATTGACATAAATATATTTTTGAGAAAATGAGATTCATTCATATTTACATGTATAGGTGATTAGTTTATCGAGTGGAAAAGTAAGCCTTAGGTATTACCATAGTACATGATTTATTTTAGATTTGTAACTTTTGTGCGTTTATACTGTTTATACTGGTTCCTTCATAAGCTAATCACAGATCATGAAGATATGAGATATATTACTGACACTGTGATATGGCATTCGCTCATACTTGTGCCCAAGTTTAGGTGCTCTTTAGAGCTGGATTAATTGACCAGTCTTTTTTCTCAAACTTCTAGGGTTTATGGATTCCCAAAGGTTCTGTTTGATAAAAACATATTAAGTATCTAGGTTAATCTTGATTATTACTCACCTCATGTGAAGTACTTTGTCTTGGGTTTGTAATGTTGGTATAACGTAATGTTGATATAGCTTTGTGGCTTTAAGATCTGAACCTTTTGTCATGTGTAAATTCTTGAAATGGTTTCAAGTGGATATGGGATATAGTGTATAGAGTGTGTGAATGTTGTATGGAATGTACTCTATATTGGTTTTAGTTCGAAATGCATTAATTATTGATGTGATTTTTGCCTCTCATACCCTCACCCCACCTCGCCCCTCCCCTCCTCCACTTACCCCCTCTCATACCCTCACCCGACCCTCGCCCCTCCCCTCCTCCACTGACCACCTCTCATACCCTCGCCCCACCTCGCCCCTCCCCTCCTCCACTGACCACCTCTCATACCCTCACCCCACCTCGCCCCTCCCCTCCTCCACTTACCCCCTCTCATACCCTCACCCCACCTCGCCCCTCCCCTCCTCCACTTACCCCCTCTCATACCCTCACCCCACCTCGCCCCTCCCCTCCTCCACTTACCCCCTCTCATACCCTCACCCCACCTCGCCCCTCCCCTCCTCCACTGACCACCTCTCATACCCTCACCCCACCTCGCCCCTACCCTCCTCCACTTACCCCCTCTCATACCCTCACCCCACCTCGCCCCTCCCCTCCTCCACTGACCACCTCTCATACCCTCACCCCACCTCGCCCCTCCCCTCCTCCACTGACCACCTCTCATACCCTCACCCCACCTCGCCCCTACCCTCCTCCACTCTCCACCTCGCCCCTCCCCTCCTCCACTTACCCCTCTCATACCCTCACCCCACCTCGCCCCTCCCCTCCTCCACTGACCACCTCTCATACCCTCACCCCACCTCGCCCCTACCCTCCTCCACTTACCCCCTCTCATACCCTCACCCCACCTCGCCCCTCCCCTCCTCCACTGACCACCTCTCATACCCTCACCCCACCTCGCCCCTACCCTCCTCCACTTACCCCCTCTCATACCCTCACCCCACCTCGCCCCTCCCCTCCTCCACTGACCACCTCTCATACCCTCACCCCACCTCGCCCCTCCCCTCCTCCACTGACCACCTCTCATACCCTCACCCCACCTCGCCCCTACCCTCCTCCACTTACCCCCTCTCATACCCTCACCCCACCTCGCCCCTCCCCTCCTCCACTCTCCACCTCGCCCCTCCCCTCCTCCACTGACCACCTCTCATACCCTCACCCCACCTCGCCCCTACCCTCCTCCACTTACCCCCTCTCATACCCTCACCCCACCTCGCCCCTCCCCTCCTCCACTGACCACCTCTCATACCCTCACCCCACCTCGCCCCTCACCTCCTCCACTCTCCACCTCGCCCCTCCCCTCCTCCACTTACCCCCTCTCATACCCTCACCTCACCTCGCCCCTCCCCATCTCCACTGACCACCTCTCATACCCTCACCCCACCTCGCCCCTCCCCATCTCCACTGACCCCCTCTCATACCCTCACCCCACCTCGCCCCTCCCCTCCTCCCCTCCCACATTTATATGCAGATTAATTCATCACTTAATCTTTATATTTCTGTGAAATATATTGATACTTTATACTATATGTTATGAAATCTCTCAACAAGCAGTTTCTACCTGTCTGCGGTTCTTGCTTTATGTAACATCTTTATGTAATAAAGAAATAGTGAAGAAATACTTAATTTGCATTTCTCCTTATTTGATTGTAACTGAAGTGGCTCTGCTAATGGCATGTATTTAGTAGTGAAATATATGTGATTGTTCAATATTAATTTCACCCTGCACGATGCATCCCCTAAACAATTCTCAACACAAAAACAATCCTATAAATGGTCTTGCTAATCTAATCTTACCTATATCTTCAATTTCAACCCATTTTTAAGCAATTTTCAATCAATTTTTATTCTCCCTTATTTGATTTATCTAAACGTTTTCTGATACGCTATTGAAGACGGTTTTTAATGCCTAGACGGTAATATAGAAGCTAAACGTTTTTGAACATGGTAACGGAAAAAAAACGTCTTCAAAAAGGGGACAAAAAAAACCGTCTTCAAAAACGTTTAGTACGAAGACGGTTTCACTTGCAGTGTAGTTACTCATAAATTGCGAGCTGTTTTTGATGTTTTTTAGTATGCCCTTTATCCCCCAAAATACAAAAAAAATTATATTTCTTTTCTCGGATCTAATAATTATAATTATAATGTTCAATAATATCTGAACATGTATTATATAATCTGATAAGGCAGGTTACAAATTTTTCCTTTCTTTATATATTCAGCAATGTTATCTGCCGTATAGGTTTAGATGAAGATTATTCTTTTATTCAAATGACTAAGCCGAATGTCATCTCACGACCATGAAAGATGAATGAGTATTATCATAAATCCAAATGTATTACAGCCAAATGTGATATTAGTCTTGAATTATAGCTGGGAAATTATCCCACTATAACCAAAATTGGAATATGCATGACTCTTTCACTCATTTAAAATGTTAAAACTCTTATCAACGAGCTGCTATTATATTTATTTGATGTATAACTTCAACAATATTCATGTTCCTTGGCAATGAGAACTATCACACATGTGAATATTGACCAATAAAATTTCTTAAAAAAAAAAGAGTTACCCATATAATGACTTATAGGACTGAATGTATCAATATTCTGCTGCTGTCATATGTTTATACAAGAGTTCCTCATATCATGACTTATAGGACTGGATTTATCAAAGCTCAAATATTGGAGATACCTGTTATCTTTGGTAACATATGGTTTATTCTATTTCACGATTCCCAATGGTTAGACTACATATAGCCATTTCCAAGTCTCACTATTAGAAATATGTTAGAGTGAAACCAACTCGGTGAACACTTTTGAACTAGTGGATATTCTTAGCCAGGAATCCCCGAGTTGCCTATACACAGTTAACCCATGTCTACTGGCTACGCACCACCAGGGTAATTGGGTCAGATTGTCAGAAAATGTACAATTGGCAGCTCTACACATTAAGGAAATTCTCCTAAATTTCGGCTGAAACAATGAAGAATACCAGGTATATCTGAGTATATTTGGTATCACATTGATTTGAAGTATCAGTTCTGTTATGTTAAACTGCATTCTGAAGCTCATTTTTGTCTTAAATGTGGGTTATTTGAGAGGATTGGTGAAGACGAATTGTACATTTTCTGAAAATCTGACCCAATAACAAGACCAGCTTTTGAACAAAGTACAAAAGTCGAGCAGCCATCCCAGCCCCACTGCTGGTCACCTTAGCCTTGAGGGCATTATGAGCGCGGAGTAAAGCTTCCATAATCTGCTCTGTATTGTGAACAATGGTCCTCAGCACCCACGGGAGGTTTTATCATAGACTAGCAAAGTACCCGTCCTCCGGACGGTCTCTCCCCTCCTCTCTCACTGTCTCTCCTCCTTTTCTCCCTCTGCCTCTGCCTCTCCTCTCCCTCTCTCCCTGTCCCTACCTAACCCGCCTTCTTCTCTCCCTTGCCCTTTTCTCTCTCCCCTGTTCTTGCTCTATCCTCTTGTCCCTCACCCTATCCGATTTCTCCCACCCTGTCCCTCTGCTTCTTTCATTCTCTTCTTATGTTTCCCTCCCTCCCTCTCCCTCCCTCCTTCTCCCTTCCTTCCTCCCTCCCTCCCTCCCTCCCTCCCTCCCTCTCCCTTCCCCTCCCTCTCCCTCCCTCTTTCCTCTCCCTTCCCCTCCCTCTCCCTCCCTCTTTCCTCTCCCTCATCCTCTCCCTCCCCTCTTTCTATCCCCATTCCCCTCTTCTCTCTATCCTATTCTCCCTCTCCCTCTCCCTATCTGATTTTTCCCACCCTCCCCCTCTGAACTCCCTCTCTCTCCCATTTCTAGGGACTGTTACAGGACACATTGCTAGGGAATCCCACATTGCTGCGGACAGTGGGACATAAATGATGTTGTCCCAGAAAACCTCTCCCAAAAGCTTCCCCAACTTTCTCTGGCTAAAAATAGTTGTATAGAACGTAACTAAAAAACTAAAATCTCTTGTTTGAATAAACAATGCTTTGAATTGAATTGAATACCAACTGTAACTAGATGTACCATGAATTTATCATTTTCAGTAGAATTTACAGAATCTGTAGAGCTGACAATTGTACATTTTCTGACGACCTGATCCTAATTCCCTCAACAATCATGAAAAGGAATGAAACATTAGGGACTGTATTCCACGATCTGGCCGTGAGAGTGAAGTATATCGGATATATACTCCAATCTCACGACCAGTGAAGTATTTTGTATTTATAAGCCCCTAGTATCAAAAGTACCCGTATGGGAGTCCCATTGTTTCAGCTGCCTGGTGTGATGGGAAAGTTCATTTATTGATTTTTTATTCTTTCAAGCTCATATATATCTAGTAGAAATAATTAGTCAAATGCTTATTTCTGTCCATTCCAAAATAGCTGGCAGTGAAAATGTCGGGTAAAAAAAAGTTTTATTTAAGTTTCATGTGAAAATAGACGCATGTTTTCTTTACCGGAAGTGGAGTCAGAAGTAGAAACTTCATCCAATGTTTGACATGAAAGCAAGGAAATTCGGATTTTTTTACAATGAAATCGTGGAATAAAAGCAAGGAAACCACAGAGTGAAGTACTTGGTGAACAATACTTACCTCGTTAACCCAGAAGCAACGGCCTACGGTCTCTTTGCTTCTGGGCTTACTGTGTGAGTATTGTCCACCTTGTACTCCACACTGTGGTATTCTTGCTATAATACTATGTCAAGCAACAAGTGACATACATGAATAATAGAGTCCTTCATGCCTGACCGACAATACATGGTCTACTGCGCCGTCTACTGCTATACCTAGGGTTAATGTGTACCATCTATTGACATATTGACGTAAGAGAGAGAAAGGGAGAGAGAAAGCAAGAGGGAGGGACAGAGAGACAGAGAGGGATACAGAGATAGATAGAGAGAAAGGGAGAGAGAAAGCAAGAGGGAGAGAGAGAGGGATACAGAGATAGATAGAGAGAAAGGGAGAGAGAAAGCAAGAGGGAGAGAGAGAGGGATACAGCGATAGATAGAGAGAAAGGGAGAGAGAAAGCAAGAGGGAGGGACAGAGAGACAGAGAGTGATACAGAGATAGATAGAGAGAAAGGGAGAGAGAAAGCAAGAGGGAGGGACAGAGAGACAGAGAGGGATACAGAGATAGATAGAGAGAAAGGGAGAGAGAAAGCAATACAGAGAGAGAGAAAGAGAAAGAGAGAAAGCAAGAGGGAGAGACATAGAGAGAGGGAAAGAGAGAAAGTGAAAGGGAGGAGAGAGACAGAGATGAGGGAGAGCACGAAAGAGAATAAGAGAGAAACATTATGTTGATATTATGACCCTCCTATGTTAGTCCCCTGTGATGGTAGTTATAATGGGAGACATGGACCAAAAACCATGGCAGGCCAAATGAAAGAGAGAGAAATAGAGAGAAAAAGAGAGAGAGTAAGAGAGAAAATGGGAGAGAAAGAAAGAGTAAAAGCGAGAGGGAAACCAAGGGAGAAAACGAGAGAAAGTGAGAGGGAGGAGAGAGAGAAAGAGAGAATGAGAGAGAATGGGTGAGGGTGAGTGAGAGAGAGAGGTAGAGCGAGGTAGGGAGAGGCACAGACACAGAAAGAAAGAGAGAGGCAGAGAGAAAGAGTGAGGGGAGTGAGAGAGAGATAAAGAGGGGAGTAAGAGAGTGTCACAGAGAGAGGCAGAGGGAGAGAGAGAAAGTGATAGCATAACTAAAAACAGACTAAACATTATATTGTTGAACCTTACAACTTGCAGGTGGTGAAGTGTACCTGAGATATACCACTGGTGCCAAAACCAGCATCAGGGGTACAGGAGGACGCCCACCCAGCGTTCCACCAATCCATCCAGTCTGCCTACCAGCGTCTACCACCTGGATTGGTCGCATATGCTGGAGGAGGACGCTGTGGTGGTGATGGTGCCAGTGGTGGTAGGGTAGTGGTAGTAGTGGTGGTGGTAGGATAGTGGTGGTGGCTTTCACTGGAGAAGCTGCAGTTGCAGATCACTCCCTGGAGGAAGTAGTAGTGAATTACCAGTGGAGGAGTAGGTAGTGGATACACTGGAGGTGGATTGTCTGCTGCTGGTCTATACCACCTACCACTTACCCCGCCGCTGCGTCCCACCCTGGAGTATAGGAGTAACTCATATCATCACAAGAGCAGCTCCATCTGTCAACATACAGACCGTGGAGGAGTAGTGGCACAGGAGGAGGCGGCCGGACCATGAGGTAGGCATGGTACACTTTGTATGTGATGTGTTACAGGAAAATGAGTCAAAAGTCGCAAAAATTGGGTTTTGAGATATTATCATATTTGAAAAGATGAGATCAAGCTGATTCTAATGAATGTAAACACTAAGGGGGTCTAATGCATACTCAATTATTCACGGTCCTAATATCGCATAAGTCAGAGGTAACTAAACAGAGATGACTCAAGACTAGTAAAGTAACTAATAGGAGTGATCTAAGAAATGCAATGATATATTCAATAAACTATCTTGGTGCATGAATTCATACAACCGCAATGACTAGACACCCCAAAAATGAAAATATTCCAACATAAATATCTCGTAAATGGAAAAGGTTTTGAAAAATATCAATTTTGCGTCTTGTGACTCATTTTCCTGGAACACATCACTTATAGTCAGATTGTCAGAAAATGTACAATTGGCAGCTCTACAAACTTCCGCTATATAAGGCTGGAAAATGATAAATACCAGGCATATATCCGAGTATCTTTGATATTGTGCTGATTAAAAATATCTGTTTTGTTTTGTTAAAATGAATTTCTAACATCATTTTCTTTAAAATTCGGGTTATTTAAGAGGATGAAAATATTTTTTGTTATGGTGAACTATAATTTGTACCTCATTTTTACCTTTAATGTGGGTTATATGAGAGGATTGGTGAAGGTGAATTGTACATTTTCTGACAGTCTGACCCATATGTAGGTAGGGAGACATGTTAGAGCACTTATGTAGGTACACACAGTGTGGAGTGGGTGCATTATGGAGTCTACATATGGACCACATTTACTCTCAACAAGTCCACTTCCCCCACCAGCGTGTGGGACCGTGTTACGAATGGAAGACTTGTTTCCTGACCATTGTACTTGCTCTATTTCAGGGGTATTCTATCACCTGAGTATCACTGCCACTGGAAAAAATATTCTGTTTTTATATTGTAAATCCTAGTTCAATCCTAACTAAATCAGCATACTTAGTAAATAGGGAAGCATCCACACACTGGCAGTGCATCTTCTGTAAATCCTACATGTGTGTGTTTAGGAATAAGTCCTTACCTCTTCCCTTTGTTATTTGACACCCAACCCGTCCTGGCTTTGTATTGGTCATTGTCTTAATCCTATAATAGCCTCACCCCAGATTGCACTACATACAGGGAAAGTTATGACTGTCAACTTGCTGTTCTCCTGCCTTAAAGTAAACTCTAGGAAGCTGTTCTGTCTATATAGTGGACTTTGCAATAACAAAAGTGTTCCTTTATCCTTGTTGTTGGGGGAAACATCATAATTTCACAGATTTATTGAACTCATGTGAGATGTGCCTTGTTGGGGCTATAATAACCTAAGACACTCATTAAAATGATCTAAGTAATTATCTAAGGAACACTCAAACGCCGCAGTGATGAAAATGATTAATAACCTCCATTTCAGGCCTGCTGGAGCACTGTTTGTGCCCAATCATGACTTGTGATAATACACCTAACAGTGCACCAGCAGGCCCTCAATACACCAAACAGTGAACCAGCTTCAATGTTGCTCATTAATCTTTGATTAAAATCTTGAATGGCCATATGGCTGGATTTTAATCTACTTAAGTTGATTATTGTTTTAACAAGAAGATGGTAGCATCTATTGCTGCGAGGAAGTGAAGCAGGTGTTATTGATAGATTGATTGTATTACCCCAAGCGTTTCATTCTAACACTGGTATTCTCAGCTTGAGCTGTAAATATCATGGAGGTGAAGGAAAGGGAATACAGGAGGTGGGGGAGGAGTAGGCAGTGTTCTAACTATAGTGTGAAGCCTTACATTCTAACACTGTTATTCTCAGCTTTAAATATCATGGAGGTGAAGGAAAGGGAATACAGGAGGCTCAGATTTACAGAAAATGTACAATTGGCAGCAGTACACATTTAGTAAATTCTTTTAATTGAGGCTGCAATTGGGCCAATACTTTGTAAAATCGAGTATATTTGGCATTGCATTGATTCTGGCAATCTGTTTGGTTAGGTTGAACAGAATTTTGAGCTTTGTTTTCGTCTGAAATTTGGGTTATTTGAGAGGATTGGTGAAGGCTAATTGTACATTTTCTGAAAATCTGACCCATCATGAGGTGGTGGAGGAGTAGGCAGGGTTCTCACTAAAGTGTGAAGCGTTACATTCTAACAGTACTATCCTCAGCATAAGCTTTAAACTGTAAACTGTACAGATGCCTTCTAGCGAGTGTTGCTAAAGGCCCATTCACATTAACACAACCGGCTGGCCGATCCTTCCCGGCTGTAATACTTTAACATTGTGTATTTTGCCGTGCAGCAGCTGTACACCAATCGGCCGTTGTATCCAAAAATTCTATGGATACATAATTATTACATAGCTACTTGTAGCTACAACCAGAGATACTGAGAATAGTCGGACAGGGTGCTTGCCTGTATATACATGTACACTTTTGTACACATTCTTTGTAACGTGTATTTTATTTTGTATTTTGTATTCTATATCTGATAATTTACCCTAGTTTACTAGTCAACTTGTATCACCTAGTACCGTTCTTTTCTATCAGTAAGTAATAAAAAATTCATGGGATGTTCGGAAGAGCTGTGACAATCACAGACAATATTCCTTTTACATTTTTTATCTCTATGCACTTAATATATATGACAACGATTGTATATGTGAAATTAAATCTTATAATAATAACATATCAACATTATCTATAATTAACCTTATTTAATATTAGTAATGGATCTGTAACGTCTTTGGTGACCTAGATATTAAGCTTATTGGTGGAGGAGAAATAGCCCACATACACTCTAATGCCTCTGGGTGCTTCAGTTAGTGGTGGAGGAGAAATAGCCCACATACACACTAATGCCTCTGGGTGCTTCAGTTAGTGGTGGAGGAGAAATAGCCCACATACACACTAATGCCTCTGGGTGCTTCAGTTAGTGCCTTACTCTACACACATAGCCTATAGATATTGTGCTACATTGCTTTTAATACATGATATGGCAGATGTTTCAACTAGCCTGTTTCCACTAGAAATTGTATTTCATAAAATGGAGATAAAAATACACACACATGTACAGTTATCAGACGTATTATATTATAATTATATGCTTTTAATAATATATAAAGGATATTGAAAGCCACTCTGCCTGAAAGTAATCTTGGTGGTTCTGTTGGTTACACACTGTTACGTAATGTTACATAACAGTTCAGGAGTTGGGGTTGTGTATACCATTAGTGATATATGCATGCAACGTATCCCACCCTAGGTACATTGTTACATGTATAAAATGCACATATGGGCCAGATCATCAGAAAATGTACAATTGGCAGCTGTACACATTAAGCAAATGTTGGTATTGTGTTGATTATGAATATATTTTTTGGTATGGTGAACTATATTTTGAACCTCATTCTTACCTTAAATTTGGGTTATTTGAGACAATTGATGAAGGCAAATTGTACATTTTCTGACAAACTGGACCACATTCCAGTGGGGCAGCTAGAGTTTAGTGCTATCACCACATAACAACGCAATAAATGGGAGAGCACTGGGCTGGTAAGGCACGATGGATGCTCTTGGGCATGATATAACAACTCCTAATGGTTTTAAAAATAAACATTGTATTATATTATTATCGAGTTATGATAGAACATACTCTTAAGTTGTTTCAATATCTACTAAAACTAATGTTTCCTTGCCTAACGATAAAACATAAAATGTTTTCCAAACTGCAACTCGTAGTTCTGGGGTCTGTTGCATAAGCTAAGGACATGTCGTTTGTGTGTGAATTCCTTCCCCTGTAGGAAAGGAACAAATTCCTTCCAACATGAAATTCCCAGCTGGTAGGAATAGCTTATACAGATCAGAATTGCAGAAAATGTGCAATTCAACTTCGCGCATCTTCTCAAATAACCCGAATTTCAGACGAAAATAAACTTTAAAATACAGTTCAATACAACCAACCTGATTGCTACCGTACAATGTATACTATGAATAAAAATTCCTACCTACCGATTGAAGGGGGAAAGGAAGACATTTTATAAATCCGTCCTTTTGTGGGTGTGGACCTGACATGCGTCTCTGTACGCATGGGCACAGGCTTCTACTGATGTCTGTCGGCGGACATTTTCTGTCCCAAACATTGTCCCAATTATACAAAAGTTACTCTATTCTGAGATTTGACGGATACATTAAACGGGAATTTGGGATCACAACTCTAAACATATTACCCTATAATCCTGCCCAATTGGTTGCGTACCAATCAAACATTGGAGGCAAAAGTGGACACAGTTGAACACATTTATACTATAGTGGAGCATTTGTCCTAGGTTCATGGCCACAGCTGTTGGTGTGGTCCTAAAGCACTCTGTTCAACATGGACTATTTATCAAAACTCAAATGTTGATATCAGTGTGTTTTACATGTTTCCATAACACATGTCCCTATCTTTCCCATCATGCATCTGGTTTTCATAGATCATTTATACAAACTATGATATAGGTGAAAACACTTTTTTGATAAAAATGTTGCTACATATTTGTAGGTCAGATTTCAACAGAATCCACCCCAGCATGCACTGCAGTAGACATGCGCAGTGAGACATGCAAATCCCCTATTATATCTTGTGAATAAATCACTTTGAAAAATATCAATTTTGCGACGTGTGACTTATTTTTCCGTGACAAAACACACATGGAAGCAAGAATTAAGTTAATGTGTATAATATATATTGGTCTGAGGGATTCAGTACCAGACTCCACTGCAGCAAATGCTTTTATTCTTATTTCAAATTTCTCCAGAAATATGTGATGTGTTTCAGGAAAATGAGTCATAAGTCGCAAAATTGATATTTTCCTAAGTGTTTTTTTCTCAAGATCACATTATTGGAATGTTCTAATTTTTGGAGAGTTTATCACTTATAGTCATATCCATCGATGTATCAAATCTTGGGACAATGTATGTGATATATCCTTTCGTTTTAAAGGTCCTCATATGGACTACATTTAGTTACTTTACTGTTTATTAACCCCCAGAAATATTGGAAAAATTTGTTGTCAAAAACGAAAATATCAAACTTAAAATCTAGAAATACTTATTAGATTATTAGATTGTTTACTATCATTGGAATCGGCTTGATCTCATCTTTTCAAATCAAATGGTATCTCAAAATCTATTTTTTGCGACTTATGACTCATTTTCCTTAAATACATCACATATCACATGACTTGATCATTTACCTTAAATCGATTTTAATTGTTTATTTAAGTTATTTTGATCCTCTTCTTTGTACAGACATCGCAGATTATTCATTGCATCACTTTTTAACTTTTGGTAAACAGAACGTCCATTTAATTTTGTTTTCATTTCACGGTTGGCTTGGGATTTAAAAAAAAAGAAATGTGTGGTTTTCTATTGACCATTGGTGAAGTGAATGTGCATTAAATCTGTCACACATGTACTCAGTAAACCACAGTACATTGACAGCCAACTCCACACCCATAAAGGAACACAATACTTCATTCAATACCTGGGTATGAATAATTAAAGAATAAATCTAATTCAATAAGTTCCTATTCAGGAGATACATTAGAACATCATAGTTCTGCTGGTGTCAGCAAGTTCTCATGTCCACGCAAAAGTATTTGCACATTAACTACAACATTATTGTATTTACCTTTTTGTATTCACGGCAATCTCACATATTGTGATACATTCATTTGAGTCCAAAATGTTGTCATATTTACATCACGTCAAGATTTACGATTCAATTTCTTTTTAATGACATCAATCTTTATATAAATTATTTATGTTATCTATGCTACCTACTCATTCATCAAGCCATACACCTCACTCACGTTACACAAATATCTTTTAATTTTTGACCATACAAATTTGAAATGAGAATCAAAATAAACACAGTCGACCACAGTCAGATAAAATAACAATTTCGCCTCTGCTCACGCACCATTCTGATTAGCTTTATCATCACATTAAATATTTATATATTTAGTATTTCTCAATATACCAATTTCGAATACAAATAGTCAGTAGCATATTTTTTGATAAGTTGACTCGTTTCTATTGGCAGACCGTAATATGCACTGCCGCAATTCGTTCGTGACGTCATGATTTCATACAAATGAGTCTTACTATAGATGTCCTAATGTCCATACTGCTTCCCTCTCTGTGTAAGCTCTTATACAAGCAGGCCTACCGTGTAACCATATATTATACCTATTACAACAAAACATATTGTTTCTGAAGATATTTATCCCCCCCCCACCACAACTGATGATAGACAAAGGACCTCACATCCCAGATACCAATTGATAAGCCAAACAGCCCCTGATTACACTTCATATTCTCAAAACCCTAAACATACCAGAGGATTATAAGAGACGATTGTCCATACTGCTTCCCTCTCTTTGTAAGCTCTTATACAAGCAGGCCTACCGTGTATAGTACACTGTATACATAACGGCTACACCCTAATCATGTTAATCTCTCATAATAATACACCGTGTATACATGACTACATAAGGTATGAGGCACTGGAGCCGGGTCGGTAAGCACAGGGTAAACATCAGTATTGATTAGTACAGTAAACCCTATAGAGGAACACATTGACATGGAATAACCTCTACACAGTAATTACTCCATACACATAATGTGATGTGAGAAATGAGAAATGAGTCACAAGTCGCAAAATTGCTATTTTTCAAAGTGATTTATTCACAAGATCTCTTTGTTGGAGTGTTTTCATGTTTGGGGTGTATAGTCCTCGGGGTCCTATGAATACGAATTTCAAGACATTATATTAAATATATCCATACATTTCTAAGGTCAACCTATAGATTATATTTAGCTACTTTACTCCACGTTGATGTATGTACCACATGCTATTTGAATGGGCGGGAGTAGTGTGGTAATTTACACCAGTTCCACGCGTGTGGTACGACTTCTTGTCCCAGTAAACATAGCCATATAAGGTAAGCATAGCAACGTGGGAGTAAATATAGAACCTTCCTTACCACCTGCTTAGCAAGGAAAGCCTTAGCATTAACTTGTTTCTCCATATGTTTTCAGTAATGAAGTTAGTTCATTAACAATAGAAGCAATATCTCATCGTGTTGTGGTCTGGTCTACATAATGCCGGCCACAAAAGGCAATAGCCAACAATGTAAACCAGCAAGTATTAATTTGTCAAAGCAACTGAGATTATCGTACCATTTAACAGTGTATTTATAAACTTGTAGTCAAATAGAACCAAGGAGTAGTGGGAAGAACTGCTACAGCAGGGACAACCTCCTTTATCTCCCTCTATCTCCCACCAAATGCATGATGGGAAAGAAGGAGGCTTTTTCTATGGAAACACGTAAAACATATGGATATCGACATTGGAGCAATGATGCATGTTGTTTATTTTTGCCAACAGGTAATCGAATCTCGTCCGATATCATTATAATATCGACAGAACAAAGTATAAAGTAGATCAGATAAAGTATATTATCTCACCTGCTATATTTACTCTCATTTATGTTAATTAATTAGTTCTATCAAAATTAAAGGTAACTGTCGGTAGAGATGGAACAAGCCAGTTTCATATAGACATGTAGACCTATTTGTCTCTTCTTTATGTACCACTCATATTATTCATTCCTTAGACAAAAAAAAGATTATCTTATCTTATCTTATCTTATCTACTTGCAGACAATTTCATGTAAAACTGTGGATAATAGGGACGTATGTTTGTATACCAGAGATACGGATACGTTTACGTTTATGTATACGTTAGACTTGCTGAACCTCACTATTCTCTCCGTTTGATCTATTACAAGACTTCCTCGTGTGTTAGTTTGGCCTTTTGCTCTCTACAATATATCGACTAACATCAAGGAGCAATGCAGCTTTGTTTACATTTATCAAGTGTGTGATTGTAGTTGGCCTCTGCCTGTTCATCCTCAAACAGACATGAGAGGTTATAATTATTAGCCATTGATACAGCCTGGTGGGCCTTTGTCACATGTATATCTGGCGTTTAAACTATGTATGTATGTATGTATCGATTCCTATAGCAATTGATACATGCCCTTGTTAATATTGTATAGCAATTGATACATTGTTAATATAGTAGACTATAGCAATTGGTACATGCCCTTGTTAATATAGGGGATTTGCATGTGCCACTGCGCAGGTCTGTTACAGTACATCCTGGGATGGATTCTGATGAAATCTGAATTCAGAAATTGCAAGAATCTTTTCACCAATATCATAGCTTTTATAAAATGTATGGTCTATGGAAACCAAATGCATGATGGGAAAGAAGGAGGCTTTTTCTATGGAAATACGTAAAACATATGGATATTGACATTAGAGCAATGATGTATGTGGGTCAGATTTTCAGAAAATGTACAATTGTCAGCTCTACACATTTAGTAAATTCTGCTAAATTAGGCTGCAATTTGGTCAATACTAGATAAATTCGAATATATTCGGCATTGCATTGATTCTAGCAATATGTTTGGTTAGATTGAACTGTATTTTAAATTGTATTTTCGTCTGAAATTTGGGTGTTTTGACGGGATTGGTAAAAGTGAATTGTACATTTCCTGGCGATTTCACCCATGTATGTATATTGTTTATTTACCGTACAATACAGTTACATCAATAATTCAGTTCAATACCTGGAAATGGGTGCCCCCTTCTATGCTAATCATAGCTCTACCAGGAGGTCCCTTATAGGCATTGTCCCGCTTATGGAGTGGGAAGATAATATTACGAGAGCTGAGGTATTAAAATTAATACAGGATATTGATGTAAATAAATCCTGTGGGTATACTGATATAAACACAAAATTCATAAAGTTGGCACTGACTGCGAGTATTGACGGTTTTGTTTCAGTATTAAACTCAGTGAGACAAAAGGGCTTATTTCCTCGATCCTGGAAAAGAGCAATATGTACACTGTTACCTAAAAAAAAGAATTCTAGAAGGATTGATGACCTGAGAGCCATTTCTATTTCGCCCATAACGGGGAAAATATTTGAAAGATTGTTGGTAAAAAAGTTAAATCAACACCTTGAAAATGTAGAATACCTAAATGAGCGACAACACGGTTTTAGAAGTGGAAAGAGTATTGACACTGCCATGTTTTCTTTCATGAATATTGTTTTAGATAACAAAGAGAAAGGGACTGACACTATAGCAACATATTTCGACCTACCTAAGGCGTTTAATTCCATCAATATTAATATTCTTCTGAAAAAATTGAGGTATTTGGGAGTTGGTGATGATGTGTATAAGATAATAGAATCATATTCAGTTGGGAGGGAACAGATGGTAAGGATAAAAGATGATGTATCAGAATGTCTAACCCTCAAAGCTGGTGTGGCTCAAGGAAGTGTCCTTGGGCCACTTCTCTTTATTATATATATCAACGATCTGACGTCTATGAATTTTAATGGAGATATATTAATGTATGCCGACGATTGTGTACTACTAAATCAAATAAATGAAAATAATGATCTAGTAGCTGCCCAGGACGATATCAATATGTTTACAAACTGGACAGAGGTGAATGGTTTGACTATTAACTCTCAGAAAACGAAAATGCAGATATTATATGGGAGTAATAATAAGAAAAAACGAGATTACTTACTCTACACTACTGGAGAAAGAATAGAGGTTGTGAATACGTTCAAATATCTTGGATTCTTATTAGACAGTGATCTTAATATGTCCCAGCACATAAATAACATCTGTGTAAAAGCTAGAATATTATTTAGGAGATTGTGCAAGATCAGACACTATGTCAACAAGCAAATTGCATTATTGATATATAAAACATATATATTACCTGTTATTGAGATTGGTAGTATTATAACCGATTTAGCCATACAGAATGATATACGAAGGTTACAACTAATTCAGAATAGTTGTCTACGTGTCATCTATGGGCCAAAAAAACGAATAAGAGATCACAGAATAACTACAGTGTCTTTGCATAAAAGCTATTGTATTCTACCTTTATGTGTAAGACGCATGCAACGATTTCTCTCATTATTTAGAAATGTATTTAAATTTGATGACGAAATTGTTGTACCGTATAATATGAGGGGTGGGGGTAGACTTGAGATTGGAATTTGGAGAAAAGAGAGAATACGTAGGAGTCTGTTTGGCAAAATCAGACTGCTTTGGAATACTCTGCCTGCAAATATAAGAAACCGAGTTGATGACCCTAAAATATTTAAACGAAATGTGAATAGGTTATGTTGGAATAAGTTCCACGCAAATGGTGATGTATGGGAGATACCTAACTCTCTGAGCTAGGGAATGCTGTAATCATATTAGAATAGATATGCAGATATATAGTTGTCCCGATTTTGATAGGATTTATGAAGTAAGTTGATTCGTGGCTACAGATACAACAGGTCGTCGTCATTAGTCGATTGATGAGTCGAGATAATAATTGGAATAATATAAATATGTATTAGGTAAAAATTATTGTGATGATATGACTGTCTTGCATATTTGTGACACGGCGCAGGTGGTGGTGCTACTATCTGTTTTTATCACTCAGGTATTTTGTATAATTAATTGTTTTGATATATCATTTAATATTATTAAAAGAACATCATCATGTACTGAGATATAGTGTATATATTGCATAATGTCATTGATGAATAAAACATTTAAAAACAAACCTTCTACCTTAATTATTATAGTATTTATCCATATAATATACGGGAAGAGCGATTTCTACAAAAAGAGGTAGAAAAGAGGGGTTTCTTTGTCTCTCATGTTCTCGGAATTTGTTCTTTTACAAACTGATTTACTTATCAGTAGAGTTCTGTCCACCCTCTCTGGAGGACGTTGTATATAGTTTGTGAAGGTATCTGGTATGAAAATGTCATTTTGAAGCATTTTTTAAATTGGGATTTACACACTCTATTTATAGCCTGGGAAAGCCCCTGTGAGATACTACGTCATTTGCAACTAGATGCAGAGGAGTGGGAGAGTGAAGAAGAGAGTATTGGAGAGGGGGAGGGGAGGGAGAGGTTGTAGGAGGGGAGAGAGAGGAAATGGGAGAGGGTGGGGAAATAGGAGCAGGGCTGGGGGAGGGAAAGAAGAAGGAGAGGGAAAAGAGGGGAGGGAGAGGATGTAGGGGAAGGGAAAGAGCAGAGGGAGAGAAAGGGAGGAGGGGGAGCATGAGGAAGAGGGGAGGGAGCGCGGGGAATCGGAGATGGGATTGGGAGAGTAAAGCAGGTATGAGAGACAGAGAATCGGAGATGGGGTTGGGAGAGAAAAACAGGTATGAGAGACAGAGAAGAGGCAGAGGGAAAAGAGGGAGAGAGGAAAATGTTGGGAGAGAGTGGGACCGTCCGGAGGACGGGTACTTTGCTAGTATTATCATATACAGTTAAGCTGTTTACAATTGAGCCTAGAGTTACTTAGTTTGGTAGATTTGCGGAGTAGGATAAATAATCCATGCTGAACATGGCATGTTTTCATTAGATTTTATACTGTACCAAATAGTCCCATAATTCCATGCGAACCAAGATACAAAATGGAGGCTATGCAAATCCCCTATTGTAGACTATATCAATTGTTACACTGCAAAGGCACCGTTTACCACAACGTACTCAGTCTAAACGATGTTGAACATGTTTGCATCTTCAACCCCGTTTACAACACATTGGTGTAGACGTGTTTTGCCCTGATTACGATTTTACTGTCAAGCCCCGCGCTCCCGTCCACTGTGCTAAACGTGACCTTGTCAATGGTATAGAGTGTATAAAGGGCATGTTCCAACAGCTGATTCCATTACATAAATGAAGACTTTCTAGTCTGCCCCTAGCGGACATGAAACAGAACACTTAGTGTCGAGTAGCAATAGGGCAGTTGTCTTGACGACCTTTGTACTGCACCAAGTTTGGATCACATCTCACAAGTCGTAAAATTGCTATTTTTCAAAGTATTTTATTCACAAGGTAAATCCGTGGGAATGTTTTTATGTTTGGGTGTGCTTAACGCTGTACCCAGTTTGGACCTATCACATCTCTCATATGTCATGTGTTAAAGGCAGATGAGTCACAGGATTTCACACAGATTTTATGGTAACTGCCGGAAGAAATGAACTCTTGGCAGTCACATAATGGTATGTCGACCAATTTGTCTTGTCTCATAGAAACTCACAATTACTACTGTATTTGTACCCCTTTTATCTAAAGGCAGATAAAAAAAACCTCTTATCTTATCTTATCTTAAGTCGTAAAATTGCTATTTTTCAAAGTGTTTTATTCACAAGGTAAATCTGTGGAAATGTTTTTATATCTTGGGTGTGCTTAACGCTTATAATTGCAGGAATACATGTACCAAATGTCAAGACAATGTATTAGATATTTACATTATTTCTAAGGCCATCTTATATAGTATATTTAGCTACTGTACTAGTAATTGTCCACTCAGGAACATTGCTAACTTTTTTGCACAATGGTGAAACACTTTTTGTGTCAGGTCGGTGTTTTGGTCAGATAATCAACTTCGCTAGCTCCTTTTATATCCTTCATTGGAACCATTCAAATCTAATGATTCCTAGGAAATGGCTGATGATGAAATAGATGGTGGTGATGGAGTTCATAAGGCCAAAAAAAAAATAGGCGTGTTTCCGATTTATCTGGCTGAAAACTAGGTAGGGGGGGGTGGTAATTTTTTCTTTTTGTTAATTTTTTTTGTTTGGAAACCACCTCCCAGGAACTGAGAAAAATGTCTTTTTCATAACATTAGTTGTTTTGAACATAGGAAATGTGCTTTTTAACAGTTTCGGGTTAGGAAAACCCGTTTTCCTGCTTTTATAAGCTTTTTTTGTCAAAAAAATCCAAAAAAACTAAGATATGATGGGGAAAAAATCAGGAATGGTCAAATTTTTTTTAGGTAGGGTAAGGTTTTTCTAGGTAGGGGGGGGGGGGGTAAATCGGAAACACACCTATTTTTTTTTTGGCCTAACTTAATAATTTAATGACAACACTATAAGACAGAGATTACCTCAAGTCAAAGCGTGCGTACACTTACGTAGCAAGGCCATAAAGGGGTCTCTGTTCTTTGCATTAAAATACGTGTGTGAGTAGGTTTACATAGTTATATTCTTTGACATCCGCCATGCTAGTATAGACCCTTTTTTTAGGGGGGGGGGGGGCGGGGGGGGGGGGTTGAGGGGGTATATTCCAAATTATTAGACAAAAATGACAGATTCTCATTTTTTAAAAGACGTCAAAGACACGTCTGCCAGAATGTCTGCCCAAATGACATTGGAGCAGGTCCAACATTATACTCATCTATATTCCTGCCCTTTAGCCGTACATTGGTCAGATCGTCAGAAAGTGTACAATTGGCAGCTCTACACATTTAGTCAATTTGGCTAAATCAGGCTGTAATTTGGTCAATGCTAGGTAAATTCGAGTATATTCGGCATTGCATTGATTCTAGCAATCTGTTTGGCTAGGTTGAACTGTATTTTGAACTTTATTTTTTGTGTGAAATTTGGGTTATTTGAGAGGATTGGTGAAGGTGAATTGTGCATTTTCTGAAAACTTGACCCACAAGGGCTTTACACTCTACTGTCTACTGGATACACTTATGTACGTCAGTGAGAGCGCATGCGTGAGGTGATGAATCATGGGATAGAATGGAGGATTATGAATGCACATAATGGTCTGCCAGGCATTATCCTCCATGCAACACAGGGCTGGGGGAGATTAATTGTAGAGTTAGTAGTATGGACAGTATGGCCGGGGGCTGTGTAGAGAGAGAGACACTCAGGGTGGGGGTGGGGGATATTCAATGCTAGTGGTGGTTGGGGACAGTATTATTACATCACATCTTGTTACCAACCCCACTACAAGGGGATCTGCACTATGCATATTGTGTAGTAGTCTGCATTTGATATTCCATGCTTTTTTCAGAACTCTGCCTGCTCCACACTTTTTGTGGGGCTCGTCTAAATATTCTCCCAGTTGGAGCACATAATACAGACTCACTATTTTACTCATTTTGCATGAAACAATGCTCAACTGCAAGCTGATTGTTCAGTACATTCATCAGTAATTACTACTGCATGAAACAATGTCGAACTGTAAGCTGATTATGCAGTAAATTCATCTTTGTTTCCTACTGCATGAAACAATGTTGAACTGCAAGCTGATTGTGCAGTTAATTCATCTTTGTTTCCTACTGCATGAAACAATGTTGAACTGCAAGCTGATTGTGCAGTTAATTCATCTTTGTTTCCTACTGCATGAAACAATGTTGAACTGCAAGCTGATTGTGCAGTTAATTCATCTTTGTTTCCTACTGCATGAAACAATGTTGAACTGCAAGCTGATTGTGCAGTTAATTCATCTTTGTTTCCTATTGCATGAAACAATGTTGAACTGCAAGCTGATTGTACAGTAAATTTATCTTTGTTTCCTACTGCATAAACATTGCTCAACTGCAATCTAAGTGTGCAGTTAATTTATCTTGGATTCCTACTGCATGAAACATTGCTCAACTGCAAGCTGATTGTGCAGCAATTCTTTGATATTCAGTTAGAGAGAACTTTTCTGAATAAAAAAAGTTTAGGTAGGGGGACGCTTTCATGTGAACTGGAGACTGGAAGTTTTTGCCAGAGTGCTTTGTATAAAGGACTTGTGTGAGGCAGCTTGGTGATGCTCTGTCATGATTCATCTGCTGTGTTATGAATGTAGTGACAGGACTGGACTCGTTAATTATGTGTGACTTTTTCGTCACCAGTGAAGGTGTCGTTATTAATCTGGGGGACATCGTGATTAATTGCCTCAAGTCAAAGCGTGCGTACACTTACGTAGCAAGGCCATAAAGGGGTCTCTGTTCTTTGCATTAAAATACGTGTGTGAGTAGGTTTACATAGTTATATTCTTTGACATCCGCCATGCTAGTATAGACCCTTTTTTTAGGGGGGGGGGGCGGGGGGGGGGGGTTGAGGGGGTATATTCCAAATTATTAGACAAAAATGACAGATTCTCATTTTTTAAAAGACGTCAAAGACACGTCTGCCAGAATGTCTGCCCAAATGACATTGGAGCAGGTCCAACATTATACTCATCTATATTCCTGCCCTTTAGCCGTACATTGGTCAGATCGTCAGAAAGTGTACAATTGGCAGCTCTACACATTTAGTCAATTTGGCTAAATCAGGCTGTAATTTGGTCAATGCTAGGTAAATTCGAGTATATTCGGCATTGCATTGATTCTAGCAATCTGTTTGGCTAGGTTGAACTGTATTTTGAACTTTATTTTTTGTGTGAAATTTGGGTTATTTGAGAGGATTGGTGAAGGTGAATTGTGCATTTTCTGAAAACTTGACCCACAAGGGCTTTACACTCTACTGTCTACTGGATACACTTATGTACGTCAGTGAGAGCGCATGCGTGAGGTGATGAATCATGGGATAGAATGGAGGATTATGAATGCACATAATGGTCTGCCAGGCATTATCCTCCATGCAACACAGGGCTGGGGGAGATTAATTGTAGAGTTAGTAGTATGGACAGTATGGCCGGGGGCTGTGTAGAGAGAGAGACACTCAGGGTGGGGGTGGGGGATATTCAATGCTAGTGGTGGTTGGGGACAGTATTATTACATCACATCTTGTTACCAACCCCACTACAAGGGGATCTGCACTATGCATATTGTGTAGTAGTCTGCATTTGATATTCCATGCTTTTTTCAGAACTCTGCCTGCTCCACACTTTTTGTGGGGCTCGTCTAAATATTCTCCCAGTTGGAGCACATAATACAGACTCACTATTTTACTCATTTTGCATGAAACAATGCTCAACTGCAAGCTGATTGTTCAGTACATTCATCAGTAATTACTACTGCATGAAACAATGTCGAACTGTAAGCTGATTATGCAGTAAATTCATCTTTGTTTCCTACTGCATGAAACAATGTTGAACTGCAAGCTGATTGTGCAGTTAATTCATCTTTGTTTCCTACTGCATGAAACAATGTTGAACTGCAAGCTGATTGTGCAGTTAATTCATCTTTGTTTCCTACTGCATGAAACAATGTTGAACTGCAAGCTGATTGTGCAGTTAATTCATCTTTGTTTCCTACTGCATGAAACAATGTTGAACTGCAAGCTGATTGTGCAGTTAATTCATCTTTGTTTCCTATTGCATGAAACAATGTTGAACTGCAAGCTGATTGTACAGTAAATTTATCTTTGTTTCCTACTGCATAAACATTGCTCAACTGCAATCTAAGTGTGCAGTTAATTTATCTTGGATTCCTACTGCATGAAACATTGCTCAACTGCAAGCTGATTGTGCAGCAATTCTTTGATATTCAGTTAGAGAGAACTTTTCTGAATAAAAAAAGTTTAGGTAGGGGGACGCTTTCATGTGAACTGGAGACTGGAAGTTTTTGCCAGAGTGCTTTGTATAAAGGACTTGTGTGAGGCAGCTTGGTGATGCTCTGTCATGATTCATCTGCTGTGTTATGAATGTAGTGACAGGACTGGACTCGTTAATTATGTGTGACTTTTTCGTCACCAGTGAAGGTGTCGTTATTAATCTGGGGGACATCGTGATTAATTGCATCAGGGTGTTTTTTAAAGTGAAAAGCCATGAAACTTGCAGCCCAGTAATTTAGTCTTAAGTATTCAATATGTGATGTGTCACAGACAAATGAGTCTAAAGTCACAAAATATGATATTTAATATAATAATAGTATATATAGCACATTATACAACCAGGAGTTCTACATCTATGATGTGATGTAGAACTAGTTCTACATCACATCATGACAACTAGTTCTACATCGACGGGAATTTTGTATGACGTCACACCACGGACACACTAAAAAGACAACCATCTTTTTTGTAGACGATCATTTCTCATGATTCCTCTGGTAATAATCCATACAAATGAACAATGAAAACATCTACAGCAAGGGGAGAGTCAGATCTACAAATGCATCATGTTATATCAATGTGAAATTAAATATTTAGCACTTATTGGACGGGTTGACGCACGGCGTGTAAGTAAAGAACAAGATCGTAGATCGAGTTCTTTACTTACGCGTCCGTGCGGAAAACGAGTCCTATAAGTTGATTATTATACATGCCTTATTTTGCATGTAAAACGTGGTTAATTAAAAAGATAATAATATAATTTACCATATCTGGTTTTCGTAGAAGAGGAATATAACTAGATACAGGTCAAACAATCAAGGAAGAAAGCACTTGCTCCAGCAAACTTGTGTTGGCAAACTTGCGCCGCAATCTTGCGCCACCAAACTTGCATTGCCATGACAATGCGCCGGTAATGTACTAGTCCATTACCGTGTTACAAGTAATGAGTGGCTGTTGGGGCCTCGGTAGTGAATGCAGGTATAATAATCCCGCATATTCTCTCAATTGGTTATGTAACACGACCCCTCTATTCTAACACAAGTCATCTATTCTAACACAAGTCATCTATTATAGTACAAGTCCTCTATTGTAACACAACCCCTCTATTGTAACACAACCCCTCTATTGTAACACAACCCCTCTATTGTAACACAACCCCTCTATTGTAACACAACCCCTCTATTGTAACACAACCCCTCTATTGTAACACAACCCCTCTATTGTAACACAACCCCTCTATTGTAACACAAGTTCCCTATTGTAACACAACCCCTCTATTGTAACACAACCCCTCTGTTGTAACACAACCCCTCTATTGTAACACAACCCCTCTATTGTAACACAAGTTCTCTATTATAACACAACCCCTCTATTGTAACACAACCCCTCTATTGTAACACAACCCCTCTATTGTAACACAACCCCTCTATTGTAACACAAGTCCCCTATTGTAACACAAGTCCTCTATTGTAACTGGTGTCCCCCACAAGTCCACTATTGTAACTGGTGTCCCCACAACCCCTCTATTGTAACTGGTGTCCCCACAAGTCCTCTATTGTAACTGGTGTCCCCACAACCCCTCTATTGTAACTGGTGTCCCCACAAGTCCTCTAATGTAACTGGTGTCCCCACAAGTCCTCTATTGTAACTGGTGTCCCCACAAGTCCACTATTGTAACTGGTGTCCCCACAACCCCTCTATTGTAACTGGTGTCCCCACAAGTCCTCTAATGTAACTGGTGTCCCCACAAGTCCTCTATTGTAACTGGTGTCCCCACAAGTCCACTATTGTAACTGGTGTCCCCACAAGTCCTCTATTGTAACACAATCCCTCTATTGTAACACAAGTCCTCTATTGTAACACAACCCTTCTATTGTAACTGGTGTCCCCACAAGTCCTCTATTATAAGAAGACCAACAATGACTGTATGGTAGAGATTGATGGCCCACATGTCTGTAGAGGCTACCAGAGCTGGGGGACGGTGAGGAGAAACATTACTTTGTTCAGTGACAATGGCGCTTTATGCTGCCTCTGCTACAAAACACTGCCTCGTGCATCTTGCAGGCTGTTGGGAGCCGGCACGAGTTATGGGCGCTTTTTAATCCACTAGTGTGATATGGGGGATGGAATAATAGTTGCCTCGCTGGCTCTCTCACTGCACCACTATTCTATCAGCCATACAGGGGCAATATTGGACCTTCTTAAAGCTACAGTACAGGGGCAATATTGGACCTTCTTAAAGCTATTGTACAGGGGCAATATTGGGCTTCTTAAAGCTACAGTACAGGGGCAATATTGGACCTTCTTAAAGGTGCAGTACAGGGGCAATATTGGGCCTTCTTAAAGCTGCAGTACAGGGGCAATATTGGACCTTCTTAAAGCTACAGTACAGGGGCAATATTAGGCCTTCTTAAAGCTACAGTACAGGGCAATATTGGACCTTCTTAAAGCTGCAGTACAGGGGCAATATTGGACCTTCTTAAAGCTGCAGTACAGGGGCAATATTGGGCCTTCTTAAAGCTGCAGTACAGGAGCAATATTGGGCCTTCTTAAAGCTGCAGTACAGGAGCAATATTGGGCCTTCTTAAAGGTGCAGTACAGGGGCAATATTGGACCTTCTTAAAGCTACAGTACAGGGGCAATATTGGACCTTCTTAAAGCTACAGTACAGGGGCAATATTGGACCTTCTTAAAGCTACAGTACAGGGGCAATATTGGACCTTCTTAAAGCTACAGTACAGGGGCAATATTGGACCTTCTTAAAGCTGCAGTACAGGGGCAGTATTGGACCTTCTTAAAGCTGCAGTACAGGAGCAATATTGGGCCTTCTTAAAGCTACAGTACAGGGGCAATATTGGGCCTTCTTAAAGCTACAGTACAGGGGCAATATTGGACCTTCTTAATTAAAGCTACAGTACAGGGGCAATATTGGACCTTCTTAATTAAAGCTACAGTACAGGGGCAATATTGGGCCTTCTTAATTAAAGCTACAGTACAGGGGCAATATTGGACCTTCTTAAAGCTACAGTCTCAGTTAACATCAATACAGGGACAATATTGGGCCTTCTTAAAGCTACAGTACAGGGGCAATATTGGGCCTTCTTAAAGCTACAGTACAGGGGCAATATTGGACCTTCTTAAAGCTACAGTACAGGGGCAATATTGGGCCTTCTTAAAGCTACAGTACTGGGGCAATATTGGACCTTCTTAAAGCTACAGTACAGGGGCAATATTGGGCCTTCTTAAAGCTACAGTACAGGGGCAATATTGGACCTTCTTAAAGCTACAGTACAGGGGCAATATTGGACCTTCTTAAAGCTACAGTACAGGGGCAATATTGGGCCTTCTTAAAGGTGCAGTACAGGGGCAATATTGGACCTTCTTAAAGCTACAGTACAGGGGCAATATTGGACCTTCTTAAAGCTACAGTACAGGGGCAATATTGGGCCTTCTTAAAGCTACAGTACAGGGGCAATATTGGGCCTTCTTAAAGCTACAGTACAGGGGCAATATTGGACCTTCTTAAAGCTACAGTACAGGGGCAATATAGGGCCTTCTTGAAGCTACAGTACAGGGGCAATATTGGGCCTTCTTAAAGCTGCAGTACAGGGGGAATATTGGGCCTTCTTAAAGGTGCAGTACAGGGGCAATATTGGACCTTCTTAAAGCTACAGTACAGGGGCAATATTGGGCCTTCTTAAAGCTACGGTACAGGGGCAATATTGGACCTTCTTAAAGCTACAGTACAGGGGCAATATTGGGCCTTCTTAAAGCTACAGTACAGGGGCAATATTGGGCCTTCTGAAAGCTACAGTACAGGGGCAATATTGGACCTTCTTAAAGCTACCATACAGGGGCAATATTGGGCCTTCTTAAAGCTGCAGTACAGGGGCAATATTGGGCCTTCTTAAAGCTACAGTACAGGGGCAATATTGGGCCTTCTTAAAGCTACCATACAGGGGCAATATTGGGCCTTCTTAAAGCTACAGTACAGGGGCAATATTGGACCTTCTTAAAGCTACAGTACAGGGGCAATATTGGGCCTTCTTAAAGCTGCAGTACAGGGGCAATATTGGGCCTTCTTAAAGCTACAGTACAGGAGCAATATTGGGCCTTCTTAAAGCTACAGTACAGGGGCAATATTGGGCCTTCTTAAAGCTACAGTACAGGGGCAATATTGGACCTTCTTAAAGCTACAGTACAGGTGCAATATTGGGCCTTCTTAAAGCTGCAGTACAGGAGCAATATTGGGCCTTCTTAAAGCTACAGTACAGGGGCAATATTGGGCCTTCTTAAAGCTACAGTACAGGGGCAATATTGGGCCTTCTTAAAGCTGCAGTACAGGGGCAATATTGGGCCTTCTTAAAGCTACAGTACAGGGGCAATATTGGGCCTTCTTAAAGCTACCATACAGGGGCAATATTGGGCCTTCTTAAAGCTACAGTACAGGGGCAATATTGGACCTTCTTAAAGCTACAGTACAGGGGCATTATTGGGCCTTCTTAAAGCTGCAGTACAGGGGCAATATTGGGCCTTCTTAAAGCTACAGTACAGGAGCAATATTGGGCCTTCTTAAAGCTACAGTACAGGGGCAATATTGGGCCTTCTTAAAGCTACAGTACAGGGGCAATATTGGACCTTCTTAAAGCTACAGTACAGGTGCAATATTGGGCCTTCTTAAAGCTGCAGTACAGGAGCAATATTGGGCCTTCTTAAAGCTACAGTACAGGGGCAATATTGGGCCTTCTTAAAGCTACAGTACAGGGGCAATATTGGGCCTTCTTAAAGCTGCAGTACAGGGGCAATATTGGGCCTTCTTAAAGCTGCAGTACAGGAGCAATATTGGGCCTTCTTAAAGCTGCAGTACAGGAGCAATATTGGGCCTTCTTAAAGCTACAGTACAGGGGCAATATTGGGCCTTCTTAAAGCTACAGTACAGGGGCAATATTGGACCTTCTTAAAGCTACAGTACAGGTGCAATATTGGGCCTTCTTAAAGCTGCAGTACAGGAGCAATATTGGGCCTTCTTAAAGCTACAGTACAGGGGCAATATTGGGCCTTCTTAAAGCTACAGTACAGGGGCAATATTGGGCCTTCTTAAAGCTGCAGTACAGGGGCAATATTGGGCCTTCTTAAAGCTACAGTACAGGGGCAATATTGGGCCTTCTTAAAGCTACCATACAGGGGCAATATTGGGCCTTCTTAAAGCTACAGTACAGGGGCAATATTGGACCTTCTTAAAGCTACAGTACAGGGGCAATATTGGGCCTTCTTAAAGCTGCAGTACAGGGGCAATATTGGGCCTTCTTAAAGCTACAGTACAGGAGCAATATTGGGCCTTCTTAAAGCTACAGTACAGGGGCAATATTGGGCCTTCTTAAAGCTACAGTACAGGGGCAATATTGGACCTTCTTAAAGCTACAGTACAGGTGCAATATTGGGCCTTCTTAAAGCTGCAGTACAGGAGCAATATTGGGCCTTCTTAAAGCTACAGTACAGGGGCAATATTGGGCCTTCTTAAAGCTACAGTACAGGGGCAATATTGGGCCTTCTTAAAGCTGCAGTACAGGGGCAATATTGGGCCTTCTTAAAGCTGCAGTACAGGAGCAATATTGGGCCTTCTTAAAGCTGCAGTACAGGAGCAATATTGGGCCTTCTTAAAGGTGCAGTACAGGGGCAATATTGGACCTTCTTAAAGCTACAGTACAGGGGCAATATTGGACCTTCTTAAAGCTACAGTACAGGGGCAATATTGGACCTTCTTAAAGCTACAGTACAGGGGCAATATTGGACCTTCTTAAAGCTACAGTACAGGGGCAATATTGGACCTTCTTAAAGGTGCAGTACAGGGGCAATATTGGACCTTCTTAAAGCTGCAGTACAGGGGCAATATTGGGCCTTCTTAAAGCTACAGTACAGGAGCAATATTGGGCCTTCTTAAAGCTACAGTACAGGGGCAATATTGGGCCTTCTTAAAGCTACAGTACAGGGGCAATATTGGACCTTCTTAAAGCTACAGTACAGGTGCAATATTGGGCCTTCTTAAAGCTGCAGTACAGGAGCAATATTGGGCCTTCTTAAAGCTACAGTACAGGGGCAATATTGGGCCTTCTTAAAGCTACAGTACAGGGGCAATATTGGGCCTTCTTAAAGCTGCAGTACAGGGGCAATATTGGGCCTTCTTAAAGCTGCAGTACAGGAGCAATATTGGGCCTTCTTAAAGCTGCAGTACAGGAGCAATATTGGGCCTTCTTAAAGGTGCAGTACAGGGGCAATATTGGACCTTCTTAAAGCTACAGTACAGGGGCAATATTGGACCTTCTTAAAGCTACAGTACAGGGGCAATATTGGACCTTCTTAAAGCTACAGTACAGGGGCAATATTGGACCTTCTTAAAGCTGCAGTACAGGAGCAATATTGGGCCTTCTTAAAGGTGCAGTACAGGGGCAATATTGGACCTTCTTAAAGCTACAGTACAGGGGCAATATTGGACCTTCTTAAAGCTACAGTACAGGGGCAATATTGGACCTTCTTAAAGCTACAGTACAGGGGCAATATTGGACCTTCTTAAAGGTGCAGTACAGGGGCAATATTGGACCTTCTTAAAGGTGCAGTACAGGGGCAATATTGGACCTTCTTAAAGCTACAGTACAGGGGCAATATTGGGCCTTCTTAAAGCTACGGTACAGGGGCAATATTGGACCTTCTTAAAGCTACAGTACAGGGGCAATATTGGGCCTTCTTAAAGCTACAGTACAGGGGCAATATTGGGCCTTCTGAAAGCTACAGTACAGGGGCAATATTGGACCTTCTTAAAGCTACCATACAGGGGCAATATTGGGCCTTCTTAAAGCTGCAGTACAGGGGCAATATTGGGCCTTCTTAAAGCTACAGTACAGGGGCAATATTGGGCCTTCTTAAAGCTACCATACAGGGGCAATATTGGGCCTTCTTAAAGCTACAGTACAGGGGCAATATTGGACCTTCTTAAAGCTACAGTACAGGGGCAATATTGGGCCTTCTTAAAGCTGCAGTACAGGGGCAATATTGGGCCTTCTTAAAGCTACAGTACAGGAGCAATATTGGGCCTTCTTAAAGCTACAGTACAGGGGCAATATTGGGCCTTCTTAAAGCTACAGTACAGGGGCAATATTGGACCTTCTTAAAGCTACAGTACAGGTGCAATATTGGGCCTTCTTAAAGCTGCAGTACAGGAGCAATATTGGGCCTTCTTAAAGCTACAGTACAGGGGCAATATTGGACCTTCTTAAAGCTGCAGTACAGGGGCAATATTGGACCTTCTTAAAGCTGCAGTACAGGGGCAATATTGGACCTTCTTAAAGGTACAGTACAGGGGCAATATTGGACCTTCTTAAAGGTGATATCGCCAATTGGAATCAGAAATATCGAACATGTTTGATGTTAATCGCTACCCTTAAGCGGTCCAGCCACTGTCAACAAAATGTTGATGATGCAAAGACGATGTAATTGCCAGGGATACAAAGCAATAAAGAGGGTTATTGGTAGCTGCATTATCTTTGTATCAACAACTAAAATAAGTTCAGCAACTATAGAACTCATTTTCATGCTTTTATATATGCAATCTCATCAACTAGGCATCACTACGGGCATTATCTCCATTGACAATGCACCGATGCAAAATCCCATCAATGGGAAATATAAAACATCGCCAACTCTTTGCCAGCCATCACTTGTTGTGCCAAAGGTGTGGCGATGACAAGTCGATGAAGGGATGGATAGTTGATAAGATTTTTACAAAATTCTTATTGACTAGCTCATCACCAACGCATCACCAATGATTTTGTCAACAGTGGCTGGACTGCTTTATTACCCGTTTTCTCTTGGATGTTTCAATTTTAAATTCTGGTATAACATATAGAACAGCAGTAGAATATCTATTGAGAAATTCAGTCCTATAAGTCATGATGAGTCAATTTAGCAGTAGTGTGGAGCAGGCAAACGTGCAGTTATAGCTAGGTTATGACAATAATAATGTTTTCCTAATAAATACCAAATGGCACTCTGTATGGTTGGTAATCAGGTCGCGGCACGCTGGGGGACCGGACTCAATCTTTCATCTTGTCATGGTCCTCCCAATATGTGTCACAACCAGATCACAACTTTAATACAAGGGTCTAATTAATGTTATCCCTTGTTCTGCAGTCTAAGCATTGTAATCATCGTTACAAAACACAATATATTAATGGAATGAAGAACACAGAGTTTAAGTACCAATGTTTATGCTAATTAAGTCTAGTGTAAATGGTCCGATATTGATGCGTTTTTAATTAAAGGCGACCATCTGAAAAGGGGGAATTTATTGTTTGTAGTTCTGGTTCAATCATGTGAAATAACTTGTCCGCTACTGAGAGTGTTTTACAGCTATACTAGATCTAATATCAGTGAGTGAAATGTCATTACTTGGAATATGACACGCCTGGGAATAACTGACTTTTGTTGTTCTTTTTTTTTCAATCATTTATATTCAAGTTAACGAGCAGTTACTTCAGTGTAAGATAGTTATGAGTTAAATCATGGCTCCCCAATTCACCCTAAGGTGGTATACCACTGGGCCCTGACTTGTATTGCAAAGAATTTATTTTTCCCTTTAGAGAAGAGGTTTTATTACAGAGAGTGGATCAATAATTCATCATCTGTGCAAAGTAACATTATCCTAAATGACCATGAAATGAGTCAGCACTTTATAACAACTAAGCATACAGAACTTTCTTTCAAAGGCGAGAAATCACGAAAATAAGGTTTTCTATTCTAAGGCGAACAATATTTCCTGAAATCATGGTCTTGAAGAGACAAGCAGCGTTGGTACAAAAAGTTAATAAATATTTAATTCAATATTTATAAAATGCCTAGTGTTGTATGGTGTGTGTGCCAAGTGGGAGTGCATGCCTGAGATGTAATGCAAGGTCGACCACTCTACACAGCCATGTTACGAACAAAGCTTGTGTTTATGTTGCAGACGACATTTTACCCCTTATTGTCAAGGCTGCAGATGTGAGGCCTTCAAAGTGTGGAGGTCAAACTGGTACAAGTTCAAGGACAAACATCAAGTGTTATCATGCTCTACTAGACTGACATGTTAATAATGATTATCCTTTTTATCCTGGGGGTCTTGGTTTCTCAACTGAAGAACAATGTTTCTCAACTGACAAACAGTGTTTCCCAACTAAAAAAACAGTGTTTCCCAACTGAAAAACAATGTTTCTCAATGAAAAATGCTGACAAACAGTGTTTTCAACTGACAAACAGTGTCATTCTTATGCCTGAAGTCAGACATTTTTCCAATGATCAGTGACTGAGTCACCAATGTCGCTGACAAGGGCTCCTGATATAAGGGGGAAAATTGACAAACTGACATAACCATTTCTTATGATCGACAAATGGCATAGACCCTTTCTTAGAGTGACAAATCAACATGGACGGGATTCTGGGGACAAGGGACAAATGCTCATCCTTAGCATGACAAATCAACATATATGTTGTTTGTCGATCATAGGAAATGTCAGTTTATCGATTTTAGGCATCAGGACTCCTCTGACTAGAAAACCGCTTAGTGGCCATGTGCATTAGAAGCACCTGCAATAGATGTATATACAGACTATACGTCAGAGACCTCAGGGGGCCAATAGGAGACTTGCATGTCCGCCATCTTGAATCTTTATTCACATAGAATTATGGGCGTTGTATATCAGTGTAAGTGATCTCATGTAAATAGTCTTTTACATGATTCCATAAAACAAGACTTCATCTTTCCCATCATGCATTTGTTTTTTTATAGGTCATTTACACAAGCTGTGATATTGGAGAAAAGCTCCTTGCAATTTGCAATAAAAATGTATGCACTGTAATAGACATACCCAGTGAGACATACAAGTCCCCTATTGTATATCCCAGCTTGCACTGTAATTCACATACCCAGTGGTACATGCAAATGCCCTATTGTGTATCCCAGCATGCACTGTAATTCACATACCCAGTGAGACATGCAAGTGCCCTATTGTGTATCCCAGCATACACTGTAATTCACATACCCAGTGAGACATGCAAGTGCCCTATTGTGTATCCCAGCATACACTGTACCAGACATGTGCAGAGAGACATACAAGTGCCCTATTGTGTATCCCAGCATGCACTGTAACAAACATGTGCAGAGAGACATACAAGTGCCCTATTGTTCATCAACCTGTTGTCGGCTATGTGACCTTGTAGTGCTGTATGATTGTACCATTGATACCCTACCCCCTCCTGTCACACCCAGCTGTCACACCAAGCTGTCACACCAGCTGGCATGCTGTCAGAAGGCCTTGACATCAATCACCGGGTCTTGGTCTCTGTCAAAGGTTGACCAACTCTGACATTTGGCTCTCCTCCATCAACCTCAGCTCATTAAAGTAGCTGTCACAGCTAATGTCGGCGGCAAATTTAGTTTTTGATTCTTTAATTATTTGATGAGAAATGTATATTTGAATGACAACAAAAGATTTGAATTGAGACAATTTTTATTCAGGAAGGACATTACATAGTAGATTTTCAGATAGTTATTTTCAGCCAATCCTGATTGTATTGTTTACAACATATCTTTTTGCCATTGGCTAATCTATTACCTTAATATTCAAGTACGAGAAGTACAACTTTAGTTATAGTGATTTATGCCATGATAGCTGTGCGTATCCACAAAAACATGGCCAGATTAGACCATGGCATAAATATGCCTGGATTTCACTAGCGGAATCCGCTTTTCGAATGCAACCAATTTACTCCCGCTATTTTGATTGGTTACGTAATTCTAGCTGCGCCAATCAATGACGCTCATTTCATGACGCTCATTTCATGACACAACGTTGTAGGCTATTGTTTTTGCCGAGTCAGAGGGTTGCGAGACATGAAATGAAGGTAAATAACTCTTAAATAACTCTTAAATATATATCATGGCATAAAAATATAACTAAACTTGAGCTGCATATGGGGCAACGCATTCACAAAACGCTCGTGCCTTTTGGTGAGTGTCTTTCACGCGTGCCTTCGGCACTTGTGAAAGACACTCACCAAAAGTCACTTGCGTTTTGTGAATACGTTGCCCCATATGCAGCTCAAGTTTAGTTATATATCTTAATATTAGATATCTAACTGACAGGTCATGTACAAGATACATTCACAATGGCATACATTCATCGTTATCATACACATTGGTTTGAAGGAACTAACAACCATAAGAGTGAAGAGTTTAGGCGATTAGATATGATCACAGGTTTTTGTTTCTTTAAAACCCACCATCATAGCGCACATGCTCGTACAGGATTACAAATGAAAGGAAAGGGAATTATATATGTGATTACTGGAAGAATAACCCAGTTGGATGAGTTGGATTACGTTGATGCTGTAGTTTATTGATAATGTAACCGTTTTGTTCCTTCATTGTACCTGCATTAGGGTTTATTTGATGTCACAATCTACATTACTGATGGGGGATTTCGTGCAGTGTATTAAAGGATGTTGGACTAGCACAATGATAACAGAACATTGGTTCTACGTAAACTAGACGATTCACACGTGTGGATACAGAGCCAATACTCTATTAAGCACAATGATAACAGAACATTGATTGTACGTGAACTAGATGATTCATACTTTGTGTATATACATAGCCGATACTCTAATTCTGGTCACACATGTTTGTTTTGTATAGGTTTTAGTAATTAATCAGTACCTTACATAATAGACAATGTATGACCGTTGTATGTATCATAGGTTTTTAACAACTCTATATATTCAATTCAATTCAACAATTCTTCATTGCTGAGGTTAATACAAGTGGTTGATCATCTTTGATTATGGTGTCAGTTCTTCCGATGAGTGCCATTGTATAGAACGTAGAGTTGAGTTGCAAATAAATTATTAGACTAATAGACTAATTAACATAGATCTAGTTTCAGTACATGTGAATGATGGAATGCTTAATTACGGTGAGAGTATGATACATATATGGTAACAAGTAATATAGGTAGTACAGGTGATAATAACAAGTAGGTACAGTGGGGATAGTAATACAGCCATTTGGACAAGTTAACTTTATGCAAGGCGAACAATATAAAGTAAGTAAAGTAAAGTGAATAAAATAAAATAAAATAAAGTTATAGTTGTAGGGCAGGGAAAAATGTTTGCACGTCAGAATGGTGTCAGCCGTTTATCAGTAAATCTTTTAGATGTTTTTATATCCTCTATTTTATGGGCCACCAATTATCAGATGTGTTTCTGACATAGAACTGATTGGGCTGAATTAACTGATAAGCTGATACCAGAAGGTAGAAGTATCAGGATAGTTTAGTATTGTTTAGATAGTGTCATTATGAAAGTCCAATATGTACAGACAAGGCTATGAATACTATGTACCTGAAATGCACCTTAAATTATTTTTGTTTTTTTCTTAAACAGATTTTATTCAGGAAATAGGGTGGTGGCATGTGCCAACGGTATTTATTGTGATTCGGGTCTTCCACCGCAACCTGAATTTTCACAAAACATTAATAACAACAATAAGGTGTGTATCAAATTTCAACACTTCAGTACATAGTATAACACTATAGTGAAGGTAGCTTTGTTAGCCCTATTACTGGGCTTTGACTTGGCCTCGATTCGGACAGTGCAGCTAGGTTTGCGGTAGTTTGTGGAGAGTTGTAGAAGTTTGTAACTACTCACTAAGACAATAAAATCAATGTTTAATGTCTTATCTCTCTACTTGTTACCTTTCAATGCTTGATGTAAAGAATTAATAAACTGGGGCAGAGCTTTCATCTGCTCCACCCAAAAAACCCAGTGCAGCGCACCATTTACATACTTTTGGGCATGCACACTGACACATAAACAAGTCGGAGCGCCGTGTTTCAATATTGAGAAGAGAATGGAGAGGTTTTGCTGATAATAAACCAACTAGTTCTCTGTCTTGTGGGGCACATCCTCTCCCAAGAATCTACCGTAAGCACCACAAAACGTTACTGATTAAGGACACATATATATGACAGGCGTTGCTTGAGTATTTTGTCTGGGCAAACTAGAGAACTTTCAACTGCCCGAGTCCAATTGACAACCTCGTATACAATGCTAATATACGAGATTGTCTGAGATGGCTATAGTGAAGGTATAATGGCGGTTAATGGGATGAGGATAAGGATGATAAGATGAAGTGAGGTGTTGATAAATACTTGTCAACAACAATTGAAGCCTAATATATTAGATTAGAGTAGAGAAAGACATTCTATATATATATATTAGAGTAAGTGCCTTCATTGCCAGGCCAGCATTGGGTGCTATAGACGGTGGTGTCAATATGTACAGGATCGTCCCCCAGTATCACATGTTTTGTTAATGTCACATGTTATGGCACTCAATAATTCATCCACACGTCAATAAATCAATATTATCGACTCCTTCTCCTGTCCCCGAGTAATTCTGTAGGACAGCAGTATAGAAGGATCAGGGATTAATTGAGGGGGACTTGGGTGGGCTGTGGGGGCTCGGGTAGAGTAAGGGGTTGGGGATTAGTCGGAGAAAGGTTCGTTGTACTTACTAAGGTTAAGTTAACAAGAAAAGGTTCAGCCATATACTGTTCGTTTGTCTGAGTCATTCTAGTCAATATTTTGTTGGTCAGTTCGTCTGAATCAGGGATGTATCCGTGCCAATGGGTAATTGTTCAATTTTATCTGGGGAAATATGGTATCATATAAGTAATAATAAAATATCATTTGCTTGAAACAGTTAAACTTCATAAAATTGGACTTTTTGTCACAAATTCAATCAATAATAATTATCGATTTAAGACATTTAGGGAAAATATATGAATAAAAGATAAAGAACTGAGAGGTATGATTGAAACACTCGGTGCCCCCCACTTCCCCTTCTTGGTGCTCAACCAGCAGATAAAGGTCCCATTTATATGTGTATGTTCCCTTGTTAAACCTCTCATGCATAAGGGTATGCTCCCTTGTTAAACCTCCCTCCTTTATATGTGTATGCTCCCTTGTTCAGTCAACAATGGGCGTCGCTACTGTACACAAGGTTGTAGGGTCTACTGGCGGACACTGCATGCTAACGTAATGTGGGGCCCGGGGCATACTTGTGTGCATAATGTAGGTGTATGGTGTCTGACTTGTAGGGACCATCGACTACTTCCCCCTCTCCCCCACCCCTCTCTCTTTCCCCCGCTCTCTCTCCCTCTCTCTGAATCTTCTCCTCCACCGCCCCGCCCCCTGCTCTCCTCTTTGCCCCTCTCTCCGACTCTCTTTCCCTCTCTCTCCTCTCCCTATCCTCTCTCTCCACTCTCTCTCTCCTCTCTACCTCTCTCCCTCTCTCCCTCTCTACCTCTCTCTCTCCACTCCCTCTCCCCTCTCCCTCTCCTTTCTCCTCTCTCTCTCTCCCTCTCCTCTCTCTCTCCACTCCCTCTCTCCCTCTCCTCTCTCTCTCTCCCTCTCTCTCCCTCTCGCTCTCCCTCTCTCCCTCTCCCTCTCTCTCCTCTCTCTCCTTCCTTTCTCTCTCTCTCCCTCTCTCTCTCCTTTCTCCCTCTCTCTCTCTTCCCTCCTCTCCCCCGCCTCTCCCCCTCCTTCACTTTTCCCTTCACCCCTATCTACAAACCCAGAATATTTGGAACATTTATGATTGCTGTTTAGGATCAAAACATAAATACCCATTAATGCTGCTCCCAGCTATTCTGATTTCATTAATACCAAACAATAATTATTCACGGTATGGAAAAGTCTCAAAATTGACTAACTCATTTGGTACTATTAGAGATGGTTGTCTTGAATTTCGGTTAAATATTTTACAGAAAGCCAAACATAACTAGAAGGCCTGGTGCATTTCCTTAATGGGAGTCCTCTGTTGGAAGAGGCAAAAGCATGTCTCATGTTTCTCTCATGTTTCTCTCAGGCAATATTTATTCCCTTCCACAGGCTTGATTCCCTCGTGTGGCATCTGATATAATCACAGCCACTTTTTTTGTTTTAGTCACTGGTTTGAACAGTCCCCGGGCTATAACTACCATAGACAGATACTAAACAGATTAATAACCTCCATAGAGGGCCTGCTGGTGCACTTATGTTGTTTAGTCACTGACTTGTACAGTCCAGGGGCTATAGCCACCTTAGGCAGAGACTAAACAGATTAATAACCTCCCTTCCAGGTCTGCTGGTGCACTAGCCTGCTCGTGCACTGTTGGTGCATGTATTCATCGGCTTCACCTCAGGATTATACACCAGGCAGTGCACCAGCAGCCCCTACAGTCAGTCATTAATCTTTAAATAACCATACGTCAACTCTGGAATATATTTTTATTCTGTTTTATATTTTGTACTTTGTGTTTATTTCGTATTCATTATACCTCTCCCGATGAATTAATCGCTAAGTTACCTCCCGTTTCTTATGACGCATTTCCAAAGGGCCTAGTCCACTAAGCCGATTCTCATACGATTCTCACAGAATTTAATACAAAAAAGTCCTCTCGGGTGCAAAATCGCATGAGAATCGGGTTGGTGGACTAGGCCCTTTAGACGTAGAGTGGTTCCACTTCTATCAAACATGTTGGATTGAAATGATTGCGTATAGTAATGTACTTTACTATAAAAACCTCACCCTAGTCGTTAGATATGAATTATCATTGTACTCAAATCATAATATATTCCAAATAGGGTAACAGCAGGAAGAAATGTGTTGATGAACTTCGACACATAGGCATGTCGACCCATTTGTCACTTTCTTTGTAATTAATTATCGGCAAATAAAAGACTCTCTATTCTATTCTAAAAACAGAGAGTAGCAGGAGGTGAAGCAGGCCATTGGCACCCACTTCCCATTACTACTCACGTTACTTGATGCATTCATTTCCAAGTGAAAATAAAATGTTGTCTGCTAACGTTTCAGAGTAGCCATAGAAGTAACGTAGAAGTAACATCCCAGTAGCACCCATTGTGGTTACTTTCAGTTGTTTGTGATGTGTTTCAGGGAAATGAGTCATAAGTCGCAAAAAATGATTTTGAGATATCACCATATATGTGATGTGTTTTAGGAAAATGAGTCATAAGTCGCAAAAAATAGATTTTGAGACATCATTATATTTGAATAGAGGAGATCAAGCCGATTCCAATGATAGTAAACAGTCTTATAATCTAATAAGTATTTCTAGATTTTAAGTTTGATATTTTCGTATTTGAAAAAAAAAGTTTTCAATATTCCTGGGGGTAAATAAACAGTAAAGTAACTAAATGTAGTCCATATGAGGACCTTTAAAACGAGAGGATATATTACTTAGATTGTCCTGAAATTTGATACATCGATTGACATAACTATAAGTGATAAACTCTCCAAAAATCAGAACATTCCAATAATGTGATCTTGTGAAAAAAACACTTTGAAAAATATCATTTTGCGACTTATGACTCATTTTCCTGAAACACATCACATATGAAAAGATGAGATCAAGCTGATTCCAATGATAGTAAACAGTCTAATAATCTAATAAGTATTTCTAGATTTAAAGTTTGATATTTTCGTTTTTGAAAAAGAAGTTTTCCAATATTTCTGGGGGTCAATAAACAGTAAAGAAACCAAATATAGTCCATATGAGGACCTTTAAAACGCAAGGATATATTACATAGATTGTCCTGAAATTTGAGACATCGATTGATAAAGCTATAAGTGATAAACCCTTCAAAAATTAGAACATTCCAAAAATGTGATCTTGTGAAAAAAACACTTTGAAAAATATCAATTTTGCGACTTATGACTCATTTTCCTGAAACACATAAAAAAATATCATAGTAACATAGTAGCAGTAGTAGGGGCAGTAGTAACAGGAGTAGTAGCATGCCAATGGAACCAGCCTTAACCTTGGCACGTTATCTCTACCCTTACTCCTCCAGTTCCATTGGTGCCATTAAAGAAGCAGGGTCAGGTAACAGGACCGATTGGTCCTGCTTCAACCAAACATGCTGGATTTGAAACGGTTACTTCCTGTTACCTGCTCCTGCCTCTAAAGTAATGGGATCAATGAAACGGGAGGAGTAGCGGGAGAAGTAACGTCAAAATGAAACCTTAAGGAACTAACTCTGTATCAGACAGACAACAAACCAGTTTATCTCTTCCCCAAACTCCCAAATAGTATACTTTCTTACTGTCCCCAGCACAGAGTGGATTATATGACTGATGTTCCCTCAATGGCTGATCCGAGAGTTCCGAGCAAATTTGATATTTTTTTTATTCACAAGATCTCATTTTTAGGGTATCTAGCGCTTTAATTCATTTGAATACAGTGTATTAAATATATCCTTGCATTTCTAAGGTCCTCCTATGAAGTATATTCAATTACTTTACCAGTAATTGTCCACCCAGAAACGTTTTTTCAAGCATAAAGGAAAGACAAAAATTAAGTATAGTAATACTTTTTAGACTTCCGAAATGTTAACTTCGTTGGATGATATCTCAAAATTGTTTTCCAACTTGTGACTCATTTTTCTGTGACACATCACAAATAGACTTCCGGGGTATCCCACTATTGTAGCTGTCCCCTCAGGGATGTGCCTGGAGTTCTCCCCCCGGCGGTGCAGCATGGAACCATAAAATATGCTAATTACTACATGCCTCTATTCCATCAGACAACCCGGTAACCAGGGGGACCAGAGCGTTGCTATGGTGACCACACTGTGTTTGGTGCAGATAGGGCCAGTACAGGTCCTGGTCCACGTATTGTTTCCTACTTGTTGTTGTGGGGCAGAGGTCAATATGTAGATTTTATATATTTAAATATTTATTTAATTCTTATTTATGTAATATGTAATGTGTTGAATCGCAATGAGTCATAAGTCGCCCCAAAATGGATTTTGAGATATCATATCTGAAAGGATCAGATCAAGCCAATTACAGCCAAGATAAGAAGGCACATATCATTTCTAACGATGGGAGATTCAGTTCAGTTCAAATGAGAATATCTTTGTAAGGCACTGTGCTCAATAACATTTTTCAAAAGAAATTAATTCCAATGATGGTAAACATTAGGGCATCCAATAAGTACGTCTATGTGTTTTTATGCATGAAAAGATTTTGACAACATTTCTTGGTGGTCGATCACTAGAAAGTAGTTAAATATACTCCTTATTAGGATAACCTGAGAAATGCATAGCTATATTCAACACACAGTCTGGAGATTTGGCACATACATATTCTAACAGCATAAGACACACCAAAAATGAAAATATTTTGAGCAAGTGTTTTTGCGGAAAAACATTTTTTTGTGACTTGTTTTCGGATACCCTGACAAATGTCTAAATTTAGACATTTTGAGCAGTCTTTGTAACGGTCGCCAGAGGGCGTAAAGAATATAGAGGAACGCCACCTGTTTCATGAGGGCAGAACTAATCTAGTCTCATTTTACATACAACGTGCTGAGACTTAGATATTGTGGCGTTTACAGCTGCACTCTCAGCTAACGTCCGTCATGAACCGAACATTTTCTACTTTTTGTTCCATTCTTTTCCAACCCATCTAAAAGTCATTTGACCATAATCTTGGTGGATTTTGTCCAGGTGTTTTTGCTACAGGGCTTCTGAAACGTCCCCATTTGTATTTGGAGGACCCGCTGGAATCCCTTCATGCAATGACTTCACTTATTATTGCTCATCGGTGGCAGTGTTCTCTTCTCAGTGATTAGACTTCAAATACTTGAATATTAACATATACGAGCAGCAGAATATTGATAAATCCAGTTCTATAAATCATAATATGAGTAACTCTTGTATAAACATATAACAGCAGCAGAATATTGATATATTCAGTCCTATAAGTCATAATATGAGTAACTCTTGTATAAACATATAACAGCAGCAGAATATTGATAAATCCAGTCCTATAAGTCATAATATGAGTAACTCTTGTATAAACATATAACAGCAGCAGAATATTGATAACTCCAGTCCTATAAGTCATAATATGAGTAACTCTTGTATAAACATATAACAGCAGCAATATATTGATAACTCCAGTCCTATAAGTCATAAGTCAGGCTGTGGGAATAATTATGAGTTACTCTTGTATATTTTTTTTTTTTTTTTTTTATTCCATTTAACATATATACCAGCAGCAGAATATTGATAAATTCAGTCCTATAAGTCGTATAGGATTTGGTTTGTCGTAATAGCTGAGAATGCAGGTTTAGTAAATGCTGCTAAATTAGGCTGAGAAATAATAAATATTTGTAGCTCATTTGTGTCTTACATTTGACTAGTTTGAGAGGATTGGTGAAGGTGAATTGTACATCTTCTGGCCACTTCACCCATGCTGATCCAAAGAACATTTTTGAAAAGTTACAGACACTTCAAAACATAGATCTGAGATATCAGAGGACCTAGATAAAAGAACAAACGTTCAGGATTAGCATAAAACATGGGACTGCCATTACTTCATGAATAGAAGTGAGGCACATCTGTTAGAATACGCATTTAAATTAAGCCAGTTTGAGGAAAACATTGATACAAGGAAAATTACCCTAACAGATTCTACTTCAGGGCAATCTCTAATAGTAACAGTACCTAACCTAAAAAGCGAAAAAAGAATCCCTCATATACCAAGGACCTGATCTTTGGAACAGCATTCCGGACCACGTCAAAGAATTTAGAACATTGTTTAGTGCCTTTATGTTAAGAGAGTAATAGATGATGATGGGGAAAAACCTGAGTCACCTCCCTTATTCTAGTTACTGTTAAATTGCACAGTATCACTATGCCACTAAATCACTCATTAAGCATGGAAGACTTACACCAAAATAGCAAATAATGACTGAAAGGCTACTTAGCCCTATAACTATTTAATGGTCACTCAGTGTTTAAATATGTAATGTTTTATTTTGCTGTATTCTGTACCTATAGGCTATACCATCTATGTTTTTATTAAACATATTAAATTAGAAGTAGGAGGTCCCGTCGAGCTGCCAATGGCAGAGACGTGAGACCTATTTCCAGATCGTCATTATGTATTAGGTAAAACAAAAATGGAAATAAAGTTTCAATAATAATAGATAGAATATATAACGTAGATGTCATGGCATTATAAAGTATATTACATCAGAACCCGAGGGAGGCACGGCCATATAAAAGTTGCAAGACATGAATATACCCATAAGGGTTGAATCAATTTGTTCTACAAACCAACAAGAAAATAACAGATTGGCAATACCGCCGCCTAGTCGATTCACAATTCAAACTTTAATCATAAGAAAAAAAAGAAAAAAATAACCTTGGTTCTCCATCAGCCCAACTACCGTCACCCGTCGCCCCCTACCGGTCTCATTTGTCAACACTCATTCAAATCCTTGGTTTCCACCGGAAATGGAGATCACGTGATCAAACCTGACTTGGGTCACGTGACAGGACGGTAGAAGCCCGGATGTGCTGATCCATGACTTCCGCCCTCCCTCCATCACACCGCAGAGATAAATTGTAATCTTTCATCATTTGCATGCAGCATGTTTTAATAACGAGAATTTTATTGTAAAATTTAAGACTTATCACTACCTACATTCTCAGAGAGAAAAACCACTGTCATATGCACTGCTGTAGGCGGGAGTTCAAGGAACTGATGCATGAAACATAAGAAGTCACAGTATTTTTTCAAACTTTGTCTTGTGAAAGAACAAAAGCAAAAAGAAATGGATCTCACCACATTTCTTTTTCATTTTAGGGACCACCAAAGTTTACTATTGAAGTCTGTGGGGAAAATAAGACAAGGCAGCAAGATATGTTCTCATACATAATTATGTGATGTATTACAGGGAAATGAGTTGAAAAAAATTGATTTTGAGATATCATCATATTTGAAAAGATGAGATCAAACAGATTCCAATGATAGTAAACAGTAGGACATCTAATAAGTAGTTGTATATTTTAAGTTTGATATTTTTATTCTTGAAAAACGTTTGGAATATTTCTGTGTGAACATTTACTAGCATTGGGCATTTAAGTAGCTAAATATAGTCTATAGGATCACCTTTGAAACTCATAGATATATTTCATACGGTCTTGAAATTTGGTAAATGTATTCATGCGACACACAGCGTTAAGCAACCCAAACAAGAAAACATTCCTATAAGGAGATTTTGTAAATAAATCACTTTGGAAAATATTATTTCTGCGACTTGTGACTCACTTCCCTGTAACACATCACATATGGTTACTGATTCAATAGTGCAAGGCACGACCACAGCGTCTGTAGCCAAGCCCTATGTTGTGATTAGAGAAATGTAGTTAGCGGTGGTGAGGCAGGGACAGACATCTTATACCACAATCTGGAGCTGCTGGGTCGTGCTTGGGCCTCATTGGACAATTGGACAGCCTACAATATGGGATTTGCAGAGCCGCCATTTTGAATCTTGATTCGCATGGAATTTTTATACGAAATGGCATGATGTAGGTTTATAATCTGGGCTGGCGTTCATAAAAAAAGTGTTAACTCCTGTGTTTAATTCGTGTCCATAAAGCTAACACACCAGTTAGTGGAGTGTTAGTGTTAGCGCTAACACCTGGCTAACACGAGGATAGCGCGGGTGTTAGCCAGCACCCGGTGTTAGCGCGGGTGTTAGCTAACATCCGGTGTGTTATTTAACACCCTGGGTGCTGGCTAACACCAGCGCTATCCTCAACTTTGTGATTGAAGTAATTGAAACTAAACATGTTTTAGACTAGTTTATTCCTTCGAAAATTAAATGATAAAGTGAAACAAATACAATAGGCCTGCATGAACATATTTTGTAAGAGACGATGCTGATCCTCTCCCTTCAAACTCTTCTCATGTAATGTCATGGATGTGTACTGTTAGTTCATTGTAAAGAATTGCATTCTAATAATAAATAAAACATGATGCGACGCCATAAGCACACCTTGCATGGGCTGAGCTGGCTTCCTTCATTCATTAGTATGCAGATCGAATCTTTGGGCGAAATGCCATTGATTTTCTAAATCATATCAGGGGTCATCACCATGACAAGTAAAGATCTTCTAAGTTGTTCATTTTCGAAAGGTTTGATGATGGGCCAACCAACGTGAGCCAAAAGATTTCTCAAAACCCCCAGCTAGTACGGTGGCTAGCTCCCACTAGCCAAGGGTATGAAGGGTCTCAGGCAGTGTGACCTGGGGATGACTATACTACCAGTGACGTCACCGCGCCACTCTACTACATGTATAGCGGCGGGTGGAGAGAGGAGTGTGTGTCAGATCGGGGGTATTCACAGGGCTCTAAATCCAAAACCGCTGGACATAGAAACTTTATATTTCGGATCTGGTATAATGGTTAGGCATAGAATTATGGGACTAATGGTACAGTATAAAATCTATAGAAAACATGTCATGTTCAGCATGGAATATTGATCAATGTTCTAATGTCAATATCCATGTGTTATACATGTTTTCATAACACAAGCCTCCATCTTTCCCATTATGCATTTGCTTTTATAGATCATTTACAAAAGCTATGATATTGGTGACAACATTCTTGCAGTTTTCGATAACAATGTTGCCAAATATTTGTATGTCAGATTTCATCAGGTTCCATCCCATGATGCACTGTAACAGACATGCAAAATGGCACATACAACTCCCCTATTTAGAGGACTGCAGATCGGCAGAAGAAATGGAAATGTTATCATTTCACCAATCTCACTCACTCATTTTTCTGGTAAATATGCACTACATGCAATGCTTGTATTTCTAAAGTGTGAAATGACCAGCTCTTATCATTGCATGTCATTGTTATCCACACTGGCAAAACCTCTCAGTCATTTCACCTGTCATTAAAGTTGTAATGGCTGCTGGATCTTACTGGAAAGTTCTGCCCTGAATCTAACCAGTAATTACCCGCCATTCCCACCCCTAGTGCCACCTAGCACCACCTAGGGACACCTAGCGAGGAGGTGCCAAAACACTATTAGCAAGCCCTGGTCGATTCTGTCACAACGTATCACGTGATTTATGTCGGAATCAACAGATAGGGGGCGCATCCAAATGGAGGTTCTCACGTGACCAACGGTGGGTCACGTGTGCTGGCTGTACAGACGGAGACGCAGACATTAAAGCTGCAGTCTTAGCTACATTTTGTATAAAGAAATATAAAACATTTTAATTGTTGTCAATTCGTTTCCAACCTGCCAGAACATTTGCTGTTGTCTGGAAACCTTATTTAGCTTTCAAAAACATTTTGTTTTGATCTATTCTTCTATTTCTGATTTTCACAATGGCGTGACTCAAAAGATGGCTGCCGTGGACTACACTCTGTTTGAGTCCTGTTGGCAGTAAACATCAAAGTGGGCAACGGTTAAACCTATGGTGTGCCGCTGCCAACTGGACTTACACTCCCTATACCTACAGGGAGGAATAGCTTAGCAATAGTTTCAGTAAGGATTATGCAACAGGCCCCGGGTGTTTAGAGCTCTATGAGGAGAGTCTGGCCAGGGTTTAGCCTTGTACTAAGTGCCTGGTGGGAGTGAGACCAAATGTCTCCTGGGTCTCATGCATAACGGCTTTTAGCAACGCCACACTCGCTAACACAACAGTACGTGCCCCTCCTGTTATCTTTAATTATCTTATAAAGAACCTATATTATTATGTATATTTGATCTATTCTTCAATGATTAAACCTATGTCTCAAATGTACCAAATGTCTGCTGGGTCTCATGTATAAGGGTCAGATTTTCAGAGAATGTACAATTCACCTTCACCAATCCTCTCAAATAACCCACATTTAAGACAACAATGAGCTTCAAAATGCAGTTTACCAAATCAGAACTGATACTATAAATCAATGCGATACCAAATATATTCAGATATATATATTCATTTTTCAGCCTAATTTAGGAGAATTTCCTAAATGTGTAGAACTGGCAATTATACATTTTCTGAAAATCTGACCCATAATGGCTTTAAGCTTTAACGCCACGCTCTCAAACACAACAGTACGTGCCCCTCCTGTTAGGCCGGGCCCACACATTCAAGAACTCAGAGCCGAATCGGGCGTTAAGACAATTCGTATGAATTCAAAATCATTCTTAAGAAACGTACTTGCGTTCGCTAATGTGTGGGCTTTATTAGGAAGAAACCTCCAATTTATATGCCAAATCATGGGTTCGTACGACAATTCATAGACAAGATTTTGGACTATTCATGAGTCCCCAATTGCGTATTTAAATAGAAAAATAGACCCGAAAATGAGTGATGTGGACCGGAAGTGAGAAAGTAAACAAACTCTGACCCATATATATATATATATATATATATATATATATATATATATATATATATATAGAATTTTTATTCAATATCGTCATTTACATGAAAAGGACATACAAGTCTAAAATTAGTCGTGCTAACTTTAGGTCTTCCGTCTGGCCCTAGACCGTTCCTGACTAAATAATATAAATAATCGCATAACAATATTTTGAGAATACAATTTACAAATCAAGCGGATCAGATTTATGATCCGATCACGCATATCTAGATTTTACATGTTACACAATATACAATGAGTTTCCAATAATTTTTGCTGTTGTACAATACTTTAAGCTAGATGGAAGAGACTTAACACAAAGACTTATTTCTAACATCTAAATTCAGTTTTACAAGTTCCTGTAGTGATGACTCAACTCTACATTCGTCGAAAGTTAATCAACTAATTAATTAATTAGTTAATTACCTTTATTACACAATGATTTGAGGATTGGATATACTTCCGTGGTATATTATTTACAATAGATATACCTCCTAGGTATAATAAACACTACATAGGTAAACAGCAATGCATTGGACAAAATACTCTTAAAGAAGAGTCCCCTACCTCCCCTCCATTCCCCCATAATAATAATTACCCATTGATGCCTCAATCTTTACTTAGGTATTATACACCTGTAATTATATACATGGATACTGATTCTGATATGTGTCAGTTTCTAGTATACAAATTACTCAAATATTTTCACAATCTATCGTCAGCTTTGTCAGTTTTGAGATCTGACTGGTTGGCTATTGTCAACTGGTTCGCTAAGATATTGATCAAACTCAGAACAATACACTTGTCTTATATATTTCTGAAAATCTTTCTTATTACCTATCAGTTGAGTCTTATCCGGTAGGTTATTCCATAATGTAGGCATTTCATAGAGGTATGACTTTTTATACAATTCATTTCGGGGTAGTGGTATAATCATTTTCTTTCCTTGTGTTAGACTCCATAGACATACTTTTCTTTCATCAATATTTCTACCTTCTGCCACTCTGGTAAAAGCCCTTCCCAAGATATGCATATTTCTCCTTGTTTTCAGAGTTGGCATGTTTAACTTCACATGGATTTGCTTTGTACTAGTCAATCGCGGTAACTTAAGTATAATTTTAAAGGCAGAGTTTTGTAGCGACTGTAGTCTTTTCAAATAATTTTGTGCAGCTGCACTATAAAACACATCCCCGTAATCTATGTGGGGCAAAATTGTTGTTTTGTATAATAACATTAATGTGTCCCTTTGACAGACGCCATAAAGTTTTGATAACGCTCCAACTTTACTTCTCACCATGGCACATTTTCTGTCAAGGAATCTTTTATAATTTAGCTGCCGATCTAATTCAATACCCAAATATTTGTAATCATTAACAGACTCTAGCGGCTGATCATTTATATAATAGTGCGCCTTCTTTCTCTCTGTTGGTTTAGTACAAATAGTGACTGTTTTACATTTACTGATATTCAATGATATTTTGTTTACCCTGCACCATTCAGTAATACAATTCAAGTCTTTTTGTAACCCCTCAATACTCCCTGAGTTTACAGGCCTATCCCCATACAATACAGTATCATCTGCGAAGAGTTGTATATTGCTATCTTCCATTTTATCAATTAAATCGTTTATGTAAATAATGAATAATATCGGGCCTAATGAGGTCCCTTGGGGTACTCCACAGGTTACCAGACCTTCTTCAGAAAGTACCCCATTTGTCATAACTTTTTGTTTCCTCCCACTCAAATAATCCTGGAACCACTCTAATTCGGCGCCCTTTATCCCATATTGTGACATTTTTTGTAATAGAATTTTGTGGTTGACGGTGTCAAACGCCTTGCGGAAGTCCAAAAATATTAAGTCTGTAATTCTTTTATTGTTTATACTGTTATATACCTTTTCCAATAAATAATCGTGAGCATCTACTATTGATTTTCCTGCCCTAAATCCAAATTGTTTTTCATGTAATATAAGATTTTCATTAAAGTAAGAAGATATTTGTTTTTGTATACAACTTTCTAATATTTTCGCTGGTAATGAAATACAGGAGATAGGCCTGTAATTCCCTGGATCCCCCCTTCCCCCCTCTTTAAATAACGGTGTAACAATCTCGTTCTTAAATGCTTCAGGTACCTTTCCATATTCTATCGATAAATTATACAAGAGTGCAAATTGTTTGCTTAAGGCTAACATGCATGGTTTTAATATTCTAGTAGGTAACATCTGTATTCCTGACGCTTTGTAATTCCCCACCTTCTTTAGAGCCATTTCAACCATAATGTCTGTTATTGGATTAAATTTAAATTCTTTCCCATTCAATCTTTCCTCAATTCCCTCAATTTTTACCTTACAATCATCCCCTGCCTTATTTACTAATTTCTCGGCCAGCTTAGGACCAATCTCCACGAAAAACTTATTTAATTTATTAGAGGCGTCTTTACCGGTATGTACTTCCCCTGCTGAATCTGCAATCTTTATCTCTCTCGATCCATCTTTTACTTTATTCTCAGACATTATGGGTTTCAACAGCTCCCAGAATTTGTGAGGGTCCCCTTTGTTTTCTATTAGCTTTTCTCTTAGATACTTGTCTTTAGCTTTCTTTATGGCTTTGTTAATTTCACTCCTGGCTTTAGTCGCAACTTGCCAGTCGTCCGCCTGCCCCGTTTTCTTTGCCCTCTTAAACGCTTTATCCCTAATCTTGCCCATCATTACAATTTCCCTATCATACCATTCTGGCAACTGTTTGACATTTTTAAAACATTTTACTGGACACATCCTGTCCACATATTTATTAATACTATTGAACAGTAGGTCCCAGGCCTCATCAACGCATTTTTTTGAGTAAAATTCAGTCCAGTCTAATGTTACCATCAGTGGCTTCCACTCCCTCTGTATATACCTCACCATATGAGTCTAACTAGTTGAGTTTGGTAAAGAATAACACATTGCCAAGTGTACACCATGGTGAGGAGTGTTAATGTGGCGGGTATAAGAAGCTCACACCTTCAGGACCAGTTAAAAGCTCACCAGGATAACTCACAGGCCACAGATTGGATTGTTAATGAAACCTGCTCCCCCAGAGACTGCTTGGTTACCACAGCCCCGGCCCCAGCCGGCTATTAAAGCTTGGAGTGATTGAGGAGCTGAGAGAGAAGTGATTTAAGTTCCCCCCAGGTGTTGGGATAAGTACTGGGTAAATATACAGTAGTTAAAGCGGCTGCAACCCCATCAGTATCATTTTTTATTTTGATCATGGACCAGAAAATTAAGGGCTTCAGGGAGGTATATACAGAGGGAGTGGAAGCCAGGTTCCATGCATGGTACCCCAATAGTTAAGAGTAATGTCACTAGAGCTTGTGGCACTGTAAAAATTTAAACATTGTATTCAGTCAATCAGGTCCATCCACCCCCACTCCCATCCCCACCCCTATCTAATAGCCAACAATTGTAACGCTATTTTTAAGTATGTGACTGTTATGGTGTTGCTGGGAAATGGCAATCAAATTTACCTGGGCTACCAATGTGTCAATGTGTCATGCTGATGGAACAACTTAGCTGTTGTTTACTGATTTATGATTAAATGATGTACTAATAGTGTCAACAACAGCACCACAGCGCCACCTGGTATACAATAGCGATAACACAACCCTGACAATCATGGTCCTGTACGATCAGCCCGTGGCTTCCACTCCCTCTGTATATACCTTTGATCAAAATTATTTCCCACACCTACCCTCAGGTTAAAGGTGCACTCCCAGCTATTTTGAGAAAAGAAATCTCACCAAATTTACTCATATTATGATTTATGAGTTATTAATATAATATTCTACTGCTGGTATATATATGTTTATACAGGAATCTGAAGTAAAATCGGCAGCTAGAAAACAGCGTTGGTGGGTTTCAAACTCTCTCAGACCTAGTATCTAACCATTATACTTCAGCTAAGTGTAAGGTTCTGTGTATAACTGTCATACAAAAACAACTGTATAGGTCTACTAACTGTAGCATGTCTGTAGCGGTCCATTTTAGGACACTCACTGGCCAGTGGGCAAGCTGGAGTCTCCTCCTACTGACCAAACTAGACCTATTGTGTTAGCTTCCATTAGACGCGATTTGATCAGATTCTGGGAGGTTTTTTCTTGCCTATAGACCACGTTTGTATTGACGGAAGTACCTGAGGTAAGCTTCCTGTTCAAAGTATGAGCACGCAATACCTGTTTTGCAAGGCATATTTGATTGAAATAAATAATTGTACAGGTTGGTAAACCCTCTATTTTGGTATTAATAAGTTGATCTGATCAAATCGCGTCTAAAAGCACTATTACCCTCGGTTTGGTGACTCCGCCCTTGAGTTCCCATGACCACACACACCACAACGAACCACCAAACTTTGGAGTAATAATGCTATACCAATCCCAGAACCACTGAACACCTACAGGGCTTCTACCACATCTAGGCACGGACTTATTTTATAGTTTTTTTAGTTTTGTGGGTTTTGAGCTCCTGACCTCCTGACCTAGAGCCTAACCGTTATATACTTCAGTAAAGGGGCCTTGTCCACTAAGCCGATTCTCATGCGATTCTTACAGAATTTAGGGGAAAAGAGTCCTCTGCGGCACAAAATCACATGAGAATCGGCTTAGTGGACTAGGCCCTTAATTATGCATAACTGTTATAATTGGGTGTAGCTGTTATAGTTTAGTTGAGTACAACTGAGTAAAATTGTTGTAACTTTTATATTTGAGTATAACACCGTCTATATTTAGAGGGCCTGGTCTGTTTAATTACTTTCCCCCTATATAACTGAGCGTGTATAAACAGGCCTGTAGGCTACTAAAGGTGAATATTATGTACATTACATGTACCTACAAGGCAGGTTTATGAGTCACGCAAGTCTAATGACTTTATTGCATTCCTTTACACTCATGCTGCCCCCTGGTGATGGTATGTCCGCCATTTTGACTCTTGATTCGCATGGTATTGTGGGAGTTGTATGTCAGTCAGTGTAAACTCTATAGAAAACATGCCATGTTCATCATGTAATATTTATCAATGCTCCAATATCAATATCCATATGTTATACAAGTTTTCATAGCACAAGCCTCCATCTTTCCCATCAAGTATTTGGTTGTTATCAATCATTTATACAAGCTATGATATTTGTGAAAACATCTTTGCAATTTTCCATAAAAATGTGGCTAAATATTTGCATGTCAGATTTGAACTGAATCCATCCCAGCATGCACTGTAATAGACATGCGCAGTGAGACATTCAAATCCCCAATTCAACAAATCATTTATTTGTGCCTAAAAACATTGTACAAAAAGAAGACATACATCTGAAAAATGGCTTCCACATCTTCCAGTATATATACGTTCCAAAACTGTCAAAAAGTATAATGAATTAATTCTGAAAAGACCAAACCATCTACATTCATAACACTGGTGTTGACATCATAATAAATTTCTGTTATTTTAGTCCGGGAGCCAGAGGGTTGAACCCCGCAATGTCGGATAAAGTTTTTTTTTTCGCTGTTTCATGTAGCCTAGGGGTAGGTAATCACAAATCAGGGGGGTGACCGTTCCCACCTATTGAGCAATTTTAGATATTAACCCTTTTATCCCGGTCATGCCAATATACCCCAAATACAGGATTTTATAGGATTCATAGAATTCATTTATTCTGATCTGAATAGTGCACTTTGTGACACCTTTTTGAAATTTGGTATGCTGTTAGAACAGGTCATAAGGTTTTTAAAAATCACTGGCTACAAGTTGGGGGAGAACCCTGGTGGCCGGTAGCTGCAAAATTCAAAATGGCTGCCACCAAACATCAAATGCACCATAGTTTGGCTTCTACTGGCTGGATTTTCAAGTGTGATACCACTTTTCAGATGTTTTTAAGTATGAGAAATTCATTTCTGTGGACTGTATTGAGTTTCAAGGTCATTTCAAGGTCAGAATCCAACATGGCTGCTGCCATGAAACTAGAATGTCATAGCTCAGCTCCAATTAACCACACATACTTCTGCAACACCAGTTTTAATGTGTTTTCAGGAGTGAGGAAACTATTTCTAAAGTCATTTCTCTCTTTTGAGGTCATTTTCTAGGTCAAAATCCAATATGGCTGCCATTGAGGGGCAAGAATGTAATATCTCAGCTGCTATTTGCACTATAACTGTGTTAGTGAGGTAGCTTGAGGCCAGATTTGAGATAGATGTGGATGGATCAAAGGGCCAAATTTACCCCACATGCTGTCCATGTACTTTATGATTTCTATATGAACTACTCTTGTATATTATGGTGGCCATCTTGGATTTCCAAGGTCACCATTATGTAAAAACCTATATCTACCAATATCTCAGCTTCTAAACTACTCAGGATCACCATCTTGGTGTCTAAACATACATTTTCTGGGTCAAGGAATACAACTACACCATTTAGAAAAGGGCGAGATTGGTTTTAGTAACACACAATTTGTATTTGACAATATATTCTCATTAGGCACATGCTATTTAACGTTGCCTCACTTCTCAAAATGACAAATAGTAGAGTTCAGTGCAGTACTGACTGTCTTCATTTATAGACAAGCCCAAACCGTCTTGACTAGATGAAGTGTTCCATTCCAGAAGTTGGAAATATTGAGCACCAACCTCCATTTAGAAGCACCACTACTTGCCTTTACCAAAGAATGTAGACTTGAAACCCCAGGCAAGTAATTGTAGATCTAGCATTGATGTGATGATTTCTAAAGTTCTTGCCTGTACAAAGGCCATTACCAGCTTACTCATAATCACATTGTGCCATGCATTGATCAGTTCCTCAATAAAAGATTTGTGACTCCAGATTGTTGGTTGGGTCATGCACAAGGTCAGCCAGATTGGTTGTTCTTATCACTTTTCTCAAAGACCCTTATCTTACTAAGTTCAACACCTTTTTTGAGTTCTCTAGTTGTTTTAAAAGACCTGACCATCATGCGTAAGAAATATTATAGTGTTATCAATAGGAAGCAAGTGCAGCACATCAACTCCATCAAGAAACATCACATTAAGGATGGTACCCTTGGTGTGAATGTTCAGCAGATTAGATGTCTTTCTGAAGTACAATTTTTCACCATCTAATAGGGCAGAGGCAAGGGATTCTGAAAGCGGAAGGATTCCCAGTCAAACTGACTATATACCCCAAGACCACTTGACCATTTCATTATATTGTGTATGGGCTTTATAAATTGGTATATTCAAGAATTTATTGGCAGATTTGTGAAAATCCCAGTGACTGTGCTAGTCAGACTCTTTGAGAATGGATGGAGGTTGGTAATCTCTCCATGTCTCAGATGTGTATTGAGATCCACCATGAGATTTCGATTACATTGTCCAATCCACAGTGGCAAAATGTTCATCTTTCTTGGTTGGGTCATGCAAAATGTCAGCTGGGGTGTTCTAGAACAACATGATCATAGAGCCAGTACCTTCATGTCTTGAATGTGCAATGTGATGAAGATAAGGCATAGGTGTTCCATGTTGTGAACAGCATTCCAACACTTGAATATTGGACTCTATTACACCATTTCCTGCCTCCATGGTTCCATTGATAAGTACCTTTTTGGAGAAGGGGAGGGGACCAGCCAGAGCTTTGCAAGAGCCAAAACAGCCACATTACATGGTTTTTAACAAGAGTCACAAGTGGCTGATTATGCAATGGCTGATTTTGCAAGTGCATTCTTCCATTGAAATCCCTCCAAGTAGTCTCTGTAATCTTATCTCACTGTTATTATGTACAGTCCACCCGACATGGATATGAATCTTTCTTCTCCAGGGATGTGAACTTATTATTAGTATTGGTGATATTACTTCGGAATGAATTAATAGATGTTACTGTTTGGTTATCACTACTATAATAAAGAAAGTATAACACAGCTCACATAGCCATTTCAAATGTCAGGTATGATATATATAAATGTCTTTCATAGGTATGTCAGACAAGAAATGTACAATAAAAGAACAACTGTAAGGTGGAAAAAGTATGTAGCCCAATGCAGCACATTCATTCTATGTCTGATCATTATTATTGTAGCTGCTCTCTTGTAGAAAATGGGCAAGAACTATGTATTCATGTGGGCCATGTTATCTGTGGACAGTGGGGCCTACAGTGAACTGCAGTAGGTGTGTCAAAGAGTGAAAGAGAATGTGGTACAATGTGGGCATGTTGGAAGTGCACTAAAGTCTCCTGTTGCCAATTTTGAGAAGTGAGGAAAGCTTAAACGGCCAAAAGGGCCTGATGAGAATATACTGTGAAATACAGTTGTTAAAGCCAATCTGGTCTTTTTTTAAATGATATAGTTGTATTCCTTGACCCAGAAAATGTATGTTTAGACACCAAGATGGTGACCCTGGGTGGCTTAGAAGCTGAGATATTGGTAGATATAGGTTTTTACATAATGGTGACCTTGGAAATCCAAGATGGCCACCATAATATACAAGAGTGGTTCATATAGAAATCATAAAGTACATGGACAGCATGTGGGGTAAATTTGGCCCTTTGATCCATCCACATCTATCTCAAATCTGGCCTCAAGCTACCTCACTAACACAGTTATAGTGCAAATAGCAGCTGAGATATTACATTCTTGCCCCTCAATGGCAGCCATATTGGATTTTGACCTAGAAAATGACCTCAAAAGAGAGAAATGACTTTAGAAATAGTTTCCTCACTCCTGAAAACACATTAAAACTGGTGTTGCAGAAGTATGTGTGGTTAATTGGAGCTGAGCTATGACATTCTAGTTTCATGGCAGCAGCCATGTTGGATTCTGACCTTGAAATGACCTTGAAACTCAATACAGTCCACAGAAATGAATTTCTCATACTTAAAAACATCTGAAAAGTGGTATCACACTTGAAAATCCAGCCAGTAGAAGCCAAACTATGGTGCATTTGATGTTTGGTGGCAGCCATTTTGAATTTTGCAGCTACCGGCCACCAGGGTTCTCCCCCAACTTGTAGCCAGTGATTTTTAAAAACCTTATGACCTGTTCTAACAGCATACCAAATTTCAAAAAGGTGTCACAAAGTGCACTATTCAGATCAGAATAAATGAATTCTATGAATCCTATAAAATCCTGTATTTGGGGTATATTGGCATGACCAGGATAAAAGGGTTAATATCTAAAATTGCTCAATAGGTGGGAACGGTCACCCCCCTGATTTGTGATTACCTACCCCTAGGCTACATGAAACAGCGAAAAAAAAAACTTTATCCGACATTGCGGGGTTCAGCCCAAAAATGGCCTTTGGCTCCCGGACTATTTCTGAAACATATCTGTGTGCCAAATACTAAATTAAGCAGAGTATATAGACGATATAGAAGCAAAGAGCTGAGATATATTTACGCTCTTTGATAGCAGTAAGAAGGTAATGGGGAACATAATGAGCTTCAACCAGGTCTTTAACCATTCAAACATAGGCTTTGAAGTATCATTCCATATATGCGTGTTTACCTTCCAAGACTCTTTGATTCAGTTTGTAAGGTTGTTTTTTTATTCTTCTTCCTTTCTGTGGCATTTTCAGTATCAGAGCTCTTCCCTGCATGGCCTATATGCGTGAGCTTTCAGATATATATGGCGTAAACATTATTGCAAAACATCTGATTGGAATGAGTTAAAAGAGATCGTATAAGCACTTTCAACCATCGTCTAGCATCAGGAATGAATGAATGAACTCTTTATGTGGTTACATGGTTCTGGAAATGTTTTCCCAGGTTTTCCAGCATGCACCGTTATCTAACTAAGAGGCAGGAAAAGAATGACATAGGAGTCAGATTTTCATAAAATGTACAATTTGCAGCTGTACACATTTAGTTAATTCTGCTAAATTATGCTGCAATTTGGCCAATACTAGGTAAATTCGAGTATATTCAGCATTGGATTGATTCTAGCAATCTGTTTGGTTAGATTGAACTGTATTTTGAACTTTATTGTTGTCTGAAATTTGGGTTATTTGAGAGGATTGGTGAAGTTGAATTGTACCCACATACCTGAGGAAGATACAAACATTAGCTGAGAGTGTAGCTTTAAACTTACCATGCTACATCTCTGACTCTGGTGTACAGAGAAAGAGAGAGGGGGAGAGAGGAGAGAGAGAGGGAGGGAGGAGAGAGGAGAGGGAGGGAGAGAGAGGAAGAGAGAGAGGGAGGGAGGAGAGAGAGAGGAGAGAGAGGGAGGGAGAGAGAGAGAGGAGAGAGAGGAGAGAGAGAGAGTGGAGAGAGAGGAGAGGGAGAGGGAGGGAGAGAGAGAGAGGAGAGGGAGGGAGAGAGAGGAGAGGGAGGGAGAGAGAGGAGAGAGGGAGAGAGGGAGAGAGAGGAGAGAGGAGAGAGGAGAGAGAGGGAGAGAGGGAGAGAGGGAGAGAGGAGAGAGTGGAGAGAGAGGAGAGAGAGAGGGAGAGAGAGAGGAGAGAGAGGAGAGAGGGAGAGGGAGGGAGAGAGGAGAGAGAGGAGAGAGGGAGAGAGGGAGAGAGAGGAGAGGGAGGGAGAGAGAGAGGAGAGAGAGAGGGAGGGAGAGAGGGAGAGAGGAGAGAGAGAGAGAGAGAGGAGAGAGAGAGGAGAGGGAGGGAGAGAGAGAGGAGAGAGAGAGGGAGGGAGAGAGGGAGAGAGGAGAGAGAGGAGAGAGAGAGGGAGGGAGAGAGAGAGAGGAGAAAGAGAGGGAGAGGGAGAGAAAGGGACAGATTGACAGAGAGGGGGAGGGGGGAGAGAGAGAGAGAGGGAGAGAGGGAGAGAGAGAGGAGAGAGAGGGAGAGAGGGAGGGAGGGAGAGAGAGAGAGGAGAGGGAGGGAGAGAGAGAGGAGAGAGAGGAAAGAGGGAGAGAGGGAGAGAGAGGAGAGAGGGAGAGAGGAAGAAAGGGAGAGAGGGAGAGAGAGGAGAGAGGGAGAGAGGAAGAGAGGGAGAGAGGAGAGAGAGAGGGAGGGAGAGAGGGAGAGAGGAGAGAGAGAGGAGAGAGAGAGGGAGGGAGAGAGAGAGGAGAGGGAGGGAGAGAGAGAGAGAGAGAGGGAGGGAGAGAGGGAGAGAGGAGAGAGGAGAGAGGAAGAGAGGGAGAGAGGGAGAGAGAGGAGAGAGAGAGGGAGAGGAGAGAGAGGGAGAGAGATAGGAGAGAGAGAGACAGATAGAGAGGGAGGGAGAGAGAGAGAGGAGAGGGAGGGAGAGAGAGACGAGAGAGGAGAGAGAGGGAGAGGAGAGAGAGGGAGAGAGATAGGAGAGAGAGAGACAGATAGAGAGGGAGGGAGAGAGAGAGAGGAGAGGGAGGGAGAGAGAGAGGAGAGAGAGGAAAGAGGGAGAGAGGGAGAGAGAGGAGAGAGGGAGAGAGGAAGAGAGGGAGAGAGGGAGAGAGAGGAGAGAGGGAGAGAGGAAGAGAGGGAGAGGAGAGAGAGGGAGAGAGATAGGAGAGAGAGAGACAGATAGAGAGAGAGAGGGAGAGAGATAGGAGAGAGAGGGACAGATAGAGAGAGAGGGCCATCAAGATGACTAGGAGTAAACATGACATATAACTTACGTATAAGAACAAATGCCATACATAAAGCGTTATTCTTAGTGACCTTGGCAGGAAACTCTGACTTCCTGGCAGGACAGAAATAGAATCTATGACCTCCACTTTACGTGACTAATTTGGCAGCAATGTCTGCCAGTAATGTTGACAGGGAAACCCACTCCATGTCAGTAGTATTCCTGGGTCAGGTTGACAAACAATGTACAGTAGACAGTTCTACACATTCTTAGATACTGCTATATGTGATGTGTTATTGAGAAATGAGTCTCAAGTTGCATGATTGATATTTGTTAGAGTGTTTTATTAACAATATTTCTTTATGGGAATGTTTTCATTTTTGGAGTGCTAAAGGCTCTTCGTAGCATGAATACATTTACCAAATATCAAGACAGTGCATTGAATATATATACATACATTTCTAAGGTCAATTCAAATTTAATAGCTATTTCACTTTACTAGTAATTGTCCACCCAAAGATTGTGCAACAGATTTTCCTAAGCATGAATACACATTGTTTATTGGTTAGGGAGGTCCAAAATGGACTAAACAGATTAATGAACTCTATTTCGGATAGAAATCGGGCGCTTTTGATAATTATCAACAAACAGAGCCCTCTCCCTGTCCATAATGTCAGCCATTAATCCTATAATAACATGATCCTCAGTTTTACTTTTTGCTTGTTCTAAAACAACCTCTTTATCAGACAAAACATGTAAATCTCTGGGGCTTTCAATGTCTGATTGTCCCGGACTCCTCCATGTGTTAGACTAACGGCCTCCGTATCACTGGATTCCAGCCTGTGAACAATGGCTTCTTATAAAGAGTCGACAGTAAGAGGACATGATAATGTGATGTGTTCCAGGAAAGTGAGTCACAAGTCGCAAAATTGATATTTCTCAAAGTGTTTTATTCACAAGATGTATTTGTGAGAATGTTTCCATGTTTGGGTGCTTATATCGCTTGTTGTAGCCTGAATACAGGACAGTCTGATAAATATAAAACAAAACGTAATACTTTATTTCAGAAGCCTGCCATCTTGGCGCATACAATTCTAAAACATCAGCCGTTGAACATTTACATACAGATAAAGCAAGTTTAATTTTCTCTCAAGTAATTGACTTAAGCTATTTGAGTTTGAGAAAATGGATTTATTATAGCTCTTGACACTGTTACTGTCGGCAGGAAACGAGTTAAAAACGGATCAAGATTGTCTGCACAATCATGGGGATGAATGCTGGCCAACATATGGGTCAGATTTTCAGAAAATGTACAATTGGCAGCTGTACACATTTAGTAAATTCTGCAAAATTAGGCTGCAATTTGGTCAATGCTAGGTAAATCCGAGTATATTCAGCATTACATTGATTCTAGCAATCTGTTTTGTTTGGCTGAACTGTAATTTAAACTTTATTTTCGTCTGAAATTGGGGTTATTTGAGAAGATTGGTGAAGTTGAATTGTACATTTTCTGAAAATCTGACCCATATCATTCCATGATAAATGTAATAATGGTAACAACTTTTTATCCCTGGTGGCTCGCAGTCTCGTAGATGGAAACATCTTCTTTTTTTTTCTTTCTTTTTTTGACGAATTTTATTCAGCTTGAATAATCTGGCATTAGCCATACTTAATGTGCATGGCTCGGGTTATACATGGTGAACGGTCTCCATGACCGTAGCCAAATATTTCTCCATTCTTCCAGTTAATAATCAACACAGACATTCAAGACATTCAAAACAGCAATTGAAATGTACTGCCTTGTTAAAAAGACAGACACTGGTGAATACAATAGAACACATCTATAACAGCACTCAACCTCGGAAGTAGGAGAGCGTTTTTAACAGTATTAGGAACCTTTAGAGGAAAGATTATGGCAAATGTTATTAGTGGATCCCCTAAAAGCAGAGTTTATCTCGCATCATCCATGTAAATCTGTAAGACCTCGATCGGAAATAGTTGAACGCCCAGCGCTGATCTATTTTCCTTGGATAAGACATTAAATAAAGGCCCATGCAATCCTCCAACAGGATGAAATCTTTTATAAATATTATAGATCGCCGTCGTAAAATATTTCCAGAAATGTTATATTTGCTCATAGGACAGTTTCCCTGAATCAAATGCTTGGTTCAGCATAACGTCCCCCAAACTATCTTTGAAGCTGATTCGTGAATTCATGTTTCAAAATTTATCCTCCAGATTTCTGGACATATATCAAAATTCCTATTTCCTTGACGTATATTATAATTCATGTTGTCTGGGCAAATTTATGTTCTACAATTCATTTCATGCTTTCTGGGCAAATTCATGTTTTAGAACTCATGCTTTCTGGACAAATTAAAATTCACAATTTCTGGACATACATTATAATTCATGTTTTCTGGATAAATTCATGTTTTCTGGATAAATTCATATTTTCTGGATAAATTCATGTTTTAGAATTCACGTTTTCTGGCCATATTTAACGGGAGAGAGCCAGAGTGTAGTTAGTACCTCCAGCCGTCCCCAGGGCAGCATGAGTCTAGATTGCCTGACCACAGCCCCCTCTAGCGGCCCACAATCCCTCCACTTCAATCTCTCCCACAGACCTTAAACCTCCAGCCAGGAAAGTAACTATAATTACTTTCAAGCACAAGTGGAATAAATCTTTAAAAGCTTTCACTGCAGTGTTGGTGTTGGTAGAGAGCTGTAATAAGTGTACGACTAATGGAGCAATCATGCAATAGGGCACTTGCATAGCCGCCATCTTGATTCACATGGAATTATGGGAGTTGTATGTCAGAGTAAGGCTCAATAGGGGACTTGCCTGTCCGCCATCTTGAATCTTGATTCGCATGGAATTATGGGAGTGGTATATCAGAGTAAGGCTCAATAGGGCACTTGCATGTCCGCCATCTTGAATCTTGATTCGCATGGAATTATGGGAGTTGTATGTCAGAGTAAGGCTCAATAGGGGACTTGCATATCCGCCATCTTGAATCTTGATTCACATGGAATTATGGGAGTTGTATGTCCGAGTAAGGCTCAATAAGGGACTTGCATGTCCGCCATCTTGAATCTTGAAGTACATGGAATTTGGGGACATAATATGGTACAGTATAAAATCTATAGAAAACATGGCATATTCAGCATGAACTATTTATCAGTGCTTTAATTTCAATATCCATGTGTTATACATGTTTTCATGACACACGTCCCCATCCTTCCCATCATGCATTTGGTGTTCATAAATCATTTACAAAAGTTATGATATTGGTCAAAACATTCCTGCAATTTTCGTTCAAAATGTTGCCAAATATTTGTATGTTAGATTTCAACAGAATCCATCCCAGGATGCACTGTAACAGACATGCTCATTGGCAAATGCATCTCCCCTATAGGGGACTTGCATATCCGCCATCTTGAATCTTGATTCGCATGGAATTATGGGACTTGTATGTCAGAGTAAGGCACAATAGGGCACTTGCATGTCCGCCATCTTGAATCTTGATTCGCATGGAATTATGGAAGTTGTATGTCAGAGTAAGGCTCAATAGGGGACTTGCATATCCGCCATCTTGAATCTTGATTCACATGGAATTATGGGAGTTGGATGTCAGAGTAAGGCTCAATAGGTGACTTGCATGTCCGCCATCTTGAATCTTGATTCGCATGGAATTAAGGGAGTTGTATGTCAGAGTAAGGCTCAATAGGGGACTTGCATGTCCGCCATCTTGAATCTTGATTCGCATGGAATTAAGGGAGTTGTATGTCAGAGTAAGGCTCAATAGGGAACTTGCATGTCCGCCATCTTGAATCTTGATTCGCATGGAATTATGGGAGTTGTATGTCAAAGTAAGGCTCAATAGGGAACTTGCATGTCCGCCATCTTGAATCTTGATTCGCATGGAATTATGGGAGTTGTATGTCAAAGTAAGGCTCAATAGGGAACTTGCATGTCCGCCATCTTGAATCTTGATTCGCATGTAATTATGGGAGTTGTATGTCCGAGTAAGGCTCAATAAGGGACTTGCATGTCCGCCATCTTGAATCTTGATTCGCATGTAATTATATAAGGGAGTTGTATGTCAGTTCAACACTATAGAAAGAATGTTCAGCATGAAACCTAGTTTTCAGCCGGATAAATCGGAAACCCGCCTATTGGTTTTGCCAGTCAGTATATCAAGTCAATTATGGAACTTAATTCTTCCAGAATCCCGTTCTTAAATTAGCGCACCTCGTACCATTTTCTTGCTATAATCAAAACATCTTGTTTCACCTCACTTTAATCTACAGACACACCATCGCTCTGTACCTTGAATTCCAGGCCAGATGAACGACAGCAACCCTCCCTCCCTCCTCCACCACCTGATTCCCATTAAGCCAGAAGGCACAGCCATCCTCATGTGGGTCAGATTTTCAGAAAATGTACAATTCACCTTCACCAATCTTCTCAAATAACCCAAATTTCGGACTTAGATATAGTTCAAAATACAGTTCAACCTAACCAAACAGATTGCAAGAATCAATGCAATGCGGAATATACTCGAATTTACCTAATATTGACCACATTGCAGCCTAATTTAGCAAAATTTACTAATTGTGTCGAGCTGCTAATTGTACATTTTATGAAAATCCGACCCATGTATTCCCTCCTGGGAGAATTAATACTAAAGTAATACTAAGAGTATACCGTCATTTCCATTTATTAATCTGATCTCCATCTATTCCCCTGATTAAATGTATAAAAAATATGTAAAATGTTTCTTCATTCTTGGAGTGTTCTATCTTTTCCGCTGATTGAATAACGTTTCAAAATCTGATGAATAGTTTGAAATTCAGACATTATGCACAGGACAATACATTTGTGTACATTCCCCGCCCCCATGGGGCACATATTTTACATTATTATTGCAAATAATAATTATAAAAAATATATACCCTGACGGACGTTCCCCACCCCAGGGAATGTCCATGATGCTGCAGTAAACTAAAGGAAATACCCGCCTGGGTGGGGGCATGTTTATTGGACCTTTCCCCCTACCTTTCCCCCTTACCCCCGGGGTTGGGGTTGGGGTTGGGGAATGCAATTGACAAGTGCATTAATCTTAATCTTAAAAATGCTTTTTAAACCACCTCTATGGTTTTACACTATAAAGTTTTGTCTCCATGATTCTGTCACTTCACATTTGTGATGTGTTACAGGAAAATGAGACAATTTTAACGCAAAGAAAAATTATATTTTTCTTTTTACCCCTACAAGAATGCTTTATACCAATGTTTTCATATTGGGTTCACTTAGCACCTCTAGGCGTAAAGAAGAATTGGACGAAATTTAACACTGTGTGTGTAGTGAGTATAAACCAATCCGTTTCTGAGGTCATCCTAAGGAGTATGTTTAACTGTATAGTTAAACGAGTAAATTATAATTTACTAGTGATTGTCCATCCAGAAATATCGTTTACATCACCAATAGTTTTACGGAGACGGGACAGTGTGATTAAGGATCCATAAAATAATTGGACCACGCAGCTCATAAACACAGTAATTAACCGCTTTAAATGGCCGTGTTTTAGATCGTATATACATGAAACATTGCATAGAGTGGGGTAAGGAGGTCACCACATCAAAGGGTGACAGTAGACCCAAAATGGAAAACCCAGGAGGAAAAACGATGGAACATAGAGGGGAGGGTCTTGGAGGCGGAGTAGTTTGTACAGACCAAGCCTCACCTCACACTATCCATGAATCTATGGAATGGAAACACGAGGTACGAGTGTTTCCATTTCAGCTTACGCCACATCTAAATGACCATGATTTAAGTACAAATTAAAACAAATACAAGAACAGTTTCCCAACGGTCCATGAAACCCATTAGCAAAACAGTCCCCACTACTGCAAATACAATTAATGTCACGTGACCCATAGTGAAACGTGCCACAGTGGATCTGAGCTGGAACATGGTGAGAATGGAGTCCCCTAGGAATGTGGTAAGATGGGATCAATATCATCATATCTCTCCGCCAATGACAGGCCTTCCATTGCCACGTCATCACGACAATGACTGGTCCTGCCTGATTTCCGCTTCCTGTCATGGAGGTAAAAAAGCTCCTGTGGTGAATCCGTCAGGCTTTGTTTGGTCGATCTCTGCAAGCCGGCATGGCACGCGATTGGTCCGCTCCGCCAAATCTACCATGTTTTGTTTGCTTGACAAATATTAAATGGCTTTAGAACTTTCACACTTGTCGTTGCAACGCTGCATCATGTGATCTTTCCTTTCATGTACCGTCTCTATAAGATGGTTGAATATTTTTGGGTGTAAAAATGAGAATGTATTGTTCTTAGCGTTCATGTACCGTCTCTATAAGATGAAGAATTATTGTAATATGTATGGGATGATATGTATAATGAAGGTTGAATATTGTTGGGTGTAAAATTGTTCTTAGCGTTGTGAACGCGAGGTACAGTAGAACCTCGCATAAAGACCACCTCTCTATAGAGACCACCTCTCTATTAAGACCAGTTTCTCACAGTCTTGAATTGCTTTCCTCTTATTAGAATAGCCCCTCTAATGAGACCACCTCGCTATGAGACCACACATTGTTCAGTCCCAGGGGTGGTCTCAATAGAGAGGTTCCACTGTATTTAAGTAACCTTACAGTCAGTGTAAAGTTGAAGCACTCGTTCTCTCAACACTCTCTCTTTCACCCTGAACACAACATCAACGCTTTTACCCTGAACACAACATCAACGCTTTCACCCTGAACACAACATCAACACTTTACCCTGAACACAACATCAACACTTTCACCCTGAACACAACATCAACGCTTTACCCTGAACACAACATCAACACTTTACCCTGAACACAACATCAACACTTTCACCCTGAACACAACATCAACGCTTTACCCTGAACACAACATCAACACTTTACCCTGAACACAACATCAACACTTTCACCCTGAACACAACATCAACGCTTTACCCTGAACACAACATCAACACTTTCACCCTGAACACAACATCAACGCTTTCACCCTGAACACAACATCAACACTTTACCCTGAACACAACATCAACACTTTCACCCTGAACACAACATCAACGCTTTACCCTGAACACAACATCAACGCTTTCACCCTGAACACAACATCAACACTTTTACCCTGAACACAACATCAACGCTTTCACCCTGAACACAACATCAACACTTTACCCTGAACACAACATCAACACTTTCACCCTGAACACAACATCAACACTTTCACCCTGAACACAACATCAACACTTTCACCCTGAACACAACATCAACACTTTCACCCTGAACACAACATCAACACTTTACCCTGAACACAACATCAACGCTTTCACCCTGAACACAACATCAACGCTTTCACCCTGAACACAACATCAACGCTTTACCCTGAACACAACATCAACACTTTCACCCTGAACACAACATCAACGCTTTCACCCTGAACACAACATCAACGCTTTACCCTGAACACAACATCAACGCTTCACCCTGAACACAACATCAACACTTTTACCCTGAACACAACATCAACGCTTTACCCTGAACACAACATCAACACTTTACCCTGAACACAACATCAACGCTTTACCCTGAACACAACATCAACGCTTTACCCTGAACACAACATCAACACTTTACCCTGAACACAACATCAACGCTTTCACCCTGAACACAACATCAACACTTTCACCCTGAACACAACATCAACGCTTTCACCCTGAACACAACATCAACACTTTACCCTGAACACAACATCAACACTTTCACCCTGAACACAACATCAACACTTTCACCCTGAACACAACATCAACACTTTCACCCTGAACACAACATCAACGCTTTCACCCTGAACACAACATCAACGCTTTCACCCTGAACACAACATCAACGCTTTCACCCTGAACACAACATCAACACTTTCACCCTGAACACAACATCAACACTTTTACCCTGAACACAACATCAACGCTTTCACCCTGAACACAACATCAACACTTTTACCCTGAACACAACATCAACGCTTTCACCCTGAACACAACATCAACACTTTTACCCTGAACACAACATCAACGCTTTCACCCTGAACACAACATCAACGCTTTACCCTGAACACAACATCAACGCTTTCACCCTGAACACAACATCAACACTTTCACCCTGAACACAACATCAACACTTTCACCCTGAACACAACATCAACGCTTTCACCCTGAACACAACATCAACACTTTCACCCTGAACACAACATCAACACTTTCACCCTGAACACAACATCAACACTTTCACCCTGAACACAACATCAACACTTTCACCCTGAACACAACATCAACACTTTCACCCTGAACACAACATCAACACTTTACCCTGAACACAACATCAACACTTTCACCCTGAACACAACATCAACACTTTCACCCTGAACACAACATCAACGCTTTCACCCTGAACACAACATCAACACTTTCACCCTGAACACAACATCAACACTTTCACCCTGAACACAACATCAACACTTTCACCCTGAACACAACATCAACACTTTCACCCTGAACACAACATCAACGCTTTCACCCTGAACACAACATCAACACTTTACCCTGAACACAACATCAACACTTTCACCCTGAACACAACATCAACGCTTTACCCTGAACACAACATCAACGCTTTCACCCTGAACACAACATCAACACTTTTACCCTGAACACAACATCAACGCTTTCACCCTGAACACAACATCAACACTTTACCCTGAACACAACATCACCGCTTTCACCCTGAACACAACATCAACGCTTTACCCTGAACACAACATCAACACTTTCACCCTGAACACAACATCAACACTTTCACCCTGAACACAACATCAACGCTTTCACCCTGAACACAACATCAACGCTTTCACCCTGAACACAACATCAACGCTTTCACCCTGAACACAACATCAACGCTTTACCCTGAACACAACATCAACACTTTTACCCTGAACACAACATCAACACTTTCACCCTGAACACAACATCAACGCTTTCACCCTGAACACAACATCAACACTTTCACCCTGAACACAACATCAACACTTTTACCCTGAACACAACATCAACGCTTTACCCTGAACACAACATCAACACTTTCACCCTGAACACAACATCAACACTTTCACCCTGAACACAACATCAACGCTTTACCCTGAACACAACATCAACACTTTCACCCTGAACACAACATCAACGCTTTCACCCTGAACACAACATCAACGCTTTACCCTGAACACAACATCAACACTTTCACCCTGAACACAACATCAACGCTTTACCCTGAACACAACATCAACGCTTTACCCTGAACACAACATCACCGCTTTCACCCTGAACACAACATCAACGCTTTACCCTGAACACAACATCAACACTTTCACCCTGAACACAACATCAACACTTTCACCCTGAACACAACATCAACGCTTTACCCTGAACACAACATCAACACTTTCACCCTGAACACAACATCAACACTTTCACCCTGAACACAACATCAACACTTTCACCCTGAACACAACATCAACGCTTTCACCCTGAACACAACATCAACGCTTTACCCTGAACACAACATCAACACTTTCACCCTGAACACAACATCAACACTTTTACCCTGAACACAACATCAACGCTTTCACCCTGAACACAACATCAACACTTTACCCTGAACACAACATCAACACTTTCACCCTGAACACAACATCAACACTTTTACCCTGAACACAACATCAACGCTTTACCCTGAACACAACATCAACGCTTCACCCTGAACACAACATCAACGCTTTCACCCTGAACACAACATCAACGCTTTACCCTGAACACAACATCAACACTTTCACCCTGAACACAACATCAACACTTTCACCCTGAACACAACATCAACGCTTCACCCTGAACACAACATCAACACTTTACCCTGAACACAACATCAACACTTAACCCTGAACACAACATCAACGCTTTACCCTGAACACAACATCAACACTTTCACCCTGAACACAACATCAACGCTTTACCCTGAACACAACATCAACGCTTCACCCTGGACACAACATCAACGGTCGATAAACAATGATGAGGGAGAGGGTTGAGAATAGGGGATTTGCATGTGCCACTGCGCATGTCTGTTATAGTGCATCCTGGGATTTTTTTTTAATATTTTTATTGGCCACATTACATTACAAAAACTTTATTTCATCTTCAATTCAAATTACGCATAACAAACAGAGCTGTTATATTTCATGCGTTGCCCGAAAAATAACAATACGATGGTACTTATCTGACTTCAAAATTATAATTACAATGCTCATTACCTCTATATGTCCGCAGTTACATAAAATATTTAATTGGCTGTTCAATCTGACTCGAATTCTTTCCACTCTCTACGAAATTCAATACGATCTGTTCTTAGTGCAATGCCTAGATCTTGCCTTACTAACATGACAATGGATGGATTTTGTTGAAATCTGACATACAAATATTTTGCAACATTTTTCATCGAAAATGGGGTGGAAGGGGGGAGGGGGGTAAAAACCCAATATTCTCTATAGTTGGAGCAGCACCAACCCATGTTTCATCAGCCAGCGGGGAAACAGACCCTCAGTAAACAAAGACAGTTTCTCCTCACAAATGTAATTATTGTTCCACTGAGGTTGTAATAATGGACGTAGGTTTGTGGTTGGTCAATCATATCTCATACATGACATGGTGGTGCCCCCTAGCATGTGCGGAGTACATGAGTACATCGTGTAATTGGTTTTGGCTACAGGTTTCTTCTCAATTTCCTAATCCTGTTATCTTGGTTTCTCTATTAAATAGATCCAACATAAATATCCTAATCCATTTTATACATGCCTGGCGATGGGTCATGACATATGGGATGGTTCTAAGTGTTATCACACTAGTTTCTTAACATTCTGTTGTTATTTAACATTGCATAAGATGAATTTTCATTCATTATCAAATAAACTTAAAAATTCCCTTAAAACCGCATATAAGGCGGGTGAATGTCCTAGGCGGGGAGATGTCCTGGTGGGGTAATGTCCTGGTGGGGTAATGTCCAGGATGGTAAATTTCCAGCGGGTTAAAGTCGGCAGGTAAATGTCCGGCGGTAGGTTGTTCTGACAGATTGTGTGAGAGGTTCTGAGACCACCCAGAACAGGCCGGGACGCACTGCATGAAGTTAACCCTAATGCTAAGCACATTGTGACATAGTGAGAGAATTGCCATCAATGTAATATTTATACATGAATTATTTACATGATACCCTCCGCTTCAACCATTATAACAAACTGAGCCTTCTTATTATCCTATTGTCAGTTGCTAATCCTATCACAATAACCTGGGGAATAAACTACACAGACAAAAGAAAAACAAATAATAAAATATATCAATGTGAGAATTTTAAACATTGATTCGCTATGTTTTTTGTTTGTTCTTTTATTTAGTATTTTCATACAGCACATCTTTTGTAATAACGACAGTACATTGTACAATGAAGTTCTAATAATCAATTGAGGACACTAACATTGAGATATGGCATATTATTGATGTTAACACTATTTCAGACCTTTGTTAATTGATGTGCTTCAATACAATCTGACAAATAGTTATTCCTTTTGTATACATACAGAGCAAATAATCAATTCATATGTAACACGATGTGAATCCTCTATAGTTTATTGTTGAGGCTATTTACCCTTTTTTTTTATTAATTTTTACTGCTGAAGATCAAAGGGTTATACGATAGTTACCTCTCAATAACTACGTCACATTTTACACTTGAAGAATGGAATACAAGAGATAGACACGAGTCATTCATTAGAACACAAATATATTCCTCTATATCCTCTCTTAAAGCTCCATGCTTTTCCTACCATCTAAAGGTCATTTGACCAATGATTGGAGGATCTTCTTCAGTTGTTGTTGCGACAGGGCTTTTAAAACGTCCTCAGACCTGCCTGAATCCTTTTCTATGATGACTTCTCATATTATCGCTCATCGGCGAAAGCTTTCTCAGTCGATTCCACTTCCATTCATGTAACAACAGCAGAATATTGATAAATCCAGTCCTATGAATCATAATTCGAGGGAATGGTAGGATAGGCTTTGTTGTAATAGCTGAGAATGCAGTTTTAACCTCCTCAATAATAGATTTTCAACCTTTTGGCTGACTGAAGTTGTATGGCATAACACACCGCTGTTCACCTTAACTCACGGATAGCACTTAACACCGCTGCATGCAGTACAGCATTGTGTATAGAACAAGTGTGTGATAATGTGGCATACATCTTATGTGGGATACGGTCTCCAGGGGCTTTAGTCTGCTTATACCATATTCTGCCCTCTAGCTTCATGGCGGGCGAGTCCATCTATCCTTCTATAGGATCTGGGGCCCGTTGTACAAGCTAAGGAACGGAAAGTTGTAAATTGTTACAAGGAAATGATGAGTCATAAGTTGCAAAACTAATATTTAAGTGTTTTATTTACACGATCTCTGTAGGAATGTTCTTATTTTGGCCTTAAGTCTTATATGAATACATATATACCAAATATCGAGTATATTCTTGCGTTTGTAAGATCATAGTGGATATCAAACTAGGATTTTTGATACGAGAGCAATCAGATATATCTGAGATTTTGGTCTCTCCGATTATGCGCACGGGGCCTCACTCATAGTTGATCAAAATTTCTGTGACCAATTTGTCATCATGTTCTTATCTTAGTATATGTAAAATCCCAAAAACATGCTGTATATTAATATCTTCCTTATTTAATTAATGTATCTTATTTAACTATATGTATGTGATAATTCTGAAGGTAGATGTTCGTTATGGACATATAGACTTGTAATTTTGTATGATCTGCTTCTAATTGATGTTGTAATTAACATGTATATCCACGAGAATATGTGGCACCAGGATATTGTCTCAACAGGAGAAGTCTTGGGCTATTTACTTTACTAAACATGGAATTAAGTGTTTTTGTAGGCCCACCTACTTTCCAACGGCCCACTATTCTCAAAGCTGTCCCTCCCTCCTCCCTTCATGCGGTAAGCATCGCCGATATAAGCGATGCTTACGCACATATATAGCTTTGTTTCTGGATGTTTGGCTGGCCTGCTGGTGGCGCTACCTGGTGGGAGGGTGTGAAACCGTTTTTCCGAGCTGCCACGTGTCACGCCGAGCCTACGAGCATGGTTATGTGATAGTGAACTGATGTCGGCAATGAACAGAAACAGAGAGACATAGGCGTAAGCACGTAATGTTGGAACTCCGTAATTATACTAGTAAGAGCTTAAAATTTTAGGTGAAATGTCTCTTAGAATGCATAATGTTGATACTGGGACAGGTTTGAAGTGTGGGGACATAAGAGAACATAGGGTTTTTTGAAAATTATAGACCATTTTTCCCTATAGTGTTGCGCCAATGAGCTTGGGTCGGTGTTACGAGTTGAGGTGTTTATGCATGCATAATTAATTATGCCACTTGCGACCTCTCGTCAAGGTAACGTCTTTTTTTCTTTTTAAACATAAATATAGGCTGAAAATATCCTACATGTATGAGAGCTTACAATAAAAATTAAAACAAAAAAACAAACAGATATATTTAGCTACTTTACTAGCAATTGTTCACCCAGAAATATTGCAAACATTTTCTTCAAAATATAGAAAAGTCAAATATACCTAATAGTCATCTTTCCAAACTTGATGATATTTCAAAATTCTTCTTTTTTTACTTATGACTTATACTCCTGTAACACATCACAACTGGATGTGAATTCATACACTTCCCCCTTCCTTCAGTGGAGAATAACAATTCCTTCCCACCATTGTGATTATAGGCTATATGCCTACAATCTGGGAATTTTCATAAGCCTAAAGGAGAAGAAATTACCACGGAAATTCCTTTCCCCAGCTTGTACCCCAGGCCCCTGGGTGCCTCAGCTTGTACACCAGGCCCCTGGGTGCCTCAGCTTGTACACCAGGCCCCGGGTGCTTTCCTCAGCTTGTACACCAGGCCCCGGGTGCTTTCCTCAGCTTGTACACCAGGCCCCGGGTGCTTTCCTCAGCTTGTACACCAGGCCCCGGGTGCTTTCCTCAGCTTGTACACCAGGCCCCTGGTGCTTTCCCCAGCTTGTACACCAGGCCCCTGGTGCTTTCCCCAGCTTGTACACCAGGCCCCGGGTGCTTCCCCCAGCTTGTACACCAGGCCCCCGGGTGCTTTCCCCAGCTTGTACACCAGGCCCCGGGTGCTTTCCCCAGCTTGTACACCAGGCCCCGGGTGCTTTCCTCAGCTTGTACACCAGCCCCCGGGTGCTTTCCTCAGCTTGTACACCAGCCCCCGGGTGCTTTCCCCAGCTTGTACACCAGCCCCTGGTGCTTTCCTCAGCTTGTACACCAGCCCCCGGGTGCTTTCCTCAGCTTGTACACCAGGCCCCGGGTGCTTTCCTCAGCTTGTACACCAGCCCCCAGGTGCTTTCCCCAGCTTGTACACCAGCCCCCGGGTGCTTTCCTCAGCTTGTACACCAGGCCCCGGGTGCTTTCCCCAGCTTGTACACCAGGCCCCGGGTGCTTTCCCCAGCTTGTACACCAGCCCCCGGGTGCTTTCCTCAGCTTGTACACCAGGCCCCGGGTGCTTTCCCCAGCTTGTACACCAGCCCCCGGGTGCTTTCCTCAGCTTGTACACCAGCCCCCGGGTGCTTTCCCCAGCTTGTACACCAGGCCCCGGGTGCTTTCCCCAGCTTGTACACCAGGCCCCCGGGTGCTTTCCCCAGCTTGTACACCAGGCCCCGGGTGCTTTCCTCAGCTTGTACACCAGGCCCCCGGGTGCTTTCCTCAGCTTGTACACCAGGCCCCCGGGTGCTTTCCTCAGCTTGTACACCAGGCCCCCGGGTGCTTTCCTCAGCTTGTACACCAGGCCCCGGGTGCTTTCCTCAGCTTGTACACCAGGCCCCCGGGTGCTTTCCTCAGCTTGTACACCAGGCCCCGGGTGCTTTCCTCAGCTTGTACACCAGGCCCCGGGTGCTTCCCCCAGCTTGTACACCAGGCCCCTGGGTGCTTTGTGCGAGTGGTGAAAGCCAGGATATCCACCTCAGCCAGCCTGTATAGACTGTATAATAGAGAGATAGACCCACCTATCTCTCAACTATGTGTGAATGGATGATCATAAAGGCAACATTTATTGACGTATTTATAGTGAATATATCCTTATATCTGGGGAATTGATCTCTGTATAGCTCTCTGTGCATACTGGCATAATGTTGGGTACAGTGTGTACAGTTCTACTAAGATTGTTCTGCTGGTATACATAGATACCAAATGGCACAATGGAGGTTTATAATGGGGTTGAGACGAGCTGGAAGAATGGTAATGAGTCCCAAAGGAACAACTTCTATTCCCAGGTTCCATTCTCCCGCTCATCAATACCCAGTTATACCCCTATTAAAATGGCACTAATGACACTCTATATAATATATGGGTTAGATTTTCAGAAAATGTACAATTCAACTTCAACAATCTTCTCAAATAACCCAAATTTCAGACGAAAAGTTCAAAATACAGTTCAACCTAACCAAACAGATTACTAGAATCAATGCAATGCTGAATATACTTGAATTTACCAAGTATTGACCAATTTGCAGCCTAATTTTGCAGAATTTACTAAATCTGTACAGCTGCCAATTGTACATTTTCTGGAAATCTGACCCATAATTATTAGGGTTCCATTTGGTATTTATTACATGTATACAATTTGTCGGTTTATTTAGTATAATTATACCTTGTCAATACTGTACTTCTTGTGGTATCATTGTAACAATGTCTGAAACTTTCGGATCTTCACCCGCTAACAAAATTGCGTCATTTAGGTCACGTGTTACCATGACAATCTGAAAGGAAGACATGTAGGCTTATGAAAAGAAGAAGACATTGTTGTTTATAACGTGCTTGTTGCAGTTACAACGGCCCTGTCTTAGTGTCTTAGTGGATAGTGAAGGTGGTCACCATGAAGTGCTTTCCTCATCTTTCCAACGACTTTCCTACTTTCCAGCAATATTGACGCAGTTTTACAAAAACGTTAATGCATAGATTAGCACGATGAAAGGTTTATAATGGGTTGCACTTATATTTTGCACAAACAATTATCCGTGTTGGATGATAGATTGGCATGCATGGACGATCACATACCTACACTACCTTACAACTTAGCGATGTCAGAAAATAGCGATATAAGCTCACACCGACCCTCCAATTCTGCGTTTAAAACTTAAGAGTTTAAGAAATTAAAAATATGTAGAAAATCGTAAACTTGTAAGTACTTACTTGTACTTACACTAAATTAGGTACATAGGTACATAGGACTTCAGAAACACATAGATCTGGGTCAGATTTTCAGAAAATGTACATGTGGCAGCTATATACATTTAGTAAATTCTGTTAATTAGGCTGCAATTGGGCCAATACTAGGTAAATTCAAGTATATTCGGCATTGCAGTTATTCTAGCAATCTGTTTGGTTAGCTTAAACTGTCATTTGAACATTATTTTCGTATAAATTTGGGTTATTTGAGGAAATTGATGAAAGTGAATTTATGCATTTATGGTGACTTGACCCTTCTATGTATTCAATACACAGTCTTGAGATGTAGTCCAGTCAAACTAAAATTTTGCAAGGAACAAATTGCAAGAAATCATTTTTTTGCTGGATCATGTAGGGATGGTAGAGGACATTTACCAAAAAAAAGTCCCGTGCCCTGGGCCTCTGCAAAGGTTCCCGAAATGGCCACTAGGGGAACCCGCTTTCACTTTTTATTTTATAACCGCCGGAATATGAGATTTAGAGCTTAGGTCATATTAAATCATCTTTAGAGGACTTAATACTCTTTCGTTTCATATATAACATGTGTCTCTGGCCTTAATAGTCACTGAGATATGGTACCTCAAAAATTAAGGTTTTTTTCGAAATATTTTGTTATCGTCAATCAACTGGAAACATTTCATAGATGACGAATAGTAGCAGCCTAGGACTTATTAAATGGTTTGTAGGAAATAAAGAGAGCTTTCATATGAGCTATAATCCACGCTTTAATCAGGAGAATTCGATTTTCAAGAAATTTTTTCCTGAAAAAATGTTGATCAATTATTTTTCCCTTTTATGATATTTTTTTTAAAAAACACTCCATGTGTCCCCCTTATATTTTATATCGATAAAATGTCATTAGAAACCTTCATATATATGACAAAACCAATATGCATTCATTTAAGAGTGATAATTAGACATACAACAGACAGCCACCAAGAAAGGAAGATATTTTCTTGCTGCCACCTGGGAGTACCAGGGAAAGTTTGGCTGTGGCTCAAACAGAACTTTGGATCAGGAAGGCGTGCTAGGAGTTCTGAGGTGGACGCCAGGAGGTCATAGGGAGTGGAGAGCATACGTTCCACCATCAGCACAGTATCTCGTCGAAATGCATGAGAGGCCTTTAGGAGGCCATCTCGGGAGAGATGAGACATTGGATAAGGTCAGGATATTCACCCGCCCTCTCTACAGACGTGGGGCTGTATGTGGCTACCTGCACAGCCTGTTAGAGGAGGACACCTCCAACCAGAGGCAGGAGGATGCCACAGGCAGAGAGACCATTGAGAGGGCCCTGGGAGGAGATAAGATGGCGATGGACATAACTGGCCCTTTTCCAAAGACTCCTTGAGGAAATCGATATGTGCTGGTAGTGTGTGACCTGTTCACACAATGGGTGGAAGCGTTTGCCATACCTGACTTCACAGCTAAAACAGTGGCTGAGGTGGTAGTCACAGAGGTTGTATGCAGATATGGAACACCACTTATCTGGCATACAGACCAGGGGCGAAATTTTGAATCCAACCTATTCAATGAAGTAGCCAAATTGTTGGGGGTTTGGCGCACCCACTCCACTCCATACCACTCCAAACAGGGTTGTCAAGCGGCTTAATAGAACTCTTGGAACCATGATGTCGGGGCTAGTAAATGAAACACACACAGATTGGGATAATTACATCAACTTTGTCACCAGTGCTTACCGTGCAACAGCACACAAAACCACAGGTTTCAGACGAAACTTCTTAGCCCTAGGTCGAGAGATGAATATGCCCTGGGATGTGGCTTATGGAAACCCCCCAGGCCAGTGAGCAGAGACCACCAGCGGATATGCCCTCCACCTGCTGGAGAGGTTAGAGAAGGCAAATGTAACAGCCTTTGAAGCCATGCAAACAACCAGGGCTAGACAAAAGGAATACTCTGATATGAATGTGCAGGAAGTTCAGTATAGTGAAGGCCAAAGTGTGTGGATATTCCAGCCAATAAAACATGTTGGCAGGTCACCAAAGTTTACGAAGTTTTGGACAGGCCCATGGTGGGTGATAGAGAGACTTGGTGATGTGGTTTACAGGGTGGAGAGAGGAAGGAGAAAAAAGGTCGTCCACGGTGACATCATGAAACCAGCTCATGTTGGAGCCAGGGTGGTCCCAGATACCGTAAAACCAAGTGAAGACCAGTACGGGCGACCTGTTACACCACCACCTCTTGACCCCTAAAAGAGAACAGACACCAGGAGCAAAGAACAACAGCACACAGATCTTGTGAAGGCCAGTCTCAAGTGCGTAGACCTGAGGTCATGGGAGAATATTCAGAGACATGGGAAAGAAGCAGGTCTGTGCCTGCTATTAATAATAATAATAATAGATTTTTATTTCCATATTACATTTGCAACAATTGTCATACAATGTAGAATTAAAAGAGAGAAACCTATGGAAAGAGGAATAATCTCTGTGACAGTCACAGCTCTTCCGAATATCCCTTAAATTTTGTTTTATTTTGCTATCCCTATTATTTGTACATCTATTTCTAGTTAAAATATAGACAGTGTCTAATATTGGACCTGCCTGCTACATATTACAAAATAAAGTAAAAGCAAGGCAAAACTAAGTGAATAAAATGAAGGGTGTCTCAGGACTTTTCCCAGCGCCAGCAAACTAGCTGAACACGTGAGGACACATCAGAACCTTACAATGGGGAAAAAGTGTGGAGACTGTGCAAAGATTTTTAGGACTGGCCGCCAACAGAATATGAGAAATCATAGGAGGACAGCACATGGAGATAGCATGGAAGAGGACGTAGCCATGTCTGATGTGTTGGTCATAACCTGTCGGAGAGGGAGGGTTGCTACCCCAGAGGAGCAACACCTGTCTAGAATTGGTTTCAGGAATGCACCACCCACAGCAGCTGACGCCATTCCTGCTCCTCCTTTTCATCTCCTCCAGCTAAGATAAGGTGCAGGTGCTACCAGCAAAAGACAGAGGCATTGTCTCCAGGAGAAGTTGGATCAGATGCAATGGTACCTGAGATTGTGAGGGGAGAGGTAAGAGTAGTTCACAAGGACATTAAGATGTGTGTAGATGGCGAGAAAATGCAGCTGGGAATACCAGCTCCCACCAATCAGACACCTATGCTCACCACTGAGATGGTGTATCAAGAAACCACAATTGCTGCTCCGGTTAGCGATGTAACTCTAGCAGCACAGGGGCTGTGTGGACTGAGGACCCCCTCCCCCTCTCTGTCTGCAGAAGATAGCCAGCTCTCTCACAGAGCCAATATGAAGAAAGTGGTGGAATGGTTGGATTCCAATTTATTACGAAAGCACGCCACCAGCTCGGATAGCACAAGTTCAACAGGTAGTGTCCAAGGGGAAGAGTCAGGACAGTTGCATACGCAACAGTAACCACAATACCCATTGTTAGCATTGTCGTTTCCAAACTCATTAGCATTAACCTCAAGGCTCTGATTGGGTCTCGTTACCATTAAGCCATTACCAGAAGCAGGTACAGTATAGCACGATGTGCGCACACAAGCACACCAAGAAGAACTCTCAATCAGATATAGCCACTTTTACAAGTACAGACAGTTCCAAAGAGGAAGTACACAATGCCAGCATTAATATAATGGTCAAGGTTCATAAAGGCAGGAAAGGAGATCAAGACCTTGATAAACCATGCTACAAGAAGTACAAGGAGAAAAAGAAAACCAGTACATTCATACACCTTAAGGACTTGCCCCCTACCAAAGCTGCCATGTCCAGGCATTCAGAAAGAGTGTATTGTCAGGTTCAGGAATAGACAGAAAACGACGTAGATCCTGCTGACTGGGGATGGAAACTAGTTAATGGTCAATATGAGCCCATACCTACAGATATGCCTGTGGGACCTCCAGAACTGCTCAAATCAGTCAAATTACACAACATCTGATTGTGCTGGGGCCAAGTGTACATGCAGGAAACATGGCCTTAACTGCTCTCCAATGTGCAAGAGCTGCCAAGGATATGCTTGCCAAAACAGTAAGAATAAAGTGAGAATAAAGAGGATGAGCTTGAATTTAATGACATTTAATTATTTCTATTCTATATTATGCTTCACATCTAAGCAAGGGTTGTACATAATAACAGAATATAGCTACTATAACTTCATATAAGGTATGAACTTGAAAGAAAGAATTTTGAATGAATATATGTTGTATTTTTGCATTTTTGCATTAAAATCGAAGATGGCTGCCATTTGGGTCATTGAATGACAATGGATATTATTTCTAATATGATATGAGATATAATCATTGATAACACAACATATAATGACAGTTCTGATATAAAATACAGTGTAAATCAAAGTTGTGGTTAATCTTAAATATTTACTGATTTAGCGGAATTACTGCCCGATCATGCTTAAAACACACAGTGTGTTCATATGACTGTAGATTTTTTAACTGAAATGGAATAATTAAGAGTGTCTACACATATTAAAAGTTTTCTAAGTGGATTGTGTTCAGAAAAAATCCATATTAGAAACGATACATTCATTTTCACCTCAAAAATCGAAAAATTTCAACTTTCGGGTGGCCGCCATTTTGGATTTTGGGCATCTCTGGTCTCAATAAAGAATGAAGCTCATCAATAGGTTCTTGGGCACTCAAAACAGAAAGATTGATGCCTTCAATTAAATATTATGAAAATTATAGCTGATATATATAGAATTTCTCCATTTCCCACCAAAATCCAAGATAATCGATCAACAGTTTTTTGGGGAAAAAAATTCTAGAAAATCGAATTCTCATGATAAAAACATAAATTATAACTCAAATGAAAGGTCACTTTATTCCCTACAAACAATTTAATAAGTCCTAGGCTGCTACTATTCGTCATCTATGAAATATTTCCAGTTGATTGTTGATAACAAAATATTTCGAAAAAAACCTTAATTTTTGAGGTATCATATCTCAGTGACTATTAAGGCCAGAGACACATGTTATATATGAAACGAAAGAGTATTAAGTCCTCTAAAGATGGTTCAATATGACCTAAGCTCTAGATCTCATATTCCGGCGGTTATAAAATAAAAAGTGAAAGCGGGTTCCCCTAGTGGCCATTTCGGGAACCTTTGCAGAGGCCCAGGGCACGGGACTTTTTTTTGGTAAATGTCCTCTACCATCCCTACATGATCCAGCAAAAAAATGATTTCTTGCAATTTGTTCCTACCTTTGCCCAAATTTCACTTAGATTGACTGGACTAATGTGAGACATGTGTTCCCGCAACCAACATCATCATTAAACATCCCAAAGATAGAAATGTTCGTACAAATTGTTCTTGTGGAAATAAAACATTCGAGAAATATCATGTTTGCGACTTTTGACTCATTTCCTTTTGTACCATGCTATACTGAAGTCATGCAGAGATACCCATTCCATATACAGCGTGGTGGTTTATCGTTTCCTTTGATCACTAATTCATGATTTAGCCTGACACTTAGTGGACACTTTAATTATTTATTCATTTCCCCTTTGTTGCTAAAAATAGACGTCATAGAAAGCTGCTCTGGAACTATAGAATAGAATAGAATGTATACTGATTAGAGCCTATCAGTAATTCAATTAGATAGAACTGAACGAGAGGTTAGGACTACAAGTGTGATTTTTACTGCCATCAATTTATCATATACCCATTGCTCTGAGAACAAGTGAGTTATGCACAGTGCATATGTCACTAGAGAGTTACATGTGGTAGTCATAGCAACCAATGTGCTTTTTACCAATTACGGCTGAAATTCATCTTCATGACTGAAAAATGTTATCTATCTACATCAATAAAGCATATTTCAGATATATCTATAGAACTTTTTATTTTATAAACATTTTTTACCAGGACTAGATCAGCGCAATGGTGGTCTTCCTCTGGTACCTTTTTCAGGATTGCTGACAAGTGCAGTATGAGGTATAATGTGACCTGAATAAACCTTTAAAAATAGATGTGATAGAGAGCTGCTCACTCTGTGTAGAATTTGGTGCAAGAATGAAAAGCACCTAATGGTTTAAATAGAATACAATTACAATCAACACAAAGGCACAGGTTTAGAGCGTTAGTTTGACACATCAGTCAGTAATGTCATAAAACTTGCTGCACAATAGATACACCCCATGCTCTGGCACAGGATCAATGGGGAATAATAGTGCCACACAACAACATTTCAGGGGCGGATCCCGAGGGGTACACTATTATAGCAAATGGCATGATGGAGGGTTCAAACTGATCGAGACCCATCAGAAATTTAGCATCAGAAACAGAGCGCTATTTGCTATTTATTACACACTGGAATTATCATAATTTAACATAAAAAACTAGATCTAACTTGTTTAGCCTAATCTTTAGCTTGAGATGATGCAATTTGTAAGTAACGTGGATTGAGACGCGCGACCATTAAATTTGTACCATGGAACCACAAACTGACCATGTGTGCAGTTTGAATCAACCAAACTGCACCGTTCACACTGCACCGTTCACACTGCACCGTTCACACTGCACCGTTCACACTGCACCGTTCACACTGCACCGTTCACACTGCACCTTTCATACTGCACCGTTCAGACTGCACCGTTCAGACTGCACCTTTCATACTGCACCTTTCAGACTGCACCTTTCAGACTGCACCGTTCACACTGCACCGTTCACACTGCACCGTTCACACTGCACCGTTCACACTGCACCGTTCACACTGCACCGTTCACACTGCACCGTTCACACTGCACCGTTCACACTGCACCGTTCACACTGCACCGTTCACACTGCACCGTTCACACTGCACCGTTCACACTGCACCGTTCACACTGCACCGTTCACACTGCACCGTTCACACCGCACCGTTCACACCGCACCGTTCACACCGCACCGTTCACACCGCACCGTTCACACCGCACCGTTCACACTGCACCGTTCACACTGCACCGTTCACACTGCACCGTTCAGACAGCAATTAGCCTCAATTTCATGAAAAATATTAGTAGATGTTTTTTCTGATTTCTGTTTTCATAAAGAAATGGTTCTTCATCAGAAATTAAAAGTGGCTTGATGAATTACTGTAATCGCATTTAATGTGAATTTAATGCCTGAATAAGAATGATTTGAAACAATCTATCAACCATTTTACCTGAGTACGCATGCGCATGTGATGATCGACTGTGGGCAAGGATTGATGGATTCATTAGAGCAGGGTTTTATAGTCAGTATTATCTCTGGCTGTGAATAATGGCTGCATTTTGCTGCCAACCATTCTGACAAGGTTCTACAATCTTAGGACAGACCACTTCTTCTATGTAAAGCTTCCAGTGGGCCCTTGTTGCCCTCTTACATGGCAATGCCTGCCCTGTTAGAATACTCCGATGCTGTACCCCATCCATATTAATTAGTCCAAGTAGAATTGTTTCAAATGTAGCACTTTTTACCCCCTAAGTCTACTCCCCTATAGTATTAGATAGACACAGCAGTGGGCGGAAGACCATGGATATTTCTCACCGAATATACTACCGTGAACCCATATCTCAATGACCTCAACTGTATTATAAGTGACAGTGTACAGTGTACTAGCCTTATTGTAATATAGTTGTATTGTCTGATGATTGCTGTATAAACATACTAAATAAAGAAATCAAGGTTCTACCACCATTCTGACAGTGTTCTACAACCATTGGCCTGTTATTCACCTCCATTCCCGACTGTAGTGACAAAGCTTACATAATATTGTGTGATGTGTTGCAGAAAAATGAGTCATTAGTCTTTAAAATGATATTGAAGAAATGCGGGTCATTCTTCGTAATAATTCAGGGTCAGTAGTTGGGCGAGAAATTAATCAACGCAACACACAGAGATGTATGCTTCAAATCAGTACCAGCCTCGGAAGAGACCGATTTCCATCTTTCCTTTATTTTTATACTAGACAGATTAGGACGAAATACACTGGTCCTGCGCTGATTGGCTTTGGTCTCGTTGGTCCAATTAATTGACAGGTTAGATTAGAGATCCAATCAGCCACAGGATAACAATGACAGACACTTATTAAAACGAGGCTCAGAGTGACCACTGCCACTCTGACCAATCTCTTTGGGTGGTGACCAGGTCACGGGGTCATCTCCCCTCCCCTCTCCCTCCCACTCTTTAATCAGTATTCCCTCCCCTCCCTTGACCTGGCGGTCAGCCCCTCCCCTCCTTTCCCACGTGATTGACTTTGAGATAACGGTCAGACCTGGACCTCACCTGTACCTTTGGACTTTGGGATGATAAGAAATCCGCGAGCGTTGTGGCGGTAAGAAAGTGTGGGTAGCCTTCTGGCCGGTAGGGGCGCGACGAATGTCTGGCTGAATGAGACAACTTTAACTTAAAATTAGACAATTTGGGCTTGTCAATTTTACATACGTCCCAATCTCATTTGGTTCGGAGAACTGTGTACAACATAGTTCTCCGAACCACTCTAGGAGCAGACAACACATCGACGCAACCCTCATTTTAGTTTCCGGCCGACAACCCCCGAGCAACCCCGAGTATCACCGAGCGGCGACCCCCTTGGCTGACCGAGTTCTGCCGAACCGGAACCCCCGACCTAGAACCATAAGTGGGCATCACTTTTCTTCCACTCACGAATCCATTGCCATCCCCAGTCAAATTCTACCCTCTTGCTTCATTAGATTTGGGAGTTTTGATGCCCGATATCTAATTCCACATGAGAGACCTTTATTTACGTTGGGGCACCTCGATCCAGTATTTTTATCTACGGGATTTTTAACCTTTGGCCCGCCGGACGAATTCACAGCGGCCATCCCTATGTGGATCGAGGCTCCCTTTCTCCCGTAAGTACATACATGTTTATACAATTGAAAAATGCAAAAATAGGACAATCTAGAGAAGTACAGAGAAAGAAATCACTCCCCTAAATCAAAATAATAGCTAAAGATTTTACAATGCCTTAGCGTAAAATTATTACTGAGGTACGGCGAACCCGCCTCGGATAATTTGTAAACACAGTCTCTTAAGAGTTTTCACTAGGTGGCGTATTACCGCACTGTCTTTTGAGTTTAATGTATTGTTCATCAATATCTCGGCTTTGCTGGTCTATGGGTTCTCCCCGTAGAAACGTCTCAGGCATTTTCACGCAGTCTTTGAATATTGCCTTATACTTTTACTCGTTCTTGGGCTGCCTATCACTACTTAACGTCCGTAAGGTGGCAGCATGTATCTTATACACTTTCTAGGTACCTGTCGCCGTGAACATCCTCAAGGTGGCGACACTGGTACATACTTATACATTTCCTTTGGGAGCCTGGCTCCTCTGGTCTAGAAGACTGACAAGATTCTTTTATATTTTCAGCCCTTCTCTCGACCCAAAAATGGCCCGCTGAGGTGTGCACATCGGTCTAGTGACTACCGACCGTTCCTAGGCTGGTCTCCGTGGTATCACTACTCCATCAACAACGTGACAACCTCCCATTTTTGCTTCACCCTACTTTCAGAGAACGGGTCCTTCATCGTCCTCTCTCAAGTGGTGGCTTATTCCTTCACATAACAGCTAGCTTTCTCACCCTAACTTGAGCAGAAGAGTGCGTCCCACTGCAAGCTAACACCGGGCGTACTTACTAGGTAGGAATTGGTGACTAGACCAATTAATTAAATTCTACGAAAGGGGTGAGGACTTTGTCCACAGTCCAGCACTAGGCCTGCTTTAGAGTAAACTAAACAGCTTTCGTGACAACACCTCCTTTGTAATTATTACCATTAGATTCCAATTAAATTAGCACTACAAAACATTTTAAAATCAGAATCTGCTCACATTTGCACTTAAGACTAACATTATATCGGCTTAATTTTATCTCACACCACATATTCATCTGAGTCGTTGTTTTAACACACTACTCCACGGGGTACTGCAGATCTTTGCTTCATATCCATCGATCGAGGGGGTTTTGGGGGTGTATTCTGTCTAAAGGAGGATAAGGGGTCAGTTTGGAGGGGTTGGGTCTCCGGGTTTTCGAGATCGTCAGTACCGCCAAGGGACTGGGGTTCAGAATCTTGCAGTGGAATCTCTTCAGCGGGTTGCTGTTGGGATGGGTATAAATTAGAAAAGACATTGGGGAAGGAGGGAAGAGGGGCAGAAGGTTTACTGGGTAGTCTATCTAGACTCTGGTTAGGACGTTTACCTAAGAGAGGGAGGCAAGAGCCGTCTCTCTTCCTCTTCACATACACCACCACTCCTATCAATCCAATCACGATTGCTAGGGTGAGCATGAGGGTCGCGAATCCCCATGTGGTGGATGCGGAGAAGGAAAAAGGTTGCACCGTAGGAGGAAGGGGAATATCGGTCAGAGAAATTAGGGGGACGTCGATTCTGCTGTTGAACTGGAGTTGTTGCTTCAGCTCAGGATAGTCTTCGAACTTTCTATAGGTTAAGTTGAGAGAGGGTAGGGACAGGGCTTTGGGGGGTGGAATTCTGATCGTGGAATTATGTTGCTCGATGCTGCGCACCCTCCAATCTTCACTATATAAGACGCAGCCACTGTTTACTGTGACCCGTGTGTGTTTGGTAAAAACATTTCTTATAGGTTTCTTACTGATACACCTTAATACAGTCTCGACTGGAAAGTATACTGCAAGGATAACCGATGACAGTTGTTCAAAATCTCTGAATATTTCGTTACTGACATTGCCACGCTTCTTAATCTCTATCTGACACTTTACTGGACCTTTGCCTAAAATTATTTCTGTTTCACATGTTGGTTTTAGGTTCTCCAACGCAGAGGAACATACAGCTGGGCTGTATCCCATGCAGTGGTTAGGAACAAAAGAGGCACCACTAGAGACACTGTCCATCGCTAATTCAGCGATGCCCTTGATGATTTTGAGGTAGGATGGCCCATAAGGGGTAGGAAAATACCTTAGTTTATAGTGTAAATACTTAGTAGCCGAAACTGCAGGGATGACCACCTGATAAACTAATTGCTCGTCTGACTCAGATATGATTTGAACTTGTACACTTCTGTAGTACCAACGAACATCGTCTATTGGTTGGTGTCCCCTCTCACTCAATTGGTGAAGAATTTCATTTAAATGTACTTCAGGTAATATTTCATCAGTCAAGTACCCGTGCTCTAGGTGTGTTCTCTGGCGATGGAATAAATCAATTTGCCTATAATATACCAGCATAATGCGGTCAACTTGGCTTAGGGCCTGATCAACCTCTCTTCTCATATGCATACGATGAATATCTCTAGAAAAACCATTTAAATGATGAACAATTTCAGATACCTGGTCAGTCAGATTTTGGCTTATCTCTTGCAGGTTTTGGATGTCGACTCGATTCTCTCGTAGGAACAGACGGGTCTGGTTTACCACAGAAACCATCTCTGACTGGAAGTGAGACATCACACTGAGGCCTGCCTGCGATGCCTCCACTGCCGCTCGGAGCTCGTCGATCTGGTCTGTGGTAGCTGTACCGAAGAGAGATCGGCTGATCATTCCTACCACTCCTAGCAGAGCTCGCTTCGTGCGAACTGGTGGAGTGGGTAGATGATCCTTGATGAATTGAACATGAAGCCGCCATGTTCTGAGGTCGGTGATTCCTACCACTTGCTGCTCGTGTAGTCCTTCCATCTTAGCTTCAAGGATGTGGAGCCACGACTCCATAGGCGGAGGAGCAGGGGGCTGGAGGAACATTAATGCAGTCCATGTTGCTGTGAGGGCCCTTACCTCCCCAGCCGAGTATACCAGCACACCTTCTTCCTCGAAGATGTCTGCTTGGCTGCAAATGAGGTAACAGGTGAGCAACAGTAACCCCTTAGTCACTGTCCCCACCGCCATCTTGTGCATCTGGTGCTGAGGTTGCCTGCGTGTCCGGTACTTGGTCAGTAGAAGCTGATGTTCTTTTTGCTCTCTTTCCAGGTTTAGGCTCGCTCTCCTTCAGTGGACTAGGCTCTCTAGGGCTAGCAGGCACTCTCCGCTTGGCATGGAAACGCCTATGTAAATGACGCTGAGGATTGTCTGGTGGGAGCACAATCCGCGGAGCTGCTATCAAGGCCCTTGTCTGAGACCTGGTGCGTATCTGAGGAGGTGGTAGAGGAGTACTTGGAGTCCTAGGTGTTGCTCTTCCAGTTGGGTTAACTGGAGTCTCTTCTATGTTTGCAGGAGTCCTGTACCTCATCTGAGGTGGTGTGAACGGTGCTGGAGCCGGTGGTGGAATGACCAAGGCTTGGTTCTGGTCAGCATTATAAGGAGGACGACGGGGCGGATCCGGAACCTCTGGTTGGTCCACGTCACTACCCATATCTTCGTCGGCTGAATAGAATTCTTCCTCGACTTCCGGTACCATTTCCACGTCCGCAGCGCCACCTACAGCTGGATCTTCCACCTGGAGATAGACTTGATTCACAGGTGGAAGCAAAGGTTCATGTATTAAAGCATTGGGGTCAACATTTAGATTTTGCCCAGGAGGTTCAGGGGGGAGTGGCCTCGCTGCCCGAGCCCGTATTCTCGCCCGATTGCGCCTGCCTTGGCCTGCCCTGTTTTGCCTATTCCTAACTGTATCCCAAGCAATATCCCCAGATACCAATTTTATTCTCTCCCGATTTATTAGTTTTCTCTGACCTTGTGGGTCTCTTACGATCACTACAGCTCCCCTTACACCTAGGACTGTATACCCATGATCCCATCTAGGATCTAGGGGCGCTCTGGCGCCTGCTAATACAACTACTGAGTCACCTACACGTAAGTCACCAGCATTTGCCCGAGCTCTAAGCCTCTCATAATTATACTTACGGCTGGCTTCAGTATTTTCTGCAGCCACCCGGAAAGCATCTGTGAGGGCTTGTAATCGTTCACTTAACACTTGGGGTTCTGTACCATCCGGCCCAGGGAAGATCTTAACAAAGGGGACCGGGGGTTGACGACCAAAGGTGAGAAAATAGGGAGTGAAATTCGTGACTGAAGAGGTGGAGACTCTATGGGCCCAAAGTGTGGGTCCGAGTTGATTCTCCCACTCTGCTGGTCGCGCATTGATGAATTTTTTTAGGATATTCTTAAAGCTTTTGTTAAACCTCTCCGTCTTACCGTTAGTTTGGGGGTGCCAGCCAGAAGTATGTCTGACTTGCGTCCCAATGGATCTTAAATAACCTTCGACTTGTTGATTCATGAATTCTAGACCCCTGTCAGTAATGATTACCTCTGGGGGCCCGTACCGGGGTACATATTCATTTGCCAGATAGTCAGCTATATTTTTCCCAGTTTTTCTATCAATAGGTTTAACTTCCGCCCATCCACTACAATGATCAATTACAACTATAATATAACGATTCCCATTGTCTGAAACAGGAAAAGGACCACATAAATCCATTCCCACTATCTGACCTGGGTACCTTGCTATAGGCATAGCTGTGGGAGCAACCTTATCTTGACCTGCACGATTTACTGCACACTTATCACAATTACTCAACACACGGAGGGTATCTTTCCTCATAGTAGGCCACTTGTAGGCCTCTAATATCCTATCAAGGGTTTTTCTCATTCCCTGATGGCCCACTTCAGTGTGTGCTCTTCTTATCACTCTGTAACGAGCTGATTGCGGCAACACCAATCTAGGATAAGCTGGTTTATTGGGTGGGGACATGATTGTAAACAATAATCCGTTGATTAGTGTGTAATCGTCCACCTCCTCTAGGCCCAACTGATACTCAGCCATCTGTTGCTGCTCTGTTCTGACTTGTTCTCGCTCAAGCTGATCAAACTCCCAGGGGATTTCCTCTGTTTCCTCGAGGGCACCTACTTCAAAATTACTGAGAGCGTTCCCCTCCCCCTGGTCATAAGTTTCATGAGTCTTTATGCGAGATAACATATCAGCCCGTACATTGTTCTTACCTTGTCTATATTCGATGGGGGCACCGTATTCTGCTATTAAAACAGCCCAACGCTGAATTTTTGTATTTTTAACCTCACCAAGAAAGAGCGATTTGAGGGGTTTATGGTCAGTATAGATGGTAAAATCACTGCCATATAGATATGGTCTAAGTTTAGTTAGAGCATAAATAATGGCAAAAGCCTCCTTTTCTATAGTCGCCCATTTGAGTTGGGGACCTGAGAGTTGTTTTGAAATATACTGAACTGGTCTTTCCACTCCATTCTCGTCAGACTGGACGAGTATGGATCCCACTGCGTACTGACAGGCATCTGTATAGAGCTTATAAGCTTTTCCAGGTTGTGGATGAGCCATGATTTGGTCTGAAGTAAGAACGTCTTTTAATGTTTCGAACGCTTCTTGTTGTTCAGGACCCCATTTAAATCTAGCATGTTTCTTTGTTAACGCCACCAAAGGTGTTACAATTCTTGCATAGTCAGGAATACACTGACGATAATATCCACAACAACCTAGAAAAGATCTAATGGCGGACACACTGTCAGGCGGGAGCATTTCTCGAATGGCTTTGACTTTGTCCGGATGGGAATTTATCCCTTGTTTAGACACCTGAAAGCCCAGAAGATCAACCTTGTCTTGAAAGAATTTACATTTACTCTTTTTGATGGTAATACCATGTTCGGATAAAGTGTCAAAAATGATTTTGAGATGTTTTTCGTGCTCCTCCCGTGTTTTAGAATAAATCACCAGGTCATCGATGAATATACCAAGAAATTTCCCAATATATTCGGCGAATATCCGGTTCATTGCCCTTTGAAACACAGCCGGGGCATTAGTTAATCCGAAAGGCATTCTACGCCATTGAAATAAACCTCTATGGCAGACAAAGGCCGTTTTCTCTATGCTTTCAGGGTGCATTTGGACTTGCCAATACCCAGATTTGAGGTCTAGAGTGGAAAAGATCGCTGCTCCTGTTAGACTATCAAAGATATCTTGTATATTTGGTAGGGGGTGGGCATCTTTCTTGGTGACAGAATTTAATTTTCTAAAATCTGAACAGAACCTGGTTTCCCCATCTTTCTTAGGTACTAAAGTTATGGGACTAGCCCATGGTGACGAGCTTGGTTCAATCACACCTAACTCAAGCATTTCGTCAATCTCCTTATCTACTATCAGCTTTTTGTTTAAGGGAAGGCGATAAGGTCTCTGATTAATAGGGCGGGCATTCCCCGTGTCAATCTCCATGTATACATCTCTTACTATGCCTAATTTACCATTTTTGCCAAAAACTTCTGGGTATCTTTCTTCCCAGATTTCTTCCTCTGTTTTGAGGGAAGCAAATTCAGAATCTATTTCTTCTTCTACCGTTTGACTTTTATATTCTCTACCTCCTAGACGTATGATTCTTTTTCTGTGCCAGATTACTGAATCCAAAATGTCCAGAGCATCGTCCCCTAGTAGGAGATCGTGTTGGAGGTTTTTAACAACGTATACAGGAAGATGACTACCCCCAGCCTTAATTATCGCCCTGCCTTCTGACTGCAAAGCGTGACCACTCAGTGACCGTAATTGTTCACCTTGTTCCAAAATTAACGGTCGGTGGTTTACCTTATTGAAATGTTTCCACAAATCATACTTAACTAAACTTCTAGTGGCGCCGGTGTCGATAAGTGCTTGTGCTTTCCTTCCCGCCACAGGAAGGGCCACACGAAACCGCTTATCCGGCGAATTTATTCCCCCGAAGGGAGAACAAAGGGGTTTGTGGGAACTCTGGGAGTCAATGCTTGTATAGCCGCTATAACGGGTTGCATTTTGTTATCCATTACTTCTTCCATGTCTGGCCGTACAGCCGCTCTCATTTGTGCGAATCGAGTAGGGCATTCTCTAGCAAAATGTCCCTCTAATCCACATTCATAGCAAGTATTCTTACCTCTAAACCTTTTTCCCCCCTTCTGTGCCCCTCCCTTCCTTTTCTGACCCTGTTGTGACTCTACCTGATTAGAATTGGCAACCGGGGCAGGGTTTGGAGCGCTATAAGGCGGAAATGCAGGCAAATAGGATGGTTGCACAAAGGGAAACTGAGTCTGGTTCTGAACTGGTGGTGCATGAACTGTTACCGATGAAGGTTGAGATCTTTCCCTCCCTAAGAGTTCTACCATATTTCTTAATGTTTTTAATTCGTCCATCACAGCTTTTGTTTCAATATTGGTCTCCCCAGTAGGGGTCGGTGGAGTCAGAGTTTGGGTTGGCGTCCGAAGTTTTGGGAGTAAGGCGCCTATTTCCATAGGTTCCTCTCTCCTTTCACCTCTAGCTGGAGCATCGGCTAACGTATGGGTATACGCTGCCGTTGTCGCCAGGTCAATTGCTTCCCCCAAAGTCTCTGGTCTTGTTGAGAATACCTCGCACCGTACCTGTCTATCGGTGAGCCCACGTATAAAATCTCGAGCTAATTGTGACTGAATTACAGGCAAGGCCAAAATGCCTGGTTCATAAGCCCTCATAGCTGTTTCCAGGTATTTACGGCCATAAATTCGTATGTCTTCGTATGGGAGTTGATGGATCCCCTTCAACTTCTCTCTAAGTTGAGTGGTCTCCTCTTCTCCCATAAACAAGCGAATTATTTCCTGTTTTACACCCTCCCATGTGCGTTCATCTCCCCGTGCTTCTACATAAGATTCGATGGAACGTGCTAATGATCCCTGCGCTAACAATATAACTGCTTCTATGGCTATGTTATCATGTGCCCCTACTGTGATTCTAACTCTGTCCAACCCCTCCAACCACTCTCTGAGTGATTCTTTGTTGGTCCCATCGTTAGGACCCAGCAAGGTTGCATGTCTCTCCATACGCCTTCTAACTACTTCTATTGACGCATAGTGTGCTTTACGATCAGCATCATTGAGTGCATTTACCTCTTCGGCGGTGATATCCCAGTTAATGGGTGTTGCCAACGCCATTTTGGAGGTACTTGAATTAGCTGATTATGTGTAAAGATGAATTACTATTACCTGCTTGATTTGGAATATTCTATTTCTATATAGAGAATTTGGAATATTAATTTTTGCCTAGATCCAACGTAACAATTTTTGTGCAGGTATTTCCAAAAACAAAAATTTTGATCTCTTTAGTCCCTATTCTTACTCATTACATTTTATCCCAATGGTAAGACATAGTTTCTAGCTGTTCACTGCTGAACTGAATCACACTTTCAGAGGTGCCTACGCAGTCGTTCCAATCCTCAGGTTCTGCGATCGGTGGATAACCATCATTGAATATCTCCTCTAGGAAAATATCCTCAGCTTCGAGGTATTGTGGGAACTCTTCCACATACTCAATTCTTTCCGCCGGTGGCATGTCTAAAATACTATCTCTACAGGATAAAGTAAGATAATACTTGTGTGATCAGCTAATGCACCTTCCAATAAAAGCCCAGCTCAGAGTCCCAAACATACAACACCCATAAATACAATGGCAGTTTTGAAAAAGGCACACTCACCTGACTCCTTTTGCTTGCTTCTAAGGTCGGATACCGATCTGACCAACTAACTAGCCCCTAATCATGGTCGCCAATGAAGAAATGCGGGTCATTCTTCGTAATAATTCAGGGTCAGTAGTTGGGCGAGAAATTAATCAACGCAACACACAGAGATGTATGCTTCAAATCAGTACCAGCCTCGGAAGAGACCGATTTCCATCTTTCCTTTATTTTTATACTAGACAGATTAGGACGAAATACACTGGTCCTGCGCTGATTGGCTTTGGTCTCGTTGGTCCAATTAATTGACAGGTTAGATTAGAGATCCAATCAGCCACAGGATAACAATGACAGACACTTATTAAAACGAGGCTCAGAGTGACCACTGCCACTCTGACCAATCTCTTTGGGTGGTGACCAGGTCACGGGGTCATCTCCCCTCCCCTCTCCCTCCCACTCTTTAATCAGTATTCCCTCCCCTCCCTTGACCTGGCGGTCAGCCCCTCCCCTCCTTTCCCACGTGATTGACTTTGAGATAACGGTCAGACCTGGACCTCACCTGTACCTTTGGACTTTGGGATGATAAGAAATCCGCGAGCGTTGTGGCGGTAAGAAAGTGTGGGTAGCCTTCTGGCCGGTAGGGGCGCGACGAATGTCTGGCTGAATGAGACAACTTTAACTTAAAATTAGACAATTTGGGCTTGTCAATTTTACAATATAATTATTGGCTGGGATATGCTGAATACTAATGCACTTGTATTTCCCTATCGGAGAACTAGTGCACCATTAAGTTTCATATGGCCTCCAATATTATTAATCTTTTGAAAATATTCGCATTAATTTTATATTCATGAACACATCTACTTCACCTGTTGTTTTGTATGATGGGAAATCTAGGATTTACGACCACCTAGCAACACATGATTCCATTCTTGACTCTTGGTAAATTTAGAATTGAGACTTATTGGGGTGACATTTACAACCAGTTTAAATTAGTTTTATGTCATGTTCCATTTTATCAACGTTTTCATCTCCTTGTGAGTCGGGGGTAAATAAATGTACAATTTGCCTTCAGTATTTCTCTACAATAATCTGAATTTAAGATAAAAAAAAAAGAGGTACAGATTACAGTTCAACGTAACCAAATACACACATATCAGCTATACCTATTTATTCTGTTTCAGCCTAATCTTATTTACTATAATGTGTCGAGCTGCTGATTGGACATTTTCTGATGCACTATGATCAAATATGATTTAAACTCTGACAAATATTCCAAGCATCACCGATGAATTAGGATCCGGATAAACCCTACGTACCCAAGAGTTGGCCTTGTATAGAAATGGCCTATAGATATTCCCGTTGCCTAAATCAATAAATGTGCAATATTTAATGCGTCTCAATGCTATTCATATGTAATACGGTTTTTTCTCTTGTATTTCCAGGGCTATTGTGTACGTGACGTTACTGTCGGCCGTGCCAGTTGTTGTTCTAGCAGGTAAGCTTTGTTTTGTTAGAAGCTTGTAGAAGCGTGAGTTAAAGAAGTGGTGAGACTTGATGCTTTATATACCGAGAACCTTTTCTTATTCCGCTCTGCCTCGTATGTCCGTGCCTCTAGCAATAGGGAGATTTAGCAACCACAACGCTAACGCTAACGCTGATGTAAACGCTAGTTTCTCACGATAGGGTGGGTTTTCAGAGGGCAAAAAAACATACAATTTCATGAAGGTGAGTAGTGTGTTACACCTGAATCCTTCGGAAAACACCTCCCGCTCATTTGTACATAAAAATGAAATGACAATTGACCATCATTTTAGCATGAAATAGACATACGTTGGGAACGTATTTACACACCTCTTAGCGTAATTGACGTCCGTATCTCAGGTAGCATGCTAAGAATAGCACACCTAGTGATGACGTAGTGCTCATAAAACATATGTTAACGTTAGTGTTAGCGTTAGCGTTGTGGTTGCTAAATCAGCCTATTGTATTTAGACGTCCTTAGCGGAGACGCATATAATTATGAACCTTTGCTTGTTTATTCTGTATTAAGTATTATAACATATTTAAATTAAAATATGGAATGAAGGCAACTCAACTAAAACAATCATGGGAAAACATGGGAAAACAATCATGGGAACGATAATTCATATTCAAGACAGAAATGAGGTTTGAAATACAGTTCAGCATAAACAAACAGATTGTTTGAGTCAAGGCTATATCAAATATATCCAGATACACCTAATATTGGTCATTTTTAGTCTAATGTAGCAGACTAAATGTGTAGATCTGCCAAATCTGATCAAATGCTTGTTACATTGTCTCTTAGTATTTCAGAAAATGTACAATTCACCTTCACCAATCCTCTCAATTAACCCTAATTTAAGACAGAAATAAGCTTCAAAATGCAGTTTAACATAACAGAACTGATACTTTAAACCAATGCGATACTAAACATACTCAGATATACCCAGTATTCATCATTTTTCAGCATAATTTAGCAGAAGTTCCTAAATATTTAGAGCTGCCGATTGCACTTTTTCTGAAAATCTGACCCATATAGTTGGCAATGCAGCGTTTCTATATTGCCAAAGTTATTACGTGTAGTTCTAAACTAAATTTACATATACCCGAATGTAATTGTGAATAATCCAAGACAAATTAAGGAGGCAAATAATATGTTTAATGATAATAATATCTTTATTAACGAGAAATTATCTTTCGAATGGATATAAACTAACTGTTATACAAAATATTACTTGTTTATAAAAAAAAATTCAACAGTTGTAGTAACTTCAATATGCCAAAGGAAACCTGGGAAGAAGAACCTTGCTGACAGGCAAAACCCTTTTTCTCTGTAATCTGTATTTTATGTGCCAAAAAAAGAAATAAAAATACTTATATGTGATCTGTTTTAGGAAAATGAGTCATAAGTCGCAAAATATAGATTTTGAGATATCACCATATTTGAAAAGAGGAGATCAAGCTGATTCCAATGATAGTAAACATGAAGGGCATTTAAGAAGTATTTCTTTATCTTATGTTTGATATTTTTATTTTGAAAAAAAAGTTTGCAATGTTTCTGGATGGGTAATTACCAGTAAAGTAACTAAATATACTCCATACGAAGGCTTTCAAACCGCAAGGATATATTTAATACAATGTCCTGAAATTTGTTACATGGATTCATATTACTATAAGTGCTACTCCCTACCAAAATCAGAACATTTCAATAAAGAGATCTTGTGAAAAAACACTATGAAAAATATCAATTTTGCGACTTGTGACTCATTTTCCTGAAACACATCACATATATATAAATAAACAACTGTTATAATCTGGCCATCAGGTGTTGAAGGTAAGACTCAATCAACTCCTCTCCTTCCTGACGATCAATGCACCAAGAATTATTAATAATATTTGGCAAAACTTTCCTGAAACCCACCAACATTTCCTTGCCTCATTGCAGCATATTTCAGGTTACAATACGAGCCTAATCAATCAGTGTTGATTTCCTCTCTGAAAGTGTTCAATTCTTTTACGCCAATCAGCTACATTGCTCTCAGATTACAGAGTGTGCCCTAACAACCACATGTATGTGATGTGTCACAGAGAAATGAGCTACAAGTCGCAAATAAAATGGATTTCGAGATATAATCATATTTAAAAAGATGAGATTAAGTGGCGTCCAATGATGGTAACATTTAGGAAATCTAAAAAGTATTTCTACATTTTATGTTTGAAAGAAAAGTGACCAATTGCCTTAATATAACCCATATGGTGACCTTTGAAACACAATATTAATACACTATTTTGAAATTTGGCGATCAATTTATCCACTAAAGCGCTAATTACACCCAAGATGAAAATAGTCCTACGAAGAGATTCTGTGAATAAAACACCTTGAAAAATATTACTTTTGCGACTTAAGACTCATTTTCTTTTTATAACACTTCACATTGATGAAACAACACATGAAGACACTAACCTCAGATCACCATAACAGCTTTGGTTTCATGCCATGTCAACATAACTATTTCGCGAGCTTTGCGAAAATGTTCCTGAGTGGTTAACCATCCGTGTGAAGATTTTGTGTTTCCTGCTTTTCTGTTTATCTTGAAAATATTGGGAAGTAATTATTATTATTACCCGTTTTCGCCTCCTCCCACTTTTTACGCTGCCTCTCGGTTCTCAACGAGTGAATTTAATTCCATAATTTTGTTGTTGTTGTTTAAACATATTTTATTTCGAGAGACAAATTCCATACAGATTATGGTACGTTTCATGTTCACGAAAATCCACATGCAACAAAAAGATAATATATATTATTCTACGCTACCACAATGCTCTATATTTTAAGTAATATTTGATAATACAATTTTCATTACATTATAACACCATATTATTGTGAGTTTTTGGCCGTCATTAAAAACAAATATACAATCTATCCGCATGGTTAAAACAATGAGGTACTTAGTCTTTACCAGTTGGTTGATATATATCCGATATAGATGGCCGTTTACATATTAGCACTTTTAGTGCAATGACATTTCTGTTCTATTCACAATAAACAATGACAAGACTCCGTCACTAATCAGTTTGTACATTCTTCAAGAAGGACAGTTTGTTTATTCCATAATATCATTCAGAATTCAGGAAGTAAAGTAACTGTTTTTCATTCAGGTTTTCTAAGAACATTTTAATGATTAATTGATTAATGTCAATTGTTAACTATTAGTTTCCAGGGTAGCAGTTCTCGAGTAGGTAGTTTTCCTTGATAATAGGTTTCCGGGATGCCTGGATGATAATAATTGCGATGTGTTACAGAGAAATGAGTCACAAGTCGCAAAATTGATATTTTTCAAACTATTTTATTGACAAGATATCTTCGTGGGAATGTTGTCATTTTTGGGGTATGTCCCGCTTTAAGTCATATCAATAGATGTACCAAATTCCAAGACTGTGTATCAAATATATTCATGCATTTCTATGCATCCTTTGGAGTACATTTAGCTACTTTACTAGTAATTGTCCACCCAGAGGATATTGCCACATTTTAGTTTCACAAATAAAAATATCAAACTTAAAATATTGAAATACTAATATTATTTGCTATCCTAGTGTTTACTATCATTAGAATCGGTTTGATCTCATCTTTACAAATATGATGATATCTCAAAATCCATTTTTGGTGACTTGTGACTCATTTCCATGTAACAAATCACAATTATAGGAGTGTGTACAAGTGACATAGTAAGGTCCATTTTTTTTTATTATTCAACATTTTTATACAGCAAGACATGACTATTTGTCAAGACCAAAGCTCACAGCATCTTTAATGATATTCTGCCTGGCGCTGTGTCTAGTGTGGTTTTAACTAACTAGGTGCATGGCTATATATATATATAATGTAATTAAAAATAGGAACTAATAACATCGAAATGATAGTATCTATCAACATATATACATATGGTACACTAGGTGTCTGGTTTTATGTTTTCTTGTATGGTGTGCTGTTGTTGTGTGTGTGGTTAGTATGTTAGTAGTATAGGGAAAGCTATGATTGTCCCTGGAACTACAATTTGGCATTTCGATTATAATAATTCGCTCCCAACCCTAACAAGAAGCACTTTTTTTTTTGCATATATATGTGATGTGTTAAAGGAAAATGAGTCACAAGTAGCAAAAAATGGATTTTTAGATATCATTATTTGAAAAGACGATTCAATGTCTTAGAATTTAGTACATGGATTAATATGCCTTAACGTGCCAAGCCCCTAAAGATGAGAACATTCCTACATAGAGATCTTGTGAATAAATCACATTGGAGAATATCTTTTTTACAACTTGTGACTTGTGACTCATTTTCCTATATCACATCACATTTGTATATCGATAAAGTAAGAAATGACTGTGCTCTATGGTGCACCTCAGCTAGCCTGACCCTGCCCCGCCTGCAGGCCCTATTGGGTCAGATTTTCAAAAATGTAAAATTCGCCTTCGCCAATCCTCTCAAATAACCCAAATTTAATTCAAAAATGAGCTTCAAAATACAGTTTAACTTAACAGAACTGATACTTTAAATCAATGCGATACCAAATATACTCAGATACCCGGTATTCTTCATTTTTCAGCCTAATTTAAGAGAATTTACTAAATGTGTAGAGCTGCTAATTGTACATTTTCTGAAAATCTGACCCTATTATTGCTGAGTGGTACAGACTGGTCCCCGGGAGAAATAGTTGCAAACACCTCGCAAACATGTGCAGATGTTGCGCGGTGAGACACGTGGGTCAGATTTTCAGAAAATGTACAATTGGCAGCTCTACTTATTTAGTAATTTCTACTAAATTCTGCTAAAAAAAATGATAACTTTTGGGTATATATCTGAGTATATTTGGTATCACATTGATTTAAAGTATAAGTTCTGTTCTGTCAGACTGCATTTTGAAGCACATTTTTGTCTTAAATGTGGGTTAATTAAGAGGATTGGTGAAGGCGAATTGTACATTTTCTGAAAATCTGACCCATGTACATTTCTCATGTAAGTAGTATAGGGAAAGCTATGCTTGTCCCTGGAGCTACACTACACTCTGGCATTTCGGTTATAATAATTCGCTCCCAACCCTAATAAGAAGCACTTCTTTTCTTGTATATATGTGATGTGTTAAAGGAAAATGAGTCACAAGTAGCAAAAACTAGAATTTGTATTTATCATCATATTTGACTAATTTTCCTGTAACACATCACATATGTATGTATGTATATTGTTTATTTCCGGAAAACAGTACATGAGAAGGTATACATGTATAAAATAATTACACCGGAAATGGGATTAGCCCTCTTCTGTGGCAGCCAGAGGGTCCCTTTTAGACTAGAGTTTTTAAATTATAGTTTAGACTAGAGTCATGTGTATAAAGTAAGAAAGGACTGTGCTCTATGGTGCAGGTCAGCCCGACCCTGCCCAGCCTGCAGGCCCTAATGCTGAGTGGTAGAGACTGGTCCCCGGGAAGGCTGGTATTAGATTATTGGTTATACTCCCCACCACCAGTAATGTATCAATACGTAACGTATTGGTCTAATCTCCCCGCCACCCCTGCTGCCCCCTAGTGCACACACAGTAATCTAGGCAAGCCAGCCAAGATGCAGCCAGAGGTCACGCTCAGGTCAAGGTCACACTCAGGTCAAGGTCACTTAGGTCAAGGCCGTCGAATCTTGGTTTATCAGTTTATGGGATGATATGGTGCGGTCGCCTACACAAGTGTATTAAAATGAATATTTATAGTTTATCTCAACCAAAATGAGATTAATTGTGTGGAAGTAGAGAGTTATAAACCATTATAAATATTACTTGGCCCTTCAGAGTGAATCACAAGTGTGTTAAATGAGTCTTAGATCGCAAAAAAAAACAGATACTGAGATTCCATCGTATTTTAAAAGATGGGATTAGGCTGATTCCAACGATGTTAACCTTTAGTACATCTGCAAAGTACTTTTATATTGTTGTACGATAAAAATGGGGCTCAAAATACAATTCAACATAACCTGAATCAACCTAATGTCTACGATACGTGCCTAAGGATACTTTCTATGAGAGGAACAGTTAGAATTGCATACGCCACAAAGGCAGGCTAATGTAATAAAACGAAATTTGATACATGCCTATAGTATATAATTTATCAATACGTATTAAACCCATTTATTTCAGCCTGTATTAAGTATTAGCCAGTATGGATATTTTTTATATCATATTTCAGCCTGGATATATCTCCAATATTGATATTTAATAAACCATGTTTCAGCCTGGATATATCTTCCAGTATTAATATTTATTAGACCCCTGTGCTGTAGTTGCCTATATCTTCAGCATTGTATGCCACACTTGGTCAAGGTGGTGCATAACATGTAAATTATGCCACCCTTGGCACGTACAACAAGTAGATCCATCAAAAACTGAAACTACTTCTTTCATTTTTATTTTGTATTCATTACAGGGTGTAATAAATATGGAACAAAGCTCGGGTGAAGTCTATACACTTGTTAGTGACCTCAGGAGCGTGGAAGATCCCGGGCTAACACCCTCAAACTTCCTGCACTCCCTTGGTCACTAACAAGTGTACAGACTTCCCCCTTGCTATGTTCCATCTATTTATTAAACCATATTTCAGCCTGGATATATCTCCAGTATTGTATACATGTAGGCTTGAATGAATGCCCATACACTGGTGGACTTGAATGGTATCTGCCACGAAATAATCAATTTAAACATGAACTTATAGCAAATGCTATGGACAGTAGGCTTTGAACAGACACTATAATAATCACTTATTACACTTCTCATACTTCATTTACATATATTTGGGTGATCTAGAAGACCTGGTTACAGATGGTTACAGATGTCCAATTCCTGATTTATTATGATTCAATATGCATGATGATGTGAAATATTGTACATATGATCTAAAATCGGAATAAAAATCTTTATATATAAACCATATTTCCTATTTCAGCCTGGGACTCATTTGCCGACTCCAGCTGTGTTCCAGTGATCACTGAGTGCCTCTCTCGGTGGAAGGCGGTAGACAAGGAGACGAGTGACTTGTCCACAGTGCATGTGCAGGAGGCCTTCTGTACATGTTGGCTGGGGCTGCAGGCAGGTGACTGTAGAGACGCTGCCGGGGAGAACAAGTCAGGGGCGGGGAAGTATGCCACTTGTGCTGCAGGTAAGGACTTCTGTATAGAGGGCAGAGAGAGAACAAGTTAGAGGGGAAGTTAGGGAAGAGGAGGGATAAGGGAATGGGAGAGAGTGGGGAGTGAGGGAGAGTGGGAGGAGAGAGTGGGAGGAGAGAGTGGGGGAGAGTGAGGGGAGTGTGAGGGGAGGAAAAGGAGTGGGGAGAGGGAAGAGGGGAGAGGGACGGGTGTGAGGGGAAAGTAAGGGGAAAAGGGAGGGTAGAGAGTGAGGAGAGAAAGGGGAGAGGGAGGGGAATAAAGGGGATAGGGGGAAGGGATGGGCTAGGAGGGAGAAAGGAGAGGGTGGAGAGGGTGGGGTTGGACAGAGAGGGAGGCGGGTAGGAGAGAGAGTGGTGGGAATGGAGGGGAGAGAGGAGATTGAGAAGGAGAAAGAGAGGAGAGAGGGGGGATGGAGAGAGCAGAGTGAGCAGAGAGTGGGGCGAGCAGAAAGAGAGAGAGAGAATGGGGAGAAAGTATTGAATAAAAGGATCTCGTTTTCTGCACGTAAACTAAATACTATTTTGTTGACTCTAGCTACTTAATGCATGCATACCTTTATACTTATAATTCAGTGTTTATGTACTTATCACATCAACCCTAACTCAATTAGCAACAGATTGATACATGCATGCATTTATGGGTATTTTCTTAATGGATATATTCTAAATTGTAATGTCCTTTTTATAACTTATCTACCTCGAGCAATGTTATTGCATAACTATTCAGATGTTTACATTATTTCTATTTTCAGGGTCAACATGGGGTCAGCAAACATTGGTAGCTCTGGTGGTGGCGCTGCTGGTGTCTGTAGGTAACGTGTTGGTGCCAACATGACCGCTCCACTACTAGCAACACACACACAGGCACCTCATGTACACAGCAGGGAAATAACTCACAAGTCGCACAATTGATATGTTTTAAAGTTATTATTCACAAGATATCTTTGTAGGAATGTTTATATCGTTGGGGTATCTAGTGCTTTGAGTCTTATCAATACATGTACTACATTTCAAGACTGTGTATTAAGTATATTCTTATGTTTCTGAGGTCATTCTAGAATGAAGTATATTTACCAACTTTACTAGTAATTATCCACCCAAAAATATTGTAAACTTTCTTTTCAAACATAAAAATATCGAACATAAAATATAGAAATACTGTTTAGATTTCCTAAATGTTTACCAACATTGGAATCGGCTTGATTTCTACTTTTCAAACATGTTTTTTTTTTTTTTAAAACAGAGTTTTATTATGAGAAACAATTTCACAGCAGTGGTACATTTCATGTTTGCGTAACAGTACTATTATAACCCCAATGGTATATAGAGAATAAATATCAGTTCACTCAGTAGAACAACATGATTACATGGTTCCTCCACATCAATGCAGTATCGTTAGTCAGTAGCATTTAAATATTTTTAAGACCCCTCTCTCAGTTACTTTACCATATAATATGATATTATCTAAACTATCAAATGACTTATGGTCTATTCAGTAAGTACATAGAGGGCTATATATGATGATATCTCAAAATCCATTTTTTGCGACTTGTGACTTATTTTCCTGTCATTGTCCACATCACATTGTGGAATTATTTCTACATTGTAACAACGCCCCCAGGTAGACCAACTCTAAACTAAAGTGGGGGCATTTCTCTAGTCGCGCAAAATCATGTCACGAGAACATCTATTAAACAATCTGTTATTGTTGTTTTAACATTCTGACAACTTGGGCTTCAAATTGTAAAAATGATGATGACATAAATTCAAAGAAGCTGTTGTTGAGGAAGAAATATTAGGTTCCACCCTTGAAATTATGATCACTTTACATCGACATTTAACGAATCCGAAGAGTATTTTCTGCTTCGATATAAGTAGTGTAGAGAGAGTCATTTGTCTCTGTCGGGTACGCTTCGGGTCGAGTGACACCGCCCCCACCCGTTAGGTGGCGCCTCTGCATGGGGGGTGGGGTTAATTCCACCGCCACCCACCAGGTGGCACCTCTGCTTGGTGCTTTAGGTCTCCCCTCCCACTAGGGGCCGCCTCTGCATGGTAGGAGCATGGTAGGAGGGTGGGGTTAATACATTGCCAACACACTAGGTGGGGTCAGGTGGGGCATCTGAGAGGTTCCACACAAACCACCAGGCGAGACCCCCTCATTGGGCTTGGGTTAAAGTCCTGATGCTTCCCTCATCCACTAGGGGACTCCTCTGGAAGGGGGGTTTGGGTTTGGGGGAGAGTAGTGTTATTTCTCTCCACCAGGTGAGGGAGGGAGAGGTTTTTGAGTAGGGTCTGCTTTGGTTAGAGTGTGGGATATACATAGTTGGAGCTACCACTGTGTTCGCTTGTTGGAAGCTTTAACTGTCAACCACCCCCTCCCCCTCCCACTAGACATCGGGTCGCGGATCAATGGTTTTATCACATGTGAAGGACTGTATATATAAGCAGAGGGGAAAAAAGAAGTGGGGGACGAGCTTTAATCCATTACTCATCAGAAGAGGGCAACGATAATTGATTAGAGGAGTCAATAGAGACATCGTCGTATTACTAAATAACGCTCGCAAATTGCGTGGATATTTAATGGAATTTGGAGAGTGTATGGAGCAGCAAGTACGTTTGCGGAAGGAATAAAACAAAAACAAAATGTTTGTTGTACACGCCACATGAGCAATTTATTTCTTCAAACCCCACATATATGGTGAGTAACCCTACTTTCTTTAAAAACAGATGCGGATCATTTGGAATGAAACATTTGAATATATGAATATTAAAACAAAAATAACGTTAATATAACTTATTTTAATGATGATAAGAGCAAATCCTCTCATGTACAATATCTAAAACCCTGAGAAATGGAGCACCGGTATTTGAGCACCAATACGGTTTATATCACATGTTTAAAAAAAAAAATGGACGCGAGCTACTCTACATATAAAGCATGCTTTCATATATCACTAATTTTACATGAGTTTATGGATATATACACTCTTAATAGACATATGCTGCACCTCATATCGCTCATTTACCACATCGCACGACTAGCATTTAATCATGAAGATGTCCGTATGAACATCCCTAATATTAAAAATAAACAGGGGTGGGACATATCGCGTCAATCGAAGTATGGAAATATACAGCATAAGTATCCATATGAACACTGTTTATCACGAGTGCAGTGTTTGGGATATGGGGTTATATATAAATATAACGTAAAAACGTGTTCTGCATCCTTTTATATTAATAGCATATGTATAAAAAAACGACGTGTGTGTGTGAGTTCCAGCCTCACTCTCGGTGGTCGTGCACATCAACCGCGACATCTATCTTCGCCATCTGCAATTAGATATGTGGTGAATAAGAGACATTGTTTATATTTTTTCAGATTATGGATTCTTCAAAATCTGCATATTGCCGCCACTGTAATACAAGGTTTGAGTCAGAGGGGAAGAAGAAGGACCATTTATCGACATGTGCCTCATATATCGAGTCAAGGAAGTGTAGACATTGCGGAAAGGTGTTTTCTAGACCGGTGAAGAAAAGAGCGCACGAACATGGGTGTAAAAAAAAAACACACGCTAATTTAACTATCACACCCTCATCACCCCAACCATCCACATCAATTGGGGGAGAAGCAATGGATCATGACACGTCCCAACGGGGAAATAACCCCAAATTTACAATAGGGAAGCGTAAAAGGATGCTTAAATGCCATGACTGTGACGAACAATTTGAAGGGTGGCATAATTTATTCCACCACAGGCGAAAAGAACACTCCCGCTATAAGGGCGAGTCTGCTCAAAACTCGTCCTCCTGTTTTCAAGAGGATGGACTCCATTCATACCCTTTTACTCCAGCGAACGCACCGTGGATGGGTGAGGATGGGGACGTCGCATATCCTGAATTAAGAAACATATATGAGGACAATAAGAAGTTGATATTGGGGGCGCATGAGAGGGGAAAGGTTAGGGGCGTTTATAATTTTCCCCTAGATATGAGTGGGAGTGAAATGGGTATCGGGGATAAATTAGGGAAAGTGTTTGAGTGTGAGTTTGAATCCTTTAAATTCAACATAGCTTTTGGGTACATCTTAAAACATGTAGAGACAGGGGAACTGAGGTATTTTACTGCCTACTTGAACAACACGGTGTTCAACTTCCCCAGATCCATTTCGTCTCAAAGAGATCTTCTTGAGGTAATTAGCGATCTAAACAATAAGGAGGAGGGATGGTGGACGAGAGTAGAGCGTCCAAATACAAAGTGGACTTTACTATGCATCACAAATGTGAATTTTTTTGTTTTTAGGCGTACATACCCAATAGGGGCCCCTCGAAAATTTCCGAAACATCTTCAAGATTCCACATCAATAAAATTATTGGAAAAAAATGCTCGAGGGGAGGGGTTTACGGACAACTTGTGTTTGTTTAGGTGTTTGCTTTGCCATATTGAGCCGTCTTCTCCCCACCACTCCCGGAAAAGTGTATACGATGTGTATAAAATATATCGCGACTTTGTGGGGGATGTAATCCCCGATGACCCAAATCAATTTGAGGGGATGAGGTTGGGGGATTTGGATGTATTTGAGGAGTGCTTTGGGATCGGTGTGTATGTTTTATCTTTAGATGAGGATTTATACTCCTCTCTTATTAGAAAACCAAAAGGTTTATACCCCGATGTGATGCATTTAAATTTATTTCAAAACCATTTCAGTTTCATATGTAGAATACAATCGTATGCTAAAAAGTATGTGTGCAACATTTGTGATAGACACTTTAATAGAAAGGGGAATTTAACACGCCACTCAAACAAATGTTTTTTGAAGACAAAATTTAAATACCCGGGAGGAGTGTATACTCCCCCGTGCTCCATATTCGATGATTTGGAGCAGATAGGTATACACACAAGTAGCGATATTCGCTATTATGAGTGGTTTTGTGTGTATGACTTTGAAGCATTATTGGAAAATATGGAGAATAGCGATAATGATACAACTCAGTTAAAATGGACATCCCACCACATCCCAATATCAGTTAGTGTTTGCTCCAACATTGAAAAATATACGGAACCCAAATGTTTTGTAGAGGAGAATCCAGATTCGTTGTTAGATTGTTTTGTTTCATACCTAAATGATATTAGTGAAGAGGCAAATATACTCGCAATCGCGAAATGGGAGGGAGTTTTTAGACAATTAGATGAGAAAATAGGACGGTGGGAAGCACAAGTTGGGGAGACGGATAAACAAAAAGCAGAAGCTAATGTTGCTAAAAGAAAATCTCCCCCTCAAATGATGCTAGATCACATTTTAAACATAAGACGGAGGTTTGAGTTGTATACATCTCGTTTACCCATATTAGGTTTCAACTCTTCGAAGTATGATATCAACCTCGTCAAGAAACACTTATTGCAAAAGCTTGATCTCTCTCTAACTTTAAAGAGACGTAGGCGGGGAGGCACTAGAGGGTCTACTAAACGTAAGAAGACAGGTTTTGGGGGAAGCGATTTTATTTTGATGGATGCGTGTGATAGTGGAGACGAAACAGATGGGGATGATGAGAGTTGTTCGAGTGATACTGATGGGAGTGGGGTGGTGGGGGATTTGACTTTTGATGACGAAGGGGAGCGGGGGCGTATGTTTGGGGATGCAAAATCACACGAAAATCAGAATGTGGACAAAAATGTGTTTGTGATTAAAAAGGGGAACGCATACTCTGCAATTACGACACCGAAATTTCTCTTCCTAGACATTTCCAATTTTTTGGCCCCCGGCACAAACTATGCTGGTTTTTTACGGGGGTATGGGATAGAGGAGAAAAAGGGTTATTTCCCATACGACTATTTAGACTCATTTAGCAAGTTGAGTGAGGGGAAATTACCCCCATATGATTCATTCTTTTCAAATTTGAGGGGAGTTAATGTTTTACATGAGGAGTATGAAAAGTGGCTTACTTCAAACAAATCATCCCCCGAACCCCAATCAGGAGTTCAAAAATATGATGATTTACTTCACTTGTGGGATGAAAAGAATATGACTACGTTTAAGGATTATTTAGTACATTACAATAATTTGGACGTTTCTCCGTTTGTATCAGCCGTATGTAAACTACAGCAATTTTATTTTGAAAAAGAGCTGGATGTGTTTAAAATAGCGATAAGTGTCCCGGGTATCGCGCGTCAAATGTTGTTTAGAACGAGTAGGGATCATGGAGTCTACTTAACAAATTTTGCCAAAAGGGATGCGGATTTATACCACACGCTAAACCAAAACATGGTGGGGGGCCCTTCGATTGTTTATTGCAGACACCAAAAAGAAAACGAGACGTTTATTAGAGGTGATGAAACAAAGCCCTGCGCACGAATTCAGGGGTTTGATGCCAATTGTTTATACTTATATGCATTAGGGGGGACATTACCATGTTACAATTACATTCGGAGGCGGCGAGAAAACGGGTTTGCTCCACTACATTCGTGGAAACACTTATCAATGTATTATTGGATGGATTGGGTTTCAAGAACTAGACAGATTAAAATATCCCACAAATTGAATAGCGGGCGAGAGTGTCGGATTGGTCACTATTACGTTGACGGATTTTCTAGTTTGACTAACACGGTGTGGGAGTATCAGGGATGTTGGTGGCATTATCATGATGAGTGTATGCCGCCAACAAACGACCCGTCTCTTTTGGAGCGACAGAAAAGGGTGGAGGAAAAAAAACAATTTATTCTCGCAATGGGTTATAACTATGAGTCCATATACGAATGTGAATTTAATAGTATTGTGCAGAATGAAAGTGATTTGAGAGCGGAAATTGATAAAGTCCAACCACCCTTCTACCAATCAAACAAGGGAGGTGTGAGCGAAAAGCGGATTATTTCGGCTGTTGAGACGGGGGAGTTGTATGGTATTTTAGAGGTGGACATTTCCGTCCCATCAAAATGGGGTCCCGGTAAGGAGAGGGGGTTGACACCTCACGCATACTTTTCCGAATTCTCCCCCATATTCTGTACAACAGATATTCCTTATGAGTGTATAGGGGAGCACATGAAGGATTTCTGTTCAAACGGGGGTTCAAAAGTTGGTGCGACAAGGAGATTGCTTGTGGGGGGAATGGCTGCGTCGAGAATTCTGTTATCGTCGGATTTGATGAAGTGGTATTTGGAGCACGGGTTAGTCGTCACTCAAGTATACCAAGTGGTTGAGTTCACTCCCACCAAATGTTTCAAATCTTTTGAAAACGATGTAACTGCCGCCAGACGTGAGGGGGATTTAAACCCGGATTCGAGCGTGATGGCTGACACTACAAAGTTGTTGGGGAACTCGGCATTTGGCTCGTTGATAATGGATAAAACAAAACATCAGAATGTTGTGTATGCCGAAGATGAGTATACAACAAGGGAGTTAGTTAACGACCCTCTGTTCGCGAATTTAAGCGAAATTTCTGATAACCTATATGAGATCCAAATGGCTAAAAAAACAATCAAGTTGGACTTGCCCATTCACTTGGCTTTCGCACTCCTCCAAACAGCTAAATTGAGGATGCTCTCATTTTATTACGACTTCTTGGATAAATTCATTGACAGGAGCGACTTCGAACTTTGTCAGATGGACACTGACAGTTTGTACATATCGTTTTCCAAAAGATCGCTTATAGAGTGTATCAAACCCCACATGAAAATGCAGTTTGACCGCCAAATTCTGAATTCCTGCGTCGAAGGGTATGAGGCGAGTTCAAACGCTTGGTTCCCCCGCAAGTGTTGTGAGACGCATACGAAGTATGACAAAAGAACTCCCGGGTTATTTAAATTGGAGGCTGAAGGGGATGAAATGATTTCTTTATGCTCCAAATTATACTTCTTAAAAGATTCCACAGAATACAAAATGAGTTGTAAGGGGGTGAATAAATCGAGAGTGTACGATCCTTACACTCGGTTTTTAGAGTGTTTAAAGACAAAAAGCAGTAACATGGTGGAGAATAAGGGTATTCGCCACCACAGAAATACAATGTGTACATATGCGCAAAAAAAAGTGGGCTTTTCATACTTTTACTGTAAGAGAAGGGTGATGTCTAATGGCGTGTCGACAGAACCTTTAGACATAGTCCTATCGCCTTACCCCTCGGATGTTTACATAATAGAGGGGAGCATGTCTATTCTCTCAATATATAACGAGTGCTTGTTGGGATATGGGGGCAAGAATTTTAGCTCAATAGACCACCTTTTTCAATATAGAAAGGCTATTTTCCACAATAAACATGATTTGGGAAAAGAAATAGAGGTGGGTTACCCGCATTGTCGCGATATATTTAAGAAGATGGAGTACAACATTAGTGTGGGGTGGGTGAATAACAGGGATGAAGTGATGGAAGAAATAGTTATGTTAAAATATGGGTTAATGGTCAATGATTTCAAACCTTTGTTGTGTTCTCTAAAAAATAAGAAAATTGTACATTGTGGAAGTGATTTTGATAAATATTGGACAAGTGGGTTGGAGTTTGGATTATCGAGAGTTGTACGTCCCGAAATGCATCCGGGTTTAAACTCTTGCGGTGAATTATGGGGAAGAATTGTCGCAAATTTGGGGGAATAGTTTTGTATTTTATTTTTAAGGGACACATCGACTGTTAACACAGGTGGGAGGAGGACGCATATTTGAGGTAATACGAGATGGAAGTTGACGTTGGCCCTGTTTTTATAGCCCCCACAAGTGTCGCAATCGCTGGGGTAAGTGGTTCCGGGAAAACCACTCTACTTTTTAACATATTGGAGCATAAAAATGAACTATTTTCTCTGAAAACATCTAAAGTGATGTACTGCTATGGTGCTTGGCAAAAGAAATTTGAGGAAGAGGAGCAGAATGATATTTTGTTTCACGAAGGGTTACCGTCTGAACATGATGTAAAAGAATTTTCTAGTCAAGGCGAGCATGTGATTGTTGTTATTGATGATTTGATGTCTGAATTAATGGGTGATGCTAGGGCGGAGAGTTTATTTACTAGAATATCCCACCATAACAACGCCACTATTATATACCTCGTTCAAAACTTGTATGAACAGGGAAAAAAAGCGAGATCGATAAGTGTTAATACACACTATTTCATACTAACAAAAAACACACGAGATGTAAACCAAATAGCTTTACTCGCGAGACAAACTGGGATGGGGAATGTTCTTGTTGAAGCTTTTAAAGATAGTGTATTGTCGAAACCTTATGGATACATCATTGTTGACCTCAGTCCCCACCAAAATGTTTTGAAACCTGATCTGCGTCTAAAAACAAACATTTTTGAAGATGAGATAATTGTATATACTCCGAAAGATCTGTGATATAAACGCTATTTGTGTGACTGTATTTGTGTGAATAAAGAAATAAATCACGTATTCCAAATATTTGTGCGCTTGTTTATGTCCACTCCGCATTTAGCAGTCGTTCGAAAAAGAAGTATGGCTTTTAACATTAAGCAGGAGAGAGACTACATCCGCCTTTTGCTCAATACGAAAAGTCGCGTCCAAGCAAAAGGGTTGATATACACGGCCACGCCATCTCAAGTAAGAGCGTTGTGTGAAATTGCTTCTAACTTGAAAAATTTTTCTCATACCCCGGAAAATCAAAAACGGATTGAAAAGAGGAAGAAACTAGTCGCGTGTCTTTCAAAACCGCGACAGTGTAAAAAGAAGCAATTACTTTGCATTCAGGAGAGCTTTAGTGATTATTTGATCCTTATTCGCAGTATCAAAGGACCGTTAGAATCTATACTACAATGAAAAACGCTAGAAAGATGGTTCTTGTTTCATATGAAAAATATGAAAAACTGAAGCATAGCGCAAAAGCGTATGAGGATCGTCATTTGAACACTGGTGCTACCCCCTCGAAGACGGAAGACGGAGGAGGATACGATTCGAGCGAAAAGAGTGTTCCACTTTTGCATAAAATTGAGCAGGTTGCGGAGGATCACAAACAGAAACAGGATAGTTATCATGAGGATAGTGAAACTCAGATTAGAACTCGTGTTCCCCCACCCGGGATACCTAACGGAAAAAGAGCCATCGATTTGATTAATACTGAAAACAACTTAAATCAATATGCGCCTAAGGTTAAAAAGAGACGTGTAAAGAGTGACAACGAAAAAAAACAAACTGTTAAAAAAAGAATTGGGTCTGACTCGAAAAAACAGTGGGATAAAATTTGGGTGCCATTAAAGTGAATAACGCTTATTGTAATAATGGGGCGAGTTAAAGTCGAAGGGATGACTAATGAGAAGGAGAAATATCTCCACAACTTGTACTATAATTCTAAAAAGGGGAGCGCTTTTGGAGGGGTTAATGCTATATATAAAACATTGCGTCATGAGGGAAAACATAAAATAACTCAAAATCAAGTTAAGGAATGGTTGTCAAAACAAAATTCATATACTTTTTTCTCCCCAATTATTAGGAATTTTAAAAGACCGCGGGTTGTTGTGTCTGAAATGGATTATCAGTGGGATGGTGATACATTAAATTTGAGCTCATTCAAGAGTGAGAACGATCAGTTTGCATTCGGTCTGATATTTATCGATATTTTTACGCACTTTATATGGGTGAGACCTTTAAAACAATTAACGGGGTTGGAATGCGGGCGAGCAATGGAAGACGTGTTTGAAGGGGTTCACCCAAAAGTGTTGAGAACAGACATGGGGAGTGAATTTGTGAATAAAACGGCTAGTGAGGTGTATAAAAATTATGGTGTACACCACTTTACTACACGAAATGATAAAAAAGCTAACTTTGCGGAAAGGGCGATTCAAACATTAAGAGTGCGATTACAACGTCAGATGAAGTTCAAGAATACAAATCGTTGGGTGGATTCTCTCCCTTTAATTGTTGACTCCATAAATAATTCCCCCCATTCGAGTATAGGAATGAGCCCCTCAACAGCACGAAAAACTCCGAGGGATGTGTTGTGGAAAAAACAATTCATAGAAAATGAAAAACCTTACTTGTGGTCAAAAGTTGCGTATAAGTTTGAAGTAAATGATAAAGTTCGTCTCACTTACACACGCTCAACGTTTGAGAGAGCATATGACGAAAAAGTGACAAAAGAGATATTTATAATTACGGACAGGCAAGTGAAACAACACATTCCAACCTACTCCTTAAAATCGTGGCAGAACGAACCAATTTCCGGTCATTTTTATGAGGAGGAACTACAAATAACGCATGTTGATGAGGATACATTTTACGAAATCGAAAAAATACTTAAGGAGAGAAAGAATAGGAGGGGACAAAGGGAAGTACTGATTAAATGGTTGGGGTATCCCATTTCTGAAAGCACGTGGACGTTAAAGTCTCAAGTGCGTAACATAAGTGATATAAACGGAGTTGGGTTGCAGGGGGGTAAGAAAAAACGGGGGCGACGAAAAACATAGGATGTACATATTCGCTTCGTCGGGGGATTGTTTGGATAAATTCCCATTTAATTCGCCACTAGATTTTTCAATATGTTTGGAGCGCTCAATTGTTTTAGAACATGGGTGGGAGTGCGCACTTATTGATTTTTACATGGAAGATGCGTATGGGAACATTGTTGGTGATAGAGAAATAACAGAGGAGAGTGTGAGAGATGTTATTTCAAAAACTACGACTCCAATACTCGAGGACGAGGGTGTGAACCATGCGGCAGAACAAACAGATATCACTGATGAACCAAAAATAGAAGATAAGCCGGTGGAAAAAGGGACAGATAAACCAAAAGAAAAGAAAAATAGGAAAAGGAAGAAAAAGGAGGGTGGACCGAAAATGAGTCCTGCTGAAAGGGGATTAAGACCTAGAAAAACGCGTCAAGTGGATAAAAAAGAGCAAAATAGGGAAGTAGAATCGTGTGAAATTTCATCAACAAGGCGAAGTATGGGGACGGTTGATTTTTTACGAAAAAACCTGAATATTAGGGTTTTATCCGACATTGTTAAATGTAGTTTTATGTACGGTGAATATTGTCCAGTTTTGGGAATTCTTTCAGAACACAGAAAATGTGGTATGAAACCGATTTATATCCCAGTGTCTCAATATTTTCTCCAAAAAATAAGAGTGTATATAAGGCTTGAGGAAAATAGGTTGCCAAATGTAGTCGCTGTCGCGAAATCATACTGCACGCTGCACTTGAGATTAAAAAAGTGATATTTAAATAATGTCACTAGTTCCGTACACATCTTCTGTTCAAAAGTGGGAGGATCATTACAAGAAACTCCTAAACAAGAAGTTTAAAAAAAGGGGAGGACTTTACATGGTTGGGGGAGTTAAAAGCGCTAAGGATGATTCAAAAGTTGTTGTTAAACTTGTGTCTGAAAATGAGAAAACTATACAACAAAATAAGGCACTTGCTCGGGAGCAAACAATTGAAGAAGAGGGTGTTAAAAATACTGAAACTATCGCACATATATCTTCTTCAAATATTTCTCCGAAAAAGGGGAAGTCGTCCAAAGCTATAAATTTTGTAAATTCACTTGCGGATAAACACTCGCGAGGCACAAAGAGAAAGAGAAAGACCCTATCTTCACCCGCGCCTAAGAAGAAGAAAAAATCTCCATAGACATACTCCCACATAACACCACACGATGGAATATATGCGCGAAAACTTTGAGGAGGCTCATGATGAGGATTTGGATTTATTTGCTCCCATTAACGTCAATTCTGCCGTAAAGTATGAAGAATATAGATCATATGCTCCAACATCATCGATTAATAACGGATCTCCAATACAATTCTACATAAGCGGAAATTCTGGGGATTATATCTGTCTTAAAAAAACGCGTCTCTATGTTAAAGTTCAAATTGAAAGAGTTTCGACCGGTCTTCCAATCACTGATGAGGATGAGAAAGTTGGGTTAACAAACCTACCCCTATCTTCTCTTTTTAGACAAGTGGAGGTTTTAATGAATGAACAGTCAACATCAGTTGGAGTCGGTCAGAACTATCCTTATAAGTGTTTTGCGGACGTTATGAATGAAACTTCGGATACTGAGCGAAAAACAATAATGATAACTGAGGGGTATACATTAGATGGGGGCGCTAGCATTGACACGTGTGACAGCACAAATGTGGTAGTAAATCCCGGGTTTAAAAAGAGGTATGAACTTACGAAAGAGGGGAATGAGGCTGAATTTGAAGGACCAATCAGGTTGGGTATTATGAATCAGAGCAAGCCGATAATAAATGGAGTTCCAATCAAAATTGTTCTACATCAGTCTAGCGAACAATTCCGTCTAATGAATTGTGAAAAGAATGCGGCGGGTGTTTATGTGGAATATCGAGCTGTTATAAAATCTGCCATTTTGAAATTGTGTCACGTTAAAATAAACCCCGATGTGATGATAGCGCATAATGAGCTTTTAAAAGAAAATGTGGCCATTTACCCATATGTTAAAGAGGATGTGAGGACGTATACGATCGGAACCGGGAATATGCAGTGGAGTGAAAATAACATACTAATGGACTCCGTCCCAGATAGTGTTTGCGTGATGTTTGTTGAATCTGTAAGATCTGCGGGCCAGTGGGAAAAAAACCCCTTCAAATTTAGCAATTTCTCGATTCGAGAAATTGGTTTTTTTTTGGATGGTAAGTCTGTGCCAGGAGAGCCAATTAAGTGTAACTTTGAAGATGATAACTATGTGCAAGCCTATTCATCAATTTGTAAATCTTCGATTGGGGGTGAGGTGTATTGTGATTACGAGTCTTACAAAAGTAATTTCACTTTTTTCAAATTTGATCTATCATCCAGAAAAAATGGGTTATTGCCCCTTCTGCGAAAGGGGCAAACTCGCATAAATGCTTCATTCAACACTGCGTTAACGGAGTCTATAACAGCCATTGTTTATTGTAAGGGGCATGGTCAAATGGAGATAGACTATGTGAGAAATGTTAAAGTAGTGTGAATACTTGTGTATACCTTTCTTTGTGTGACACTTTTGTTGAACGCGAATGGGTCCGAGGAAGACGGAGGAATAACAGCTGGGCTCTTGTCGTACACTACAGTTTCATCTTCGCCGCTGTCATCACTGTTTTTCTAAATAACGATATATATTGACTGTTACGATTGTTGCATACCTCAATTTTGTATGTTGAATGATGAATAATATTTGCTGATATTAAACCATATACTATTTTCCTATTATTACGTGTTATCAATAAAATCCACATTGGTTAACTTTAAAATGAGTTATAGAGATGTATAATCGATTGGTTATGATTTGAGTAAAACAGGGTTGTACATGTTTCTAGTTGAATAAAAATTTGAAATTATTAAAGAGTGTCGTATTTTGTTATGATTGAAAATTATTTGTTGATTAGGGGTAAAGCGATATTGATTAAGAATAAGGGTGGTTATAATGCGTAATCTCACGTTCTGTACACCATTTAGGAGTAGAGCAGTCTCCTTTTCCTTTTTCACAACCCGCCTCCTCTATTTAAATGAAATAGAAATAAAGAGAAAACAAAACAATATATTAATTGATGGGCATACACACACATATTTACGATAATTTATATTACAAAAAAAACAAAAAAAACAAGTCGAATAAATACTGAATTATAAATATATTCATGATTTGGAACTGATTTAAATTGCGATGATTTTTAAAACGTATAAATGTGTGCCGTATTTATAATGTTTTATATTACAAAACGAATGAAATGAGAGAAAGAAAAAGTGGCATTTCAAAATGGAGTTATTTAAATGAAAGTGGACTAAAATTCGTAATGCTTCGACATCACGCGTAAAAAATAAATCGCAAATATCTTACACAACACAGCTTTCGAGGGCAACACTTTTTGAAGATCACAATGCAGCATAAAACAGTTGTGAGGGGTATGGCAATCACTACTACCCAAAAAAAGGGGGCCAACTGAGTTTTGGTCATCCCAAAGTACAACTCCTGTTGCTCCCCCCGAACTTTTCTCCACCCGCGTGCATTACCCCCTCTATCTCCATCACGATTCTCCATTTTCCGAATGCGATCACTTCGTCTGGGTGCGACCACAATTTCCTTGACTACAGTTTCCTCATTATTTCTCCTCCTTTTCTTCATTTTGGGAGTAGTTCGGACAACTTCTTCTGTCGTAATTTCTGGTTCACTTGTCGTAACATCATCCCCTTTCATCTTGCCGTTAGCTTTAGGGGGGAAAAAAACAAAACAAACATACAATCATGTTAACACTCACATCCCACATGAATTTATTATCCGATAACAACGTGCGTACCACGTGCGCAACCCCTGTGTCGCCAATTTGATACCACGCGGTCCGCACAATGATGACAGAATTGATTGACAGAATATACCATATCACTTCATGCGTGCGTCACACAATGTATTTAAGACACAAAAGGAGTGTTCTGATGTTAGATAATTTTATATTTAAACGGGATATGTAGACACTCAAAATGTGATCAACAGTCAAATACATTATGCTCAAACTAAATGCGCCATTTTGTCATTTAGCGAGTTTATCGTAAGGAGATGTCTATTATATATTTCGGGTGAATCACATGCAAATTCCTCTTTTTATCCTGTGTCTGAAGGTACACCACGTTAATCCCCATCACCCAACCACAATAAAAGTGTGAATGTTAAGGCGGCTTACCGTAATGCACTCCGGCGATCATTGGGATTAGAACAGCTAGATCCTTCCAACCGACTTTTGAAGATTGCGTCGTTAGTTCACACCCGGCGTACAACGTGAATTTGATGTCTGTCGGTATGCTCGAGCATTCAAAGGTCACTCTATTAGATCCCAAATTAACGACTCGCAAGTTTGAGAATTTTTTGAAGAAGTGATCATTGAAAGTGCGGATGTAGCCTCCCGAAAGATCGATCCTCTCCACGTGTTGTGGCACCACGGCCACCCATTTCGGATACTGATCCAAACCGCGACATGCTACTGTCGTCTTTGTGCATGTGCATGCCCCCTCCATTTCGCCGCAATCATACTTCCTATGTCTGGAAGATGATACTCGTGAAAGTGTTAATGAGATCGTTAAAAGTAGACGAAAGACCAGCATCTCGTGAATCGTGTCCCGCGTTCTGTTCTGTAATGGCGCCGATACAAACCGGAAGTTGAAGGCTTTCCGGTTTTTTACAAGTGTTTTATATATACAGGGGGGTTCATACTATTTACTCCACATAATAATGTAAATACATATCTCATATGAAATAGGTTGACGTTATTTACTCGAAAATCACCCGTAAAAATAGCATCTCGCATCGCATGCGAGAATTGGGTGCTTGAAAGTTACGCTAGGTGGCTGCGCGGTATTGTTGATGAGGGTTATCGTTAGGTGTCACCTCTGCGCCGCTGTGTAGAGGTTTATCCGTTGAAACGTGTTAAGATGTGCGGGTAAGAGCCTTATGGCGCACTAATATATGCAAATTCGGGGAAATAGCTAGTGTTATTTAGCCGATTACAGAGCTTAGAGGGTGGGAGACATTTTGCTCACACCACTTTCAAACAGAGGGATTATTTATACTGTTGACTAGGATCGTGGAAGATGACAATACATGTGTAAAGGGAATTGGGATTTGTGACTTTTATCGTGTAATACCCCCCGTTATATCCCCCACTGGTCCCCAATTAAAAGGAGTTCGAGGAGTGGCTTAAATACTATAAACAAACAGAAAAAGCAAGAAAGAAATGGGAGTTTATGTTTAAATGGCAAGCATTTATTTTCACCTTTATTGGTGCTCGCATTTTGAACATACACTCATCACCCTCATCACGACCCCATTTCGTTCTGTAGCCACCATGGAAAATAAAATGGAGCTAAGCAAGTGGATACAAACGAGAATTAGGTATGTGTATTTCCCTCACATTTATAATATCCCCTCATTCCCATTGCTAAAATATAGTATTTGACCCCCCATTTTCGTTTAAAACAGATGTTAATATATTTTATTCCCCCCTTTAATTGCAGATATATCGCGGATATGGTAGTTGAGCAAAAGCTTCGAAGAGTAGTGGGATCCATTCGGGAAAATATTGGGGGAGACGACGCAAACTGCGATACGAATAATGGGGATAAAAATCTTGATGATAAAATAAATTATTTTGAGCAAGAAACGGTCGATTGGCTCATTTCAAATTCATTTATGAACAAACCCCTCATAAACAGCAGTAAAAAACGCTCCCCCTCCACAAACATCGAGAATGGTCAGCCGCGAAAACGGGGAAGACCCCTGGGTAGTAAAGATAAAGTCAAGCGAGTGAAAAAAGCTGGAAAGAAGACATCACCATCACCCTATCCGTCTAATGGAGGGAAACGGTATGATCTTGCCTCCTACATTATAATATATTTTTGAATTTATGTATTTTATTTATGGGTATGTCAAGTATTTGGAAATAAGACTAAAATGGAGAATGTCTTATGTCGTGCACCATTTGTATTTCAGATTAGATATTGTCCAGAATGCTATAAACGATTGTGGGATTGGATCTAATCACCCCATCGCTCACACATCAAGTGTGGGGTAAGTAAAATAACCCTCTCCACGTACAAATACATTCCCCTCATCGACCCCATCATCAATAACTTTACCACCATATATTTTCTCTTTTTAGAAATAGTGGTGATTGTTTTATGGGAAAAAACCTGCCATGTGATAATGGAGGGGGTGTTAATTTCGAGGACTTCTTCTCATTAATGGAACCCAAAGACGTGAGTGGAAATATCCCCACAACACCAGGTTTGCTCTACCCTTATTTTAATATTTAATACATGTGTTCTACGTGAGTCATAATTTATAATCCAATATATGATTTGTATCTCTGTTTGTAACATTTCTACATTTTCATTTTCAGAGTTGGTAGCATATTTAGACACTGTTTGAAGGAAGAAAATGGAGGGCTCTATTTCGTCGTCAATTGATGTGGAAACACTTTATAAAATATAAAACAAACACGTGTATCGTTTTAATACAATCTTTTATTTACTAAATCATGTATTTTAAAGAAAGATACAATAAAGTTTGTAAAAATATGGAGCATTGTTCTGTTATATTTACATTACAATAATTCGTCTAGTTAATTCGAGTAAAAGAACGAGTGTATTTTGACCCCCACTCTTCAATGATCAACGTTCGTATGTTTTGTTTTCCTCTTTTTCTTGTCCCCCTTTTGTCTCCCGTTATTATATTTCCTATGTTTTGTCTTCTTCTTCTTGTTTTTTCCGAATACACACGTAGTTTCCACCCCAAAACATAAAATGTTGTATGGCCCAGAAATCTTAATAAAATCGTTCAACATGTGTGGGTTTGAACACATACAAAACATGTGTTTAAGACGCTTCTTTAATTTATCAAATACACTATTTGATCGTTTCTTATGTCGCTTATTAGACATCTTAGTGATATGTATATGGGAATGTGAATCGCTCTATAGTTTTTGTAAATCCGGGATGTAGCACGTCCGCCTTCAGCCTCTTATATCAAAGTGAATAACAAATACATATGTTTGTTTATATACTCTTGTCTGCTTTATTCAAACTTAGATAATTATATCGAACATCGTGAACAAATACAAATTTCTCAATAACCCGTTCATTTTCATCGTTTATACACTCATACAGTAAATAAAACCACATTAGCGTAAAAGTAATTATCCAGTTTTTGGGTGGACAACATCCCCGTATGCCGAACATAGTGAACAAATACAAATTTCTCAATAACCCCTGCATTTTTCATCGTTTATACACTCATACAGTAAATAAAACCTCATTAGCGTAAAAGTAATTATCCAGTTTTTTCCTCATGTTTAAACACAATTGACGCATTTTGGGTGGACAACATCCCCGTATGGCGAACACTCCCCACATGTTGCCTCATCCTCGTGCGGGCAAATGACCATGTCATCGGTAAAAAGCAGGGGATACTTCTCCACCACTTCTTCTAATGATTTCAACACCTCCTCTATTTCCCCCGGCCGTATTGTAACCCCAGTTTTCGAGGCCGCAAGAGTTGTGTGAGCGGGGGTGGGTTTCCACCACCTTCTAACATCCAAATGAGGCCACCCCCGCTCAACTGTGGCATAAATGGCTCCCCCCAAATGAACACATATCGCCACGCTTCTTCTCATGGGGTTGTCTAAAAAGTCCTTAAACGTTGTTAAATTTTCCATTAAAATAATTAACCTCCTATAAGTTAGGGGGATGGCCTTATTCATTTTTTGTGGAGCGACAGAAGTTGGGGACGTTTGAACATTCTTCCAACGCCTCAAGTTGAAAACGGGCTTTTTCAGTTGTTTGTCTACACACGGTTCCAAGTAGAGAAACTCGCTGAGTCTCACATCGTTTTTGGGGAAATCTCCGTGTGCTTCCCTAGGCAAATCCGTCTCATACAGTGTTACTACTTTCGAAAGCCTCGGACGTTTCGCCAGTGGTGTGACAACAACCTCCTCAACCTATATAAATAAAATATGAGTGTTATAGCAAATTATGTATATACCAAATCATTCACAAAACTGATAAAAAAGATTAATTGCAACATATTCAATCGCTGATATTAAAATATGTTATAAAAGGATAGTTAAAGCGGAAAGAGAGTAGAAATAAATATGGGGGAGGGTTAATTTGAGTGAGACTCACCTCGGAAACGCTTGAAGTCTTCTCGATCAAGTTATGATTGTCGACGACAGAAGATGTAGTCTCCTGACGCGTCAGCGTTTGTGAGACGGATGTATTGGGTCCCACACCCCGTGTCTTCCTTTTAGGGGCCGCGGAAGTTGAAGCTTTTGGCGACTAAACAAAAAAAAGGGGTAAATGGTCAATGTCCTGTTCCCACCTTCATTCACATAAGAGTAGGGAAAATAGTCTATATAGTATTTAAACTTTGAATTCCCTCTACAAATACAAATCGCTCCCACACAATTGATGTACATACATGGGGTGTTATTCTCCAAATGGTAGAGTCGAGTATTGTGTATATGAATAAGAGCCATAAAAAGTAAAAACAAGCAAAACCATGTAAATAAATATTCCACGCGTCATTAAAGAAAATAAAGTAACTTACGTTAGACATGGTGTTAAATGGGATGTTCAGAAAATAACCAAATTTCTGAGTAATGAAGGATGGTGTATGTCCAATTGCGATGATATCAAATTGCGATGATATGGGAGCCGGAAAGAAGAAGAAGAGCGTCAATTGTGTGGAGTCAGAATGAAGATTCTCTGCTGCATGAAGCGTTGATGGAGAGATGCCCTCAAATTCCCTCTATATTGCGAGTGTGCTTGTGTTCGTTACATGGGACTATATATACCGTTCTCCCTCCCCACACCCCCCTCCCCCCTCCATTAATCCTGGATTATATATAAAGTCGTCTTCCTATTCGCCAAATGGGGAAATACATGGGGATAAGACAATGTCCCCACTGCTACCCACCCCAACTCTAATTACGAATATGTGAGCGAGTAATACGTACCTATGTCTAAATTCCCATATATTTTTCCACCCCTCCCCAACCTACACTACATCTTCTTCTGAAACATTAGAACACTCGTCTAAGCTTCTATAGGGGGAAGCATTTCGTAGTATATCCACAAATTGACTCCGCCCCCAAAATGAATTATTTTTACATTTGGTGACTTCCCTCTCCCGCTTTAATACAATATCCTTTATACCTCGCTCGACTTCCCCAATTCTCTGTAAAATATTCGCGAGAATATTGACAACGTGTCCATTTGCTCTAATTCTCCGTTTGGCTATTTCACACCCAGGCGAATACTTGAAATGCTCAACGGCGGGAATATCGCTTTCCTCCCAAGAATGTAATACAACCCCACAATTATAGCATGAGTAAGATCCGGAGGCTAAATGAAACAATCCATTATACACCATCTCATCCACACACACTATATGCTTTGCTCCCTCATATGTTCTCCGCCTCACGACAATATCCCCATATCGCGGGAATTTGGGTGTTAAAAGTGTAATGTCGTTCATCCTCTTGCTCTGCTCTGCCCCCAAATAAATGAAAACCCTCCACTACTCAAAATAAACACCACCCCACTAAAAATGTAAAATTCCCCACTAAAAATGTCGCTAAAAATCGCTCAGATCACTTGATCCATAGATACCCCATTTTAGAATGTAATCCTCCTCACTCCCCTCCAATTAAGAACCTCCATTTTAACCCCTCCATTTCACATGTAAACATTTGTATCCCCCTTAAAAAATGTGGCTCTCCTTTAATCTATATCATCTGAAATAAAACAAAACAAAACAATACATTCATAAATTATCCAATATTCTCAGAAATGAAATATTAAGTGTTCAATAACGATGATAAAAGGCATGAAAAGTAAATGAAGTATATTACATGAATTTGAATTAATTTAAAAACTCACCCGCCAAACTACCCGGATCTAGAAATCGCAGAATTGTCTCCATTTTTGAAATAAGTTTGCGGCACTCTCTCTTGGTAAAATCGAGTTGCAAGTCACCACTACAAAATGTGACCAAGTGTTTGTCACTGTCCGCCCTTTTCACTGTCCACTCCCCCGCAGTAAATGATGCGCCATAATCAGCAGAACACAAAGGAATTATCCTCCCCCTTCGCGCACACAATTCAACAAAACTTCTGTAGTCAAAGCCTCGAAAAGTCATCGCAAAAAACTTGGCTATAAACTTGAATTCAGGTTTTTTCCCACAAGTATATTTAGCAACGCAAACTTCCCACCTTTCACTGAGTTTCCATTGTATTGAAATAAAGGGTGGTCCTGATGACAAGCCCACAACTGAAAGTTTTCCTCCATTTAAATGAGCGGGGTTAAACATGTGCAACGCCATGACTGTATGATCCATTCCATCACCCTCTCCTCCCCTTTATACTCCCATCCCACCCCCGTCTTTCACCTGAAACACTCACCCCCCACTTTGCGTCATAACTATAATGTCACCCATAAATTTAACTCACAATGCATTAACAGCTCGCATGGTGCAACACTGCTATAGCCTAACACTGTTTCATAAATATATTAATCGCACATACACACACCTCCACATGAGCAAAATGTGAAGTGAGGATGTCGACATGCGATGTGGTAACAACAAACAAACAAAAGCAAGTGTCATATGAGACCCCCAAAACCCCATCTTGAAAGCGCATAACATATATGATGTAGTGGAGAAATGTCCCCTTTTCAATCCCGGGTGGAGGAAACCCTTTTTTCATCTCCGCTTTATTTATTTTATTTTTTTTCCCTATTGACAAGCAAATGAACATTTCCCACTCGACTCACGCATCCCCCCTATGCTCTTTTAAATAAAACTCTGTCCTAACCCGCGATCGAATCGGGAACCTATAACTTCCCCATGTATTAAAAGTAGAAGGGTGTTAACCCCACCCTCCCCACACGCACCCCTCCTAGTGTTTAGGAATGATCATAGGTAAAGTAGCTAACCCTGAAGTACCACACAGGGGTGACACCTAGTGCAAGGGAGTAGAGTTAATCATGCAGGGGGGGGGGGGGGCCACCTAGTGGATGGGGATTACAATTAACCCCATGCAGAGGCTCCACCTAGTGGGTGGGGTTACCCGCGCCTTGCAGAGGTGCCACCTAGTGGGTGGGGGTAGGATTAACTCCACTCCATGCGGAGGCCCCACCTAGTGGGTGGGGGTGGGATTAACTCCACTCCATGCGGAGGCGCCACCTAGCGCCTGGCGGCGGTGTCACTCAACCCGAAGCGTACCCGACAGAGACAAATGACTCTCTCTACACGTTGAAAAGAGATTGCAAAAACTGAATATTAAATTTGTCCAAGCATCAAAAGTCACAAGGCCATCGCTAAGTATTCAGCTTTAATTTAGATGATCACGATTATTTTTAAATATTAATTTACTGAACGCAATTATCTAGATTACATTTCTAATTAAATTACATTTTCTTGTAACAAATACGATTTTAGCAGGTTTTAAGCGTTAGGATAGCCTGCTGTTCTCTTCTGAGTTCGAGAAAAAATAGGTTCAAGATGACATTAAATCTGATAAGGAAAAACACCTGCCACTCAGGTGTCTCTTGAAAGAACAGTGGATGTACATACATTTATTAGATATTGTGAGGATTTTATAGACATTGTATTATTGGTGTCAGAGGCATAATTGAGAAATATAAAATGTCCGTTTTTATCCTCAATGGGGCCATTGGTAAATATCAATTCCAGAAGGAAATGTATATAAAGTAATGGATGTCTTATTGGGGTAGAGCCCCTCACTGTATCGACTAGTCTAGTTATATGGGTCAGATTTTCAGAAAATGTACAATTCAACTTCACCAATCCTCTCAAATAACCCAAATTTCAGACTAAAATAAAGTTCAAAATACAGTTCAACCTAACCGAACAGATTGCTAGAATCAATGCAATGCTGAATATACTCGAATTTACCCAGTATTGGCCAAATTGCAGCCTAATTTAGCAGAATTTATTAAATATGTACAGCTGCCAATTGTACATTTTCTGAAAATCTGACCCATATATGGGTAACGTCGTCAGAAAATGTACAATTCGCCTTCACCAATCTCTATTCTGAGATTTTACTAGGGAAAGAAATACAAAATACTATTGTGTTGTATTGAGGTAAAAATTTAATTTAACGAAAATAATTTTGTGTAAATGCATAAATGTAGAAGTCGCTTCCCAATATATGGGTCAGATTTTCAGAAAATGTACAATTCACTTTCACCAATCTTCTCAAATAACCCAAATTTCAGACAAAAATAAAAGTCCAAATTCAGTTCAACCTAACCAAACCGATTGCTAGAATCAATGCAATGCCGAATATACTCGAATTTATCTAGTATTGACCAAATTACAGCCTAATTTAGCAGGATTTACTAAATGTGTACAGCTGCCAATTGTACATTTTCTGACGATCTGACCCAATATATGAAGTCTGGCATACAAACCCAAACACGGGGTGAGGATTGGATAGCCGGCAAGCCATAAGGCAGCCCTTTTATTAATTAATTGAATTATTTTATTATCAATCAATCAATTCTCCTTCAAAAAAGAAATTTTCAAGATGTGTGTAGGCCAACACTACCACGAACAGGGTGTCGTCTGACCAGTGGTCAAGGGGTGAGGTCTCTGATCAATCCAGTAGATGGCAGCGCAGTCATATAGAGCTATATGGGTCAGATTTTCAGAAAATGTACAATTAGCAGCTCTAGACATTTAGGAAATTCTCATAAATTAGGCTGAAAAATGAAGAATACCGGGTATATCTGAGTATATTTGGTATTACATTGATTTAAAGTATCAGTTCTGTTATGTTAAACTGCATTTTGAAGCTCATTTTTGTCTTAAATATTGGTTATTTGAGAGGATTGGTGAAGGTGAATTGTACATTTTCTGAAAATCTGACCCATATAGTCCCAGGGCAATATATAGTATCAGTATAATTATGGGTAATACTCTGTGTTTAAAATTAAATCACACTGTAATATTGTTTGGCAGAATAAAACGTACCACATTATGAACTTATCTGACCAATGACAATTTGTTTTTTGTTTTGTTTTTTTTTTAAAAAAAACTCCTATCAAATAACCCAAATTTAAGAGAAAATGAAGTTCAACATAGGCGATCAGATTTCATGAATCAACACAATACAAAATAATTATATTCAGTTATACCTGGCATCTATCACTTTTCTTTTTAGCGTAATAGGGGATTTGCATGTTTCACTGCGCATGTCTACTGCAGTGCATGCTGGGATGGATTCTGATGAAATCTGACTCATAAATATTTAGCAACATTTTTATCGAAAATTGCAAGAATGTTTTCACCAATATCATAGCTTTTATAAATGATCAATGAAAACCAAATGCATGATGGGAAAGATGGGGACTTGTGTCATGGAAACATGTATAACACATGGATATTGACATTAGAACATTGATAAATATTCCATGCTGAACATGGCATGTTTTCTGTAGATTCTTCACTGTACCATTAGTCCCATAATTTAATGCGAATCGAGATTCAAAATGGCGGCTATGCAACTCCCCTATTGAGTAGTTTATCCGCAATTTATCTAATGTGATTGTACATTGTCTGACGACCTTGACCCATGGTTTCCTAGTTCGGCGTCTATTCTTCCATCAGTAGAGCCCGTATGTTGCCGTGTACAAAGTCTTACTCTCTGTCAATCAATATAGGGGTGAAATCGCCAGGAAATGTACCATTCATCTTCAGCAGTCCTCTCAAATAACCCACATTTAAGACACAAATCAGGTTCAAAATTCAGTTCAACATTACTAAACATATTGTTTGAATCAAGGCAATGTCAAATATCCTCAAATATACCTAGTATTGACCATTTTACAGTATAATTTAGCAGGATTTACTAAATGTGTAGGTCTGCTGAATGTGCATTTTCTGAAGATCTGACCCATAAGCCTGTAGAATAAATTCTAGTTTAATATGCATGCGTTTATTGCTTAATCTGAAATGAATTAGACTCTAATTAAGTTACTATTTGTATTAAAAGCCTGGAACATCACCTACATTAGATCTTATAATTGTTGTAATTAATTAGATATTGTAACAGAGCACGACGAAAAGACACTTATTTCAAGTGAGAGTGTAACTGTTAAAAATTACCTGAATAAAGATTGTTTTTTAAAAAAAGTCATTCTGTGGATTTTTCCTGAAAGTAGGACGGTTTGGGTGGCGGGTACCAAGCCGCTAAAAGCTTTCGCTAAAGGGTGAGGTCACCAGAAAATGTACAATTCACGTTTCAGACGAAAATAAAGTTCTAAAGACATTTCAACCTAACCAAACAGATTGCTAGAATCAATGCAATGCCAAATGTACTCAAATTAACCTAGTATTGACCAAATTGCAGCCTTATTTAGCAGAATTTACTAAATGTACACAACTGCCAATTGTACATTTTTCTGAAAATCTGACCCCTAACTAATATTGTACGGTTACACATTTTTAAACAGTTTGGCGGTGATTAAAGATCCACAGTTGATTGCCTCTATGCCATAAAACTGATGTGAAACTCTCAATTCACAGAGACAAAATTTCGGTGCCAGACATTATTTCGCGGAATTCGCGGTACTCGGTTTTCAGCTGTACGGTATAAGTAGTAAGTAAGGTAGCTCCAGCCCCCCTATTTATATACGTTAAGTACTGAAAACCCCTACTATATAGGTCACTGAGGGTCTAGATAGGTCACAGGCTAAAAATATCAGGTCAGTAGTTCCACTAATTACTCGCAGGTGGCGCCACCCTATATTATAGTTCCACTAATTACTCGCAGGTGGCGCCACCCTATAACCTAGTTACACTAATTGGACACAGGGTGGTGCCACCACACGCTTTTCCCCTAATTACCCCTGAAGGCTAGTTCCACCACATCCCAACAGGTAATACCTTTAATTAACATTAGCTACCACCTCTAATTAACACTAGGCGGCGCAATTGTAGTGAGCTTAACCACACTCAGGTAGAGCCAGTACGCTTAACTAGGACAAACCCCAACAGGTGTCACTACCTGCTATTTAGTTTGATTCCCTATTTATAGGTCCCCCACCAAATCAATAGAGGCAGCACCATCACTTTTGTGTTTGAGAGTGGGCACAGGTACCCCCACCCAACCAATCCCATAATTACGTTGTACCGATTTAGAACTTTAATCCCTTTACTGATGAGTTGTTACTAAACCCTTACCCCTTTTAACACTAGCATACTTTTAACCCTTCCACTCACAACGACCTCTAAAGTGATCCCCTTCCCCCTCAATTAGGGATTGGCATATTAGTTCCCAACCCACCAGTTTGGATGTGGCTACTACTAACTTCAGTCACTTATTTACTCGATGAAACATACATAATTTGACGAATAACCCGGAATGAGGACACACAACACAGAAGATTATTATAACTGATCTTTTATTTGAGGTGAGTGTAAAGATATTTATTAAAAAAGGATAAACATAGTTATAATGGTTTAACATATAAACATATAGTGTTTTTTAAATGGGTTCAAACAAGTAGAATAAATATTAGCACCCATAGTTTCAACGCATTTTTTACTTATAAGACACTAGCACCAGATTTGGAGGTTTTACCACATATATACTGGTTACACAAATAGTAATTAGTGGATCAAACAGGTTTGATTAGTGGAATAAAACGGAAATATTGAACCAGCCATATTTACGAGTACATCATTTGTTTCTACCACTAACTACAAAACCTATAATATATATATATATATATATATATATATATATATATATATATATATATATATATATATATATATATATGACTATTTTACATGCACCGTTCTTTTAAACCCATCATTTTAACCCTAAATAACACAGCATACTCATTTATGCACAAAGCACCCACTGTTTGACTGAACATACATCTAAAACACACATAGAATCATACATAACATAAGGCGGTTGTAGTATGCGTTACTACACATCTAGTTTAACTACCTAAATCAGACTTTTCAACAATATAGTTTTTTAACATCTAACTCGCGCTTCCAGTTTTTACTACTGATCACAAAACTTATGTCACCAACAATTTTTTACATCTATCTGCCGCTCAACAGCTTTACCACCATAGTTTTCACTATTTGGAACATCATGTATTAGATATGCGTAGTTGACTTATATGACCTGGATATGTTTATGGACATACCCACTTTTAACTCAATCCTACCCCACCACCCTTTCATGCATAAATACATTTTTAACAGATGGTATACACCCTACTTACTACATACGTTTAACACACACACACACACATCACTCCTCCTGAAAAATACAAAAAGAGTTTTTTTAATGTGAGGTAATAAACATGCATAATCCCAACACATTTTTATCATACTTTTTATTTACATAGATTTCAACATGAGTTCTTCAAATGATGGGGCAACGTGCAGATATTGTTTTACGACGTTTGATACTAAGGAAAATGAGATTGCACACCGCCCCTCATGCGCCCCATATATGAAGGAAAGAACATGTAAATATTGCGGAAAAACATATGTGAGACCGATTGCACGCAGAAGCCATGAACACACATGCAAAAAGAGAGATGTCCCAAAACCCACTCACTCCAACGCATCTGCAAACAAGGGCAACGGATCCTGTAACAACACACCCACCCCCCAAAAATCAACACACAAACCGAAAACAGTCAAGTGTGTGGATTGCGACCAAACCTTCAATAATTGGCACAACTTATTTGTGCATAGGAGGGTGTCGCATGCAACTTTAACAGGGGAAAGTAGTGGTAGATCCAACACCAACGAACCTAACCAAAACGAACACCTTCATCCACACCCGTTTTCATCAGATGCTGCCCCCTGGATGAATAATGAGGGTGAAGTGACATATCATGAGTTGGAACAAATTTACGAAAATAACAGAAATATTATATTGGCCGGACACGAACATGGAAGAGTGCGAGGTGTGTATAATTTCCCCCTCAACGATTTAAACAGCTCCACAAATGTTGGGGAGCTTTTGAACGATGTATTTAGCAGGGAAGAAAGCGCATTTCGTTTTAATATTTCCTTTGGAGTCATTTTAAGACATTTAGAGACTGATGAACTTAGGTATTTTACCGCCTACTTAAATTCCACAGTGTTTGATTTTCCAAGATCAATTTCCAATCTACGTGATTTGAAAAAGTGTATCAATGAACTGAACAATTTAGATTTCACCTTTCTTGTAAACAAAACTCGACCAAACACAAAATGGGTTCAATTATATGTTACAAACGTCAACTTTTTTGTGTTTAGGAGAAATTACCCAATTGGTGCTGTTACCCCATTTCCCGAATGTTTGATGAAGAGCAAATCAGTCAAACTTTTCCTTTCAAATGGAAAAGGAGTAAGATTCAATGATAATTTGTGTGTGTTTAGGTGTTTGGCAGCCCACCAAAACCCCCCACCTCACAACATTTCACAAACCGATGTTAAACGAATTTATCACACATATCGTGAATTCTGTAATGGTTCGATTCCACCCAACCCCCAACTATATGCTGGAATGACTATGGATGAACTTACTTCACTTGAGGATTGTTTTCAGACTGGAGTGTATGTGTTAACCGTAGATGAGGAAATGACATGTTGTGTAATCCGCAAACCCTCTACCCTTTTCCCATCTACACTGAACCTAAATCTTCATGAGAACCATTTTAGCTACATTACAAACATTGAAACATTTGCGAGGAAATACGTGTGTTCTATATGCGATAGACACTTTCCTAAGCGGTGGGGTCTAGTGCGCCACTCAACTAAATGTTTTAATAAAACTACATTTCAATATCCTGGTGGGGTATACTGCCCAACAAAGTCAATATTCGAGGAGTTGGAGCAAACAGATATCCAAGTGCCTAGAATAGACCAACACTATAAATGGTTTGCAGTCTTCGATTTTGAAGCTGTTCAAACAAAATTAGGAGAAGAATCAGTTCAGACACCAAATCTGAAATGGACATCTGAACATGTACCAATTTCGGTTAGCGTTTGCTCAAACATACCCGGATTTACAGAACCTATCTGTTTTGTAAACTCTACACCAAACAATTTACTAGACGAACTTATTGAACATCTTACCCGCATTTCCGAAGAAGTTAAACCATTGGCTTTACAGAAATGGGGTTTTGTTTTCGAGCTATTGGATGAGAAGATAGCAACATGGCAGCTGAAGGAAGCAAGCATACCCCTTTACCCTAACACACACTCCCTTAAACTTACACCAGAGAAAAAAACGATTCAGTACCTTGAACACCTGAAATCTCGCTTTGACCTTTACTGCTCTCAACTTCCCGTTTTAGGGTTCAACTCTTCAAGATATGATTTAAATCTTGCAAAGAAACACATACTTAGAAAGTTAGATATTGCGCTGAAGGCGCGGGGACGGAACAGTAAGAGGAAAAGGGGAGGCAGTGTTTCAAACACACGTGTTAAAAAGCAGAAGCATTCCACAACTAAAGAATCTGCTTTTGCATTTGAAGTCGGTGTCGACCATCAAGGTGGAGAGGGGGAAGAGGAAGAAGAAGAAGAAGATGATGAGGACATCCAATGTTGTGATCACTTTGATGAGGAGTCAGAATTGGCTAAGATGATGGGAGACGATACCACAAATGCGAACGAAACAGGTGGGGAAGATGGTGGAAGACCGGAAAAGTCAGGGAAAAACGGTTTTGTTATAAAGAAGGGGAATGCATACTCAGCTATCTCCACACCCCGTTTTAAATTTCTTGACATTATGAATTTTCTTGCTCCGGGCACTAACTACGCTCTATTTCTCAAGGCATATGGGATCGAAGAGGAAAAATCTTACTTTCCTTATGACTACTTAGACTCTGTTGAAAGGTTGGAGGATACTTCGCTCCCCCCAATGAAGGCCTTTTACTCAAAGTTGAAGGGGGTAAATGTACTGGAAGAAGAACATGAAAAATGGTTGGATGGCGGACGAGTCGGAAAAGAACCGCAAACGGGTGCTGAGAAATATGATGGACTTTTACAGATTTGGGGAATGCAGGAAATGAAAACTTTAAAGGACTATCTCGCTCACTACAACAATTTGGACGTTGGTCCTTTTGTACAAGCCGTGGAAAAATTGCAGACTTTTTACTTTGAAAAGAGCATTGACGTATTTAAAACTGCGATTAGTGTGCCGGGCGTTGCCAGGCAATTGTTGTTCAAATCAAGTAGGGAAAAGGGGGTTTACTTCGCAAACTTCCCCCAAAAGGACGCAGATCTCTACCACACAATCCAACAGAATATTGTTGGGGGCCCCTCTATAGTTTTTTGCAGACACCACAAAAAGGACTCAACTCCTATTAGAGGAAATGAAGATTTTGTTTGTCGCACAATAGAGGGGTATGATGCTAATGCGCTATATCTTTATGCTCTTGGGGAAAATTTACCATGTTTCAACTACATAAGACGCCACAGAGATGATGGATTTGCACCCCTTCAAAGCTGGAAACACCTTTCCATGTACTACTGGATGGATTGGGTGGCGCAACAGGAATCCTGTCAAATAACCCACAAGCTAAATAGTGGGAAGGAACACCGAATTGGTTCCTTCTATGTAGACGGACTGGATGTGGCTAACAACACTGTTTATGAGGTTTGTGCACGCATGCAACAACTACATTATAATAGCGGAATCATATACAATTTACATTAAATCAAATTTTGGTCTATTTCAGAGTTAATAACTTGCTTTCAAGATAAATAATTGTTCAAACTTTTCTTTCAGTTTCACGGGTGTTGGTGGCACTATCACAGCGTTTGCATGCCACCAACTTCGGACCCTAAACTTGTTGGTCGGAGAGAAAGAACGAGAGAGAAAATGTTGTTTATCCAGAGAAACAACTATAAGTATGTAGCGATTTACGAGTGCGAGTTTAACAAACTCTGCACTCAGGACCCTAACCTGAGTGCTTTCATCGAAGCTAAACAACCTCTTTTTTACCGTGGATGTAAGGGGAAGATATCTCAAGAAAATATCCTTTCAGCTGTTGAATCTAACAGGTTGTACGGTCTGGTTGAGGTCGATATCAAGGTACCATTTGTTTGGCCACTAGGGAAAGAAAAAAAAATTTCACCCTACGAATACTTCCAAGAGTTTTCCCCTCTATTTTGTACAACTGATATCCCATTTGATGCCATTGGTCAGCACATGAAACAGTTTGTTTTCTCATCGGGTTCTCCCCAACTTCCGAGCACAAGACGCCAACTCGTTGGGGGTATGGCTGCCGAACGGATACTCCTTTCATCCGATCTGTTAAAATGGTATTTGGAGGAAGGATTAGTTGTGACGCAAATTTACCAAGTGATAGAATTTACACCCTACAAGTGTTTTAAATCATTTCAGAACGAAGTTTCGAATGCTCGGAGGGACGGGGACAAAAACCCCAACTCCTCCGTTGTAGCAGACACTTCCAAACTTATTGGGAATTCGGCATTTGGGTCACTCATTTTAGACAAGACCAAACACGAGAGTGTTATTTATGCTAGTGATGAATATGTAGCAAAGCAAAAGGTGAACGATCCCCGCTTTTTGAACATGTCGGAGCTCGGGTCAAATTTTTTTGAAATTCAAATGGCTAAAAAAAACATCTGTTTAGACCTTCCAATCCACCTAGCATTCACACTTCTTCAAACTGCAAAACTTCGTATGCTTTCATTCTATTACAGGTTTTTACACAGGTATGTTTTAAGAGAACGGTATGAGATTTGCCAGATGGATACTGACTCTTTGTATCTAGCATTATCAACCCCCACCCTAGAATCCGCCATCAATCCATCAATGCTCTCAGAATACCAGTTTTCGGTGAAGGGTAACTGTAAAATGTTCTATGAAGCGAGTGACCAACACTGGTTTCCAAGAACATGCTGTGATGCAGATACCACGTATGACAAGAGGACTCCGGGTTTGTTTAAGAGGGAGGCAGCTGGGGATGAGATGATTTCTCTTTGCTCGAAGAGTTATTTTTTAAGACAGGGCGAAGGGGGGAAAATGAGTGCAAAAGGGGTGAATAAAGCACGTGTCCTTAATCCTTTTCAAAAGTTTTTATCCTGTTTAAAAACAAAACAGGCAACATGCGTGGAAAATGAAGGGATTAGACACCATGACAACACGATGTGTACATACGTGCAGAAAAAAGTAGGATTTTCCTATTTTTACTGCAAAAGGGAAGTATGTTCAGACGGGGTAAGCACCCTCCCACTAAACATTGTCCTATCCCCCTATTCACGAGAGTTGCATGTCATTGAGAGTAAAGTCTCCCCGCTTGATTTATCTCACAAATCCCCTTTGAAAAAATACGGGGTCATATTTTGCTCAATAAACCACTTATTCCAGTATGAGAGAGCGAAATATTTTAACATGAATGAGGTTGTTCAAGAGTTATCAAACTCCTTTTCTCAATCGCGGTCTTTGTCTGCAAAATCCCCCGGTTTTCCTCCCCCTGATGCCGGTTGGGTATACCGAAGAGATGAAATAATGAAAGAGATTATACACTTGAAATATAGCCTACACAAAAAACAACTCAGACCCATTCTTTTGTCTTTGCAAGGTAAAAAAGTCATATTACCGGGTAATAAGGCTGATAAGTACTGGTCTAGCGGGTTGGGTTATGCCTTAACATTCAAAGCCAAACAACAATACTTTCCCGGAATGAATAGGGTGGGAGATATGTGGTGTGATCTCATATCCTCCATTGCAGAGGGCACCGATTCTTTATAACAGAATCCCATATGAGTATACTTGCCCATTGTTGCTTGCATACTCATTTGAACCTATCTCGTTGGCGTGCAAGGTGCCCACCCTATCCAAGTATTAAGATGGAAATTGAACTTGGAGCCACGTTTATCGCCCCAACCTCCATTTCAATTGGTGGTGTTTCCGGTTCTGGAAAAACAAGCCTGGTGTTTAAAATTATTGAGAAAAAGGATACATTATTTTCCCTTAAAACTAAAAAGGTGATGTATTGTTACGGTGTTTGGCAAAAAAAATTTGAGGAGCAGGAAGATGCTGATATATTATTTCGGGAAGGATTGCCCACAGAGCAGGAAGTAAAGGACTTTTCATTGGATCAGGACCACGTCATTATTGTTTTAGATGACTTGATGGGAGATCTCGTGAACAATGAAGATGCAGAAAAACTGTTTACTCGCACATCTCACCACTGTAATGCCTCCATAATATACTTAGTGCAAAATGTGTTTGAGCAAGGGAAAAAAGCTAGGTCTATAAGCATAAACACCCACTACTTCATTCTAACAAAAAACACGAGGGATGTAAACCAAATATCGGTTCTAGCTCGACAAACCGGATTGGGACACGTGTTAAAGGAGGCGTACAAAGAAGCTGTGTTAGATAGACCGTACGGATACCTCCTTGTTGATTTGAGTCCACACCAAACGGTCACAAAACCCGACTTAAGGTTAAAAACAGATATTTTCGGTGATGAAATCACGGTATTTGTTTCAGTTTCCACTCATTAATTTCATGTCATAGAATTATGACTGTATAGGATACTAATAGACAAAACAGCTGCATTACCACTACATACTATGATTTATGTTTTTTTGATTTGTATTCACTTGATTTGTGTTTTACTGATGTGTTTAAAAATAAAACAAACATCCAAACATAACTGGAAAGTGTTGTTCGTGTTTGTGTGCATAGACAGTTTAAGGATATATGGGGGGGTACACCACCAAATTTTTGTTAGTATACCTCGGTGATTCGTAGAGAACGCAACGATGAGCGCCAACCTTGTAAAGGAGAAACACTATATTAAATTGTTGTTGAACACTGAAAGTAGACTTCAGGCAAAAGGTTTGATTTTCACAGCCACCACATCGCAGGTTAGAGCATTGTGTGAAATTGCTTCCAACCTCAACCACCTCCCCGTTAACCCCCAAATAGAGAAGGGGATTAAAAGGCGAAAAAACCTCATTCTTACACTGTCAAAGCCACGACAGTGTAAAAAGAAACAGTTATTGATCATCCAAAAACATTTTTCTGATTTTTTATTCTTACTTAAACTTGTGAAGTCCAATTTGGAAGATCTGCTATGAAACACACTCGCAAAATGGTTATGATCCCGTACGACAAATACATCAAATTGAAAGACAAGGAAAGCGTTACAACTTTAAAACCTCCGCCATTACCACCATCGTCACCACCACCGTCACCACCACCATTGCAGTCACATAAAAACGACCTCGGAATCGAGACAGGAAACGAGGACCAAACACACTCAAGTGAGGTTTTAACACCGAAATCTCCACCACCTCCCCCAGGAATCCCTCATCTGAAAAGACCTATCTCCATCACAAAACCCAGAGACGCTCCCTCTTCACCCCACTCTCCACCCAAAAGAAAAAAAACAAAACAACCCTCTGTCAAAAAGGTTGGAAGGGGGGGTAAAAGCGAGTCTTCGTGGTCTAAGTTGTGGGTTCCATTGAAATCATGAAAGCGAAACCGGGTAAAGAGAAACCCGTAAAAACGGATTCGTTGCCGAAAAATAGCTTAACTGCTTTAAAGGAAAAAGTGCTGCAGGGGATATATTACAGTGGGGAAGGGGCTGGGTTGTATGGAGGAGTAAATGACATATATATAGAAGCTCAAAAAAGCGGGGAGAGAAATATAACACGGAAAAATATTAAGGAGTGGTTGTTAAAACAGGACACATACACACTATTTACCCCTAAAATAAAAAGATTTCCTCGACCAAGGGTGGTAGTTTCTGAAATGGATTATCAATGGGATGCGGATACCATCAATATGGACTATTATGTGAAAAAAAATGATGGTTTTAGCCATATCTTAATATGCACGGATGTGTTTACGCATTATATTTGGGTCAGACCTTTAAAAGGGTTGAGTGCAGTAGAAACCGCTCGCGCTATGGAAAGTATTTTAAAAGAACAAAAACCCAAAGTCATTAGAACTGATAAGGGATCCGAGTTTGTTAATTCCAAACTTTCTATGCTGTTTCAAAAATTTGGAGTGCATCACTTTACAACTCACAATGATCCAAAAGCCAACTATGCAGAACGAGTTATAGGGACATTTAGGCCGAGGATGCAAAAAGATATAAAGAAGGGAAATACTTACAGATGGATCGACATGCTACAAACGATTGCTTCATCGGTAAACAGATCATTTCACAGAAGTATTAAAATGTCTCCAGAAAAGGCTAGATCAACACCGAGAGATGTTTTGTGGAAAAGACAATATATTGAAAATGAAAAGCCTTATTTGTGGTCAAAAGCTGCATTTGCTTTTAACATAAATGATAAAGTGAGGCTTAGCTATAACTCCACACCTTTTGATAGAAAATATGATGAGCGGTTTTCAAAAGAGATTTTCATTATAACAGAGAGGAAGGTTTATCAACACGTTCCGGTCTATTCTGTAAAATCGTGGGAAAACGATCCTGTCACCGGAATTTTTTACGAACAGGAACTCCAACTAGTTCATGTGGATGAAAACACATACTATGAGGTGGAAAAAATATTAAAAGAAAGGACAAGAAATGGACAAAAAGAAGTCCTGGTTAAATGGGTTGGTTGGGGAAAAGCGAGTAACAGTTGGACTTTAAAGTCGTTGGTGCGCGACGTAGGAAGAGACGCTACTAACGAAAGACAAAGAGGGGTTCGTAAAGGTCGAGCAACTAGAAAAGGAAGGAGAAAGACCCGGTGATATTTGCGTCATGTATATTTTTGCTGCATCAACAGATTGTCCCCCACACTACCCCCGCAACTGCCCGCTTGATTTTACTTTTTCTCTTGATAAGAATTTAGAGCTGCGTGGTGTGTGGGAATGTGCTCTTGTAGAGTTTTGTTTTGAAGACAATGCAGGGAACAAAATACCGGTGGCAGAACACAGTGAAGAGTCATTTAGGGAACTTATTACGGAGAAAGTATCCCCATTGCAAGAAAAGGCATTTGATGAAGGTGAAAAAGCTGAAAAACGGGAAAGGGAAAAACAAGAAAAGCAAAAACAGAAACATAAAAAGAAAAGGGAGCGCAAACCTGTCCCTCCAACTGATCGCGAATTAAGACAAAGGGGTCGTAGAGGGTTGGAAAATGCTGCAAACACCCCACTCACATCAGAAGTGAATGGGAGAGGTAAAAAAATAACAAGTAAAACAACGGTTGTGCAAAATCACAGCATCCCCATTATGTGTGATCTTGTGTCATCCAGCTACATGCACGGGGAATATGTACCAGTGTTAAGAGTTATTCGAAATACGGACACATGTTTTGAAAGACTATTATATCTCCCAGTGCGACAAAGTGTTGTGCGCACCATAAGAGTGTATATAAAACCGACGGAGCGTTCACATGTGCACTTACAAGACGCTGCGAAGGCATACTGCACACTTCACCTTAGACCCAGAAGTTAGAATTATGTCTCTTATCCCATACACATCATCAGCTGAAAAATGGAGCGAGCACTACAAGGCTCTTATGGGAAAAGGAGGGAGAGGCGGAAAGGGTGGGGTTTACAGAGTCGGAGACACCGGTGTTAAAAAGTCGCGAACATCCCCCATTATAAATATGGTGTCTGAAGTAGAGCAGAAATTACAACAGACGAAAGAACTAGCTCGTGAGCAGGAATTGGAAGAAGAAGGTGCTATAAGTTTGGAAAAAATTGTTCACCCTACAAAAACTAGAAACTCAAAACCAAAACCAAGCGGTAAAAAAGTAAAAAACAAGTCTGAAGCAATAAAATTCCTGACAGAAGTTGCTGAGGCCCAGTCCCGCTCAAGCAAAGGAAAGAACAACACCAAGAGCAAAGGCAAGCGAAAAGAATCAGAAAGTGCTTCTCCAGGACCAAAAAAGAGAGCGAAAAAATAGAATGGAGTATATGAGAGAGAATTTTGCAGAAGCTCACGATGAAGACTTGGATCTATTCTCCCCGATTGCTGTTGACGGTGCAGTAAAACAACAGGAGATGAGAAGCTATCGCTCATTAACTTCACTATCCCAACTAGGCCCAGTTCAGTTTTACATTAGTGGAAATTCTGGGGAATATATTTCTCTCCAAAAAAGTCGGATACATATCCGGGTCTACATTGAAGATGTTGCAGAGGGAAAGGCTATTACGGCAACTGACACAAAAGTAGCCCTTACCAACCTTCCTCTCTCATCTCTCTTTCGACAAGTTGAGGTGCTAATTAATGACCAACCATGCTCTCAAGGGGTGGGGATGTATTATAATTATAAATCCTATGCAGATGTTGTCATGAACTCCTCCAAATGGGAAAGGGAAACTTCAATGTATGCCGAGGGATTTTGGTTGGATGGTGGAGAGTTCGATTCGTGTGACAGTGCACAAGCCGGGGGAAACATAGGATTCAAAAAGAGGTATGCGCTCACTAGCGAGGGAAAGGAGGTCGAACTCGAGGGAAGATTGAGGCTGGGGATCATGGACCAACCAAAACCGATCATTAATGGAGTCCCCATCAAAATTGTGCTACACCAGGCCTGTGACGAGTTTAGGTTAATGTGTGGGGATGCGGCCAAAACTTATCGTGTTGTGATTAAGGATGCAGTATTTCGGGCCTGTCATCTTAAAATAAACCCAGACGTGATGATAGCCCACAACCAAATCCTGAAGGAGACACCAGCCATTTACCCCTATGTGAGAGAGGACGTTAGAGCATACACCATTTCAGCCGGGGTAACCGAGTGGAGCGAAAACAATATTTTAATGGACGATGTCCCCGAATCTGTTTGTATTTTTTTTGCGGATTCTGAAAGAGTGTCTGGTGTGTGGAAAAAGAACCCTTACAAGTTTTCACACTTCAAAATTTTGGAGATTGGATTCTATGTTGATGGGAAGAGTGTGCCTGGAGAACCAATAAAAACCGATTTTGAAAAAGACAACTACGTCCAAGCATACTCTTCCATGAAAAAAGCATCGCCCACTGGTGAGCTGTTTACAACATATACATCATACAAAGATGGGAACGTGTTCTACTACTTTGAGGTATGCCCACCAAAACAAGGAAAGATGGTCCCTCTTTTGCGCAAGGGTCAAACACGAGCTTATGCTCGCTTTGCTGATCCCCTACCAAACACAGTCACAGCCTTCCTGTACTGTAAAGGGCATGCACAGGCAGAAATAAACTATGTCAGAAACGTAAAAGTTGTCTAAATGCTCACTTTCTGGTATCCGTGACGGTTGGTTGACTGCCTGTCAAAGTGGATGATTGAGTCCGAATCTGAGTGAACGTCTACACAATCCTCACGAGTGGATCCACAATCCTCACGAGTGGATCCACATTCTGCGTTGCGACCTTCCAGTTTGGGTTGACTGGTTCCCGTTTCTGTCTCGCCCAACATCTTCAAACCAGACATTAAGAACAAAATATTTAATTTGGTTGATTGTCATTTAAAAGTAATGGCTTTATGTTAAAATTGTTACAAATCATTGGATAGGGGGTACATACATTAATATGTATTTTATTTTATTTACCATAGCATCAATTGCATCGTCACTTGATCTTAATTTCCCGTTCCTCATCTGCAAACATTTATGTACAAAATATTATACCAATAGTATTATGTTAAACCAGTGGTTTAGGTGGCTATAGACAACGTATATCAATGTCATGAATAGAAGTAGGATGTATACTTTCATGATAAATATTTTTAAAGTCTGAATAAAGCATTGAAAAAAAAATATTACATTGTTGGTTTTGTTTTATGATGTTTTTCTATAGTTAGGTATCACACCCACCTTTTTACACATACAACACCACAGACAGGCTCGTCTAAATCTTTTCCTGCAACACACTACAACACATAAAATGAATGAGACTGAAAGTGATGCCACACCAACAAAGAACCCGACTTTGTAAACTGAGGGGAATGCATTCTGTTTCGAACCAGCAGGGTTTTTTTTGGCGTGAGAGATAATGTCAGGAAGCATGTCAAAATTCATCCCAGCTGGTGAAAATATTTGGGTTGCTTCTGTCTCATTCTCTGTCCCATTTTTGGTCATATGGGTAGGGTCGACTTTTTCAATTTCAGTCTCTTTTTCTTGATGGGACGGAATGACACCAACGGGGAAAAAATCAGTTTCTTCGCTATTATCTGTAGCCTCGTGGTCCCAATCCCCATTCTCTGGCTCCCACTCTACCTCACTCTCACTCGAATCTGGTACATTTCCATCCCCACCTAGTATCCCTTCACCTGGAAAGTGGATGACGTCATCAACTCCTTCCTCTCCTCCACCCCCATCTCCGGCTTCGTTATGTTCAGCATTGTCCACCGAGTCACTTCCATCCCCGTCACCATCGTCATCGCCATTCGGACCATCTTCATGACCGTTGTCATCATTATCATCATCATCATGTCCACCATCATTTGGTCCATCTCCTCCTTCTCCCCCACCTCCTGGTGGGATGTCATCACCGGCTACAACATAAAATCAAACAATATAGGTTTCAGTTATAGGATGCTGGGTTATTATTAATAGTATTTCTTTATATGATATAGGTCAATTATAGAGGTTGAAAGAAATACAAACCCATTTTTTAGCTTAAAAAAACAAACAAAAACCAATACGTAAACTCGGAGGTTGAGGCAGTGGGACCACGTGGAAAAACCCGAAATTTAGATCTGTTTCCCGCCAAGTCATATAAGTTTGGGGTATACTCATTATTTCCCTCCAACCAAGACCCCACGATATAATTTAGATGTGGTGTAATGTATAAACCAAATCAAAACAAGATCTTGTTATTTACAGAGAGCGAATTTTATCCTACTCACGCTGATCAGGTTTGAGTCCAAGCGGGACCAATGCAATGGCGTCTGCCCATCCGATCTTCTTAGTGGTTGTCGGCATATCTGTTGTGGTTTGAAACCCACTCCCACAATCGGACAATATCGTTGTAAAGAGCGATATCATTGGAAGTGATCGGCAATTGAAAGAAAGCTGTTGGTAGCGGAGGTCCACAAACCTTAACCACCGAAACTGAGCAAAAAACTCAGAGGAATAATCGGATATGTAACATCCCGTCAGGTCAATATGTCTAACCTTGTGTGGTTCCATCCCTATGGATTTAGGGTATCCGATCCCACGACAAAAAAAACCCTCCTTCCCACACCAACAGCTTCCTTCAACGTCCCCACACTCATATTCGAATGCAAAACACTTTCCTATGAAAAGTGACACGAGAAGGGCGAGAAAAACTGACTTCATTTCGGGAGGTTGTAGGAGTGTAAATCTTCCGAACCCGCCTCTCGCCATGCCGCCAATATCGCCGGAAGTAGCGTGCTCTGTGTGAGTATAGTTTAAAATTTACGAGTGAAAAGACCAGGTTTAAGTTGGGTGGGTTCCCAATTCAGAAAAAAGTTTATTAGTATGTAAATAAAAACCAAAGTAGGGGTATATAAATAGCTGTGGTGAGCAAAGTACCCCGGAATTAAAACCGAATCGGGAACGAGCATATTTCGTAATACACCGCTCTAGTTCTTATTTCTTCCACCATGGTTGGGTGCAGCGCACCCGCTCGCACTATTCCCGCGCAAACCAATCCCGCCTGCAGAATATTACTAGCTTGCAGGCGGGGTTGGTTTGCGAGTTGATTTAAAACCAGAAAAAACAAACAAGTGGATCCTAACCAAACTAGTTGGATTGGTTATGTAATGAGGGTTTAAACTGATGTGTGCTATTTTGGGGGAAAGTGTGACTTGAGAGCAGGTGTTGGTTGGTTTTATATAATGTGAAAATGTAAAGACAACCAATTAGAAAAATTATGTAATATGTTTTAGTTGGATATTTTGTCTGACAGTTTAAAATACCAGCTTCATTTAAGGAGTAAGGATTGGGGAATACAGACGTGTGCGTTGATATATACACACTCACACACTCAAAAGTAAATCATGGCTATAAACAGGAAAGCTTTTCAGAGCGTGGAAGCAAAAATAAGGTAGGTTCTTTAAAACTCTTTTATTTAGTTTTGTTTTTGTTTGTTTTTTCTTTAATAAGTGATTACTACCAAATTTGTTCTCTATCAAAGTATCATTTTTATTTCTTATTTTTCCTCACGAGTTCTAATCTATCTGTTTCAGAAATGTTGTCCATGCATGCACCGAACAAAGTTTTAAAAAAGTTTTGGGTGAAATGAAAAAAGAAGAACAGAAAAAAGGATGCGATATAGAAAAAGTGATTTCTGCAGCAGCGATGGATATCTACAGCATAATTGCCGGATTGTATACCCCAAACATATCCACGAATATATTGACAGAAACTGGTGTTAAGCGTTCTAGGGGAAGGCCAAAGGGAAGCAAGGACAAAACAAAAAGAAAGCCTGGAGCCAAGTCAGAGAAAAAACTCCTCAAAACGTGAGCTATTTTTTACATCATGATATACGGTTTTAATGTATGGTCCATTTTAAGGTGAAGAGTGGGTCAAAGGTTGGAAGACGATATAAACTTTATCTTTTACTATATTTTTTAGAAACGGTGGCAATGCGAGTGGCGAGATCATTCAACAAGCGTGGGAAGAGTGTGGACTCCAATCATTCGTGAGCAATGACGAAAAAAATCAACAGCAGATCTCAAACCCTTGTTTAGAAAAAGACCTGCGGTTAGGCCTACCTGCAGGCACTGGGTTTTCAGGGTTTCACTACCCCGTGCAACGCAATGACCCCCCTGAGTGTTATGGTGGCGGTGTTTTGTTTTGAGGTCTAAAAAATCAACTCCAACACTTTTTTTCTTTTTTTCTCTTTTCCCATACTTTTTTTAAAACAGAAGGATCTCAAGTATATAAAAGGTTGTTTCAGGTTGGTCACCATCACTCTATAGCGAGCGTGTTTGTAAACCGCTCACAGAAGGAGTCATGTCGGATGTAAACTCTGGATCATTGCGAGCTTCAGTTTCCGCGGACTATATTTTGATTACATACTCTAGAGACATGGTTTTAAAGGATTTTGTACAAATGTGTTTGTTGATGGTATCAAAACTTAAAAAGGGTCTACATTCTTGTTTCTGTTTTTGTGATTCAACATGTTCCTACAAATCCCCCGTGGTTAAAAACACTGTTAAGGTTTCCATCCCCAACCTAATATCGATAAATGCGGCTGTAAAAAGTGTGTTGCGCACAGAACTGCAAGACAAACTTAAAAAGTAGGTTGAAAAAAAATCTTAGAGCGATTGTGTCAATTCAAACCATGTTTATAAATATATGTACTACTTTTGTTACGATTCTAGTGAGGTTAATAAAGAACAAAAACAGCAATTTCATGTTTCTTGTTTATTTTTTTTTAAAAAAAAAACACACAGCAACTTTGTATTCATTGACAAGGTATGTCCACACTTTAAATTCTCCAACATTGAAGATTCGGGATTAAGTTTATAGCGGGGAAAGGTGGAGTGGGTGATGGGCTCGAGGAACGGGGTTACACTCCCAACACCTATCCCCATCCCCGCCACTGTTGTCATGCTTACACTTCACACCTATTGAAAATAGGTGTGAAAAGTCTCTTTTTACTTCCTTCATTGATGTGTATAAAGCTATTGTCTCATTGGGGGTCAAAAATATACCCCTCTTAGTGGCGGTCAGTGTGTAGTGATGTGGTTGGGCCAAGAACCACTGTCTAATATCCAAACCTGTCCACCCCTGCTCCACAGTAGCATATATATTCCCCCCCAAATGCACGCAAATTGTTCTGCCACTACAGTTCTCCGTAAGCGCTTCAATGAACCTATCCATGTTCTCCAGAAGAACATTGAAGCGCCGGTAGGTCAGAGTGGCCCCCTTTGTCGTTCTCTTTGTAAGCGATGTGTTTGGGATTCTCTCCCACCTTCTCACATAGAAGCGAGGGTGCCCCTTGTAAAAAGAATGCTCAAGGTCAATCATCTCACCGAAGCCGTATCTCCGAGTGGGAACAGGCATCGGGTCATCAATGTGAAACGGGTTGGGCATGAGGGGTGGGGATTGCACATCCGATGGGGATGGGGGTGGGGGAGGGAAAAACTGGAGGGGTGGAGGGGGTGTGGAAAGCGCAGAAAATGGGATGTGGGGATTGTCTATAGCATTGGGGGGTCTGGGGGTGGTTAGGTCTGGTTTGGGGTTGGAGCACCCAGGTGTTGGGGAATCGAGCAAAGAATCAGGTCTGCGAATCTTGGGGGTGGTTAGGTTTGAATTGGAGTTGGAGCTCCCAGGTGTTGGTGAATCAGGTCTGCGAATCTTGGGGGGGTGTTCCCCGTTCCCCTCTCTAGCCTTCTCCGCGTTGTCCTGCTCCTCCTCGCCCCCCACCTTATCCAGACGTCTTTTCTTGAGCGGTTCAGGAGTCGGGGAAACCTTTTAAGTAGGGAATAAAAAATACAAAACTATTCAGTAGGGGATAAGTTGAGTGTACTATAAATGGGTGTAAGTACATTCACTCCAAATTTAATGTTTTAAAGTAGCACACAGACACATATAGTCCTATAAAATGTGGTTATAGTAATAATCTGTTCAGATTCAGCGTATATAATAAATTACCTCTTCTCGTGGGGGTTCAGCGATGGTTGCCAGAAGGTTGTCAAGAGCTACCTCCTCCTGGGGGTCGCAGTTTTCAACATGGTCGTCCAGACATAATAAAGACGCTCTCGTCACACGTCCTCGTCCGACCATCTTTACACTTTTAGACTAAAATAAAAAAAGGGGTAGATGATAAATCATGCTTCCTACCACTTTTTTATTGAATGAGTATATTTGGGTGGTGATTGAGTAGATGAATTAGGTTTAGTAAATGGTGCTTCCTGTCATTTTTCCCCAGTTAAAACGACGAAGTATTACCAAACATTCTATATCAGTCTCAATCATTAACCAACGTAATGCAAAGCTTAATTCCTACTTAGTGTTTGAGTCTAAAAAGCGGTGGTGGATCCGGGCTTAGTAAATGGTGCTTCCTATTGCTTTCCCCAGTTAAAGCAACGAAGTATTACTAACCTCACAAAATTAGACTCATATATAGTTCTAACATAGTAACGCATAATTTAAAAAATAATATAAAGCGTCAATACAAAAGATAATACAAATAATACAGCATAGTTATATTGAACACATGTGATAAATCCGGGGTTAGTAAATTGTGCTTCCTGTTGCTTTCCCCAGCCAAAACAACGAAGTATTACTAACCTCGACAAACATTCAATATAAAAAAGGGTAAAGTGGTAAAATCGGTCCTCCCAAGGTTCACTACTCCAAATGTATTATCGAGTAAACCTTGGGTAAAAATCCTTGTGCGTCCTAAACATTTAAAACATTTAAAAAATAAAAAATAATGTCATGATAGACAGCTGCTTACCCGAGAGTTAGACATTGTAGAAGATGAGTCGTGGTGGATAGAGATGAGTCGTGGAAACAGGTCAGAAAAACAGCAAGTTTTTTCTGGTCGAATCAAATCAAATGAAACAGAAAGTTCCAAGTGGTTTGTCTCAAAACTTGATCGGTCTTTTATTGTCCGAGAATTGTTGTTGGCTCCGCCCCTCAATGTTCTTGATGCGTTGGTAGGTGTATCATCTCGTTGATTGGAGAGCAGTGCAGGGGTCAATTTTGATTGGGTGAATCAGTTGGGCACGGCGGATAAAATGAGGGTGTTGGTCTTTTCCAAACACCGCATAACACAAGCATTCCCTCCCCCAATTATCAAATGATTAACCCTCACACATTGTAAAATAATGTGTGTGTGTTAACTCGAGGGTTGACAGGAATAAGTTTAGTGGTGGGAAAATAGGGGGAAAAGTGGTTCACCACTCACTAAAAGGGTGTTTTGGTGCACTCCAACCCTAAATCAATTACAGAATTAGCTGGGTTAATTATGAGGGGTGGGAAAATTACGGGTTGTTACTGTGCCTCCTACTATTAACACTTAAAGCTAGGGGTAGGTTGGCATCCTAATTATCCTATGTGTTTGAGTTGTGGTTAATAGAACGCTAGTGTAATTAGTTGGATGGCTTCAGTTTCTTTTTCCCCTAACCCTGATTCCTCTATTCTAATCAAACATCTATATCATTCTCAGTATCATTCTAAGTAAAAAATGTTAAATGGTTTAAAAGCGGTAGTAAAGAGCTCTCTTAGTTATGCGTATAAACCACCTGTATCTATCTAGCTATCTATCTAACTATCTAGTTATCTATCTATGTAGCTAGCTAGCTACCCCAACTATCCATCTAAGTAATTTCTATGTAGAAAACCTATACATAATTGGTTCAAAATACTATCATAGCTTTATAAATCTACATTCCCTACATAGTTTCTATACGTTGTAAAAGACTAGCATATTCTAACGTTGGGTGTGTTTTAAACTTTGTAATTGTATCGATCACCGCTACATCCTTTTTTTAAATGAGCTACTAGGTAATCATTTCGTGCGTACGTAAAACCACAATGTTTACATTTTAGGGGTATGTTAGGGTGTGTGTGTTTATGTTTTCTGTGCCGAGACAGGTTAGAATTTGCTTTAAAGGCACAATTGCAGTGCTCACACCTATATTTTCTTCCCCCCTCTGCGCCATCAACATCTCTAATTCTGGGACGCCCTATCACAGACTTTTCACCCCCTTGTACACTTTTCTTTTTTTTCTTGTCTCCAACATTAGTGTGTTTGGAGGGTGGTTCTAATGTTGTTACTGGTTCAATGGTACTGTCTAATTCTTCTTGCAAAACAATGTTCCTAGCAATCATCGCTGCTTCCACCAATATGTCAAATGGGGTTTGATGGTGTGTATCCATACTTGAAAATAGGTGTAAATCCAAATTAGATGTGGGTAAAATCCGGTGTTGATATAAATCGGTTGTGTACTTCTTACGTAACCCTAATTTCTCTCCATGGAACAATGCAAATAAAACAGATCCAGTTAGAGTAATAAAAATGGTATATGAGTAAAGTTGTCCGCTGATTCCTTTTGGTTTGTAATAATATGTTTAAGGTTAATCCAATTAAGGAGGGGTGTGTTTGAGTGTGCTTGGTATAACTCTCTTTCCAATTATAAGGTGGGTGTGTGTTAATTGGTTGGTCATTACTTAGTTAGTTAACCAATCTACTCCCTATTGTCAATCTGCCAAACTTTTTTTGTTTTAGTCAGTGCTTCCACCTGTGGGTGTTTAGGTGTACTCTCTTATGTTGGGGTCTAATGATGGGGTGGTGGTGGGGGTGGGGGTGGCGTAGTCACCCCAACTAAAAAGGTATAGTGGCACCACCTATTGACAGCATCTAAAAACGATAAAGGCTCCCCCTGTTAGAATATGGGGGAACTAGGTTATAGGGTGGCGCCACCTGCGAGTAATTAGTGGAACTATAATATAGGGTGGCGCCACCTGCGAGTAATTAGTGGAACTACTGACCTGATATTTTTAGCCTGTGACCTATCTAGACCCTCAGTGACCTATATAGTAGGGGTTTTCAGTACTTAACGTATATAAATAGGGGGGCTGGAGCTACCTTACTTACTACTGGTATATGGGTAAGATTTTCAGGAAATGTACAATTTGCAGCTCTACACATTTAGGAAAATCTCCTAAATAAGCCTGAAATATGATGAATATGATGGTTTATCTGAGTATATTTGGTATTGCATTGATTTAAAGTATAAGTTCTGTTATGTTAAACTTCATTTTGAAGCTCATTTTTGTCTTAAATGTGGGTCATTTGAGAGGATTGGTGAAGGTAAATTGTACATTTTCTGAAAACCTGACCCATATAGAGCGTAATTCTCTCTGGAGTGTTGTTTCATATAAAATGCGTACATGATATCATTATTATTATCATTATATAGCCCCGGCAGAAGGTTAACCTACATGAACCAATGAACTCCTGGTCTACATAACACGTCTAAGTATAGCAGAGGTTGCATAGAGACTAATAGAGTTCTTATATATGTACCAATGTGTAGTTGTAATAGAGTTCTTACAGGCCTTTTTTGTTCTGACATTAGATAATCTGCAGTACGATTCCATGAATATCTTAAATTCCTTCTTGTTTAAAACGTGTTACCCTGGGGCCAGTTTGTTCCACACCATTGGTGTCATCAAAAATTCATTTTTATACGCCTAGTATGTACCTAGATTACAAAATGTCATCTGTTTTATGGTGTCGGTGAAATAGCTATCGATCCATTCATAGTTATGTCATTTTGAATATAGATTTGCAGTTCATTGTTGGAAATATGGTATTTAAAACGCTAATGAATCTAAATATCTTGGGAAAAGATAATTGCGGTGAAAGATAATTAAAATAAATATAACAATCACCATATATCAAACGCAATTCAAGTTGAAGTCATTTCGCAAATGGACAAAACTATCCTCTCTCCAAACCGCAAAACGCCATTATAGTCCTATTAGGACGCCTATACTGCAGGGCCGGGAAAGTCATTAGCGCTGCCGGGGTCCAATCATTGACATACCATTCTTATCTGACCTGAGAGGTTCTGAGCCTAGACTGTGTAACATACGTGATGTGACGTCGTCGATTCAAGTACAATGTGCTATTATGAATAAATACGTTTTCAACAAATACACGATTCTTCTGATTTTTTGCCTCTAGTGTAAAAAAAAGAGTTGTAGATGGATTTTGAGATGTTTGAAAAGATGAGATTAAGTGGATTCCAACAATGTTAAAATTCAGGAAATCTGAAAAAGAAATTATTAAATCGCCAGAAAACGTACAATTCGCCTGCACGGTTTTCTCAAATAACCCAAAGTTAAGACAAAATCAGGTTCAAAATATAATTCAACATAACTGAACAGACCATTTGAACTAATGCAATACCAAATATAATTCAGATATAGCTAGTATTCAGCAGTTTTCAGCACAATTTAGCAAAACCTACAAAGACTTCTAAAAAAATGAAAGATATGATTTTGCAACTGAAGACTCAACTTCTGTGACATATCACATTTTGGTATAGGCTTACATAATATAATACATATGGGTCAGATTTTCAGAAAATGTACAATTGGCAGATCAACATATTTTGTAAATTCTGCTAAAATGGACTGAAAACTCATCAACACTAGGTATATATGGGTATATTTGGTATTGCCTTGATTCAAGCAGTCTCTTTGGTTATGTTGAACTGTATTTTGAACCCAGCTGATTTTTGTCTTAAATTTGTGTTATTTTAAAGAATTGGTGACGGCGAATTGTACATTTTCTGAAAATCTGACCCATATTATAGTTTCCCGGGTGTGGTTTTGCGTGAATCCGCGAGATCATGACAACTTGTATGAGCTGGAACGCGCACTTAACGGTGCTGCCACCTGACCTCTAGCGTTGGTATTAACACATACCCGGGTATTGTTTACCCGTTACCATGGAGAGGATTATCCGCTGCGCATTGATCTACTTCCGGGCCAAATAGACCTCGCCATTTCCAAAACAGGTGAGTGAAAATATATAAACATTTGAGCGGATATCTGATGTAGAATCTCCCTTGACAATCGACCCAATTAATATGTTTCCTAATTGTGATTAGAACCAGAGTGAAGTGGGTATAGCTCGGTCCACAGTCCAGACAAACCAGTCTCTGGCACTGCCCAGTCACAACAATGCAATACAAGGGTGATGGAGGCGGATGCACTATAAGCCGCATTTTAGGCAAATGCCGCATTTTACCGAAAAACCCGCATTTTACACCGCATTTTATACTTTTTTGTGTATTGTTTCAACTAAGTGTGTATTGACTGACCCAGCATGAATACACATATATATATTCACTAGTGTGTATTGACTGACCCAGCATGAATACACATATCCGGCTACCCCTATTAGGTAGATTAATGAGTGTAACAATAGAATACACAACCCAAATACACAATACACAATACACACACACACACACCCCTGCCCCCAACCCCAAACTTGATAGAATACACAAACATAGTAAACAAGCCAAGTGTATGTAAAATGAAAACATGAACCGCCCCCTCCCCCCCCCCCCCCCCCTATATACTGTTTGCAATTGTGTATTGGCTGAGCCAGCATGAATACACATGTATATTCACTAAGTGTATATTGGCTGACCCAGCATGAATACACATATATATATATTCACTAGTGTGTATTGACTGACCCAGCATGAATACACATGTATATTCACTGGTGTGTATTGACTGACCCAGCATGAATACACATATCCGGCTACCCCTAGCTATTAGGTAGATTAATGAGTGTAACAATAGAATACACAACCCAAATACACAATACACACACACACACACACACACCCGCCCCCAACACCAAACTTGATAGAATACACAAACATAGACCCAAGTGTATGTATTGTGTATTGGCTCAGCCAGCATGAATACACATGTATATTCACTGAGTGTGTATTGGCTGACCCAGCATGAATACACATATATATATATTCACTAGTGTGTATTGGCTGACCCAGCATGAATACACATATCCGGCTACCTCTATTAGGTAGATTAATGAGTGTAACAATAGAATACACAACCCAAATACACAATACACAACCCCCCCCCCCAGCCCCTCCCCCCTCCCCGACACTCCCCAACTTAGAATATGAAATAATATAAGATAGAATACACAAAAAACATACAATACACAAAAAGTGTAAAATGCGGTGTAAAATGCGGGTTTTTCGGTAAAATGCGGCATTTGCCTAAAATGCGGCTTATAGTGCTACCCTGATAGACTAGTAGAGCGAAGGGGGAGTGGTATCAGACCATGTATTCTATGTTTGGGGGGGGGGGTGGCCTCGCAGGAAATTTTGCCAATAGGAGGCTAATAGGCTACGATTGTATGTTCAACATTTACCATTCAATGTAATATACACTCCTCATATATAGGCTTAAATATTCATATTCCATATATCCACAAATTGGCTTAATTATATATTAAGACTTAACTAAGACTTATCATATCATCGATATGTATGTATGTTTGTATGTATGTAGACATTATACATATATTATTATTAAGGGATTTCATTCTGGCAGCTTGTTTGGGAGTATGCTTTTGCCATCCCTCCTTTTTAGTCCTTACAAATCAGGATAGAGCTTTCCTGTCCCAGATCTCCAATTACAAAATACATCATATTTCAAAGCATTTTAGGAAGCAGTTTAACAGGCAAATTTGTAAACAATTTATATAAAGTGTTCGCGCACATGTATGTAGAATGAAGAGATGATGGTTACAGGCTTTTTGCAATTTCACAATTTATCTTTTATAACAAATGGAGAGTATATAACGTGTGGTGTGGTTATGATTTCATCAGAAACCTTATTCATACAGATATTACACGTTTGTTTTAAATTTATTTAGTTCAGCGATACATAAACTGTACTCCTCCGATTTTGTATATATATATATATATAATGTTAGGCCAAACAAAAATATATGTGTTCGATTTATCTAGCTGACAACTAGGTAGGGGGGATGGTAATGTTTTAAGGGAACCGCCATCCAGGGACTGAAAAAAAATCTTATTTTCTGTCTATTTTATAACAGTAGTTGTTTTAAACATGAGAAATGTACATCTTAAGAGTTTTCTAGTTAGGATTCGAAGACTTGTTTTCCTGCTTTAATTTGCTTTTTAGTTAAATTTTTAAAAAAAAAATAGGAAAGGTCAACATTTATTTAGGTGGGTTAAGTTTTTCTGGGTAGCGGGGCGGGGGTAAATCAGAAACACACCTATTTCTGGGTCTTATTGCTGGTGATATTTGATATGAAGGAAATCTTTATTTGAGACTCAAACAGATTTGCCAGGTATTCCAGCAATAAATGATGTTTACCTGAGGTTGGGAAGATGATTGATACTATTTTCTTTGGTTCGTTTATTATCAAGTTGGAGTAAGATTCCGGACAATGCCAATCATTTGATTTGATATAAATATATACTGATCCCGGCTTGCGATTGTACGTTGGTTTGTCGATCATTCTGGACTCTCTTTTTTTCTTTTTTTAAAGCTTTTATTCAGTCTGTCAACAAAATGGGCAACTTCTCTTACGGGGTAGATAACACTATTTTTACATCTGACCCTCTTCTCATCTGTGTGTGTCTCTGAAAAATAGATTTTTACTTTTTTTTTGGAAACAGACATCTAAAAGAGGTTACATTATAGTATGCACATATTTTGTCATTTATTTATACAATGATATAGAGTTGGCTTTTCACTCTTGCAGACTCTTGAGGTCTGTGTGGACTTTTTTCCACGCTTTGGTGTTTTCTACCGATGTGTTTGTCATCTTATTTTGATATAATACAGTAGAAATTTTGTTCACCAATTCTGCTACTAAGTGTTTTAAAGTAATATTTCCTTCGTGGAAGAGTTTTTGTTTGTATATGAAGAACTTAGTATTTAATATGATCCAGTTCAATATTTTCGTGCTAGTATCATACATAGGAATACCAAAGATTATGTCTTTCGTTTCTCAAAAACAATATTTCCACTTCTGGTTTCGAATAGGGGTTTTATTATTCCTGGAGGAATTTAGATGCCCCATAGAGCTTCCATCATTGTGGACTTGTAGGGATGGTTAGAATGACAGGTGGGTTTGTATAAGGTAGGCATGGCGCCGCATGGTTAAAATAGTTATTCATTCCTGAATAAATATTTGTTCAAAAAGAAAAGAATTGTCAAGTTAATATTTCTTATCGTTTGACAGATTTCCTGGCCACGATAAGGAACGCTAAGTGAGCCATGTCGGAAATGTAAGTTTTGATAACTTTTCTTTATCCCCCCCCCCCCCCCCACGCACACACACACACACACACACCATCACAACCACCACCACCACAAACATGGGGGTCAGGTTGTCAGAAAATGTACAATTGATAGTTCTACCCATTTAGGAAATTCTTTTAAATAAGGTTAAGAATTGGTCTATACAGCATATATATATCTGAATATATTTGGTATTCTGTTGTTTTAAAACATCTGTTCTGCTATGTTAAACTTTATTTTAAACCTAATTTCTGCCTTAAATTTGAGTTACTTGAAAGGAGTAATGAAGGCCAATTGTACATTTTCTATCGATCTGACCCACATATATATATACAATGCTGATACCCTGCACACATCTGTTCTATTGTCAGTATGTCTGGTGTAAACAACAACACAAGATCGCATTATATGGGTCAGACTTTCAGAAATGTACAATTGGCAGCTGTACACATTTAGTAAATTGTGCAAAATAAGGCTGCAATTTGGTCAATACTAGGTAAATTCGGGAATTTTCGGCATGAAATTGATTCTAGCAATCTGTTTGGTTAGGTTGAACTGTATTTTGAACTTTATTATCGTCCGAAATTTGGGTTATTGGAGAAGATTTGTGAAGTTGAATTGTACATTTTCTGAAAATCTGACCCAATTACACGTTTACCAGGCAGAGTCTTATGATGTTATATTATACAATCCATCCTTTTGTACTTTCCAGTTGATCATAATATATATGTTATATTTTGCTTATATAAGAACAGGTACATGATTATTATAAATGACTATATGTAGAACATAATGTGCTGGATTGCTGGTAAACTGGGTTTCACATATGCATGAGGATTTAAATTAGCGCTATTACACCCTTTATACCCTGCAGCCACCACTGAATTTGAGACAAGCTGTTTTTGTAAAAGAAAAAAATTGTAGATTTATATTGGTAATGTTAAATGATTAAATGTACAAAAGAGAACGATCTTGTAAAATGTGTTTGATAAGAATGTTACGTCAGTGATTGGACGCCTACTGCACTAATGGCTAAGCGTCCTTAATGGGATTCTAACAGCATTTTGCGGTTTGGAGTGAGAGGCTTTCCCTCTGCTTGGAGCTGGACTCTCTCAGCTCTGAGCTTACACTGGAGAGGCTTTCCCTCAGTTTGAAGGCACTCTCTCAACTCTGAGCCTAGAATGGAGAGGCTTTCCCTCAGTTTGAAGGCACTCTCTCAACTCTGAGCCTAGACTGGAGAAGCTTTCCCTCAGTTTGAAGGTACTCCCTCAACATTCATGTATATACAGGTTTAATCTGCTTGTGTATTCAGTGGTTCAGTCGAGACGTCCGACGTATCCACAGTAACAGCCCAGAGGGGTCCAGGAGGGACAAGTATCCCTCTAGCTCTATCTCATGGCACACAGAGAAACTCTAAGGCTGTCAAAGCATTACCAAAGGTAAGTAGTTAATGAGTAATTAATGGGTGACAGACGAAAATGAAAAAAAAATAAATGAGAAGAAATCACCAATAATAACAACAATGTTCAGATAAGAATTGTATGTCAGTGATTGGACGCCTTCTGCGCTAATAGCTTTCCTGGCCTTGGAGTAAGGCGACCTAATGGGATTATAATGGCATTTTGCGGTTTAGAGCGAGAGGCTTTCCCTCAGTTTGGAGGAAATCTCTCAACTCTGAGCCTAGACTGGAGAGGCTTTTCCCTAAGTTTGGAGGAACTCTCTCAACTCTGAGCCTAGACTGGAGAGGCTTTCTCTCAGTTTAGATGGACTCTCTGCTGAAACTTTTTATTCAATTCACATTGTGATAAATTTTGTCCAATATAAAATACAATTATTATAATTACACATATTGCGCAGCTGCCGTCGCACCGGTTCCGGTACACCATCTGGCATGAGTTGAGCAGCACGAGGGTGACGGGCGACCAACTCAAGGCACCACGCATACGGGACGGTAGGTGGGCTTTGTAGTACATGGGTCAGATTGTCAGATAATGTACAATTCACCTTCACCAATCCTCTCAAATAACCCACATTTAAGACAAAAATGAGCTTCAAAATGCAGTTTGACAGAACAGAACTTATACTTTAAATCAATGCGACACCAAACATACTCAGATATATACCCAAAAGTTGTCATTTTTTTAGCAGAATTTAGTAGAAATTACTAAATAAGTAGAGCTGATCAGAGACGCGTGTGACCGAGGAAAACCCTCCACTTAAAATTGTTACAACCCCCTCCCCCGAGTGTTCCCCAACCTATAAACTTCCTTTCTGAACTATTATTGTCAAATGTATCTCTCTATAATTATATTATTATTTTCTAAGGGGCAACTCGGAAGAACTCCAGTGGAGAACGAGCTCTGTCCTTTTCCTGATTTATATTGCTCTATGTATATGTTTCCTGAATAAAAGTTCCATAATAATAATAATATATGTAACACCATCCAGACTTTATAACTGGTTTATTTTCCCAATATTACAGGGCCTGAAATAAAAGATAAATTCTTCTACAAAATCCGCGATGATTCGTGCCGTAAGATCCACCACAACAGGAAGGGCATAGAGAGGAAGAGTTACCAGAGTCAGACGGAGAACTGGGAGAACGCCACCGTCAGTATACTTTACACCACAAATGATACTAATTTTTTCAAATGTTTTTTTCCCCACAAAATTATGGATTTTGAGATGCTGAGTGCTCTTATCCATATCAATACATGTACCAAACTCCAAGATTGTATATCTAATATGTGACGGATATAGCTGTTGAATGATTATTAAATGTATTGGCCTTAAAAGTAATATTTAAAAAATGTCTCTGCGTTTCTCAGGTAATCCTAAAGAAGTATATTTAACTATTTTACTAGTATACACTTGTCCATCCAGAAATATCAGTTACTATTTTTTCTAGCATAAAATATAAAAGCAGATGTCCTAATGTTTACCATCATTAGAATCGGCTTGATCTCAAATACGATATGATATCTCAAAATCCATTTTTTGCTATTTGTGACTCATTTGTGTGTGACACATCACACATGTAGAACTGCCCATTGTATACATATATTGTATATATTATATTATGTTCTGACGACCTGGCCCAATATGTTTCCCCAAATTCAAAATATATCCAATCGACTTGCTCCTGTCGTAACTATAATACTCGCTATTGCCCGCCCTGGTTTTTTTTTGGTTTTTTTAATAGTTTTTTTAATTGTAGTTCAATTTCAGTGACAAAGATATTCTCATGAAGCTCAAGGATTTTTTTAGCAAAATCATATAATAATTATACACAATGGACGAATGGTTAAATTTAGATATGTATTTACCTCAGAGTCAATACATATATGTTAGTACCATTCCACATTATACGTGGTTAGAGTGAAAGAAAATTCTATGTACTACTATAGTTGGTAACATGATACCCGCGTTGCGGGGACATTTCTTTGATTGGGAAGGGTGGAAGACGGAATTCCATTAAACCTCTCGAAATCTGTCACCTCCTCATGAAAACAACAGCTGGGATAGGATGGAGGAACTCAGATTTGGGGGACAGCTCCCCTTGTCTTATCATCATGAATGACATTACAGGCCTAATGGCGATCATCCAGAACACTGTAATGGCTGTAATGGCGTTCATGTATAACAGTATGTATCAGGATGGCGGGCCTCATTACCTAAAGGAGTGGTCCTAGCTGGTCCTCCCTCCCCTCACCTCCACCCGTGTCCAGTTAAGAACTATATATATATGAGTCAGATTTTTAGAAAATGTACAATTGGCAGGTCAACATATGTCATACATTCTGCTAAATTGGACTGAAAAATCATCAACACTAGGTGTATATGAGTGTATTTGACATTGCCTTGATTCAAACAGACTGTTTGCTTATGTTGAACATTATTTTGAACCTGATTTGTGTCTTATATTTTGTGTAATTTGAGAGAATTAGTGAAGATGAATTGTACATTTTCTGAAAATCTGTCCCATATCTGTAGTAAAGTTATCACTGGGACGACATGTAATGGTCGCGCAAATAGGGCGCAACTAGACCGTGGAGACCGATTGAAACCAGGGCAATATATGGGTCAGATCGTCAGAAAATGTACCATTCGCCTTCACCAAATCTCTCAAATAACCCACATTTCAGACACAAATGAGCTTCAAAATACAGTTCAACATAGCAGAACAGATATTTTAAAACAACACAATACAAGATACATTCAGATATACCATTTCTCAGCCTAATTTAGCAGAATCTCCTAAATATGTAGTGTTCCCAATTCCGGTCCCAATTGTACATTTTCTGACGATCTGACCCATATACTTACGGCCGACAATGTAGCAGTGTTCACTTGGAACGAGTCGGTACATGTGGGTCAGATTTTGTGAAAAATGTACAATTTACCTTCCCCAATCCTCTCAAATAATCCAAATCTAAGAGAGAAATTACGTTCAAAATACATAGGAAGAGATAGTTTTAATCATTATGATGCCAAAACTACGTATACACCTAGCATTTAATATATAACTTAGCATATCATAGCTTATAATTTAGTGGAAGTTACCCAATTTGTAGAGCTGAACATTGTGCATTTTCTGAAAATCAGACCCATATACAACAGCTCACCTATATAGTGGGGGAGGAACCTGTCAGAATACCTAAGAATCGTGCAAAATGTGATACCTTTTTCAAATTTGGTATGCAGTTAGGTAAGACCATAGGCTTTTCAAAAATCAACGGCAGCAAGTTGGTCCACCCCCCTGGTGGCCGGTAGCTGCGAAATACAAAATGGCCACCATCAGAAGCAAATGCACCATATCTTTGCTTCTACTGATCGTAATTTCAAGTATAATACCAATTTATTGATGTTTTAAGGTGTGAGGAATCATTTTCTGAAGTTATTTTTTAATTTCAAAGTCTTTTTCACTGTCAAAATCCAATATGGCCGCCGTCCAGGAAAAAAATATCATATCTCGTCTCCTTTTAGCAATATCCATGTATAGTACCTGCTTTTCTATGTTTTGAGGTATGAGGAATCCATTTACCTAGTGATTTCTTTATTTCAAGGTTATTTTCAGGGTCAAAATCTAATATGGCTGCCACCAGGAAACAAAAAAGTCATATCTCAGCTCCCATTTTAATCTTAACAGCTATTAGCAAGTATTATATCTCAGCAGCTATACCACCATATATAATATCACTTTTCCTGGGTTTTTATATATCAAAATACCCTTTCTGAACCATCTTTCTGTTTCCAGGTCATTTCCAGGTCAAAATCCAATATGGCCACCACCTCAAAATGAAAATATCATATCTCAGCTCCAGTTAGTACTAGATAGATGTGTGATACTATTTTATTTAGGTTTAAAGGTATAGGGAATCCATTTCTGAAGCTATTTTCACGATTAAAACATATTTTATGAATTTAGGCCTTTCATTTAAATGAATATGAGACTATGATGAGACTAAAATCATATATTTTAGCTACATTCACCTGACATTGTGCCAAAACAAGTTTGTGTTTCTTTTTTTTTAATTCTTTTGATTTCACACTTAATCTAACTAAATATATACCAATGTAAAGCCAGAAATTATTAAGAGATATGATGCATTATAGGTTTCTGTAAAAAAAATATTTAGTCTTTCAAAAATAACCTCAGAAATTAACAAAATGTATGAAAAAATAATTAAACCTGATTGAAATAATGGACTTATCCTTGTCTGTGCACTATGTATTGCTCTATGCGCTATCTACCCATAAATGATCTCATGGGAGAGAGAAATTAGTGGGCTTTAATCACATATCAAATCTATTGTTGTTGGACAATTTCTGACTGAATGACAATCAAATTAGTGGTTATGGGAAAACACAAATTTGTAGGCCAGTTGACAACACCTGGGTGAGGACAGGGTGCTTTCTCTGAGATTGGGGGGATTATAGGTACTACATTGGTGATTGAACTCTCAAAGGCAGAAGTTCTTCATGTCATTCATGAGTTTGAATATGCAAGCATCCATACAACAAAATCAGACAACATTGAACACCCAGAAAGTTTTGTATCTGAGCAGCAAAATTTCCTCAACCAGCTCAAATCCCTTCTTGAGCTTGTGGATCAAGTAGTCCTCATCAACCCTTATGAAGAAACAGGCAATCAGTTGGTGACATTAGACACTGGTGAATATATGGACCCTGAAGTTAGCAAGTGTATTCAGGAGTTGCCAACAATTGGGAAAGCAATGTATTCAAAATTTGTTAAGGAGTGGATTGAGGACTGTGCCACTCCTCTCTCTGATGTCATCCCCAAGGCAAATCTCTTTACCTTTCTCCATCGACCTCCAGTGAGCTTAGATAAAGGCAAAGACAAACTCGCATCATCAAAAGCTTTTGCAGCAATTGTAACTCAAATGTTTGTTTTGCTTTAAGCTTGCCCTGATTCTGACATGGGCGAGGTTTTTCATGCATGAAAATGCTAGAGATGCACCTTCATTGTCCAGTAAAGGCAAGCTGCAAGCTGGTACAAAGTCATGGATTCTTGGCTGCTTGCCAGGTATGCCTGCACATGGAAGAAATCCATCTGTCAAACAAGCTTCTGTAATCATCTTAGACATGCCTGCAGTGGTTGATATAATTAAATCACAGTGAGCCAATGTGTTTGGCAAATATACTGGAATTCACCGCCTGCCTTTCATTGAGAATCAAATGAACACATATACCACTAGAATTGATGCAGTATGGGATCACTTTCCTCAGGACAGTCTAAAGAACCAAACAAGAGTGCAACGTCTGGGTCAAACACCTGCATGAAGGACACTAGTAATCAAAAAAGGTCCCTAATCCCAAAAGGAAAAGATTAGCAGGCATTCCTGAAAGTCAGTGAGAACAAAGATGAACTGTTCAAGTTTCTCGCTGATGGGCTTGTGAATGCAACCTCCTCATCTGAGAACTATCTTTTGACAAGAAAAGGGGAACTTGTGCTGTCCAACAAAGCAGTCAATTTTACTGACATAACTCCATCTGACCATGAGGAGGCAGACACCCGTGTAATGCTGCACCTGCGCCATGCTGTTATGGATGGTCATAAAACAGCTTTTCTAAGAACAGTTGATTCAGATGTTGTCATTCTCTCTGTTCACCTCTTCAACACATTGCAAAATCTGGGGCTTACTAAACTGTGGGTTGGTTTTGGATCTGGAAAAGCACACACAGATATACCAGTCCATGATGTTTCATTACAGCTTGGTCCTGATAAATGCAAAGCACTACCTTTCTTCCATGCATTTACAGGTTGCAATGTAACATCTAGCATGATGGGAATCGGGAAGAAATCAGGATGGAAAGCATGGATGGACTTCCCTCAGGTAACTGATCTGTTTAACTGAAAATTCACAAGAGCTGACAGAGGATTCTCTGCATGTGCAACACATTAAGCAATTTACTGTGCTCATGTACAGTAAGAACTGTTCCTGCAGTACAGTATATGATGCTTGGTGGCTGATGTTCACTCACAAACTTAGGATTCTAGAGAACATCCCACCTACAAAAGCAGCCTTGTACCAGCACATCAAAAGAACCATTTTGGTGTCAGCTTTTGTTTGGCATTGTGCCTTGGAAAAACAGCTGTGTATCAGATCCTGCACAATATGGTTGGAAATGGAATGGGTGCCTCAAGACATGGGTCCCATATTGGACAGAACTGGGTGATGCCAGTGCATCCTGTGCACTTTTGCTTAACTGCTCTTGTGGAAAAGCTTGCAAGGGTAGGTGTAAATGTTTAAGGCTGGAATCAGGTGTACGCTATTGTGTAAATGTCAAGGTGGTTGCTGCAACAACCTTGATGACCATTCTGTATGATTGCCCTGATGTATCTGTGATTATCTGTGGTGTTTTCCTTAATTTTATTGGCATGTCCAAGATGATATAATACAGTTTATTTTACAGACTTAGACTGTTCTGACTTGATCTATGACCTAAAATTAAAAATTACTTCAGAAATGGATTCCCCATACCTTAAAACATAGAAAAGCTGGTATTATACAAGGATATTGCTGAAAGGAGTGAGATATGATATTTTTTCCCCAGACGGTGGCCATATTGAATTTTGACAGTGAAAAAGACTTTGAAAGTAAAAAATAACTTCCGAAAATGATTCCTCACACCTTAAAACATCAATAAATTGGTATTATACTTGAAAATAAGATTAGTAGAAGCAAAGATATGGTGCATTTGCTTCTGATGGTGGCCATTTTGTATTTCGCAGCTACCGGCCACCAGGGGGGTGGACCAACTTGCTGCCGTTGATTTTTGAAAAGCCTATGGCCTCACCTAACAGCATACCAAATTTGAAAAAGGTATCACATTTTGCACGATTCTTACAGGTTCCTCCCCCGCTATATACAAGAACAAGGCACCCATCAACATACAACCTCCCCATGCCTAGGCCCAGAACCGAAACCCTTATTAAATTAAACATTATTTCCACTTGTTTTACATATATGATATCTATGCGGAAAGGGGGTCGCTTTAATGATTAACCTATTCGTGGGTGAAATCGTCAGAAAATGTACAATTCACCTTCACCAATCCTCTCAAATAACCCAAATTTCAGACAAAAATAACGTAAACCTAACCAAACAGATCCAATGCAATGCAATGCAATGCCGAATATACTCGAATTTAACTAGTATTGACCAAGTTGCAGCATAATTTAGCAGAATTAACTAAATGTGTACAGCTGCCAATTGTTCATTTTCTGAAAATCTGATCCTCCATTGAAGCAGTTAAAGGATGGAGGTGACTCAGACCCAATCTTTTCCTCAAGCATATATACATTCGATTCAACTCAAAACATTATTTATTTGTATCTGATTGTGTTATACAAATATATAGGAGCCAAACGCTCAGACGTCCCCATGCTACATGCATGTAGTCCAACCTGAAACCATCAACAATACTTAACGTTAATTGAATTCAGGGAAACAGTCATCTCTGTAATTCTCTGACTCCCGACATGTATATGGGTCAGATTTTCAGAAAATGTACAATTCGCCTTCACCAATCCTCTCAAACAACCCACATTTAAGACAAAAATAAGCTTCAAAATGCAGTTAAATATAACAGAACTGATACTTTAAATCAATGCGATGCCAAATGTACTCATAAATACTCTGTATTTATAATTTTTCAGCCTAATTTAGTAGAATTTCCTTAATACATAGAGCTGCCAACTGTACACTTTCTGGAAATATGACCCATATCACTCCCGCACAAACAACTGCCATAATACGTTCTCCTCCACTCCTCCAAAGACTGACAAACTGATGACAACATGGACCCACCAACTGACACCTAGAACACACTGTCTCTGTATTATATGTCCTTCACTCAACACAACCCCAACTAAAACACTTCCATCTCAATAAGCCGTGAGTCTAGTACACATTAGGACTGTATAAACATGCTAAATTAAAGAATATGTAGTATAATATATATGGACCACATGGAGGTCAATCGGAGCGCTCCAACCCATACAAACTACATCTTTGTCACCAATTGAATATAATCATAATGGGAAGAAGAAATCCTTTACCTTCATTTAAATTTCCAATATATAATATGTACAACATATTCTATTCTGAGAAGTCCCTGATGAATAAATTAACGGGGGTTGAAACGTTATTAGAGAGCTACCATTGATTGATTGATTGAAAACGTATATTGCCATAATATGGACAGTCATTAAGTCAGAATTTTTTTTAAAAAAACTAAATTTTCAAAGTCTTCTACTTCGAACAATTCAAAACCCTAATACGAACAATGCATGTTTCAGTCAGTTAATTAGTAGTGATTGCAGCCACCTACTATGTGATGTGTTATAGGAAAATGAGTAACTAGTCGCAAAAGTTGGATTTTGAGATACCATCATATTTGAAAATATGAGATATAAGCGGATTCCAATTATAGTAAACATTAGGAGATCCAATATAAGTACTTCTGTATTTTCTATGCAAGAAAAAAATGTCCCCGACATCGTACTTTGTTATATTGTAGATGATAAGTTTAATTCGGTTAGGAAATGTTACTTGAATTCTTCCCTGCAACGATGAAATGTAATAGATTTGCATCTTCAGGACATAACGAAAATCACAATTGATTTGGGAAAGTGTAACTGTTTTCTTTTGCCTGAATAAAAAAACAAAAAAATTCTTAATGGTTCCCCAATCCCTATAGTAAAGTTATTAAATACTCCTTAAGATAATCTCATATATGCATAGATATATTCAATATAACGTCTCGGAATTGGGTACATGTATTCATACCACTAGCAGCCCTAAGCAGCCCCAAGAATGAAAACATTGTAAGCAAGGGTTCTTGGAAATAGATCAGTTTGAAAAGATATCAATTTTGCGACATGTGACTCATTTCCCTGGAACACATCACAATTATGAAACGGTTGCGGATGCCAGTATAAGGATGAAGTACATCACAACATAACATCTGACTTGGGTCAGATTGTCAGAAAATGTACAATTGGCAGATCTACACATTTAGTAAATTCTGCTAAATTAGGCTGGAAAATAGTCAATACTAGGCAGTATATTTGAGGATATTTGACATTGCCTTGAGAATATTTGACATTGCCTTGATTCAAACAATCTGTTAGGTTGTATTTTAAATATCATTTTTGTCTTAATTTTGGGTTATTTGAGAGGATTGCTGAAAAATTGCTGACAAATTGTACATTTTCTGAACATCTGACCCACTTGCGCGTATACTCCCCTTCCATGTTTTTGTTGTTGTATTTATGTCGCAAACAGAGCTACTGAACAACAACATGTGGGTCAGATTTTCAGAAAATGTACAATTTGCACCTGAACACATTTAGTAAATTCTGCTAAATAAGGCTACAATTTGGTCAATACTAGGTAAATTCGAGTATATTTGGCATTGCATTGATTCTAGCAATCTGTTAGGCTAGGTTAAACTGTATATTGGACTTTATTTTTGTCTGAAATTTGGGTTATTTGAGAGGACTGGGGAAGGCGAATTGTACATTTTCTGAAAATCTGACCCTTGTATTTATTAACTACTGACTCCGTGCATAATATATACAGCTCACAGCCGCCAAACAACATAGTTTTTGTTCTCAAACATATAACAATAACATCTTAGTCTGAGACTTAATACCAAGAAAGGGAATATTTCCCTCGACATAGTTGAATATAATATCTCACCTTTTCTCACTTTTCTATCCACATGATTTAAGGACTCCCTTCCTAACAATTGGATCAAACTCATCAATTAATACTAAAATAACTTGCCCCTTTTTCTCTTGCATGTTTGATAGTCTTTTACCTGAATGTAAATTCTCTTGTTTCATTCACAATCAATTTTATAAATTATTTACATTGAGCTGGCCATATTTCCAGATACTCATAAACTTTCAGTCGCCTCCAGGCTCAACTGGAGAAATCGAAAGGTTTCAATATTGAGCAAATAAACAATATAATGCTGATGTGTTTCTGGTTTAACTCCTAGAATATATCATCTTAATATAAATACCACTTAAGATACCACAAACTACACACAGGACCTATAAAGCTATAATTATAGGGGACGACCTTTTAGACTGTGGCTGGTGTATAACCGAATACAATTTTCCATTCGTGTTATTCCTAAATACCGAGTGATTTATGTGCAAAATGTGTAGTTATACTGAGAACATGGACAAGAAAAATACCCGCCTCATTGTAACAGAAGAGCTTGAATGATACCCCGAGGGCACAACAACTAATTAATATAAAATCACCCATGCATGGGCCACCTCGCATGGGACTAGTACAGGTCTGTATGGGTAGGATCTCTACGATATGTTTTCAAAACAAGAGTAGCCTACTTGAGTGAGTGAGTGAGATTGGTTGCTTTACACCCTTATCAACACATTGAAGGTTATATCAAGGGCGGGAGAGCTGAGAGGGAGTGAGTGAGTGAGATTGGTTGCTTTACACCCTTATCAACACATTGGAGGTTATATCAAGGGTGGGAGAGCTGAGAGGGAGTGAGTGAGTGAGATTGGTTGCTTTACACCCTTATCAACACATTGAAGGTTATATCAAGGGTTGGAGAGCTGAGAGGGAGGCAGTTTATGATCTTAACCAGGAAATAGAGATAGAGAAGAAGGTATAAAGAGAGACAGAGAAAGAGACAGAAAGGTACTTTATGAGGAAACGCTCATAAGGCATTTTGCTGATTCTTTTTCATATGATACCTAATAATCGGTAATAAGCTTAGAAATGTTGTCATTAGTTCTACTTTACCAAAGGTTAGCTTTCTCAACTGTAGGGTAAATTATGTCTCTCTGATAAATCAGGTAAAAGATTAAATACCCATAAACCAAACTGATTCCAAACCAAAAGTGTTCCGACTTTTAAAGGCAGCGTAGGCAGTTTTAAAGAATGCACCAAACCCCTTCACTTAATCCAGGATTCCGTAATTATTGTTATATATTAATAGTGTACACGTATGATTTATTTGTCATCAATATGTTTACCTTGGAATGGGTGGCAATTCATGTAAAGGCACAAATGTGTCTGGTGTAGATTTCTTGCTGCCACTGAAACCAGAAATGTAGAAGTTAGTTTCAAGTGAAGTGGTTAATATTGTTATAAATACAGAGGATTTTTTACTTCGCGTGGAATAAAGTATAAGAAATATATATTGATATGGAATTCATGGAATTACAATTAGAGGGGAAATGTGCCACTGTCCAATACCCAGGAAATAGACATAGAGAAGAAAGGAGAGAGAGACAAGAGAAAAGAGACAGAAAACAAGAGTAGCGACCAGTGGGAAAGAAATAGCTAAAGATATAAATTCATACCATGCACACGGTGAAAAGCACCATCCACTGCAACTGTTCTCAATACGAACAAGTTAAAAAACCTGAATAATACACCCACATGAGTTGCCATGGCAAACACAAGACACGACTCGCCTGCGGATAACCTTGGCAACCCATAACTCATCTCCCATAGAGGCTGTTCACTATTCCTCCCTCACACCCCGTCTGTCAATGCGCATCTATATGGGTCAGATTTTCAGAAAATGTACAATTCAACTTCGCCAATCTTCTCAAATAACCCAACTTTCAGACGAAAATAAAGTTCAAAATACAGTTCAACCTAACCAAACAGATTGCTAGAATCAATGCAATCCCGAATATACTCGAATTTACCTAGTATTGGCCAAATTGCAGATTAATTTAGCAGAATTTACTAAATGTATACAGCTGCAAATTGTACATATTCTGAAAATCTGACCCACATAACACTTAATCCAAGCTATCCCGGCCCACCCGTGGCCTGATCATATGTTTATGTCTTCTCTTCCTTACATGCTGAATAACACTTATATTTACTATTTAAGCTTATTTACCCCACTCCTGTACTTATATATGGGTCTGATTTTCAGAAAATGTACAATTGGCAGCTCTACACATTTAGTAAATTCTGCTAAATTAGGCTGCAATTTGGTCAATACTAGGTAAGTTCAAGTAAATTTGGCATTGCATTGATTCTATAGCAATCTGTTTGGTCAGGTTGAACTCTATTTTTAACTTTATTTCGTCTGAAATTTAGGTTATTTTAGAGGATTGGTGAAGATGAATTGTACATTTTCTGGCGACTTGACCCATATATGTAATGACCCTTTATTCGTATGAGGAGGAGAATAGACAAATGTCTACTATCATTACTCTAGTTTGTAATAAAGCGTGGTTGGTAGCAAAAAGTACATCACATGTTTATATGTGTTCTCTATTCCCTACATGTATGGTGAATAATAGTTGTTTACTATTTCCCCCACTCCTGTAGTTAACATGATATTAATGTCTCACGAATTGTAGCCTACCATTTCACTGTTACTATAGGCGGACAATAGGGGACTTGCAATTGAATATTGACTGGCAACATACACAACCTATTGATGAATTCTCCATCCCAGCATACACTGTATAGACATGCGCAATGTGCAATTGGCAGCTGTACACATTTAGTAAATTCTGCTAAATTAGAGTGAAAAATGGTAAATACTGATCAAGTATATCTGCGTGTATCCTGTATTGTATTCATTCAATAAATCTGTCTGTTTATGTTGAACTGTATTTTGAACCTAATTTCAATCTTAAATTTGGTTTATTGGAAAGGATTGGTGAAGGCCAATTGTACATTTTCAGAAAATGACCCATATTGAGTCCAACCAGCAGAATACAATATAGAACAAATGTAAATATTACTTATATGTATAAATATAACGATATACTTTATTTTATTTTCTTGTTCTCCAGAAAGCTAACTTGTCGTACCAAGAGTTGCAGCACACGTATCAGAAGGAGAACTTCCTGCGCGTCCTCAAGCGTCTCATCCGCGTGGAGCATGTGACCTTGATCAATAATGAGATTGTAGACTTGAGCTCCGTCTCGTTGCCATGGTAAGCTGTCCATTGTTTCCATATAATAATGAGATTGTAGACCTGAGCTCCGTCTCGTTGCCATGGCAAGCTATCCATTGTTTCCATATAATAATGAGATTGTAGACTTGAGCTCCGTCTCGTTGCCATGGTAAGCTGTCCATTGTTTCCATATCTACGGGGGATTAAAATTGTAAATCAAAATTTTTAAAACTTAGTGTATTTTGTATCTGGAAATGCCCAACCTGAACCGTCCCTATATTTTATTTTGGTTTATTACCCTTTTCTAACTACTATAGTTGTTACATGTGTATTATGTCATTTTTCTAATGTACAGAAATGTGATATTTGATCGCAAATCTATTGTTCACAAATGTTATTTTTCTGGCAGTATTAGTATCAGCAGTGATGAGTCTACTGTGATGAACTAATTCATGCCTGAACCCCCAAAACGGAGATGGCAAATTAACGCCACTCAAATTGTTAAACAAACTATCAATTTGATTGTAATCTTTATGGAATACTGACAGTCTAGGCTCAGATCCTCTCAGATCAGATAAGAATGGTTTGTCCGTGATTGGACGCCTACTGGCTTTCTCGGCCCTGGAGTAGGTGTGCTAATGAGACTCTAATGTCCTTTTACGGTTTGGAGCGAGAGGCTTTCCCTCAATATGAAGGGACTCTCTCAACTCTCAACTATGACTGCTCAGAATATTATGTGTATGATGTAATTTATGCTTCAAATAGACACATAAACATTAACTATGTGGGTCAGATTTTCAGAAAATGTACAATTCACCTTCACCAATCCTCTCAAATAACCCACATTTAAGACAAAAATGAGCTTCAAAATGCAGTTTAACATAACAGAACTGATACTTTAAATCAATGCGATACCAAATATACTCAGATATACCCGGTATTTTTCATTTTCCAGCCTAATTTAGCAGAATTTTCTAAATGTGTGGAGCTGCTAATTGTACATTTTCTGAAAATCGGACCTATGTAAGCTATCGCGCACAATGCCCAAACCCTAATACAGTAATCGCCTGTCTGTCACACAGCTATCCATCATTGTAATAGGGTTTGCCCGGCTGATAACATCCCTCCCCCAGGGACTCTTTAATACCATTTATCATGGACGCGGTCTGCAGATTTAGGTCAATCTTACCCTACTGTTGTGTTGCGGTGATTCAACGTAACTGTAACAATTCACTTACCCTTAACAATTCACTCACACCTATAAAACAACTTGATGAAATAATGCTGTAATAGGTTTACATGCAAGTGATCATGTTATATATAAGTTCAGTTAGGCTGAATATAAATTACAGGTATTGAGCAAGGATATAGTTGTACATGTCTTTTACTGTACTGTGACTAAAATTGACTACCGACCAATTTAACTACCCATTGTTTTCGAATATTGATTTAAATTCTTGTGGTTCGTATTTGAATACGCAATGAGTATAAAATGTTCATATGTGAACATCTATTTGCCAACATTTCCCCATCACGTGAGGGACAAGGGACATTTATGTAACACTATTTCCCCGCCGCGTCATTGGGGGATTTTATCAGGTTTAATCATGTTTTATGGTTTCCTATTTACAGCTGTACATACCTGGACATGACAATGGGGCATATGGAGTCCCTCAAGGTAAATAATATCTTACATATGTGTCGCCTTATATATAACAGACATTGTAAAGACATGGCTGTAATGATTGATGGTGATATTACTAGAATAATGATGTTCAGTAATAACACAAGACAACAATTCAGGTTAAACGAATATTCATCAGTAATGATAAAAATAAGCGTTCCTAAGCATTAATGCACTTGTCAATTGCATCCCACCAACTCGGGGGTAACTAGCCCACACAGCCGCCGAATCCCTGGAACTGGACCCAGAGATGAATGATTTGTCTAGGGGGTAACAGGTTATGGTATGGGGAAGTCCACGAAAATATGCCACCACCGCAGGCATAGCTAGGCATTCCCCAGGTTGGAGAATGTCCGTCCAACAGGGTTTATATAGTTTAATATTCTTTATTTGCAATAATGTGAAAAATGTGCCGCATGGGGTCGGGGATTTACACAATTCTATTGCCCTGTGTGTGTTGGGGGGGGGGGGGTGTCGCAGATTTCATCATATTTCCCCAAATGCCCGGGACATTCCCCCCTACCTGTGGAGTGCAATTGACAAGTGCATCAATCTACTATACCACATATTGTCGTTAGACAGATATCAAATATAATATGGCAAACACTTGAACTTGGCCTGTCATGCATCTATAGGACACTGTCCCGGGTGTATGGTTTTAATTAATATTTGCGTGTTTGTCGCGATTTGTAAGGTTATCACCTTTTTTACTGTTTATAATCCAGATAGATTTTCTAGAATAATTTACTACCTTGTGATCTGTTTTTATAGTTATATTTTTTCTATTGATTTAAATCATTTTGTTCTGTGAATAGTGTATTTCTTGCATAATGTCTGGCTGAATAAAAATCTTAAAACAAACAAACTTGTGTAAATTGTTTCCCCTTATTATATAGCACTTGCCTAAGCTGCCTCGGGTGGAGGAGGTGATCGTGGATGACAACCATATCGTGGACCTGGCTGGGCTGGACAAACTCTCCCAGGCACCAATAAAGTACCTCAGTATGAAGGGCACCCCCGTCAGCTTCACTCTCAACTATAGGCAACGGTAAGAACAATACAGCCATAGGGGGTTTGCATAGCCGCCATTTTGAATCCTGATTCGCATGCAATTATGGGACTAATGGTACAGTGTAAAATCTATAGAAAACATGTCATGTTCAGGGTGGGATATTTATCAATGCTCTAATGTCAATATTCATGTGTTATACATGTTTCCATTACACAAGTCAAGGTCTTTCCCATCATGCATTTGGTTAACATAGATCATTAATACAAGCTAAGATATTAGTGAAAACATTTTTGCAAATTTTGATAAAAATGCTGCAAATTATTTGTATGTCAGATTTCATAAGAATCCACCCCAGGAGGCACTGTACAGACATGCGCAGTGGCACATGCAACTCCCCTATAATTGTATAAGTTGCAGGCTGTGTATAGGGGAGTGGGGGCAGTGGTATGTTCTCGCTTTGAATAGGCCCCAAAGGTATATGAAAATGCACATGGGTTCGAATCCCATGGGCACAATTTCTCCTCCACTAACTGGGTTATCAACAGACAGCCATGTGGTTGACTGTCAGTGGCTGTACATTAAACATCCGTTACTACTAATAATTAAGAGTAGGGTATAGTTCCCGTTATATAGCGTGTTTCCTCTCAGTAATAGATGGTAGTATACTACTCCAAGAGTAAATGATGAATTGCCGACATGGAGGTGATGCTGGTGCACTGTTTGGAGTTGTTTGGAATAAATTTGCAGCAAATTAAATACGTGTGACCACATTAATCTTGTCAGGCCCACACCATATGAGCCTAGATTAGTGCATTTCATTATTGAATCAATACTCCTGCTTATCTACCTTAGTTTACCTTCCTCAAAAGACCCTTACCTTCCTTGTGCTGTCCTCAATGAATATTGCATAATAATAATCTCCATTCAATTACATCGCATTACCCACATAGGTTAGTGTCCACTATGGAATTAACATAACCTATTCCCCCTAATTATTATTAATGTTTTATCATGATAGGTTAATTATTAATGTTTTATTACCCTAATTATGAGCATGAATTTAGTTAATGATGTATGTATTACTCTGAAATCAATGGGGGTGTACATTGTATTGAATAGTCTGGTGCAATTTATATCCAGCTAGTATATATAATAAACATCAATCTGGAGGTTTCGATGGGCTATATACAGATAAATAAAATTAATAACTAAATAAATCAATAGATGAATAGATACATAAATAAATAAATAAATAAATAAATAAATAAATAAATAAATAAATGAATGAATGAATGAATGAATGAATGAATGAATAAATAAACTAATGGACAGGTAAGTAATAGTAATAATAATAAATAAATAAATGGAAAGATACATAAATAAATAAGTAATACAAAATAAATAAATAATAGATAAAATGTAATTTTCAGGAATGTAATATTTGTTTTAACCAGACATCGAACTACCCATGAGCAGCAAGATCAGCAAAATAAAGAATACTTGAATTGAATTGAATAAATCCATGAACAAATACATTAAAACAATTATTCTTGCAGGATTTTCTCCAAGTTGCCGCAGCTGAAGATGTTGGACGGCGTGGGTCGGCAGCCTGAGGACGACATGTTTGATGACGATCCACAGGAGCAGACGACATGTGTCATTTCATGAACGCCCGCCAGGTGGTCACGTGGTACTGGTTACCACATTATCGCCCATCCCTACATGTGGCTGAGGGGCGGGGGGGGGGGGGGGGGTGTTGTTGTTGAAGGTTCAAGTCGCCAGAAAATGTACAATTCGCCTTCAACAATCCTCTCACATAACCCAAATTTAAGTAAAAAATGAGATTTTAAATTATATTTCATCAGATTTCTTGAAATTGAATGATCGCAATGACAATTGTACTCGGATATACCGTAGCCTAGTATTTATCATCTATAGCATAGATACTTTAGGAGAATTTATTATATGATTATGTATCCACAGTTGTATAGATCTGGTGATTGTACATGTTCTGACGACCTGACCCATATATGATATATGCTGCGTTATCAGATAGACATTTCCTGTTTTAGCTCCGTTTTCTCCCTACTCATCATGTGGGTGTAGATTATCCTAGCTAATAATATTATTGAGGGAAACCAGAAAAGATCGGGTTAACCGACAGTTTTAGGATTAGCGCTATAGGTCATGTCTTTCTGATTTATAATCTCATAATTGCACAGATTCTCCGTTAGAACTGTGTTCCGTTAAATTCTAACATGTAAGCTCTATGTGTCTCTATATAGCTGTACCCTCGGATTCTTTTCAAACATGTGGGATGGATTAGAAAATTAGAAATTGTGGCCGGTTCTAACTTGGGAAATTGGCCAAGATTATGTCAATAGGAAATATTGAAACAAGAAATGTTTGGTCGATTTAAATTTATATTAACTGGGAATATTTTCTACCAATCTCATATAGTTGCCAACGTAATTTGAAGTTTAAAATACTTATGTATAATGTAGAATAGAATTTGTAGCCTATACATGATCAGATTTCTTCCAATACTACGATGGAATAATTTGATTCAAACCAGGCTATTCCTGTAGGTTCAAGGTTCTGTATAGCTGCACCACTCCAACAAATAATGCCCATAATCAGAAACACTGTTGAAGGTTTAAAAAAATCCTACATCCATATTTCTTAGAATAGGCCTACCAGATAACGTATACTCCCAATAACTTGCCATAAGTTGAAGTATTCCATATTCCACAGTTATAAGAGGTTTGTACATTCATTGGGATTTAATTGCGAATTTAATAGCTTCACCCCCAGAGTATATAGGCCTATAAATATAATAGCGCGCAGTGATGATGCTAATTATTTTAGTTCACCCAATTTTGTGAAATGAACAATTAGTAACTCGCCCGACGAATGGCGATAGTAGCAGATAGTTTGGTGGCTGGACCCCGGGGCTGGACTCTCTGTGCGATGCAGGATGTGTGTATGGCTGGAATATGGGTTAGATTTTCAGTAAATGTACAATTCACCTTCACCAATCCCCTCAAATAATCCAAATTTCAGACGAAAATAAAGTTTAAAATACAGTTCAACCTAAACAAAGAGATTGCTAGAATCAATGCAATGCCAAATATACTCGAATTTACCTAGTATTGACCAAATTGCAGCCTAATTTAGCAGAATTTACTAAATGTGTACAGCTGCCAATTGTACATTTTCTGAAAATCTGACCCATATCAGAATTAAGAGGAGTCAACAGAGGCAGAGAGTGAGAGTGGCTAAGTGAGGCACAACATCCGTGTGTGGATAAAAAGCCCGGGAGTGAGGGAGCGAGGGAGCGGCCTGGATGTACCGCGTGGATAACCCACGTACGTGCCGCCCGGGTAACCTACGTGCCGCACCACACGCGCGCCCGGCAGGTAACCGCGCACTGGTGGCGGCCACTGGGGGATCATTAGCGAACTACTCAAACTTTCAGATGCTTACCACTGACTCAGCCCTATGAGATAAACCATAGGCCCTATGAGATTCACCGTAGAGCCTAGAGGTCTGGGGATGGGAGCAGCGAGGAGTTATCAGTACTTTAAGTAAATAAATAAATGTAAAAATAGTTGTTAAGCACTATAGTGAGAGAGTCGAAATGTTTAAAACTGTTTTCTCAAAGGCAAAATAGGCCTATACCTGTTCTAATAGTATTATCAGAGCTATATAACACTAATTAATTATTTTATATAGCTCTGGTATTGTCTAGCCTAGACCAACTGATAAGGACAATACCCACTTCTCTATATCACACAACTGGTTGTTCCATGATAGATCCTTATTTTGTGACGGTGACCTTAAATCGAGGACAATAAACAGTAATTTTCACCAGCAGATAAGTTTTTCATCTGAGGACATATGAGAATTTACTCGACATAACACAAGCATTGCCAAAACTAAAGCAGGCGAAGGGAAATCTGTCACGAATAAAGCAAGGTACATTTATATTTTATACTTCAGGGATAAAAGCCAAATATGGATGTCATGTTAAAGTCTCCGCTTGTTTTAGTTATACCGCTGGTCGGTTTATCTACCTATATTTCCTTATCTCGATGTATCAGTTTTTGTGTGTAGTACAGCAGTACCTGAGGCTTCACGATAACTGATCAAATCGTGGACGAATAAAAGAAAATCAAGCAACAGTTGATTGACTCTCTTGTGTTTCAAACCAATAAATAATTCAACTCAAACAGAGATGACGTTTAAATCGCTCGCTATCCTGGTTATCAAAAATGTATAATTTACTTGTGAATAATTAATTATGAATATCTGGCCAGTGTTGACGAGTGAAGCAGGAATTAGAGTAGAGTAGCAGTTGTCACATAAGCTGTAATATCGCGCCGTATTGGTAGCCCAACGTTGTGCTAACAGGCAACGAGTCCTTACGTTGGGTCTACGTTATAACAGGCAGCGAGTCCACTTGCGAGTCCACAGTTACGTTGAGTCTACGTTACACATAAACCAACACCAATAAACCATGTCAGTCACGGTTCATGTTCATATTCACGAACCTAAATAAGCTGGGTCTCCCAAAATAAGATCTTCCAGTCGCCCCCTTTTGTTCATATTAAATGTAATATACACGACCAGTTTCTACTTATTTCTTTTGCAGATTATCATTAATGTTACCAAATAACTTTTTAAAAATACATTTCTCAAGCTTATCTGAGATTTCGCATTTCGAGCACAGCATTTATATTCTCCCAATCAAATTTAATACTTTTTAGATAAATAAATATGTTAGAAAGTTAAAAGTTTAACACTTTTCAGGGCCTTGTATTTTAGAAAACCATAAATTGTAATTTAATGACTCAGTAAACAGACTAAAGCAGTCTGACCCACCAACTTCCTCTGCTATTTGCTACTTACGCATGTATAACTACACACAACAAAATTAACTGAAATAACATTTTTAAAAAAATATTTTGCAAATAATAAGTCCGTTTAGCACTCATCGGTATTATTTTAGAATTCGGAATTCCATTTTCCACGAACTATCCAGAATTCCAGCACTTTCCGGGCCTGGAAAATCCAATTGCTAATATGACGACTTTGAAGCCTGGCCTAACTTTCAGCCATTAATGAGTTGATAACATCCTATTGCATTGTATTATTAGTTATCTTTAACATTGTACTACTATAAAATAAGGATGTAAATTGTTTCTTTTCACTACACTACTGCAATTATCCCACCTTATTATATGTGCTGCCTGTATTGCTATGAATCTATCTGTTTTATTGCGAACAACTCATTGTAATATAGGCTGGGCGCATTAGAACATCCTGGACTTCCGGGTAATGTAACCCCAGTTAAAATAAAATCTTTAAAAAAACCCAAGGATGTAGAGCAGAGTAAGGTCTTATGCATTTTATTCTTAAGCACTACAAGGCCACTTTAGCGTCTTGTACTTAGTAGAGAGAACATTGGCGGCAAGTCCACGTGTAGAACTGGAGCAACGACAGCCGGCCGTACAAACAATTCAAAATTAACATCCCAAAATAGGCCCAACAAAGAATATTTTAAGAATCAGTCAAATTAAATTACACGACGAGTTGCAATGTTTACATCGAAATACAATTGTCTAGAATGTGTAGGCCTGAGAAAACAAACAGTTTGAATTGAAAATTGACCAAAAACATCCATGGTCCGACCTGGATCTTACTCTATATAAAATTATTATTTCCTAAGAAATAAAAACTTCGAAGTACATGTTCTTGGATTTGCATTCAACTTATGGTACATAATTTTAATTATTTAAATGATTTTCCATGGTATTGAATATATATAATTGTATTGTCTGTAAGAGCAGGGAAACACAGAGAAGATGTTACAGATGTCTAGCACAAGATCTGCAGGATCGCCAGTAGCGGAAATCATCGACCATCATTTGTCAACCGACTGGGGGGATTACATGATACTGAATAGTGAGGTTCAGCAAGTCTAACCTATACGTCAACGTAGCCGTATCTCTCATATACAAACATACGTGAAAAGAAAGAGGTTCAGCAAAACAGGGCGGGAAAAACGTTAACATAACATATCAAGCAAAATGTTTCATCTCACAATTTATTTTTTATACATAAACATACGACTTAAGTCACAAAAAAAGATACGGATACGTAATCGATAGGTTTGCTTGCGGAACCTCGCTATTAATGTAACGTTGCGGGGAGTTGAGCCTCCCAAGACATACATACACACGCGCACTATGATCGGTCTGTAGTAATAATGATAATAATAATGTATTTACCATGGCAACAATAGGGATAATGTATATATATATGGGCAAAAGCACCCACAATACTGAACATTCGTGGCACAAGTCTTTCATTGCAGCATGTACCTTTAGCGCAGTCAAGTTTATTGACATTTTCTCACAACTTGTTATATTTTGCATCGAGAATTGGGTCAAGAATGAATGTAAATCGCAAATATCAAGGGCTTCAGAGCCTAAATATATATAAATACAGCATTTTCAGCATATATATATGATTATCATTATCTTGGTTTTGAAGTGTCAATCGCATAGTAGTAGGTTTTTAGGCAATGATATAATTATTTGCTGTACATTGAGACTGATGATGGTTACTGGGGTTTCTCTGGGGTGGATGCCTCCGTCTCTGGTTGAGGTCTCACCACCGATTCTCCTTCCTCTGCCCCTTGCGTACTTTGTGTAGAATTTGTGCGAATACTTGGCCCCGCTTCAGGGCCATCTTCTGTGCTACCTTGACCCCCTTCTGTGCTACCTTGACCCCCTTCCGTGCTACCTTGACCCCGTTCTGTGCTACCTTGACCCCCTTGCTCCCCTGTGGTTGCCCTCGTGGCTTCTGTCGTTGATTCATTCATAAGCTCTGCGCCTGTTGTGCCCTCATCAGTCTGTACATTAAGCACATGGCCACCTCCTGTATCCTTATTACTGTCAGTATCACCTGCTACTGTCTCATCACATCCATTGCACTCCACCTTCTCCTGCTCCTGGCCAGCCACAACTCTACTGTCTGCTCCTTCACTAACCTGTGCTGCTGCTGTTGCCTCACCCACAGGAGAAGTTGCATCATGTTCCCCCCTCACTGCAGTAGAGTCAGTGACAGTCAGTGCAGTAGAGTCAGTGACAGTAGAATCAGTGGCTGTCAGTGAAGTAGAGTCAGTGGCTGTCAGTGAAGTAGAGTCAGTAACTGTCAGTGAAGTAGAATCAGTGGCTGTCAGTGCAGTAGAGTCAGTAACAGTGGCTGCAGTGACAGTAGAAGTGGCTTGAGCACAAGGCGTTGAGTCATTGCCAGGCGGAGGAGGTGCAGTAGAAGCTATAGTCACAGTATTAGACTCCATGGAATAAGAAGTGAGAGAATTACTGGATCCCTCCCGGCGACCCTGTAAAATAGCTGGCGCACTATTGGACCGCAGCTCAGCAAAGTTGCGTGGTGCAGCTTTGGGAGCGTCTGCAGTAGCCGGTATGTTGTTGACTAGTGTCCGTTCAGGTATGGTGTCCATGGGCACAGGGTCCCGCTTGGGTGTGTCCTTATTCATGCTGGCAGGGGAGAAGGTGTACACCGTGGAGGAGTCACAACTGTCACAAGTGTTGGGTGTGGCTGTGCCGCTCCAGCCCACCTGGAAGCGCGGCGTGGCTCCGCGTGACGTGTCTGAGCGTCCGGGCGTGGTGACCCGGGAGCAGGGCTGCGTGGTGGACGACTTGGTGAAGATGAGCAGCGGCCGCTGGAAACCTGCAAGCAGTTCACAAAGTTATTTATTTATGTCAGATAATACATGATTCAGCAAGTCTAGGCTCACAGCCTCTCACATCAGATAAGAATGATATGTCAGTGATTGAACGCCAAATGGCTTTCCCTGCCCTGGAGTATGCGTCCTAATGCGATTGTGGCTTTTTACAGTTTGATGGGACTCTCAGCTGTGAATCTAGACTGGACAGTTAATTTAGAATTAGAACTGGTATAATAGGTAGACGAGGCATAAGGCACCTAACCTGTACTAAAAAAAAAAATTGTTCCTGAACATGAAAAATACATCATCTAAGGATTTAAATTTGAAAATCAAAATTAGAATTAGAACTGAGATTCATGTAATAACACTTAATTTAGGATCAAGCAGCAATTTATTTGAAATAGTAAATGATCAAGCAGAAATCTACTAATGCTATTCTTCCAGCTTCAATATATACCCACACTTGAACTCATTATTTATCTATTTATTTATAGAAAACTTCTGCCAGATAACTGAAGTGAGATTATTTTTTTATTAATGTTATCAATAGTTAACCTATCAATCAGTAGAGATTAGTTTTCTCATTTCTTAATCAACTGATATGTTTCAGTCCACGTTTATAAGATAAGAAGCAGCTGTTGGATTTATTTTTTTTTAAAATGAGAAATTGTTGGTGCAATGAAATAATGTTAATAAAATCATTCATTTGCAGTGCAGTTTATATCAATACTAACAATAAGTATCTCAGAATATTATCTCAAGTGATCTTTAGTAAATACTTGAAAGAGTGAATGGAAGTCCAGACTATGTCCAAACACCAACCAGGATATGGTGCAGTATACTATTTCAAGTCAGCTTTAACTAAACAATGCATGTCTAGTTATATTTAGAACTATGTGTTTACCTTTGGCCTTATTGTAGGGGACTTCTAACGTCTCGCTCTTGGAGAAGCCCACTTCGCGGAGCAGGTATTCGCGGAACTGTTCTGGACGCAGTTGGATCTGTGTGAAGTTGAGTAAGTGCGCTTCCTGTAGACAGAATAGAGAGTTAGAGTTAGAGCAAGACAGGGCATGAACATGTTGGTTTTTATCATTGACTAACGGACAGCACCAAGAGTCTATTTCCATGTTGTCAGTGTAATACAGGGAGCATACGTCTCTCATAATCAAACTCAAATAAATTTGAAGGACATTCAAGGCCTGGGATGCAGTTTTTTTCTAAAGGACTTAAGAAACACAAAACACTCAAAACAAGGCTTCTGTGAAGGGTCAGTTTTTAACTATCTTTCACTGAATGAACACTACCAGTATATAATTATCTAAAGTACTGTTTTGTATTTGGTCTTTCTATAGAATGACGATACTGCTCTGAACACAGACAGTGAGTGCTTAACTAAAGTTCACTGAATGACTATAATAAAATCGCAATTTTTACAATGCAAGGTTTTTTATTAATTAAATGGACTAAGCTCAAATGCACTAGATTAAAAAAAACAGGGATTAGTAGGGTCATGCCAGAAATACTGAAATCTTTTTAAAATAGAAAGAAAAGAAAAGTGAATTCTAATTATTCAGGGCTTCTATTACTCGTATTATTTAAACTAATGGAAAGACAAACATTTTGAGGACCAAAGAAATCTGATTATGAGAATTTTAAAAAGTCATTCAGAAGTTGAGAATTAATTTTTAAAAATCTGGACGAAATTTGGTTACGATTTCGACTATTATTTGAAATTTCAAAAATACTGGCAGACACGCATCCCTGAAGAAATTGATTATGTCCTTCGTGTGAATCGAGGTAATTAAATTGATGATGCTCATACTGTGGTGTAGGACTAAGAACTTATCTGAATATCACTTACTATATATATACCTAAGTCACTTTAATTTTATATGTAAACATCATACTGAGCTGTATGACTGTAATAATGACTTATTACTCACTAAATACATAAGTCACTTTAATTTTATACTATTTGTATCTCATGTGGTATTTCAGTAAACATAGCATCCTCTTGTAGTTATATATTCTAAATGCAGGGTAACAGCAGGAAGAAATGATCTCTCTGTTAGATTTATAATGCTATGTCGACCAGTTTGTCTTCCCCACATAATTCGTAAATACTTCTATACCTGTACTTGTACAAATAAAAAACCTCTTAATCTTAATATAATGGGAAAATTATACCACTACTAGAGATCTTACAGTGAGCTTCTTGCGCCGAAGTCATTCAGAAGTTGAGAATGAGTTTTTAAATCTGGAGGAAATTTGGTTACACATTAGACTATTTTTTTTTAATTTAAAAAATACTGGAAGACATGCATCCCTGACTCCCCACCCCGAATATAATGGGGATAAAAAACGCTGCTCCCACTAGATTTACCAAACGAATAATTTCTAAATTTATTTCATTTAATTTTGTTTCTGATCTTGGCCTTTGGTCTTACTTTGGACTTTGTTAAATAGAGTTAGGGCTAGATAGACAGAGCGGTGGGTGGAAGACCATGGTTATTCTGTATTGGATTATCATCTGTGAGCCCATATCTCGATGTTAATGTCCTCAATTGATTATAAGAACTTCATTGTACAATGTACTTGTTTGTCGATAACTCAACTGTCGTTATTACAGAAGATGCGCTGTATAAAAATACTAAAGAAGAAAAAAAAAGAAAAAAAAAATACTATTAGCGATCTTACTGTGAGCTTCTTGCGGCGCTTGTAGGAAGGCCAGAGCTGCGGCTCCAGGATGAGTTTACCGCCAGGGCGCAGTTGTTTGAACATCCGCCGGAAGGTGCGCTTCAGTCCTGCGTCGCCCCAGTTGAGGTGCATCCACTTGGTGACGCTGAGGGCCAGGATGACGTCATACTCCTCCCGTGCCATGTCGACCAGCTCGTCACTCTCCAGTACGTAGTTACCCTGCAAGTGTATTGACATTGTGACGTCGTCGTACCATCAGTTTGTATTGACATATACAGTATCAAGTGGTGGTCCACTCACAGGCAATGGACAATTTATGCACCTAACAGCCCATGGCGGAAAATCAACGACAATGCTAGATAATAGTCCCCGTAAGCCTTGTATATCCTTATCACTAATGGCTGTATAATATGTTAAATATATATATTTAAACAAAAATCTGTTATAGGGTCTCCGCGCGTTGGGGCAGAAGAAATTCCAGGATTTTCCAGGACAATTTCACTAACTTCTCATAAGCATAATGGTGGGACTAGGGCGTTGTATTTAACAGGTTTCATACTAAACTTTTAATTTGTTAAGTTACCAAGTGTATGGTGTGAAATGGGCGGGTCAGCAGGGGGTGGGGGTGATTTACAGTAAGAAACTGAAAATGGTCCAACATTTCCAGGACATTTAATATGACTCCAACAGGATGATTTTCAAGGCCCTTCAACCAAAATGCCAATTTTCCAGGCGTTGATTATTATTTTTCCTAATTCAATATTCCCCGCGGAGACAGTGTCTTAGGGGAAGTCCCATTCAACCATACTGGGGAGAAAAAGTAGATACATGTAATTAAATCAAATAAAAATAATAATGGCTAAGTATTATTTACTACTCAATTAATCTTATTAAATTTCCAAGCACTGTTGATAAAGATATTAATGTTTAAATAATGTGCATTGGTGCAGGCAATAATCAATGTCAATAATCAATGTCAATAATCAATGTCAATAATTAATGAATAAATATTATTAATTGTTAAGGAATTTGCAGACAATAATCAATGTCAATAATAAATGAATAAATATATTTTAAATTTCAATCAGCATATATAATAATGGCACATTGCAATCAGGGTGACAGTTTGTTTGAATGAATGTCACCTCATATAATATGATATCAAATTCTTGGCCACACTCAGAATACTTACGGTCAGGAAGGAGACATTGTTAGGGAATTCTGTATTCGCCTCGTTTGTCTTCACCGGCGGTGCAGCGATTGGTCCAAAGCTGGCGACGAGAGACGACGGGAATTTCTCCTTCCTAGCAACTTGTGTCGACAGATAATGTCGCACGTTCTTCTTAGCAGCCCCAATCAGAGTTGAGTCGATGTCAATTCCAGTTATTTTGCGTGGGTGAAGGTTCTTGGCGATTTCTAGAGTGACATGTCCTGCATTGCATCCGATATCCAGGACATCTTTACCATCAAACCATTCAAGATTGAAGTTCTTAAGTCTGTTGTCCTTATCGGACCCCCCTGGGTTTCTGTAGCCGTAGTATTGGTTGTAGTTTCCATAGATGAACACTTTTTCCTTGTGTCGTCGACCGCTGTGGTTTCTAGGTTTGGATCTGACGACGGGGGTGGTGGGCTGGCTTTGGTTGCTACTGCTGTGGCTGTGTTGTCGCTTGAACTTGGGGCGGTGTGGCGAGGTTTTGTCCTGTTTCGGCCCTTTTTCTCCATCATCCCATAGAGAGAGTCGAGATGGCAAAACACCATCACCTTTTCCTTCGCTGTTTGTGCGTTTTCTGAGTCTCCGGCTCTTGGGGGAAGTTAGCTGAGGAATGACAGGGGAAACTATATGGTCCACCACTTTGTCCGGAGGGTAGCCACTGGAATTATCTAACTTTAGCGAGGATGGTGGGATGATGGGAGTCGATGTGTCACCGGGAGTTATGTTGTTAGCTGTGCTGCTCGGAAGTTCAGAGTCTGAGAAAATTTCAATATGAACTGGCGTGGTAAAGTCCTTGTTTTCACATAAGTTCGATGCATTTGTCACTTCTGAAATGTCATTAATAAAAATATTGGAGGCATCTGATCGATCCTGTCTCGATTTCTTGTGTTTGTTGTTTCGCTTCTTTCTATTTTTACCCATGGATTTGGGCGATAGAAGTGCAGGGTCCCCGTCAGTGTCCAATCCAAGGGGATCCTCTATATTAGGAGGGATGATAACGTGAACATGTTGTCTGTGATAGGGAACTGCCAAGGGTGAAGACTTAGGCGTGTTCTCATTAAGGGCCTTATTAATAGTTTCATCACTCAGGCTGTTCAGATTGAGTGGATCATTAATATTCCCACCCAGTAAAAACTTGGTAGGTAACACTATCTTCTCCGGATATGGCCCCCTTCCACTCCTGCTGAACCTCCGCTTGGTACCTGGAGCTCCCAGGTATCGTTCACGGGAACCATCGCCTCCTGCCCTTTCACTGTAGCGCCGTTTGCGCCCATATCTTACTCCAATGTTTTCCGAGGTCTGCCTGTTGAAGATCGTGCGGGCCGCGCCAACAGTGGCCGCCGTAGGTGCGCTGCCTGCGGTCATCACCGACACCGAGTGTCCCCTCTTCTTGTCCCCACACTGAAACTCAGTGTGTTCAAACTGAGTTTTTGTGGGAGTTTTCACTTCTACACTCATTTCTCCGCTATATGTTACGAGGAAATGGCAAAAGTTTGTTCTCCTAGAGTTTTTAGCAAGTATAAATGTCTGTAAGCGTAGATAAACTAACTCTTTGCACTGTTTTTATCCACGTTGAGCATCGTTTTGCATGCGTTCCGAGCTCCGCAGCGCCGCGTAGTGCCAGTTAGCGGAAACTACATCTCGGCCATAATCTATGCGCAAGACATTGGCCTAAAAACATAGCCAACCCTTTCGCAGGCCCTACACTCCAAGAGCAAATATTCCACTCTCTTTTTCGTCCTGGTGCAACTATCGAAGACCTTACCGATACTTTGCTGTCACATTTATGGCGCGTTCACAGAGTAAAAGGCTGTAATTTTCCAGTTTTCTCGCTCGGTTCCTCGCTCCTCAGCTGCCTCTGAGCAGGCCATAAGTGTTGTGCCTCTGCGCATGCGCCGCAGCAAGGTACTCTGGGAAGACTCCTCCTCCGAGCGGGAACCAAGTCTGTTTATCTGTCGGTATGTCTGCAGATTTTCTTTATTTCTCCTTCTTGTATTCCATTTAAAGAAAAACAATGACTAGATATGGGTAAATGGGTTGTTTATCTATCGATATGTGGGACTTTTGATAGGTGATAAGTTTAAAATCTGTCGATTAAGCGTGAATTAGTGTCGGATGTACTTGTTTTGATGGAGCGATGTTGGCCTGTTGAAGTCTGGGTTTAGCAGACGACTTTCCACTTGCAGCATTGTGCAAGGCCAAGTAGCGATTTTGACATCGGGTACTTATTGAGTAATATCTCTTGAAATGGCAGTTTTCATGTTAAAGCCAGGCCAAGTCAAAGAGGAATTATACGATATATCAATAGATGGTTTGGGACTTAACAGAATTAACTAAATTTTACGGCAGTGTTTAATTTAAATCCTGTTTAAAACCCAGGCCCAGCTGGTCACTTCAAGACTTGAATAGTCACTTGAGTTGAAATCGTTAGGAAATCGTTGCTCCGCCCCACTGCCACTTTACTAAGCCAACGAGAGTAAATCGTTGGTAGCACGTAGGCCATACTAATCCAACGAGTTGCACAGTCAATCTACACGGCTTAGGGACGAATAATTTGTTTAATTTAAGTCCAGCTGACCCCTCTTAAATCATAATAAATGGTCAAATTAACAATCAATTAAATTCTTTTATTTGTACGGTATTTAATTTGTACACTGTCGGTACCGGTAATTGAAATTTGATTTAGGCCTAGGCCTAACTAACATTTAGTTTCAGGTAAAGAATTAAACAGTCTGCCATACTTGGGAAATTATATATGGTCCGGAGAAATGGGATAATTGATTCCCCTTATAACTTATAAGGTTTATATTTATAAATATCAGACACAGTCTGAATTATTACATCATATACATTAGAATTATTCAATTTACTGGGTTAGCTAGATGGAATCCATCTAAATATTATAGATGGAATCCATCTAGCTAACCATCATGGATGCGATTCTCAGTCTTTTAGCTGATATAATAGATATTTTATCTTTCTAGATATTTTGCTACCTCTGAAAATGCCAGAAGCCGAGGATACGTCAGGTACATTTATCCTAATTATTACCCGAGATGCTTTGCATGATACCATTATAATGTATTATAATCTGTTAAGGAAATTATGACAAGGACACTAGTCTCAATCTTATACGTTTATTCTCATATTATCAGCAAAGATCTACTAAAAATAGAACAATTTTACTGTACGCTATGTTGATGCTGAATACACATCATTTAAAAAATTGTTGTTTATTAATTATTTATTAATGATCTTAAAATCCATAATCAAATTGATTGTATTGGCTAATAATATTGTGTTAATTGATAATGCAACATAGTAAATGGTTGATGACATAATCTTTATTGTAAACTAATTATGAAAATGCTATTCTGTTAAGTAACTAGTTCTTCCTGTGCATGACGGGAAGGAATAACAAAAAATAAAATAAGCAATTATTATTCGTAATTTCACGCATTCATCAAACACTTCGATTTTTAGTGCGAACATTTTGAAATTCCATTTCACATTGTAGAAATGGAAAATACCGTGAACATTTTCTAGATATTGTATACTGAATAACATTCATAGTGCTAAATAACAGTTAAATATTCACATCTTTTATAATAAGTAACATAATACAGACCTCCACATGTATGACATGCTGAAGTAATGTTGCCATGAAGTCAGTTTTTTATTGTCTTGTTGATTTATTGGTTTCATAAAATGTATTAAAAATTGATCTAAATCTTTCTATCGCTGTCAGATCCTGTCATTGTGCCCACTGCACCCGGATGTGAAAAAACTTCTGTAATCTATACATAAATATTATATTTGTTGTTCCTTGTTGCGGTTTGAATTGTTTATTAATTTCTATAGTTTTAAATGTTTTAAAAAGAAAAATCCATATTTTTTATGTATCCCTAAAACTTATGCATAAAAGTAACTATCAATTGACAACCTTATGGAAGTTATTATCATGTATTGGTAATTAAAAACACTAAGGCCAGATTTGGGGAATAAACTATACCTTGTTTTATTTTTTTTTACCAGGACTAGATCACAGGTGGTCTTCCTCTACATGGAGGGGGGGGCGGGGGCGGGTTCAAACCCACAACATGTTACTCATGCCACTGTGCCAACCCAGCGCTTTAGACCACTAGGCCACCCCACGTCCCCTAAAATCCCTCCAACCTTCAGAAAATCTTGCATATGTTAGAAACTTCATGTGGCTGAAATGGGATAATTCAAATTATTCATATTTATAAAAATCAGAGACTGAATTAGCTCCCGGGTTAGCTAGAGTGATATTTGGATGAACATATAATGATACAATTGTTTCCTTTTGATTGGTTAAGTTTTGTTTATACAATTTTGATAAATTTGTAGGTGTCGGATTTTCCACTGAGCCCGGCTAGAGCTGATGAACTGGTCGGGGAACCAGACTTGAAGCAAGAATCAGCGCAGTTACCTGTTGTACAGGTGAGTCTTATGTAATGAATTTTCCCTTTTTTGCTGAGTTTTTTTTTTATTCATTTGAGACCTATAATATATTTAAACAGTTACTTAAAAAAATGCTGCATTCTTCAAGAATGTTTTCATGCGTTGACTTTAGATGCGATACCAAAATTACTGAGCACTATTTCTTTAGTCATAAATTCATTGGGAATAATGTTCATTCATTTTTCCCTTTGGTAGCTGGGCATATAAGTATTACCAGGAAATAATATTGACTTATTCTTGGAATTTCTCTCCACAGAGCAAAGATGCAAGTGCAAAGAGTACAGCCATTGAGACCGGCAACAAAGCTAAGGTGAGATTATTTTAAGTAAACCTGTATTTGTGGTTGAGTTGAAAGATCTCTGACATGGGAATATTTATTTTGTCAGAAGGCACCAGTTTGCAACATAGTGAATTTGGAGATGGGAGACCGTCGGTCTCTGGCAAATTGTAACAGTGGAGACCGAAAAGATTTTACAGAGACCAAAAAAAGTCTGGATCATAGACAGGTTTCCCGTGGTCCAGAGCACTTTGAACATTTTATCACTTGGATATTTCACTGGAGACCGTCGGGCCCTGACAAATATCAATCTCAGAGACCAACAAAAATTCTGTGGAGACCTGGGCGTCGGCCTCTGGGTTATGTAGCACACTGAACTGAGGCACCGTCAATTACCAAAGTATTAAACCTTCTGCTATCTGAAGTATTACTTCCACCAAACGACCCAGTGTTGTATCATCCCACACCTAAATTCACCCTAAAAGTATATGAATCTTATTCACACCTGATAAACATCAATTCAAACTAAATTTGTAAAAAGTGACTCACCATGAGACCGGCGCTTGTGATGATCATTTCATTTCTACTCTATTTGTATTCATAGTGATTGAAATGGGCTTTGAAAATCACTAAAAATGTGTCTGGAAGGGTTGGAAAGTCCTACAGTTTCTTTTGTCCAAAAGCACGGAGACCATGTATTTAAGTTACTTATGTAGAGTAGATATTTCCTACAAATGATAACCCGGTATGTACATTTTGTCTGTTTTATTATGAGGGACAGATTAGCTTAACTGAACAACTGTATCTAACTGGATCTAACTGCTTCTGGGCCTCATATTGGAGTCTATCGATATACTGACGGCTGGAGGGCATGATCGCACATGCGTTTGTTGTGACTTCCCGACTGCTCCATATATGGCATGCGCCCTCCATATATGGCATGCACTGACCCATATGCCCGCGCATGCGCAGCCGTCTCACACGCCGAATCGAAACAAGTTTCCGAGCGATTCAAAGTCTATTCCAGAATAATTCTGGCATATAACGTGAACTATATGCTAAACTTAAACCTTTCTGCTGTTATATTCAGTCGATGGGGAATATTCAGCCTATTTCAAAGCATTTTAGCTCCCGCGATCGGCAATACGAAAACAAGATGGCGGCCGTCCCTACCGTAACCAGCTAAGAAAATAAAATTGCTTTCTGACCGCTTTGAATGATTTTACACAATAATCCTGGCATATGAGGTTGAAAACAAGGTTAGATTAGACGTTCAGTCATTTATATTCAGTCGATGGTTAATCATTATGACTTCCGTGTCATGTATTGTTTTTCTTATTATCGTTGCTATAAGCGATCGGCTCACAAGGCCCCTTGTGAACATGACGTCAGAAACAAAATAAAACTGCTTTCTGAGTGATTCGAATGTCTTTACACAATAATCCTGGCATATGAGGTTGAAAACAAGGTTAGATTAGACGTTCAGGCATTGATATTCAGTCGATAGTTAATTATTACGGCTTTGGTAGTGTCCACAAGCATAGTGGGCTCTGAATGGTGGACATAAGTGCCCGGGCAGCGAAAGGCCATCGCACGGCAAGCAAAGCCCACTACGACGTGTCCAGCTAGAAGGCCCGTCAACACAACGGCCTTACAGCAGGCAGCAGAAAGCATGGCTTTCGGCAAGGTGGAGGAGTGAAATCGGGATGTTTCCCGGGATATTTCCACCAAAGGAATATCGCCACACGTTAATATGTTCATAAACTATTGTTGGGATAGTATTTGAAGTCGACATGGCTCATTTACGCAGATTATACGGATATTATTGTGTCAGCGACCAGAAACAGATCGGAAACAAACATGGCGCAGCATGTGCGATCGGTGAAATCGTAATAAAAAGGTTGGTTAGATTTAATTCGACAAGCTTAGCTTAGACGTTCATATATTTATTTTCAGCCGATGGTTAATCATTACACATTCTGTTGAACTAACATCAACAGGCTTTCTGAGTGCTTTGAATGATTTTACATAATAATCCTGGCATATGAGGTTGAAAACAAGGTTAGATTAAACGTTCAAGCATTTATATTCAGTCGTTGGTTAATCATTACACAGCTAATCGCAAGCAGCGGAACCTTACAAAAACGGTGATGAAATCAACTGCGTAATTCTGTTAGAAAATGAACAAATATGGTTGAAATCGCTAGAAATCTGCTAATGTATAGGCTATAGTATCACTCAATATAAACTCTTGTGAGCCTCGTTGAATGATATGTCATGTTGATTTGTCTATACATGAACTTAGAATCTGTAATATTGTGTAATTATTGCAAGGTTCGATTCACATAGGCCTAGGGCTAGGCTATAGCAAAATTATGTGTGGGTCAGATCGTCAGAAAATGTACAATTCACCTTCACCAATCCTCTCAAATATCTCAAACTCAGATGAAAATAAAGTTCAACCTAACCAAACAGATTGCTAGAATCAATGCAATGCAGAATATGGCGGATTCTCATGAAACGGTTCCAAATGGGTATTTTGGGAAATTTCATTGAATATCCATCACTTCAAATCTATCACAACCTTCTCATAGGAATAATATTTCATGATACCACCGCAACTGTTAAACTGTTATAATAAGATTTTCATTTTAGTATTTTCCATTGATTTCATGATTCTAGAAAAAATAACACCACATGTACTATCCCAGTTGGACAGGCCAATGGGCGAGACTGTATATAGACTTAAAGCACAGCTGTAGATACGTTGCAACTGCCCTCCTGCTAAATAATTAAACTGTTAAACCGTAACTGTTAGCATAAATCTGTCCCGATAGGATCGTGAGATCCACTAAAACTGTTAGAGTTATGACTGTCGGCTGCTGACTTGTTTCCCGACTAGTTTCGGCATAGGGTTGCCTTCTTCAGGGGACTGTTGAGTAACTGTTAAGTTACTTACCCTAAAGATTTGATTCTTTAAACATTTAGACAGTATATAAACTACACAAAATTTTTGTATGTTTTCACTCTAACTAATGTGATGTATCAGATATTACAGTAAACTGATGAATATTCAATCAAAAATATTTAGTTCATGGGGGATTAATGATTTGTTCTGAGTATCCAGCATCTCCTCAATAACCAGACTTACGTAACTTGGCCTCAGTAGGTCCAAACTACCCACAAACTCCCGCAGGAAAATTTTGAGAAAAATGATGCCATTTGGGTGCGTTTTGCTGATTTTGAGGGTTTATTTTCAGTCACCCTAACAATATTTTTGAGGTATCAATTTTCCAATACCATAGCAAAGTATCATTAGACAATTAAATATTTTGAAATAGAAGAAAAAATAGCATAATAATTACCTCTCATTTTGAATGCATCATAGAGATACATGTACTACATGTACTTGTCACCTACCAAATACCTCTCTGCTAGTTTACATACACATTGCATCATTAGGCAGACATTTTCTATTCTCAAATTAAATTTGAATATTTAAGAAACATTGATTTAATGGCATATAAATGAGATTTATATATATATGAATTTTAATTTCCGATATCACTTTAAGTTATAACTAATCATCTGGAAGAAGGCCTAATTTTGGAAACGTATTGGGAAGGTTGAAAAAGGCAATATTTATTTGAAAAGAATATCTCAAAGTGAATTTTATCTTCTTGGAACAGCCACCATTGAAGCAATCATTTCCCGGAAACATAAATGTTGGCACATCAAAAGACTACTCTGTTACAACTATAATATATTATCAAAATGAATATCAATGATGTCAATTAATATCATTACAGTACAGAATCGACTTGTGATTTTAATTAATTTCAACTAAACCTCAGAGTGACTTCAACCAGTATAATTATATAAAAGAAGGAGATATGACTGGTGGTCGGCAGACATAACTTGTTAACATTTCATAAACTCCACAAAACAAAAGACCTGCATGTCCCTTTGTAGTTGTCTGTGCAAACCTCTTATTATAGCATAAACATGGTACAAGGTTTTCGCAGCACTGAGTCTGAGATGTGAGAACAAAAATAATTTGTAAAGCTTGTCCAGGAAGCTGGTTGCCCGACAGACAACCTCATGTGTTTATTCAGTTGCTCAGACTGATATTTTGGTTGTCCTGGGCGCCCGGAACACCGATTTGGCAGGCCCTGGGTGGGGGTATTGGAGAGGGGGAGGGGAGGGAGATGTTGTAGGAGGGGAGAGAGGGGCAGGGGGAGGGAGAGGATGTAGGGGAAGGGAGAGAGCGGAGGTAGAGAAAGAGAGGGGAGGAAGAGGGGTGAAACAGAGATGGGGTTGGGTGCGAAAAACAGGTATGAGAGACAGAGAAGAGGCGGAGGGAAAAGAGGGAGAGGAGGAAAGGTGGGGAGAGAGTGGCACCGTCCAGAGGACGGGTACTTTGCTAGTAAATATATAAAATCACTGTATAATAATAGAATCTAGTTTACCAAAGGAAACCATCACGATATACCTAAGAAGCATTAAATAACAAGTGAATACAGGCAAGAACACATTGGTTATTAATAAATACAACAATTTAAAATTAAAAACTGAGTCTGACTCATGCAACCTTATGAAGAATATCACTTATCTCATAATCAAACATCTGAAAGTCATGTTGAAATATTTTGTACAAACCTTGTACCATACCAAGACTAACATTAGCAAAGTAGGTTTGTGTTGAAGCAAGATCAGAGCCAGTTCCATGCCTCAATTCATATTGTGTCACATTTAATTCATTGCCATAGATTAAGTGTTCTAATGCCTTACTGTCGGCATCAAAATTCTCAAGTTTTCCTATGAAATCATACTTTATGTTGCAAGGTGAACAATGCAGCTCATATGTAGTCCAATGTCCATTTGAGTTAGGCTTATGCAAAAGGTATTGAAAAAATTCTAGAATATTTAAGTCATTATTGAATTCTTTTGTTTTACGGTTAGCTAAAGCCATCATTTTTGCATGTTTTCTAAAGGGTCCATTATTCTCTAGTTTATTTCTGAAAGCAGAAACAAGGCGAGAAAATGGATGTCGAACAAAAATAAATTTCAAGTAGTTGTTGAGGATTTCTTTTTGCTCTTCAGGGTTGTAGGTGCTTAAATGCCATATACCATACCTGCAAAGGAAGAGATTGACTGACTTATCACTGAGAAACAATCTTTAGTCTGATGCACTCTTCTAAATTTTAAAGTGTCCTTTTGTGTTGTTTTAACATATTCATCAGGATACAATAATTATGGTGTAGGGGGGGGGGAGGGGGTAAATTAATCCTGTGGTCCTGGGTACGACCTTAAAGTGCCTTTCTATCTCTTTTTCTCTCTCTCTCTTCCTTCCTCTCTATCTCTATTTCCTTGGTATTATCATAAACTGCATCCCTCTCAGCTCTCCTGCCCTTGATATAACCATCTTAAATGTGTTGATAAGGGCGTGAAGAAACCAATCTCACTCACTCACTAAATTAATCCCAGCATATTCCTTAAATAGTACAGAAAACACACCCTATGTTTGCTGCAAAAGAATAGTAAAAATAAATAGTATAGTGAAAAAAAAGCATCTCACTATGACCTCTGTCTGGCAAAAAAATGACTTGGGATTCATTTTCACCAATTTTTGGAAATTTGTGGCCCAAGAATGCACCTTTTCCCACACTTTGATTTTGCTAACATTTAGATAATTTATGGCGATTCAGAATCTAAAACAAAGGTTTATACATGTAAATTTCAACATTTTTTGCTAAGGGCATATATGAAAAACAGTGAATGAAACTTGGTACTAATTCCTTCAAAATCTCATCTTATATTTAATTACTAGTATAAAGTTGCATTCTCACTATATTGCTTTTGTCTTGCCGCTCAAAAAATCATAGATCAATTATTATGTCCTTACTTTTTTTGAATCCGCCTTTTGTGCATATCCGAGGCATTAACAGGCAGTGGTAATCCAGACGCGCCCATCAGCCTCTTCTTCCATGTTGTGCAAGCTACCTTTGGAATACCACAATATACAACCTTGTATTTGTCATCCACCAGTAGTCTATCTATTGGTCCTTTGGGGATATGAGTGTTGTCTGGGGCCCTGTGTTGACCGTGAGACATACAGAACTTTCTCAAAATGTCCTGTCGGCATTCCTGTTCTTTGATTATATCCAATGGAAGTTTGTGAAGCTTACTTCCAAGTGATGCGCCTCCATTTCTTCTCTTTGTTTTTGTTAGTTTGTCAGGTCTTTGGAGATCAAGTGTAAGGCTAGCTGCCTCTGGTGTCACATAAGCTGGAGGTCACAAAGTATTTAATATTCATTATATTCGTGCTCAAAATGTGAACTTAAACCTGATATCCAATTCATAGACCTAATACAGGCTCTCCTGGGGTCTGGAAAAGCCTTGAATTTTGAAAAATGAATTCAAGGCCTGGACATGTTGGGAAAATGTGCATTTTGGTCAAAGAGAAAATCATTTTATGTGCCTTGAATTCTTTTGGAATCAATTAAATGGCTGTTTTCCACTGCCCTAACTGGCGCCTCTCACACCTTACAGTAGATGAATCACAAAGTAAAAGTTTTATGGGCATAAAATCTGAATATAAAATATGTTAAATACATCATTGGTCTATGAAGAACAATAACTACAACCCCCTGGTCCCTTCATTAGTGCTCTGAAAAGTCACTGAAATGGGCCTGGAACGGCCTTGAAAAGCCTGGAATTACTTCTGACAAAATGCACAGACACCCTGAATAACAATTCCCTTAAAATCAAGAGCTATACAGGGCTCGAAAAAACCTACCAACTTCACTTGCCCATTGACAGCCAAGATTTACTTGCCCAACATCATTTTTTACTTGCCCAAATTTATTTGCAGAATTGTAAACGAAATTACACTGATCTGTATTATCTTGTTTCATTGTAAGTAAACATCACAACAGGGGTTTGAAATCGGCGCCGTAGAAATTTTCACTTGCCCAATCGGGCAACTAACATTAAATTTTACCTGCCCAGAGACATTTTTACTTGCCCCGGGCAAATAAACCTAAGTTGTTGTTTTTTTCAAGCCCTGCTATATTGTGTACTTCAACGATTTTTATTTTATCCTGCTGATGACTTTGTTTTGTCAGTAAAAATCAGCAACTCTGATGTTGGCTGGGCTGCAGGAACCATGTTAGCGGATTGCCCTGAGGGTCTTCAAAATCACCAGAAAGCCCTAAAGTAGCACTTATTTTGCCAAAATCACATGTGGGTTTCCCCAGACCCTCAACACTGTGAGTGCCTGGTGTACAAGTTCCGGATATTTGTCCTATACATGTTGGCAGCCTTGATTGTGTAGTAAATAGGATAAACATTAAAAATACATATAACATTCCTTTACTTAGTCACTAAGAAGTCATTGAAAAATCATGTGAATCAGATATTAAAGGACTCTAAATTCAATGTGCTCTGGATCACAGGAACCCTGTCAATGACCCAGACTTTTTGGTCCCTGTAAAATCCCTGTAATTTTGTCAGTAAAATATCAGTAAAAATTGGGCAATTTAGTCTGTAAAAGGGATACAAACTTAATTTTAAATCAACAAGAAATTAAGACCATTTTATTCCTTGAGTCCAATCTGGACCAGAAACCATCATTTAAGCAGGGATCATCATCCTTCTTCCCACCCAAATAGTAGGGGCCCCCCCAGGACCCACATATTTTGCCTGATGAGCTTTAACAAGCGAAACCATGTTGTGCCAAACATTATATTATATAATGGAAGGAGTTTTTGAGTTTAAACATACATTTCCACACATAAAGGGTGGAAAAATATAATTTGATTCAATAATACTCATCTTTAGATGCATCACAGAAATGATGCACCTATCGATCCCCAGGTATCATCACCTGGACACATGAGCACCCCTTGTGATGTCATAATGTCAACATCACCAAGGGAATAGTGAGGTATGCAGGGATGCCAGTCTTCCATGAATTAATGAATATCCATAATTTCCATGCTTCCAAAAAGAATCAGAATCTCCATAACTTTTTAAAATTTTCTTCTCCATTAAACCCCATTTATCACTACAATTTCGGTATATCATAATACATAAGTCCTTCAGTATTCTACCCCGCTCAAGTAGCGCCAGAAGCAGAGAGCATGTGCCCCTGCCTTGGCCCACCCTGGTCCCGTCAGTGGTGCTGTATAGTGGGCAGGCCTTCTTCCATTAAAAGACCGGGTGTTTCCCCGGGTCAAATTCCATCCTGTTTCTCTAATGGAACTATCAGACTGGGTACAGGCCGCTGGGATAGTAGCGGTGCTCAGTACACCCAACTCCGTCACCATGGTTTAGCAGGGAGGTGGACCCGGGATGGATGCAACACTCCCTAAGGGACTCTAGATCTAGACACATAATGATAATAAGTTTCGAAAGGCGTTTTCTACCCTTTGGCCCTTCCCCAAACCCTACTCATATCCTCTTCAAAGGTGTTCCATTAATTTGGTCGACTTTGACTGGCATCCCTGGGTATTGGTTACCCACGTCTGAGGACCTTCCAAATCCTCAAGTAGCATGGTAGCATTGGATCGGACAGGTCGCACATCGCATCGTTGAATTAATTAGTCTGTAAAAGTTAGTAATTTTGATGTTGGCTTGGCCGTGGGAACCCTGATCAAAGCATAACATTGTAATGATAATGTGCAATGGAAATTAACAAGCAACTTGTTTGCATTTTGTCTACAGATGTTCACATTTAGCATTCAATATAAGGAATTGCTATCTTATATATTTAGTGTGGGGTGCTGCTGTTGCTGATATTAGGTCCTCTCTAAATTTATAAGGAAGCGTACCATGTAAAAGAAAGTATTTGACTTACCCACAAATATTATTCCAAGTGATATCACAAGTATGGAAATAATGGCCCACACCATTCTTTTGTTCCACATCTGCAAGATAAAAGTTGATAAGTAAAAGAGTCTTGGACTGTACCAGTTAGAACTCAAACACCAAAATGAATCAGTTTTTATGGAAAAAGATTTGTAGATAATTTCTAACAGTAATGAATAGGACTTAAGTTATACCCTGAAAGCTTGCGTTTCCCCATGCTACTATTATATGGGTCAGATTTTAAGAAAATGTACAATTGGCAGCTCTACACATGAAGGAAATTCAGCAGAAAAATGATGAATACCGGGTATATCTGAGTATATTATTTGGTATCGCATTGATTTAAAGTATCAGTTCTGTTACGTTAAACTGCATTTTAAAGCTTATTTTTGTCTTAAATGTTGGTTATTTGAGAGGATTGGTGAAGGCGAATTGTACATTTACTGAAAATCTGACCCATATGTATCACACAATAACTATCATCAGTAACTGAGATTAATTACAACATAAATTAAACAACAATGCACTTTTCCCCATGAACTATTCATCATGAATAAGAGCTGAAAATTAAATACAAAATACAATACTTATGCACATTCATACATCCACACAAATACCAAAATTGAATCTGTTTTTATAAAAAGAGTTTTAGACAATTGATAACAGTATTAAATAAGACTTTACCCTGAAAGCTTGCTTTTCACCACTGTTGAGGCCTACAGATGGATGTCAGGTTCTAATGACCATCCTCTATGTGAAACATTGGATGTATGCGTGGCAGTACATTTTTCCCCAATAAAATGGTAAATTATCCAATGAGTAGCTGGTGATACTTATCAACATATAAACACATATTACACAGCTGCTGCTGCTGCAAAATTAGATCAATCCAAACCTTTATTAACGTGATGTTGAAGATTAAACTTGACAAGAGATGATAGCAACAGGGTGGCGGGGGCTGGGGGGGGGCAGGGCAGGGGGGCGGGGGGTTAGCCATGACTCCATTATCATCATGACAAATCTATTTTGGATAGGACTGAAAGAAAAATATTGATTCGCATTGGAATTATCGAAGTTGTATGTCAGTGTTAAATCTATAGAAAATATTCCATGGTTATCATGGAATATTTACCAGTGATCCAATGTCAATATTCATGTGATATACATATTTCTATAACACAAGCCTCCATCTTTCCCATCATGCTTTTGGTTGTTTGTTGAACATAATTGTTGAAAATGTATAAATGTATGCTTTTGGTTGTTATACAAGGTTACCACGGTCATGGAATCAGTGATTTGGTTTTCCAGGCCTGGAAAGTCATGGAAAATGATATTCTGAATGTTGAAAGTAAAATTCTCCATAATACCACCCACTCTTCCAGCGTTTGACCTTTCCACCATTTCTCCTCGCTGTTGGACGGCTGTTTTGGCCTTGAATATGTGTCTCAAGATTTTTACCTAGCACCTCATTTGTGCCTCATCTCATTCCCCTCTCCTACCTCCTACCTCCTACCAGAAATAGGTGGGTGGATCAGACAGCTTTACTCTTATTATTGAAGCTCATTAAATTGTTCATTCAGGTCATGAGAAGTCATGGAATTTGAATCCAGATGTTCTGTGGGAACCTTGTTATAGCTCATTAATACAAACTATGATATTGGTGAAAACATTATTGCAATTTTAAAAGAAAAATGTACTAACTATTTGTATGTCAGAGCTGAATCTATCCCAGCATGCACTGCAGCAGACATGGGTCAGATTTCCAGAAAATGTACAATTGGCAGATCAACATATTTTGTAAATTCTGCTAAATTGGACTGAAAAATCATCAACATCAGGTATATATGGGTATATTTGGTATTGCCTTGATTCAAACAGTCTGTTTGGTTATGTTGAACAGTATTTTTAACCTGATTTTTTACTTAAATCTGGGTTATTTGAGAGAATTGGTGAAGCTGAATTGTACTTTTTCTGAAAATCGGACCCACATGCGCAGTGGTACATGCAAATTTGGAAAGAATTGATTGATTGATTTAGCTGCTGGTATTAGTGTAGATAACATAAGGTAACTCATTGGTGTCAGATTTTCAGTAAATGTACAGTTCGTCTTCACCAATCCTCTCAAATAACCCACACATTGAGGACAAAAATAAGCTTCAAAATGCAGTTTAACATAACAGAACTGATACTTTAAATTAATGCGATACCAAATATACTCAGATATACCCGGTGTAGCAGTTCTAATGTACCCCCCATCAGATGTACCCCCCGGTATAACTAACCTAGGTCTAATGTACCTAGGTCCAATGTACCCCCGGGGGTACTTTAGACCTAGGTTGGATATACCCCCTCCAGTTTTAATGTACCCCCGGGGGTAAAATAGACCTAGGTCAAATGTACCCCCACCAGGTTCAAAGTACCCCAAAGGGGGAAACTAAACCTAGGTCTAATATACCCCAAATATTTGAAAATAACCAAGTACTGATCGAAACATTAATTCTTTAAATTATGACAATAAAAGTAATAGTACATACCTAATAGTCAGAACTGAATAGATTTTAGTAATGAATTATTGTGATCTGAAAAAAGTATTTAATTCAGGATATGAATTACACAGAGTGCTGTTCTCATCACATCCTGTAGCATTTTATTAGATATTAAATTATTGACATAATATTATAATAGTGACAATTCTACTTATATAGGCATTACATAGAGCAAAAATCGTAAATTCCAATCTACAATAGTCCAATTCAATTTTAAATGTGGGGTTGTAGCATAATCTTAATTTGAGGCAAGTAATGGAATCAATAGAATTTACAAAATTCAAGATTATCATAGAAACAAAGGGGGGTAATTTGAACCTAGAGGGGGTCATTTAAACCTGAGGTCTAAATTACCGGGGGGGTACATTAGATCGGGGGGTAATTTAGAACTGTTACACCGGTATTCATCATTTTTCAGCTTAATTTAGCTGAATTTCCTACATGTGTAGAGCTGCCAATTGTACATTTTCTGAAAATCTGACCCATTGGTGTATGACTGGCACGGTCTCTGCAGGGCCTGGAAAAGCCTTGAATAGCCAAATTGCATTTCAAAGAGCGCATGAACCTATTTAAATATGGGATCGTTTGAGGTCCATACAGTCTGCCAAATCATGCATAACCATTTTTTGTTACTGCAATGGAACCTTGGATCCCATGATCCCTTATGCAAAATGGCATCAGAGCAAGTGGGCTATTTGGAAAAATAAATTCAAGGCCTGGAAAAGCCTGGAAAATGGGCATTTTGGTCGAAGGGCCTGGAAAATCATTATATGGGCCTTGAATCCTGTTGGAATCCATTAAATGGCCTTGACATTTTAGGAGATTCTGCTTCTTACTGTACACTTTCCCCTGATTCGCCCCTCTCAGATCTTCCACAGAGTGACTCATGAAGTAAAAGTTGAAAAACGGTGATTGATATAAAATATGAATATAAGACTTAGAATACATCATGGGCCTATGAAAAACAATATTTACAACCTCCAGATCCTATCATCTGACTGGGTCAGGGTTGGCACTTATGGGTCAGATCGCCAGTAAATGTACAATTGGCCTAATTGTCTCCACCAATCCTCTCAAACTACCCAAATTCAATAGAGAAATGTGGTTCAAATTACTGTTTAACACAAGCAAACTGATTTTCTGAATCAAGGCAATACCAAATGTAACCAGATATATCTAGCATTTATATATTTTTAGCTGAATTTTCCCAATATGTAGAGCTGCCGATTGTACATTTTCTGATGTTCTGATCCTTTAAACTGGTAGCCTTATACACCAACTCACTGATACATGTGAATCTCACCACTACACTGTCTCTTTCCTCTGTCTCTCTCTCCCTTCTACTCTATCTCTTATTTCCTGTGTAAGACCATAAAGTGCCTCCCTCTCAGCTCTCCCACCCTTGATATGGACCCTAACCATATTAAATGATAAGGGCGTAAAGCAACCAATCTCACTCACTCACTCACCACTACACACTTGTCTTTCTATAGCGTGGAGCACCACCTCTGCCGCCCAATGCCAGGTCGCTGACAGATGAGGAGTATGGGGAGATCTTCAGGGCTGTACTGGAGCGCATGCAGCAAGCACAGTCTGTTCAAGGTAGCAAGTCTAACCCTATTGCTTTGTAAAACGTAGCAAGTCTATCCCTATTGCTTTATAAAACGTAGCAAGTCTAACCGTATTGCTTTGTAAAACGTAGCAAGTCTAACCCTATTGCTTTGTAAAACGTAGCAAGTCTATCCCTATTGCTTTATAAAACGTAGCAAGTCTAACCCTATTGCTTTATAAAACGTAGCAAGTCTAACCCTATTGCTTTATAAAACGTAGCAAGTCTAACCATATTGCTTTATAAAACATAGCAAGTCTAACCATATTGCTTTATAAAACGTAGCAAGTCTAACCCTATTGCTTTGTAAAACGTAGCAAGTCTATCCCTATTGCTTTATAAAACGTAGCAAGTCTAACCCTATTGCTTTATAAAACGTAGCAAGTCTAACCCTATTGCTTTATAAAACGTAGCAAGTCTAACCCTATTGCTTTATAAAACGTAGCAAGTCTAACCATATTGCTTTATAAAACATAGCAAGTCTAACCATATTGCTTTATAAAACGTAGCAAGTCTAACCCTATTGCTTTGTAAAACGTAGCAAGTCTATCCCTATTGCTTTATAAAACGTAGCAAGTCTAACCCTATTGCTTTATAAAACGTAGCAAGTCTAACCCTATTGCTTTATAAAACGTAGCAAGTCTAACCCTATTGCTTTATAAAACGTAGCAAGTCTAACCCTATTGCTTTGTAAAACATAGCAAGTCTAACCCTATTGCTTTGTAAAACGTAGCAAGTCTATCCCTATTGCTTTATAAAACGTAGCAAGTCTAACCCTATTGCTTAATAAAACGTAGCAAGTCTAACCCTATTGCTTTATAAAACGTAGCAAGTCTAACCCTATTGCTTTATAAAACGTAGCAAGTCTAACCCTATTGCTTTGTAAAACATAGCAAGTCTAACCCTATTGCTTTGTAAAACGTAGCAAGTCTAACCCTATTGCTTTATAAAACGTAGCAAGTCTAACCCTATTGCTTTATAAAACGTAGCAAGTCTAACCATATTGCTTTATAAAACATAGCAAGTCTATCCCTATTGCTTTGTAAAACATAGCAAGTCTAACCCTATTGCTTTGTAAAACGTAGCAAGTCTATCCCTATTGCTTTGTAAAACGTAGCAAGTCTAACCCTATTGCTTTATAAAACGTAGCAAGTCTAACCCTATTGCTTTATAAAACGTAGCAAGTCTAACCCTATTGCTTTATAAAACGTAGCAAGTCTATCCCTATTGCTTTATAAAACGTAGCAAGTCTATCCCTATTGCTTTATAAAACGTAGCAAGTCTATCCCTATTGCTTTGTAAAACGTAGCAAGTCTAACCCTATTGCTTTGTAAAACATAGCAAGTCTAACCCTATTGCTTTATAAAACGTAGCAAGTCTAACCCTATTGCTTTGTAAAACGTAGCAAGTCTAACCCTATTGCTTTGTAAAACATAGCAAGTCTAACCCTATTGCTTTGTAAAACGTAGCAAGTCTAACCCTATTGCTTTATAAAACGTAGCAAGTCTAACCCTATTGCTTTGTAAAACACTGCTTGAGTGCTAATAAATATAATGTTATAAGATATGGTGTTAAGCAACCAGTTTCCCCCTCCCCATCTTTTTTTAAAAGTTATATAACCTTTATCATGTCATTTTTTTAAATTTTAAATCGAAGCATTGAGATTTCAGAGAAATCCGCTCACACCTAGCAGTGAATTTGTCAGGCTAAATTTACATGCTGGAATACATGAATTAACATGTTATTTATTGTTCACTAAATTCACGGTGAATTAATTACTAAATAATCCACAGACCATTGGTTGTGTCCACAACACGAAATCTTATTTTCTTCATTCTTTATTTTTATTCAAATTTTGCATCATTTAAGAATCCCAGGCTAGTTAAAAGTTGTCACAATATTTTCTTCTTTTTTTTTCTAGATGAAGACGAGCTGCAAAATGATGATGATGAAAATGGGTGAGTCATTCACTACAATATTGAAGACGTCAAACAGTTGAATCTGGAAATAGATTGAAATTATTACACTGGAATTTTTGAAAGTCCATCAAAGAAAAATCAGGGAATTTTGTTTTCATGAAATGTTTGGAACCCTGTGAAAGGAACCAACGATTTCTTATGTAGAGGATTTGATGTAACCCAAGTATTTTTGACTCCTTACTTTATGTTCACAAATTTACATTTCTACAGCTTAGATCTCGACCCTTTTTTGTTGACGTATAAAACCTTTTTTGTTGTACATATAAAACTTTTATTATCACATGTTCAGTAAAACGTACAGAATCACATCAAATTGAATTAAATGAAAAAGAAAAGAATAAAACATAGGCGGTAGAGAGGAGCTAACAACTATTCTAGGTGCATAAGGTGTACGTCTACATTTGCACTGCAACGCGTTATAATATGGTACATTTGTGGTAGAGTAGAACGTGTTGATTATGATTCTGAGGAAGCATCAGGGTTTTAAAAACATAATACGATAACCATTCCATAGAAGCTGGTTATGGATCGTTAACTTATAAAAATTACATTTGATTAAGAGCCCTTAAGCCTAAGTCGATTACAGTAAAAAGGCTACAAAAATTGATGGTAACTGTCGGCAGAAATGGAATTAACTTTTCATATAGACATGTCGATCCTTTTGTCTTTTACTTTTCACATTATATTTATCGAATTATTTGACAAATAAAAGATTTACTTATCTTATCTTATCTTAAGGCTTTGTAAGTAAGTATGCCCTTACTGCAGAGTTGTTATGTGCATATGATAATGTAGAGTTTTGGGTTTAGGAGTTAGATTGTATTACCTGTTCTATACCAAGTTATGATTATGATTAGAGAAAAATCATATACAATCAATTCAAAATAAAATAAAATCAATTCCCCCAATTTAATATTCAAACAAGAAGGTAAGACTCAACAACACCGAGGGAAGTCCCTCAAAGAGTCCCTCCAAACTAGTAATGGAAAGACTCGCTCCAAACGACAATATGCCATTAGTTTGATATAATCCCATTAGGATTCCTACTTCTGGCCAGGAAAGCCATTAGCACAGTTGGGGTCCAATCACTGATGTACCATTCTTATCTGATCTAGACAACCAGGCCGCGGGACCTTTCCAACCCTGACCAAGTATTTTTCATTTTTATCCTAAAGGGGGTGGATATACTGGAGGATGTACAGAATCAAATGTTTAACAAATGTATTTGTTTTCTCAGTGTACCTGAAGCCCAGGAGGTGAACGAGAGCACACCAATGGACGATGAAGGCCCTCAGCTGAAGAAGAAAGTCAAGAAAACGCCTCCTAAAATTCAGCACAAGAAATCATTTCATTCGGTGAAAACCAAGAAAAATAAGCTTCCGCCGAAAGAAATTTTGTCAAAGAATGGACGAGAATCAAAATGTAAATCTGGCAAGGGAGAGAAACGAAAATTGCCTTCAGAGAAAAGCAAGCGTAAGTTGTTCAAGTTTGGAGTCATATGTGTCTTATTTGTATGTATAATCAATTAATGTATATTTTCCATCAGTAGCCCCCAATGCTTTAACTGCAATTCCGAAATTGATTTACTTGAGGAGACATGGTTTTTTGTTGTATTTTTTTTTTAAAAAAAACTTGATAATTTGTTAGGTATTTTCTGGCTTTTATTCAGCATATATTATTCCTATTTGTATGAGAAGCATGACTGCCAGATGTCAGGTAAGAATATTCACAAGCTTTTATGTTTTAAATGTTATTCATGAAGTTATAATTTTGTTTCAGACAACATGTCGGGAAGTCAATCCAAGAAAGCAAAGTTGGCCAAAGGAGGGATTTCCAAGAAACAATTAATGGCTGAACGGGAGATAGAAGAAGATGGTGTGTATTTTAAAGATGCCTCAGGCCTCGAGAAAAAACATGTTTAGTTGCCCCAAAAATGTCTCTGGGCGAGTGACATGTAATGTTAGTCGCCCGATTGGGCAAGTGAAAATCTTGCCCCACATCTCCCCTATCAGTGTCTAAGATCTTAGCTTTGAACTCTCAAAATCAACGAATCTTTTCAAGACAAGACCTTAGTGGTGGAGACAAAAATTCAAAATAATATCACAGTAGAGACAAAAACCAAGACCCTATAATATCTCCATTGGCTTCATAATTCAGTTCAAATGTACCAGAAGGCATCATTTAACGAGTATATGTTTAAGGTTTTTTTTAGGGGAGAAACAAATTAATTTTTAGGCCAATAAAATATCACAAACTTGTCACTCTAAAAGTCCTTAAAAAGTCCTTATTTTGAGCATTAAAAAGAGTCGTTCAAAGTCCTTAAATTTCAGTCTGGCTAGATTGTGGGAACCCTGTTACTGTTTATGAATGTGTTCACCATCACCGAACCAGTTTAATGAAGCACTTTTAAAACTACTGTGCATTTCACACTGTTCACATCCTTTACACCAGCTCTTGGCCACCATAGCTTTAATCTTATCAATCTTTAATCCATGTTAGTCTTATTCTTCCCCTTTTGGGGAGGGAGTTTTTCCACTATAACTTTACTGCGCTGTCATCTAGTGATGATGAGCAGTACTAAGTGAGATCTCCTACGCGCATGCTCGAGCAGTTACTTCCGCTTACGTCGAGCAGGCTGACGTCATTTTACGTCGTGGCTACTTTTTTCTGGGGTGGCCCAACCCCACCCCAGAATTACTATGGGTCCGTGCCAAGGCCCGTGGACTGATATTTCCCGTGTCCACGAACTGCTGGTCGGGCCGGAAGTGGTACACCGCTCCGACAAGGCGTTGACCCCAATACCGGTCTAGTAGGTCATAGAATAATTTGACCCCACACTTGAACCCATGTCTAAGCCAATCCAAAGGCGAGCTGGCGCGCACGTTCCCGTGCACGTCCTAATCACACATTGTCCACGTGGACAGACCCAAGCCCTACCCTGACCCCGATCCTAACCACACCTCCGATCACGTGATTACCTTGACCCAGATCCCGACCCAGATCCCGCTCCAGATCCCGACCCAGATCCCGCTCCAGCCAAGAAAATAAAACTGCTTTCTGACCACTTTGAATGATTTTACACAATAATCCTGGCATATGAGGTTGAAAACAAGGTTAGATTAAACGTTCAAGCATTTATATTCAGTCGTTTGTTAATCATTACGGCTTTCGTAGTATGCACGAGCATAGGCCGGGGCTCTAATGACTTGGTGGACATAAGGGTCCGCCAGCACGAAGGTCCATCGTGCCGGCGACAAGGCCCACCACCGCGTGTACAGCGAGAAGCCCCGGCAACACAATCGCCTAACCGTAGGTAGAAACGCGCATGCGCATGGGCCAAAGCAAACAAACATGGCGTCAGAAGCATGGTTCCGAAGAGTTGGAGGTGGTGAAATCGTGATATTTCCACCGAAAGGAATATCGCCACACGTTAATATGTTCATAAACTATTGTTGGGATATTATTTGAAGTCAACATGACTGATTTACGCAGATTATACGGATATTATCGTGTCAGCGACCAGAAACAGATCGGAAACAAACATGGCCAGCATGTGCGATCGGTGAAATCGAGGTTGGTTAGAATCTTAGATTTAATTCGACAAGCTTAGCTTAGACGTTCATATATTTATTTTCTGCCGATGGTTAATCATTACACATTCTGTCGAACTAACATCAACAGGCTTTCTGAGCGCTTTGAATGATTTTGCACAATAATCCTGGCATATGAGGTTGAAAACAAGGTTAGATTAAACGTTCAAGCATTTATATTCAGTCGTTGGTTAATCATTACACAGCTAATCGCAAGCAGCGGAACCTTACAAAAATGGTGATGAAATCAACTTCGTAATTCTGTTAGAAAATGATCATGTCATGTTGATTTGCCTATACATGAACCCGACATGAACTTAGAATCTGTAATATTGTGTAATTATTAGTTATAATTGCGACTACACCCCAGAATCATCTTTCTGACACGTCAGAAGATTGTCACTTGTTATCGTCGATCTTGGATTATCGGAGGCATCCATTGCTTCCTGTGACTTTTTAAGGAACAATTAGAGTGCTAGACATTGTGTCTGCTCTTTTTTGTGACTTTTACGAACTTTTTTCGTAAGTAGGAGTTCGGGCCAGAACGTGCTAAGGAAGTGGCCAAAGCAGTTCAAGGCGGTTTCAGCGCACGTGGTACCTCGTGGTCGACGTGCCGCTCTTCTTGTACGTTACAAGTTGGACTTTTGTTTGCATAAGTCATCATGTCGGATTCGGAACATTCCTCACGCTCAGGAGACGAAGGTGTCGTCGGTGATCCCCCTAAGTTGGATTATATGGGGACACCAGGAGTGGGAATGGGCCTCGGAGGCCTGGGTGGAAAGGCGCCTTTCACGCAAACGGTGAAGGCGAAGACCAAGCCCAAAGGATTCGACTTGAACCTGGATAAGTTTGTCGGCAAACTGGATGCTGCTGGCAGGCGAGAATTCACAGAGAAAATTCATCAGGTTATGAAGAACACTTCTCCTCCGCCCAGCTCGGAAAGGAAAGTTCATTCTATGTCGGATTCAGACATGTCTGAAGGAGAGTGTGAAGAGGAAATGGTCACGGAGACCAATGCTTTCCTCGACGAGCTTGTCAAGTCAGTCAATCGCAAGGAGGACCAGGGCCCGGCTGTAAGCGCGGCCTTAGTGAAACTCATGACTGAGATGTCGGCCGGGAATTTCAACTTCAAAGCGTTGGAAGGAATTCAGAAGGAGTTTCCGCCCCCGGAAAATGTGGGATCTCTGAAAGTGCCAAAGCTCCCGCCGAAGGTAAAGGACTTGCTCTCAAAGGAGCACAAGGAGAATGATAAGATTCTTGCTAGGGCGAACGAATATCTGATTACCACGCTTTCCATTCTGCTACCGGTCATGGACATGCAAAAGGATCTAGCTCCCAAAAACGCCTCGTCACAAGTGACTTTTGAAGCCTTATCAAAGGCAGTGGTGGTGACAACCAAGGCAGTGGCGGACCTCACCAAGGCCCGTAGGGAGGTCCTGAAAGTGGACACAAATGCAGAGCTTAAGGATTTATTCAACGATGAGAAAAATCCAGCAACAGCCGAATGTTTGGCTGGTGGTGATGTGCCTAATAAAATCGAGGCCATTAGGAAGTCAAACCGGATGTTTGCTTTCTTGAAGAAGGATCCTCCGAAGGAACAGCAGACGGCCAAGAAAAAGGCTTTTGTCCCCCAGAAGAAGGGGGGGGCAAGTTCAGTGGAGGAGGTTTCAACGCCAACAACAGAGGTGGCGGGGGCCCAGCTAAGAAAGCGAGGTTTTCGGGTGGAGCCAATCGTGGAGGCCACTCTGGAGCTTCAGGTTCGCAGCAGGGTTTTCAGGGAAAGGGGACCCAGTGAAAACTGGCCGTCCCCTCCACACCGCTCCCGCAGAAATTCAGGTGGGACCTTTCATTTCTTCCTTGTTAGACCCTAACTTGTTTAGAGCAGGCAATACTAAGAATTGTTTAGAAGTATGGAAGGATATTACATCAGACACTTTTATTCTGATAGCTGTTCAGGGAACTAGATTAGAGTTTCAGAAAATTCCGCAACAGAATTTCGAACCTAGACCGCTTAGACTTAGTCAGCAGGAAATCCCTTTAGTAGGGAATGAGGTGGGGAAAATGTTGAAGAAAAAGGTCATAGAACCTTGTTTCAATAGGAATGGACAGTTTATCTCAAATGTATTTTTGAGACCGAAGCCTAATGGAGAGTTCCGAGTGATTTTAGATCTGTCGCTACTAAATAAGTCGGTCAGGTATGAGCATTTTAAAATGGAGACTTTGCAGTCAGCATTAGATTTGATGTCACAAGGATGTTTTATGGCGTCGATCGATTTGAAAGACGCGTACTATACTGTTCCGATAGATACTCGAGACAGGAAGTTTTTGAGGTTCAGGTGGGGGGGGGGGGCACTCTACCAGTATACCTGTTTACCTATGGGGTTAGCACAAGCGCCTAGATATTTTACGAAGATTCTGAAGCCTGTGTGGGCAACCTTACAGGCTAAAGGGTTTACAGCTTTTGGCTATTTGGACGACAGCTTTATTCTGCATGAATCACAGGAAGATTGCAGGAAGGCGGTCCAAGAATTGGCCCTCTTACTCACAAACCTGGGGTTTACAGTGCACAAGAACAAGAGTTGTTTTGAACCTAGTAGAAAATTGATTTTCTTGGGCTATATTCTAGATTCGGAGCTAATGCTTATCTATCCGACTGAGGAGAAAAGAGAGAAGTTCATCTCTCTAACGAATAGGTTATTACATACGAGAAGACCTACAGTGAGGCAAGTAGCTCAATGTGTGGGGGTCTTGATTGATCTTACGAAAGGGGCAGAGTATGGGATGTCCCACTATAGGTACATTGAGGAAGATAAAGTTCAGGCCTTGAAAGGGAACCAGAATTTTGATTCGAAAATGGAATTGTCTCCAGAAGCTAGGAATGAGCTAGTTTGGTGGTTGGATTATATCCCAACAGCATCAAGGAGAATTTGGAATAGACCACCAGATTGGGTTTTATTCACAGATGCGTCAGACCTGGGGTGGGGAGCCCTGGTCGGTGTCAGGAGAACAGGAGGTGTGTGGAGGGGTGAAGAGTACGACCTCCACATTAATGCCAAAGAACTTTTGGCCATTTTTCTGGGTCTTAAGAGCCTCCTTAGGGATGAAAGAGGGGCTTTCATTAGATGCGAATGTGACAATACAACTGCGGTTGCTTATCTGAATCATCTGGGAGGCATGCGCTCATCCCAGTGCGATACTATAGCGAGGGAACTGTGGGAGTTCTGTCAGCTTAGGGAGATGTGGCTGTTTGCGGTTCATGTTCCCGGAGTAGAAAATGAGGATGCGGATTATGAATCCAGGAATTTTAGGGAAAACCTAGAATGGGAGTTACCTGATGAGGTGTTTAAGAAGATTAAACGGAAAGTTGGGAACTTTGACATTGATTTGTTCGCTTCAAGATTGAATAACAAATGTGAGGTTTTCTGTAGCTGGTACCCAGATCCAGATGCCTCGTTTATTGATGCGTTTACGCTTGATTGGGTTGGAAATACTTTTATGCTTTTCCTCCTTTCAGACTGATTGCCAGGACCGCTCAGAAAGCAAGAAGGGATCGTGCATCAGGAGTTATCATCACTCCAGATTGGGAAGCTCAGTCTTGGTTCGGCATGCTGGTCAGAATGACGACAGGCAAAATTCATCTAGGAAAGGTGGAGCTTTGGAACCCAGTGTCGGACGAGACCTGGATGGTCAGACTGCTTGCATGGACTCTCTAAGGCAGGTCTGGATTAACAGTGGAATTTCTGCAGAAGCGGCGGAGGTCATGATGATCGCCTGGAGGCCTGGGACTCTGTCCCAATATGATTGCTCGCTTAGAAAGTGGGCCCAATTCTGTGTTGAGGAAAAGGTTAGTTGCACCGTTGTGCATATTCCTCGAATTGTGAATTTCCTGTTCAAGTTGTTTAAAGAAGGACTGTCTTACTCAGCTGTGGGATCAGCGAGGTCAGCACTTTCTAACTTTTTGTCTCTGACCTCGAGTCAAGAGAAGATGTTAGGTGAAAACCTAGTTATTTGCAAGTTTATGAGGGGAGTTTCGAAAATTAACCCTCCCAAGCCCAGGTACAGGACCATGTGGGACGTTAACGTGGTATTTGCTCAGTTGAAAAGATGGGCAAAGAACTCAGAGGCGTCGTTACAGGACTTATCGTACAAGTTGGCAACGTTGTTGGCCTTAGTTTCGGCCCAAAGAACTCAGACTTTGCACGCTATAAAAATATCCAATATTGTTTGGGAAAAGGACAGGATTATCATTTTGATGGATAAACTCTTGAAGCATAACAAGGAGGGGGCTCCTTTGGATGTTCTTAAAATTGAGTATTTCAGAGAGGACGGCAGAATTTGTCCAGTGAGATGCCTCACGAGGTATATCGAGAGGACTGAATTGCTGAGGAAGGGAGAAGACCAGCTCTTTCTCTCTTTTGCTAAACCGCACAGGAGTGTTTCGAAAGATACTATCTCTCGGTGGATTAAGACAACCCTTAAAATGAGTGGGGTGGATACAGACTTGTTCAAGGCTCACAGCACGAGAGCAGCGAGCACTTCTAAGGCAAGCGCCATGGACTTACCTATACAGTCTATCCTTAAGAAGGCGAGGTGGACAAATGCCAGTACTTTCGCCAGGTTCTACCGCAGAGAGGTAGAGGGACCGGATTTGGGGACGGCTCTACTAAAGGGAGTGCCTTCTTCGAAGAAGAAACTTTAGGTAATTATTTACGCTAAGTTTCGTTGAGGTTACAGTTGTTGTTACATTACGACCGCCTCTGTCCAAAGTGGAGAAGCTTTAAAATCTCACTTAGTACTGCTCATCATCACTAGATGACAGCGCAGTAAAGTTCCCAAGTTAAATGAGACTTACCTTGGTACAAAGGTGATATTTGACTAGAACTTTATTAGTGTTATCTAGTGTGATGAGGGACTAAGTGCCCACCCGCCCTAACCCAAAGGGGGAAAAATGGGTGTGGCTTTACATTTTTCTTCTCTTAGTTTTTTGTGTTTCACAGTTACTTCCTAGTATTTGGACAGAGGCGAAGCTTTAAAGACTGCTCGAGCATGCGCGTAGGAGATCTCACTTAGTCCCTCATCACACTAGATAACACTAATAAAGTTCTAGTCAAATATCACCTTTGTACCAAGGTAAGTCTCATTTAACTTGGGAATTTTCCTTGGAACAATATAGGGCTGGTACAACCTTCCCCCCACCCCCACTGAATCAAGTAGGTCTACTTGGACTCACCCTTAGACCTCTGACTGGCCCTGAATGTGTTCCTGCAATTTCACTTCTCAGATAGGCCTAGGATGTAAATCTTAATTCAAGACCTAAGTTGTCGAGAAAAAATCAAAATAGACAAAAACCAGGCGTATTTTCATTGGACATTTTAGAACATTTGACCCTCATTGCTGTCTTCAATGGCAGAAAGTCACTCCTGGCAGAAAGTCTTTTCCTTTATTATGTTTCAAACCCTAATTATTAGTTATATATATAAACTTCAAAATTTATACTCTGCCTTGAGCGAGATGGTAACGTCTGGGAGAACTGGATTTGATGACTGTGTACCTATTTGTCTGTATTATCCATTTATTATTATTATTCTCATTATGTACTGTGTGTTGGATAAATAAAGTAGTATCTTACCTTATGTGTGTTCACCAGGTATTTGGGTGCAGTGCTCACTCAAGGACTGTCAGAAATGGCGGATATTGAAGGACGTGCACGACCCTTCCCTCATCCCCAACGCCTGGTCTTGTATCATGAATTCTGGTGTGTAATTTATTTTGCATCTTAAATGAGTTTTGTCACCGAACTGTACAAGACGTACCTTAGACCATAAACTTGTCATAACTTATATCATCATTGCGAAAGTTTGCTATGGCTTCCTAGAATATTTCCATAGGATTTTTTTTTTTTTCTTAAAATAAATTTTATTTGAAAGCTATACAACATATGTCCGGTTAACTACTCTGCCTGATAATGGCAATAATGTCTGTTCACGCTGGGTGTATTGGAAAGAATAATTTCCACATTTTCATAAATTACATATTAAATTGTAAAATATTATGATATCAGCTCCCATGTTATCAAAATATATTGTATGTAATTATAAGGATATTTATCACGTTCTTCTATACTTGTACTAATTATAAATAAATATATTATTATCTCAATTATATAACAACATTTGCCTATACTTATACTTTGTCCACCCAGACCCAGACCCAGAACTGTAGTATGGTCCTGGGTAAGACCATAAAGTGCCTTTCTGTCTCTTTTCTCTGTCTCTCTCTCCCTTCTTCTCTATCGCTATTTCCTGGTATGATCATAAACTGCCTCCCTCTCAGCTCTCCCGCCCTTGATATAACCATATTAAATGTGTTGATAAGGGCATAAAGCAACCAATCTCACTCACTCCCAGAACTGTAGTGATATGTGTCATTATATAACCACTTTGTACTTATTGTCCACCCAGACCCAGACCAGAACTGTTGTGATATGTGTCATTATATAACCACTTTGTACTTATTGTCCACCCAGACCCAGACCAGAACTGTTGTGACGACCCGGAGGCTGCGTACGACCCAGAGACTGAGCTTGAAGACTTTATTTACACTACATATGTGGAGGGGTCGCTTGTCTGGGCCAGGATGGCCGGCTTCCCCTGGTAACAATCTAGCATCAGTATTAGTCTTATCTTGTATTTGTAATGACCTGGGGTGAGTTCGAGGAGGAGAATACAATAATGGTGTCCGTATTCTTGAAGATGCATACAATTGTAAGGAAATGTTATAAAAGAAGTACTATATGAACATTAACTCCACCTAGTGGAGATTTAAATGCGCATAATCGAGCGCAGATGTGTTTCATGGTCGCATACTGCGCCGAGATACATATGGAATTTAACAGAGTAGTATATACAAAGTTGGGGAAAAAAATATATATAAAAACTTGAGGCACTACATATTTTCCTAAAGATAATATATTTCTTTATTCACCAAAAAGCACAAATTGTTGATGCACTTGTGGAAGTCCCAGTTGTTCGAGTATATGCCAGTATGTTAAAGCTATAAGTAATTCAAGTAAATCAAACTCGATCAGATGAGAACACCAGTTCTGGTGGCATATTTTATTGTCCAATGGGAGAGGTTTTTTTAAACATTGATTTTATTTCATGAAATCTGCCATCTTGGCTTTTACAATTCCAACGCATACGCGACAACTAATTTTATTTGTCTCGTAGGTTTAATTGGTACGAGAACTTTTAACTCGCTTTTTTTTTTTAAATTTTTTTGGTATTTTCAAATTTGGATTGTATTTGAACACTCCTAGTGGTTGTTAGTGCTACCCCAGTATACATAGATTTCACATGACGTCACCCAGTAGGCTGGAGTATCACAGTGTCCGCCATGTCTCGGGTCACCGCTACGCAGGCCGTCTATGGCGGGGGTATCAAAACAAAGTTGATAAACCTCACAAGAGTAGATACTTCGGTTATTCTACACTAAAGGCAGATTATCTAACCTATCATGAAGGTATTGTTGTGGCAGATTAAAACTGGTAAAGGTTAAAACAGCCAGAAAACGATATTTTCAAGTATCGCAGCATACATAGCCATCTAACTTGACCCCAAACATGGCGAGGGCTGTGACGTCAGTGAAATCTATGTATTGCCCATGTGGAGAACTGTCCCACACTGATAATGTGTCTTTATCTGAAATAGGAATAAATTGTAAGAACAAAATGTGACTTTGTGCTTCAGGTGGCCTGGTATGGTGGAGGTAGATCCAGATTACGATGTTTATTTTGAATGTCGTGATGAGCCCAATATTGCTGTAAGTATTGTGATTACATATGTAACCATTACTGAATGAGTGTCCATCAAACTCTCTAACATCTCTAGACATGGTGAAAACTTTTGAGGTTTTACCAGACTATAGGAACAGTTTCACTGGTCCTACCCAAATTTTACAGGTCTGAATCAAATAATTAATACAAAAGAACCCGCCCCCGCCCCTTCTGTCTGTCTTGCCTTGTGCAAGTGTTGCCATGTCTGCCTCTCCAGCACTAGTCTCAATGTTGATCTTAATTCACCCGGTCACTGGTAGAAATTCTGATCCCAGGTCACCAGTAGAAACACTGATCCTGGTTCATTGGTATAAACGCTGACCCTGGGTCACAGGTAGAAACGCTGATTCATTATATTGCACCCTCCTGATTAGTTTGGGGAAATTAATAAGAATATTTTGTTCTACATTAGATATTAAAAATAGTATTTGTGTTTCTAGAGTCACTACCATGTGGTGTTCATGGATAAAAGCGTGACCCGCGCGTGGTTGAGTACCACCAATACCAAGGCCTACACTGGGGAAGATGACATGGGACCTGTGAGTAGTTTAATTTACATGTGTTGATTCATGCTGAATGAAAGATCTTGGGTTTACGCTTTTTTAAGGAAAGGGGATTTAAAACATGCCCCATGTTATTTTTATTTGATGCAAAACGTGGAAGATAGCTGGCAATCAAATCATGCATGATACCCTGCATAATTCAACACTTTTGCACAGACAATAATCCACTTCCATTCTTCTTTTGACTTAATATGTATGTAATTGTGAAATGGAAATAAAATCTTATAATAATAATAATAATAATAATAATAATAATAATAATAATAATACCTTGAAAGAGTTGCAATAAAAACATTTCAGGAAATTATGTGAAGTCGTTGATAATCTAAAGCCTGCTGATTTACGTCTCCTTGTTTTGAATCATTCAGCACGCTAGGTTGTAATTTCTCGTCTAGGTGGAAAATTCCACAATTCACACAATACTAAATCCGGCATACTGTTAGTACAAACCTAGACATTAATAAAGTATTTCATTTTTAATCAGTTAAATATGTACAGGCTAAAGCTATTAATTAAATCATAAAAATGAAGAACATGAAATATGTGTTTGTTTTATTTCTATAAATGCTTTCAGACCAAGATAAGAGGCAAGAACCATAGCAGGGCACTGGAGATAGCCAAAGCACAGGCAATGGACGCATTACACCTCGATCTACCAGTAAGTCACTATTGTCTCTTCTTTATTTTGCTTTTGTTTATTTGATTTGTTCATGTATTATTTCACAAGATGAGCCTGTAATAGGATAATTGATATATCGCTTCAATGGTTGATCAATGTAACTCAGAGACTGGATCAGGAGGCGGGATCATTACCCACAAACCCTTACTAAACACCTCCCACAGTCTCTCCTCCTTTCATATATAACAGAATATTCAACACTCTATATATATCTTGCCCTCACTCTCTTCCCGCAACTGTACCTAACCACCCACATCTCTTTCTAATCTTCACTCTCTCCCTCGGGGTTTATTCATCATCTCAAAAAATTATCACTATTTCATCACCAAATCTTATATAAAATCAAATCTAACAATTTTTACAAAACTCAACAAACCAAGTTTACCAAATAAAACTTATCCCCCGAACAGCTATCTTTTCCTCTTGTCTTTCTGTGTCTGGTAATATGTATTCCTTATTTTGTTATTTTGTACAGTGATATTGTTATAGCGAATTAAACTAGATACCGATATCTAATATATGTGAGCCCTGTCTGTCTATTCCTGTAGAGCCGTATCAGAATGTATGGTTTTGCTGCCCGCTACCGCGGCAAGTGGGGACAGCTGCCTTCTACAGACAAGAAAGGTATCACATTTTAGATTTCTCTGTTTCTCTCTCCCTACTTCTCTCTCTATATTTCCTGGGTATGATCATAAACTGCCTCCCTCTCAGCTCTCCTGCCCTTGATATAACCATATTAAATGTGTTGATAAGGGCGTAAAGCAACCAATCTCACTCACTCATTTTAGATTTAGATTAAGTAAACATTTCATTCTATCAAATTGACTGCTATAAAGAGGCGTTTCTCCGGCTAGCGGGAGGTTTTCAATCCCTCATATTTTTTTTACAATAATCTCATAGCAGTGGACAATGCCATCCTCATCATTCAGGGTCCCCGCGGGGCCTGGAAAAGCTTTAAATTTTGTAAAAAGAATTCAAGAAAAATGGGCATTTCGGAACGTTAGTTCATTCTAATGTAGGATATCAGTTACCTCAGGACAAACACTTGTCAAAATGAGTTTTTCAACCCTGCTACTTTATCGGAAGCTCACAGAAGGTTTCTACTTCTACTTTACTACTGTAATGTTCATGTGTATTATTATTCCTTAATGTATGAACAGATATAAATTATATATATTAACAACTTGTCTACAGACAAGAAAGGTATCACTGTGTTCATGAAGTCGGGCAGCTGTGAAAGACATGTTTCTTCTATGTAAAATTACAGAAATACTAAGTCGATCCTTTGAATCATATTCTGTCCTTGTCATTCTGTATCTAGATACACATTGAATTTTGGGATGTTTAGAATGGCAATACCTTTACATCTTTAGATATACCTTCCTGCTATTAAATAGAAAGTAACATGTATTGATTGCCATGGATATGACTCCACTTGGTTGTCGTCATGGCATTAAGCAATAAACCATCACTCACTCACTCGATTCACCCTTTCTACTACTCTTACTACTGTAGTCTGTACTGTACCGTAAGGATGATGAGAGATTTATCACTAATTTAGCCAAAGTTCACAGAAAGTTCTACTTCTATTTCTACTAATGTTCATGTGTATTAGAATTGATCCCGAAGTCCCGAATGTATGAACAGATACAGATATATATTAATAGTTTGTCTATGATGAGTAAGAGATGTACATATCGCTACTTTAGCCAAAGCTCACAGGAGGCTTTTACTTCTACTATTATTATTACTACTGTAATGTTCATGTATTAGAATTAATAAATTCCTAAATGTATTTTCTGAAAATCTTACCCACATATTAACAGTTTGTCTATGATGAGTAAGAGATGTATCACTACTTTAGCCAAAGCTCACAGAAGGTTTCTACTTCTACTATTACTACTGTAATGTTCATGTGTATTAGAATTGATAAAGTCCTAAATGTATGGACAGATACAGATATATATTAACAGTTTGTCTATCGCTACTTTAGTCAAAGCTCACAGGAGGCTTTTACTTCTACTATTACTACTGTAATGTTCATGTGTATTAGAATTGATAAAGTCCTGAATGTATGGACAGATACAGATATATATTAACAGTTTGTCTATGATGAGTAAGAGATGTATCGCTACTTTAGCCAAAGCTCACAGGAGGCTTTTACTTCTACTAATGTTCATGTGTATTATAATTAATAAAGTCCTGAATGTATGGACAGATACAGACATATATTAATAGTTTGTCTATGATGAGTAAGAGATGTATCGCTACTTTAGCCAAAGCTCACAGGAGGCTTTTACTTCTACTAATGTTCATGTGTATTATAATTAATAAAGTCCTGAATGTATGGACAGATACAGACATATATTAATAGTTTGTCTATGATGAGTAAGAGATGTATCGCTACTTTAGCCAAAGCTCACAGGAGGCTTTTACTTCTACTAATGTTCATGTGTATTATAATTAATAAAGTCCTGAATGTATGGACAGATACAGACATATATTAATAGTTTGTCTATGATGAGTAAGAGATGTATCGCTACTTTAGCCAAAGCTCACAGTAGGAAGTCCTCCAAGCGGCGGCCGTGGGAAGCTGAGTCTGAGTCTGACAGTTTCTGTGGCTTGTCTAATGAGGAGGTGGACGAGATCCTGGAGAGCGCAGAGTCACTCATTGACAGCGCCAATGAGGCATTAAGCGAGTTACTGAGTCAAGAACAAGGTAGGTTTCTACATTAATATACTAATATTTGCCATGTGTAGTGATAGCTTATAGGAGTGATGTTGATCTAACGAGCGACTATATTCAAATAACATCATATGAGTCATTATCTCATATGACACGTGGTCACTTCTACTTTCATGTGATAATACAAGACACCTTGCAGAAAAGGCTTGAAATCAAATTCAGGGAAATTAAGTTGGGATTTCTTGATATAAGAAGACCAAATTGCCAGTTGAAACGTCTGACTAGCAATGTTCTTCTCTTGGTTGGTTACATGATATCTAATTCTACCTAAACTACCTATAGAACCTTCTGTACATGTAAATTACACAGAATGCATCTACAATCATATTCAGAGTAGTCTAAAGAGATCTTAGTTACATTTGGAATAGAGTTTGTAATAGAGTCGTGTCTTAGAACTAACATTGTAAATTAAAAGTGAATGAAAAAAAAGATAAGCTGCTTCATTCTGACCAAGCTATTCACACCGACTATTGTATTGTTATTTAAGCTTCAATCGCTGCTTTCCCTGCATCTTTCAGACGACGCGTACAAGTTCCCCGAGTCACCATTACCACACAAACAAGAAAAGAAAAAGAAAGCTAAGAAAGAAGTAAAAAGTAAAAAGGAGCCCAAACCAAAGGAAGCAAAGAAACCAGAAGGTAATAACGTCTAGTCCTTGACTAGACGTTTCTAGTGTTTTATATCCTCTCAAATATATGCATTCAATTTGTATTCCCTTCATTACAAGAAATTGCATAGTAGGTCTTCCTGACCGGCTTTGAAAATATAATTACATTACATAAGAACATTACATTGTTCGTTGGCTCTCTCAGGGCATCAAAACGTAGTGAACTAGATTTAATTGGCCCCAAATATTGGTTTACTATTAGTGTTCGCCAATAGATCAATTAAGTTTTAACATTTCGTGAATTCAGGAATTCTTAATGTGCTTTAAAAACTTATATTAGGCTGGCATTTTTTAACGGTTATAAAATAAATCTATAGGTCATATAGCTAAGACCATCATTGTTGGTCTGTGGATGTATCCCGCAATGTGTTAATGTAAGTCGTTTTACCTCATGACACAATACACCTCACTGTGTATTCCTTCCTAACCAGGCAAAGGTGCAGTAGCACAAGGTGCAGTAGCACAAGGCCCCATCGACGGTAAACTCAAAAAAGCGGCTGAACTCATGAAGAAAATTCATGGCCAGGAAAAGAAAGCTAAATGTAAGTGACGACCAAACATAACGTATCTAGTCAGGGTGCTAGGAATCAGGGGAAACCTGGAAAATGAGTTTCCCTTTTTCCAGTGAGCCTATATTGTATGGTTCTGAATGATTATTTTGAAAGCACGTTGCCTTGGTGATGATTCTTTAATTTCTCTATTAACAGGTTGATACTATATTATTATGTTACATTCTTTATGTAACCTTCTCTTAATCTTTATTGAAGTTGTTGAAAAATGCTCTGCTATAATACCTATATCGTCATAGCTTTAAGAACATGTGCGACCAGGTCTTTATATCATTTTTTAAATATTTTTATTGGCCACAAACATTTAAATATAGAATTTACTTTATCACAAGCGCTGTTATGTGTATAATTGTGTAAGTAACACTATACCGCCGTCATTATTATGATCTCTAGCTAAAATGACAAAGTATATAAAACATTTTTAACTAGTTAGGTTCATCGAAATTTATCAAATATTTCAAGTGCAAAATAACATTAATGTGATTAGTTCTACCAACATAATGAAAAACTGGCAAGACCAATTTCCCCTCATTCTCAGTATTCAAATCTCCTATTCTAATAAGGACCAAAGAAAGAAAGTAAAAACATATTTTGGTCGATTTTGCTAGGAATGCATCGTTAACATTAAATGATGCGTTCACGTCCTTCTGGTTTATAACTGAACAATTTCTCTAATTATCACATTTATGTACGCCTAAATTCTTTTGCTTTCCACAGCCCCCTTTTACTTTTCCCAAACTTAGACAACTGGCGAGAAAATAAGATACACTTGACTAGGAAAGTAGAATGTATGTCTCAAACTAATCTTACTAAACAGGTCCCGGGGGAAGACCACCGTATGGTGATCTGGGGGGTTTGTTTTGAATTACTACAATATAAACATGATGTACTGGCTCTATAACCTGAATAAAGTTTGAATTTAAAAAAAACTTAACTTCTGGCTGTTGTTTATATTTCAGTAAAGCCAGTGGTAAAGAAAGGTTCCCCGCCGTCATCCACCTTCGTGCCACACAAAGATAATAAAGTTCCTCCCAAGAAGAGTCAAACTCCTCCTCGTCCAACGGTAATTACCTTCCTGTATTATTCACGCATCATTAAAAATAAAAAATACATTTTTAAGGCCTTTAATAATCATTAAAAGTCATTAAAATTGTAGTGACCTAATAATTTCCACATCGCCTTCATAACAGTACAATACAGTCTTTCTGCGAATATCTTGGATTGTATATTGTATTTTATGTATCTGGTGGCTAATGTAAAGTAAGGGTAATAGTAGATGGTTTGCGAGGAAGATATGTACGAAAAATACATAAACCGATTGTCCATTTTCCTGTAAAACATTTGCAAAGTAATGGAAATAAAATTCAAATCAAATCAAATCAATAAACATAAACTTTTGCTCCGAATATTTACGCAGTTCAAATGCACCAGTAGGCATCATTAACGATTATATTTTCTAAATTTACTTTAGAAAATTCTATTTCTTTCCTTTTTGTTTATGATTCTAAAATTATGTATGTCCCCACAGGAAGGCGAGAGGAAGGATCCTCCCAAAGTAAAGAACATCGCCTCTGCTACTTCAACTAAGAAAGATACGTCCAAGTCTCCCAATAAACCCACATTTGCCACCAAGAAGAAGTTCGTTGCTCCTAAAGCTACAAAACCGTCGACTCGTCCTGACGATGACAAGAAATCTATCAAAGATTGCAACACCACAGCTAAAGTCAACCAGGACGACGGAGCTGGGCAGAAGGTTGTCCATTCTGACTGTGAGAAAAAGGTTTGTTTTGTATCTGCCAAGGAAGTAAATACTTGCTCTGACAAGTCTGCATTCTGCCACTGCCCAAATGGTTCTGATGGAGCAGAGAATAAATCTGCCTTCGCTTCTGCCAAGGACATTTCTTATGAGGAAGATACGAAATCTATTTTTGCCTCTGCCAAGGAAATCTCTGCTGGGGAAGATAAGAAATCTGTGTTTGCTTCTGCCAAGGACCTTTCTGATGGGGAAGAAAATAAATCTGTGTTTGCTTCTGCTCGAGAAATCTCTGCCTCCCCTGAAGCAAAGGAGAAGTATTTAGAATTTGTGTCTGCCAAAATCATCTCTACTCACACAGGAATCAAGAAAGAGGAGGCGAAGCAGGAAGGTGAAGCCGAGGCTTGTCAACAAACATCAGATAAAGACACAACAGTTGACAGCAAAGTACCTGATGACAATGAAATGGAAGCTGAAGAGGGAGAGAAGGAAGAACACGAGAATGAAAAGAAAGAGGAAGAGAATGAAATGGAAGCTGGAGAGGATGAAAAGAAAGAGGCAGGGAATGAAAAGGAAGCTCAAGAGAATGAAATGGAAGCTCAAGAGGAAGAGAATGGAATGGAAGCTCAAGAGGAAGAGAATGAAATGGAAGCTCAAGAGGAAGAGAATGAAGTGGCAGAGGAAGAGTCCAGGGATGACAGCCAGATCCCTGGTAGCCCGGACAGTCAGGCCAGTCGCTCCAGTATGATCGGAATCCTGGTGCAGCGAGTCCTGGGTACACTCCAGAACAGCATGGACCTGGATTATGACTTTGAGGAGTAAAGTCACTTTCTTTTCAGACAATAACCACCATCTATATTTTTATATATATAGAAGTCAGGAACTTTAAAAAAGAATTTTGTTTGGCTAGATTAAGGAAACTGGGCGCGGTTAACAATTGCAGGTTGTACTAAGTGTTGAACATCTGAATGGAGCCTCAACACCTGCATTGTGACTCTATGGAGGAATAAATACACTTTCTTTTCCACCATGTTTGTAACCTTATGTTGCCCTGTGCTTCTCTCAAATATTTACAACTCCTCAACTTTGTCCAAGAATCCTGTACCTCGTTATGTTTTGGTACAATACCCAGATCTATATACAAACTGAACATGTATAAATGTCGCTGATATATTATATAATATATACTGTATATGAACCTCGATGTATACTTGCCCTTTACGTAGCAGCTACCTACACCCACATGTTGTGTATTATTGTTTGTGTTTCTGTTTGAATTGCTTGTATATTGTACACACTGTAAATTCTGCCGTGAGGTCCTGGAAAGGTTCTAAACAATTACTACTGTTGACTTATTAAACTACACTTGGTTTAGTTTTGCCATAAGTCATCCCCGAGTCTGCGGTTGCAAATGAGATAAAATCACTGCACATTAATTTCAAATGTTTTATATGAATATTTCACATCAGTTTCACGTCATTCACATCAGTAAGCTAAGATGGGCTGGATGTGTTTGCCCCTCTTGTAGGCAGATATGGACAACACTAATGTTGGAGCCTGCCCATGTGTATTGTATGAATTCATAATGATTTATGGCCTATGGAGTCGACAGTTACATCAGTATTTATTAAGTTTGTATGAGGAATGTATAACGCTGTAAAAATATAATGAATAGAAGTTTCTCTAACTTATATGCTACACTGTCAGTTGCCACTCTGCCGTCAAATTGATCTCAACTTTGTTATTCGTTTTCTTAACAGAAAATGTGTTTGTATGCAATGAATGCTATTTTTCTAGCTCAGTAATGTTGGAACTCTGTTTCTACGAGTCTTGTAACTCAAGGGTGAAGAGATCAAGTAAGATCTTACTACAATAATGGCTCGAATTAACGATTGAAAGTGTTACAGGATGTTTTCTATTTAGATGTGTACATGTGAGACGTTATTACTCAAGTTATAAAACAGTTGATTATGATTAAAATTATGAATTCATTAAAATTATGGTGTTGTATTGTCTTGTCCTTCGGTGTCCATATTTACTCCCGCAACCCTATGTGTTGCTCATACAAATCTAAATTTTAATTCAACTTCCTACGGTAAGTCTCTAAAGAAAATGTAATTTTCTGCCAGGTGAATGAAATAAGTCAATCAAATCATTTCAAATATTTCGGTTAAAAACATTCACGTATACTAAAGTACTAAATGATAGACCCTGCAGCAACATTATGGTTCTTTGAATCTATTTCGATATGGTATGTGATGAACAAAAAAATGTTTTATTAAGATGTATTTCACCTTTGAATGTGTTCAATACGCATGGCCCATTGACTTAGCCCTGAGAAACTCAGTCCTGTGGCTGATACGAGTTGCAAAATTTAAAAAAATAGTTGAATACATTTATTCGAGTAATTTACTGCAAAACAGTAAGTAAAATAAATGTACATGACAATACAGAATTAGATAATTTTGCGTTCTAAAATTAAGTCCTGATGCTCGCGGGTCGGAAAAACTGCGCGTAGAAATACGCCATTGAGTCATAATTTCAACAAAGACGGCGACGTCAACCAAGACTAAAGTAAATTTAATTCTAACAATAAATCTGTCATATTCGAGTAGATTTGATAGGTAACAGCAAAATAAATACAAAAAAAACCTGCGGGACTACGCGGGAAATTCGTTTTGCGCTTGGCTTTGGTATCCAATAAAGTGCCGCTTAGGCCTTCTTCAAGGGTCTGGTGGTTATGTTAGATAATGACAGTCTCCGTGGGGCCTGGAAAAGCCTTGAATTTGGAAAAATATAATCAAGGCCTGGAAAACTTGCATATTTAAATTTGTGTCGAAGAACCTGACAAAATCCCATTTCTAACTCATATACTTCCATTCACTATTTATAATAAGTAGTCAAGAATATTAAATAAACCTTAGGGCTTTTAAATTCTGATTCACAATAAAGTATCTAAAAGTAAATTAAAGTGTCTAAAATCAATTTGTCTAAAATTAATGTTACTACTGTCCATGTGGTAGGCAGACCTAATGTTGATGGTTAGTTAGAAATGTAAAGACACGATAGCCACATTATTTACTCCCGCAACCCTATGTGTTGCTCATAAAAATCTAAATTGTAATTTAACTTCTCTATGGCAATTATAAAAGACACTCGGAAGACCTGTGATAGTGACATAGATGATCTCTTCCCATAATTGTCTCTCCTTATTTTACATTGTATGTCACTGGTTGTAATGTGATAAGGAAAATAAAATATATTATTATTATTTAGAGTGAAAACAGGGATACCACGGGATATGGGGAACCTGGAAAAAAAATAATTCCTGCAGGGAATTGGAAAATTTGGAGAATATCAGGGAAAAATCAGGGAATTGGAAAATTTGGAGAAAATCAACAGAATCCTGTTCTGTGAAGTTCAGATTTGTAAAGAAAAATAGAAAATCGGGAAAAATATGCCACACGACATCCCCTGGATAATAAAAATTTGTTTTTAAAGAAATATCGGAAAATTTTCCTCAGCACTCACTACAGACCTGGTACCCTTGATATTTGTTATGAATCAGGGGAAATTACAAACACATCAGGGGAATCTACTTCACCGAACATAGTGAGGTTAGTAGATTCTACTAATTTTATTTTTAGTTTCCTGTGGTAACCCTGAGTGTTGCAGGTTGGGGTGGCGAGCGCTCACCAATCCTATAGCTATTTGATAACGATCAACCCTATAGCTATATGGTAACGATCAACCCTATAGCTATAAGCTACTTGGTTTCATGCAGGGCCTTACAATCCTTGAAATTTTTAAATCCTAAACGTACTTAAATGTTGCACAAAAGCATTGAAGATTGGACGCTGGGCATCTAATTTACAAACTCGCTGTTACAGAAGCAATTTCATTGGGAAGAATTATAGTGAAGTTGTTGCAACGTTTTTATTGATCTCAGGTACATCTCGATGTTGCCATCGTTTTTTGTTTGTATCCTTACTTAGATTTGAAAAGTGATCAAAATCATTACAGTATCGAGTCTTTTGTGGTTTTTTCGGTATTTTAACCTTGCATAAATTTCTTGTCTTGAAAGTCCTTAAAAGTTCCTTGACCTTTATCCTAGCAGAAATGTGCGCCCATTGTATTGAAGTTATTCTGATATATTCAAAATGACATCACAACAAGTTTGAGTATGAAACTTTCCACTTTGAAGGTTTATTATCTCATAGCTTTTCTTTCATTGTCTTAAAACAATTATAACTTATTCTATCACGTTTTCTATACGTCGCCCTCATCGTGCAACTATATCCTGTCTTTATAGTGGAATAACTGAGAAAGTCTTTTTCGTTCTTGGTTTGTTTTATCAGAATATTTCACCGCTGTGGACGCGTGCACTATTTCCGTCCCCTTGAATTTAGAGAATTCATAATCAACTCCAACTTTATTATTGGATTTGCGCAGGTTTTCATAACTGGCTCTGATTCCATTCCTCACCGGACTGGGGTCATTCAAGGACTTCCTGGAGTGACTCCGGGGATCCCGATGACTCCGGATATCCTGATGACTCCGGAGTAGTGCTGAGTGTGCAGGTGAGTTGAAGGGCACTAGTGGGGAGGTGGATGGTGGGTAAGGCGTCTCACTGACCTCATCCTCACCTGCATACGGGTTGGGCATTCTCACTGTGATATGGTCTACACCGTTAATAGTCTGTACCTCAGGTTCCCCTGTGTTCTCTATTATTGTATCAGTTCTATTGATGAACGGTAATTCTGTACTGTCCTGCAGACCAAATCTCCTCTCCTCTTTAGCAGTGGCTAATGTCTGTGCCTTCATATTGCTGGCAAAGATCCTTTTCATGATCTTATGTTGCTGTCGGCGTTTAGGGTCTTGTATTTGTTTCTGCAAACGTAAGTAGTCCATGGGTTTGGGTATTCTGAAATCGTCCTTACTGGGGTGGTAGGCTGCCCTGTCTTCCCTGGGGGTGTGTGTTGGCTTAGACGGGTTTACATTGTGTTTAATCACAGGGAGGGCGTCGGTTCTGTCCTCCGTCTCTTTAGCCAAGTCCTCGGAGGAGATGGCTAATGCACAGCTTGTCTGCAGGGGTGTCTTGTCTCTAGAAGCTGAGGAGTTGTTGGTTCTGGTGTCACATGTGGTAACGTTGAGGGTGGGTTCAGACGTCCACTTGGTTTGGTACAGAGATGTGTCTCTGGTGCCTGCACTGCCACGCCCACCTCCTGCACTGCCACTCCCACCTCCTGCACTGCCACGCCCACCTCCTCCACTGCCACGCCCACCTGCACTGCCACGCCCCCCACCTGCTCCTGCACCGACACGCCCACTTCCGCCGCTGCTGCTGGGGCCTGAAAAGAACAAGTCATAGAATCCTCATTGAAAAGTGCAGTACCTGCTAATTCCAGTTAAAAGAACATTGGAGTTTGACTTGTTTGGAGGAAAACTAAACTAACTAAATGTGTAGGTTTGTAGGGTATGTTTATGTCATCGGGAGTTCAGCGTTGTAATTCAATTAAATTTATATGGATGAGCGAGCCTTTTAGCTCCTGTGTCAGTGAGAGGTGAGACTGCCATTTGTAATGAATATATTCCAGAATAACCGCATGTCTGAGACAGTTTGGGTTTGGGTTTCATTGGTTGTAGCGATTGTATTGTTACGTTAGGTATGACCCAAAATTCAAGGATCACCAAATAAATGATATTATCAAATTTACTATTAAAAATGAAGCCAGGCCATTGGCTGCATGGGCTTTGCACTCCCAGAATCAACGCCGGATTTCTCAAAAACTGTAAGGAATTACATAGAGGACTTTTGGGATATTACAATATAAAGTATTAGCAATTGGAAACTGTTGTTGTTAACCATAATATCATGAAAGCGGTGCCCCCAATGCTGGAACAAAACTCATTTCCCAACCATATTTTGAGGCTGAGCTGGTAGTCTATACAACATTGATATATACATACGTTTCCGGACTCGTAGTTCCATTAACTCCTGCTTAGCTTCGTTTAGATTATATGACAAGGTTGCTATCTCCTTTGTTTGGTCCTTAACATGGGACGACAGTTTTTGCACCTGAAAAGTGAAAGAAAAGCAAAATTATGGAGTGAGTGAGTGAGATTGGTTGCTTTACACCCTTATCAACACATTGAAGGTTATATCAAGGGCGGGAGAGCTGAAAGGGAGTGAGTGAGTGAGATTGGTTGCATTACGCCCTTATCAACACATTGAAGGTTATATCAAGGGCGGGAGAGCTGAGAGGGAGGCAGTTTATCTGCACCTGAAGATACACAACTTGTAAATATGGAGGCAGACAATAGCATTACATGCAGTCAGTTAATGATTAATGTTTGGAGGTGCATCCAAGTAAGAGGTTAAGGCACAATAAGCGGTATAAGTTCTCCAATCCCTTGGCCTCTGATCCAAGGGTTCTAATCCATGCAAAACTACTTTGTCAAGATTTCCCATGGTTTTGTTAAATCTTAGAGATATCTGCACTTATTTATTACATTTTTTATAAGAAAATTTGTTATAAACCATTTCATTCATTCCTGGCCTATATCGTGCTTAGATTCCCCCCCCCCCACACACACACACACAGGTGGTATACCAGAGGGTTTGGACCGCCTCAAACAGTCTGTTATGATCCTAAATCTTGCCAAAGTGGTTCTAATGACAAACACTTATACAGAGAATGGTATTGTTCCCCAATGGATGAAAGGTTACAAACCTCTTCATGGTGTTTCGCCAAGTTCTCTTCAAGTCGCTTTGTTTTCCCTTCAAGATGAAAGATACATTTATTTTATTTAATTTTTAAATATCATTATTGGCCTGAGATATTGAAATTCTATACAAAATCGCATAACCAGCAATGGTGGTTATGTTCATGCGCTGTCAAGTTGAGATAGAAAATATTACCAATATTATAAATTAATCAGATTCTACAAGATATAATACGACAAATGTAATCTAGCTCAGTCAGACACTCGAGCAAGTCCAGTCTATAGTACAGTCTATTACTGACAATCTTGTCAGTACGGTCTTCATCTTCAATGATTGATTTTTGAAAAAAGAATTCAATCAATACTCATGCACCTTTCTCCGTTGACTTGGCTTGTCTTTCTTGTGAAATCAGCTGCACGTTCTCTCTCAGCTCTTTTTCGTGTTTAGAAATCATTGATTTTAATCGGGCTATCTCGTTTTCCAAAGTCGTTATTTTCTTATTTGATCTTTCTTCCAACTGTGCCAATTCCTGTTTAGTCTGGAAAACAAAATGACACCTTGGGTTAATAGTTTTTTAAAAGTTAAATTCCATTCTGCAATTGACGTGATATGTGAGATATGATTATTATGAGAAACGAAGATAAGAAAATCGTTGAGCTTGACTGAGGTTGCTATCGTGTGTATTCTGTATAATATATGTTTAAAAAATATTTCCATGTGTAAATAAAGTAATGCTTAATGGTTTAAATGACTATAGATGGCATGTATAATATTGAATTAAATAAAATGAATATTTGCTTTCAACTTGGATTACATGGTAATATCGCTTGTACGACATTGTACTCAATACCCCCACCCCACCCCCACCCTCCTAAAAATATCCCTTTCACGTCACAAAAGAATTGCGTTATGAACTCATTCTGCGCTTTACAAATCCGACCCAGACTTGTCTGCAAAATTCTACCTTTGTTTTGAAGAACTAATTTCACTAATCATCCCTTTGTCTATTTTATCTCACTCATCATTCTATCGATACTGCCAGAGCTATTCATATACGTATATATAGTTTATGGTTTCACAATAACGCCTTCAAAGAGGAATTATTGATATATTCAGGATGCGATTGTATGAAACATCTCTTACATATTGTTATTATTTACTCGTGCTTTTCTAAAGTTCTGGCCGAATAATTACTGTAATTTGTATTTCTAATTGAGCTAATTTAGCGAGGCAGCTCATGAGAATAATCGCAAGGCGAAAATTCGTTATCTTTCCACGTATGAACCACTATCTCTCACCCTGTATTCAAACCATTGTTATAAGCACAATAACAATATTTTCAGCAACTAAGGATAATTAAGCGTCTTTTTGTAACTGTATTTTAAATATGATATTGGCCTTTAATGAATAAACAAGAACACAAACACTACTAGAGTTGGTCAGGAACAGCATGGGGTGCTCAGAAGACTTTACTTTCTTTTATTATTTTATTTATCAGGAGGGAAACTAAAAACTTGGTGCAATGGCCATTTTATAATGAAGGAATTGTTATACCTTGTGCATAATGTTGTGTAAAAACCCGTGAATATTAGATCGGCCAAAGCCTAACTACCTCCATCAAAGGTCTAGTCATCAATTCTCATTACGTATTAATTTTCGACCCGTTTAGGCCTTTTCCCCTACCCACTAAATTCAAAAACCACATTTCTACCTCCAATAATTTACTCTATACTTTAACATAGGCAGCGAGAACCGCTCGGTGTTTATTTCTAAACAGTTGCGCCTTGGTTGAAGACGGCTAAACGCACTAACCTCGGCAGCCATCATACTTTCAAAAGTAGGTCAAACCCAGCCACCGCTCCACCCGCTCGCTCGCCGCGATGACGTGGCGACGACGGAACCCGGGTTTTTCCTGCCTTCATTAACTTGTCACACGCCAATTACGGCTAGTTAGAATGCCCAACGCCTGTACATAACATAGGCCTACGCCTGTCGTAGACCTACCTATACGGTAGGGTGTACACTAGGCCTACGACTAATTACGGCCTGCATTTGCGCTGACGCAACGGGATGAACCCGTCCGCGTCATCTGCAGGCTGTCACCTTAAATCTTAATTCTAATTAGCTATTCCTTTATTACATAATATGGTGTAACTTTACATAACTAATTTGCTAGTGTTTTTATCAACCCCTAATTTTCAACTTTACGATGATCGTACTGCTTGGAAAATCGTACTACGTATATTATAACATTGGGTTATAGTACGATCACCTTTAACCGTCAACCATTTTTCGTTAATCGTACTTAATTGTTTAATTACCATTTTAATAACTTTAATTGCGTAAGTCTTACGTTATTTGTCAAAGATATTTACATGAGGGATGACACAAGGGTTGACAGGCTGCTGGATATAATCCAGCTCTTCCAGCAGTTACCTTTATAGGGGGCCTCCACTAGTAGCAAATAGTGGCGAATAGAGGGGCGAATAGAGGGACGATTAGATTTTTAACAAATGAATGGCAAGTAGTGGCGAATAGAAAACCTATTGATAACGCAATTGGTAATGAGCTGTTCCACTGTGGCAAGTAGTGGCAACTAGTGGCGAATGAACGGCCAATGGCAATCTATTCGCCGAAGAAATCAAAACGTTTTGATTCTTCGGCGAATGACGGCGAATTGTGGCGAATGACTTGCCACTCATTTGCAATGACTTGCCACTCATTTGCACCACCTCCTCCACTATGGCAACTAGCGTTACCAATAGAGTGGCCAATAATTGGCCGCTCTATTGGTAAAGCTATTGGTAATGCTAATCGCCAATAGTGGAGGCCACCTATTAGAGAGGAATGGAGGTTTGCTAAGATGTAAGAGAGACTAACTACACAGAGTGAAATGTAAAAGGATTATAGGTTTCAGCTATAGATGCGTGCAAGGAGATACTCCAGCTATAGATGTGTACAACAAGGAGATACTCACTGTGGCTTCTCTCTTCTTGTACTGATTCACACACTCAGATATTTGTTCTCTGTGACGGACCCGTTCCCGCTCCAGCTCCTGTAAATGTTTGAAACACAACATTAGACTAGAATAACCTACCCCACCTTCAAAAACGATTTTGCTCTTCAACTAGTCCTTTCAGTCGAACAAGCTAGGCTCACAGTCCACTAGAGTGCCTCCAACCTGAGGGACAGCCTCTACAGGCTAGGCTCACAGTCCACTAGAGTGCCTCCAAGCTGAGGGACAGCCTCTACAGGCTAGGCTCACAGTCCACTAGAGTGCCTCCAACCTGAGGGACAGCCTCTACAGGCTAGGCTCACAGTCCACTAGAGTGCCTCCAACCTGAGGGACAGCCTCTACAGGCTAGGCTCACAGTCCACTAGAGTGCCTCCAAGCTCAGGGACAGTCTCTACAGGCTAGGCTCACAGTCCACTAGAGTGCCTCCAAGCTGAGGGACAGCCTCTACAGGCTAGGCTCACAGTCCACTAGAGTGCCTCCAACCTGAGGGACAGCCTCTACAGGCTAGGCTCACAGTCCACTAGAGTGCCTCCAACCTGAGGGACAGCCTCTACAGGCTAGGCTCACAGTCCACTAGAGTGCCTCCAACCTGAGGGACAGTCTCTACAGGCTAGGCTCACAGTCCACTAGAGTGCCTACAACCTGAGGGACAGCCTCTACAGGCTAGGCTCACAGTCTACTAGAGTGCCTCCAACCTGAGGGACAGTCTCTACAGGCTAGGCTCACAGTCCACTAGAGTGCCTCCAACCTGAGGGACAGCCTCTACAGGCTAGGCTCACAGTCCACTAGAGTGCCTCCAACCTGAGGGACAGCCTCTACAGGCTAGGCTCACAGTCCACTAGAGTGCCTCCAAGCTGAGGGACAGCCTCTACAGGCTAGGCTCACAGTCCACTAGAGTGCCTCCAAGCTGAGGGACAGCCTCTACAGGCTAGGCTCACAGTCCACTAGAGTGCCTCCAACCTGAGGGACAGCCTCTACAGGCTAGGCTCACAGTCCACTAGACTGCCTCCAACCTGAGGGACAGCCTCTACAGGCTAGGCCCACAGCCCACTAGAGTGCCTCCAACCTGAGGGAAAGCCTCTACAGGCTAGGCTCACAGTCCACTAGAGTGCCTCCAACCTGAGGGACAGCCTCTACAGGCTAGGCTCACAGTCCACTAGAGTTCCTCCAACCTGAGGGACAGCCTCTACAGGCTAGGCTCACAGCCCACTAGAGTGCCTCCAACCTGAGGGACAGCCTCTACAGGCTAGGCTCACAGTCCACTAGAGTGCCTCCAACCTGAGGGAAAGCCTCTACAGGCTAGGCTCACTGTCCACCAGAGTGCCTCCAACCTGAGGGACAGCCTCTACAGGCTAGGCTCACAGTCTACTAGAGTGCCTCCAACCTGAGGGACAGCCTCTACAGGCTAGGCTCACAGTCCACTAGAGTGCCTCCAACCTGAGGGACAGCCTCTACAGGCTAGGCTCACAGTCTACTATAGAGTGCCTCCAAGCTAAGGGACAGCCTCTACAGGCTAGGCTCACAGTCCACTAGAGTGCCTCCAACCTGAGGGACAGCCTCTACAGGCTAGGCTCACAGCCCACTAGAGTGCCTCCAACCTGAGGGACAGCCTCTACAGGCTAGGCTCACTGTCCACCAGAGTGCCTCCAACCTGAGGGAAAGCCTCTACAGGCTAGGCTCACAGTCCACTAGAGTGCCTCTAACCTGAGGGACAGCCTCTACAGGCTAGGCTTACAGTCCACTAGAGTGCCTCCAACCTGAGGGAAAGCCTCTACAGGCTAAGCTCACAGTCCACTAGAGTGCCTCCAACCTGAGGGAAAGCCTCTACAGGCTAGGCTCACAGTCCACTAGAGTGCCTCTAACCTGAGGGACAGCCTCTACAGGCTAGGCTCACAGTCCACTAGAGTGCCTCCAACCTGAGAGAAAGCCTCTACAGGCTAGGCTCACAGTCCACTAGAGTGCCTCCAACCTAAGGGAAAGCCTCTACAGGCTAGGCTCACAGTGCACTAGAGTGCCTTCAAACCTGAGGGACAGCCTCTACAGGCTAGGCTCACAGTCCACTAGAGTGCCTCTAACCTGAGGGAAAGCCTCTACAGGCTAGGCTCACAGTGCACTAGAGTGCCTTCAAACCTGAGGGAAAGCCTCTACAGGCTAGGCTCACAGTCCACTAGAGTGCCTCCAACCTGAGGGACAGCCTCTACAGGCTAGGCTCACAGTCCACTAGAGTGCCTCCAACCTGAGGGACAGCCTCTACAGGCTAGGCTCACAGTCCACTAGAGTGCCTCCAACCTGAGGGACAGCCTCTACAGGCTAGGCTCACAGTCCACTAGAGTGCCTCCAACCTGAGGGACAGCCTCTACAGGCTAGGCTCACAGTCCACTAGAGTGCCTCCAACCTGAGGGACAACCTCTACAGGCTAGGCTCACAGTCCACTAGAGGGCCTCCAACCTGAGGGAAAGCCTCTACAGGCTAGGCTCACAGTCCACTAGAGTGCCTCCAACCTGAGGGACAGCCTCTACAGGCTAGGCTCACAGTCCACTAGAGTGCCTCCAAGCTGAGGGGCAGCCTCTACAGGCTAGGCTCACAGTCCACTAGAGTGCCTCCAACCTGAGGGACAGCCTCTACAGGCTAGGCTTACAGTCCACTAGAGTGCCTCCAACCTGAGGGACAGCCTCTACAGGCTAGGCTCACAGTCCACTAGAGTGCCTCCAAGCTGAGGGACAGCCTCTACAGGCTAAGCTCACAGTCCACTAGAGTGCCTCCAAGCTGAGGGACAGCCTCTACAGGCTAGGCTCACAGTCCACTAGAGTGCCTCCAACCTGAGGGACAGTCTCTACAGGCTAGGCTCACAGTCCACTAGAGTGCCTCCAACCTGAGGGACAGCCTCTACAGGCTAGGCTCACAGTCCACTAGAGTGCCTCCAACCTAAGGGAAAGCCTCTACAGGCTAGGCTCACAGTCCACTAGAGTGCCTCCAACCTAAGGGAAAGCCTCTACAGGCTAGGCTCACAGTCCACTAGAGTGCCTCCAACCTAAGGGAAAGCCTCTACAGGCTAGGCTCACAGTCCACTAGAGTGCCTCCAACCTGAGGGACAGTCTCTACAGACTAGGCTCACAGTCCACTAGAGTGCCTCCAACCTGAGGGACAGTCTCTACAGGCTAGGCTCACAGTCCACTAGAGTGCCTCCAAGCTGAGGGACAGTCTCTACAGGCTAGGCTCACAGTCCACTAGAGTGCCTCCAACCTGAGGGACAGCCTCTACAGGCTAGGCTCACTGTCCACCAGAGTGCCTCCAACCTGAGGGACAGCCTCTACAGGCTAAGCCCACAGTCCACTAGAGTGCCTACAACCTAAGGGAAAGCCTCTACAGGCTAGGCTCACAGTCTACTAGAGTGCCTCCAACCTGAGGGACAGCCTCTACAGGCTAGGCTCACTGTCCACCAGAGTGCCTCCAACCTGAGGGACAGCCTCTACAGGCTAGGCTCACAGTCCACTAGAGTGCCTCCAAGCTGAGGGACAGCCTCTACAGGCTAGGCTCACAGTCCACTAGAGTGCCTCCAAGCTGAGGGACAGTCTCTACAGGCTAGGCTCACAGTCCACTAGAGTGCCTCCAACCTGAGGGACAGTCTCTACAGGCTAGGCTCACAGTCTACTAGAGTGCCTCCAAGCTGAGGGACAGCCTCTACAGGCTAGGCTCACAGTCCACTAGAGTGCCTCCAACCTGAGGGAAAGCCTCTACAGGCTAAGCCCACAGTCCACTAGAGTGCCTCCAAGCTGAGGGAAAGCCTCTACAGGCTAGGCTCACAGTCCACTAGAGTGCCTCCAAGCTGAGGGACAGCCTCTACAGGCTAGGCTCATAGCCCACTAGAGTGCCTCCAACCTGAGGGAAAGCCTCTACAGGCTAAGCCCACAGTCTACTAGAGTGCCTCCAAGCTGAGGGAAAGCCTCTCGCTCCTGACCGCAAAATCCCATTAGGGCGGTAGTGGTTAGTGGCATACTCCAGGGCCGGGAAAGCCATTAGTGCATTACAGACATTGGTAATTATCTCACCTGATATATGGGTCAGATTCTTAGAAAATGTACAATTAGCAGCTTTACTGATTTAGGAAATTCTACAATTCTACAATTGTGTTATGTTAAACTGTATTTTGAAGCTCATTTTTGTCATAAATTTGGGTTATTCGAGAGGATTGGTGAAGGTGGCAGAAACGTATTGGTGGGGTTGAGCTGTACTTGTGGCTGGATGGGGTGGATTAGCTGGACCAAATATTAATCAACTTGTGGCTGCATGATAACATATTATTCATTACGAATGCTGAAAACCAGACCCATATAAACTAGACTGAGCATGTTCTTATTCCAAAGCAAAAATTTTTTAATCTAGTAAGTTTATACTGCAATACAATAAGGCATACATGGGTCAGATTTTCAGAATGTACAATTGCCAGCTCTACACATTTAGGAAATTCTCCTAAATTAGGCTGAAAAATGAAGAATACCGGGTATATCTGAGTATTTTGGCATCTCATTGATTTAAAGTATCGGTTCTGTTATGTTTAACTGCATTTTGAAGCTCATTTCTTTCTTAAATGTGGGCTATTTGAGAGGATTGGTGAAGGCGAAGTGTACATTTTCTGAAAATCTGACTCACATGTATACACTGTGCATTGTCAGTTATGATACAATAATTCCAATTCCCAAAGAACGCTAGCATGTAAATCATGACTTTCTTACCTTTTGTAATTCAATTAACTGTGCATTTAAGGTTCCCTCGGTTTCCTTCTGTCCTTTGAAATATTTATCTTTTATCTGTAAACATTAGAAATCCACATATTATGCGCTCGTGAGAATAATGAATTCAATGTGTATGTTACAAACCTACACCCTATTCAGCCTCTGAAGAACCAAAACCCCAATGCTAGCCTATACTGGTACTCTTTGAAGTCTAGGTTCTACAGAGGCTGGACAGAGTGTAGTGTGTAGTTTAAACGTTCAATGTTGGTCGAACCAACTTCATGTATACACGTTGGTAAATCATATATCTATAGGTCTACAATAACTACCGGTGATTGCAATGAAATTCATAAATGAAATAGTCTGGGACATGAACACGTAAAGGCAGTATATAGGCCTACTATAAACGTACCAAAGACCAATCTTCACGATTTTCAATTCAATAGGGGTTTTGCATTGCCGCCATTTTGAATCGGGTTTTGCATGGAATTATGGGCCTAATGGTACAGTCTAAAACCTATAGAAATCATGTCATATGTGTGCTATATGATTAATATAGGAATATATGTGGCGATACCTGAATACCTCCCGCCAGTGACCGTCACCTGACCAACCTGGTCATTCCTCACGCCAACTACGAACTGACCACACGGCTGCCTTTTTTTGACAGATAGATATTGAACATGGAATATTTATCAATGTTCTAATGTCAATATCCATGTGTCATACATGTTTCCATAACACAAGACTTCACATCATGCATTTGTTTTTCATAGATCATTTCTACAGTGTACATGATATTGGTGAAAACATTCTTGCAATTTTCGATAAAAATGTTGCCAAATATTTGTATGTCAGATTGCAACAGAATCCATCCCAGGATGCACTGCAGTAGACATGCAAATCCCCCATTGACCCTAAAGAACAGTGAATAATGTACACTAATATACTAACTCACAACAATACAAAGAAGTATATGATGTCAAACCTTGAAATAATATATCAAGGGCGAGATGAATTTGAAATATGGATTAAGGTAATGGCTAACTTAACAGTACATGGGTCTAAAGGCAACAAACACACAATAACTACACAACTTACAGTTCGAAGTTTCTCCTCACTTTCATCTTTTAGTTTATTAAGCTTGTCCCTAAAGAGGTTTCTGCAAGATTACAGAACATATATATGGTCAAACATTGAAAGGTGAATCCTTTTGATGTTGCAACTTTTGGAAATAAACTAAAATGGTATAAATAACTGAGTATCCTTCATTTCAGTTGGTTGCAAAGTACACAAATCCATGTAGGGAGGAGCTGGTCACTCCTCTCCATGTAGAGAACCAGCTCAACAACATAAAAAACGAGTCGTTATCACACACACTTTATTGCTATATTTTGTACAATATTTGACTTTTTAAAGTGTAAAATCACTTACTTCTCGCGCACTGCGTTCTCTAGATTCAGTCTTAACTTGGAAACAGACAGATGCGTTCGGTCCAACTCCTCTAGAAATAGTAATTAAATCATTTCAGATGCAAACTTCGATTTCGTAATGAATAATATGTAATCATAATATAGCCATAGCTTTGATATCTCTGATTGTGATGTGTTATAGGAAGATGAGTCACAAGTCACAAAAAAATGACATTTTTCAAATGTTTTTCCATGAGAGCCCTTGCTCAGAATGTTTTTATTTCTTGATTGTTTAACGTTCTTAGTAGCATGAATACATGTGCCAAATCTCAGGACTGTCCATTGAATGTATCTATGCATATATCCAAGGGGGTAAATTTAACTACTGTCAGAGTTATTAACCATTAAAAATATTGTGAACATTGTTTCCATGCATACATAAATATAGAATTATTTATTAAATGCCCTACTGTTTATTATCATTGGAATCGGCTTGATCTCATCTTTTCAAATATGATGATATCTCAAAATCCATATTTTGCGACTTGTGACTCATTTTCCTGCACCACATTACAATTAGTACTTTTAAGTTCACACTTACAACACCAGGTGGAAGCCATGGACAGCTCTCACAACGTCTCATAGCTGGGTCTATGCAACTGGGTCAGATTTTGAGAAAATGTACAATTGGCAGCTCTACACATTTAGGGAATTCTGCTAAATTAGGCTGAAAAATGATGAATACCGGGTATATCTGAGTATATTTAATATTGCATTGATTTAAAGGATCTGTTCTGTTATGTTAAACTGCATTTTAAAGCTCATTTTTGTCTTAAATGTGGGTTATTTGAGAGGATTGGTGAAGGTGAATTGTACATTTTCTGATAACTTGACCCATCTATACGTTATTTCAGGATGAAGGGAGTCTACTGTAGGACCAAGAACTGTCAAGAAGACTGCTTAAAGTTCCAGTTCCCACTCTAGGTCCAAACCCTGAGATCAGATAAGAATCGTATGTCAGCTTACTTGGCTAAGCAGTATCCCTGCCTAGAACTCGGCGTTTTAAAGGGAATATAATGATATTTTGCGGTCTTAATGGAATTATAATGGCACTTTGCGGTTTGAGGCGAGAGGCTTTCCCTTCGATGGAAGGGACTTTCTCAAATTTGGGCCTAGACTGGTTCCAGTTATATACTTAAGAAGTGTTACCATCCACCGTTTTCGATGGGTGGAAGAATTTATGTAGACCAAATAATTGTTTGGAGAGATTGGAGTCTGAAGGACTTTAATACTTGTCTTCTCACTTTTCCCACTTTTCTTCTATTTCCTTTTCATATACAATTCAAAAAAAGTTGGTGTCAAATTGAAATACTGTTGAAACGGAATATATGAATATGATTTTGTATCTTGGGTATTACTCTGTTAATGACAAAATAAAGGGAGGGTCAATGGCAACGCACAAAAATAATCATGTAAATGTTTATGCGCCTTTTTCTAATGAAATTGTTAAATGTACTAAGGCCAATAAAAATATTTTTTAAAAAAAGAAAAGATGCCATTTTATTGGTCACAATTTAAAAATGCCTGCGAACAATGGAGAAAAAGGGGCAAGGAGTAGACTCTTATAACACCTCTTATTCGACTGCTGCCACAAAATAGACAATGTGTTTATTATACTATTATCTATTATCTATTCCCCATTTAATCAAAATCATGTTCCTACCTGTTCTACATGTAACTCACAATATTTACCTCAAGCAGCTAATGAATACAACTCAACTACTGTATGGTTTTCATGCGTTGTTTTCATGTGTTGCCTACATAATTCCAAATGAATATATCACACTGTGTATGCCTGGACGGAGATATCTCCAATTATAACCTAGTGAAAATCATGCGTACCTTTTAACTCCCCATTTTCTGTTTTAAGCTTGGCATGACTGTCTATGCTCTGTACTGCCGACCTGAGACTTCCCGTCACCTTCTCCTTCTCCACCTGCAGAGTCGACATGCCTCTCTCCAGCCTGAGGTAGAATAAATGTTTGTTTACATGTGACAACTAACCCAGCTGTAGATAAGATAGCGCCATGCTAGGGCAGCAATGATACAGATATATATGGTTAATCCCAGACTATCATAGGATAGACTGTCAATCTATTTTATAGATCAGTCCTTTATGTTCAGTGCGTATTAGTATATTATATTGATATCACATATAGGCCATGCATTGATTTTTGAGATAACATATACCACAAATCCCATATAAGGGTCAGATTTTCGGAAAAGGTACAATTCGCCTTCACCAATCCTCTCAAATAACCCACATTTAAGACAAAAATAAGCTTCAAAATTCAGTTTAACATAACAGAACTGATACTTTAAATCAATGCGATCCCAAATATACTCAGATGTATCTGGCATTCATCATATTTGAGCCTGATTTAGCACAATTTCGTAAATGTGTAGAGCTGCCAATTGTACATTTTGTGAAAATCTGACCCATATATCAGATATCTTTCAGATTTAATTGATGATTTATAAACATATTGGATATTTTAGTCTTCAAACGACGAGAAAACCATAATTCATGTGACAGAAAATACAAACTTTTACGATCAAAAAGCAAAAGTAATTGAGCAGAATAACCATAATTATGTGACGTGCTACAGGAAAATGTTTCATAAATCGTAAAATCAATATTTGTACCAAATCCCAAGACAGGGCATTAAATATATCCGTGTGTTTTGAAGGTTATCGTATAGAGTATATTTATTTACTTTACTGGTAATTATCAACCCAGACATATTGCAAACTTGTTTTAAAAATAAAAAATACCAAACTTAAAATATGGCAATATTTAATAGATGTCCTAACGTTTACCATCATTAGAATCTTGATCTTGATCTCATCTTTTCAAATATGATGATATCTCAAATTCCATTTTTTGCGACATGTGACTCATTCTCCTGTGACACATCACATTTGTAAAGGGAAATAATTATCTTGTCATTATAGACCCATAGTTCTAACACACACAATCACAACCACAATGTCGATAATAATATGAGACGTGACCTATAGAAAAATGAGTCTTGAAAAAGTCTCGATTTTGAGATATCATCATAATTATTTACATTCACTTTATTATTTAACAACAAAAGTTGGCAATATTTCTAGATGGATAATCACTAGTAAAGTAGTTAAATATACTCCATGGAATGATCTTAGAAGCGCTAAAGTATCCAATGCAGTCTTGATAATTGTTAAACACATTCATATAACTAGAGTGGAACCTCGCATAGAGACCACCCCTCTATTAAGACGAGTTTCTCTAAGTCCGGAATTGATTTTCTCTTATTAGATTAGCCCCTCTAATGAGACCACCTCGCTATAAGACCACTAATCGTTCAGTCCCAAGGGTGGTCTCAATAGAGAGGTTCTACTATAGCTCTAAGCAACCCTAATATGAAAACATCCATCCAAACATATCCTGTGGAAACGACATGAACAATATTATATTCTGTTACTTTTTGTTACAATTTTTTGGTGATTATCACATAATATATTAGTCTCCAACAGTTTATATCTTCTGGCCTCTAAAATTATAATTACCATTAGAAATTTTACAAATTTACACTTTACAAATTTTTCTTTTCTTGTCCTCTAGTCTAGGAACTTACTGGAAGACCATAAAAGTCTTTTTTTGAAGTATGGCTCCTTTTTGTATGTCACCCTGAGGTATGAATAAATTATATTTTGAATTGAATATTTATACATACGTTGCTATCTTCTGCTGGGCTGCATCCTGCCTGCTCCGCAACTTTATTTCTAGTTTATCTATTGATTGTGTCAGCTCCCTGTCAAACAATACAATATCAGGTAAGGCAAGGTATCTGTGAAACAATACAATATCAGGTATAAATGTGTCAGATTTCCAGAAAATATACAAATCACCTTCACCAATCCTCTCAAATAACCCACATTTAAGACAGAAATGAGCTTCGAAATGCAGTTAAACATAACAGAACTGATACTTTAAATCAATACGATACCAAATATACTCAGATATACCCAGTATTCTTCCTTTTTCAGCCTATTTTAGGAGAATTTCCTAAATGTGTAGAGCTGCCTATTGTACATTTTCTGAAAATCTGACCCATATATATCCTGTACATTTTATGGGAGTCGTCGCTTAAGGTTCAAAATACAGTTTAGCATATTCAAACAGATTGTCAGAATAGAAAAATAAAATAGATGTAGCTCTACCGATTGTACCAATCTTGTTGAACTGACCCAATTATCCAATATGACTGAATTGCTTTCATGATAGATTGAAATTAATTACCGCTCATTGAAGGTAGCTTCATGTTGGTTCATATATGAGTGAAATCACCAGAAAATGTACAATTTGTCTTCAGCAATCCTCTCAAATAAACTACACTTAAGACAATAATGATGTTCAAAATTCAGTTTAACACAACCAAACAGATTGTTTGAACAAAGGGAATACCAAGTATACTCAGATGTACCTAGTTTTGATCATGTTTCAGTCTAATTTAGCAGAACTTACTCAAATTTAATATGTAGATCTGCCAATTGTACGTTTTCTGAAAATCTGACCCTGATATGCAGTAAAGATACCAGTATGAAATTCATACCCATATGAAATAAAAAGCCTTGTAAATTAACATCATTTCTCTATAAGAGATACTTTACCTTATTTTTAGTGTTAGCTTCTCCTTCTCTTCTTGTAGGTAGAAAATGATTTCCGACTGTTTTTTGTTAACCTTCTTCGCCTCTGAGAAAATATATATTGATTGTATTAATATGGTAACTTTAAATAGTGGTGGACAAGAGCTAACTATTATATAATAGTCACTCATCTATCTAGCCTGTAATGCTAATGTTCCAGTCGAAAACAAATTATCTACATTGACTACTGTCAAACCCACTTTTATATCTACTTATATAACATCATTCTGCGTTTGTACCACTCTGATACTGTCCTGCCCATGGAACAAACAAACGAACTGCCTATTAATTATTTTAGAACATAATATTAGCAAATTCAGAAGTAATTGGAATACTCCTATTTCCATATATATTTTCTAGTCTGCTACATTGTATTATAATATTGTATCTGTGTTATATAGAAATAAAAATCTATATCTATAATATCAATTCTGTAAGAGAAAAATGTAATTCTCCGCATCTCGCAGTGGGCACACATAAAAATAAATGTATTGAGAATCCACTGGAAGCTGCGCTTCTCGTGGATTCTCAACACAGTAAAAACGCGTGACCATAAGATACATATCCACAGACCTAATGCTCGTTACATTCTCTCTTAAAATGACCTATGGCATACTATATTTTATGATTATGCAGTAAGTCCCCAAGTGCCAATTGTTTAGCACAGTAGGGAAACATGTATTTTCACACTAAAATGAGTCATAAGTCGCAAAATTGATATTTTTCAAAGGGTTTTTTTTTCACAAGGTCACAATATTGGAATGTTCTAATTTTTGGTGGGTTGATCACTTATTGCGATATCAATCGTTGTATCAAATTTCAGGACAATCTATGTAATATATCCTTTCGTTTTAAAGGTCCTCACATGGACTACATTTAGTTACTTTACTGTTTATTGACCCCCAGAAATTGGAAACTTTTTTTTTCAAAAACGAAAATATCAAACTTAAAATCTAGAAATACTTATTAGATTATAAGACTGTTTACTATCATTGGAATCACCTTGATCTCCTCTTTTCAAATATGGTGATATCTCAAAATCTATATTTTGCGACTTGTGACTCATTATCCTAAAACACATCACAAATGCAGATAAACGACTGTGGGGACACAGGGAGAAGCCTACCATTCATCTTGCCCTCCCACACGTCTATATTGGAGGCGTTCCTTAGCTCCTCCTCCCGCTGCTTACAACTGGTCACCATGGTAACCAGGAACGTCCTCAGCGTCTCCCCCATGATCCTCGACTCTTTAGTCAGCATCAGCTCCATGCCCTTCACAGCCTTCTGGGCCTTCTGTTGACAGAACCTCAGCGACTTCACCTCTTCCCTCACCTGCTTTAGTTTGGCCTTAGTTACCATGTGTTTGTCCCTGAAACAGTGTATAACAGTGAGATCTAGCCTTAGTTACCCTGTGTTTGTCCCTGAAACAGTGTATAACAGTGAGATCTAGACGAGAGGCGACCAATGACCGCCTTAAGAAGGCGGTGTGCAAGCAGGCATATTTCGAACCTTTCTGTCGCCCCGGGCCTTCACAGCCATGTCTCAGTACATTCCACAACTCAACCTGGCCGTGTCGTTTTCCTATTAAACATACCGATAGCTGACAACCTTACACAGAAATCGCAACGATATGACTTCCTCTGCAAGTTCTGTCCGAAGAACTAATCAATCTAGGCTGTAAAATAGATTTTCGATATTTCTATACTAATCCTATGGGGATGCGTTGGGACTGCCGACCGCCATTTGCGCCACCCCGTTGGAGCCCTAAGGGCACCCAGGCCAGGCTTATAGCATTGAGCGTGCTCCCCGCACACACCACCGTGTGTGCGGGGACGGGGCAGGAGAGGTTGGGGGGGGGGGGGGATCATTCAACAATCTGTAAGGTAAACGTCAGTCACAAGCACCTCATTTATCACAGGAAAAACATATTATGGGCGGTTTGATACTTCTGGACTTAGTTACCCTGTGTTTGTCCCTGAAACAGTATATAACAGTGAGATCTAGACTTAGTTACCATGTGTTTGTCCCTGAAACAGTATAACAAATCCAGAAATTCTACCCGCTAGTACTTTTGCTTGCTCTACTTATTTTATTGTCTGTTTTTGTTCTTATAGTTGTCATTTTTCTCACCTTGAATGACACTGCATGCCCACCAACCACCCATCCTTCACTCCTCCCATGTGTTAGTGTTTGATACCTGACTGCCTACCTGCCTAGTGTGTGTGTAGCCTTGAGGCAATGCTACACACACACTAGTGGCAGGCAGTGGTAGGCAGTGGCAGGCAGCAGGAGGGGCAGTGGCTGGTGAGTGAGTGTAGTGTGTGAGTGAAGGTGCAGTGTGTGTGAGAGCTCCGACAGGGGTGGGAGACTAAACCAATCTTTATATTTAAAATTGCAACTTTCCTGTACCAGATTATACATAAGTCGTCCCCTAAAAAGGCATGAAGAGGAACAAAACTTGCCATTCAGATGATGTAATGGTACCCATTTAGATGGGAAAACATAAAAAACAGGTCGATGGGTGTGAGTTCTGTCTAACTGAGAATACCAGGGGTAATGGAGCAACGAAAGGAGGTTTAAAGGTGGTCTAAATCCGCCCTATAGGGGGCGGGGTCGGTTGCGCTTGGTCTAGACTTAGTTACCATGTGTTTGTCCCTGAAACAGTGTATAACAGTGAGATCTAGCCTTAGTTACCCTGTGTTTGTCCCTGAAACAGTGTATAACAGTGAGATCTAGACTTAGTTACCATGTGTTTGTCCCTGAAACAGTATATAACAGTGAGATCTAGACTTAGTTACCATGTGTTTGTCCCTGAAACAGTGTATAACAGTGAGATCTAGACTTAGTTACCATGTGTTTGTCCCTGAAACAGTATATAACAGTGAGATCTAGCCTTAGTTACCCTGTGTTTGTCCCTGAAACAGTGTATAACAGATCTAGACTTAGTTACCATGTGTTTGTCCCTGAAACAGTATAACAAGTCTAGACTTAGTTACCCTGTGTTTGTCCCTGAAACAGTATATAACAGTGAGATCTAGCCTTAGTTACCCTGTGTTTGTTCCTGAAACAGTGTATAACAGATCTAGACTTAGTTACCCTGTGTTTGTCCCTGAAACAGTTGATTGAGTTGCTTAGTCATATTTATTTTCCTATTTGTAAGAGTAAGAATTGTTGGTTACTGAGGAACCACAATTCACTACACGATCCTATGTTTAACTAATAATAATAATGATAATATAACCTACTTGTTGTTTTTCTCCAGATGTGTGAGCTGCTGTACAGCATGCCATTTGTCATCTCTCAGTTTCCTGATGATGTCTCGTAGTTTCTGTGCTTGCGGCTCTGAGAGCTTGGACTCAATGTCCTTGGTAATGTGCTCGTCCATCCTGTAGTGGTGGATACAGCAAAGTGCAACCATTGACCATTTGAGATGCGTTTTAGGAAAATGAGTCATAAGTCGCAAAATATGGATTTTGAGATATGATCATATTTGAAAAGAGGAAATCGAGCCGATTCTAATGATAGTAAACAGTAGGACATCTAATAAGTACTTCTATATTTTAATTTGATATTTTCGTTTTTGAAAAAAAAGTTTCCAATATTTCTTGGGGTCAATAAACAGTAAAGTCACTAAATGTAGTCCGTATGAGGACCTTTAAAACGAAAGGATATATTACATAGATTGTCCTGAAATTTGATACATCGATATATATAGCTATAAGTGATGAACCCTAAAAACAATAGAATATTCCAATAATATGATCCTGTGGAAAAAACACTTTGAAAAATGACTTTGCGACTTATGACTCATTTTCCTAAAACGGATCACATTTATGACAACTTATGAATACTTTACTTATATATTAAGTTTATTCAGCAAAAGCATTACTAACAAATGTTGCCGTTCTCTATAGTCCGTCTAATCCTTAAGGGAAATATACAAATGCATCAATACAGAAAATGTATTGCTAATTACCTATATAATGACCATTACACCTAGTCTATGGCATATTATTCCTATACTAATCTACTTCACTGCATCCTATCTATGTTCCAAGTATGTTTCTTTAAATCTAGAACTAGAATCTAGATCTAGAAAAATTTAGGCCTCATTCGAACTCAAGTTTAGTCTCTTTCTGCCTTTGTCTGTTCCTCCTTCTCTGTCCTGTGTTCTCTCTCCCTTTCTTCCCCTGTCCCCCTTCTCTCACCCTCCTCTCTCCCCTTCCCTCTTCTCTCCCTGTCCTCCCACTCTGTCTCCTTTCGCTCACCCTCCCGTCTCCCCTTCCCTCTTCTCTTCTGTGCCCCCCTGTCTCCCCCTCTCTCCTTCCTCTCAGTCCCACCCTCTCCTTTCCCTTCCCTCTTCTCTCCCTGTCCCCCCTGTCTCCCCCTCTCTCCTTCCTCTCAGTCCCACCCTCTCTTTTCCCTTCCCTCTTCTCTCCCTGTCCCCCCTGTCTCCCCCTCTCTCCTTCCTCTCAGTCCCACCCTCTCCTTTCCCTTCCCTCTTCTCTCCCTGTCTTCTCTATCCTTCTAAAGTTGTCTCCCTCCCTATCACTCTCCCCCGCCTGCCAGCTGCATCACAGCCCTCTCTAGTTCACCAGCCTCACCCCATACTGCCCCTTCTCCCTCCTCTGTCTGCCTGTTTTGTCCCAAATTGGTAAGAATATCTATGTATGTGTAATAGGAAATATCCACATATTCTTTTTGGAATATCCTTTTCCTTTTCCAAGATATTTCAACACATCTTCCATGGAACTAATGGACATTTTATTATCAAGACAGATACTATCTTGGATTTGGGATATTCTTTCTGAGACAAAACTATGTTCCTTCACTGGGTGCCTGAGTGACTCCCTCATTTGTATATGGGTCAGATTTTCAGAAAATGTACAATTGGCAGCTTTACACATGTCGGAAATTCTGCTAAATTAGGCTGGAAAATGATAAATACAGAGTATATCTGAGTATATTTGGTGTCGCATTGATTAAAGGTATTACTTCTGTTATGTTAAACTACATTTTGAAGCTCATTTTTGTCTTAAATGTGGGTTATTTGAGAGGATTGGTGAAGGCGAATTGTACATTTTCTGAAAATCTTACCCATATACTACTAAGCGGTGTTTGATTATTAGCTATTAAATTATAAAAATAAACAAGGTGTACAAGTCTACCATTACAAACACACAGAGGCAGGAAAAGGACAAGGAATATGTGTAATAGTTCACAGAAAGTAGCAGAGATCGGTAATAGTGGCAGATGCTATAGTACATATATAAACAAGTGGCTTGTAATTGCTTTGTGGTGGTTGCTAATGGGAAAACAGATATCAGTAATGAAAAAATAGTCGGCGCGACTATTTGTTCCAGAAAACAGGAATATCTGGTTGGTAATAGGAAAAGGTGTCTTACTAATGTATTTTGGGTATGAAGAATATCTGCTCAGACAGAGGAAAGGTCTGTAATATGACAAATATCTTACAGATAACCACTATTGGACGCAACGGTATCAACTAAATACTAGGTGCCATGCTACTAATGGGGTATACCTACTACCTGTACTGATTTAGGACTAAATACTAGGTGCCATGCTACTAATGGGGGATACCTACTACCTACACTGACTTAGGACCACAAATTTAAGGTTAGGTTTAGGGTTATAGGTAGCATTGGTATCAATCCATGTACTCTATTCCACTTCACAGAACATGAAAATACAGTGCATAATGGTAGCATTGCTGTGTTAGCAACCTGACGCCTAGTATCTAGTCGCTTCCCGATGCAACACTGCCTACTCACCTGGATATCTTGTTGCTGAATGTGTTTGTCTGATCTCTGATGAAGCCCCCACAGGATGTACATCTGACCTCGCGGGGGGCTGCCTCACCTGCCTGGTCCCCCGTACCTGCTCCATGCACCTCCACCTCCTGCTCCTGCTGCTCCTGGTGGTAGAACTGTGAGCCTTCCATTTCCACTGATGGAACTATCCTTAACGATGTTGCTTCCATTTTGTTCTCTTAGCTGAGCTGAAATAATGCAATTAACATACTGGTAATTGCCCATCCAGAAACATTGCAAACCTTTTTTTTTCAAAAATAGAAATATCAAACTTAGAATATAGAAATACTTGAAATCATTGGAATCTTCTTAATCTCCTCTTTTCAAATATGGTGATATCTCAAAATCCATATTTTGCGACTTATGACTCATTTTCCTAAAACGGATCAATTATGGGTCTATATGTGGCCGATCACAAGACCCCCAATGACGTCATATGGAGGGACTGACAGTCGCCCTATTACACCAAACACCTGTTTGAACAGTTTTTCTTTTTATTCAGAGAGAGACAGATATAATGATTCGATGCTCAAAATGCATTTTTTTATTTTGCTTTATAGGCTGTTGTCAAAATAAATTCACAAACTTTGCAAAATTCATAATGAGTATGTGAGCGGCCATAGACTGTTGATGAGCCTTGGGTGACTCGTAGCATTTCATCAACAGCTTCCTCCATCAACTTTGTCAAATAACCTTTGCCCACTTGTATACGTATATAAGTATAGGGATATGACGATAATCACCGGCCAACTAGCACTGACTCCCACTGGTATTTACTGTCCTGCCGACCCCAGTGTTGTCTATAGCCATGTCAGGGTTTCAACCTGACAACACCACAAGATGCTGAATGCAATATGACTAATGGTCCCGACTCACAGTGCTCAGTATCAGCTAAGCTAAGGAAGGAATTGTCTGTGGGAATTCAGGCCTATGCCTTTTCCCCTTCCTTCGATGGATTGGAATACAATTCCTACGACCAGTGAGTGTATAGGCTCTTCCTACCCACCCTTGAGTGTATAGGCTATTCCTTCCAGCTGGGAATTTCCCACGTAGGAAGGATTGTTTCTCTTCCTAAAGGGGAAGAATTTCAACAGGAAAATTCCTTACCTTATACAACAGACCTGTGCATTCAGGGAGTCAGTTTGCCATGCACTCAGTGCCTTACTGTGGATACTATATATTAATACATGGGGGTTGTCCACATGGGTGAAGTCACCAGAAACTGTACAATTCACCTTCACCAATCCCCTCAAATAACCCAAATTTCAGACGAAAATAAAGTTCAAAATACAGTTCAACCTAACCAAACAGATTGCTAGAATCACTGCAATATGCCAAATATACTCGGATTTACCTAGTATTGACCAAATTGCAGCCTAATGTAGCAGAATTTACTAAATATATACAGCTGCCAATTGTACATTTTCTGATAATCTGACACACATGTTGGTTTATTATTCTGTACACACTAGCAGTAAACATGATATATAGGTGCAATAGGGGATTTGCAAGTGCCACTGCGCATGTCTGTTACAGTGCATCATGGGATGGATTCTATTGAAATCTAACATACAAATATTTGGCAAGATTTTTATCGAAAATTGCAAGAATGTTTTCACGAATATCAGAGTTTGTATAAATGAGCTATGAAAACCAAATGCATGATGGGAAAGATGGAGACTTTTGTCATGGAAACATGTATAACACGTGGATATTGACATTAGAGCATCGATAGATAGTCCATGCTGAACATGGCATGTTTTCTATTGATTTTAGACTGTACCATTACTCCCATAAGTCCACGCGAATCAAGATTCAAAATGGCGGCTATGCAAATCCCCTATTGGGGGGTGGAGCCTTCCCTTCATTGTCCTACATTATTGGAGTAATGTGTTGACCTGATCAATAGGAACATGACTGCCTCACTGTGTGGTAGCAAGCCCCGTGTGATGCTGAGTGACTGACCAAGCACAGAGTTACTAATGGTACACATGTATATGGGTCAGATTTTCAGAAAATGTACAATTGGCAGCTCTACACATTTACGAAATTGTGCTAAATTAGGCTCAAATATAATGAAAGCCAGATACATCTGAGTATATATGGTATCGCATTGATTTAAAGTATCAGTTCTGTTATGTTAAACTGAATTTTGAAGCTTATTTTTGTCTTAAATGTGGGTTATTTGAGAGGATTGGTGAAGGCGAATTGTACATTTTCCGAAAATCTGACCCATGTATGTACACAGGTAGTCTAGCTGCAGTCTCTGTGGCTTTGGCTGTGTACATTATATGACTTATGTTTATATTCACATGTTTATATGAGTGGATAATGTACACTTTGCATGCACTAATGCCCTCAAATAGCCAGTGTCCGGTCCCAATGGAAGGCCACCAGAAGGTGATTTGGGCACAAAGATTTTAAATAAAAAAGGATTTAAGAAAATAATGAGGTACCGAGTACGGCTCAGCATAACCAGACATAGTACCAGACCCATGTACTTCCAATGGCAAAAATGACCTATATGACTGGATTTATCAATATTCTGCTGATGTTATATGTTTATAGAAGAGTTACTCATATTATGACTTATAAGACTGAAATTATCAATATTCTGCTGATGTCATATAATTATGTATACAACATTTTGGAGTAGAGGACAGGTAACGATATTAAATGAAGTCATCATAAGAAAAGAATTGTGATCCGTTTTAGAAGAATGAGTCATAAGTCGCAAAATATGGATTTTGAGATATCAACATATTTGAAAAGATAAGATCAAGACGATTCCAATGATAGTAAACAGTATATTAATCTAATAAGTATCTTTATATTTCAAGTTTGATATTTTTGTTGGAGGAAAAAAAACTTTGCACTGTTTCTTGGGGGCAATAAACAGTAAAGTAATTAAATGTACTCTATGAGATTAGCATAGAAATGCATAAATATATTTAATACACTGTCTTGAATTTTGATACATGTGTTTATGCTATAGACAGCATTAAGCACCCCAAAAATAAAAGCATTCACACAAAGATATCTTGTGAATAAAACACTTTAAAAAATATCAATTTTGCAACTTATGACTCATTTTCCTGAAACACATAACAGATGTGCACTGGTCCTCCAATAACAAATAAGGACGTTTTAGAAGCCTTGTAGCAAACATTTCTCAACAGAATCCTCCAGAATTTCGATCAAATGATCATTAGATGCGTTGGAAACGATAAACGAATATGTGATGCGTTACAGGGAAATGAGTCACAAGTCGCAAAAATGGATTTTGAGATATCATCGTATTTGAAAAGATGAGATCAAAACCGATTCCAATGATAGTAAACAGTGGGACATCTAAATATAAGTGTTTCTATATTTTCAGTTTGGTATTTTTATTTGTGAAAACAAGTTTGAAATATCCCTGGGCGGACATTTACTAGTAAAGAAGCTAAATATACTCTATATGATGACCTCAGAAATACATGGATCTATTTATTGGACTGTCCTCAAATTTATTACATGTACTCAAGCCATAACAAGCGTTAAGCAACTCCAAAATGGAAGCATTACCACAAATACATCTCGTGAAAAAAACACTTTGAAAAATATCAATTTTGCGACTTATGACTCGTTTTCCTAAAACGGATCACATATTTTGTTTTTTGCCGACGTTGGTTGAGGTTTAAGCTTCTGTTTGAATCCCTGAACGGTTCTTATAGCTTGAGCTGCCAATACTTAGAGATGAACTATTAATAACACGGCACAGCTTAAACGATTGAACTGTTATTGCCAAGGCAGGAATAATATGGCTACCGTTTGCCAGATTATAATTAACAATAATTTTGGTAAATCAAAAGCGTAAATAGCATTATGTGAAATCTGATAGCGATAAGCAAACGGAATCCTATTTAGATAAGCATATGGGCCTGATTTTGAGAAAATGTACAATTAGCAGCTCTACACATCTAGTAAATTCTGCTACATTAGGCTGCAATTTGGCCAATACTAGGTTAATTCGAGTATATTCGGCATTGTATTGATTTTAGCAATCTTTTTGGTTAGGTTGAACTGTATTTTGAACTTTATTTTCGTCTGAAATTCGGGTTATTTGAGAAGATTAGTGCAGTTGAATTGTAAATTTTCTGAAAATCTGACCCACATCTGACGTTATATTAGGCTAAATAACCATTTATTATAGTCCTTTTCCTTCTTTTTTTTTATGAATTTTACTGACAAATTTTCACACTTGTGATATATCTCATGTGCCGTCAAAATCAATTGCAGAAAGTAGAAGAGAGTTTAAGGTTAATTAAGAAATCATTAAACTTGATAGCCATTACATTGACACATACACACATGAATATTGTTATCTATTACATATATAGTGGCTTATCAGCACTTGCCAATCTCTACTACAACACTACTACTTTAATGAGGTGTTTTAGATAATAGACAGATAGATTGGTTGGGATAGCCCGCTGTCGTTTTCATATAGTCGCAGTATTTTTATCAGGTATAATTTAGATAAGAAAACCTGAAGTTATATTGTCCTAAATACACATTTCCTGGTTACATGATTGTATTTAAGTATCGCCATTATGCATTAAATTATGAGTTTCAGCTTAATTTTAATAATTGCCCTAAATATTTTGAGCCCATGGAGGCTCCCTGTTTTTAGCTATTGTAATTTATGCCCGGCCCCGAACCATTTGGAAATAATACAGTCCTGGGCTTATAAACGGGAAAATACGGTATTAAACAAGACTGGCAGATAGCTATATATGAGATATATAAAACTGACGAATGCACATATGTAGTGTGCTCAAATATATTGTGTTGTACAGAAAAATGAGTCTAAAGTCTTTTTGGGAATGTTTTGATTTTGTAGGTGTATAGTGCGTCATATCAGTAAGCCTAGTGCCTACATTTACCCAATTTCCAGACTAAATTTAATATGTCTCTGCTTTTCTACGGTTTAGTTATTCTACGGATGTACATACATAACCACTTCACTAGTGAGTGCCCATCCAGAAATATCAGCAACTGTTTCTTCAAACATACAAAGATATAAAAGTACTTAATAAATGCGCTAACGGTTGAACTAGTTGGAATCCACTTACTCTCATCATTTCAAATATGTGATGTGTTTCAGGAAAACGAGTCTTAAGTCGCAAAATTGATATTTTTCAAAGTGTTTTCTCACAAGATCACATCATTGGAATGTTTTAATGTTTGGAGAGTTTATCACTTATAGCTATATGAATCGATGTATCAAATATAAGGACAATGTATGCAATATATCCTTTCGTTTTAAAGGTCCTCATATGGACTACATTTAGTTACTTTACTGTTTATTGACACCCAGAAATATTGGAAACTTTTGTTTTTCAAAAACGAAAATATCAAACTTACGATCTAGAAATACTCATTATATTATTAGCATGTTTACTACCATTGGAATCGGCTTGATCTCATCTTTTCAAATATATTGGTATCTCAAAATCTATTTTGAGATTACATATGATAGTATCTCAAAATCTATTTTTCTATGACATATAAGGGAGACCTATAGTTACGTGACCCACTGACCCACTGACCCCATATACACAATATATTGAAGAGGAATCAGCCAAGGACTTGTTGCATAAGAAATCCTTACTTATACTTTTATACTTGGCTACTTTTCCTTGCCAAACAATTTGGTAATTATTCAGTAAATAATTAATACCTAATTGGAACCTTCAGGGAAGGAATTAGCTATACTGTTAATGCTATAATTGGTATACCCACAGTATATAATGTCCAAGGACAAATTGTGATTCATGTTAAACGTAAGTGTTAGTATGGAGTTTTCGAGGGTTTTTCATTTTATTCGTTACATAGAAGGCGATAGAAAAGGAAGAAAATACCAAAAATAATACAAATGTAAAGGGACACAGTGTTATCACATCGTTAGAAGTGTATACGCCAAGACGGCAGGATAGAAACTGAATAAAACATTTAAAAGAATTGTTAGTGTGGATAACTATTACTGAGATCAAAGCAGCAAATGTTCCAACACTGTTTTTACTTGCATACCCGAATATTTCATGTCATGATATTATATGAAAGTGTGATCAATAAAAAAAACTTTTAAAAAATAGCTTAGCAAGGAATATTTTAAGGAGTTTAATTGTGAACTTAATTGTGATTTTAATAAGTGATAAATGAGTGAAGGGTGGCAGATGAACTGGTGTAAGCCGGTATATCTCCCATATCCCATCTACCCACACTTTTGAGGAACGAGAGCTCGAGTTATTTAATATGTGGAGATGGAACTGTTGATAATGAAACTAATGGGATAGGATAAATGAGGTTATATACTATAGTTATTAGAGTTAAAAGATTGTTCAAAAAAAACTTGAACTGATAAGCATGTAATTAACTTTCTGAAATGTATGTTTTCTTCGGTGAATGAAAAATATCACATCCTGTGAAGTTTTGTTGAATAAACTATTTAAAAAAAGTGTTATTTATGCAACCGGTCCCAGCTGTCAGACTGAGGACTCAGACTATACTTATGTACAGTAAATGCTAGTTTAGCACGCATGAATGAACACGCAGTGATTGACAACTTATTCTCTCACGTGGGCTCGTCATTTCCAGGGTCAAAGCAATGAAAGGATAAAAACGACAATAGGGGATTTGCATGTCCGCCATTTTTAATATCGATTCGCATGGAATTATGGGATTTATGTGTCAGCGTAAAAGTTAGAAATGAAATAATGTACAATCATGGCTAAAAATTCTACCATTATTAATGGTTAATATGAAAGAGCATGGCGTCTGTAGAAATATATACCTGTTCTTTTATTAGCTTCTTAACTCTCACACTGACAGTGTTTACGGAGGAAGGGCAACTGTTTTTATATTGTATCGTACTTTGGAATATGTATAATTGTACTATAATATACAGAAATCATGTATCTTGAGTAAAAATGACTTTAAAATACATAATTATAATGATAACAACTAATTCATGTAAACATCTCGCTATTTGTAAAACTTTTCGTCGGAATTCAGGCTGTCCTGAGAATATTCGTGCTATATGTATGGAAATATGACCTGAATAAAATATTTTTAAAATCTAAATCATAGAAATCATATTATAATCAGCATGTAATGTTTAACAGTGTGTTACACGTTTCCATAAAACAAGACTTCATCTTTCTGGCTTTTTTCGAAAAAAATGTTGCTAAATCTTTGAATGTCACATTTGAATTGAATCCATCCCAGCATGCATTGTAATACAGATGCGCAGTGAGACATGCACATCCCCTATATGGGAAACAAGCTTCAACTACCTGCACACATACATTTTATTTTCAGTCAATTTTGGTTAAATAATGTATTTCTGATTCTGTTCAGACATATCTGAATGTCATCTAGGTGTAATATCTGTCTTTCTAAATATTTTATTCAACCAGGAGAAAGGACAGGCAGATTCTAGTATAGGGACCGGGGATTATGGATGAATTAGGAACATATTTATTGGACCATTTACTATTGATAACCTACCCCCCCCCCCCCCTAAAAAATGATAAGTATTGCATAAATTATATATGTGCGAGAAATCGCCGTAAAATGTCATTAGGGGCGTGGCAAACCACTGGAATGGGCCAGGGAAGTCACTTGAATGGGCCTGCTGCAGAAATCCGGTTATACTGAAATACCTCCCCTTCTCAAGGATTGCAGGCAAGATCATATTATGTTCATGAACATCCAATGTCAAACTATAATATCCAGTAAGGTGCAGAACAAAATCAAATACATTTTATTTTTAAAAAAAAAACATTTTGCCAAATTTGCAAATTGACTGAGAAAATGAAAATATTAGAATATTTTTGGATGCTAGGAAGTGAAAAACTGTTTTGTATAAATAAATCATTTCTAAATTAATAATTGATATGACCATTATTCTGGTTGGTTTTTTATTCTAAAATCTCTAGTTGTATATTTCTTCATACGTTATACAATACATGGCTAAAATTATCCGCAAATGTCCAATTCACCTTCACCAATCCTCTCAAATAACCTAAAGTTAAGACCAAAATGAGGTTCAAAATAAGTTCAACTTAAATGACCAGATCTTTCGAATCAAGGCAATACCCTTATGCATATAGTAGTGACCATTTCTGATGTGATACAGAAAAATGAGTCACAAGTCGCAAAACATTTTAGTTTTAGATATCGGTATATTTGAACAGATTTTCCTGTAACATATATATAACATATATATATCCGCCCAATGAAGCAGAATTTGCCACAGATAGAGCTGCTGATTGTACATTTTCTGTCAACCCGACTCATAGGCTCTACAGACGTTAGGGCCCACTTTTGGACATTTTTCACATATTTTCAGACGCTAGGGCCCACACACCTTCAGACGTTAGGGCCCACCCCCTGTCGTACGTTAGGGCCCACGCACCTTCAGACGTTAGGGCCCAACGACGTTAGGGCCCGGACGTTAGGGCCCAGAAACTCGGACGATAGAGCCCACTACCAAACAAAATGCATTGTTATTGGGAAAAGCGCATAGTGATGCGATGTATGAAACTTACCTGAATATAGGCTCAACACATGAAGTAGTATTCAGTTTCCAGGTGATCCTTGCACAAGGGTATACTATCCAACATCCTCATACATATGTGATATATTATTATATGTACAATATTAATAATTATATATTGCTTGCGTCCTATGTCGTGCTGCGACGTATATCCAACGAAACTGACATTTTACAGCAGCTAAACCACAATTACCACAATTAAATGTGTTGTAGTATTACAGAAAAATGAGTCACAAGTCGAAAAAAATGGATTTTGAGATATCACCATATTCGGAAAGATGAGACCAAGGCGATTCCAATGATAGTAAACACTATAGGTCATCTAATAAGTATTTCTATATATTTATATGCATGAAAAAGTAATTAAATATACTGCTTAGGATAACCTCCGATATGCATAGATACATTCAATACACATTCTTGTAATTTGGTACATGTATTCATGCTACTAGCAGCAGTAAACACCCACAAGATGAAAACATTCTGACCAAGAGCATCTGTGAAAACAAACATTTGAAAAATATAATTTTTGCGACCAGCTGTGACTCATTTTCCTATAATACATCACAAATACAATCCGATGAGATTACTCCATTGGTTTCTATATACATCAGGCCTGCACTAGGAATGTGTAAGTATTATATTAGTGTATATATCTCCTTTATACCCGCCGCCTCCTCCTTGCACGGTGGCTAGCCAGGAAATACCTCTCTTACCCTCCAGACTCAATGTGAGTCTGAGAGTGAAGAAGTTTATCTGGTAATTAGCTTAGCCCTACAATGGGTTTGGTGCTTGAGGAGTGTGCTGGAGGCACTTAGTGTGACGTGTTAATATTGACTGGGTTGTGTATATAGTTTGTATACCATTCATTGCCTTGTGTGCCGTATACAGCACCCACAGGCTCAGCAATGAGAGTCTATAACACTCACCATGTATGGTGGTCAGGGGGTCGACTGACTTCTAGCTTTTTTTTTCTTTTTTTTTTTAGTTGATCAGCCCATAATTATAGATATGTTATAGGTGGTTTCCACTGGCTGCGGTAAGCTCGGCGGTAAGCCTTGGTTTGTGCTGGTTCTGTAGGTGGAGAGGAATGACAAGGTCCTGCCTGCATGGTTCACTGGCCATGGTAGGCAGGACCTTGCCACTTCTCACCATCCCAGCACTATCGCAAACCTTACCGCAGAGCTTACCGCAGCCAGTGGAGACCACACTTTAGGAAACTTAGCACCATTTTGGAGGATTCGGTCTTATTGCTGTTGCTTTAATCCTTTTGCTTTTGTAACACTTGAATATGTAAACGTAAATTATATTGAATATTAAATATTGATAAATTCGGTCCAATAGCATAATAATAAGTAACGCTTGTAAAAGCATATATAACAGCAGCAGAATATTGATGAATTCAGTCCTATAAGTCATAATATGAGAAGAACTAGGTGAGATAAGTTTGTCATATAACTAAGAATGAAGCTTTGAAAAAGATACTAACAGACACTAACTAGACACTAACAATGATAAACTTACACATAAAATAGTCATAATGGTACTACTATTTTATATTTCTTTTTTTACTGAAGGTCTTATTCAGGTCTGAGAAGTTGTGCAAGATATCACATGAAGATTCTACTTGCAATTATTTCTTATAAGAGACCCAGTATATGACTCCGGTTTCCTGCTTATTACCCCAAATATCTGTGTTCATTACCGCCTCTCCCACTCCCAGTCCTTGCTGTACTCAAACATGCATGTAGTACAGTATGTATGTATGTATGTATATGTCCTGCATATGTACACCTTCTCACTGGACACAAATAATGGCCGCCCACTTGATCCCCCCGTGTGTATGAGATAAACTAGGATTAATAGTGACCAGTGGACAAATATACAGTAGCAGGAGGGGAGGAGGGGGGTAGGGGTAGGTAGGGGGAGGGGGAGGGGGAGGGGGAGGGGGAGGGGGAGGAGGGGGAGGGGGGAGGGGAGGGGGGAGGGGGAGGGGAGGGGGAGGGGAGGGGGAGGGGAGGGGAGGGGAGGGAGGGGGAGGGAGGGGAGGGGGAGTAAGGGGAGGGGAGGGGGAGGGAGGGGAGGGGGAGGGAGGGGAGGGAGGGGAGGGGAGGGGGGCAGGGCAGGGCAGGGGAAGGCAGAGCCAGGGAGGGCAGGGGGAGGGGGAGAGGAGGGGGAGGGGGAGGGGGAGGCGCAGGCAGGGGGGAAATGGGAGGGGAGGTGAGAAAGAAAATAAGAGGCATTTTTTATTTTTCCTTATTTTGTTCTTGAACACCAAGGATTGGATGGGTTGAGTGTAAAAGGTGACAAAGACTTTTCATGTTACATTTCTTATTTGTACTAGTCCATATATTCATATAATTATATTAGATATTTAATGAGAAAATCAAAGGCTCAACTGTACGCAATTGTCGACATAATAAAACAATCGACTGCAATCTATGTACACCACTCAACATTTGCATGTTTATGTACAGCTTCAAAGCAGTTTAAATCAGATAATTTAACATTGAGTTCAATGGGCCGTAGGTGTTGTTGTCACCAACGCAGCTCAGGCAGGCTCAACACCAACCACTGAAACTGAAAATACCCGGATTCCCATCTGAAAGAACTAGTAGATTATACAGTTATTTTGTAACCCACCTATTAGTAGATCATACAGTTATATTGTAACCCCCCTATTAGTAGATTATACAGTTATATTGTATCCCCCCTATTAGTAGATTATACAGTTATATTGTAACCCCCCTATTAGTAGATTATACAGTTATATTGTAACCCACCTATTAGTAGATCATACAGTTATATTGTAACCCCCCTATTAGTATATTATACAGTTATATTGTAACCCCCCTATTAGTAGAGGAGTCAGTTATTATGTGGAGGAGTTTAACTGCCACCACTGTGTGATATATGCAACAATCCATTTAATTCCTGTACAGGTATTAAGCGGCTAATCTCCTCAAGTATAGAGACCAAGGCAGCCAGTTTAGCTGTGTTTGTATAATATGTAACATTTGTAATAATAAACATTGGCACAATAAATGTCAGGCAGTGTCAGCAGGGACTTCCATGACGGAGATCTTAGAGTATGTTGATCCAGAGGCATAACCGCAGCAGGTTCATGTGAGTGTGGGGAAGTCTTAGGCTATTAAGTTGTATAAATATGGATTCTTTTTCTCATATTCAATAACACGCCCATCCACCCAGCCGCCCAGTTCTCCACCCTCAGCACTGTTCAGCTGAGGCTGAACAGTGCTTCTAAACATCGCTGTAATATGCAGTGGCGCTTGCGGCGGTATTAGGAGACACCATTTCAGTGCTTTGTTGATATATTTAGCAGCAAAGGCCGTCGATTTGAATCTTCTAAGGACAATGTTTTGAGCTATACCTGACCCTACCGTCGTTTATATACAGTAATAATGTATTGATTCCGGCCAAAATTGGGAGGAAAACCTTTAAAGATGGTTATTATTGTAGGTAGAATATGCAGAGGAGCATGATCGTGTTGGCAAAGAGGGGGATAATTATCACATCTCTCTGTATTTGTGTTGGACCCGTGATGACAGGTGCGACGTTTCTGTGGGTAATGATTCTGCTGAAGGCAGCTTTTTTTCAAAAGCGGTTGTTGTGAAGAGTCTAGGCCTGTCTTCAAGATTGTTTTACCAGATAACTCCGTAATAAAATACATTTTCTATTCTGTGATTCTGTGATCTGTAGGCCGCCAAGATTAAGTTTTTAGCCTATTCTTCTAATTGGTGCAAAACATGTCCCAAAATTTCATTTCAATGAACACAAGAATTGCACTATTTCAATATGAAAGACACTTCTTCATCTTCCCTTCCAATGATTCCCAGGAATGATCTTAACGTGATGATATGGTAGATTGTGGCGGGGGAGCTCAGCCAGTCACCTGGACATTTACAACTTTGTTAACTGTGATAATTGCAAATAGAAAAAGTAGAATTGATTGATTGATAAAAGGTTTTATTTGATCTTGAAATCCTTACAGTCAGGTTGTTATGGTTGTTGGATCACTTTGGCTGAAACTACTATAGACACTTGTTATTATAGGCCTATAACTGATAATAGGGGTGATTAAGGTATAGAATCATTGGAGTCATAGTGGTAGTAGTTTAGTTTAGTTTAGTAGTCATAGTGGTAGTTTAACTGATGTTCCATGACTAATCATATTATGTTGCTAATCCACCTCAATCTGTGTTGACCCTTTCCAGATTAACTTCTTCAGGTTTACACACGCGTCTGTCAGCCCAGCTCTGAACTCTGTCCCTGTGGCTATATAGACTAGTACATTAGTGCCATGGTTCATTTTATGCAGCTTAAACAAAATTGTTACTGTCACTGTAGATCTATGTGATTTAGACTCATAATAAGTACCTGCCAGACCTATGTCTGTCACTGTCAGATACACTGAAATGGGTAAAGTTGTGACAGCATACAATACACAGGTGAAAAACAACATCAAATTTAGGCGCACATTTCTATCGCTTTCTCGATTCCCTGTTGATGCTGTGTTTCGAAACCTTGAACTCCTACGTATGGCCAACACCAGGAATGTATTCAAAATGGCAAGGAAACAAAAAGGTAAGAAACTGTAGAGGAGCAGATCATAGACAAAATGAGGCACGAAAGATAAGGTGTCGCTGAGTTCGACAGTCATAAGACAAACCACTGTTCGTCCATCCTGATGAATATTGGGTGCTGTGAGGACACCTAGCGTTAAAACACAAAACACAGCTGTCATGATGATCTGAGAAATGTTGGCATTTTTAGCAGTGTTCAGTGCCTTGGCTTTGTGTGGTGCATACACTGCAAAAACACGCTCCCCAGCGATGATAACCAAGGTCCAGGAACTGCAGATTTCAAAGGTTATATTGGCATAAGACAACAATTTACAGGCCCAGGGATCGTAGTTTGTCAGGTCTGCTTCTGAGAGAATGTTCTGCAGCAGAAGTGTTCCTGAATCAAAGATGGCCAGCCAGAGAAGGTGCACTCCTATAGCAGTGTGTTTGAATCTCTTGCCAAGCACGACAATGAGGATTATTGTGTTGCCAATGAGCCCTGAGATGGTGAGGACCAGTTCTATAACTCTGAACAAAGTGAGATGATTCACTCGCTGAGCTATTGATGAGCTGCTCTGATTGTGAGTGTTGATTATATCCCCATGGCTAGTGTTGTGTACGTAGAGTAATGTTGGCAATGTTCCCAGAACACGGCTGACATTGTGGCCGTCACTTCCATTCATCTACGATAAAATAAAGTTAATTAATGGGTTTTTAAATTATTTATTTTTAATGGGTCATTAAATGATTTTATTCTGGCAGCTTGTTTGGGGGTAAGCTATAGTTTGTCCTTCCTTTTTTATTTTGTATTTTTATGCAGCACATCTTCTCTAATAACGACAGTTGAGTTATCAACAAACAAGTACATTGTACAATGAAGTTCTATTAATCAATTGAGGACATTAACTTTGAGATATGGGCTCACAGATGATAATCCAATACAGAATAACCATGGTCTTCCGCCCACCGCTATGTCTATCTAGTCATAACTCAATCGAACAAATTCCAAAGTAAGACCAAAGGTCAAGATCAGAAACAAAATCAGGATGGAGCTTTTTGTCTCTATTCTTCCTGTCCCAGATCTCCAATTACAAAATACAATATTTCAAAGCATCTGAGGAAAAAGCGGACCCAGCTTGTGGCTATGAGCTCAGAACAAGTTCTAGATTTGAGAGTGTGGTAAGCGTGATCGAGCGATGTAAACGTATTAGACTGATCTTCTTTATTATGCACTCTTTGTTCTTGCTATTATCATTGTTGCCTCATGGGGTCGAATGACACCATGGGGGAGTCATTGATCCACCAATACATACTAACACCCCACCTATCCCCTATACTATACAATACATACTAATTCCGCTCACCTGCCCCTTCCTCTACCTCATTCTTAGCTCACGCTTCAGAGCTACCACTTCACAAATTTATGCCCACCCTCCAGTTCCATCTATTTCATCATAATTCATAATTTCATCATTCATAATCAATTCAATTTTAATTTATCTTATCAATTCAAACATTGATGCCTAACATCAATTATTAATTTATCATCAACTTAAATCTTTTATCAACTCCACCACTCAACAATTTTAATTATGCTATATATAGGTTTACTACTACTTTATTTTATGCCTTTATTATATATTACTCTTGTATATTGACATGTATGTATGTATTGGGTAGTAACCCCCCTCTCACCTAGTGACAGGCCTGCGTGCCCAGTCACGTGGGTGACCCCCGCGTCACCCACCAACGCAGTCTAATAAACACTCTTATAATAGTCATTGCTGTGAACGGACCTTCTTATTCCATCGCTCCCTATAACATAACATCTGGTGGAGACCCTAAACGATTCCAAAGGATTGGATAATATACTAAGGATGCAACGTCTATAGACAGAAAGAGCTAGTCATGGAGGAAGATGTAAATAATCGTGTGTAGGAGGCTATAATTGTAGCCTAAGGATGGACCACAAGCTGGACTGAAAAAGGACCATACATTCATTTTTGGACTTAATACATTTACCTCTTCTACCTCTCCTATATATCCAACGCAATAACCAAGGATATAATTGAACAATAGTACCCGTTTTATTTGGACAATATGATTTATGATCTCTAAGTGTTTTCAGCGCTCATCTTACTGCTAAACAGATTCTACAAGTCTACTATATTTGTATTGTGTATAAACTTTTTCCTATGGACTATGGGGATCGTCGAGTCATGCATAGGACGCGAGCATCCATAAAAACAAGCCTCAGCATATATATACACCTACAACAGAGGAAGAAAGACGACGGGGGTTCGCGTGGCGTCCTATTACGTAACCAGCGGCCCTTTCAAAGAAGCACCCAACGCTGCATGTATTCACATGCTATTTCTGCTAAATGCGGCCAGTTTCCAATCGGACAATTCCCCCAGAAGAACCCTACACAAATATTAATATTATATCTTGTTTTCAAGTTTTTTTCTTCTCTTCTTGTTCGTCGTGAATATGAAATGTAGAATTAGCATTTTATTGTGTCTTTAATCAGGACTGCAACTCCCACTCATCTCTGGACTAAAAACCAGCGATTCACATAGACTATGAATGTAGCCTAATGCCTAGGAATGGAACACAAGTCGGACTACATCTTTTACTACATTTCTGGATAGTGAAACAATCGCCAATTCCATGGACAATATCAATTTAGACAATACCTAGAAGATTGTTTCGGATTTATGTGTGTCTTGTACAGAAAGTCTACACAAAGGGTAGGAAGAAAATCCCAAACTTCCATGCACTCTACTCTATATCAAATAGACCTATCGCCGCTCCTTGTGATTACATAAATTTGTAAATTTTACTGCTGATAAAAGACTCTTCACTCTCAACTAGACCAGTGTATTCTACTGACGTTTTAAGACAGACATTTTCGTGCTTCTACAATATATCTGTGGAATACAGTACTCCCCCTCCCAATTAATTTAATATCCGTCGAGGCCTGCATAGGATGCGAGCATCCATAAATACAAGCCTAAGCATGTATGTATGTAATTATACGCACACTGCACAGCTAGAAACAAAGGCAGACGGCCGGCGTGGCGTCCTATTACGCAACCAGCGTCCCTTTCAACAAGTGGCTGATACCGCCATTCATATGCTACTTTTGCCGAACATTTGAAGCATTTTAAATCAGATAATTCCCCTAGAAGAACACTACAAAAACATTCATATTATACTTCATTTTAAAGGACTTTTTCTCTGCTTTCGTGTTGCATATATGATTTGATTTATTATACATGGCCCGTGTAATCCCATTTGGTGTACTTACCACCAATAGTGTATTATTACTGTTCATTCTAAAATCAATTTTTGAGTGATGGTCATGTCGGTGAATGCAACCTTGTTTTTTTCATATTTTGCTTGCTAATGTTGGACAACTTATTGAATTTTGGTTTTCCTTTTGAAGTATGATGGACGTATATAAACTTCAATCATTTTCATTTAATTTTATTAACATTTTTTACATTAATTATATGGACTTTATGTGTGTGAGATATGTTCTATTTTTTGCACCACCTCTAAGATGATATACAGTCGCCGTAGAGGACCTGTAATGATTAGTAATTCACTTTACATTACACCTGAATCTTAACTGTTTATATTATCTGGGCTGCTGTTCCTGATGTACAAAATTTTTCATTATGCATAATTGAATAGTGTATTATGTTTGCTATGATTCACAGAGTTATTGTGTTGTCTATGGCTAATGGCTAAGCCCACAGGTGGTACATATCAATTTACCCATGCAGTGATTTTTAGTCTTCGAAATGCAGGATGACCTGGACTTCCCATATTAAGTGAAGCAGTATATCTAGGAGGGCGGGGCCCACAGTGAGTCTATGCCAGTGAGCTTGGGAGGAGTATTTCTATGCATAACATAAGGTAGTAGCTAGTAGGGGCATGATCAGCTGGATAATTAAGCCAGGACTGATAAAATAGGGGGAGTATCTTCTAGCCTATGTGCCTCTCTACATGTCCCAATACTAGGTATATATATATAGGTTGGCCTTAGGGCTTGGAGGTTAGGGATGTTGCGTAGGTACTTACACTTGGGAGGGGGTGGTGTCACCATAAGTTAGCTAGGCCTTTGCACCTAGGACTAACGCTTAAAGAGGTGCGAACCACTGCCATTGGTCGCCCCACTTGGTCAAGCCACACCCCTACATAGGTCAACTCTGACGAGGGGAGACGCTAACCCTAAGTACAGCACTTCCATCTTGGCCGACAACCCCTAGGTGTCATCGCTATCCCTTGTGCACCAGATAATGTTCTGACCATTTAAGCAAACTGGGGTAGGACTTTTGCCCACAAACTCAACATGGCACTATTGTCATGAACTAGTATTCCTGTATTGCTAATATTATGTATATTAGTTACTGAATTTCCTTATGTATGAGACCAATTCCTTTAATTGGCAAGGTTCATTATCATGTTAGCCTTAATTTCGAACGGACCTTCTTATTCCATCGCTCCCTATAACATAACAATTATACAAATTTTGATAAAACAATAATAAATAAAGATTTTACAGTCCATACAAGCCTTACTTTTTCTCTCCTGTGTTGGTCTTTGATTAATGATATATAGAGTTAGTGCGGTTCAAACTGGTAATACTAAATAATATAATAACAATTAGCAAATACCCCTGCTATACACAGGATTTGTTAGTTGGCAAGTGGGGCCCACACCATCATCTCTCCTCATTTCCTCTCCTGCAAGCTTTCTTTTTCAACCTTAGTTAGTAACTTACTACCCATAATACCATTCATGCTTCATATAAAACCCTATTAAGATGCTGTTCTGGGCAATTCAGAGGCAATGTGGGATAGATACAGAGTGCTGAAGACTGAGGCAAAAAAAGAGAAAGGGTGAGACAGGGAGGGAGAGAGGGTAAGAAGAGGTCTGGACTGAGAAAGACAGCGAGAAAGGTGTAGGGAGAGTAAGAGTGTTAGACAGGGAGGTATGATATTTTAGGGTCGGGCATATATAAAATTCCAATCTGAAATTCACTGAAAATGGTATAACACACAGAGATACAGGAATACAAACATGGCAAGAAGCACAAATAGAGAGAGAGAGGAAGCAAAGTGCACTTGGGAGAGATAGGAATAGACAAATGAGGATAGAACGTGAACATTAGACATAGACAGGGAGAGACAAAGATACAGAAGGAATGTCAGAGAGAGGGTCCCTAAGGGGGAGTGGGAGGAGGTAGTGGTGGTAGTAGGGGAGGTAGATGTAGTGGTGATTGAGATGAATATAGAGTATAGCAGGTGCTGGTTAAAGTGAGGATGGAGGAGGTAGAGGAGGAGATGAATGAGGTAGAGAGGGAGGAGGATGAGGTGGAAGTGGTGGTTGAGGTGAAGCATGAGGAAGAATTGGAGGTGAAGGAAGAGGAGGAGAGGGAGGAGATGGAGGAGGCAGAGAGGGAGAAAGAGTAAGAAGAGGTGGAAGTGGTGCTTGAGGTGAAGCATGAGGAAGAGTTGGAGATGGAGGAGGTGATGGAGAAGGTGGAGAAATAGTAAGAGGAGGAGGGGTTCACAGAGGTGAAGGAAGAGGAGCTACAGGAGGTAGGAGGAGTAGGAGTAGAAGACTAGAGGAGGAGGTGGTGCAGAGGAGGAGGGGCATGCAGGTGAGTGGGTTTGAGTTGGTGAGGAAGAGTAGCAGGTCCTTGAGGTGAAGAAAGAGGAGGTAGAGGAGGAGATTAAGGAGGCAGAGAGGGAGAAAGAGAAGGTGGAAGTGGTGCTTCTTATGGAAAGTTAGGACATGAACAGGTGGTTGTAAAAAGAAGTGAGTGTAAATTTAAAAACCCTTTAAAACCCTTACTTCCGAGAGAATTGCTCATAAAACATAGTAGAACGGTTTGGGAGATGTGGAGAATTACACAATTCTCTTAGAGAAGTATTATTTAATGATGATGATGATTAAATGAGGAATAATAGAAGGATTAACCATGATGCTATGGACAATAAATACTTACAATATAATTAGCTGTGATCACATTTGGAAGTGTTAACCTTTACATAGTATCATTACATAACTTTCAAGAGTATTCCATGATGCAAACAATAAAAACACTGACATTAATGCTATGAATACTACTAGGTTGAAATTAGCAACACTAGAGTGCAATTGAGCAGAAATGTGATGTGTTTCTGGAAAATGAGTGGATTTTAGCGGAAAATATGGATTTTGAGATATCATTATATTTGAAAAGAGGAGATCAAGCCGATTCCAATAATAGTAAACACTAGAACACCTAACAAGTATTTCTAAATTCTAAGTTTGATATTTTTATTTTTTTAAAAAAAAAGGTTTGCAATGTTTCTGGATGGGTAATTACCAGTAAAGTAACTAAATATACTCCATACTAAGGTCTTCAAAACGCAAAGATATATTTAATACAATGTCCCGAACTTTGTTACATGAATTCATATGACTATAAGTGCTAAACCCTCTAAAAATCAGAACATTTCAATTAAGTGATCTTGAGAAAAAAACACTTTGAAGTTGTAATTACCTTGAGAGTTGTTGGCTTGGGAGGCAGAGTGTCAGTAGGTGTTGGTGCTCAGGACAGTAGCAGCGACAATGAGCAGCTCACCTGAGCAGCTCACAACCATTGCCTCAGTGCTGCTGCACCTGGCAGTAATAACACTGGGTCCTGTCAGAGGGCGCCCTTATACCAGGGGCACCACTATTCCATCTTTTTCCCTTTGATACCTCCATTAAAGCTGAGATTCCACTTGCCCACTCTTTCGGTCTGCTCATGGTCTGGTCTGTTTTTTTCTTGAGTGCCTAACAAGTGAACACATAGCGGTCCAATGGAATCATTTAATGTGCTTTCCATGCTCTTAGAATTCGTTGCTTGTGTTTCATTGGTGGCTTGATGGAACATTCCATTTAGGCCATCAGCTGAGACTCAAAATATGGCTAGAAAATGATTTTCGTTCCGGATCTTGGGCACTACTTTTTGACAGCAGTTTAAAATTGCTAATACTATATATTATAATATCCCAAAAATTCTCCATGTAATTCCCGCCAGTTTCTGAGAAAATCGGCATTGATTCTGGCAGGGCAAAACCTATGGGGCCAAAAGCCTTGATTCATTTTTAAGTGTAAATTTAATAATATCTTTGCACTGTCAGAATCAATGCCGAATTCCTCAAAAACTGGCAGGAATTACATGGAGAACTTTTGGCATATGATAATATAGGATATTAGCAATTGAAATATGTTGACAAAAAGTAGTGCCCACAATACGGAACGAAAATCTCTTTTGGGGTACAGCTGATGGCCTAATTGATATCTGACTTTTTTTATTTGAGTGCTACTACAGGACCTCCATTCCTCCTCTTTTGGTAGTGCGTCAATAGCACACTGAGAGCGAACCAATGAAATTATTATTGTAGAAGCGAACCAATAGCAGACTATGAGCACAGATAGAGTGAACCAGTGGAACTGCAGCTTTATGGCTTAATGAATTAATGGACAGCACACTAGAGTAAGTAAGAGACTTGGATACCTCCACCAGGCATTGTTACCCGGCAAGTGCCTCCCATACACAGGACATAGACCCAAATATTTTATTCATTTCATGAAGTCTATTTTCGCTTCAGTCAAGTCATTCAGGAAACGTTGGCATCAACACTTAATATAAATTGGCGACATCAGTGCAAAGACATTAGTCATTAGATTAAACATAGAATGTACTACTTGCTACAACACTGCATGCCAGGAAGATATCTAGTTGTTATTGAAAGTGAATTTACATACCATCCTGATTCTAAACAGTTTGCTGTTAGATACTCCTCCTTCTGACTATAAGGTAGTTACAAAAGGACTGTCTAAGGGACTTTTTTGTATTCCAATTAAATGATGTAGACTGGCAACTGAGCCTGGACAATTATCATTAATGATCTCAACTGGAGTGAGTGAGATTGGTTGCTTTACACCCTTATCAACGCATTTAATATGATTATATCAAGGGCGGGAGAGCTGAGAGGGAGGCAGTTTATGATTATACCCAGGGAATAAAAGATAGAGAAGAAGGGAGATAGAGACAGAGAAAAGAGACAGAGAAAAGAGACAGAGAAAAGAGACAGAGAAAAGAGAAGAGAAAAGAGACAGAGAAAAGAGACAGAAAGGCACTTTATCAACCGGTGAATAACATAAATAAATCGTGGCATGATTAGCACTATTTGAGACCATAATTACATTATCAATAATTCAACAATAATATTGTAATATGGAGGAAAATAAAGGGAGTCCTTGGGTTCCATGACTACTGAGAACATTGTTTTGACATGAGAAACTGCCTTATTGAGTGTTGTTCACCCCAGGTTTATCGACCTTAGGATCCGGCACCAAACACATTAATGTTTGATGGATCTGGTTCAGTAGCAGGAAAAACCTCACCACTTCCTGACATCTTTCATCATATGGGTCAGATTTTCAGAAAATGTACAATTCAACTTCACCAATCTTGTCAAATACCCCAAATTTCAGACGAAAATAAAGTTCAAAATAAAGTTCAACCTAACCAAACAGATTGCTAGAATCAATGCAATGCTGAATATACTCGAATTGACCTAGTATTGGCCAATTTGCAGCCTAATTTTGCAGAATTTACTAAATGTGTACAGCTTGTTAGATTGCGAAATATATATTGCCATATATATTCAATCTAATTATTATAAATTCATATATTGGCTTATAGCTTGAAACTGGTAAGGTGACATGCACTCCAAGATTATATTTGTAAGTCTGAAAGAATTTTAGATAACATGTTGTTCTGCACTTATCTGACAAATGTTTAGTTTAAATTCTATTTAACTATACACTATTTTGAGTTCATGCAGGACATGTTGATTTAAGGGACATTCCTGCTTGTTTGTTACATCTATGGTTTTGAGTTAACCACCTTATCAGTGACGTAACTGGGACAGCGCCGGACTCTGGGCTCAGCATGAGAGGACCAGTTATTAATGAAATATAGAACCCAGGGCATTGTCATTTTAGGAAATGGCATATTATGCTGAAAATGATAGTATTAATTTGGTTTATCATTTTATTAGTGAACATGATATATTCCCAATAGTAATAAAATGAAGCGATGTTTCAATAGTGTTTATTTCTTCCAAATTAGCAAATGGTCATAAATAATGTGATGTCTTTTGTTTTAGTTTGCTCCTAGAGTTGATTCAAAAGTAGAATAAAACTAAGGGAACATGTCATGTTAACTTCTATTTAATCAATCTATATATTATTCTCTTTAAATATAAATTGCTTGTTGGAAACGCATAGTATTAAGTATTTGATGCTAAATCGAGTTGACCTTTCAAGGCTACACTTAGGATTTCCTAATGTAGAAGACTTTAAAAATGATTAGCATTTTTTGATTGCTTCTCTTATATATAATCAACCATACCATGTGATATCATGTATGTGAATTGAATGATGATTTTAATAAAATCTGGGCTTCTTCTTCTGGCACTCACTGACGCTAGTTGACTTATTTTATTCAGTGTAACATTTATATAATAATTGTTTCTGAATCACACCGGTCAACTTAAGTTCAACTAGCACTATGTAACTATAGAAACCGAAGGTTACATTTGGCGACCACGAAGGGACGATATAACACAACAGAAGAAGATAATAGGTTGCTGCAGTGCCATCATGGTGCTCCCTATTACAGGAATGTAAGCAGTTAAAACTTCTAGGATTCTTTGTGTCCTGGGCAAGACACAAAACTGCTTCCAGCTAGGCCATGTAGGCATGAAACTTTTCAGGATTGAATTCATCTTGATATTGGGGAGAGATAAACTGGAATATATCATGGATTGTTCTTCCAAGATTTATCCTTGCAATTAAGGAGGAAATAGTGGATCATGTTTGATTACAATTACCCAGTAATATTGATTCATTGCTGCTGTGACCTCATCACCTGTAAAGCCACAGTGAGAGAAGGTATTACAGCCCCAGAGAAAGGTAATCTGTTATAAAGTCAAGTGAGCTTTGGAACTTTGCAACTCACAGAAAATGCTTTTATTATGGAAAAGCTAGGACAGATTCTAAGTAGTATTAAAGGGATCATAATGCCAGGGGACTGGTCTTATGAAAGAGGTTAAGTTCAATAAGAACTTAGTCAGGCCCATCTGATCTTTGTGTTAGATCATTGGGGCCAAGAATTGGACATGTGGGAAGAATGGGAACTGCAGTCTCATTTGATACCATAGGATGTGTTCAATTCAGAGAAAATGTTTTCAAGACCACCCATCTCAGTGGATATGAATTGAGGAAATCTATATTTTCTTCATGACTGTCAGAGCAAGACCACAAAATTGTGTATTGCTGGAATGATAGGAATGATACAGAACATTGGATGTGAACTTCAGAATTTTGTATGTTAGCATTGCATACTATTGATAGTATTTTGATGATGATTCAATACAAGGCAAATCAATGAATCTTGAATTCCTTCATGGTGATAAAACTAAACAGTGCAGTGTGATTATGAAAATAATGAGACTATTTTGCTTACAAGCACTGAACTTTGGAAGGTTGATCCTGACTTTAATATTAGTACTTCTAACTTTTCACTTGCTTCTAGAGATTGATGCAGTTAGTAATGATGTATTGCATTCTTTACCTGACAAGTGGCATCATGTTGTCTTTGTAATGGGTTATTTTGGGTTTTACTATTTTGCTACTTCTCATGATTGTTTCTGTATTTGTGTATTTTTCTTTGAAGCTGACTATAAATCGCTGTAGGTACCCAAAGAGGTTGTGGACGATGGAAATGAGACCAAGGTCAAGTCTCACAATCTTTCTTTGATGTTGCCAACCTTGGAATAGTTTTGTTTAGAGTTGGGTAACTCAAAAACTAAAAAAGAGGGGAAGGAATGTTAGATTGCGAAATATATATTGCCATATATATTCAATCTAATTATTATAAATTCATATATTGGCTTATAGCTTGAAACTGGTAAGGTGACATGCACTCCAAGATTATATTTGTAAGTCTGAAAGAATTTTAGATAACATGTTGTTCTGCACTTATCTGACAAATGTTTAGTTTAAATTCTATTTAACTATACACTATTTTGAGTTCATGCAGGACATGTTGATTTAAGGGACATTCCTGCTTGTTTGTTACATCTATGGTTTTGAGTTAACCACCTTATCAGTGACGTAACTGGGACAGCGCCGGACTCTGGGCTCAGCATGAGAGGACCAGTTATTAATGAAATATAGAACCCAGGGCATTGTCATTTTAGGAAATGGCATATTATGCTGAAAATGATAGTATTAATTTGGTTTATCATTTTATTAGTGAACATGATATATTCCCAATAGTAATAAAATGAAGCGATGTTTCAATAGTGTTTATTTCTTCCAAATTAGCAAATGGTCATAAATAATGTGATGTCTTTTGTTTTAGTTTGCTCCTAGAGTTGATTCAAAAGTAGAATAAAACTAAGGGAACATGTCATGTTAACTTCTATTTAATCAATCTATATATTATTCTCTTTAAATATAAATTGCTTGTTGGAAACGCATAGTATTAAGTATTTGATGCTAAATCGAGTTGACCTTTCAAGGCTACACTTAGGATTTCCTAATGTAGAAGACTTTAAAAATGATTAGCATTTTTTGATTGCTTCTCTTATATATAATCAACCATACCATGTGATATCATGTATGTGAATTGAATGATGATTTTAATAAAATCTGGGCTTCTTCTTCTGGCACTCACTGACGCTAGTTGACTTATTTTATTCAGTGTAACATTTATATAATAATTGTTTCTGAATCACACTGGTCAACTTAAGTTCAACTAGCACTATGTAACTATAGAAACCGAAGGTTACAAGCTGCCAATTGTACATTTTCTGAAAATCTGACCCATATAGTGGAGGATGGACAATTAGGGGACACTAACAAATGCCATCCAACTGGAGGTAGATCTACAGGAGGTGAAATTACACGTACCTGTCTGTTTCCCCTAGATGGTCTTGCCTGAACATCAGGTTCCATATAGATATTATATGTGATCCGTTTTAGGAAAATAAGTCATAAGTCGCAAAAAATTAATATGGATTTTGAGATATCACCATATTTGAAAAGAGGAGATTAAGCCGATTCTAATGATAGTAAATGCTAGGACACCTTATACGTATTTCTATATTTTAAATTTGATAATTTTATTTTGAAAAAGGAAGTTTGCAATGTTTCTTGATGAGTAATTACCAGTAAAGTAACTAAATAAACTCCATACGAAGGCCTTCAAAATGCGAGGATATATTTAATGCAATGTCCTGAAATTTGTAATATTATGGATTTATATCACTACCCAATGGACACATATACTGCGATATGTTACGCCAAAACAGCGCTTTCAGTGCGGCGTGACACTCTGACCGCGACATTCGCTCTTGCAGCGCTGTCACACCTTGCCTTGCTTGCCAGTCCAGACAGGTGTGGCCGCTATAATAGCGTCGCTCTGCGATATAACATGCAAACAACAGGGAGACAAAACGCGCACCAAAACAGCGCTGGTTGAGCGCACATCAGCATTGGTAGACTGTAGTCACATGTACATGTATATATAATAGCCTATAACATTGATTGCAATGCCCACTGAAGTGATTGGGTTACAGGGAATTATCAAATTTATTTTTTTATGTTGTTCAAACAAACCAACCCCCTTTATTCCCAATAGCCTGATCATACCATCATTCCTGTTTAAATTAAGATAGGCCTACATTTATATAATAAAAAACAGGGCGGGACTGTATTTCAAAAAGATAATTCATTACAGTGTTTAATTCTTTATTCATATGTTTCTGTGTTTATTGCATTAGCTTGTTTCAATTTTAATTCAGAATGTCAGTTCTTGTTATCACACCTTGAGGTGAGTTTGAGCTATAAGTATAAAGAAGCTACACTTTGGCCACAATGGTTTCTGTTGCTTATAAGGCTATGGGCTTCAGGGATACATTGAATAGAATCCCAAACAAGCTAAATGCTAGTATATAAGGGGCTAGTCATAGGTTACTAGCATTAGACAATGGTTTACAAATGAAACCAAAGCAAAATACCAAATGTTTGGTTTTAAAAATAGAACAGAGAGCGATTATTGTATTATGTTAATCTAATGAGATAATAGAGTCTACCTTTAGACACACCTGGAAACATGTGAATATTAGATAATTATAATGTCTGGTACATAAACCTTCAACGGTTATTCCTCGGAGGAAATACCTGTAATGTTTAGTCCATAATATATTCATAATGTTTTCATATAATAAATTCATATTTAATAATCACTTACGTCATGTTGCGTTATGTTATGTAGCCTAATCATTTAAAAGCATTTGATCATCGAATTATGAGTATGACAAGGCTATACAAAATTAATGTAGGCCTATGTAATAAGTAGGGTCAAGAAGTTTAAATATTTTGATTTGATTGTTTGATTATTTGTAAGAACATTTACCATTTTAATCATTTGGGCCGCCAGGAAGAGCGACAGTGTAATAATAGACCTAATCATAATAATGACACACCGAGTCGAAACATTGAATAAAAAGGTCGCTTATATCTCAAGGCATTAGTTAATTGTAGACGACATCACATGGCCTCCCCAAAACAAAAGAAATATATGCTAGGGACCTTCAATAGGCCTACAAAGTCAAATGTTAAGAGTGACACCGGCTGCTCTGAATTAATTGCGTCACAAATTTGACGTTTTCCCGGTTACGTCTTTTAGGCAGGCATCAAGGCTACCGTACCGTATTTCCTTGAATAAGCGCAGGCCTTTGAATAAGCCCGGGAATAAGCACAGTTAACAATGAATTCTGAATAATTATTTCGCCACAGCAGGGGTCTAATTTTGTCTCTAAATACTTAAACATAACGTTATATTCACCATCATAAACTACCAAAACAAGTACCGTATTTAAGTCAATTAAACAGGAAAATGAGGGGGAAATGTGTTTTCTATATATTTTGAACATAATGGGTTATAATTATGTGCATAATGGGTGATTACCTGTGACCTGTCCTGCTGCCATTACCATTAGGCCTACTGAAACGTTATTTGGCTGTAATTTGTCTTCTATTTTTTTTTTTAAATATTTTTATTGGCCCAAAATTTAACAGGATAAAATACGCATAACAAGCTAATGTGATTGTTTTCATGTGTTGCCATTGTTGAAAATACAGTATCAATAATAGTCAAGTTTTATAAGACATCAAGACATCAATTAGCCTATCATCAATCATATATATGCCTAAATTTAGGCATAGCAGATATTAGGCCTGGGCCGATCATTCTCTTGTAGGCTACAAACCCCAATTATAATTAGCCGAGGCCTATAGTTTGGAAAATTTTCTCAAATTGCTCATATAGGCCTATAAGAGGTTCTAATAAAATAAAACTAAATAATTTCCATGCTCATTCTGCCTTCTTTGGAAAAACACCGAGCCTGTAATAAACATTCATTCAAGGAAATATGGTAGGGCCCATGTGTAGACTAGGCTATGACGCCTCGCTACCTGCGGCACCTTCTCTGCAGTGGCTAACAAACAGCTGGCGGCCATTTTGTGGAACCATCTCCAACACAGAAACAAATTCCTGTAACTCGTCATATCCGTCACTTTTCTGGCATTGCAGTTCACCATGATATTAATCAGACGACGCAAGAGAATTTGTGTAAGTATTCCTTCTCATAAATACCGTAGCATATCCATTAGAAATCTAGCGTAAGGGTTTGTGGGTGGGCGATAATAGCAGCATAGGCCTAGTCTAGCTCAATGCCGAGTTGGAAATGGCCATGGGAGATTGGGATTTAAAAAACACATCTCAACTCTACAGTTGTTTCTGATATGCATGTCTCGTCCACCCTTTTAACAGAGGTGCCAAAAAAGGGCTAGTGGAAATCGGGAGATCTCCAGATTTCTGAGGATGTAGAGGGAATGATAATTTTAACAGGGCTAGCATTCTCAAGGGTATCCAGTCAAAACGTCCCCACGCGAAAACGGACCCGTCATACTCGTATACTTTTGGTTCCTGTATCGATTGACAAATACTCTCAATAAAAAAATAAATACCGTGCGTATGCCATCATAAGAGAGATGGGACATGGGATGGGATTTTTCTTGCACATATTACCACGATAGCTGTAATTCTCTGAAGTTCGGCAGTTCAAAATATCTAATAATTAGCCTTCAGAGAATATCAAATTCGTTAAAGTAGTAGTAATTTCATACATTACAATAACAATATCTGGTATAAAATGATCTTAAACTCTTGCGTTTTTTAATTGTAAATTGTTTTGGACACTCTAGCTAATAGATTGCATTTCCTGTCAATTCTCCTTTAAATTATGAAGTTTGAAATGTAACATCAGTTATTATATGAACGTTATTAGTTGATACGTTGAAATGTGCTCAATTTGATGAGCTGATGATCTACGATGACCGTGCGTCTTAATATGTGGGCTTCCCAGTGAATTGTTTTGTTTATGTAATAAGAAAAGCTATTTAAACTGCAATGATCAGTTGATTGTTATTAAGCAAAACGTCAATTGTTATTTGGACGATGAACAAGGTGGGACTAGTAAACACAGCCTATAGTTTATAGACTTGAACTTGTTGAATGAGGTAATTAAGGGGAAAGGGACGAGGGCATGTGGGGAGGGGGGGCGGGGAGGGAATTAGGAGTATATTTAAAGGTTGTAGATCCCTTCATAAAATGTATACTTGTTACTGTTACTTATACTTAGATTAGTGATAAATGTATTCTACAGGATTATGAGGGTTTCCCGCCAAATGATATAGCTATAGGTCTCGCAAATGTTTATCCTTCTTCTTCTCACCCCTCCTATAAAAAGGTATTTCCAGGCATACCGTATTTCCCCATTTATAAGCCCAGCCCCCCCCCCCCCACCACCCACCCACCCACACACACACATCTCTGTCATTTGATATATTTATGTTTGAAAAAATGCAAAATTTCTGGGTACAGACGAATACCAGTAAAGTAGGCCTAATTAAATGTACTCCATAGGGTTATCTTGGATACGCAAGAATATATTGTTACAGGGCAGGTTATTAGTTGGTGCAGGGGTGATGATCGTCACCCAGCTTTTTTAGTTATGTGTTCTGGGATTCATTGAGTCTCCCTCTTTCTCCTCTCTCTTTCCTTCATCTCTCTCTCCCTCTCTCCCTTCTCTCTCTCCTTCATCTCTCTCCCTCTCTCTCCTCGATCTCTCTTTCCTTCATCTCTGTCTCTTAATTTCTCCTCTTTCTTTCCTTCCTTCTCTCACTCTCCTTCTCTCCCCTGACCCTCCCTCCCTCTCTCCCTCTCTCCCTCCCTCCCTCTCTCCTCCTCTCTCTCCCCCCGCCCTCCCTGTCCCCCTCTCTCCTCTCTCTTTCCTTCAACTCTCTCTCCCTCTCTCTCTTCTCTCTTTCCTTCATCTCTGTCTCTTTCTCCTCTTTCTTTCCTTCCTTCTCTCCATCCTTCTCTCCCCTGTCTCACCCACTCCCTTTCTCTCCACTTCTCTCCCTCTCTCCTCTCTCCTCTCCCCTCTTTTTTTCTCTCCCCCCCCCCCCCCTCTCTCATTTCACACCCCTTGCGTCCTGCGTCCTGTGTCTAGCAACTAGATATGATGGACCAGTTTAGGTCTTAAATTCTTGTAAAGGTCCCTCTTATAATCACTTAGTAGTTACATTAATTATTGGTTTCCTCTGCTACTTGCCTTGATTAACATGATTTACTGTCTTCCTTATGTATTTGGAAAATATAAATGTGATAATGATGCAAATCCTAAAGAAATGTATTCAAAATATTGACGTTCTACTTTGGGTTTCAGGTAGAGTTACTGGCACAAGAACTTTCCTGGTACAAATGCAAAAGCAGACACAACAAACATCATGAACAAGCTCATAGAGTTTCACCAGGAAGGCTTTTAACCAAAGTGGGACAGACAGGAAAATGTCTTTCAAGAGAGCTCTCTCGTGCAGTTTTTTGGTAAGTTGTTTCTATAATAAATGTTTATCCTATATCAGTTTTGGAATTAACCAACGTTCAAAATAACGGCTTCCCCAGGCAATTTAGCTAGTAAAAGTCACAGTGGGCAAGTTGTTTTGTCAATAAGCTTGCCCACACAAATTAAAAGAATTACAGCAACATTCTGTGGGTTGTATTGGCCATATTTCTGGCCATATTTCTGTCAGATATCCCACGAATTCCACCATTTATAGGACCACATTTCGTCAAATAAAAAAGATTCTTTTTGTTCCTCAAAATTGACCTTAACCCTATCAGGGCGAGTAGTGCATTTATGCACTATTATTTGGGTCATTTTCCCCATAATATTGCCTATAAGACATGCTATTCATTTAATAAAACCTGCTATTTTACCCTCTTCCTCCTATGTCAATGTGTTCCAAATGTTGTAAGGACCAATAAACAAAAAAATGTTCTTGTGCCTGGTAGATGCAGAAAATTTGGTGTCCATAATAGATTGTGGCTAAATTGGAAGAATTATAACTCTATTTATGCAATATTCATTCTTAAATTGGAAAAAAACTAGATCTAAATTTATTTTTTTGAAAAAATGCCATTCATTCAGTTTTTCATGCTGAATAAAATGAATGGTCGTAAAAGTTGATGGATTTTGAAAATGGTTCCTTTAGAATGGTTTCCATGGCAACCAAACAGCCCGTTTTTTTCAATTGAAAAGGTGTATACCTGGTAAATGGTTGCTATGGTGACATAAAACATGAAATTTCTAAATTACAACTCATAACAAGTAGAGCAGAAAATTTAGGTTCATGTGCAATTTACTCAGTACAAATCGCATTTCTTACAGCAAAATGGTGATAAAAAGACTATGTGGCATTGTCCTGATTAATTTTCACTGTCTGGACATCATTGCCTTTTACATCATCTATCTCCTTTTAAAAAGTCACTTAGGCTAAGTAGTTTAGCTCAAAATTTAACAGGCAGGCAACTTTGAAAGACTATAACTTCACTAATATTTGGCGTATTAAAAAGATTTTTTCGTTTTGATAATGCTTGGTACGGCCACAATAAGGGACAATTTAAAAGACAACCTCCCTTATCAGACCCTCTGCCCTTAAAGGGTTAAATTAATTTTAGAACATCATACAAGACAATCCCCATAGCTTGCCTGGTGGGGGAACATGTTTTTAATCCTTATTTCGACCACTAGTTTAATGTGGCTTTGTTTGATTTTGTAATGACTATAAGCTTATTATTAATGACTAGACAGTTATTATGTACTATTTTATTATTGACCCAATAGTTTCACTGAAATCCTGACAGACAAGCTTATTTGCCCTGGAGCTTTCCCAGCAGTCGATACTGTTTAACCAGAAATTAGGAATTATTAATCTTTATTCAATGTAAAGTAGTTGTGGTAATTTACAGGGCAAACCAGAAATTCTGATATTTTTTCTCCTTATTTCGGTTGTTGTTAACCAATATATAATTCCAATAATTTGCAAATGAAGTTACAAATAAAATGTAATATATGATGAAAGATCTGTAATATATCAATAATATGATGTAAATACAGTACTACGCGATTATGTGTAACAATTAGTGAAGAAAATATTCAATTTGATTAACATTTTTCCTATTTCATCATATTGCAGAGGCAGTCAAGACCATCAGGCCAAATGAAAAGGACATTGATTCAGTGATACACATCGCTATTTGTAACAACCTGTTCGCTGCTGGATCCAAGTTAAAGTTCTAAACCAACAGGCCTGGAATGACAGTATCGGTGACAGTTTGCAGTAGACTATGATCCTGAAACCACCCCTAGAAAGAATGTTTCATTGTAATAATGATGATCTGGGTTGTCCTTTTCAATCTATACTATTGGTGCTAAATGCAAGTAGAACTGTACACAAAAAACATGATTATATGAATTTATATAGAGTAATGCAAGTTCTGCTTTGACTGAGTTATGCAGTAACATTTTTTGCAAGCTAATTCAGCTATTTTATTTCCTTCCAATTAAAATCGCAATAGTATATATGGGCACTTCTCATGAAACGTCCACAGAGTTCCTAGACCTGTATTTCATGATAATGAGTGATTTACACAAAAATATAGCTTGGTATCCGACTGGCTCCTGTTTCACTCAATGCTAGATACATATGGGCATTGAATATAGGCAAAAATAGAGAGAATTTATATTTGTTTGGCTCGAAATGGAAGGAAATCTGGATTTTGGGGAGAATTTTTCAATGATTAATAGTGAAGGATGCTGTTTATTTTTTAAAATATATGATTTACGATTTGTTTCTATACAGGGATGCAAGTTGTCCTTCAGTTGACAGATTTCCTTCAATTCCATCATTAACTAAATGTGTAATTAATTTCCCACGTGTCTCTCAAATTACCTATAAAAACCTTCTAGAAGGTTGTTCATTTAATGGACTGACTGAGTGGCATGTCCGTCCACCCCCGAGTAGACCCAACACTTGCATTGGAATATACGGGAGAGCTATGTACCAGTGGCCGCCTGGGTCACTCCCTAGTCAGCCAAGGTTCCGCTAGCAACTCGGTGGAGTGATAGCATCAGGAATTAAGCGGAATTCCGCTAGTGGAGGACAGCATCTACGACGCTACTAGGGCACTCACTCTACACCACTGCCGAGTGCAGGGGCTCGCAGCCCGGCAGAAGGTAGTGTGTGTGTGAGTGGCAGCAGCTGTACATAATCAACTTTCATTTCAAACATAATGTACCGTATATATATATGTCTATATGCATATTGCTTTCATTTTTTAGCTAAATAATTACACTTTGTATGGCATATATTTTAAAGATACTTCATCTTTAGTTCATTTACCACATGATGCACCAGTAGGGCACACCTACGGCGCTTTCAGACCCCATCAAACACCTCAGAAACATTTCCCCAATACCCCAACTTGCATCCCTGTCTATAGCATTTCAATGGGGACGAGAATTCCGATTTTCGTCAGAGATTTTTTTTCTATTTTTAAATAAGGGGGGGGGGGGGGGCTAACGTTCATTCAAAGTGGTTTCCTTACGATTTTGTGAGTAGCTTGCAGTAGCTTGCTGCTATCAACAACTGGAATATTTAAAATCTGAAGAAGTATTTATGTTTAAATATGGTATATTGTACAAGGTTTAGGTATTTGGCTCAATGTTATCGAGTTTATATTGTATAAAAGTTTAGGTCGTTTCTCAGCCTGTGTGTTACATGGTCTTGGGGAAGCAGTAGGATGACCAAATTCAGAAATTATTGAAGTCGACCAAGGCTGTCTTGGTACTTAGGCAACATTACCCAGGTTACTACAAGTTAGGATTTCTGTAATCAACGACTGGGATATTTTAAAGTTCATGAAGTATTTATTTATAAATATGGTATATTCTACAAGGTTATGATATTATTGAGTTTATATTACTATATTTATTACCCAAGGTTGTGTGCTATTATGTCCATGATTCTTGACAAATATATGTCGTCCAATGCTGGTGCTGATATCAAGCAATATTACTGATGATATTATTGTGAAATGGTTGTATTTATATTCACGGATCAAATGATTACTTGGCTAAGTTAAAATATATAGGTTGTAAATTCTTCAGAGTATAAAATAATATCAGGGATTTCGGAACATGAACCAAATGTCTCAGGTTTAACCTAATATTATTCAGCATAAATAATTTTCAAAGTCCAAGTTTTCCTTATTTCGGATTTATTTCTTTTGGTTGTACAATGTTGTGATATTGTGTTTCCAATTGTTCCTTATGAAAAATCGATCTAAAATTGATTCCACTGTTACTGTTAATGTCACGTAAATCAGGGCGTTTCTCTTTGCAGAAAGTGTAATAAAATGGACCTGTCTGTATACCATCCAAATAAATTGCAAATGGAAATGTTATATTATTTATGTGACTGGATTTTGAAATGAATAATAAATAGGTAAACTGTATATAATGTAACCATTGTCTTGTCTCCTCTTGCTTCAATTTCGCCGATACTAATGCATCTTTTTTCATACAGCATGGTACAGTAGAGTACATTAATTGCAATATAATATTGGATATAAACCATAATTAAAACCAATATTTTCCGTTTTCACCCTGCCGCCCCCCTAAAATTATGAACCATAGGAACACCATCCCCGTCCCCCCCTTGAACAGGACCCTAACACCGCGAAATAACCTGCAATAATGACCGCGCATAACGCGCGTCACTGCACCGCGTCACGCGCGGTGCAATTTCGCGCTCCATGGAGTAACATCTGACGCTGTTCTGACGCGCAAAAATCGCGGCCGATTTTCGCGCAATTTATTAAAGAAAAAAGTGCGAGAGTGTTCACTGGGATATGAGTGCTAAACCCTCTAAAAATCAGAACATTTCAATAAAGAGATCTTGTGGTAAAAACACTTTTAAGCCAGAGGCTTAATCAAACTTATATAAGATTACGTAATAGTTCCGTAATAAAATTTATGCTAATTTATAATTAAGAATTTTGAACGTGCTCAGATTGACCTGAAGGTGCAGAGGACGTCGAAGGACGTGCGTCCATACATTAGGTTGCATCAGGCCTGGGGCCGTACTAAAATTAATTAATGAAGGAGATCGTTATGTATCGCCTATAGCATGCGCCGGTCACCAAATTGTCGCAACGTCGCGAGGGGACAGAGCGCGGTGATTTTGGCGCGCTTTTTGGCTGACCCAGATAAGAGTATGATGGCTGCCGAGGTTGGTGAAATATTCCAAAACTCGCAGCCTCTGTTCACTCTTACCTGTTGGCGTTTGCGATGCTAGGCTATAGGGATAAAGCATATCTAGTCATTCTGGAGGAATTTAAAACTAATAATTATAGAAAATGGCCTTATTTGGAGGGAAATAATCGTATTTTTACGCGGTAAAAAGGTGGGACATGATCACTAGATATGTCCTGTGACAACCGTATCCTTCACTAGGGAAAATAATGTTTCCCGGGCTGAAAATCACGGGTATAAACCCTGGAACTTATATACAGGTTGAAACTTATATACAGGCTTAAACTAAAGTCAGAAAACAGCTCGCAAGGCTGTTTTAGCAAACAAAAGAGTTAAATTTATTCAGAAAAGCACAGATCGACCATGAGAGGATGTCAGTTCACTCCAGCTGAGTAACGTTACGCCAATTAAGGTGACCCAGTAGGAGGTAACTGCACAGTAAAATAAAAAAGATATGAGAAGATAAGTTCAGGTAATAAGGTAAAATAAGGAATAAATCCTTTTGAAAGATGTTAAAATGCTATCAAGCAGTACATGACCTGGTGGATGACAGAAAGATAGACATTTATAAAAGCATGGTAAACAGTAAAGAATATGATGATCAGGCAGCAGCAGTAGGCGTTTTTCGGTCTTCTCCGTCCCCGATCCCATCCAGACGTGTAGGTCTAAGGAAAGTAGCTCGTATAAAAATCTTTTTTTTAAATATTTTTATTGGCCATATTACATTACAAAAACATTATTTCATCTTCATTTTCAAATACACATAACAGACAGAGCTGTTATTTTTCATGCGTTGCCTTAAGGTTTAAATAAATACCAATCTGACAATGAATATGTGATTTTGATGTTTCCAGTACAATCTATAAGTATATAACTCCAAAAACTATAAACATTTGACTGATCTAGGCTCCTACGTTGTTTCCCTTTACCATCGATCTTATCCTACGTGATAATTACCTATACGATTATGTTTGTTTGACATTCGGATATCCCCACCAAGAAACCCGATATCACCTTGATATCGGCCCGATATCAGACACTCCATCGGCCCGATATCAGATCTGATATCGATCGATATCAGACTGCACCCTCAAATTCGGTCGGCCCGATATCAGATCTGATATCAGATCTGATATCGGGCCGATATCAGACCAATACTATTTCTGATATCAGTTTCTGATATTGAGCCGATATCATACCAATATTATTTCTGATATCAATTCTGATATCGAGCCGATATCACACCAATATAATTTTCTGATATCAGTTCTGATATTTAGCCGATATCAGACCGATATAATTTTCCGATATCAGTTCTGATATTGAGCCGATATCAGACCGATATATAATTTTCCGATATCAGTTCTGATATTGAGCCGATATCAGACCGATATATAATTTTCCGATATCAGTTCTGATATTGAGCCGATATCACACCGATATAATTTCCGATATCAGTTCTGATATTGAGCCGATATCAGACCGATATAATTTTCCGATATCAGTTCTGATATTGAGCCGATATCAGACCGATATAATTTCTGATATCAGTTCTGATATTGAGCCGATATCAGACCGATATAATTTTCCGATATCAGTTCTGATATTGAGCCGATATCAGACCGATATAATTTTCCGATATTAGTTCTGATATTGAGCCGATATCACACCGATATCAGTTCTGATATTGAGCCGATATCAGACCGATATAATTTTCCGATATCAGTTCACCGATATTATTTCTGATATCAGTTCTGATATTGAGCCGATATCATACCAATACCATTTTTGATATCAGGAACTGAAATCAAACTGATGTCATAGGAGTATTGTTCCTGATATCAAGAACGTCATAATCTGGTAGATCTCTAATATCCGGGAATCTCTGATGTTCATCTGATGTCAACCAACATGACACTTCTGATTTCATCAACTAATATAAGATAACTAAATGACGGAGATATTAGACTGATAATCTTGCAGTTTTTATTACATAATAGCTTCATCCTTCCTAGGAAATGCACATGAACATCTTTCATTTGGTTATTAGGTTCTTTATTTCCTGTGATTAAATGAAAGTCTACAAGGGACATGGGAATATGATTGGAAATAATAATGACACATTATGGTTACAAATAATGACACATTATTAGCTTATGGTCCACTGCTAGAAGTTCACCAGAAATATTTGAAAGAACTTTGTATTATGAAATTTTGATAAACATTGATATAACTTCCCTAAAAAAAAATTGTCAGCTGAATATATTTGAACCTGACTGCCCATACCTAGAAGGTTGAAATATGCTGTCTTTGGGTCATCAAAACGCTATAATAATCAAAACGCTATAATAACCTATATTTGGTCACCCAGATGATACATGAAATCTGATCCCAAAATCTCTTAAAACTTCAATCTAAAAAATGTCATTTCCTAGACCGCCTGGACAAACCTTAAAATACCCATTTTGAGTGGAAAAAGCATAATACCCAATTGGACACACCCAAAATGTGTCCTTTAGTCCTAAAACCTGTGTGGCGTTAACCTATTTTTTACCCTAATATGATGAATAAATTTTGTCCGACCAGTCTCAGAAAACATGTCTAATCATGTGCGTAAAAACACCAAAAAATAATTAGAAAAGTCTCCGCTGTTTTCTGGCATTAAAAACGTGTCACAAAAACGACCTGAATTGATGCCCATAATGACATAAAATGTCCATATATACCTGGCATTGAATATCATATTAATATCCTTAATATGAGGTACATTGTTATCCCTTAACACTCTTATATAGGCGTTTACAAACCTGACGCCAAAAACACTTAAAATACTGACTGTAAAATCATATATCATTACAGCATTATATAGAATCCCTCACCTGTCCATATATGATTGAACAAAAATACAATGCATTATTGTGCATCTATGATTGAACGGAAAATTGAGGTTAACCTACGGATAACATAATTTTTAAAGCTTGTACCAGATACATACAGTAATATCATTTAAAACCAAAATCCCTCTTAGGATCGTCAATTTCTCATACAAAAACCTGTTGAAACGCCACCATAAGGAAACAATAGTATTATAATAATGCATGGTTCAGAGTTAATTTCTTGAATTGCCAGTCTATAGCAAGATTTTCTTATTTAAGGTGTATTTTCTGGGAACATTGTAGTTGTCTGGGATCTGTATATCCAATTTCTCCAGTTAATTGTCATGTTTTAGTACTCTTGCTTTAAGTTTCACATATTTAGGTGTTGGTCATCTTAGATTGAGGCCTTGATTAAGCGAGCTTCTGCTCATGGATAAGACAACCACTGTATGTACAGCTCCCTGGTGTATTGGTGCTGTCTGATCCTGAGCTGGTGAAGTTGGGATCCTGTGCCATTGGGCAGTGGTATTACGTAAAAGGTCTTTTTGATGAAATAGTTGTCATACGTCCTCAGGATTTTAAGCTGGTAAGTCCTGATTGTCCAGTTTCTCTACTCAAATGGCCATGCCAAGTAGGTTCATATGAGTATATTCCTGAGTATATTGCCATCGCTGATCAAACTCTGACCAAGTCCAAACAAGTGTTTGTGGATGCCTGCAGCTCCTCCATGATTAGTTGTTTTGTTTCCAGCAGCTCTGGAAAGCATCCTATAAATAAGGCCAGGTCATGAATTAAACATCATTAATAAGGGACATAGTTATCACTTGAATACTTGACATTATCTACCCAGCACTTGTAATAAAATCAGAAACCATTGTATGAGGTATACAACATTTGTACATCTCCGGTTGGTTTGTTAAGTTTATATGCCTAATATTAAAGTTGGAAACTATTTGCAAATCATGGAATAGAAAAAAGAAAATAACTCTGTTCCATTTGAGAAGGACAGTAAATTTCTGTGCAGGCTGGTAAATGTCTGTATTCAGCAGCCAAATTGGTGGGAAAATTAATTTCTCCCACTGCATGTCTAATCAAAAGTATATGTCATGTCATATCATTGGGATGTTGATTTACAGTACTTAATTTTCTTCATGCTGGATTTGCAATTATCGTGGAAATAAGAGCAAGAAATACAAAAATTAGTTTTTTGGTATATTTGAATCGGTATACACACCCTCATATTTGATGCTTAAAATTAATTACTGAGTTGCAGGTAATTATGCACCCACCCCATGGCACTTACAGCTTAAATGGTATCAAACTCCTGTAGATAATTTAATTTATAACATACCTTTGGAACAAATCCATGGGAGCAGGGCCTGTGGGCAGGACTTGGGAATTCACTACACAGTATCCACCTGTCCGCAGCTAGCAAGAAACGGTTGGGCATACTGTCTACTAATATCTGAAAGAAAATAATGTATTTATCAGTCAAACTGATCACTATATTTTCCAGTTCATAAAAGTAGATATTTTTTCAGCAAGAAGGGAATACACATATTTGTTTCTTGATATGCTCAGCCCATAGAGATAACATAGGCTCTATGTATTGTTTAGCTGGTCAGTAACTGAAGCAATATTGCTCGTGGGCAATACACAGCTGACCTAGTCTTTGGTACATTGTGCGTATGCTTTCTGATCTTCCAGTTCCAGCTTTTCATTAATATTGGGGCTATGTTTTCGGAGCGAATCAAGCTAAAGACATGATTATTTAACTATTTATTTCTCAAAATCATCCTGGATCGTAGTAAGGGCTCTGTACTCGTAAATAACGAGTACATTGTGCTGTGGACGAGTACCATTACTGGTGCACTCGTCCACATTTACGAGTACCAACACAGGGCAAATTACGAGTACCAACACAGGGCAAATTAAATGATTGTAAATTCTCCCACCAGGAAATAAAATAAAATCGAAAACAGGCATTAAGGGCAAATAAAACGCCTCCCCCCCTGCCGCCTACCCCTCTCACCTCTAGGCCATCAGCTGAGCCTCAGAATATGGCTAGAAAACGATTTTCGTTCCGGATTTTGGGCACTACTTTTTGACACCAGTTTCCAATTGCTAATACTATATATTATAATATCCCAAAAGTTCTCCATGATGTTCGTGCCAGTTTTTGAGAAAATGAGCAATCAATCAGACAGTGCAAAGCCTATGGAGCTTATGGTCTGGCTTCATTTTTAATGGTAATTTTAATAGTCCATCATTTTTTTTGTAACATTGAATTCTCGATCCTACTAAATTTTTATGATTGATTCAAAATCTCCAGAATCTCCTGATTTCGAATCTGCCAATTTCCACTTTGTAATTTTTGAGGAATTTTAATTATTGATGTTTGAAAAAAAAAAGTTAAAAAATTAAATAATTAATCAATGAATAAATTATCTAATGGGTTTAGAATCAAGTGACTGATATGAATTGATAGGAAATGATGTCCCCTAAAACTGTTTTTATTTGACCTAATATGTCAGTGCATTATTTTCAGAGTTATTTGCAAATTACCTCACGATTAATGACCTTTGACCTTGACCTTTATGAGGCATTTTGCTAATAACTCTGAAAATAATGCACTGACATCTTAGGTCAAAAGAAAACAATTTAAGGGCACAGTATTATCTATTGATTGATATCAGTCACTTCATTCTAAATATAGAAGATAATATTTTTTATTATTTATTTATTTAAATTTTTACATTTTATTTTCCAAACATAGAGAACTAAAATTCCTCAAAAGTTAGAAAGTTAAAAATGGCAGGTTCAGAATCAGAAGATTCCGGAGATCTGGAATCAATAAAAAAATCATTGGTATGACCAAAGATTCAACATTCATCAAATAAATGATGTTCTATTAAAATGACCATTAAAATGAAGCCAGACCGTTCGCTCCATAGGCTTTGCACTGTCAGAAACAATGCCCAATTACTCAAAATCTGGCAGGAATTGCATGGAGAACTTTTGGGATATTATAATATAGGGTATTAGCAATAGGAATCTGCTACTAAAAAGTAGTGCCCAAAATCCGGAACGAAAATCACTCATTTGGGGTACAGCTGATGGCCTACTCCCCCTCTTTCTCCTATCTCTCTCATATCTCTTTCCCACTCTCTATCCTTACTGAGTTACTCCCTCCTCTTTCTCTGTGACCCCTGTGCACACTTACATGATTACAGTCGATTCAATGTTTTTATTCAATGATCCAGGGTTCTCACCAGAAATATTTGACAGTGTAGCGGGGGTCACACTCCATCTAGGGGGTCTGGCCCCCCAGGAAAATTTTGAGAAAAATGATACTGTTTTAGTGTGTTCTGCTGATTTTAAGGGCCATCAGGTCAATCCCTTAATCATTAAAATTTAAACTCATAGTTTACATGATTAAGTTTATTTTCCTAGTCACCCTAACAATGTTTTTGAGATATCATTTTACCTCAAGCACAGTGTCATTACACAATGGAATAATTTGAAATAGAAGAAAAAATAGCATGCTTATCATTTGGAATACATTAAAATCTTGAAGAGATATTGGCCTTACTACTTTACAGTAAGTATAGTAAACTTGTACACATTTGCATCAATCATTAGGCCGACATTTGCTATTCCCAAATTAGTTTTGAACATTTAAGAATAATGATATATACATGATCCATTCCTACAAAATGGGCCCAGTAGCCTAAAACCTTTGTGCTCAAAAAAAATCTTTTTAATGTTTTCCATAGTTAGGGAACTTAAAATAGAGTATTGGGACCTTTCGAATCTAAATTCGCTACAAAATTGATCAAATAGTTTTTATTCTACATAAAATTATACTACTCTGGACGTCCTGTTCTTTAGGTATAAGACGTTCATATTTTCAGTTTTAAGGGTTCTCTTACGATTGGTTTTGTACGGAAAATATACACCCAAATGTATATATCTGAATTGTCTAGACTAGATGACTTAGAGATATAATAAAAATAGAATATATGGGTACGAAAATGACTAAAGTCTAAAGAGTGGTTAGTCAAGCAGTATAGCATGACTATGCATCTAGGGTTATTTCAGGTTATAAATTAGAATAATAACAATGGAAAGAGTTGCAAAATCGTTAATATGCACAGTACAGTACGATACGATCAGATACTACAAATCATTTATATGTAGTATTTAAAAGGGCAGTCAGATCTTCCCTACAAATATATAAAATCAACAAATGAGACCGTAATAAAATACATTATTACTTGATACATTGATTTTAACATTGCGTTTCTCTATAACTCCTATACTAGGGTGTCCAGCATGACCAGAATAGATTTGTTTAAATACATATTTTGTGATACATATGAGTAATTCTCCCAATCGGGCATCATTTGGTTTTCCAGCCTAGCCCTAGGGTCTCTACAACTACTATTTGGGATGATCACACATGATTATAACCATTTTATTTTAATTCCTTGGCAAAAAATAATAAACCAATAAAAGTGCTTTTTCAGGCCAGGAAATAAGTAATAGTTATGGAATTTGAATACAAAACACAGGCGCATTTAGAAAAAAATCCTTTCTGCTGACTGCTGGCTATTTTTCACCCCACTGGACGCCAAAAAAATAGAATTGACCAAATATTCCAGTTACATCTCACAATTTCGCATTCATTGGTCACTCCTTGTTTCTGGGACGAGGTGGTCAGATTCATTGGGTCGACGCGGTCTACCCCTTAGGCCGAGGCGGCCTAAGCCTTGGGCCGACAAGGCTCAAGTGCCTTAGTTAGCGCTAGTCTAACTCTAGTATGGTGACGGCCGTACTAGAGTTAGAGAGCAATGCCTTCAAAAAGGCGGGGATGCAGTAGTGTCAACTTGGCACTACTGGACATTTCTCTAAACAGAACGAAAATGTTTGCTTTAAAATTCACCAACATCTTCCTTATGTCATTTCCTTCCCATCTATACCTTGTTTTGCATATATCACATTACAATTATGAAGAAAAGGCCCATGAAACCCTCCAAACTCTTTAAAAACTTAGAGCGGTACAGCGACATCGCGGAGGTCTCGCAGGAATTTCGAAATCTCGCCTGTGATGTGACGTCACCGTGACGTGACATGACATCAACAAACTGTGCACATGGCACCGGCCTTCGAGCTTCGAACTATAGCATCTGTGATGAACTTATTTAAGTTTTGTCACTTCTGACAGCATAAAATCGCCATAAATACATAGTATTACAAGATTTGTGACCACATGAATGTTATTGTCACTTGATACTGGTCAAGATGTCAAAATGACCATTAAAACGGCCGCATCATGGCGCATGTCTTTGTTTATATCAAAGCAAGATCTTGGCCTCCTAACTGGAGACTTCTACTGATAGGGTTGCATAAAATATTCCCGCACATTTAGGGTCTGCATAAAAACGATCACACCATAATTATAATCCTGCATCAAAGTTCTTAGACTCTGTAAATGTATTGAAAAAGTACCAAGAATGCAATATAAATCGGGAATATAAGTAGGAACATGTATTTCACATGTTTAGACTGAAATGCGCCAGTTCCACGTAGCGCCAACCGCAGTACTGCCTGACTCTATCCATGATCATTGAATAGAGGCAGGTTCGACTGACTAAAGTGCCTGGGCCGACGCGGTTTTGGGCCGACGTGTCTGGGAACCCACACTGGATCGTATACACAGAAAAAACCGCAAAACTGTCAGCTCCGTGTGGAATTTTGAATGATCCAAATCGGTGAAGATTTCGGAAGACTGTGTCAGTTTTTCTTAAACAATATTTATCATTATCACAGCGAACAGTTTATTAGAATTGTTATTAGACCGTTGCGTTGCCGTGATTTGGGCCGTAGTATGGGATAATAGGTAATAGATAATAGGGAAAGACAGTGGATATCTTATTTGTCTCAGTATATCGAAATATATATAACTTATTGTTTAGTCATCATGGGTCACTAAACATGTATGGGTCTAGAAATACTGAAATTTGTTAACTGAAACGTACTTACCACTGGAAATATCCTACAAACTCCCAACAACTGTCCTCTCCCAGTTTGAAGATGGCGGTTATGGATTTACTGGTATCAACTAAAAACTAGCTGTCAGGATGTTAGTGGGGTATAACTACTGCCTATACTGACCTAGGACCACACATTTAAGGTTAGGTTTAGGGTTATAGTTAGCATCAGTATCCATCCATGTACTCTATTCCACTTCACAGAACACATGAAAATACAATGCGAAATGGTAACAATGCTGTATTAACATCCTGGCAGCTAGTATATAGACGCTTCCGGATTTACTCAGGTAGGTGCCGCTATAGATCGGTAGGTGGCGGCAGTGTCGTGTAGAGTCATAGCACGTTTATAGCTCTCTGTGTAGAGTACGGTACAATATCCCCACAACTAGCACACAAAAACATAAGTGGTCAATTCCCACGAAAGTGGTACAAAAGGGGGCAAAAACAAATTTTGCTTAAATGTGTGATAATTTTTACCCTGGATAGACAGTAGCCTATTCAGAGGCATCAATGGCCGAAATATTAAATAGGCCTACTGTAGGCCTACTAATTCCAAAATTTGACTCCTTTGGGGTTTTTTCAATCCCAGACCTATGATCGAATAGGCTACACTGTCACCGAACGAACCCACCATTTATTATTCTAAAACATATTGTGATTTTGATATTAGCTTTGTACTATTTTATGTTAGCCTATTCATTGTAAATAGATTTTTTTTTTTTTCATTGTAAATAGATATATTTACTATCATATTCGACCATTTCTTTTCATCTACGTTTTTATTTTCAGTTCAGAACCAACCTTTTTTGAGTAGTTATTGTCAAAACGTATTCTATTTGATATGACTTCATTCCAAAATCATTCTAAAAAAAGTTAAGAACATGTCTGAGAGATTGATCAGGTATTATGAATAGTAAATTCCAGGATTTATTAAGGAAATTTGGCCAGAGACTATGGAGCATTGATGCGACAAATCGGTGACATCTGAATTTCTGACATTAGGCCTATTTCCTCCCTGATAGAGATATTGAGCCGATATCAGACCGATATAATTTTCCGATATCAGTTCTGATATTGAGCCAATATCACACCGATATAATTTCCGATATCAGTTCTGATATTGAGCCGATATCAGACCGATATAATTTTCCAATATCAGTTTTGATATTGAGCCGATATCAGACCGATATAATTTTCCGATATCAGTTCTGATATTGAGCCGATATCAGACCGATATAATTTCCGATATCAGTTCTGATATTGAGCCGATATCAGACAGATATCATTTCTGATATCAGTTCTGATATTGAGCCGATATCAGACCGATATCAGTTCTGATATTGAGCCAATATCAGACCGATATCCTTTCCGATATCAGTTCACCGATATTATTTCTGATATCAGTTCTGATATTGAGCCGATATCATACCAATACCATTTTTGATATCAGGAACTGAAATCAAACTGATGTCGTAGGAGTATTGTTCCTGATATCAAGAACGTCTTATTGATCAGAACTGACATCAGAAATAGTATTGGTCTGATATCGGCTCGATATCAGAAACTGATATCTGAAATAGTATTGGTATGATATCGGTTCAATATCAGAAACTGATATCAGAAGTAGTATCGGTATGATATCGGCTCAATATCAGAAACTGATATCAGAAATAGTATTGGTACGATATCGGCTCAATATCAGAAACTGATATCAGTATGATATCGGCTCAATATCAGATCTGATATAGGGCCGATAGAAAATTCGAAGAATTTTGGGAAATATATTTAAGGAGAGCTTGAATTACATAAGAGGACAATCAAAGTATCCGCAAATACTTTCATTTTCATCAGAAATTGATATCAGAATGATATCCATCTGATATCAGATCTGATATGGTAAAAATTCTAAAATCTTTAAAAATTCCTATTTCAGCAAGAATTTTCGGAAATATATTTAAGGAGAGCGTGAATTAGGTACATAAGAGGACAATCAAAGTATCCGCAAATACTTTCATTTTCATCAGAAATTGATATCAGAATGATATCCACCTGATATCAGATCTGATATGGAAAAATTTCTAAAATCTTTAAAAATTCCTATTTCAGCAAGAATTTTAGGAAATATATTTAAGGAGAGCTTGAATTAGGTACATAAGAGGACAATCAAAATATCCGCAAATACTTTCATTTTCATCAGAAATTGATATCAGAATGATATCCATCTGATATCAGATCTGATATGGAAAAAATTCTAAAATCTTTAAAAATTCCTATTTCACCAAAAAAAAATCGGAAATATATTTAAGGAGAGCTTGAATTAGGTACATGAGAGGACAATCAAAGCATCTGCAAATACTTTCATTTTCATCAGAAATTGATATCAGAATGATATCCATCTGATATCAGATCTGATATGGAAAAAGTTCTAAAATCTTTAAAAATTCCTATTTCACCAAAAAAAATTCGGAAATATATTTAAGGAGAGCTTGAATTAGGTACATGAGAGGACAATCAAAGCATCTGCAAATACTTTCATTTTCATCAGAAATTGATATCAGAATGATATCCACCTGATATCAGATCTGATATGGTAAAAATTCTAAAATCTTTAAAAGTTCCTATTTCAGCAAGAATTTTTGGGAAATATATTTAAGGAGAGCTTGAATTAGGTACATAAGAGGATAATCAAAGCATCTGCAGATAATTTTTTTTATATCAGAAATTGATATCAGCCTGATATCAGTCTGATATCAGAATCTGATATAAAAAAAATTCTAAAATCTTTAAAAATTCCTATTTCAGCAAACTTTGAACAGAAGAGCTTGAAACCCCCTTTTTGCATGCATATTTTTTAGTATGTAAAAATTTCTTGCTCATTGGAATCTGATATCAGCCTGATATCAGCCTAATATCAGAATGACATGCCTATCTGATATCAGATCTGATATCAGATTCTGATATCGGGCTGATATCAGCTTTCTTGGTGGGTCTTAGTTGTCATTCTATGGGATATATACATTTCTTCTCAATATCACCCAGCTGTTCTATCGCCGGTACAGTCTAGTGGCTAATCCTAGGCATTTCATCGATTTCGCCGCAAGGATAAAAACAAGAGACCCATTAAAAACCGTTCAGGATTATGATTCTGCTATGGTTTCTCTATACAATGACATAAGGTCTTAAATAAAAATGTTCTTGTTCTTAAAGTGTTTTTGGAGATATTTAAAGGTAAAAGTTCTCTGTTTGTAATAAAGTTAAAACGTCTGTTGATGTCATGAGGTATCCTCCCCGGTGGAAAATTTCAACACTCCGATGTTGAAGCTGGGAAGAAAGAATAAAATAAACAGAGAAAAGAGCTATAATAAGTGTCTAGAACATAATATTAAATCCAGACAAACAGAAGTCAAATGGGAACAGCTGTCGTCCCTCTGCCGATAATACACAGTCGTCAACTTTGGTACATGTATTCATACAAACTAAAGCGCTAAACTCCCCAAACGTGAGAACATTCCAACAAAGAGATCTTGTAAATAAATCCATTTGAAAAATATCAATTTTGCGACTTGTTACTCATTTTCCTGGAACACATCTCAAATAGACTCTGGAGAGTGGACAATATCTCCTTTTAAACTGCAGGCTATTCTACTTTCCTCTCCCCATACCTTATAATTATTATCGTATATGATAGCAACATATTCATTTCAATTTAGTGTATGTTTAGATGTTTAGTGTACAACTGAGTGCGAATATTGTTGGCATTTATTGTATTGTGATCAATTTGATATGATACTGACTTAATAATATTACGATCCGAATAGTAACAATTCTATCCCACTATGTTTCTGGATAGGTAAAACTTTCTCACATCAAAACCTACTCATGGAAAACTTAATTTCAGAAATAGTGGTTTGGATGCTAATCTAAATGCTAGTGTTTTGATCTATGTTTGTTGCCCTATTAGGCTTTCTAACTAGATTGTTTTCAAAGGACACAGCAGGTAATTTTTCTTAAGATCTTAATGTAAAAGGAGCTAGAGTCCTGCAAGGATGAGACCGCAAGGATGAGACAATTAACAAGTGTTTATGTCCAGCTGACATGCCATCCTACTTTCAACTGTGGGAGACATAACGGCTTTGTGACTTGTGATCTCTACTGTTGATAATTACACTCTTGTCACAACTAAGCCACACATAATTTCCTAACAGCATTAATGATCAACATAACATTGTTATGATAAAGTGTTTAATAAAATAACCATTGAGAGCACTAGTCCTAGAATCAGTTTAACCCCACCTGGCTCATATCAATCAAGTAGAAGTGATGCGATGATGTAAGAATGTATATTGGTAGTTTAGATGAAGTATGTTCGGAGTTCTAAGGTCTTAAGAAACATAGGAAATATTGCTTGGTCCAATTAAGACACGTTTCAGTTGATGTTGAGTGACGTATCAGTAAAAATCACGAAAGAGATCGCTAATATTACCTGTGTTAAGAGATAAGCTACCTAATAGCAACAGAGAATATTCTTTTAAGAAAAAGTTTCTTCGCCATGTAAAAGGACATAACCCTTGATAATAATAAGATTATAATGAGGTAACGTATGAGAAACGTCGTTGAACGACAAAATGCGTATTTGATTAACTATTGTACTTGTAAATTAATGACTTGGCCTGTAAATGGAATAAAAAAAAAAGAAGTATCATATACTACCGTGACCTCAATCTCAATGACGTCAACTGTAATATAACTGACAATGTACAGTGTAATGCCTTTAATATTGTAATATCGTTGTATTTTCTGATGATTGCTCTATAAACATACTAGATGAAGAAATGTATATAAAAAAAATCAAGACAAGGTAATTACTATAATAACCAAAATTGTTTTTCATCACAAAAATCATGTAAATATACCACTTTTGTTTTGCTACCATCACAAAAGTTTGGTTTGCCAATGGTGGCCCCTGATAAACGTATTAATGTTTGCGCAGTATTTATTTTCGCTATTTTAGCGCACCCACCTTTGTGCGCGAAAATAAATCCTCTGAGAAAGGTATAATTATTGCATAAACAATGTGTGAGACTTCCTTGCTGCGCGAATATAAATCTGCGCGAAAAGGTGTCAAAATACTTAGTGCGCGAAAATGTATCTGTGCGAAAATAAATACGTTTAATCTCGTTTACATTACCGTATGTGATAAATGCATTTTGAAACTCATTTTTGTTTAAATGTGGGTTATTTGAGAGGATGGGTGAAGGCGAATTGTACATTTTCTGAAGATCTGACCCATAATATATTACAGAAAAAGAAGACGCCATTATCTCAGTCACTAGCTCGGCAACGCTGCACATGGGGGAACCCGTGCTGTGGTGAACCATTCTACGCGATTGTGGTATTCGAACACATCCGAAACTGGAACGTTTTGTTGTTTCCCGAACGCACCTCACCTTTCCGGGACGCACCCAACTGAGTGAACTGCGGCTATTTACTGGTAAGATTTCCACTAATAATCCAGGAGAAAGGGACCCTGTCATGTTGATATTTTACATGTACATGTTCGTTAGGTTGTTAGGGATGTTTAGGCCGTCTTTATTTCTTCTCTCTGTTGAGTATTGATGAGATTTAGTGCATATAAACATCGCCACTGGTAGTACGGGGAACAGGCACCCACCGAAACTATCCAGGCCAGGGGAATCCCCCGCCACAGTGTGGATACGAGGCTGAGGGGGACGCGTCACTGAAGTCACTTTCAGCCAGCCGGCGCGTTACCGTAAGGTTCCGCTCATTGGCTCATTGGCTTGTTACGTTACTAGCTTTTACTGGTAAGATTCCCACTAAGAATACAGAAGAAAGGCACACTGTCATGTCTATATTTTACATCCAATCATTCATTAGGTTGTAAGTGAAGGTTATGACGTCTTTATTTCTTCTTTTTGTCGACAATTAGATATGTAACAATTGCTGTGATTACGTGCCTGTAAACATGGCGCTATTTTGTCCATATATGTCTGACCCGTGACCTAGTTGTGAGAAGGTCAATGTCTGGTTAACTCTGGGGGCAACTCTGGGCGTACTGGTGTGCTCGTTATGGCTCGAGCTGGGATTGAATTATTCATTTATCAAAGAAGTTGCCTTCGGCACTTGGATTGTAGAAGCAGTTGTGTTTCTACTTCTTATTGGAATCCAACAATTTACTGGACTCTCCCGCGACCTACCGCTTTTTTAAAAAAAGCCGCCACCGGCTCCTCTCTAAAATTGGAACAGTCGTACCCGTTATCACGGTCACACGTACAAAGTAGAAGAAAAGGGAATTGCTGCTATCTCTGCCAACGAAATAAATGCTCATTCAGCTTTGTGTCAGGTGTGAGAACTACCGTATATTAGTAAGCAACGATATTAGCTAGTGATTACTGGAACAATATTGTCCATATACAATGCTAGAGTCAGGTATAGCTCGATAGGTCCCGTCGGGAAGATTCGAATGGACGGCCATTGCCGCGAAATATATCAACAAGCGCCGAAAATGGTGTCTCCCAATACCGCCGCTAGCGCACTGCATAGGCCGCTGCTCAGTGCCTACACACTGAGCAGCGCTAGGGGTGGGGGTCGGGTGGAGGTGGTAGGGTGCGTGGACAGGACCTCGTCGGCAACTGTTTTTCTTTATTTATACAAGCAACTAGCCTAAAACTCAGATCCCAACACAACCCTATCCAGCGGTATGCTTTCTGGACGAAGTGTCACAATCCCGCGGCCGAGGCCGTGGCCTACTTTTTAACCTTTCAGGTGTGACATCAGGCCCGTCAGGTTCAGCAAGGACCATGTATGGGAGTCAGGCAATATCAACCTGTTTGCATAGAAAACAAGTTGCAGGCCCCAAACCAGTGACTGATTCTCATAGATATGGATCCTCTAGACACGATTATGAAGAAAAATCTTAGCTAACTTACAAATTCTATTAGCTGTAGTGAATTTTCTATTTAAGACTCACTCGGCATGAGTCACCCTAGGCGTATGACTCCTGGAATGAAGGAGTGCACTCCCGACTACCGCTGATAGCAACGAGGCAAAGCGCTGGACTCCAGACCTGAGGGTTGGGAGTTCAAGGCTCGTCGTGGGCACAGATTTTTATTTTTTCAACCTCTACTTGTTGGGCCGTGTAGAGCTGTATAGTCAGCCTACACGGCCGGGACGGGACGGGTGGGGGGACGGGACGGTGGGTGGCTTTTGCAATGGGTCAGATCGGGGAATACTGGTCATTTGAAAAACAAAATATCCATAATAATGTTGAAGAACAATCATAATCGTCACCCCAAGACGCAACTCGCAGCCGCTACACACTGGACGTTTATTTTAATTTGGAGATATCAATTTGATTGCCAAAAATGGCTAAAATCACTCCTACGTCGGAGTAGTAGTAGTACGGTAGGCCTAACCAGGGTGCCTATCTCCGCGGAGCGGAGCTAGGTGGCCTTCTATAATAGCTTCCCATAGGCGATGGTTATCAACCAATAGCATCCCATACACACACAAACAAACTTTCGAATTTATGTCCTAGCATTCAGTAATGATAAAACTTACTTTATTGACACTCCATGTTGCTCATACTCCAATAGTAAATAAACTAGGGATGTAAATGCTAATGAAGCGATGGGATCGCCGCCATCTATATTTGAATGGATGGCGCTACATTGCAAAAGCCAGAATGTTATTCCAGTCATAGAGGCTGGCAGAATGAAGCCATGCCTATATATAAGCTGGCTCAGCCAATCCGCTTAACAGAAAGTGAAAATGGTAAAACATGTGTGCAGTGTTGTAGCTGGTTATTGTCCACTAGTGAAGATAGGTTTCAGCCTCTTGCAGTCACGTGATTCCAGTGCAAGATGGCAGATGAGAAATCGGAAAGAGTTTTTCCCATTCAAACAATTGAACAGGCCCAAAACAACACTTTCACTCAACAGCGAATTATGAAAAATGCGGCGTAATAGAGCTTGAAACAACATTTAAGAGGTGAATAACTTTGCATGTGCTCATTGGTCTTTGCCTTCCCATTTCATCCACGCCCTCGTTATTAGTATGAACTTCCACCCAACTCTGTCTACGACAGGCGTATGCCTAGGCTATGTACAGTGTTGGGCGTCCAAACTAGGTAGGCCTAAAGGTGTAGGAGGGAGAGAGAGAGGGACAGAGAGAGAGAGGGACAGAGAGAGAGGGGGAGGAGAAGAGAGGGAGAGGAGAGATGAGAATGACTGAAATAAGATGGTTTCATGGAAAACAAATTTGCCGCCCCCCCCCCAGACACACACACCTATACATCTATCAATTTTCCTTCTCTCCTCCCCCTCCCCGACTACCTCTCTTGCTCTCCCTCCCCTTTTATTTCCCCCTCCTTAATAATAATGAGTAATATGTGGACAGGTACATTCTTTCTTGAAGTAGTTGGTCGAAAAAAAAGTTAGTCATAAAAAAGTTGGTCGTAAAAAAGTTAGTCGTAAAAATAGTTGGTCGAAAAAATAGTTGGTCGAAAAAAAGTTACTCGTAAAAAAGGTGGTCGAAAAAAGAAGTTGATGGGAAAAATAGTTGGTCGGAAAAAGTTGGGTCAGGAAAAAAAGTTTGTCGGAAAAAAGTTGGGTCGGGAAAAAGTTGGTCGGAAAAAAAGTTGGTCGGAAAAAAGTTGGTTGGAAAAAAAAGTTGGTTGTAAATATAGTTGGGTCTCCAAAAAGTCTGAGAGAAAAAAAAGTCTGAGAGAGACAGAGAAAGAGAGGGAGGGAGGGACAGAGAGAGAGGGGGATTGGGGACAGAGGGGGGAGGGACAGAGAGAGGGGGAGGGGGAGGGAGGGACAGAGAGAAAGAAAGAGGGGAGGAGAGGAGAGGAGAAGAGAGGGAGAGGAGAGATGAGATTGACAGATTAGGAAAATACTTTTATTCAAATCAGGTTATTACAATTACATGGTATAGTCTTTGAGTAAATATCAGAATCGGTAATAGCCCTCTACTCATTTGACAACTACTCTATACAACACATTAGCTTCCCGAATGCAACCACTGAGAGCTGGCTTGACCTGGGTAGAGGTACTTCCTGAATGCAACCACTGAGAGCATGCATGCTTTGTAAACAGTCCAATCGCCTGGGCCACGCGTCGACGGAAATTGACGGAAATGTACGCAAAAAAAACGACTTACTCAAAGGCTTAAATTAATAAGTGTGGAAAGAGGGAGATATTGGTAAGGACCAATTTAAATGATATCACAACTTAGGAAGTACTTAGGGCATATTCCTTATTTCGACCACTGTGGCACTGAACAGGTATTATTCGTCAGGTCGGGTGCGCGACTACCAGTCACGTGACTAACCTAGCGACGACGGCGGCCATATTGTTTGGTGACCACAGAGCGCTAGCGACGGTACAAACAGGTACACAACATGCCGAAAGTGTGCGCGGTAGGGGAGTGTAAAAGTCGTTCGTCCTATGTTAAGAATGAGGTCCTGCGTTTTTTTAGTTTCCCACGAGTGGGAAGAGATCCCAACAAACGTAGGAAATGGGTTGATTTGTGTGGGAGGAAAGATGCAGCTACAGGAAAGCCCTGGTGTCCTCGGGAGGATTCCAGCAGTGTGTACATCTGTTCCCGACATTTTATACAAGGTTTGTGAAGATCATATGCTCTGAAATACTTATTTCAAACCATTTTCCTGACGCTAGAAAAGACAAGAATTATTTTAGTAATTACTTATGATGTTGCTACTATAGGCCTAGAATTTAAAAGCCGTATCTAGATGCGTTAATGTAGGAAAACGGCCGTCAGTACCTAGCCTAGGAATGTTTGTTTACTACTGCAGTACTGGTACAGTAACAGGTCCGCAGTGACCATGCGAAGATATGAGGTCTCTCAGAAGTAGCAGAAACGTCTGGAATTCATAATCAATATGTTAATCGAATTCATATTTATCTTACAGGAAAGCCATCCCAAGAATCTACACATCCAGATTATTTCCCCAGTTTAGAGCTGCCGAGCAGTAATTCACAAAATACACCTGGGAGAACTTCTGTCCGCAGGTTAGACCCTCTGCCTTTTATCCTTATTAATATAAAGCTCTCTCCTTCCTCCCTCCTCTATCTCTATTCAGAGAGATGGGGGGGGGGCATGGCCGCCAACCTATAACTAATTGATTTAGGACTTAAATGATTACATTTGATTCAATTGTTTTTATTTCTGCTCCCTTTCTATGACTTGGGATCAGGGAAACGTGCTCTAACTGCAATACATTCGATTCAATGTTCTATTTAATGATCTGCTAATATGCATTCTAAAATTAATACAATTATTAATTATGTTTCAAACATTTTCTACTACCATCGCATACATTTTCTCACATATCTAAATAGGCCCTGCATATTTATTATAAATGTGTATTATTTGTAGGTTTGATGCTCAAGTAAGGCGGAGTGTGCTAAAGTTTCGTCCATCATGTGATCAAAGCAGTGTTCCTGATGTGATCTTGGAGAGAGGTAAGAGTGTCAATATATTATTTTAATATTATTTTTTATGTATTATTTTACTGCTCCTAGTGCATGAATTGCATATGGACACAGTTCAATGTTCGAAATAATCTGACTTCAAAAAGACAGTGCTAATTATTTTGTGACTGAATTTTTAATTTTTAATTAATTTTTAATTAGTTGTTAAATATATCATGGATTGTAGATAGAATCCCTAGTTGGTGATTACCCTACTTAGCTACTATAAACACTTTTAATATTCATATTTTTATATCTTGGATTGTACTTAAGTATCTATGTACGAATGTAGTATGTTTGATTGGGTGTAAACTATCTCTTTTTAATAACATCTATTTATCTATCTATTATGTTCAACAGAAACAGAAGCTGAAGAGACGGATGCTTTACCTGATGTGATTAGTCCAGAAACTGCTGAGTTGGTCCTTCATCCAAGCCAGCCCCCCACAACACATGCTGGTATTCAAGCCAACTTGGACAGAGAAAATGTACAGTGGCTGTTGGATATAAAAGGTGCAGCTTCTACTCCTTAGTATTTATTTAGCTTTTTTTGGCGTAATAACAATGGACAATACAGATATCAATTAACCATTACTTTTTACAATAGATGCTAATCAATTTCAATCATAATAGAACAATGATGCCCATTTTAAACTCCTAATTATCTGATATGGGAAATATGTGGCTTGCTTCATAAATCAGTCGACAAGAGTGACATATATAATTTTGGGTACAATGAGTAACGTTCATAACTTTCTCCCCTTACAGATGAGGAAATTGAGAAACTAAAGAAGAAGGTCGAAAGTCAGGACACAAAACTGACGGCATTGGAGAGCAAAGTCGTGTATCTTGGGGCGTGTATAAATACTGCTAAATTCTCCACAGCTCTGATATGTGAAAACGACCAGAAGTCAGTCTTCTACACTGGCCTATATTGGGGTCGCTTCCTAAATGTGTTTAGGTTTTTAAACCAATATCTACCACCATCAAGCAGCAATGCAAAGAATACAAGGATCGACCAGTTCTTCTTTACGCTAGTGCGTCTGCGACAGAACGATTCCTTTGAAAAATTGGCAGACCATGCAGGCATTGCCAAGACGACTATGATTGAGTACTTCTGGCGGTGGATCGACCTAATTTTCAGTAAGTGTCGTTTCATGCTGGAGTGGCCAGAGAGGGACTATCTGCGAAAGATCAACCCTCCACATTTCCATGCCCAATTCCCCCGCCTGACATGCATAATAGACTGTTTTGAGATTTTCATTGAGTCAGCATCCAACTTGAACACAAGGTCGGCTACCTATTCACACTACAAGAGCCACACCACAGCAAAATATCTGATAGGATGTACTGCTCTCGGATCAGTCAGCTTTTTATCTAAGGGATGGGGTGGCAGAGCATCTGATGTGCACATAGTGAAGGAAAGTGGGTTTATTAACCCACAATACCATCACCCTGGCGACCAAATTTTGGCTGACAGAGGCTTCACCTTTACACAAGAAATGGCCACTGTGTGTGGTGCAGAACTGATCATTCCAGCCTTCATAAAGGGAAAAGATCAATTTTCAGCTCAAGAGGTTGAAGTTTCTCGCAAGATAGCATCAGTCAGGATCCATATTGAGCGTGTCATTGGCCTAATGAAGAATCGTTTTGGGATACTGCAGCAGACCATCCCACTACGCATGGTACAGTCAATCAGAAGTGAATGTGAACCCAATGATTTCTCAAATTTAGATAAGATCATAATGTCCTGCGCCATACTATGTAATTTCGGAGAGAGCATTGTTTACCGGGAATAGAGTTTAAAATAGATGTTGGGGGGAATTAATCTGGTCTTATATGGTGCTCACTTTATTCAACTGATCTCATATATATTGCGTTATGTATGTGCTATAATTACACACGCAAAAATTCCTTGATATTTAATTATGAGTCACCACTTCGGCTGATGCTTTTTTTGATAAATTATTTTGTGAACTGTTCTCCTGTCTTACCATGTGACGTATAGGATGTACTAGATAGCAGTTGTCAGAGATAGTGGTTTATACAGAGGTGTTGGTATTTGATTTACACATTTACATGTGTGCTATATAATGAAATTCTATTTCGTATACTATTTATATTATTTTCATTAAATAAACTTTATTTTGGGAGAAGCTCGTCTTGTTTTTCTTGCTATGTTGCTGCTTTAATTAACAATGATCTGAGCTGTCACTCAATGAGTGCAATAAATATAATGTTGTCGATCTACCTCTGTTTTTCCCTCGGGGGCATATGTGTCTGGCTGGGTTAATAGTGATAAACATAGTGATATATTAAAATGAAATACTCTAATTCATATATAACTTAATTGACTGTACTCAATATTTCAATATTTCGTATTGGGTCACTGTTACTTTAAACAGAATTCAGATGGAGATGGGACCAGGAGGGGCACTAGATAAAAATGGCTACGAGCTGGTTACTATATTCAATCGAATCAAACAACAGACTTAAGAGGTTCCAATCAAAGCAATATTTATTTAATTCACTGAACGTACATACATACTACTCCTATGACACACACTCACACACCTCAGTCATGAACAAATGCATCATCCTAATCCAAGCCAGGGCACTAGGATCCTACCACAAAAATACATATGTATACATTGACATCAATTTCAAACATGTTTGAGTCGTCCTTCATTCATATTTCATTTATTCATCAAAAAACAAAGTACAACAGTCATACATAGTTACATACCATAAAGAAATGAATATTTTAATGCTCTATCAGGCATAGACGATAACAGTTAGTACTGGCAGTAATACACATAATGAATGTACCTTTATTATTGAACTTTTTTAGCTACTCTCTGGTGTTTGCTAGCCCTAACTGGCCGACATTTGGTGCAATACCAGGTCTTTGTGCGTGGTGCTGCGGCCAGGCCAACACATCCCCAATGAAACCATTTGTTTTGACAATCATCATTGTCACATCCAACCATGGATTGGGTGTCGTCGATTTTCCCACAGATACAGTATACCCTGATTTCCTTATCATCATCATCTTTCTGATACTTATCTCCCTCCAGTTTTCCATACAGTAGCTCTGGTTTGATGTGTTGCTCCCATAGTGTCCGCAACTTGGGGACAGAGATCTGTTCATAGGTGTTGTCTTGTTCAACTCGTGTGATCATTGTTGCCTTTGGAGCCCATATAATATAATCGCAATACGCCCTGTTAGTGACAAACATGTGATGTTGGACTTGGGTGAAATGGGGGTGTTTCGTTGGTAAAGTACTATTTTGATCTAATGGGAAGCAGCTATTGTTTGGCCATTGCTCCTGATCCAACTCCCGGAGGTTATAGGGACATTTAGCTTCCACCACCCCAGACCCACAACACTCACATGAGACCAGGCCATCTGGAGATGCTGCAAGGGATATGTCTGTGGGATGAACAAAAAGCCCACACTGCTTGTACTTAAAATCAGTATGCATTTGCGTCATGGTACTGACATATATTTCAATGGCATCTTTTTCGTGCTCTCTTCCCCACTGCAGAGGCTTTGCTTTAATCTCAGAGGCTGACATACAACAAATTTTTAATATGAGTGACTTGGCGGGTGATTGTGGGTTGGTATGTAGAGCACTGTGGGCAACAGAGGAGGTGATTCGTCCAACACGTTGTTCATGCCATGTGATGCTGGATGCTTGTTTGCGGGTTACCTCTTCTACCATATCCAGATCACCAGGACGTAGTAAGATATCTCCTCCCTGTTGCACTAACTGTTTCAGTGGACGTGGCACCTTCCTGATTGGCTTAGCCGGTTTGTTGGATACGAAATTTCCAGCAGTTGTGCTGAAAAACAAATAAAAATCGATATAATTATTATCAGATTTGGAAAACGATTTGAAAGAAAATTAGATATGGTAAAATTTTTTGGATAAACTATTGTCTTCATCCTTAATATTCTATAAATGTCAGAAACGATTAGTGATCGACAAGAAAGTGCATATAACATTTAATGGAATAAAAGAGTATGGATTTTGAAAGTGAATTACAGTAAGCAGTTAATTGCAAACAGGTGAAATGTGTTTCACGATTCTTGTTATGCCACATTAAAATTATAATAATACCTGAAATGGCAGAGTCCAACTGGCAAAGTGTCATGAGATGCCAGTAGAGATATTAGGAACTTATCCTTCTCTTCCTCAGTTGGAGGGCGTGACTCCAGAGTTGTCATCTTAGGCTCGTTCTTCTTCTCTTTATAAGCCTTCTTAGCCTCTGCACTATAAAAATCAAGTTCTACCAGACGGGCAGGCTTCACCCCTGACCACTCTACTTGGCTCCAGGCACATGGTATGTCAGTACAGGCCGCAGTTTGTGCCAAACCCATACGACAAGTCATCTCAATCTTGTGGAGAAGTCCACCAACATGGGTGCAGGACTCTCCAAGTCTGAAAGAGACAATAAATATATTGTTACCACTTCAAGGGATATGCACATTAATTCTCTTCCAAAATCCATAGGGAAGGTGGGTATGGGTGTGAGGACGGGTGGCATATATCATATATAAAAACGTTTAAATTGTAAAAGTTCAATGTGACCAATCAATTTTTCATTCAGTCAAAAATGCTCATATTTATATAAAATATACTGTTAGAAATTTAAACGATTCTACAGTTATTAAATGAAAATCGGTAACACTTACCCAGCTTTGCAATCACAGTGCCCTGTTATCACAGCTCCATCGGTGGCCACTGCAACCCAGGGGTGGTGTGGGGTGTCATTAACCCTATAGGACGGGATGACGTCTGCTTTGAATAGAGTAACACTAGTTGATGCAACTTTGTGGTGGTACACCTGTTGCACCCATCCAGACATGAGGAGATTCTTACTCCGCACACTTTTATAGTTTCCCATTTCCTCGCCTGTGTACACACCTGTTGAAAAAAAGTTAGATAATATGAGTAAGATAAAATACACAGCCTTGCATTTATAAATGTCTCTTTATCCCAAAGTACAGTTCTGAACTATTGGGATAATCTATGATTGAATTGGTAACATCACTCAAGTGAACTTCCCTGTACCTGTACACTGACTATTTATTATCCTGAATTAAAACGTCCCCTTTCGGATTGGCTTTAAATCGGCCATATGGACCTAATTTTTGGCATATAAATAGGTTGATGTATTGACTAACAGTATCCCAAAGCACAGTTCTAAACTCGTTCAATTTCCTAAAATACACACTTATATATGATGATCATTAATTGTTGCGTTGTCTCTAATAGTCTTAGATTTAGAGTTAAAATATATACTTAAACATACAACATATATCGCCTATCTACATTCTAATATGAGATCCGACTTACATTTATAATTATACAGGAAACTAGACTCTATCACTGTATAGAGTTTAATTTGGGGAAAGCCATGTGAACCATGTTTTAGCACTCTCTAACATAACTGGGGACAGGTAGCACTCACACCTTCAATGTCGGCTTGGTACACAAACAAAAGTGGGTGCTAACACCCAACAAACCTAGGTTTTTAATTACATTCACTTGTTCTTTCCCCACGCTGAATCTATTGGCATTTGATTATGTTAACAAGAACAGTATATAAACTTACCTGGTGTCTTTATAAGATAATGGAACACGTCTTCATACTCCACAGGTGGCCATTCTCGACTGTTGTTTTTCCAGACAGAACTCGGGAGAGTGTACGGACATTCTACATCAAGAATTGCAATTTTCTGTCTATATCTTGTACCTGCAGTAGGATCTAGCTTCGCTAGATAGTCACAGGACATCCTGAGCGTAATTTCGATAGGATTTGAGCGTTATTCCCGCAGAAAAAGAGGAAAAATCATAGGCACACTATGCAATCGCCGCTACGCCGCTACACTAAGCTTTCTCTTGTGGTCACCAAACAATATGGCGGCCGTTCGTTGCTAGGGTGGCGACCGCAGCGCCACCTGCAAAAATCGCTTCCGGCCGACCTGACGAATGGTAGTGTGGTAGTAGGACGGGGAGTAGGTGGAGTAAATGGTGTGACGTCATGCACCATTCGCTGTGAGTGCAGTGGAGCGAGGAAAGATAAACAACATGAGTCAGGTGCTGGGAGAGAGCGGACATGTCCGAGTGGTAAACCTGCAGCTGGTAGAAATCTGTAATAGCCGCTTACATAAAGACAAAAAACTGTTACAACTATCAAAAAGTAAAATAGTTTAACTCCAATACTTTGCAATATCGATAGAATACTGTTTCTATGAAGTGGTTGTAATTTTATTATTGGTGCAATCGGGGAAAATGAACATTGTTAGTACAGGTTTCTTGAAAGCTAAAGGTGCTGAAGTCTACAGCCTAACTGTAGAGGGAAAAACAGGGAGGGACCAGTCAGTGCCCAGCCTCTCTTAAACTGGTCCCCGTCCTTCGTTGCTCCGGGAGTGGTGAGTGGACTGGCAGCCTCTCATTCGCACTGGCTTGACCTACATAGTGCAGCTTGACCTCCAAACCACAGGTCAAAACCAAAGATTTAATATAGTAGTTCATAGTAGCTATGCCTGTCGTAGACAGGGTTGGGTGGAAGTTCATACTAATAAAGAGGGCGTGGGTCTACTGGAAAGGCAAAGATCAATCAGTACATGCAAAGTTGTTCACCTCTTACATGTGGTCTCTAGCAATATTACGCCGCAGTTTTCGTAATGCGCCGTCAAGTTTAAGTGTTGTTTTGGGCCTGTTCAATTATTTGAATGGGAAAAACTCCTTCCGATTTTTTATCTGCCATCTTGCGTAGGAGTCACATGACCGCAAGGGGCTAGAACCTACCATAAATAGAGGCCAATAACCAGCTACAACACTCCACATATTCTTTTACCATTTTCACGGTCTGAAAGCGGATTGGCTGAGCCAGCTTAAATAGGCGTGGCTTCATTCTGCCGGCCTCTATGACTGGAATAACATTCTGACTTTTGCAATGCAGCGCCATCCATTCAAATATGGATGGCGGCGATGCCATCGGTCCACTAGCGTTTTAGTCTCTAGTTTATTTAGTAATGGAGTATGAGCAACGTACAATGGCAATAAAGTAAGTTTTATCATTGAGAAAAGGTAGGAGATACATTCGGAAAGTAGTTTGTATGTTTATGTGAAGTTACGGGACTGTCAAGCAGCGTCTATGGGAGCCTTATATAGAATACTATACAACCCTATACTTCGTATAGGTGTTGTATGCTAAGACTAGCCAAATCCCACAACCTACAACTTCATATATTACAACTTAATAAAGCTCGACCGTCGGCAACCTTCCGCTTTTTCCCGAGGAAAAAGTCAAAATGACTTCTATCAGAGATGACAACTTTTTGAGTCAGGCTTGCGGTACACTATCCCAGCCATTAAGGCGTGGGGTCTGAGGCCCGCCTAGGCCCCCAAAGCCAGAGGGTTTTCTTTGCTCTCTGGTGCATTTTAAGCATTTTTGGGGGTTAATTATTGTCCAAATGATAATATAATTAAACTTCTTACTTTGATTCGCATAAAAAAATAAAAATATAGCAAAATAAACCAGTGGAAAGCAAAAAACATGCAATAATTACCTGTTTATTTCTGTTATTTTCATGTACATGAGGGGCCTTCGTCAGGCCAGTGCTGATCACTTATATCATTGGTATTAAATAAATACAATACATAGATTTCACTGACGTCACGGCCCTAGCCATGTTTGGGGTCAAATTAGATGCCTATGTATGCTGTGATACTTGAATATACTGTTTTCTGGCTGTTTTAACCTTTACCAGGTTTAATCTGCCTCAGCAATACCTTCATGATAGGTTAGATAATCTGCCTTTAGTGTAGTATTACCCAAGTATCTACTCTTGTGAGGTTTATCAACTTTGTTTTGATACCCCCTCCGTAGACGCAAGCGTAACGCTGACCCAAGACATGGCGGCCACTGTGATACCCCAGCCTACTGGGTGACGTCATGTGAAATCTATGTATAGAGGCTTCTTATATGGCACATCTGGTGCTGGGCCTATATCAGTCCTAGAACTCTATCTGTAGTCCTATAATTCTGCCAACAATTTGCCCTGACTCTGTCTAAACATCTATAACTGACCAATACACTTGTTGATTCCGAATGAAATTAGCCTAGATAGCAATATTACTTTTTAATTTATGCAACAAGTAACAGAACTGTGGATCACTAAATCTGCACATCAGAGACTTTCTCCTGAACAAGATGATAATAATCAACCTCTTTTATTCTAGTTCTGATCGCAGTACCATGAAACCATGGGAAGAGAACCACGAGGAAGGACAGAAGATGGTGTCCAATGATAAGGCACTGCTCAAGGTCCTGTTTAACTCCCAGTCATTATTTGGGTCTGAACTTGTCTTGTCTGATGAGTTTTGGGAAATGTTGCTGCAGAAGGGAGTTGTTGATGAGAAGCTGAAGTCTGACCTACAGGTAGCCTTTCTTAGTTGCCCATTTGTTATCTGGAAGAGGATTCATTATTACTACAATTTTATCCTAAACTATTAGTTTTGATTACATTTCTTTTTCATAACATACTATGTCAGTATTATAATCATGTATATGTTTAATGAATGCATATTTAGCCTTGTGGTATTTATTGATACTCATACAAATGTTATTTTATATCACCAACAATATGTATTACAATTTACTAAATATTAGTACATTCTGTAGAGCTGTCTGTATTTATTTGTTCTTGCCCAGGTACATGAGAGACCCAGATGAGTACTTGCAGGTCTTAAAAGAAAGCACCGCCTTCAGTATAATGATAGCCCTATCCCTACTTCTTGAGGTAAAATCAATGTCAGCTAGGTTAGAACATAAATATGGTGAATAATAAGAGTCCTGGAGGGATTTCAATCTTGGATTATGATGTTTAATGTTGGCAGACATCTTCGGAGGACTCATGACGTCACTCATGATGGAATCCTGCCTCTATGCTAGCATAGCGAGTGCAATGTGGTCATGCTTTTCCTCCTACTGGCATTTTGGCAATGATATAAAGCAGAAATAGGCATGTCCTCATTAGATCTGAATCTCTACATGCTATTCCTGGCCAGATTTCACTTTTTTAAGTGTGATGTTATGAAAGAAAAGATGTTCTGTAAGTGGTAAACAAAGTCTTGCTAACACCGGAACTGACAACACTCCAATCGCCCCCTCTTATCCCTCACAGATACACCAACATTTTCGGGACTCTACAGGCTTCATTTCAAACCATCTAAGTTCAAACAACCCCATAACACTCTAGTTATAGCCTATGTCACTCAATATTAGCAAGAGAAATTGCTTTTTAGGGGTTTGAAGGGAGGAAAACATGATTCAAACTGCTACCCAACCACGCCCACACTGCCTTTGGTCGATGCCGGCAGATGCCGGCATCTGCTTAGAATCCAGCCTTGATGACGTCAAACTCAAGGAGGATTCTGGATAATATTCCCCCAAATGGCGGGAGTCATGAATCTTGTATTAAGCCTATTTCGGACATTTCAAATGCTTCCATCAAGGTTGTAATAGATACTAGGGATATTTCTGAACTACAGGTATGTTTTTATTTAATAAAAGAACCTATTGAGGTACCATTGTACTGAGGGCGGTATGTTCTTTTAAAGGCCATGAGCAGCGCAATATATCACAGACTCAATTCATTTTTACAGGCATTTGATTCCCAGGAATTCCAGGTTTCTGATTTGGTGCGGCACCTAATGAGAGGCAAGATGCACCAGCTGCATGGCTTCTTCTGGGTTCTGGTTAACACCAAGCAGCAGCACCTTGTGGAAATGCTGGGCTTCCCTGCCAGAAACTATGCGGATATCCAGGCGAGACTAGAGTAAGTAATATACATGTTTGATTTGCCACACTGTGTGTGACAATATGAGAATTGATTGATACAAAAAAGAACCGTGCAGAAACAATATATTTTTCATATATACTCTATCATATGTTTGAATGACATTGATATTTAGTTGCTTATTTAATTGGAATTAGGTGATTGAAGGCTAATCATGTCTCTGGTCGATCACTGGTAGCTGTAGGATAAAACTATAGATTGGCTGTTCAAGAGTTGGTATATCATTTGACACTATTTGCTTTCTTGATATGAATGAATACATTTTAAGCTGTCAATTGTACAAGTTTTGGTGGCAACAATAATTGTTTTTGCAAGTTCTGTCCATTTCTGTGAACGTCTTCATCTAGAAATTGTATGGTGGCAATTAGTGTGTTTTAAACTGTCCTTATTCCTCTGAGTGCTAGTGCCCTAACTACAAGTTATCCTAGGGAGGTTGGGTCAAGCCAGCAAGATATGATTATTAGAATTAGTTAGAAGACCAGAGCTCACAGCATAAGTATTGCTCTTTCATGTCACTATTTTACGATTATTTCTTTTTTCTTCTCACCCTCAGCCCAGCCCCCCACCCCACCCGCCCGGGATATCCCTTTCTTTTTGTTCTTCGGGACACCTTATTTTTGTGTATTTATTATGAGGGGAGATACGCTTGGATGTTATTTATGTTTATTATGATTTGAATGGGAATCCCGAATATTGACATGCACAGAGGACCCGGGACCAGATGATGCGGCATTGCAAGTGGTAATGTTGACTAAAAAAACAGGTCAACCAGGTGGTCAACGTCCGGTTTTGGTGGTCTGGAATTTGCCCCCTGTTGTGTGAGGTATTAGGTTGCAGACTTAACAACTTATCATGCATGACAGCTGCCATGAAAGAGTAAACTAAAAGTACAAAGTAAATGTGCCAAGAGGGCAGGCTAATTGAATAAAGTTATTTCAAAATTTCTAAATTCTAAAAATTCTAAATTTTAAAAGAAAGTTACAACCTATTTAGCCTAGCCTAGCTTACTATTTTTTTGTTTTTACAACAGACTTTTTTTTATACGAACGACTGACTTTTTTTCAACTGTCTTTTTTTACGACTACCCCCCCTTCTTCATCCTTCCCCCTACTCCTCTCCCCTCCTCATGCTATCTTCTCCCCGTCCCCCTTCTCACTTTTTTAACATTTTTTTTTCCTGACCAACATTTTTTTTTAACCAACATTTTTACGACCAACTTTTTTTGGGGACAAACTTTATTTTTGACAAACTTTTTCATACATGTACTAATATAAATCTCTCCATCTCTCATGAATACTCATATTTTGTACTGAAAATAATTTGGAATTTTTAAAGGTCTTGAAGACTGAAAGTATCTGATTACTCCTGGGGATGATTAAACATACATCATGCACCATAGACATATAGGACTGCACTAGATATTTGTTCTTTTTACTAAACTGATAGAGTGATGATGCACTAAACTGATAGAGTGAGAGAATGATATGACGGCAGCTGATATGGGCGGTAGACCCTTCACAGGCATGTTAGTATAAAAACCGATGTTATGCTGTCTTGTATTACTCTATCTAACTTGTCTGTAGGGGTCCATTTTTCGGTTTGTGTTATTCATGGCGGGGCCAGGTCCCATGCTCTCTGTCAGACGGTCAGTTAGGCTGTCTAGAGTCTCCTCCGACTGACCTAGTTTGACCTATACTGATTTCCCAGCTCCCCTTGACTCCTGCAGAGCTAAGTCATTGAGTGACTGACTGAATCTCGACTGGTTACCACAGTCTCCCTATTAGGCCTACAGACAGCGCCTACGCTCTGGGTATGAGCAGGTTGCAGTGAACAGTTACTCCCCAGCCTTTGGTGGGTTTTGAACACAAAACCTCCCAATCTGGAGTCCGTTGCGCTACCAGCTGTGCCATGGAGACCCATGTACAGATTATTTCATGTACCTTATAAATATCTTTTCTTATGTATGTTAACAGTAAACATATTTTTGTATTCTTTTATTTTTTACAGATCATCCTGTATCAATTGTCCAGCATGCTGTGAGGTATTTTCCACCAATGCATACATTCTGGTTGAATGCGGTCACTATGTCTGCAGGCCCTGTATTAAGGGTGCAAAGTTCTCAGTCGAGGATGATAAAACTGAGGCCATAAAATGCCCAGTACCTGATTGTGGTATGGTTACCAAGACTCTCCCAAACATGGATGATGACATTGAACTAGAAAAGGATGAAGTTTTCATGGACATCGTCAGAGATCTCATGAAAAATTGGTCCAAAGAAGAAACATGTCACCTCTGTTCTTGCAAACTACACTTATCTTTCAGAAAGCATTTTTGTACTGGGTGTAAGAAGTTTCTGTGTGGTGCCTGCATCAGTAAGCATAAAAGTAAAGACCACCAAATCATCCACAAGCATACAGCTGATGTCTGTTGCCTTCATGGGAAGAAAACAGAAACATTCTGTTTGACATGCAATGTCTTCAGATGTGATTCAAAAGAAGAGAAGCCATGTAAGCATAAGGTTCAAAGTGGAGAGCCTGACAAGAAGAACACAGGCTTGCAATACGTAGTTAACCAGGTTCAAGAAATCGATGCCAAGGGAGAAGAGTTTGCAAAGCTTGGTGCAGTTGTGAAGGACCGCAGGGCTGAACTGGTGGAGTTTGTCCAACATCACCGTGATGAAGTGAGACGGGTGATTGATAAATGGTCTATTGACAATATGTCTTACATTTCACGGATGACACGATGTGTAAGTAATGATGGATACTTTAGTTGTTGTGACGTTTTATTTGATTAATCTTTGAGGTAAAGCTTGATGTTGCCATCATTTTTTGTATGTGTCCTATCCATTTGTTAATATTTACAAAAGGTTCACTTTCACTTCATGGAAATGCCTATTTTCTTCATGGTTTCTAACCAATACATTAATACTCAATAATTAACAATCACCTAAGTCTATGACTTAATTCAGCTCACAAATATTTCTAAATAGAGATTATTATTGCAGCTAGTTTATTCCTTTTGATATACTTCCCCTGTCACGCGTGTGGCCAAATTGACAAATGAATAATTTAACATCAAATACTAATGAATGAGCAGCATGCCCTCCTGGGCCAGCATAGGATTAATGACTGACTTTGAGGACAGGAAATGGTTGTTGATAATGCCTGAGGTGAAGCCGAGGGTTTTACTTACATAACTCACCATGCCTTGAAAGCCCCGGCTTACAATTGAGATAGGCTTCTCATTGAGAATTAAATTTTAGAGGATTTTATTTTTTCATGACCGCCAAACCCCCAGTCTGTATTCAAGATAGGCTTTTTAACAGGTCCCGGCTTATAAACGGGCCACTACGGTACAGCCTCTGGTCACCACTAACGTATAGGGCATATCCCTTTAGTCAGTAGCTCCTGCAATGCTCACTTTTACTTACTTAGGGTTTTACTTACATAACTCACCATGCCTTGAAAGCCCCGGCTTACAATTGAGATAGGCTTCTCATTGAGAATTAAATTTTAGAGGATTTTATTTTTTCATGACCGCCAAACCCCCAGTCTGTATTCAAGATAGGCTTTTTAACAGGTCCCGGCTTATAAACGGGCCACTACGGCACAGCCTCTGGTCACCACTAACGTATAGGGCATATCCCTTTAGTCAGTAGCTCCTGCAATGCTCACTTGCATGCACATCACTTTGGCTGGAATGGTTAATCCAAGTTGTGTGTTCCTTGTTAGTCTCTGACAACAGTTACAACTACTACAATTGTTGTACCTTACGAGTGTTGAGTTTGTTATCTATTTTCTCATTCAGAAAAAGATGCTCAAGATAAAAAAAACTCTACTTCCTACGACCCAATGCATATATACCATATAAACGATGATGGTACCAGACACTTAGACAGATATATACACTAAAATAATGTTTCAGAAATAACTGGTTTTACACATAATAATTTTCCAGGTGCAGGTGAAGCACAAGCAGTCACTTCAATGGAAGGCACTATCTGCAGATCTGATTGGTATACAAGCAGATCAGCCTTGGGTGGACCTTCCCCTGAACAAGCTGGACTTTACCTTGTCTCCTGAGGTGGAGGCATTTGTGTCTAAAGTCAGAGATGGTGAGCCTCCATCAAACATACTCTCTCAAGTTCCATATGTACCAACACCTGCACCTGTACGCGTGCCTGCACCAACCAAAGGTGAGGAATATATCTGATACTTATATGTGTACATGTATATAATAATGTACATGTACGTCAGAGTATCCATATAATTTAATATATTGTAATGCATATGCTAATGCATCCCTATATGCATTACCGTATGTGTGCCTGGTGCTGTACCATGTCTATGGTGCCTGGTGCTGCCTCTTCCCTCTCCTTCCAATCCCTCCCTGCCCTCTTCTTTTTGACAATATATATGTCGTTCACATTAATCAATAACAAACCTTCATTATGGCCTCAGGGGCATGCTTTTACCATGTGAGTTCTATGTATTTCTATCTGACCATGCATGAGAAGATAGGACTACACAGTAAAATACAGAGCAAATATGAAGCATTACAATGGTTGAGGGTAGGGGTCTAAATAGTAAAGGCTTACTTTTTTTATAAATAGATATATAATAGAATATGGCTGAATATAAATAAATAGTTTTCGATTTTTTTTTCGATTTTTTTTTACTGATACCTCCTCCTTCATGGCGGTGACAATAAACTCTATAAAAATTGCATTTATTCACCCCAGAAACCATAAAGGTTTCGAAAATCAAAACTATTAATTGGAGTTTTTTCCCAAACCTGCAAAACCCACATGGTCATTTATTTGACTCTTGTGTGCTTGATGAGCTGTAATAAGCGAAACGTACCATGTTGTGCCAAACATTAATTAAATTAATGGAAGGAGTCTAGTGTATAATTATACAAATTTAAACCCTAAAAAGTTTTTTGATGTTATAATATTCATTAATACTCATCGTTGTTAGCATCTGTCAGAGGAGGCTTACATCGATTAGCCAGGTGTAATTACCTGGATACATGTGCACCTCTTGGGATGTCATAATGTCAACATAGTGAGGTATTGGATACACACTACTGAGGACCTTCCAAATCTTCATGCAGTAGCATTGGTTGAGGCAGGACAGCTATAACATCGTACAACATACTTTTTGGAAATTGGAATAAAACTTAATCTTTACTGTAATCTTGATTTTTATAGCCTCTTAAAGTGTCAGTAAACCCCCAAATATTATGAGCAAATCCATTTCCTTGCTATTATTGAAATGTAACCACCCCAGTTTTACTTAATTCAAGTTCTTATTTAGTGAGTTTTACCCATTTAAAGGAGTGAAAAAGTAGTTCCACAGTTTAACACTCCATTCAAGGCGCCACTGTTTGCCTACGTCATAAGGTGCGCCAATCTTGAAATGTACATGCAATGAACATAACAAACAACTCTCATAATTGCTGCTAGAAAGAAAGAAGGAGAGTGGGGTGGGTGGAAGGAGTTTGAAGAACACAGGTACTGACCTCTCATGACTTGTTCTTGAACAGGTATTACCTGTATTGCATAACTGCTTCAATTGCTGTGAGATTGGGGGGGAAGGTAGAGATATTATGTTCATTTCTGGCACAGCTTTATGACATCACACAGCACTCTCAGTGCCCTCTTGTGCTAAACAGACTTTTTCAGCTAGGATTTCTCAGTTTATGCCTGTAAGTGACTATAAGTTAGACATAAATGGAAGTAAAAAAATCGAGACTTGGGAGTTGTATTTATGGCTCCATGAAGTTTGTTGTCCTAAAAGTGAACATGAACCCGTTAACTGACCCTTTAATTATCAATTTCAATCGCAGTAAATTTTAAAATATTTGTTCTATTACCATGTAAGATCCGATTCATTTCCTTTGTAAACCTTGGTATTCTTGGAAGGTGCCCCGCCATCACTGGAGCAACAGAAAAATGAAATAAGTCAGTTATTGGACACCAGATTGAAACGAGGAGACACATGGTATGTACAAGAATATTTATTTCAGTGTTTCCATTCATAGTTATGTCCCTGAATGTAGGGATCTATAGAAACCGTTTTTCTCTGCAAAAATAAATCAGTGACTTCTTTGGTTTTTCCGTCAAGTTGATGTGAATGTTTTTCTCACTGATTAAACTTCTTTTTAAAAGAATGACGTTCATTTATGTTTACCAAGCATATAAAGACCGGGTAACTAGTCCTATGCTATGGCATTGTTATGACGACCCTGCCGCCTGGTGTCAGTTAATGACACGATATGGGACATGGGGGGTGTGTGGCACCAGATTAGAACTGTCGTCACAATTTGATGGGAATGAAGGGATGTCTTGGGCTATTTACTTTCATAAGTATGGAATGTTTTTGTACATTGACATTGCCCACCATCCCGCCCACCTCCCTCCTATGGCGTCTCCCGACGCCTTCCAAATCGTTTCGTTTCTTAGCTTTAATCTCCACATCGCGATCGGCGCTGTGGATTCCCTGCTGCTATGACGTCATTACATGGGCCTCGTTCTGGGTAGGGTTCCGGTGGGGAATCCCCGCGACTATGACGTCATTACGCGAACGTAACCGAGTGTTACCGATTATTCGTACGGCCGAGGGGGGGTTAAGGCTTAAGCACTGGACATCGCTAGACATGCGTTGGGAAATCAGGGTATGTGCATTACAAGTATAGTAAAGACCATATGAACCCAGACGTTTTACTTCGCAAACATGTGAAGGATGGCCAATCCGTACTTGGTTTCTCCCATGGACGGCGAAAACATAGGTAGTTGGGTGAGCGAGATGGATTTTCTAGACTTATAAAATAGCCCCCGGGTGGGCGGGGTGCGTTATGACGTCATGGTAAATGCAGGCATTGCTTTGCTCTGCCACTAGCACCTCCTCGTCGAGTGAATTAGATTAGCACCAACTTTCATTTATCACAAGTTTGTCTCCTACTTTCAGGTATCTCATTGATACTAAATGGTTCAAATGGTGGAAAAAGTATGTTGGTTATGACTCATGGGATACTGGCTTTGTTGGTGAAGACAGTGCTTATCCGGGTAAACTAGATAATTCCCCCTTGTTGAAAGGTATGTAAATTGTTTGAAAATTTGCTTTTCATGACAATGAGGTTTATATACCACAGTTGCATTAATAGATAAGATGCCAGTTTCCATGTTTACTTCTTATACTAATTCATTTATTATGTATTCTAGTAGGAACAGACCAGCTCCGTGAAAGCCTAAATGAAGATTTAGACTATGCACTGGTACCTGAAGAAGCATGGGGGAAGCTCATTGAGTGGTATGAACTCACAGAAGACCAGGTAATTGACTTCAACTATTTGGTGTTTTTTTTTATAACAATATCTTTATTCCGTAGGTAATTACAAAAGCAACGAAGAACGTCTCGTTCCTGAGAACGGTGTTCCTCGGGGTCCTGAATATCATAGCAATAAAACCCAGAGCCGGGTGTCGGTGGGTGAAAAACAGCATAACATAATAATGGCTTTTTAACTTATTTGTATGTCCATGTTTACTGAGGCTGTGCTGGCTATATTTATTAGCTCAGAGAGCTTTTTATATCCTATTCTAGAAAGATTCAGATGGGCATATCAGGTTTCATTCTGCATTCCTTAGATAAGGACGCCAGTCTATTTTGGCGATGAAGAAATTGTCCCTCCTGGCTATAGATTTACATGCATATAGTATAACCAAAGCGACGGCCATCTTGCTTAATTTTAAAAATGAAATTTTATTTTTTCCTTTTCAAAATGTATGAAATAAGTTGGAAAACCCTGCACTTCCTTTGATGTTTTTGCCTGAAATCCTCGCTGGAATGCTACTCTGCCCGTCTATGTTCCCCAGAGGGATATTTGCTCTCCACCTCCCCTCGCCGCCAGCTGGCCCCATTTCGCCGCTCCCCAGGGTCGCCTCCCTTCCTCCAATGCCCATCAATAAGATAAGGCGTCCTCTAATGAGCTTACATGTCAGCATAGGCCTACTTCACTTTAAAAGATTTTTTGTTTCTGAAATGTACATTCTGAATCATGTTTAGGCATATTCTCACAGATGTTAGGATCATTTTGATCTTTATTGCATCAACATGGCATTTTTAGAAGAGAAAATATTAAAGTTTGTGAATAGATTTGATAATTCGCCACTGGATACTAATTAGGTGATAACATCCTGATAGTACTAGGGCCAGTGTAATGAATTAATTAATTCAGTCCTTGTCAATGTGCCTGCAAATTCTTGTTCTACTTCCTTCTATGAATATAGGTTACATTTTCTAAGAATGGCATGTTACATTTTCTAAGAATGGCATGTTACATTTTCTAAGAATGGCATGTTACATTTTATAAGAATGGCATGTTACATTTTATAAGAATGGCATGTTACATTTTATAAGAATGGCATGTTATATTTTATAAGAATGGCATGTGTGGGTGAAAAAGAAGAAAGTTGCAGTTTGAATGATAATTCTACACCTATTATTAAGGATTTTACTTGCTGATGGCCACATCCATCCACTCTCACTCTCTCCTGCCAGGTCCCTCTCTCCTATAGATGGTCTGATTGCAATTATCTCATTAATACCGAGGAAGTAGGAGGGAAAGCTGGAGAAGGGAAATCTCCCTAGCAGCAAAGAAGGGGAACAGAAAGACAGAGAAATAAACAGTTGGACCTTAGAGAAAGATTTACTCTAAGGTTGGACACTCTTCTCTGTCAATATTTAGATCCTTATCGTTTAGTTTTATCCTATATTCACATGTCTAGTTAATGCGTTTGACTCAAAATGATTAGTTGCATGTATTTTTATCTAAATACTTGTACGTTTATCAGCCAGACCATATAGGAGCAATAATCTCTCCAAGCGTCATTTTTGCCATGTGGCGAAAATATCAAAGGTGTTAATTTTTCTTGTTATGGCATATATGTACTCTACATTTATATTTCTTTAATAACTGTGCATTGCCTAATTATTGATTACGTAATATTGTATGAGAAATTATTATTCTCAATATAAATGGTACTTAACTTGCACTCACAGACTTGTTGACAACATGTATTTGTAGGGTGGGTGGCGTAGCCTACTCTGCACGTTAGTGATGTGTAGGCTACAGTATTTAAGAATGAAATAGATATTTTAGGTAGGAGAGATAGAGACAGGATGGGTAGATAGATGGGTTGTATTTCCGTCGAAATAACAAAGTTAATCTGCTCCTGAGCTCTCATACCCTTGTGCGGTCAATTTTCTGGATGAAAAGTACCCAAGCAGAATGAAATTCTGCAAACAGAATCCTTTAACATGACAGACTGCGCATTTGGTATAATTATGAGAGACAGATCAGGTAAATTCCTTTACTAAACCCTACTTTATCATACTACTATCGATCGGTCCCTCATTTTGACATCGCTACAGTAAAGGCCTGGCCCCGTTGCATAAAAAGGTGTGCTGAGTCTGTGTTGTGCTGCACTGTGTTGACGCTGTGCTGAAAGTTGCATTGTATAATAGGCGTTCTGTGTTGGTGCTGTGTTGGAGGTGTGTTGGTTCTGTATTGGTTTTGAAATTTTATGTTGGGAAAAAATCTTGATACACAAGAGTTTCACCACGGATTTCCGTAAGGTGGCAAAGGATACTTCCTCAATGAGACAGTAAATATTTGATTGGAATTTGTTAAAAAACAAAGAGGCTCTCTGAATAATGAGTGATAATGATATATTTTCTCTACACTACAAATTGTTATGGATCAAAATTTGATAGCTCATGGAAAATATTGTATACAGTCATATAGTCATATATGTATTACCAAAGGTAGAAAAATATGTTTTCAATTATGATCCTAAATAATAACCAATCCCATACAAATCCATTGAAAATGCATTCTCATGCACAAATCAAACTGATATGTACAGGGCATACATGTATATCCTAATACAATTTACAGCCTGTCAAACTTATCTCAAAGCTGTGAGTAGGGGGAGTGCCCTTACAGTTCAATGACCATATAGTGTAAACAATTATTGCTGTGATATGTTCACCAATTAAGGAATCCATACTGAGAGTTGAATTTTAGTGTTGGTTACAACAGAATTAATTGTGTGTGAGGACCATCAACTGGGTCTCAGTAAACACTCTTGTCCTAGTAATTGTAGTTATGTACTCCAGAAATAGACATCATCAGACAGCAGATTCCAGGTTGACTCCACAAAATGAGTAGGGGGGCAGGTGGGTTTTGTTCCCCTTAGAAGTTCTATGTTGCTCAATGTAAATTGTTTTTGCAAAAGAATGAACACATTATTAATTCTGAAGACTCACAGAAGCCTATGTAATGTATCATTTTAGTGGCTGAATAATGGTTGGGGTTTAAACATTTGTACAAAGTTTTGATTTTAAATGTCCAATGCAAAAAGATGTCTCCAAATTGTTATGAACATATACAACTTGTTTTAACCAATGTTTAACTTGTATTTTGTACATGTACTTGTATTGATAGGATGATGGATACATTTAAAAAAAGGCAATGCAGCCTAAATTATATTTAGAATGTATACAAATCACCACAAAGGTTTAGGCCAAGTTAATTGTATTGCAGTCCCCCCCCCCCTAATAATGGAATCAATTGTTATGACTATCAATTGTTACTTAGGATTGACAAATGGTTTGAACACACCTCCAACACACTTTGGACACGCTGCAAGATAGGGCAGTGTTGGAGGTGTGTTGGGGGTGTGTTGAAAGCTCCAACACGTCTTCAAAACCAATCGAAACACCAATCTGAGCACATGCTGAAAAGGTGTTCAAAGGGTGCTCAGTTTATGCAACGGGGGCCTGGACTGTTAAGTCAGTCACACATGGGGTTTGTTTAATTTTCGGTGCTGTACTGTATGTCTCACCAGCCACAGTGGAAGTCCCAGAGCCCACCCACTGCCCCCCACTGTGCCACTGCCCAGCATGTGGCCTACTTCACTTTTAAAGATTTTTTTGTTTGTGAAATATACATTCTGAATCATGTTCAGGCATATTCTCATAATCTTTAGGATCATTTTGATCCTTATTGCATAAACGTAGGACTTTTAGAAGAGAAAATATTAGTTTGTAAATTGATTTGCAGTAGAATAAGTCTGATGAACCCCCCGATGTCAGACTTTGCAACTGACTTTTTCAACTTTGCAACTGACTTTTTTTTGGTCGACTTTTTTTCAGCCGCTTTTTTTTTCGACAAACTTTTCCAACTTACAGTGTGCAACATAACTCAGAGACCGACGCCCAGGTCTCCATTGAATTTGTGTCGGTCTCTGATATTGATATTAGGCTGAGTCCGACTGTCTCCAATGAAATGAAGGAGTGATAAAATTATCTTGTCTAACTTTTCTTATTCTGGGTTATTTTCTAATTACCATATTAATACCCCCCTTTTTTCGGTCTCTGTAAAATCCTGTCGGTCCCCACTGTTACAATTTGACAGAGACCAACGATCTCTGGTCTCCCAATTCACTATGTTGCACACTGAACTTATGACAGACTTTGCCGAGTTTACAAACAACTTACACTTACTTTACAACTGGATTGACTTCGCAACTGATTTTTCAACTGTACAGCTACTTTTATGACTGATTTTTTTTTTTAACTTCATGACTGACTTTTTCGAATTAAAGGTAAATGCCAGTGTTTAATAAAAAATGAATGAAACATGGAATTTTTTTAAAACTTTGGATTTAGAAAGAACATGGACGTGGGAACCCAAAAAGCCAAAGAAAAAACATGTCATTGGATTAGTTTTTATTTCAGGGACCACTGAAATTTTCTACTGTTCACTATAGAAGTCTATGGGAAAAACTGGTATTTTCTGCATTTACCCAATAACAGACGATTGAATCATACGATTTTCTTTAAAGGAGAGGATGCATGACCTTTTTTATTTATTTATCGGGAAGAATGTCAGTTTCTTATCTCAATTTTAAAATCTGAACTTGGTGCGTCCAATTTTAGCAAAGTTATAACCAGTTTTCTTCATGAAAATTTGTACGCTTTACGCACCACCTAGCGTGTACTTGCGGCCATCATGACATCACAGGGGTCAGAGGGAGAAGACCCTCAGACAGACATGGCTGAGGGATATAGCGCATCGGGGGATATTGAAGCAGAAAGAGGAGAAACAAATTACATTTCTTCCCCTGGGTTGGGTCTTTCTTATTTTAGTTTTTGAAAATGATATTCTGCCATAATCTATGGAGCCACAAATAAATAATTATGACCTGCATATTCCACAGAAAAGGAAGATGAAAAGTAGTGAGGGGATTATCACAGCCCACCCATTGGCCCTCGTCCCCAGTCGCCGACTATTACTATTACTATTGATTATAATATTTACCATTCAAGTTACATTTAAATAAAGTTCACTATCAGAGGGAAAGGAATGTGGAACTGAGCCCTCTCTCTCTACACTGTAGAGACATGTAGAGAGAGGGTCACAGCACAGAGAGAAGGTCGACTCCTGTATGTATGCATGCATGCTGTCAGGATGGGTGGCTGCCTGCTGCGACCAGGTCACACAGTCACCGCTAGCTGTAGGAGGCTACAGCCTAGCTTGTGCCCAAAAGCAGCCCTTGGCTGTCTGAGGGTCTTCTAGCTCCCTCTAGCTGACCCCTGTGAGAAAAACCTTTAAAAAAACAGTAACTTCCCTGATGAATGCAGGACGATCGGGACAAAAAGAGGGTCGATCGGGACAAAAAGTGGGTCGATCGGGACAAAGTAAAAAATGCTCAAGAGTAATAATAAGATTTGATACAAACGAATTTAGCAAAAAAATAGCTATACAAATTGTGTAAATCCCAGCATGGAAATACACTTTAAACAGTGCAGGCAGAGCTATCCCTGATACCGCGTTACCCCTGTGACGTCACAGCCTACATAGGCACTGCTTTGAGGGCACAGTGACCTACTTATGAAAAAGTGTTCCTCACACGTTAATGCGTTGCACCAAAAATGTATAAATAGTCAATAACCTTACTTTGAACAATTCTCAAGAGGAATACCCCCCAAAAAAGACTATTTCCGATTTCATGCATCCTATCCTTTAAAATCAGCATATACATAGCTGAAACGTTATTCTACCCTCCCAATTAAAAAATATGGGGTCATTGAACTAAAAAAAAGTGATTCAGGTGAACTTGTATCACGAAGAGTTTCCCCCATCGAAATCAATAGTGAATGGAAGTAAACTTCACTCATCCCTAAAACACAAAATAATATGATAACATCCTGTTCTTTTTGCTTTTTGTATTTGTTAATGTCTGAAGATTATTTTATGTGTTTTGAGTTAAGAGTTAATCTATTGTTTTATTGTTTAAGTAATTAAGGTGCATAAATAAAGTATTTGATTGTATTAAATGAACTTGGCCATAGTCAGTCAGTGTGTTATCCGCCTTTTGCAATAGGGCGCGGTCCTGTGGCATTGCCCCCTCATGATGACATGAGTCAGGTTATTGAGCCAGACCCGCCCTTCCATAGATGTAGAGTACATTGCATCAGGGATGAGTCACTCACAAGCTCATCTCTGAACTTCCAGAATGATGCAAGTCATCCTTCCATTCCTTCTATATTAAGTAATTCTCATGCAATGCTACTAGGGGCTTGCTGGAGTGTTCTAGAACATTGCTGCAAGGCCCAGTTAAGATGATGAAATCCTTATAATATATAAAGACCGCAAGTCCTAGAAAGACTGCTCTGACTTGACTGAATAGACTGGACTTGGAAGTTTACTGACTTAGACTGCGCGTTCTGACTATGGTCCATATTTGCACCTACTATATTGACTGATTGACATGTTTCGAGATTGGACCTAATAAAAGCTATATCAGCTCTCCAAATATGGACTTTCGCTCTACTAGAGTTATTATTACACAGCTAGCAAGATCAACTAGACTCAACACGATCCACGATAATCTACATTAACCAGTAACAGTAATTACACAACTCCCTATCATATCCAATATATATATCTAATAGCCCGATAGAGGTTTCAAATCGATCGAGACGGAGGGTCAAATCGCATGACACCCCGAAGGGGTGGAGTGAGATTTGATCTGATGTTGAGATCGATTTGAAACCGAACAGAGGGCTATTAGATATTTATTACATACATATTTATTGATCTATTTGTTATATTTACCTTCTCAGTACTGGTTTTCTTTACGAATTATCGGAAAACTTTCGAAACATGCAAGACAGTGCTACGCTTCAGCCGTGGAGAGCGTGACGTCTTGAGCCAATCAAATTACGTTATTTGGGTCACGCGCTTCCATGACAACCCGTATAGCATTGGTATGCGATTTGACTTTTCATATGGCACCCCTGTATCACATCGTTGAAATCATGTACGTATGTAATACAGTAATTAATGGAATGTCAGTCACCCAGCTCCCCAGCATAAAGACCGACATTCACATATTCCCCCAACTATGTTCTCTCTCAAGACGAAGTTTGAACAAAATATTGTGACCTCTATTGTTTCATGCATTAGTTTCTTGAATTCCCGCCTACTGTATGCAGTGCTGATGACGCTGGTATTTACCTTTAAAGACTGACTTTCAACTGATCGACTAACCTGTTCGACTGACTTTACAACTGTACAGCTACTTGACAGTATCATCAACTGCTATTAGGACGGGGCAATGGGCGGGACAGTCCATGCAACACCAGTCAAGCCATACATCACACAGTAAAGGACAGGTGATAGACTGTCAGATACACCACGGCTAATAGACTTGTTGCTAGAATGACATTAGTTGCTCCGACAACTGCCCTCCTGGTGAAGTAGCTAGAGTTATAGGTTGGGAGAACACATATATCGATTTCCGACTCAATCAAGGTATCTCCGAATGTAACCCCATAAGGCTATAAGATCTTGTAAATAAAAGATAAAAATAAATAGTATATATGTTTTTCTTCTTCATGTAGACCCCGGTGGCTAGGAAGGTGATCGAGCAGGGAATGTATGTCAAACATTGCAAAGTTGAGATTTATTTGATGAATCTTAAACTTTGTGAAAATGCTGATATAGATAGGGTGGTTTCTAAACTGTTCTCCCGAGCTGACACCATAGGTAAAGAGAGTCTTATTTTCACCTCTGCATCATTATCCCATTAAAATATATCATGATGTAGAAAAATCGCTATACATAAATGTAAATGTAAAACGCACCTGGCTATCCATAGATTTCATGGATTTGCATCCCCTTTTACAACATTTTAACTTCCTCATCCTCATCATTTTATTCTTGCGCCACAGGTCATATAGAGAAGGAAATGAGGAAGTTGTTCGGTATTGATGAGGAGAAGGAGGTTCGTCTGTGGAATAAATACATGAGCAATACTTACGAGCATTTGTCAGAACCCAACAATACGGTGCAGGATGCAGGCCTCTACCAAGGGCAGCTTATTATTATTGAACCAAAGAACGACGATGGAACCTGGCCCCGTCAAACAAAAACACTAAGGAACAATGGAGAACGTATATTCTACTTATAATAGCCTGGGCTCACAGCTCAGTTAGAGCAGCATGTCTACACGTGCCAGTGAACATTAACGTCTGGGGAGCAGGGACTTGCTCGTATTGAGCTGAGTGTGGCCAGATATTGAACAGAAGCACAAATGTAACCTTAATAAACAAATCTAAAACTAGGTTTTATCATAGCTTATGGCATATGTACCAGCCACCTAAAGAAATATTACGTGGGAAACTCTGCTCCAAACTGTGATACATATCTCTTCTTGTTTACTAAACTCTTTAATTATTTCTAAATTCTGGTCTGCCTATGGAGTGTTTCCGGTCAGCTACTTTAATAATTGGCTCCACAATGGAACATGCCACTCATGCAGGGGTAAAATTTTCAAAATAAATTGAAGATTAAATCTAGTTGATATTGTTGATCCTGGCAAGTATGCAGATATTAGTGGCTAATTCATTCATATATTGTATCATGTAGAAATGTCCATCAGCACTGATCTGTATTAGGGGGCTATCATTAGTATAAGAATTATGGGGGGGGGGGGGGGGGTCACAAAAACATGGCACCCTCTGATGGGGGGGGGGGGGTCACAGAAATATGGGACCCTCTGATCGGGGGGGGGGGGCGGTTACAAAAACATGGGACCCTTGGATGGGGGGGGGGGGGGCACATAAATTCATATGATTGACTGCCAAAATTCTTATTACCCCCCCCCCATGAGGTTAATAATGATAGCCCCCTTATTTGTGTTATTGTATTGTGATCCGTGTGAGCCTTAAGTTCTTGTAGTAGTGTAAGTCTTAAATATGGCCACTTTGATAATGAAGTCATGTCAGTGATGTTGATGTTATGTCAGGCATATGTCATTATTGAGTTCCTAATGGTAAAATATTGTAATAAAGATGAGACAAAATTATTAAAAGCCCTTGTCACAACTGCTGGTATCCGAACGCATTTATTTAAGTACATTGTTAAGTGTATCTTATCGTTATTCTTTTTATCAAATGGAATTTGAACTTCCCGCTGGAAACACTTTTCAATATTGGGAGTAGTCTTAACAGCAGGATTGATTTAAATCTTTAAATGATTTCCATTTTATTGATCATTTGCCAACAACAGTAAAAAGGTCTGTTCCGATATACTAAAACAGCTCATATTGCCAGGTTAATTGGTTATGCGCGGGATTGGGGGTTGGGGGGGGGATAGATTAATTTGAACTTAAGAGTTAGGCTGAAAGAACTGAATGGTAAAAATCCCCTCATCCATGTACATCTCGATGTAGAGGAGACAACTGTTGGACTTTGTCTAAACTCAGTATTAAAGATTTATTGATTAAGATAAATAAGAGGTTTTTTTATTTGTCTTTAAAAATGTACAAAAATATTTTGCTTGTGAGGAAGACAAACTGGTCAATATACCATAATATGGGAAAGTCTGATGAATGTATCCATTTCTTTCGGCAATTACCGTGTTTTGGATTGACAAACACAAGATGAGTTATATGGATTATGAACCAGCTGTACTGGCTGATGCTGCTACGTACGGGAGGCCTGGGAAAGACTTGAATTTGGAAAAATAAATTCATGGCCTGGACAATCGGCAATTTGGTCAAAGGGCCTGGAAAATCATTATTGATTAATTTATAATTAATTTTTTGTGTTAATATTCATGGTATACACTACTTTTTTGTAAATGTTAGGGATGTATAAATCTATGATGTCGTACTCAGCGATTTCTTAAACATATCTACAGAATATTAAATTTAAATTTACCTAGTGTAAGTGTATTAGTGTTTATAGTAACCTAGGAATATATCAACTTCAAAACAATTATACAAAAACGTAACTATTGATATTAAAATGCATTTAGAGTTTGGGGAGTGAATCTTCAAATCTATTTTAATTCATGTGCTGGAGGTCAGATTCGTAACATTCATATGGAATTTAGTTACATTAAAATGATTCATGCACCTACCCCATGGTGGTTGAACAAGAGCTCATATCGGCAGTGGCTGTTGAATATAAACACGTATATTAGCCCCCCCCCCCCACACACACACGCACAAAAAAATGTTAAAAAAAAATGCCTTCAAAAGCCCGACATTTGACAAATTAATTTAATTGCAGATCTGACATATCATTGAAATGCTCGGTATGGTTGGAGGAAACGAATTTATACCAAAATCGCCTGAAAAAATTCCAGATTTAATTTGCCTGTTTGTTCCAGGCCACTGATTGTGAACAAATTCTTGAAAAGGTTCATCAGATCTGGCACTTTTTGTTTGGTTTATTCTTTTTATTTAAAAAATAATTGAAGGCCTATAACATATTTGAATATTGATTATGATTAACGGAAATTGCAGTTATTCTGACATGACTTTAAGAAACTAGAGACATAATGTTCTTAAAATATGTATTCAGATATATTAATATTGTGTTGGCTACTCGTATCCAGCCGAAATATAAGTCTTTCCGAACGCACCGGCCTCATTTAGAGGCGCGAATACAACCGAAACCAAAACAATTACACAAGCCTTCCCGAACGCACCGACCTCGTTCCAGAAGAAGGTCACACGACTGAGACGTGCGGCGAGTTACTGGTAAGTTTTCCATACGAATACTGGGAAAAGGAGAACTGTCATGTCTATATCTTACATGTACATGTTCATTAGGTTGTTAGGGAAGGTTAGGCCGTCTTTATTTCTCCTCTTTGTTGAATATTGATGTGTTTTAGTGTCTGTAAACATGGCCACTGGTAGTACGGGGGGTTGCACCGAAACTATCCAGGCCAGGGGAATCCCCGCCACAGTGCAGATAGCAACGAGGCTGGCGACTTCCCGACGACTACATACACTTCTTCATGTTAAGACCCAATACTTTTCAACAGCATAATATTAAATCAATTTTGTAATGCTCATAAAATATCACTGGATATATCAGAGCAAGGTAAAATGACTGCAATATATATAGACTATCAATGATTATTTTTTTTAATTTCACAAGTCTGAAATTCTGTCCTAGTATTATTCCTTTAAAATGAAGTGCTCTTGTGTATTTTATTAATTAAAAACATTTTTTGGCATGCTAACAACTTTAATTGTAACAATTGAGCTAATTAGCCTCCTCCCACCACACATAAATGACCTGAATTATGACTGCCTGTGCCCCCACCCCTAGGATCTAACTCCTGTATCCGCCCCTGAAATCTTTCAAATTTCATCTTAAAGAAAATATATTTCTTAGACTGCAGGTTTTACGGTACTTTTATTCTCTACCCCTAACCCAAGATTTAGTACAACTTATTTTTATGTCTTTCTGTTGTGTATTTGATATGAGTAGCGCTTACGTTGATCGCGCACTTACGTTGATCGCGCAGTTGTATTGGTTGCTATGGTAACAAGAGAACAAGCTAAACGCAGTCATCGGAGTTCGAGTGATTATTTACTTATTGAAAGATATCTAACAATGGCGACGAGGAGTTAACCCACACAAGGCAAGCTTGAAAGAACTTTATCATTGCTATAGCAACGTCCATCAGTTGAAAAACAGCAGCAACTCTCCTTAAAGGTGCAGCAAAGCATTACGAATTTCGGTACTGATGTTCCAAGATGGCGGCGCCCACGATGCGAGGGAATCAGCTGAGACTGGATTTGTGAGTTGGATTGTTAAACACAAGAGTATTGCCCCAACAACTGTTGACATTTAATCCATATATGACTATTGTGAAGTGTGTTGGGTTCAACTGATGGTGTTTGTGTATCTACTACTTAAGGGCAGGAACCACTAAAGGAAACACCATAGTCTTTGAAAGTGATTTAAATTACTGCTGTTATGGCGACTACATGTCCAGGCATCGGTGAGTTTACAGATGGGGAAGACTGGGTTGATTATGTTGAGAGACTTGAACAATACTGTATTGCAAATGATATTGAGGATACTGATGCCAAGCCAAAGAAGAAAGCGTTGCTTCTAAGCTCAGTAGGGGCAAGGACATATAGTTTGATGAAAACGTTAGCGGCCCCAGCAGCCCCAGCTACTAAGTCATTTGGTGATCTCACAACATTGGTAAAGGATCACCTCTTGCCCAAGCCTATACTTATTGCAGAAAGGTTTAATTTCTACACTCGTAAGCAACAAGCAGGGGAAAATGTAGGTTCCTATTTAAAGGAATTAAAGAAGTTAGCTGAGACCTGTGAATTTGGAACTTTCCTCAATGAAGTCCTTAGAGACGTGTTTGTTATTGGACTGGGAGACAAAAGGGCCCAGTGCAAACTGCTTAGTGAGGCGGAACTGGACCTGAAAAAAGCAGTACAGGTAGCGCAGAGTCAGGAAATGGCAAACAAACGAGTGGAGGAAATACATGGTAGTAACAAGGTGGTAAATAGGATAAATGCCACACCATGTTTCAGATGTGGAAAATCCAATCACGAACCAGATAAGTGTTTCTTCAAAGAAAAAGTGTGTAACTCATGCCAGGAGTTAGGGCATATAGCCAAGAAATGTCCAAATAGAGAAGCAAAGCAGAAACAAGGAAAGCCCAAGAATGCTAAATTCCATAAATATGGACGAAAAGGGAAAAAATCACCAAATGTCCATGCTGTTTGTGATGAGGACACAAGTGATGACTCTGAGGAATCTGAAGATTCTTTGTACCACATCCAGGTCCAAGCCAAAACGAAGAAAGTGAATGGTAGATCTAAGGTACATAGTACATTTGAGCCCTACACAAAGCAGAGTACAGAGGAAATATTCTTGAAAGTTGAACTTAATAAATGCAAAGTGAAAATGGAGGTTGACACAGGATCAGGGGTATCCCTGATGTCATACGATACTTTCAAAAAAGTATTCTCAAGCACAAGGCTGAAATTGAAACGATCTGAGTTGTCGCTCAAGTCATACACAGGCCACAGAATGAAGGTCAAAGGATTGGCGGAAGTGGATGTGGTATATAAAGATAAATTGCATCCTAAATTGCCACTGTACATTGTGGAAAACGATGGACCCACACTTCTTGGCAGAGAATGGCTCAGATCCATACACGTAGATTGGAATAGGGTCTTAAAGGTAGAGCCCGAGAGGGTATCAGTAAGTGAGAAGTTACAGCAGATTCTGAAGAAATATTCTGCTGTGTTTGATAATAGTCCCAGCAAAGCAGAGAATATCAAAGCCCACATAAACATACGTAAAGAAGCCAAGCCCATATTTTTCAAGCCAAGGACAGTACCATATGCCTTACGAGATGGTGTGGCTGAAGAAATCAACCGACAGGTACAAATGGGGGTACTTGAGAAAGTAACATTTAGCGATTGGGCAGCTCCAATCGTTCCAGTGAGGAAGCCAAATGGGAAAATAAGGATATGTGGGGATTTCAAGGTTACAGTGAACCCATATGTGGATACCCCAGAGTATCCTATGCCAAGAGCTGAGGAGCTATATCAGAAACTAAATGGGGGAGAAAAGTTTTCAAAAGTGGATCTCTCCAATGCATATCAACAGATTGAGCTGGATGAAGAGTCTAAAAAGTATGTGACCATCAATACTCACCTGGGGTTGTTTCGATATACAAGGTTGCCCTATGGTGTCAGCTGCGCCCCTCAGATTTTCCAAGAATATATGGACAAAGTGCTCCAAGGAGTTGATTGTGGATGCTTGATGGATGATATCATCATAACGGGAAAAGATGATGACCAGCATAACAGGAATGTTGAGTCAGTATTGCAAAGGTTATATGACAATGGATTGAAGTGCAACCTAAGCAAATGTGAATTCTCAAAGGCTGAAATAAAGTATCTCAGCTATAGAGTAAATAAGGAAGGTTTGCATATGACAGAAGAGGCAATCGAGGCAGTGAAGAACGCACCCAAACCTACTTGCCAGGCGGAAATGCATTCTTTCATGGGGTTGGTAAACCATTATAGACAGTTTGTGCCTAATATGTCTAGTATTACTAGCCCTTTGACCAATCTATTGAAAAAGGATACCCCTTGGGAATGGTCTCAGAGTTGCGAGGAAGCTTTCCAGACAGTGATAAAATATCTAACCTCAAAGGATGGCATTCTGATTCACTACGACCCAAGTAAGCCTATTGTTCTAGCTGTGGATGCATCTCCATATGGTATAGGAGCAGTGATGTCACATGTCACTGAGAAAGGGGAGCTCCCAATTGCATATGGCTCGAGAACTTTGACCCCAGCAGAGAGAAATTACTCTCAGATTGAGCGTGAGGGATTAGCTATCATTTTTGGAATTAAGAAGTTCCATCCTTATCTGTTTGGTAAGAAGTTTATCCTAGTGACTGACAACAAGCCCCTAAGTTACATTTTCGGGCCAAGAAAGGGAATTCCAGTGCTTGCTGCAGCCAGAATTCAAAGGTGGGCCATACAGCTGGCAGCATATAGCTATGAGATTAAGGTACGTACATCAAAAGAGAACTCGAATGCAGATGCCTTGTCTCGCTTACCACTACAAAACCAAAAGGATGACACAAATTTCAGAGTGAAGTGGACAAGGGAAGCAAAAGCAATGAATGTGGCACAGGTAAATGCATTACCAATAACAGCCAAATCTATAGGCCTGGAAACACAGCATGACCCTCTCCTATCAAAAGTGCTGTTCTTCACAGTAAATGGATGGCCAGGGGAAGAAGATTTAAACCCAGAGTTACTGGACTTCTATAAGCGTCGTGTAGAGATCACTACAGAAGATGGATGCTTGTTGTGGGGTCTGCGAACGATCATACCCAATAAATTCCAAGAGGGTATGCTAATGGAGTTACATGAGAGCCATCCTGGTATGGTGCGAATGAAAGGACTTGCCAGGCTCCATGTTTGGTGGCCAGGAATCAATGAAAAAATTGAACAGGTGGTGCGTGACTGTAAAATGTGTCAAGAATCGCAACCAAAAGCTCCCAAGACAATAGGGAATCCATGGAAATGGCCATCTGGACCGTGGAAAAGAGTCCACATAGACTTTGCGGGCCCATTCATGGGGGAAATGTTTTTCTTAATGGTTGATGCATACTCAAAATGGCCTGAGGTGCACAAGATGAAATCCACGACTGCATCAAAAACAATCGAAATAATGAGACAGGTGTTTGCTCAACAGGGAATTCCCTCGGAAATTGTTTCTGACAATGGTCCCCAGTTTGTAGCTGAGGAGTTTAAGACCTTCTTAAAAGCAAATGGAGTAAGACATATTTTATCGCCTCCATATCACCCGAGCACAAATGGTGAGGCAGAACGATTTGTGCGTACATTTAAGAAAGCTATGAAAGCCAAAAACACAGGAAATTCCTGGAATCAAAGAATATGCTCCTTCTTGTTGTCATATCGGACAACACCCCATTCGACTACTGGCAGAACACCAGCAGAGCTCATGGGAAGGGCACTGAGGACAAGGTTAGATCATGTCCATCCACAGCTACGCGACAAAATCCAAATGAAGGGATCTGGTGGTGCTACAACTCTGCCTCGGTGGTTCAGTGTAGGAGATCCTGTCTTGGTACGTGATTTCAGACACAATAAGGAGGGCTGGGCCTATGGAGTTGTACAGGAAAAACTGGGCCCCCTCACTTATATAGTTGAAGTTGAGGGGCATGTATGGAAGAGGCATGTTGACCAGCTCAAGAGTCGTTCAGCATCACAAAGGGAGTCGAGCGTCATGCTGCAGGGCAATATGTCTACAGACAGGGCAGAAGAGCCAGGTCTGTCCCAAACTCATGGATCAGGTTCAATGATACACATTGAACAAGCATCACAACAGGAAAGGGAGGTCACAAACACCCATGAACCCCCGGAGAGGAAGGGTGCAAATATCACATTACCAGAACAACTCAAGACTCCTACCAAGGGGCACATAATGCCCAAAGAGCTCCCAATGAAGGATGAGCCAGCTCTGAATGCAGCAGCTACAGACAACACACCAGCAATAATACCAAGGCCCAAAAGACAACATAAACCTCCAGAATATCTCAAAGAATACCAATGTGGATAAAGGACAGAACTGTTACACACATCTTATCCTAAGTCATAAACTTCAAGTAAAGCAACATCTCCCATTATGTCATGAAGAACAGAAACATTATACTATTGCCGCACAGTATCTCATATACTTATTCTATGAAGAAAATAAGATCCATTTCCCCTTAATGCTTAAGAACAATGAACAATCAAGATGTACTGTTTTAAGATCATCAGTAACATAACTTGCGGGGGGAAGAGTGTTGTGTATTTGATATGAGTAGCGCTTACGTTGATCGCGCACTTACGTTGATCGCGCAGTTGTATTGGTTGCTATGGTAACAAGAGAACAAGCTAAACGCAGTCATCGGAGTTCGAGTGATTATTTACTTATTGAAAGATATCTAACACTTTCTGTCCAAGATGGGATCTTATTCACACATTTACATTGTGTTTAATGTTGAGCTATGTACATTGATTTCCACAAGGGTTCCACAAGTATTCGAATAATAGTATTACAAATTCGAATAGCAATATCAATCATTCATCTCAAATGAAAGCTAAATTTATGGACAATAAACTTGTTAATGGGAGCTAAGTCCTTACATGAATATTTTTTTTATGATTTTCAGGCTTGAATGTCGGTGATTGTGTAATCCTAGATTTTCCTAATATTATTATACATGCATTGCTCTGAAAACAACGTATCTAGAGTGATTTACGCATATTGCGTATTTCACTAGTGATTAGGCCTACGTGGGGTTGTCATGGCAACCAATCTGTTTTTTTTTATTCGGGGAGACACGTTGATATGTCAGTTAAGTTGACATGATAAGAATGGGGAACCCTGAATTCTGACAGAACACACAAAACCCACGGGACGGTATTACTTTGCACGTGGCAATGTTGACAAACCCAGCTTGGTCGGTAGCTTTGTTCTGGTGCTCTGGGAGTCGGCACCTCTTTTGTGACGTAAGCCAGTGTGACGTAAGCCAGTTGACAGTTCTCCGCTCGGCCGGTTGAAAGTAAAAGTAATGGCAAATGGAATCTGAATGAAGGAAACGGAACGGAACTTTTTTGGGTGTTTCTGCATGTTATAGAAATAAGATAAGATAAGATAAGAAGTTGTTTATTGTCTTAATACAAAGGTACAGAGGGGTACAATTGAGTGAAGTAGTTAAAAAAGACAAAAGGTCGACATACCTATATGATGCTACAAGGCACCATTTCTTCCGGCTGTTACCCAAATTTTGAATAGGTAGAGAACTAATCTAACTAAATAACTATGTGACTTAGAAGGATACAAATGACAAAGACTGATAATAATGCTAATTAGTCTAAGAAAATCGAACAGAACAGCACGACAATTTTTACAACACAGGGTATCTAATTGAGCAGTACAGATCGATTTCTACAAACTCAGACCACAAATCACAGTGATGTGGAAAGTAAATGTAAATGTAGGGCATGTTGTAATAAGGCACATTATTATAGGTTAACTGTGTAAATGGTTGAAAGTAAAAGTAATGGAAATGGAATATAATGGAATGGTTATAGAAAACTCCAAGTGTCTTCTCTGTCCCTTCTACTCTGAGCTTATGGGTATCACCACCACCACCCAATGATTACTCCTGGGGATGATTAATCATGCACCACAAACGTAGAGGACTGCACTTGATATTAGTTCTTTTTACTAAACTGATAGAGTGATGATATACTGAACTGATACAGCTGATAAAAATGACATGAGGGCAGCTGATATGGTCGACCCGAATGGGGTTGGTAGACCCTTCTCGATCAGGCATGTTAGTAAAAAAAACCGATTTCATGCTGTCTTGTTACTAAGATTACCGGTAAAATTCAAATTTATGACTCAATTTGTTTCTATATTCATGATTGAAAGCATCCGTTGGTTTCAGTCACTTAATTAGAATATTCACTCTCCTTCAACCAACTCGTTAGTTAACCTGTATTTAAATTATCATATCTTTGCAATCAATAATGATAGAGACCTATACAATGACTAAAGAAATGGTTTCATTAATCTAATATAAGCACACCTGTATATATAAGGTGTATTTCTAGAGTTATAAGTGAAAACGTACAAATCGGGCTACCTAGCGGCGATTTTAGCAATTACCTCCTCTGCTAGAGAGGTAAACTTTCTCTGGCGCCAACAAGGGATTTATACAAGGGATAACTTTTATTAAATTTGTTCTGATAGTAGACTAAATAATTTGAAATATGAATTTGAGTTTTGCAAGAAAGACTTGCTTGTGCTAAAAGACCTTTTCCTTCCAATTCCAGATATTGAAAATGGCCGAGGCTTGGTGAGTACATAACAATAATAAATTCTTTATTTGCAAGACTAAAAGACACAAATGTGATTATGCTCTTAAGATTTAAGAATCTGGTCTTCCAACACTGCTGTAGCTTATGCCTGTAGAGTATTTATATGATCGGTAAACATAACTGAACGCCATCTTATTTAAAGCGACTTAATCATTGAGAAAAACATTCATATTAAGTTACTGTAACGTACCAAGATGGCGCCACCACATACAGGCTGCCGATACGTTAGCTGACAAAATTATTTTGGGATACTAATAATTTCAAGACTTTTCATACTCAAATTGTTATACACTCACTATGGTGTTATAACTAGGACATATTCAGGACGCCCATTATTCTATGCACTGGACATTTCTTTGCTACTCAATGGACTGACCCCTTTTATTGCTCACCATGACAGCAATGACTTAGCTGAATCGCCAGCACCACACACAAGGTCAGGTCTCTCTTCTGTCAAATACTCTACATCCTATTAAAACCTATCTACCAAACTGTATCTTAATCGCAGATAGCAAGATGAGAGATGATAAATACAATAGAAACCAAAGGGCCGAATTCTCAACCCTCCAAAATGCCCGAATCAAACAATGGAGATTCGCAATCACTGCCTATAGGGCCCATTCCCACCCAGCCTAATGTATCTTCAACCTCAGACCATTCTATTTCTGTCAATACTGCCAGCCCCAAAAGCAGTCAAACACAACTATCTGATATAATACAAAAGATTTCAACCCCAGTACCACCTGCAACAGTTTGTAAAAAAAAAACCCTCCCATATGACAGAAATGCTACTTCTGCCCTTACCTCCTCCCTCGAGTCGATTAAATTATTGGTCGCTGTTGAGCCATTAGAAGCTACTGACACACAATTGCCTAATGATCTTTCAAAAGACCATGCTAGAATCCAAAATCTGCACCAACAGGACATTGAAAAGGCGATAGCTTGGCAAAACCATAATTATTCGATCATCATGCAAAATACAATCTCTCATACAAAAGCCAGCAAAAATCTCTCCTTGGTTTTTGAGAAATTAGAACTTGAAGAACTTGAAGAACTGGACACAGAAGCTTGGAGGTTCAATATAATCGTGGATGGGATACCAGAGTCAAAAGGGGAAACTCTACCACATCTATAGATTATGAAACCAAAACTGCACTTCATTTCTTTTTTATTTTATAATGAAATCTTCACAGCTTAACTATTCTTGTTAGATTATGAAACCAAAACTACACTTTTAGATATGGATAATCACACATTTGAGCTTACAGTATTGATAGATAACACTGAAACCTTTTTATTCCAGTCCTGACACCAGCACTAAACCATGGGAAGAGAACCACCAGGAAGGACAGAAGATGGTCACTGATGATAAGGCACTGGTCAGCAAGTTGTTTAATTCCATGTTATTACTTGGGTCTGACTTGGTCCTGTCCGATGAGTTCTGGGACCTGTTGCTGCAGAAGGGAGTTGTTGATGAAAAGGTGAAGTCAGATATACAGGTATTAGCACTTTTCCTGGTCATTTCTTTCACAACTTCTATCTTATCAGGAAGGAAGCAAACGTTTTGACACAATTTTTCCTTAGCTATAAACTGTGTTTTAATTCAAGTCTTTTTTGATAACATACAAAGTCAATACATATTTATCTCTGATCATATAGCTGAAGTTTATGTGCTATGACCGCTATGGTCATCTAATATATAAAGGTCTAGAAGGGTTTTTTGTCACGCATGTTCTGGGAATCTGTGATGTCCCCACCTGTTTTTTTGGTCTGTACAGGTCCGTCGACCCTGTCTGGGGGACATTATATGTGGTTTGTGAAGTTATCTTCGGAGTGAAAATGTGATTTTGAGGCCTCTTTTAATCAGGATCTTTATACTCTATTTATAGCCTGGACAGGCCTCTGTTACTAGAAGAGATTGAGATCGAGCCTTTATTTCCCACTGTCCTCAGCAACCAGGGGGAGAGCAAGGAAAAAGAGAGGGGGAGGTGAGGGGAGAGAGATCAGAGGGAGAGGGGGAGTCTAGAAGCAGAGGGAGAGGGTGGGAGAAATCAGATAGGGAGAGGGAGAATAGGATAGAGGGAGAGGGGGAGAGAAAGATGGGAAGAGGGAAGGGGAGAATGAAAGTGAAAGGACATGGTGGGGGATATCGGATAGGGTGAGGGACAAGAGGATAGAGCGACAAGAGGGGGAGAGAGAATAGGGCAGAGGAGAGGAGAAGGTAAGTAGGGGCAGGGAGCCAGAGAGGGGAGAAAAGGAGGAGGCAGTGAAAGAGGAGGGGAGAGACAGTGAGAGGAAGAGGGTGACCGTCCAGAGAACGGGTACTTTGCTAGTAATATATAATCTTATGAATCCATATCTAGCCTTGTAATATTGATTGCTCGACTTGCCAGAGCATCCTTTGGCAGGAATTTTGGTTGTGTAGAATTCCCTTGCATTGATGCCTACAATAATCTTTACGACTACATGTCATCGAAATGTCTAGGACACATCACTCGATGGGCTACTGGCGACGCAACATGCACAGGCCGACAAACTTTTACTTACATCCCACCCTTACCAAAAACTCTCATAATATACACCTTCATAGGGCCTATCTCTATTATTTCTCATTCAACATGTTCATATCGATGTCAAGATATACATTACAATTCATGATTTCTCATTCAATGCATCATAAACTTGTTACATATGACTGCTTCATGTCAGATGAAAATTTATTGTCATCTCCAACCCAGAGCACACCAACTGGGGTATCAAAGGCTGGCCATGTTTATAGCTGTCTATGACTATGCCCTCTTTCCTGATATGACTAAATATGCATAGGTTAAAGGCCCATTGACGCTGGGGTCCTAGCGTAATGTCATTAGTCATTCTCAACTTGTGATATGGGTCTGGAAGGCAGCCCTAGACGGTCATGTGACACCCTTGCATAGATAATTCCCCAAACCAAAACAGTCCTTATCAGGGGCACATGGCCCTTCCAGTCAGATAGACATAAGGAACTTATAAGTAACCAGGGTATACAAAGCAATACTCCTCCCCCATGTGGCGTTGTTGTGTCATGTGACAGGTGTAAACAGTGTTGATTGATAGCTAACTGTTTCAGTTTAAATATATAACAGTAATATTCTCAATGGAGTTAATGAATTAGTGATGTAAGGAGTACTACGATTTTTAATGTACGTAGACATCATTGCCTCCATATATTCATTTATATATGTGGCTAGTTACATGAACAAACAGTGGCTAAAACATGAGATATTAGGGAAGACATTCAAAAACTGTGCTCTGCTCTTCATGGGACTGTGTCTGACAGGGGAAAGCTCCCGCTGGCCCCACCCACCCCTTTTATACCGAAGGTGCCCCTTTAAGCAACCAAATTTCCCAATTAATTTCCCCCACCCACCACCTGGTGTAACCTTTGAGAATTTATAATATGATTTTGAAGATATTCATATACACAATCAATTTTCCAGGCATTTGGTTCCAAGGAATTCCAGGTGTGTGGTTTAATATACCACCTGATGAAATGCAAGGTTCACCAGGTGCATGGCTTCTTCTGGGTTCTGGCCAACACCAAGCAGCACCACCTTGTGGAGATGCTGGGCTTCCCTGCCAGAAACTATGTGGATATCCAGGAGAGGCTAAAGTAAGCATTATGTTTGATCTTCCCCAACACTCCAACAACAAAAGTGAACGCAAAACAGAAGTGTAGAAACCATCTTTCTTTATATCTGCAATTATATTTTCAAAGTTATAGTCCATGGAAATTGAAAATATGGAAAGGATGAAATATTATTTAATTGTACACAAACGTGCACCTCACTAAAGGATCACCAAGCTTAGGAACTTAAGGAATGCCAAACATGTTAGCAAGTCTAAATAATTAGATTTAGCGTGTTGCATGATGTAAAAGGTATCACTGGGGAAAAAATCGAGTTTACACTATGAGTATCTGCGTTGGAAATCTGGTGTATCCGCACTCCACACTGTGTGAGTATCTGCGTGTATCTCCAATTGAGTTTGTGTATCTGCGTGTATACAAAGTGCAGAGGTGTATCTGCGTGTATCCACACTTATGAGTATCCTCATGTATCCTCAAACAAGTGGTGTATCTGCGTCTTATGTAGTAAATACTACATAAACATCCAGTGACTGGGGTGGGGTTATATTACATTTGGGAGGCATGGAGGTAATCCTCCATACTTGTGTCACAACTATTATTCTGAATGTCCATATACATACACGTACGTTATTCTGAGACCCACTTAACATTACTCTCGTCCCGCTCTCTCCCCTCCTCTCCTAATCAGAAGCAACCATGACAACTTTACAACAGTGTATTGAATAGAGTTCATACTCTGTTAAATTCTTGTATACGATATATAATAGGTGTTAACAAGAGCACAAATGTTGACCAAAACTATCAAGAATTAAATATTCTGAAAAATGAAAGAAGGGCTGAAATTCACATCAAATCAAGTCAGCAACATACAAAAACAGCTTTATTTATAAGGCTAAAACTGCCTGGAATGCGCTTCCCACAATAGTTCATGAGCTAGATACAAAAAAAATGAGTCACAAAATATCTTGAAAAAATATAACTTTCACTTAACCATGTAAAGATTATCGAACCTGTGAAATCAGAACTATCCTATGTTACAACTTTTTACTCGTTATAAATATCAAATATATTATCTCATAGACGGAAAACTAATACTCAGGAGTGCACCTGATTCCCTCTCCTTATTATTGAAATATGGTTACAAAGTGCAGAGAGCAACAAGGACACGTCCTTACTGTTTGGCGTCAGTCGTACTAAGGGACGCTGAGCAAGCTTTATTTGAACAGGAAAGCATCCTGCCGTAATTGGGTCAGTGATGACGCAATAGCAAAGTCGTAAAAGATACGAAACTAAAGTGAACAATTTTAACACTCCTTCTCACTTGCTTGTGAAGTATCCTACATTACACACAATTCATATTTGCTATATATATGTTTTACTCACAAAATTAGTAACAGACCTTTCAATTATCCTAGAAATACTCCTGGTATTAGCACCTTATTATTTATCAGATCATTAGTCAGAATTTAAACACAGTAGACAAACTACCTGACTTAGCAATAACATTTGACTTAGGACGTGACTTAGAATTATAGCATCTTTCAGTTATAATGAGAGTTCAGTTCTAAAAAATAGAGATTTTGAGAAGAAAGTCTCTTCTCAGTGTTAGAGTGAAGTAGGTTTGACAAAAACTAATTGTCACTAGGCCTCTTCACTCCAGTCATGGTGCGGAGCTTGTGGAACTGCTCCTTATTCAGACCTTTGGTTAGGATGTCTGCGACCATGTCCTCACTGGGACAGTACTGTAAATCTACGGTACCGTTTTCCACTTGCTCACGGATGAAGTGGTACTTAATACCAATATGTTTTGCACGACCATGAAACTGCGGGTTTTTGGCCATGCAAATTGCTGATTGGTTATCCTCGTAGATCAGCATCGGTGTGGTTGGTGCGTTCGTTAGGTCACCAACGAGTTGCCTCATCCAGACTGCTTCCTGAGCAGCACTTGCCAAAGCCATGTACTCGGCCTCAGCGGTGGAGAGAGCTACACAGCTTTGCTTCTTACTTCTCCAGCTGACGGCGGTTCCACAGATCTGGAAAATGTATCCTGAGGTGGATCTGCGGTCATTTATGTCGCCGGCCCAATCAGAGTCGGAGAAACCAAGACAGTCGCCTGGATTTCCCTTCTCGAAGCATAGACCATAGTCGATGGTCCCCTTCAGGTAGCGCATGACTCGCTTCACTGCCGTCCAGTGCTCGTTTGATGGTTTCGAGCAGAACTTAGCTACATTACTCACAGCATATGTAATGTCTGGTCTTGTCCATGTAGATAAGTACAGTAGGCTGCCAACAGCTGATTGATACAGCGACTGGTTGACGGCCTCACTATCTTCATTAGATTTGGTGAGTTTGACGCTAGTGTCCACTGGCGTCGCCACAGGTTTGGCCTCGCTCATCTTGAATTTCTCAAGCACTCTCTCAGTGTAAGCTGATTGACCCATCCAGATATTCACAGGATTTGTCTCTTGGTCAACAGCTACACCCAAGAAGTATTTGAGTTTACCCATGTCGGTCACAGTAAACTCATCAGCGATGGCCTTCTTCACCTTCCTCATTTTGTGTTCATCTCCTGCTGCTATGATTATGTCATCAACATAGACAGCAAGAATCACCAATCCTCCTTCTGATGTGTATATACACGGGTCATTAGTAGATTGGCTGAACCCAATCTTGCACAGGTGTTCGTCGAGTGCAGCATTCCAGCAGCGTGGTGATTGTTTAAGGCCATAGATGCTCTTCTTTAGCCTACAGACGAGATCTTCTTTGCCTCTAACCTTAAACCCTTCTGGCTGCTTCATATACACTTCCTCCTTCAGGGTGCCATTTAAGAAGGCTGTTGTCACATCCAGTTGATGCAGATGGAGATTATCTCTTGCAGCTAGTGCAATCACTGTGCGGACTGACTCTGACCTCACTACTGGACTGAAAGTCTCATCGTAGTCCAGTCCGTACTGTTGGGAAAAACCTTGTGCAACTAGCCTTGCCTTGAACCTCTCGATGGTTCCATCTGCTCCCAACTTCTCCTTAAATACCCACTTGCTGCCGACAGTCTTCCTGCCCTTTGGAAGTTGAACCAAGTCCCAGACTTGATTTCCATGGAGTGAGTCCATCTCCATTTTCATGGCATCCTGCCATTTCTTCTTGTTTGGTCCTGACACTGCATCCTGTAGAGAAGTTGGTTGGGGATTAGTGTGAGTCAGTTGCACCCATTCGCCATACATGTTAGGTGCTCTCCTCTCACGACGTGGCCTTTGAGCTGCTGGCTCCTCTGGCTCTATCACTTGCTCAACTTCCTCTACCACTGGCACATCTTCCTCTACCACAGACTCGTTGTCACTGCTGTCAAGGAGTATGGTTGTCTCGATAGAGCAGCTAGGCTCCTTCTTAACCACGGGTTCGGGCTCCTTCTCCACAGCAGATTGCTCCTTCTCAACCCCATGCTTTGTCTCATCAAAGATGACATCACGGCTGAGAATCACCTTGGAGCGCTTCACATCATACAGTCTGTATCCCTTGGTAGTGGTACCATAGCCAAGAAAGATGCACCTCCTGGCTTTAGGATCGAATTTCTTTCTTTCATCCTTAGGTATGTGAGCATAGGCTAGACAGCCAAACACCCTCAGCATACCTACATGAGGTTTCTCACCAGTCAGAGACTCATAAGGGGTCATTCCCTCAACTGCAGTGGTTGGGCTCCGGTTCCTCAAGTACACAGCTGTAGACACAGCTTCTGCCCAAAACTTGCGGGGGAGTGTAGACTCAGACAGCATACAGCGAGCTGTCTCGACGATCGTGCGGTTCATTCTCTCCGCAACTCCATTTTGCTCCGGCGTTTTTGGTACAGTTAGCTCCTGTCTGATTCCTTCCTTCCTTAGATAGGCTTGAAACTCTGTTGAGGTATACTCGCCACCATTGTCAGACCGAAGTGCCTTCAATTTCATGCCCGTAGAAGTCTCTACCTGGGCTTTCCATTCCAGAAATTGATTGAACACTTGGTCCTTGTGTTTTAGCACATACACCCAGGTGTACCGAGTCTTGTCATCAACAAAGGTTAGGAAGTATTCACAGCCACTGAGTGATTTGGTACTCATCTTCCCACACACATCACTATGTACCAAACCCAACACTGCTTCACTTCTCTTTGCACCACTGGTAGGAAACTTGGTGCGATGATGTTTTCCTTGAACACATGGTTCACACACACTTACATCACCATTCATAGCACAGTCCAGTCCAACAACCATGCTTTCTGCGTTTAGTTTCCTCATATTCTGATTGCCGAGATGTCCATATCTCTTGTGCCACAGTTCTTCAGTGGGCTTGTTCCCTCTCTGTGTCACAGCTGCAATGTGGTGGTTCTCCTTACAGTTCACATAGTAAAGATCTCCTACTCTCTCTCCTGTTACCACAATCTCATCATTAGAGTCAATAAATTGGCATCCATGATGAGTAAATACAGTACGCTCTACATAGCGAGTGGCCTGAGAAATACTAAGGAGATTGAAAGAGAGCTCGGGCACATATAAGGAATTTCTCAGTTTAGCAGTCTTCACTTTACCTTCAGGGAGTTCCATTTCCAGTGAGACAGTTCCAGTCCCTATTCCAGGTAGATCATACCCATCTCCCACTGTAACTCCTTGTGGTTGATCAAGAGGGGTATAAGTAAGGAACTTAGACCTATCGTTGCACATATGACTCGTGGCTCCAGAGTCAATGATCCATCCTCCCGGTGCTGCCCCCTTGACGGACAGAGCGTGTATCACAGTCAGCCCGACATAGTCACTGTCAGAGCCGCTGTCCTCCCTGGCGCTGTGCGCTCTGTGTGGCTTGCTCTTTCCTTTGTCCTTACCCTCGGACTTCTTAAGCGCGGGACACTCACGCTTAATATGGCCAATCTTTTGACAACCGTAGCATTTAGGTCCTTTAGCAGTCGCTTTCTGACCCTTTTGCCGCCTCACAAACATTGCCTTCTCCGATGCTGTACTGTGTGAGGAAGTACCATCCTCATACTTTCTCTCCTCATGGAGCAGTCGCTCCGTGACTACTTCCATCTTAGGCACATCTGTACATGCCTCGAACGCCGTAACAAGCATGCCGTAGGAGTCCGGTAAGCTGGCGAGAAGGTGCACTACTCGGTCCTCATCAGTAATGGCGTCCCCAACTACTGATAGTGCACTGAATGTTTCAGTCATTGTCCTTATGTGATCCTGTACAGAATCACCATCCTTCAGCTTTAATGAATACAGTTTCTTCCTCAGATGAAGCTTGTTGGCCCATGACTTCTTCTGAAACTGATCCGCTAGCTTGGTCCATACTGCGACGGGACTTGTGGGCTCTCCAACCAAATACAAGAGAGCTGGGTCAATTGATAGAACAATGATGGCCAAGGCTTTGTCCCATCTACTATCAAACTTTACCCTAGCATCACCATTCTCTGGAGTTGGTCGAGTTTCAGTCCCTTGTACAATATTCCACAGCCCATCCTTCATCAAGGCCATTTGGCACTGTAACTTCCATGTTGGGTAGTTACCTCCCTTGAGTGAAGAAATAGATGCTGTATTTGCCGCCATTTTCAATTTGAGTGTACACAGAAAAACTCCAAACTTCTAAGTCACATAAAAGTTCTTTCCTGCACTCAAAAGTTCACAAAATTTAGCTCGGCATCTGCACAAAGTACTCACCGACTATTTCGTCCACAGTTGAAGGTGTCTGGGCCCATAACCTATTGAAATATGGTTACAAAGTGCAGAGAGCAACAAGGACACGTCCTTACTGTTTGGCATCAGTCGTACTAAGGGACACTGAGCAAGCTTTATTTGAACAGGAAAGCATCCTGCCGTAATTGGGTCAGTGATGACGCAATAGCAAAGTCGTAAAAGATACGAAACTAAAGTGAACAATTTTAACACTTATACCTATTTTTTTTTAAAACAGATTTTATTTCGAAACAAATTTCACAAGTGTGATACCTGTCAATGTCCGAAAGTATTTCTGCTGTAGATACAATTTACAATAACAAATTAATCATCAATACATTAGCAACGATCTGATACGGCAATATTATGCTTACACGATTTTACAAGAGACTCATTTAATGTGCCTCACATTAACCATATAACATAATAACGTAATATTAACATATACCTATGCCATAACTCTCTACTTAATTTATTAACCTTATTATCTTATTTAGATATTTCGCACTCAGCAGTATACCTGTTTCTCTCTGTTAATTAATAAGCAAGGTTTCATGTTTAGGTAGTCCAAAGGGCTTAATTTTTTTAATTAGTCTTAGTTTCACTACATTTATTATTTCTTCTTAAATTCAAATTTACTATTATTACCCTTTCGGCCAAGGTAACGGCAGGGAGAACTAGATGTAATCTAGAAGTGTATACCTGTTTATCATATATACTGTTCAATCCGATAAATAAAGTAGTTCTTATCTTATCATTTCAGTAATAAAGCAAGTCGTTTTCATTTCAAGTTAAAAACAAAAACTAGGCACAATTCCAGCCTTATATACAGCTAATAATTCTATTTTTTACAATTGTTCCAAGTGCAATATTGCAATTTTGGCGCAAAAAGTATATGTAATGTGTCACCGGACAATGAGTTACAACTTGATCAAAAAATATTTTAGTTATTCAAGTTCTCTTTTTGGTGGAGTGCAAAATTGATATTTTTCAAAGTGATTTATTCATCCTTGCCCAGTCACAAGATACACAATTGAATGAGACCCAATTCGATAATGTTGACTGGAAAGTTAACTTCTTGTTGCCATACAATGTCTCAATTCCGAGGACCTTGCTTTGTCTATTCGTCATGACCCCCCTCAACCCCCCCCCCCACCCCCACCCCCTACCCCTGCGTCACTTTCGCTCCTCCTAACGAGTCTGGTTGAACATTTCTAGCGTTGTCTAGTGCAAATATTAGCATTGTAGAAGCCAAGATAACAGGTAATTCTGAATAAAATCGATTTGCAAAAACAAAAAACAAAAAAGTTCCTATGTCATAATCTTCACTGTTATTGTGATTAAAGGTGTTTTTCAGGGTACAAAAAATGTAATATCACAGAGATTTAACGTAATATACAGGCGCATTTAGAAAATATTATTATGTATTACTTCTGCTGAAAAAATTCTACACGCATTATATGGGTAGGACGATCTATAGCCAAACTATCAATCCTATACCTTGCTACCATGTTCCTTGAATAGCCAAACCAATCACTTGAATGCAGAATGGGTTGTATATATGTACATGTACAGCTAGGATATCTAATGCTGGACAAGCATAGTATAGAACGAGGACAACCAATTTCTCCAGAAAGACAAACCAACTTCATACACCCAAATCCAGCACGGGCAGTTTGTGTTTGTTCAGTAATAATAGGATTAGTTCTGACCCAATTACTTCACTGGGGGTTTGCTGACTAACACCAGCCTCTGTACCCTGTACTTTTAGCGTTAGTCACGGTTCACTGAACACGTGTATCTGCAGTGGGAGACTGCAGATACACAGGGATACTCCCACTGGAGATACACGGGGATACTCACTACTGCAGATACACGGGGATACTCACTAGTGCAGATACTCATCATGTAAACGTGTTTTTTTTTCCAGTGTATCTTTGTAGTTCAGCTTGTTGTCACTACTGTAAGGGATGGGTTGTACTATATTGTGTCTGCAATCAATGAACCTTGAATAAATATAATAAATGGGCCAGAAGCTAGAGTCCCATTTCAAATCACAGAGACAAGGGTTGAGACATTACAGGGTGCTACCTCCATACTTAAGTGAGTCCCTCTCCCCAGGCTGTCAAACCATTCAACAACCCATACACAGACCATGCAGTACTATCTGTCTGACTATTTATTGCCACAGATTACAACCAATAAAATACTACAGGCTTGTTAGGGCTCACTTCTCAGCAATTGTTATTTGTCACTAGGAAAATTCTTTTGTCATTTGTCACTTAATATTAGTAAAATGGACAAATCTTGTCGCCAAGGACTAGTAAGCTCTATGTCGGTTTGTCAGGCTAAGAAAGTGTTTTTGTTGATTGTCACTGGCATGCCTTTTCCATTTGTCTATCTAAGAAAATCCCAGGCATCAGGAGCCCTCTCGTTTTCATGTTAACCTCTTGTCTTTCAGATCATCCTGTATCAAGTGTCCAGCGTGCTGTGAGGTATTTTATACCAAGCCATACATCCTAATTCAGTGTGGGCACTATGTCTGTAGGCCCTGTATTAAAGGTGCCCAATTCTCAGTGGAGGATGATAAAACCGAGGGCATAAAATGTCCAGTACCAGATTGCGGTATGGTTACCAAGACCCTCCCAAAAATGAATGATGAACTTGGGCTCGAAAAGGATGAAGTTTTCATGGATGTTGTTAAAAACCTCATGAAGGACTGGTCAAAAGGAGAAACATGTCACCTCTGTTCTTGCAAACTAGACTTATCTTTCAGGAAGCATTTCTGTACTGGGTGTAAGAAGTTTCTGTGTGGTGCCTGCATCAGTAACCATGAAGGTAAAGACCATCAGATCATCCACAAGCATTCTGCAGATGTGTGCTGTCTCCATGGAAAGAAAACACAGACATTCTGTTTGACATGCAATGTCTTCAGGTGTGATTCAAGGGAAGAGAAGCCATGTGACCATAAGGCTCCAGGCAAAGAAGACAAGATGAATACAAGCCTTCAGAACATGGAAAAACAAGTCCAAGAAATTGGTACCAAAGCAGAAGAGTTTGGGCAAATTGATGTAGTACTCAAGAATCGTACGGCTGAAATGGTGGATTTTGTACAACACCAGTGTGATCAAGTCCAGAGAGAAATGGAAATATGGTCAGATGACAATTTATCATACATTTCAAGGATGACACGGCAGGTAAGTATTATATCCCATGGAAGCCCGCATAACCACGATATAGTTAAAGAGATCAACCCTTTTCTCAAACCAGTTTTACTCAGTACCAAATTTTGTTCCCCTTATTAGATATTTCTAAAAATGCCTGCAATAGTGACCACTTTGTATAGAGGCCACCCCATGATGTGACCACATGATATAGTCCCTAACAGTATGATTCTCTCTGAATAGAGACCACAAAATGAAGCCAAAACAGCAGACAAGATATCCTAGCTTTTACTCTGTGATAAGAACTTATTTAGATTTTATCATATAGTGAAAATACATTTTGTAGGTGCAGGTGAAGCACAAGCAGTCACTTCAATGGAAGGCGCTGTCTTCAGATGTCATTGGTATCCAAGCAGATCAACCTTGGGTGGACCTTCCCCTGGACAAGCTGGACCTTACCTTGTCTCCTGAGGTGAAGGCATTTGTGTCTAAAGTCAGAGATGGTCAGGCTCCATCAAACATACTTTCTCAGGTGCCATATGTACCTGTACCACCGCCATCTGCACCAACCAAAGGTGAGGAATATATCTTACACTTACAGCACTATATTTACATATATGTGGTTATATATACAGACATGGCGAAACCGGCCAGACCATGGTCCTTGACCGTTGAAAGACAAGTCGGACCGGTGAAAGTTTTTCCTTTTCACCGGTCCGACTGTCCGGTGAAAGTTCTAAAGTTGTTGTCATGTCTGCATATATATTATTTATAATATATATAAGTTGTGAAGTTGTCGAGGTCAGAGATCAAACAGCAATTCTAGGTACATGGGTACATGACGTAATATCTGGTATTTATTAATTGTAACTGATTATCATAAGTTATTATCATAAACTACAAGTAAATGGGCATGCACATGGTTATCAATATTAAATGGTAATTATTATTATGAGGGGAGAGAGGATGATATGGATTTGGCTGATTGAAATGTATACAGAATGGGAAACCCTCATACTGCCCTCATACATACACAGCTGGACGGTCCGGTATTGCACATGTCAATGTTTACATGCGGTACTCTTTGATGTATGGCTATGGAATGTTGTGTGGTCAGGAATTTGCCTCCTGTTGTGTGTGTGGTGCCATAAACGACCCACTGCCTGTGTGAGCAGTTGTCAGCAGTTCTATGACAGCTGCAGAACTAAGAGTACAAAGTAAATGTGCCAAGAGGGCAGGCTAATTGAATAAAGTTATTTCAAAAAGGTTAATTGAATAAAGTAAATTTTTAAAAAAAATTCAAAATTTTTTAAAAAAAGTACAAACTATTTCAAATTATGAATTTTTCTTACTACTTTCTTTTTTACCTGACTTTTTTTAATACCAACTTTTTTTTTACAACCAACTTTTTTTACGACCAATTTTTTATGACCAATTTTTTTACACAAACTTTATTTTCGACAAAATTTTTTAAGACTTTTTATTAAAACTTATTTTTATACATGTACTAATATAAATCTCACCATTTCTCATGAATACTTATATTTTATACTGAAAATAATTTGGAATTTTTAAATGCCTTGAAGACTGAAAGTATCTGATTACTCCTGGGGATGATTAAACATGCATCATGCACCATGAACGTATAGGACTGCACTTGGTATTAGTTCTTGTTACTAAACTGATAGAGTGATATGATGGCAGCTGGTGTGCTCAACCCGATTGAGTCAGTAGACCCTTAACAGGCATGTTAATATAAAAACTGATGTTCTGTTGTCTTTTATAAGAATGGCTAGGTGAGCCCCGACCTCCTGGCCCACCCTCAAGGTCTAGGGTGAGCTCGGCCAGAGGGAGGAGTTACTCAAATGTGTGGCACTGTCCTAGGGATTGCTGAGGGGCAGCTCAGCCAACCACCTCCCACCTAGCCTCCCCGGTTACTTCACTCAGACCCTAGAAAACATCAGTTTTCTAAAATATATTGATTGACATGTGTGGTGCCTGGTGCTCTAGAATATCATATTTCAATATAATATCATCATTCTCCCATCTGCTTAACATTTATAGTCTCATTTTTTACTAAGTATTTTCTGTATGGAAAACTGATTAAATGAATATTGGGAAATCCATGAAATCATATGAAGAGACTCAAGAAATAATATTAACAGTACCATAAAGGACAAAATAATAAGGGTGCCATGTGTAAATACTTAGATATAACATGGGCTGTGCAGCGCATGTGGTAGGCCTAATACATAAACCCCAATCTCACTCCTCCGTCAATCCGCACAAACCCGAGCTGTCAATCAAAATCCCCACCTGGGGTAGGCTACTTTCGTTTGATGCTCTGACAGGAGCTCCTGAACAGGAAAAAGCCCACACCCATGCGCCATCCACCAGTCACCTGAACGCAAGTTGGTGCCCCTGAGTCACCAAGCATTGGCAAAAAGACTGAAGGTTCAAGACGATTAACGCTCAAAATGTGCTGAACCTTCATTCCATTGAAAAATAACTATTCTTGTCATAATCATTATGTAGCTATTATTCAGCTATAGATTCATAGGGACTTATCTCACTATCAAATGTTTTGATGTTTTCTAAAATTTCATGCATTTCCAGCCAAGTACATGACAGCGTGGCTGATTCCAAATATAGGATTATATGCACCAAAAGTAGCATGGACACCTGATGGTCGACTCCTTGTTACTATATCTACAGGCCTCCACCAGGTTAACTACAACAAGGCATCTTCCTCCTGTACAGCTTCACTCATACATGCTGCAACACAACCTTCACAGATCAGCACAACTGAGGATGGATCCTGGATTATGAGTATGCGGGATACAGGTAAACTGGTGGTTAATGATGTTAACAAGGGAGAGGTCAGGGAGTGGACTCCTCCTGGTATAAAGGCTTACACTGCAGCTATAGATAACTCATGTATATATGTGAAGGGGCTTAATTCACCCACTGTGTACTTGTATAGCAGGGAGCTGGTGCAGCAAAAGCAGTATCAGATAGATATTAAGTGGGGTGATGCAGCTGGTTACATTCATTTGGGCCAAACTGGTGACATATTGCTTGGTTTATATGACAGGGATGCTGTTCTTGTCATGAATCCCCAAACAGGAGAAAGCAGATCATTCCAGAACAAAGGTACTGAGGGTAAACTCAACTGTCCATATGATGTGTCTACTGTGGGTGGGGGTGAGTACATCCTTGTGACTGAGGGTACCAACCATTGTGTGAGTGTGTTCACATATCAGGGTGAATACCTGCATGATCTACAGGTAGAAGGTGGGGTTGGAGTACCACGTAATGTGAGCATACTGGAGAGGCGGGGAAAGCCAACTCTCATGGCTCTCACCACATTTCTAAATAATCAGCGATATGTGAAGTTGTACACATTGTCATGAGCTGCTCTTGTGTATTGTGCTAGATACCAGCAGCTTGGTCTTCACTGGTAGATGTATTGCTATAAAATGTAATGTATATAATTATGTAAAAGTCTAGGCTAATTAACATAGGCTTAATTAAATGCATCGTGTACATTGTTCACATATGAAGAAGGTAGAATACCTAGATTTTGACTTTTGCTTTTTGTGTGATACCCATGGCCTGATTTGAGAATATTTAATATATTAACTAATTCGTCTAAAGCTCTATTTACAAATGAACTGTCAAATATTTCTACTACTGAGTCATTACTTGAGCCATGATACTAGGGAGTTGCTAGTTTGTAGTATTTTCGATATTTCTATTTTACTTTTTTATATCCATGCCCTTCTCTTGAAATTTCCATTATTTTGTTGTGGGAAATATTTTCTTATATGATCCACTGTCCTGGCACATTGTAGTTTATGAGAGCAGGTAACAAGTATTTGATCTAGGAACATGTATCATGAAGCCATACATTGTTACAGGAGTTATCGTCCACATAAAGTGCTTTTCGTGGATCCTCAACCCAGTAAAAACAAGAGGTTATAAGATACATTTCCTTGATCAAATGCAACTTGTATTCTCCTGTACTGATCGGATTTGGAAAGGAAGCAGGAATATATCTGTTGAGTGAAAATTATGCTTATCGAGGGAGGTATATAATAGGGAGTGGACTCGACCTTCACCTCAGGTATTCAGTGTTGTATTATTTCGATATAACTTTATTCCATTCAGGGGTTTTAAACACCTATCTACTTCAGCAAATCACTTTTTTGGGGAGAGCCAAACACTTGAAAATGTGTGTATTTGAAGGTGTCAGTGTTTATAAGTGTATTGGAAGATGTCAGTGTTTACAACCCAGTGACGTGCAGCCTTTATTGATATGCTCTTTGCAGGGCCACAGTACTGTGTCCAGCAATGGCAATATGCATGGGGCATACGTGAAAGGCTACAGCCAAGGGGCTGTGTTAAGAGCCTGGCAACAGCTCAGGTTGTTTGTAGACGAATTTTATTTGCCATGTTATTGTAACTTTCTGGGAGACTTGGAACTTAAAAGTTGAAGATTTCAACAACTGCATATCCAGACAGCACCAGTTTGGACAGTCCTATATTATACTGGATGGGTCGTATCTTGTGTCCCACCGTAACCAACTTATTGAAATGTTAGTGTTTCTTTCCCAAAGTGTTTTAAAATATGCATTTTTCTAGGGGGGAGGGGGGCATATGATATGTTGTCAGGTGTTGTGGTAAATGCCCACCAGGTGAGAGGATAGACTATGTATACATCAGGGATCAAAGTCTTTAGTATTTCTACTGCAATCAGTATTTTTGAAATAGTGTAAACCAGATATTAAAACAATTCTCAATTTTTAAAAAATCACAAAATTGATTCCATTGAAATGTTCAAATACTAAAATCATCAAAATGATTAAATTGTATGGTTTCTTACTACCTTAGCAATATGTAATGCCAGGGGATAAACAGATATTTCCCTATACAACTTATACTGAAATGGACACATACCTTGACCGTGAAACATCTGCACAAGACTGTGAAATTTTATTGCAAGTGTTTTTTCACAAGATGGACTGTACTAGGAGCTAGTATCTACTACATGTCCATGTCATGCTCTTTGTCTTACCATGGCATTAATATCCATTGTACACACTACTATATGTCTGACCGAAAGTGTACTTTCCATATATATGCTTCATTAAAAACCAGAGTAATAATATACATGTACATGTCATGTACATGTTATGTATTGTATATTTAATTTTTATTCCAGTATTAAAACAGTTACATGGAGTTGGGCGATAAAGTCTACATGGTAGATCTTCCATTCTGTACAATTATTATTTACTCATTAATTCCGACAATTCAGTTACTCAATATTGATCCTAACATAACAGAAGATAGACTTATGTATCAATACATAACAATAAGCAGCTAAACAGCGCTGTCATTCAGTGTTTCTGACCATAGCCATACAATTTAACACCGTCCATGCACTGGCACCAAGAACCAAGGATCATTACAAATATACTATTTTATTGTCAGCCCACAGACTGATAGGACTGAGTATGTTTGGCTGGACGATTTGGCGTCAAAGTGGCAATATTTATGGCCTAAAGGTCATACCGCCTAAGATTTTAACCACGCCCACTTTATCTAGAACTACCAGCTATTAACTCGACTCTTGTTCGATCGTGTGAAACTGCTACTTCCCGACTTCCCATGGCCAGAAACAATGTCTCCAGGCCCAGGGAAAACATACACGGAGATAACTTCCAATACAACATGGTCTTTTAGGTATCAGAACGGAGTAATAAGCGATTTCCCTAGCCCTATATGCTAAAGCATGAACGGACATTTTACCCTGTGTACGGCCACATGGCATCTTCACTTTTACGGCATGACATCAGCCTGCACTCGGCCGTACTCATGAAAACTTCGGTAACACATTCGTAATGACGTCATAGCAGCGGGGATTCCACCACACAGCCATAAAAAGCTTATAATATGTGCAGAACCATTGCTTATATCGGCGATGGTTCTGCACGAATTTAACACAAAAACGAAACGATTTTAATGCGACTGGCCATGGGAGGAGGGAGGGAGAGCTTTGAGTATGGTGGGCGGGATGGTGGGCAATGTCAATCTATAAAAACAGTCTATATTTATGAAAGTAAATAGCCCAAGACTTCCCCTCAAGTTGTGACGATATCCTGGTGCCACCACCCCCTGGTCATATGGGTACCAAGACTGACAAGATATAATAGTCCATTTAGCGGCCTTCAGAGGATGAGTGGACCATCTGGACCACATAAGTAATCTCAAAAGCTGGCTTGAAAAAATTATTAAGAATGGTTTTGAAAACTTTTTTGATTTGAGCAATAATTACAAAGTTCTCGCAAACCATGCATTCGAAGCGAGGAGAAATCAAAATTGCCGCCAAAATGAAAAGTTCTTGGGACAGCAAGCAGGGAAGCAGCAGACTCTGAGCCAATCAGATGTGACCACGAGCTACCACTGGCAATGACGTCATACTGTAGCCCAGAGTGGGGAAGCCTCTCCCATCAGAAAAACATCTAAACACTGTGGCTCCTTATAGGTACAAACTCGAGATTATAATTTATTCCATTAAAAAGCTAATGAAATAAAGAATCGAATCCTAAAATCTAACTGTCTGCAGGTGTCTAATGGCGATGCCTCGTCAAGCAAAACACCGAGTCCAGACAACCCTCGGTTCTCAGTGGCGAAGTTTAGGCCCCCGGCTCTGCAGTCGCCGAAACCATAATTTTAAAAGCTTTGATTATTCCCAATGATATAACAAATACAGAGGGATGAAAATATTCTACTAAACTAACCAGCCAAGCAGTTACCATACACAAATTCTCGTGCTGATACTCTCCTGGACGAGGAGGTGCTAGTGGCAGAGCAAAGCAATGCCTGCATTTTACCATGACGTCAGAACGCACCCCGCCCACCCGGGGGCTATTTTACAGTCTAGAAAATCTGTCTCGCTCACCCAACTACCTATGTTTTCGCCGTCCATGGGAGAAACCAAGTACGGATTGGCCATCCTTCACATGTTTGCGAAGTAAAACGTCTGGGTTCATAGGGTCTTTACTATACTTGTAATGCACATACCCTGATTTCCCAACGCATGTCTAGCGTTAACCCCCCCTCGGCCGTACGAATACTCGGTAACACTCGGTTACCTTCGTGTAATGACGTCATAGTCGCGGGGATTCCCCACTGGAACCCTACCCAGAACGAGGCCCATGTAATGACGTCATAGCAGCAGGGAATCCACAGCGCTGATCAGCGATGTGGAGATTAAAGCTAAGAAACGAAACGATTTGGAAGGCGTCAGGAGACGCCATAGGAGGGAGGTGGGCGGGATGGTGGGCAATGTCAATGTACAAAAACATTCCATACTTATGAAAGTAAATAGCCCAAGACATCCCTTCATTCCCATCAAATTGTGACAATAGTTCTAATCTGGTGCCACACACCCCCCTGGACGAAATGGCGCAGTGGCATTCCTTATAAGGAATCCTGATTCTCCCATAGGCACAAGAGCGCGCCACCAGTCACCTGGAGCAGCGAAATTGGTCTATAAAAGTTGGCTCGATGTCCCGATATCCTATGTTTTTGTCATCCAGGTGAAAAACCAATGCCAGATTTGACATCCTCAACATTTTTAACAAGCAAAACGTAGGGGTTCATAGTGTCTATATTGTACTTGTAATGCACATACCCTGATTTCCCAACGCAAGTCTAGCTATCTCCAGTCCTTAAGTCTTAACGCTTGGCCGTACTCGGTAACACGCTCGTAGTGACGTCATAGCAGCCACCATATGATGTGCAAAATATCGCCCGTCATCGGCGATCGTTTTGCGCATTTAATTCAACACAAACCAAACGATTTTAATGCGTTTGTTGGTGGGCGGGATGGTGGGCAATGTCAACGTACAAAAACATTCCATACTTATGAAAGTAAATAGCCCAAGACATCCCTTCATTCCCATCAAATTGTGACGATAGTTCTAATCTGGTGCCACACACCCCCCTGGATACACTGAGCCTATGAGGAAAGCCTGCATATTAGAAAAAAAGAACAAAATATCACTGGGAAATCTTCTAAGACGTAATTACAATAGTAAATAGGTGATTTATATTATTATAAATTCAATTTGACTATAGACAATTTAAATATAAAACCCTACAGACTAGATAAGACCTTAAAACATTAGACTCAAATTACACAATTATGGTAGAAAGTTAGATACTGTAAATTTATATACATATCTTGAGATTGAGTAAAAAAGTCAGGTATAGGGAGAGTGAGATTGAATGCTATGTCTAAATTATATGGCCCGGGGCATATAATAGGAATACGTACATTGATGCTTATTTATAAAACGATGATTTCATCTGTAATTTACTTCGGAGAAATTTTCTACGGATCAAACACATTTACAAAAACTATAATCCCTTCAAAACTAAAACTTAATTAAAATATGTTTGATCTGAAATCTGCTACAGTATATATTTATATAAATGTGACGTGTTTCAGGAAAATGAGTCATGTCGCAAAAAATATATTTTTTATAAGTATTTATTCTACAAGATTGCTTTATTGGAATGCTCTGATTTTTGGACTTATGACTCATTTTCCTAAAACGGATCACAAATGATGATGCAATTTATAACAGTTTTTTTCTGATTCTGGGCTCGAGGGCCGGTCCGGGCCGAAGGCTCTTGTTCATAAAAAAAAAATGGCACTTCCCTTTTACGACATGCTCCCGCGCGTAGGCCTACGTACGGCAGCGGGAACTTCAAAGCCAAGATGGAGAGTGAGAAGCGGGATGGGCTGAAGCGCCTGCATAATGCCTCCGTGACAACACATGGAAACTCTGATGGACATTCAGGTAGGTTCAGTAGATGCTTACATGTGGTTACAGCGGTATCATGTGAATTTACCTCTCCACAAAGATGGTCCTGGGTAGATCTATGACCATAAAGTGTCTTTCTGTCTCTCTCCCTTCTTCTCTATTTCCTTGGTATGACCATAAACTGCCTCCCTCACAGCTCTCCCGCCCTTGATATAACCATATTAAATGTGTTGATAAGACCGTAAAGCAACCAATCTCATTCACTCATTCTCCACAAAAATCTACCTGTAACCAATGTCTCCTCAGACCTTCCCGACTTGCGTAACAGCACCTGACGGCCTCAGCTGGGCGCCATAAACCTAGGCAGAGCCCCATGTGCCCGCCCATGGCTCATGAGTGTTGCTCCGGTGTTGCTCACAGTGAGCTACAGTGCATGTTACAATGTTTGCATGTAATATTTATATTGACCGCAATGTATCAAAACATGAAGGAAATCACTGAATATCAACAGAGCCTTCGCTCTAATTTAGGTAGAAGCTATGAAAGTAATAACTAGTAATTAGCCATAGGCCTATAGATTGTACTCAGCGGATAACATATAGATTAAACCCAGAGAAGACATTAGTAGGGAATATTTGCTACTCGTGTTATATTTCATTGATAGCTGGTAGCTAATCCATGTGTTTTGCTGTTTCAGGGCGAGTTGTAACCTTCAGCAAACGCAGAAAAGTTGATGAGGCAGACACAGTAAAGGTAAAACATGAGCTCCTTTATGTACTAGTTTTCCCATTGCTCCTGATGTATGTCTTTGATAATTATGTATACTTCACTGATGAAGAATAATAAATGGGTCAGACTTAGCTAGACTTTCAGTAAATGTACAATTCAACTTCGCCAATTCTCTCATATAACCCAAATTTCAGACGAAAATAAAGTTCAAAATACAGTTCAACCTAGGCAAATAGATTGCTAGAATCAATGCAATGCCGAATATTCTTGAATTTGCCTAGTATTGACCAAATTGCAGCCTAAATTTGCAGATTTTTCTAAACGTGTACAGCTGCCAATTGTACATTTTCCGAAAATCTTACCCAAATACTCAAAACGTTGAGTCAAATTAAGGAAATAAAAGAAGTCACAAAAAGTACAAATCAGCTTTCTACTCAATTAAGAATCAGGAACCATGATCCGGTAGTCAGTATCAACAACAACTTTAATAACTAAATTAATGAACTATTGCCTGCTGTTTTGGGAACAAAAGTTATAATTTATGTTGTTGTACAGGGCGGTAGTCAAGGTAACAAGAGTCAACAGGCAGGGGGCGCCACCCTACTCCCTGGACCACACCAGGCAGGGAATGCTGGGAAGCAGGAGAGCGCAGAGACAGAAACACAAGTAAGTTTGAAATAGCCTTCAAACCATTGAATTTTATTTTATAAGGCCTAGGAAGTACTTCTATTAAAGTTTGCATGAAAACCTTTAAAGTGGTGTAGTCACACTTATTTCAAAACTGACTGTTCACTGAAGCCATTTACTCACAAAAAGAGTTATTTGAATGATATCAAAATCATTATACCAAGAGTGTTTTGTGTTTCTTTGGTCCTCTGCATCCCGGTCTTGAAAGCCTTGAAAAGCCCTTCTCTTTTATCTTGAAAGAAGTGTACAAACCCTGGTATTATCCACAGAGTACTCGGGTCCTAGGTATCACCATAAAGTACCTTTCTGTCTCTTTCCTCTGTCTCTCTCTCCCTTCTTCTCTATCTCTATTTCCTGGGTATGATCATAGACTACCTCCCTCTCAGCTCTCCCGCCCTTGATATAACCATATTAAATGTGTTGATAAGGGCGTAAAGCAACCAAACTCACTCACTCCACCGAGTACCCTGGAGCACCAGGAATTCCTTTCCTATGTGAGTGAATGTCGAATCTGGGAGCTATGGGGACATTTCATGAATAATTACTCAGTTGTTATAGGGAGTTGTGTAATTAATACCAATGGTTAATGTAGACTCTCGTTGATTGTGATGAATCTAGTTGATCTCGCTCGCTGTATAATAATAATCCTAGTAGAGCAAACAGGTCCACGTTTGGAGAGCTGAAGTAGCTTTATTGGGTCCAATCTCATAACATTTCAATCAGTCAATATAATAGGTGCAGAAGCTGGACCATAGTCAGAATGTGCAGTCAATTCAGTCTAGTCAGTAAACTCTTAAGTCCAGTCCGTTCAGTCGAGTCATAGTTAGGAGTGACAAGCCATCTTAGGTCTGCATATTGATAAGTCTGTACGAGGTCTAACTCTGCTAGGATTTGGGGTCTTTATATATAATTAAGGTTTCATCCTGTTTCATCATCTAAACTGGGCATTGCATCAATGTTCTAGAACATTCTAGCAAGCCCCTAATAGCATTGCATGAGAATTATTTGGTATAGATGAATTGGAAGGGGACTTGCTTCACCCAGGATGTCCAGAGATGAGCTTGTCAGCGACTCATCCCTGATGCAATGTACTCTAAACATATGGAGGGACGGGTCTGGTGCAATACCCTGACTCATGTCATCATGAGGGGGCAATGCCTCAGACCGCTTCCTATTGCGATATCGGATAACATACTGACTGACTATGGCCAAGTTTGTTCGATACAATTAAATACTTTATTTAGGCACCATTTTTTATTGGTGGTAACTATCAACATGGTGCCATAATATACCATACTGTCCATTGTTGGTACAATAGACAATCCCATGTTAGTTAAAGTGATACATAATTTCCTTGTTCATAAGCCAGGAGTCAGTGCTGTAAATCGATACCCAATCAACCACATCCTGGCTATTTCAATGAAATACAACCAGGGATGCAAGTTGTCAGTCAGTTGACGGATTTCCTTTAATCTCCTCATTACCAAAATGTGTAATTAATTTCGTCAAATTACCTTTAAAAACCTTTAAAAAGGGTTGGTCGTCAATGTACTGACTGAATAGCATGTGCATCTACCCCAGAGTAGACCCAAACCTTGCATTAGAATATACGGGAGAGCTATGTGCCAGTGGCGGCCTGTGTCAATCTCTGGCCAGCCATGGTTCCGCTAGCAACTCGGTGGAGTGATAGAATCGGGAGTTAAGCGGAATTCAGCTAGCGGAGGGGAGCGTGTACGACGCTACTAGGGCACGCACCCCACACCGCTACCGGGAGCAGGGGCACGCAGCCCGGCAGACGGTACTGAGTGTGTGGGTGGTGGCAGCAACAGCTCAATGCCTGCCTATCAACTTGTCTATCATTTTGAATATATGTCTATATGCATAATACTTTCATTATTTAGCTATATACATTGTATAGTAGGCCTATATATCTTAATGTTTTACCTTTGCTCTTACACCTCAGAACCTTTTCCGTCAATTTCAAATACCCCAACTTGCATCCCTGTACAACATGTTTTTAAAAATAGCCACCTCTTGGCTTATGGCCTATAATCTGTACATATTTTCACCATCAATCAAAGACAGGCTGGATGTTGAATATAGTGAAGAATTCAGGGTCATTCTCCAATAAATAATTAGGGTCAGCAGTTGAGCGAGAAATAAATCAACATAGGTAGTTAGGCCGGTGAGTCAGTAGGGGGCGTGGCAGATGCATTTCTAAATAAGACTTCCAAAAATAAAATCCAAACTTTGCAAAGTTTAAGCCAGGATTTTACAATAGGCCTGGGTTGATGATGACTACCCAGGTCTAGAAACAGGCTCTTTGAAATGGAAGCCTGAAGAGATACAATTCATGTATATACGTATATAGTCTATAATCCATGTGAATAATTGCAAATGAAGTGGTTGAACCTCTTAGGCCTTCTCATAGGAATAATATTTCACCTATCAAGAGTAATTAGTTAAACAGATAATAAACCATCCAGCCAACTGATAGACCGCAACTGGTATCCGACCCGCTGGGGCCAAGCTGTTAGAATGAAGAACGTCATCTTGTATTTCTTTTGACCCCACTTAAGCTCCAGGTTGCAATTGAGATAGGGTTTTAATCAAGAATTAAATGTTAAAGAGGCTTATAAACGGGCCACTATATAATTATACATATAAGTCTAGGCTAATTAGCCATAGGCTTAATTAAGTGTAGATTGTTCACGTATGAAGAATATATTAACTAATACGTCTAAAGCTCCATTTACAAATAAACTGTCACAAATTTCTACCACTGAGTCATTACATGAGCCATGACACTCGGGGGATTGCTAGTTTGTACTCTATAAATCTATGTGAATCACATCCAAAATATCGCAAATGAAGTGGTTGAACCTCTTACTCCGACGAAAATGTATATTGTCACCTTTGTTCTTTCTTTGAGGAAACCCTCAAAACTGTACGCACTATCCTTAACGAATTAAGGCCAGAGAAGTTCCGTGCTTCAGTAAAACAGATTGTAAATCTCAAATTTGACACACTTGACAGATGGAAACGAGTGATTGACCTTGTTTTTGAAAAGGTAAGAATTCTGTTTTATTGGTTTCTGCACCGCATGTAGGTGGGTATATGACTCTTCATAAAATAAAGTGAAACAATGCATTTATACTTAAATACAAATAATTCTAATTAATATTTAGTATTGCTGTTATGATTAAGATTATGTTATTGCCACTAAGCCTGTTCTTCCCACCACCCCCACATGTCCTTTATAGGCAGTAGCTGAGCCAGCGATCAGCAGTACATACGCCAACCTGTGTAAGTCTATGTGTTCCATCCAAGTGCCGACGGAGAACAAGCCTGACAAGATGGTGGCCTTCAAGAAGCTGCTGCTCATGCGCTGCCAGATAGAGTTTGAGAAGGACTCCATGGATGAAGTGGTGACCCAGACAGTACTGAGAGTCATTGCAGACAGGAAGAAACAATTAAATGAAGGAGGTTCCAAGAAGCAGTTAGAATGGGAGATCTCCATCTTAGAAGAAGGACATCAATTAACTGAACAAAAATCTAGGAGAAGACGCATTGGAAACATCAGGTATGTAATGCCTTGTGTCCTATCTTGTTTTACCACGGTTATAGGGGAGTTATAACTAGTCCTATCTTGTTTTACCACAGGTTTATAGGGGAGTTATAATATGTCCTATCTTGTTTTACCACAGGTTTATAGGGGAGTTATAACTAGTCCTATCTTGTCTTACCACCGGTTTATAGGGGAGTTATAACATGTGCTATCTTGTCTTACCACACAGGTTTATAGGGGAGTTATAACATGTCCTATTTTGTCTTACCACAGGTTTATAGGGGAGTTATAACATGTGCTATCTTGTCTTACCACAGGTTTATAGGGGAGATATAACATGTGCTATCTTGTCTTACCACAGGTTTATAGGGGAGTTATAACATGTGCTATCTTGTCTTACCACAGGTTTATAGGGGAGTTATAACATGTGCTATCTTGTCTTACCACAGGTTTATAGGGGAGTTGTAACATGTGCTATTTTGTCTTACCACAGGTTTATAGGGGAGTTATAACATGTGCTATCTTGTCTTACCACAGGTTTATAGGGGAGTTGTTTAAGTTGGGTATCCTGATGGAGCCTCTAATGCACAGCTGCCTACTCCGGCTGTTGGGAGCAATGGATGCAGGCATCCTTGAGGGCTTATGCACGCTCATGACCACCATTGGCAGGAATATAGAAACATATGATAAGGACAAGCGGGTATGTACAGAAATCATTTTTTTATGTCCAACATTGAATCTTTATTCAAATGATTTTATAAATCAGGTCAAAATCATGGAACATCGAAATAATCATTTGTGTGATACAATATTTGAAAAAAAGGGGGAAAATACTTCCAATTTTAGGTTTATCTTAGTGGTGAAGAGACCTTACTCTATTTTATTATATACTTTCGCTTGGACCTTTGCGTAGAGAAATATTTGATATAATATATTACTTAGATTATAATGTTGTGTTTTCTCAGGATCCACTCCCTCTTGGGTGTGTAAAGAGGGTATCCAATGAATGAGTAGCTCATGGTCCTGGGTAAGACCATAAAGTGCCTTTCTGTATCTTTTTTACACAATGAAGCCCCTAGTCAACCCACAAACTAGCTAGTCAACCCCTTGTAGTTAGGCATACACAGGAAGACTAGATCCAGATCTGATGGGTACCACCTGATTTTTGTACTCACTATTCATCACAAATAAAAGAATTTTATTATTATTTTTATTATCTGGCTGGCTGAACTGACCATCTGACAGAAGCATGTAACCTTGTCATGTATGTTCCAAACCAGAATGGACTGCCATTCTGCACAGTAAGAAAGTAGTATATATAAACACAAATATAGGGTGGCCCAAAGTAAAAGAGGGGGGTATCCTGTGGATAAAAAAGATGGGTACTTTGGATAAATACTTTGCTAGAAGCACTGCTTACCTCTGCCTGTCCTTCTTTCCCCTGCACAGGCAAGAATAGACAAATACTTTGAGAAGCTGAACAGACTGGCCAGTGACAAGCAGGTCTCGGCACGCATGCGCTTTGTTATACAGGATGTGATAGCTCTGTATCTGAACAGGGGGGAACCACAAAGTGACAAGATGTCCAATCTCAGCAGTACACAATATAACACAGGGGAACCACAATGTAACAAGACATCCAATCTCAGCAGTGCACAACCCAACACAGGGGAACCACAATGTGACAAGACATCCAATCTCAGCAGTACACAACATAACACAGGTGAGCCACAACACAAGAGTTTTGTCAAATTTAAATTTCGTAGATGGATTAACTGCCTTAAAATACTAAAGCTGGAAATAATTACTGTATTTTTATTGTTGTTTCTATTTGCTTATTTGTATGCTAAATGAAGTTTTAAGTTTAAGACTGATTTAAGTTTAGTGGATTGCTAACTTTGTGTGACTTTACTGAGTGAGTCTTGTCAGGAATGCTGGAAAGTTTTCTGAGTATGTATTGCTGAGTATGTATTAGGGTCAGGTTTTCAGAAAATGTACAATTGGGAGCTCTACACATTTAGGAAATTCTCTTAAACTAGGCTGAAAAATGTAGAATACTGGGTTTATCTGGGTATATTTGGTATTACATTGATTTAAAGTATCAGTTCTGCTATGTTAAACTACATTTTGAAGCTCATTTCTGTCTTAAATGTGGGTTATTTCAGAGGATTGGTGAAGGAGAATTGTACATTTCCTGAAAATCTGACCCATTAATTGCTGCAGCAATCTCACACTCAATTACTCATTAACATCCCAGCTCATGTTTATAAGATCTCAATCAACACCAAATTCCCTGCCATTCATTTGCATAAACATGTGTACAGCATCCTGGTACTCTAGGTTAACCCTGTGTGCACATCATATCTTTAAAAGGAAGTACCGCCTTCAGTACAATTATAGCCCTATCCCTATTTCTTGAGGTAAAATCAATGTCAGCTAGGTTCGAACATAATTATGGTGAACAATTAGAGCCCTGGAGGGCTTAGAATCTTGGATTATAATGTTTAATGAAGGCAGACATCTTCGGAGAAGTTGTGACGTCACTCATGAGCCGATCCGGCCAGCCATGCTAGCATGGGGAGTGCACCCGGGTCATTCTCCTTGTACTACTGGATTTTTTGCAATGATATATAGCATAAGTAGGCATATTCTCATTAGATCTGAATCTTTACATGCTATTCCTGGCCAGATTTCACTTTTTGAAATGTGATTTTAAGAAAGAGAAGGTGTTTTGTAAGGAGTAAACAAGTCTTACTAATACCGGAACTGACAAACTTCTTGTCGTCCCCCCATTATCGCTCACAATAACAAAAACTTTCGGGACTGTACAGGGTTCATTTCAAACCATCTAAGTTCAAACAAACCCATACTAGTCTAGTTATAGCCTCTCTCAATCACTAATAGCAAAGAAAATGGCTTAATAGGTATCTGAAGGGAGGGAAACCTGATTCAAACTTCAACCCAACCACGCCCTCAGCTCACGTGGCCGGTGCGGAGCCGAGACTGGCTCAGCCTTCATGACGTCAAAATCAAGAAGGATTGTGGGTAATGTTCCTCAAAATGGCGGCAGTCATGAACTTTGCATTAGGCCTATTTCGGACATTTCAAATGCTTCCATCAAGGTTGTAATAGATACTAGGGATATTTCTGAACTATCGGTACGTTTTTATTTAATAAAATAACCCATTGCGGTACCATTGTACTGAGTGCGGTATGTTCTTTTAACATTTAGAGGCTTGGGGGGCAGCCTTGTGAGATTCTGGCTGTCTATAGTGATAGAGGGTTCAGTTGACTGGGTTAGCCTGGTCTACAGGAGGGCTATAAGTACCAGGAGTACTAACCTTTGTGTTGTGTTTCATTCAGGTGATTGTGCTGGAGGAATTAATGAAAACGCATGTGGTACCAGCAAACCTCTGAATACAGAGACCACAGAACCTACCAACATGAACCAGACCAAGTGCACTAAAGTAAGTATATAATCTCCATCCACTTACTCTATTAAAAAACATGAAAACCCTTATAAGCACCCTTATAAACAAGGCCTCTGGAGATCATTATCGGAGATGCGGCCACCCTACCACATGGTCTAAAGCACTGGGTTGGCTCTGGGGCATGAGTGGCATGTTGTGGGTTCTAACCTGGGTGCAGTTGCAGTTTCTACTACTGCCCCCGCCCCCATGTACTGGGAAGACAACCATAAGCTAAAAGGTAAATCTTATAAAAATTGTTGAATTTCGCCCAGATTTTATCATTTTAATCCGGAAATATTTTTTTTACTCAAATTCCCAAAACCAAAATGTTTTGGTATTGGTAAATACCTTCCTCAGGAGAATCACTATTTTTGTCATCTGGTTATATGTGACATCTCTTGAAGAGGGTATTTACAGGCAGCTGGCCCTCCTTTACTCACTTTCTCATCTCTCTACTTATGAATGTATTTTGTTTGTGTTGCAGCACAGCATGGATAGTGATAACATTCTGCTGGATTCTAGCTCCACTTTGGGAAGAGTATCAGTCGATGGCAGCAAGCCCACCAGAGAGCTTTCCGCTAAGAGGTACACAGCAGTTATGTCTCCTTTTTGGCTGACTAAGATGTCAGAAACATCTCTCCATTTTGTGAAATACCCCCATAACTAGTGATAAAGAAAGGGTCAGAATTTTAGTTATTTTTCTTGTGGTGAAAAACCTTCATTGTGAAGCCATTTTGTGTAGTGAAAGGCTCATGCAGTGAAGCATCTTCATAACAAGAAAAAATAGCTCAAGACAGTAGCCAACACTCAGAAAATTCAAAATTCTGTTATATACAAAATGTCAAATTGAATGGAACAAGCCACAACTAAGGCACATAAAATTGCATTTATTACATACATAAAGTAGTGCCTTCTCATAGAGCGGTGCTTATTAGACACTGTATTTTTATTTTATTATTCGCCCTTGAAAAAAAGAAAAAACTTTCACTTGGCTGTAGAAGTCTGTTGTTCACTTGATCTCCCAACCACGTCCTAAGCAACACTGACTGGACGATTTGGCGTCAAAAGTGGCCATATTTATGGCCTATATAGGTCATACCGCTTAAGATTTTAACCACGCCCCCTTTATTTCGAACTGCCAGCTTTATACTCGACTCTGCATCGATCGTGTGAAACTACTACTTCCCGGCATCCCATTGACCCAAACAATGTCTCCAGGCCTAGGGAAAATGTATAGACTTAGGTTGCCTCCAATACAACAAGGTCTTTCTGGTATAATACGTGAGAAATAACCGATTCCCTGACCCCTATGCTAAAGCATGAACAGATATTTTACCCTGCGTACGGCCGCATGGCATCTTCGGTAACACTCGGCATCGCATCTTCGGTATTCTCCGGGGAAAAAATCGACCAATCACAGGGCGCGTTACATCAACCTTCAGCTAGGCTCTCAGCCAATGGGATCACCCCTTCCAAACGTTACTCGGCGTGCCATGTACACGGGCCGACGGGACCGGGTGCATGGCTGCCATGGTGGTGGGGGACGGGGGACGGTGATGGCGAAGGCTTTTTAAATAGCCTAACGTTTCATTATCCAGCAAACAGTATCATATTCTAGTTAATTTAAGAGTTCTTTGACTTTGTTGTTATCTGGTGCCACTAACCCTCTGGACTGAACCAAGCACTATCTGACGACCAATAAGCAAAGAGCATTTTCGTGATGACACAGTTCATAGTTCATGCATTCAGGGGTCCAGATAGTTCCCATGATTTTACTGCGATTTATATTTATATTGCGACCAATATATACTATATATTAAAAATAATCTTAGATGAGTATGATAGGGATGGAGGGAATACAGCATTATTTTATAACTTATTTTGACTTTTCTCATTTGATTCATTGAATTTCAAATCTTTAATTAATTTTGTTCACATTGTTACAACATATAACTTTCATTATGACTGTAGATATATGTTAATTACTTAGCCAGGGGGATAGTTGGATGTTTAACTAGTTTATGGGGAACTCATCTCGGTCCAGTACAACTTGTAAGCACAGCATATTTAGTTTAGTTCACTTGGCAATTCAGATCTACGTCCTACCTTGTCTTGGTAGAATCAGGTATACCTAGCATTTATTCTGACTCTGACAGGACCTGATATATAATTAAGGTTTCATCATCAGGTATACCTAGCATTTATTCTGACTCTGACAGGACCTGATATATAATTAAGGTTTCATCATCCAAACAGGGCATTGCAGCAATGTTCTAGAACATTCCAGCAAGCACTTAGTAGCATTGCATTGCATTTCAGGTATACCTAGCCGTTTATTATATAGTCCATATCATATAGTCCATAGCACAAGTTATACAAGTTTTCCAAATAAACTTCATTATGATAAAACTCCATGTTGATTATAATCTATTGGAATCCACCAATGCCCAGCTGAGTCCATCCTTTGGAGAGGGAGAATACTCCCTACTGATTTTATACCTTCCATAGCGGTAAACACTGCTCTTAATAAAGAGTGCTAAATGGACCTCATTGCCCAGCCTTCCGACTCCTTCCATTCCCCGCTCAATGCTCAGTCAAACATCAGCTCCTCCCCAACCTCCTCCATAGCCAGACTACATTAAATTTGTTTAATCATAATAGCTGAGAACGCAGCATTTGTGTTAGCTTGTTGTCTTTCAGATCATCCTATACCAATTGTCCAGTTTTCATTGATGTTGGAAAACTTGTGAAAGGTTCTTCCAAAGTAGAAATGTGCTATCTCTGTTCTTGTAAACTTTCAGGAAACATTTTATCTTTCAGGAAACATTTCTGTACTGGGTGTAAGATGTTTCTGTGTGGTACCTGCATCAGTAAGCATGAAGGTAAAGACCACAGGGTCATCCACAAGCATTCTGCTGCTGTATGTTGCCTCCATGGGAAGGAAACTGAAACATTCTGTTTGGCATGCAATGTCTTCAGGTGTGATTCTAGAGAAGAGAAGCCATGTGGCCATGAGGTGCAAAGCAAAATAAACTGCATAGGTAACATTTGTGCCGAAGTTGAAGAGTTTGCAAAGCTTGGTGCATTTGTGGAGGACCGCAGCGCTGAACTGATGGAGTTTGTCCAACATCACCGTGATGAAGTGAGACGGGTGATTGATGAATGGTCTAATGACAATATGGCTTACATTTCACGGATGACACACCATGTAAGTATGTTGGGCAGTGTTGCTCTTTCAGTTTGTTGAATTCTTAGTTGGTGAGGCCATGAGTTTGATGATCCGCTACTGCATTGAAATGTCTGTTGTCTACCCATTTTGTCATTGATGCAATTAGCTTAAGATTTTCTGCTAGCTCTCCTAGCTGTTCCTAATCCGCGAGCTCACTCCCTCTGACGTTTCAGTGCAAGGCAAAGTAACAACATAGCAAAGCCAGAGAGAGTGAGAGTACTTTGCAGCAAATTGGTACTGCCAGACACACATTAATGGCAAAGAACATATTCCCAATATAAAACCTTAAATTCTGGCGGGCAACCTGATTTAGTCAGTAGCTTGCCCGGGCGGGCAACCTGTTTTTATTCCTTATTTCGACCACTGATAAGGATCTAAAATCTGCAGTCCCTCATAGAGTTTGAAATAGCTAATGCAACTTTTAATGTCTATCTATAGATGTATATCGCTGTTGTTATAATAAGCTGATTGTTTCAGGGGTCACCAGTAAGGGAAGGTTTGTTGATTATATTCAATAACTGCAAAACATTTTTCCAGGTGAGGGTGAAGCAAAAGCAGGCCCTAAAATGGAAAGCACTATCCTCTGGTCTCAGTGGTATCCAAGCAGATGAGCCTTGGGTGGACCTTCCCCTGGACAAGCTGGACCTTACCTTGTCTCCTGAGGTGAAGGCATTTGTGTCTAAAGTCAGAGATTGTGAGCCGCCATCAAGCATAGTCTCTCAGGTTCCATATGTGCGTGTACCTTTACCTGTACCAGCACCATTCAAAGGACAAGTCAGAGATGGTGATCCTCCATCAAACATTGTCTCTCCAGTTCCATCAGTACCTCCACCTGTACCAGCACAAGAGAGAGATGGTGATTGTCCATCAAACATCGTCTCTGGGCGTCCATATGTACCTAAACCTGTACAAGCACAAGCACAAGAGAAAGATGTTAAGCCACCATCAAACATAGTCCCTCAGGTTCCATCTGTACCTACACCTGCACAAGTTAGAGATGTTAAGCCACCATTAAACATAGTCTCTCCAGTACCATCTGTACCTACTCCTGCACAAGTTAGACATGTTAAGCCACCATCAAACATAGTCTCTCGGGTTCCATCTGTACCTACACCTGCAGAAGTTAGAGATGTTAAGCCACCATCAAACATAGTCTCTCTGGTTCCATCTGTACCTACTCCTGTACAAGTTAGAGATGTTAAGCCACCATCAAACATAGTCCCTCAGGTTCCATCTGTACCTACACCTACACAAGTTAGACATGTTAAGCCACCGTCAAACATAGTCTCTCAGGTACCATATGTACCTACACCTGCTCCTACACAAGTTAGACATGTTAAGCCACCATTGAACATAGTCTCTCAGGTACCATCTGTACCTATACCTGTACAAGTTAGAGATGTTAAGCCACCATCAAACATAGTCTCTCAGGTTTCATCTGTACCTACACCTGCACAAGTTAGACATGTTAAGCCACCATCAAACATAGTCCCTCAGGTTCCATCTGTACCTACTCCTGCACAAGTTAGACATGTTAAGCCACCATCAAACATAGTCCCTCAGGTTCCATCTGTACCTACACCTGCACAAGTTAGAGATGTTAAGCCACCATCAAACATAGTCCCTCAGGTACCATCTGTACCTACACCTGCACAAGTTAGACATGTTAAGCCACCATCAAACATAGTCCCTCAGGTTCCATCTGTACCTACACCTGTACAAGTTAGACATGTTAAGCCACCATCAAACATAGTCCCTCAGGTTCCATCTGTACCTACTCCTGCACAAGTTAGACATGTTAAGCCACCATTTAACATAGTCTCTCAGGTTTCATCTGTACCTACACCTTCACCTGCACAAGTTAGACATGTTAAGCCACCATCAAACATAGTCTCTCAGGTTCCATCTGTACCTACACCTGCACAAGTTAGACATGTTAAGCCACCATCAAACATAGTCTCTCCAGTACCATCAGTACCTACACCTGCACCAGCACAAGTTAGAAATATTAAGCCTCTATTAAGCATATGCTCTGGGCTTCCATATGGACCCATACCCGCACAAGACAGAGATGGTGAGCCACCATTGAACATATGCTATGGACCTGTACCTACACCTGTACAAGTTAGAGATGTTAAGCCACCATCAAACATTGTCTCTCAGGTTTCATCTGTACCTTCACCTGCACCAGCACAAGTCAGAAATATTAAGCCTCTATTAAGCATATGCTCTGGGCTTCCATATGGACCTATACCCGCACAAGACAGAGATGGTGAGCCACCATTGAACATATGCTATGGACCTGTACCTACACCTGTACAAGTTAGAGATGTTAAGCCACCATCAAACATAGTCTCTCAGGTTTCATCTGTACCTACTCCTGCACAAGTTAGACATGTTAAGCCACCATCAAACATAGTCTCTCAGGTTCCATATGGACCTACACCTGCACAAGACAGAGTAAACATATGCTATGGACCTGTGCCTACACCTGTATATGCACCAACCAAAGGTGAGGAATTCTTTCAATCATTTCACTATTTTATATGCTTAATGTTTAACCCATTTAAGTCGCCATTTGTTGGGATATCGGGGAATAGTTGTAGGGCCACAGACCATGTCTACATGATCTCCGGAGCTATGGGGTTATAGGGAGTCGTATAATTAATACTAATGGTTGCTGTAGAGTCGTTGATCGTGATGAGTCTAGTTGATCTCGCTAGCTGTTTAATAATAACTCTAGTAGAGTAAAAGGTCCACGTTTGGAGAACTGAAGCTTTTATTGGGTCTAATCATAACATAGTCTCTCAGTCAATATAGTAGGTGCAAAGCTGGGCCATATTCAGAACGCCCAGTCTAAGTCAGTCTAGTCCAGTCCATTCAGGAGTGAGAGTCAGGAGTAACGAGTTTTTTTCTTAGGTCTGCTCATTGGTAAGTCTGTACGAGGTCTAGTTGAAGTCTGTTTAAGGTCTATTGGATGTCTGACTCTGACAGGACCTGATATATAATTAAGGTTTCATCATCCAAACAGGGCATTGCAGCAATGTTCTAGAACATTCCAGCAAGCACTTAGTAGCATTGCATTAGATTTACTTGGTATAGAAGATTGGAAGGGAGACTTGCATCACCCCTGAAGTCCAGAGATGAGCGAGCGAGCGAGCGAGCGAGCGAGCGACTCTTCCCTGATGGAATGTACTGTAACTGTAAACATATGGAGGGATAACGGATGACACACTGACTGACTATGGCCAAGTTCATTCGATACAATTAACCTATTTATTTAGGCACCTTTGAACATTTAAACAAAAAAGCAATAAAATTAATATCTTAACCCGTATTTTTTGTATTTAAGTATTTTTATCCGGCACAACACATTATGTAACGAATACACTATATCTGTTTTCTTAAATCAAATATTATATAGCAAAATCTGGTAATCCATACAATCACATCTATAATAATTATACACATGACAGTTAGTTAAGAGCAATACAGATATTAAAACCATCACCGACGCATTTTCTAATCATGTCAGTCCACAAGGTAACCGTAACCCACATATTAGGGAGCATTCATTATTTATGCCAGGGGGGGGGCTGCCATATAGGGGGGGGGCCAAGATTCTGGTACACCGGTCTAAGGGGGGGCCACTTTTCTGGTGCGCAAGTTTAAGGGGGGGCCATTTTTCTGGTGTACACAATTTTTAGGTCACGCGAAATTTGCGTTTCGCGAAGTTCGCGTTTTTTGACCTGGGAACATTTGTTTCCACACCTTATATATTGGCACTGTGTCCAGATGGCCTCACTCTGATTTTATGATGCATGGGTCGGTCTCATCATTGCTGTAGCCTGTGTTCATCGGGGCTCTGATGAAGGACTGGCCAGAATCCTTGTCAGTCTTTTGTGGCTGTTTGTGAGACTCAAAGTCCAGAAGTATGGCACAAGAGGGTGCTGCTGGCTTAGTAAGAAGACTGTATACGTATGGTACATGGTCATTGTCATGATCCTCTCCCCTCCCTCCCTCTGTCCCTATGCTTATTAACGAATATCTCTGCACTTTATGTGCAGGTTCTATGCCTCTTGCAGGGCTCATAACCAGTGATTAAAGAGAGAGCCATTAAAAATGCAGCATTTCTTTAAACACAGATATCTCCTGATGTAGAACGTAAAGCAACAACTTATTCCTTAATAAGTTGTACAAAATTGTGTTGCCTTGGAAGAATTATAAAGATTTAACATGTAAATGGGTGAGTTGATGCAAACTTGGCCATGTATTCATAGAAATGGGGCAATGGTTTTGATTTTTCACAGAATCCTATACCTTTGTTCCACAAAAATGTGCTGGACCTCTTTGTTCAGAAGTATCTGCACCAGATAGTTTAGGTGTAGCCTACGGTAATGATTTTGCATGGTTAGTTTAGTAAGTTAACATTATAAATTGTTGAATGACAGCATCGATATGTGCCTGCCATTCCACACCCTTTACTAGCTGGGAGACCCAGCCACTAGACGTTGTGTTGCTGGTCAGAAAGGGTTGTCAAGGGTTTTGCCTGGCGATCTGATGGCATAGCAATTAGATGCCTGCAGACAATTAGATTCTACACTGTGTTACCTTTTTTAATGTGATAATCCTAGATTCTCTACGTTTGTTTTGGAAGCCATTGTAGGAATCGTCCTATGACCTAATTTTGCAGGCATCTAAGATTCCTAGGCATTGGTGCTGCCCCCTGCCCTCCTACCGGTATACTACTCCTCCCACAAACCCTTTCTCTTCCTTCTGCTCTAAGCTTTCACAAACCAAGTTACGTTTAAAAATTCTCTCACGTAAAAACCTCACAATTACCCAAGAAAACGACAGAACAAAGGAGGAATACCAAATACTGATAGGACTATACCACCAGTATATGTGAAAACACCAAAACAGCAAAGAGACAGAAGTTAGGATTTACGATTTTAGACACTGTGTACTTTTCTGAGTGTCACCACACAACGCATTGGACGCCATATTGACATCACCGGCAACACAGAGTGCCGCAACAATGCCACCAAAACCGGACGCACAGAAAATAGAGGAGAGGATGACAGCCATAGAAGGCACTATCAACAATTTGGAAAGTACCATGAAGTCATCAATAACAGATGCGATATCGCAGGCATTGGGGAAACTAAAACTCAATGAACCGGAGCCACTAAAACCCAAAGAACCGGACACTACCACACAGACCCACAAAGAGGCCACACCATCGACCTCCGAGGCGGACACCCACACCGAGAAGCTGAACCCACTACCAAACTATAGGGACGCTACACCGGTAAACAACCGCCCAGACTTTGGATACTACCCTCGTCCACGGGAACTCATGGCAGATCAGATGTCACGAATGTACATAGACTCTCAACTGGAACTCGGCAACCCAATCTTCGCAACAGAAGACATAAAAGGTATGACTGTTTTCGACCCTAGAGTAACGAGAAAAATAGTTAAACCACACCTGTACATGGAGAGAGAAGGCATCATTTCGGTTAGAGATAAAATGGAAGCCAAGGAATCACTAACATATCCTGAATATATACATGCATATACCGCCATGCTTCTCGACGTCAATATGGTGCGACCGGAGGACAAGCATCCAATGCTATTACATCTACACCAAGTGGCGCAAGATGCCAGGGAGCGTCCATGGAAAAACATACTCCGTTGGTCAAATTACACCTATGATAGGATCGAAAGAGGGGACATCACATGGAGCAGCACAGATCAGATTCAGTACGATCGAATGCGTATGTCACTGGCCCCAACAACGATCAGCAACATCGAAAAACAGAGTATACCATGCCCTATATACAATGTGAAAGGAACGTGTACAGAAAAAGACGGACACACCTTGGAACCAATGATAGCAAACCACATCTGCGCCTTTTGCTACGCCATGAATGTACAGAACAGACACACCCATCCCCAGTCTGAGTGCATGAAAAAACAACGTGCAAAGAATCCAACTAGCCGAGACCCGAGCCCGATCGGATCACACTACATGTTCCCACCACCAGGATCTGTTTAAGTCTGGGTCACAACCGTAAAGCCCTGGGGTGACTGATAGGGGTCCAATATGCTGGCTGCACCTTCTTCTAAGAAGGCGATTTTGTTGTCCAAATTCTAGAATAGCGTGCGGGCACCAGTGAGATGTGTGAGTTCTATGCTTTTCCTAGGTAGAACTAAATATCGTTTCTGTGTCATTGTCTATATTGCTATGCATTAATTAACCATCCCACCTGGCCTGGCCCTCTCACGCATAGCCATGTTTACGATTCTGCAGCACTTGTTTCATTTGAAAGTGGGTTGGTGGTAGGACTACTGGGTCATCACATGGATAATGCATGGTTTGTATATGTGCATCTAGTATTGAGTCAATCTGTCCATGTCTGTGTGTAAAGCAAAAAACTGTCGAAAAGCAAAATGAAAATGCTTCTAAACTTTTAATAGCCTGAGGTTGTTGGCATTGGATTTCCATGGTGGAAAGAGAGGTGCAAGTTTTCAAGTTATTGCCTATTCCTTCCAGTCTGTATACCTGATAAAGAGCACAAAGTGTAAGTGTGGGACCTGTTTGTTTTTGTTGTGGTTTGGTCCTCCGGCCCTAGGGACCGTATTAGGCTTGCTTTGTCTAGACTGGTCCATTCTTTGATGTTCTCTTCCCATCTTTTCTTCTCTCTTCCCCTTTTCCTTTGACCACTAATAACTGTGCCTTGGACGATGGTGTTTGCAAGTCCATGGGAATGTGATAGATGTCTATACCATTTGAGTTTTCTTCTGACTAGTTATTAGAAAGTTGGGGTACAGATACTAGGGCCCAGAGACTAGAGTCAAGAAATCTAAGATGCTAGGGCCCAAATTCGAGGCCCTTGTCCAGATGCTAGGGCGCCCCCCACCCCCACCCCACCCCACCATTTTGGATGCTAGGGCCCAGGAGGGGTAAAAAGAAATTTGAAACAATCTTTCAACTTTGTTTTATGGTTACCACACATGAACATTAGTTTCCATACCCTCCAAGAAACACTTAAAATGCAACCATTCCCTAATGAAGGATTGATTAATAGATAAAAAATGTTCAAACCACACTCATAAAACACCATCAAATATAAATAAAACTGCAAAATTAATTTAATATACAAAATTGCAGACTTTCTGGATTTGATGTCATCTTGACTTGAAATATTTTGCTTCGTAGATATATTTTTGTAATTCATCATTTGATATTGTTGCATGATGAGTTAAGAGTTATTGAGAAGCATATCGACAGTGGAACCTCTCTATTAAGACCACCCTTGGGACTGAATGATTTTTGGTCTCAGCATGGTGGTCTCTTTAGAGGATATTTAGAGAATATTTCATGGTGTCAAGGGCTTGTCCATTTGCATGTACAGCTTTATTGATGCAGCCTTCTTTGTTGGTCATTCACCATATATTCTGATGGATGTTGTATTTCCTCATTGTAACCTAGAAAGCTTAGTACCACAGTCTATCAAAAGTTTTCTTAAAATTAATAAGACATGGTATAGATCTTGTTGATGTTGTTATATCTCACATAGTATCCCAATCCCAATATTCTTTTCTGTTGCGGTGTGGCCTCCAAATCCTGCTTGTTTTTCATCTACTATGCATTTTGCTTGTGACCTTTTGAATGGCCTTAAGCTTCACCTTGCTTGTGGCTGATGAGACTTAGGGTGCAAGTCTTTCTTTGGGATAGTGATGATGAGGTATCTGGTCCAGGGGGTGGGTCATGTTTCTGTCAGATCTTGTTGCAGATGACAATAAGGATGTTGATCATTTCCTCTCCTCCTGTTTGTATTAGTTAGGATAATTAATATAGTGCATTTTACACTATTTCACTTACAATTGAGAGGTTTTGCCAGCAACAAAATAATATCACATTGATCACAGACATAAGTTATAACCAGTAATGATATACTGGATACAATTTAAATACAACACACAGTTTTCAGGTGTATTAAACAGAATGTATTTCATTAAAAAGCTGGTGCCAGGCAAATTCTTTGCAAGCTCTGATAAAAGCCAATGTAGTTTAAAAATGAGGTGCTTAATATGGTTAGAGTAACTGCCTGGAGGTTGGCTTGAACCTCTCCAATGTTGGAGTTTTTTGCAACAGCTATAAATCTTTCTGCAGCTGTATTATAGATAGGAAGAAAGATTGTGTGACTCTGCAGCCTAGAATAAGGGAGGAGGAATTTTAAATTTCCACTCCTCTAGGTCTGAGGTTGGTGTTCTTAGTATTGCCAGAAGTTGCTCTATTTGATACAATAGCATGGTGGCCTTTGCTATTCTCCCATGCTATCGAAGTGTTGTCTATTCCCATTCCTCCAGAATTCTTATCACCCTGCTGGTAGTTTTGTAGTCCCCAGCAACTAGCCAAGCAGTTTTTCTCAGCACCATTTCTAGCTTTTTTATGTTTTCTGTGTCACTTGGTGAATATAGAAAAATGGGTGAATATTGAAGCATACTCCATGATTGGTCAAGAAAGTGCTATATAGCACTGTGCATTGATTTTACTAGGCCAGAGCACATCATCCTGCTAAGAAATGCATTGAATTATTTTCCTTCTTGGTGTCCCTATATGAGTATGTTTGTTCCATGATAGGGGGTTTGTGATGTCAAGGCCACATATTTTGCTGTTTTTACTGTAGCTAGGGTTTTGCCATCCTTCTATAGAGTGAATAGAAAGCTGCTAATCTTGAATGCGTGAACATACAAATAGATGAGCCTTTGATGTTCCTAGTTCTGGTAGACCATTAATGAAAATGAGAAATAGAAGGGGGCTCATCACACTTCCTTGGGGGAACTCAATACAGATATTACATCTTGTGTTTCTAATGTCTTCCCGTGCAGTGGAAGTTTGGCTTCTAGGAAGCTGGCAATCCAAAGTAGGCTATTACATTCCCATGGATATGGTAGTTGTGACATTTGTTAAAAAGGCTTTGGTGAGGCACTTCAAATGCTTTGTTTAAATCAAGAAGTATACAGTCCATTTTAGCTCTGTGGCAAAGCAGTTAACATTATGAAGGTTGCGGGGGTGGGGGGGGGCCATAATTCTGGTACACCAGCTTAAGGGGGGGCCAAAATTCTGGTGCACCAGCAGAAGGGGGGGGCCGGGATTTTGGTACACAGCGCTGCTTGGAAATTGGCAGCCCCCCCCCCCCCCCTGGCATAAATAATGAACGCTCCCTAAATATACTCAGACATTAACACTACTAGTGTTGTATGTCAGCTTCGAATTCTGGGCTGACCACTTACATCAACAAAAATAAAAAACAATATTTACTGCTCAAAACTGCAAGCTCATGGCTTTCCATTGGTTCATTTTTCTTTGAAATCATTTATCATTTGTTGTTAATGACAGTAACATCCCAACAAATCACGACTAAAGGCAATAGATTATTCGGTAGTGTTGCTTGGGTTGCGAGGAGAGAGCTCTTGTTCCTGGGCCAATAGATCAGCATTTTCCCTCTCTACTGAGGGATTAATTCATGAGGTTTGGCACTTCTGTTGGAGTCTATTGGGGCTGGGAGGGAACAGAGGCGAAGGTACCAAAACTGTTAACAAACGTTATGTTATTGGCACATGTGGACTGCCATGCTTATACTGAGTCATGTGGATATTGTTTTGTTAGTATCTTAATAAGGATGTGAGACACGATTTAATGTATACCGTATATAATGTATACCGTATATACCCGAGTATAAGCCTCGGCTTATATTAATTTCAAATGGTGGTTTGACCCGGCTTATATTCGGGGTGGGCTTATATTCGGGGCCTGGCTTATATTACAATAATGGAAAGCCAGTAGATTTAGCTGAAACACATTTTTATTATTATCTTTAATTATTGCTCTGGTTTTTCGTGTTTTAGACTAGACTTCAATTTAACAAAAAAATGACTACCAGAATTCAGAATCGATCAACAAAAACTGACTTCTCTTGTTTAAACCATCATTCATCATCCACTAAGTACTCGTTCTGGCCGATCTCTTCAGCATCTTCCTCCTGAGAAGAGACCAGGCCCTCCATGTTTCCATCCAGTTACAGGCACCCGGCTTATAAACGGGGCTCAGCTTATATTAATGTTAGGTCATGCTGAACCCCGGGCTTATAAAAACGGGGTGGGCTAATACACAGGGTCCGGCTTATACACGGGTATATACGGTATTAATTATATGATATGCGAAGCATTCCTTTCTAAAGCCACGTCAAAAAAGCATATAATGCTGGTCCTATTAACGTATACACTACATCGGTCAATAAAGCACATGGTCAAGGTGCCACGCCCATGCCATTATGTTTATGTTTACTGGGTCGTCTGCCCCTCTCGTGCCCCGCCCAACGCCAGGGTTGTCTGGTATGGTCAAGCCCACCACAAACTAGTGAGACTGTTCCGCTACAACTGTACACTTTTTTTTTCACATCTATTCGATTCTGATATTGTTGTCTGAAAGTGATAAATACTAGATATATTCTTCTATTTTGTTTACTGTTATGTTTGATGTGCATGTTCAACCAACCTTTATCGAAATTTAGGTCATTTTAAAGGAATTTAACAAAATTTTTAGACAAAAAGTCATGTACGCATGTCTTGAGTTGCTCCCAGTGCATCTGACCTGGCTGGCATCAGGCGAGGGGCAATAAACTGGGCGGGAATAGAGGGTAATTAAAGGGTAGTAAATGACACATGTTCAAGCTTAGTATAAAGCACCATATATGATTAATACTAACTATTATTCATACACTCTGCGCCTTTCCGGTATTATATTCCCCATGTTGCAAGAATGATTTTGGTATTTGAATCATATTTCTACGAATATGAGAAGTCAAGTTAGCTAATAAATAGCAGAGATGTGGTTTATTCTTAAAGAATAGATTTCAATCGAATATCAACAAATGATTAGACTGGTTGAATAATAAAACTTTTTAAAATTTATGATATATTTTTTTTTTAGTGATTTTATTTATCCAGCTTTTCGAAGATGAATATGCACGATACAGTCGAGAACAGGTTACACAATATAGGTCTGTGGTGTTCTACCTGCTGCTGCAGTCTACTTGAATTAACATGAAATGGATAGGGAAAAAAGATTCTACGTTTTCTGGTAAATTAGATATGATATAATGCAATACATGGAGAAAACATTGGAGACTTCGAAGTCGATACAATATGAATCTAAAACAGTACAATGAATGGTAACACAACATTGGTGACATTGTAGGAATACATGATTGTTCATACCTCCAATCGGTGTGTGATGCAAGTATAATTATGGACACAAGACTAGGGTTACAGAGACTGATTTCGACAGTATTTAGTAGGAGTTAAGTTGACTAGGAGAGTCACCTCACCGGCCCAATTTCAGGATTTGTAGGGCTTTGTTTTTGAATGCCCGAGGGTCCTGTTTATTTTTTACTGATTTGGGCAGCTCATTCCAGAGTGTGCCTCCAGAAAAGGCAGGCGCGCATGTGCACGCCTCTCTTTTCGGGCGAGGAATGGGGAGGTTATAGATGGAGGAGGCCCTAGTTTCCCGGGATCTGTTAGAGGCAGGTGGGTTAGGGGGGGACCGCTGTGGGCCCTCCTGTGCATTAGGAGGAGGAGTTGGAGGGTGCGTCTAGTTTGTAGAGGGAGGAGGTTGTGTTTGGACATGATTTCGTCGACATTGCTGGTTCTCCTAGATAGGGAGGCAATGCGGACAGCTCTTCTAAGCGTTCTTTCTAATTTTGCTTTGGATGTGGCATTTGCCATGTCCAGAAAGCAGGAATTGAACTCTAGGTGAGGGAGGATCATGGTTTTTAGTATCCGGAAGGCTATGTTTAGTGAGAGGAAGGGTCTGATTCTTGCGAAGGTGGCAATGGCTGTGTTTGCGTTCCTGAGGGTTAATTTTACTTGTGGGGTGATATTTAGACGGTCATCAATTGTTGACCCTAGATACTTGAATTTGTTGACTATGGTGATTGGGGTGCCATTGATGGCAAATTGTAGTGGGTCAACGACTGGCGGGGTACGGGGTTTAAGGGGAGGGAATAATACCATGACTTTGGTCTTGCTGGCATTAATCATCAATTTGTTAATTCCGCACCAGTTTTCTAGGTGTGGAATTGACGTATTGAGGGCCCTGGCAGCATCATTGATGTCAGAGGCTGATGTGTAAAGGACAGTATCGTCAGCATAGAGTTGACAGGAGATTGGTGGAGCTGATATAGGAGGGGAGAGAGTTGATATAGAGGTTGAATAGAAGTGGGCCAAGGCTGGATCCCTGAGGGATGCCTGTGGAGAGAGAGGCTTGGGGGAACATAAATTAAAGGTCAAGTGTAAAGGATTTTTGTTGGTGTTTGATACATTCGGGGGAATATTTTGAAACGATCTACAAAGTTACAGCTTCCTACCTAATAAATTAAAGCAGTGGGAGGTGTTTAAGCACTACCATTTAGTGAGCCACTGCAACCTAGTGCGGCAAGGGTGAGTAGCCATCTTTGGACGGGTCCAGCGGCCTGTGACGTCATCGATGCCCACGCGCGACTGGTAGGTCTGAGCATAGAACTATAGACACTCCGGCCTCCGGATTTGAACCCTTTAAAAGCTGCTTTTCTCCGGCTTTTCCAAGAGTTTGGAAATCAAACCCTAAACATTAATAATTTCGGAATTTTGGAATTTATTCCGTCCATACCAATCACTTTATAAATACCTTAAAATCTTCCTTATTGGTCAAGCAACTAAACTTCAAACAAACCTGTATTTCGGTAGCCTACTGATGTGACTGAAAGGTTTGAAAGGCTACACCTAGTTATTAAAAAAACTATAATGCCATTTTGCCGGTTATTGATTGAAATCCGAATTCCTTATTATTAGAAGATATAAATATGTCCATCTGAACTTTTTTATTAAAAATTGTTGTAAATCAGCAAACATACTGGCAGCAACATCTTAAATAGGCTATATGAACTTGTTTGATTATATTTGACGACATAAATGTATAGCCCTATAGTCTGCACCGACTATCTGATCTTCTAATATACCCTATACAACTTAATGAATTTCGGCAATGTAACTTTAATATTTCCCAAACTATACATATTGAAACTGGGAAATAAATAGGCTAAGGAAAATACTGGAATGCTCTTAAAAATTAGTCCTAATGTTTAAAATACAATTTCTTAAACCTTAGGCTTGTCACCCTTCCAATAGTGGTGGCAGCCCTATAATACTTTTTCCCTTGTATGTTAGCAGTATTTACCCAATAGTTAAACTTATTTCTTTTAACATTATGCCCTTTTTTCCCCAAAACGCACAGTGGAATAGCTTTGTATCTCATGTAAATATTAGTCTTGCATTTTATGAGTGTTCGAAAACAATAACAAACTATGAAAAAAGAAATATTCAGGAACATTCCTTATAATTACTGAATAGATCAGTCAAATCCGAGACAACAATTTATCACCAATTTATACCCATTTTCGCACCTCACCATAGTTACCAACAAGCCTCCTCAGGCCTTCACTGGGAGACCAAGCTTTCTCCACTTACACTAGAACTGGTATATTCAATGTGTTCAAACCTAGCTTTCTCAGATATAGGCTTGCCATCAGAGTTAAATAAAGTGCTTGTAATTACCGTTGGCCATATATTATATAAAATTATGCGAATGATTAAAATTATATTAAAACAAAAGCAACCATGGCTATATGAGTGAAAGAGGGCCCGATTGACAAAATAACCGTTTTATTACAGCATTATTATTATCATCTCTTTCCACAAAACCAGTGGTCAAAATAAGGGCGTTGTACTCTTAGGTAACGAGTACATTTTCAGGTGGATGAGTACCATTGACTGTGCACTCATCAACACTTGCGAGTTCCAACACAGGGCAAATTAAAAGATTGGAAATGCTTTCACAGGGTTCCATATTGGTCGAATCAAAAGTACAGTTTTCTTTAACAGAAGTCATATTTGGCATATGGAATATTGTTATACCTCATTGTACCTACCCCTAAAGTTTTAATTTCTGGCTAGGTCCTACCTGTTACCTTCATTATAACAATATATCAAGATAGCATCAAGTCCTGTGCCTAACTCAAGCGCACACAGCAAAGGCCTTATTGATGCGTGGGCGCTTGCTGAAGGTAGGGTTAGACTGTTCGCGCTTGGACATGGATGACGTCACAGCTCTGATGTGCGAATACACACGCTAAATCAAAACAAAGCTAGCCCAATTTGCTCATTCATCATAAGGCTGTGAAAACGGACGTTATTGAATTCTTTTCCGATTTTTTAACATCAGAGGTCATTACTACCACCACTACCCATGTAAAACATCTCGATTTTTAAGATTTTCTTTACACTTGACCTTTAAGTTGTGGTGCAAACTAGTTAGATTCCCGTGTGACATTTATTAGCCAAGATTATGTTTTATGCATTAACCCCTCTGATGGTCAGAGGCAGACAGTGCGAAATAGATTGAAATAAACCTCTCTTACACTCTTATCACTAGGCAAAGTACAAGAGTTTTTAATTCTGACTTTTTGAAGGCATACTGGTGGAACCGGAACGGTGCTAATTAGAAATTAGACTGGTTGATTCAACCAATTAGACTGGTTGAATAATAGAATAACAACTAATAATATAAACCAGACTGGTTGAATAATAGAATAACAACTAAATAAATCTGGTCTTGCATCCTTGTGTCGTTAGACACTCCGTTGATATCATAATAGAACGTCGACTGAAAAAACAATTAGACTATTAATCTAATTAAATTCACTACGCTGTCTTGTATATATGTATATAATATGATTAAACTACAGAATACAGGCCCATGGTGGACACCAGCGGTACCCTCGACATATCAAAAGCAGCGAAGAAAAGAAAGGAAAGAGCAAAGGGATCAGCTAATACTGGGAGTACCTCTGCTGTGAAAATGTCCATGACACCAGTGGAGCTTCTTCCTCTACTAAAGTACCAACTAGAAGGGGCCAAAGCTGCAGAGGATGGCAGTCAGGCTAGCAAGTTGAGGCAACAAATATGGGTTTTAAAAGACTTGGTACAAGGTGTCAAGACAGACATGCCAGATGAAGAGTTGCAGCCTGTACTGGACAGTCTTCATGCTCTGATGCATAGCAATGAGCCAGAGCCAGCCCATTATACCAGCCAAAAAGCCGGACGTAGAATTATAAATCTACGTAAGAAGCTTTACAGCATAGAACAGTTAAAAAGGCGCAAGACTAAAGGTGACAGGCTGGACAAGAATCAGTTGGCTAAAATTAAAAGTGAAGACCAAGTGATTGCAGAAATAGAAGAACTAAATAAGCTAATAAGACTTTCACATGGACTACGGAAATAACTGTTTAATTCATCGGTATTCATTTAATTGTGTGCATGTGATACATTTTAAGGTTACAATTGGAGAGACTACTTATAATAAGTTGATTGACAAAGATGTAAGGATCCCACTTATATGGATTATATATGTTGATATCAATCATAATGAATCATAATAAAAGAAAAAAAATTATATGAACATTTCAAACCATCCCCCAATGATTTCTATTGCAATGATTTCCATGTCAGTGGGTTTTTAAGGAATAGTATACCAGCATGTCCCTTAACTTTGATTTGCACTTAAATTTCCTACTTCAGTTGAAACCTGCTGAAGGCTGGCCTCCATTGGGACCGTACTTCTCCCAGCACTTGTTAATAGAAACAAAGCAGTAACATGGTTGTAACGAGAGTGGTCCGCTTCAGGGCCCCCACCTCCTCTCCCAAAAAAAATAGGTGTTTCTGATTGACTCCCCCCCCCCCCCTCCCCTACCTAGAAAAACCTTCCCCCACCTAAAAACCATACCTGGTTGGTTTTTTTACCATATCTTAAAAAATTTAAAAAATGCTTATAAAAGCAGGAAAACAGGTTTTCCTGACCTGGAACTCTCGAAAAGCACATCTCCCATGTTTAAAACAACTATTGTTATGAAATAGATTTTTTTTCAGTTCCTGGGAGGTGGTTTCCTAAAAAAAAAGTTAACCATTCCCCCTTACCTAGTTTTCAGCCAGATAAATCGGAAACACACTATTATTTTTTTGGCCCAATCAAACATGTTTGATTTGAAACGGCTACTACTTCCAGTTACTTGCTCCCACTTCTAAAGTAACAGAAGTAACTTGCCAGTGGAATCCAGCCTTTAGGTGACCACCCTAGGGTTGCATTAGTGGTCGAATTAACATTGGCGGTATGGGTGTGGGATAGGAATTATTTAAACTTTATTATCAAAACTTGTTGTTTGAAGATGATAGAAACAAGCCATGTTCTTGACTGTTCTATTATTTATTGCATACTAAATATGAATTATATCATTTACAAGTGATTGATGACACTTTTGCTGGCTAAACCACCATCTGGTGGTCCATTCCATCAAATATTTTCTTTGTGGTTGTTTCTCACACTAGAACAGGGTAACAAAGACCACCTGTTTCTACCACTTGTTGTAGTGGTTTAAGAGTAGAAAAAAAAAAAAAAACTAAATTAGAGACAGAGGATAAGTACTGAGGCAACGATGTGAATAGAGTGAAGTTATATTCTAGATTGAGTTTATTCCAGGAATAGCTCTCACAGCCACAGCCACGCCTTTGTCTAATTGTGGCTCCACCCAGGGGATTCCCCAGTGTACATAGTATCATAACAAACTTGCCAACCTATTCAGAGGAACAGATCACTTCTTGGAAGACTGAATAACTGACTGGACTTCTTATTGAGTTGAATATGGTGACACCAACCCTTGTATGCCCGCAAAAAAGCTCTCTATTCAACCCTATGCAAGAGATATACATAATTACATATATCTCACTCATCCCCTACATAAGGACGTATCATCAGCAGAATTTCACTGTGAAATAGGTAAACCATCATTAGAAAGCATGCTCTAAATGATTTTTCCCTACCCGGAAATACTTCAGTATTTTTGCCATTACCTTACTTTCATCCTTGGTATAGCACTTGGTGCTCTTCAGATATTTCTTGCTTACCCATTTGATTGGTATACATGTACAAGGTTCCCACGGTCATGGAATTAGTGATTTGGATTTCCAGGCCTGGAAAGTCATGGAATTCTGGGCAGGTCATGGAAAATGAAATTCTGAATGTTAAAATTTAAATTCTCCATAATACCAACAAATTCTATATTTTGTTCAGCATGACATTTGTCCAGTGGCCACTCTTCCACCATTTTGATTTATTCACCATTTCTCCTCAGAAGGCTGTTTTGGCCTTGAATTTGTATCTCCAGATTTTTTCCTAGCACCTCATTTGCAGTGCTGCCAACTTCTATGATTTCAGCATCAGAATACGATGCTACAATCTGTATGACACAAACTACGATTTTGTGGAAATTTTGTGAAATTTAGAATGGCAACCCCGTTTCCCACTTCATGAATCAACCATTTAAATATAGTTCCCTGTTATACCTGTTGTTATATATATACTCCTTCATTATTATATCACTCGGGGTCTTAAAAATATAGAACCCCTATTCTCTTCCCTCCCTTTTAATCACCTTTTCATCATATGGTAAATAAACCATTAGACATATTTCTATTTAATTTGATTTTCGCCTACATACACAGACATGGCAACTTTCACCAGACCTCCATAGTTTTCCCCAGTCCTTCAAATGTTTATCCATTGTTTCCTACAAATTTTTCACCAGACAGTCGAACCGGTGATACTAAAGTTTCATCGGTCCCACATGTCTTTCAACGGTCAAGGACCGTAGTTCGTCAGGTTTCGCCATGTCTACATACATTTGAATATTGTGCAAAGACATTTGGAAATATTGTTGTTTCCAGCATTATCAAATCATTAAGTATTTACATTTAAATGATGAAATAATCAATGGTGGGTCACTATGGAAACAATCCTAAAGCAATCATTTTCAAAATTCATCATTTTTTACAACCATACATTTTTCATTCAGGATAAGAAACTGAATCAATGAAAAATTTTCACACAAAAAAAATGTAAATTTAGATTTTCTTTAGATTTTCTTTTGCCAATTTTACCCCCAAAATGTTCACCCTGCCCCCTTCCCTGAAGTCAGTCTATGAGACAAACCCCTAATGACACCCTAACTTTTAGGGACTAGGTGTTTCCCATTAACTCCTCATCACTCCTTCTGGACGGGGCTTTGCCTTCAGGAAAGCTCTTTATGGATGGGTTGGGATGGAAACAATAATGTTTTTAGCAATTTCTATTTGAATTTGACTGTTTGAATGCAGATTATTTTTTCCAAATAGTACATCCTTAGAAATAACAGTAATAATAGCTTATGAGCATGCATTGCTCTGCTCTCAACCTCCTATAACATTGCCTATGAAGCTGACCATATCCACCCTGGCTGGGGGTAGAGAGCCCCACAAGAAGGAGGAGGCAGGACAGACTTGTGGTTAAGCTTATTACTAGATATGTCGCCAGGCAGAATGCTGGGCAAAATCTGCTTTATACTAGAGATGATTTTGGATTCATCTCAATTGTTGATTAATTTTGATCTAAAAATATTAATCTGATAGCTCTATTTACTATTGCACCTGTGTAGATATTCAGGCCCTATACATATATATATACCTGGTAATTCAGGTTCAGGTACCCATCACTTGCCAGAAATTAAAAAGAATATTGAACTTTATATACTGTGTGAAATCCTCACATTTCAAGAAGTCAATAGGGAGTTTTGACAGACGCTCCTCAGGAGCAAACCCGTACGTATCGGGCGGAATTAGGTCACTATTTCAGGTTGTGCATAGGTAATGAGGGTCAATACCGGCCTCTGCTGAGGAGTATACGTAAGAAAGGGACCTGTTGCGGGGATTATACCTAAGTATATGACGAACTATCTAGCCATTTTACATTTTAAAAAAAGGTTTGGGAACAATATTAAACATGTTGTTGATGTCCTTACCTAGCAAGTTTGGTGATAGTTAACACTTTTATCACAGAAAGCATGGTTCAAAAAAACACTACTATAGCGTCGGAGACCCGGTCAGAGACCACCGCCTTGGGTGCTGACCTGACCACGCATCCCTAAAGTAATAAGGATACGGATACGGTTGCGGATAGGTGAGCTGTGTCGAAACTCCCTTGTTATGAGTTAAAATTACTCCCAGAATGCACCATTTGACTCCTAATTTTTAAAAAATTTCCTGGGGGAGCATACCCCCAGACCCCCCTAGAGGCTTAGAATAGAATAGAATAGAATAGAATAGAATAGAATAGAATAGAAAATCTTTTATTTGTCTGATATAAGTTTACAATAAAGAGACAAATAGGTCTACATGCATATGTATCGAATAAGTCAATGCATTTCTTCCAGCTGTTACCTCGATTGGAATATGAGAACTATGAACTACTGATAATAAAATAAAGTTTAGCATGTTACAGATCAAGTATATCTAACGACTAGGGGGTGGTTCAAATATCAAGGTACATTGGTATTTGTTACAACAGTTGAGTGATTGACTATGCACTCAAAATAAATGCTTACACAAGCAGTAAAAGATTAAACACAGTAAACATAATAATAGGATGTTGTTTTAAAGCTTAGAAACCATGAGCTCAAATATACTTTTGAGATCTCGAATCGGTACAGATCATGACGGGGAGCATAAAGTACATTATGCTCTGGACATTCCAGACTAGAGTTGATGACGGTTTTATAGCGCTTACATTAGTAATAACAATAATAATAATGACAAAGTAATCTCATTACAGTCAGTGATAGGCTCTTACCAGGGGAGGTCAATGGTTTGAAGTGATTAATTTTGAGAGCTCATTAAGTCTATAAATAGGGAATTTTCAGGTTAAAGTTAGGCCAGCCTATCTTCAATCTGTTTCCTAAAGGCTTTTCTCGTGTCCAGGTTTTGCAGGTCAGCTGGAAGTGCATTCCATGCTTGGACTGCCTTGTATATAAAGCTATTTTTAAAGATTGATAGTTTTGGAGGTGTTACTTTTAAGTTTTTCCTTTTACCAGCGTGACTTCTGGTTGGAAGAGCTCTTTTGTCTAAATTGCTATCTTTTTGGGCCAGATAATAAGCACTCTCAAGAAGATGGACCCTCCTCCTGGTTTCATTCGGGAGCACTTTCATAGAGATTAGTTCTCTTTGAACATTTGATCTTTTGTTTAGATTATAAGTAGCTCTAATAGCACTATTTAATACTGACTGAAGTCGGTTCAATAGGCTCTTATTCGAGCTATCATAAAAAATATCTCCATTGTCAATGTTGGGAATTAGTAGCATTTTGGTTATATCGGTTTTCACTTTTTTAGTGAGAAAATACCTGGCGTCAGATAAAAGTTTGACTTTCCATCGTACATTGTTAATAGTTTTTTGTATTTGTGGTTTGAACGATAGTTTTTGATCTATCAGAAGGCCTAGGTAACAGTATTCATCGGTCTGAAGAATTTTCTCTCTACCCAGGGTTAGTTCGAGACTATTATTGTGATGGGTATTTTTAGTTATTCGTTTTGGTTGAAAAGTCATGTATTTTGTCTTGGAGACATTCATCGAGATTTTGTTTGATCTGCACCAGGTGTCAATAGTATTCAAGTCTTGCTGAAGGTGGTTTTTAATTTGATCAATTTTGTTGTTACTGCAAATGAGGACAGTGTCGTCCGCATAATGCTGGATTTTGGAATTTTGGACAACCTGGTGCATGTCATTGATATATATTGAAAATAGGATGGGTCCTAATATTGTCCCTTGGGGTACGCCGAAGGTTATTTTGCCCTGGGTAGAGAGGGAACCGTTTACCTTTACAGTTTGAATTCTATCTTTGAGATAGTGCCTAAACCATTCATTTTCTTTTCCAGATATACCTATATTGTTTAATTTTTCTAATAGTTTAATGTGGTGGACCGTATCAAACGCTTTCTTGAAGTCAAGAAATATTGCGGATGTGGTATTACCAAGATTTAAGTCATTATATATGGGCCCCATCAGATCAATGTGTGCTTGGTTAACAGACATCCCCTGACGAAATCCATATTGCTTTTCATAGTAGATATTATTACTCTCCATAAATAGGGACAGTTGTGCTTGGACAACTTTTTCCAAAATCTTTGCGGGCATACTTATCCCAGAAATAGGTCTGTAGTTATTGGGGGTGTCCCTGGGCCCGGCTTTATGTAGGGGGGTAACCACTGCTCTTTTAAAAGCATCAGGGACGATCGATGTTGTTAGAGAGAGATTTAGCAGGTGTGTCAGCTGATGTACAAGAGCCAAGAAGCAGTCTCTGAGGATTTTACCTGGAATTGTGGGGATGCCAGAGTATTTGTTTGAATCTAGTTTTAAAATAATATTTCTTACTTGTAAGGGGGTAACGAGCTTAAAGCTAAAATTAGCATAATCACGTTTACCTTTCTCCTTTTGTATGTCATGCATTACTTTTTTGGATTCTGTATCAGGCTCCACTATTTTTCCAGCCAACGTTGGACCGATTTCTAAAAAGAATTTATTGAAAACATCAGGGATACTGCCAGGACATTGCTCATCAGATGATGGGTCAGTAAGAAACACCTCCCTGTTTACTTTCAATTTTTCAGGACTTATTACTGTCCTGATCGTTTTCCAGACAGCTCTGGGATTATTTCTATTTTGCGTAAGTTTGTCCTTAATAAGGTTTCCCTTTCTCTTTTTACAAAGGGAAGTAATCTTGTTTCTAAGGATTTTCGATTCAATTAACAGATCTTTGTTGTTAGTTCTAATTGATTTTGCAAATTTTCGATCTCTCTCATTCATGAGAGTTGTTAAGTCAGGAGTCATCCACTCCTGTTTTCGTCTTTCATTGTGAAATTGTTGAATAGGACACATTCTATCAATGAAATGGACAATGTATTCTATCATGATGTCCCAGCATATGTTCGGGTCAGGGCACTTATAAAACTGGGTCCAGTCTTGGTTAAGTAAGATCTCATTTAGGATCCTTTGATCCAGGAAGGTGGTTTTTCTGGCCGAAAAGGAGCCTGTCTGGTATTTATTTCTTTTTTTCTTTAGCGAGATATAGATCGGATAATGATCTGAGGTGTAATTTTTTATTATTCCAGCGTGCTGGACTATTTTAGAATTTGTAAAGATATGATCGAGTAGGGATGCAGAGGCAATAGTGCTTCTAGTCGGTTGGGAAATTTGTTGGTTTAGACCAAATCTTTCAAAAACGGATAGCAGGTCGTTTACCCTGCTTAGATTGTTTTTCGTGTCTAGGAGGTCAATATTTAAATCCCCAGTCACTATAATGTCATTAGAGTGGTTTAGTTTTGACAAAAGCGTTTCAAGTAGTTTTAAACCGGGTGTAACAGAGGCACTTGGTGGTCTATATATATTGACGACTATACAGGGCTTACACTGACCTCTCTTTAGTCTTAATACCTGAGCCTCGATATGTTCACTCGCTATACAAAGGTTTGAGAAGATATCTGGGTCAGCTTGGTGATCATCTCTTACATATATTCCAAGCCCACCCCCCCTTTTCTTACCTTGTCGGTCTTGCCTATAGAGGTTATAACCATCAATTTTACAAGCGCCGTCATTGATGTGAGGCTGAAGCCAAGTTTCTGTCAGACAAATGATATTCAAATTATTATTTGCTTCGGTGACACTATGATGGAAATTATTAAAATTTTTTAGGAGGCTTCTAATGTTCCATCCCACTAGATTAAAGCCTTTTACATTTTTCAGGGCCACAAATGCATCAAGGGATTTCTCAGGCATTATGTGAGTTATCGATTGGGTAGGTACTGTACTGTACTGTCCGGTAGCAACAGTGCTTATTCACAGGTAAAATAGTATACAATATGGTAAAATATACACAATATACATTATACAATTGAGATAGTACATCATATATGATATGTTTATAATTAAGAGTGATTCCAGTTGGTTATGGCAATCATAGTGGTAGTGCCTCACCGTTCAAACTTTCGGTTTAAGAGTGAGACTACTGTATTATCAACAATCAATTATAATGGCCTAAGGACCAGTTAGTATGTCAACTTGGTTGAGTATCAAGACTCAGATAACAACGAGTAGCCGTTGTATTGAAATGAGACTGGTATATGAATAGCAGATAGTGTTTTGAGTGTAATAGTTTTCAGAGAGGATGGCGTAGTGTTCGAGCGATTTACGGTGTTGGGCGATAATATAGTTATCGAGATTTTTGGCTCGCGTACACTTGAATTTAAGTTTTAAGATTAAATGACTCAGTCCTTTAGTTTTGGTGTGTTCTCAGACGTTCTCGAGAAGGGCAAGGCGGGTTTTCCTAATCATCTCCCCTTGCAGATTCTTGCCGTTGAAGCGTCTTGAGGAGATAATGTTTGTTTGCGTTTGTAGATCAGGGAACCGGAAGCCGATGCCCCAACGTTTGCTGGCAGTTACCTCGTAGTATTTATCGTATGTTTCCTTTCTGAGTCTTTCAGCTAGGGTATCATTTTGGTCGAATTTGAGCTTGATAAGTTCCATCAGTTCATCAGTTCATAAAGTTATGCACGCTCAGCTTCATGTGACAGACTTGGATTTGGGATCTCCACAGGTTGGCAGCTCTGTATTTGTGCCTTATCTCATTCCCCTCTCCTACCTCCTACCAGAAATGGGTGAATCAGACAGCTTCGCTCTGATTATTGAGGGTCATTGAATTTTTCATTCATGGTCATGGAAAGTCATGGAATTTGAATCCACATGTGCTGTGGGAACCTTGATGTACCATGCATTGGTCAGGAAACGCATGTGAATTGTCTTTCATACATAATGGAAAGTCTCATACCCTTAATAATGGTAATCACATGTGAAGCTGTTCATAGAAGTAGAAAGACTGTTGCTGTTGTTTTGTGTTCCTTTTTAATTTGATCTTTTAAAGATATTATATCAAATTCCTTGTATTTTCAGCCAGATACATTGCAGAGTGGCAGGTTCCATCTGTTTATTATTTTCCAAAAGTAGCCTGGACACCTGACGGACAACTGCTGGTTACTACAACTACAGGCCTCCACCAGATTAACTACAACAAGGCATCCTCCTCCTCCTCCTCCTCCTCCTCCTCCTGTACAGCTTCACTCATATATGATCTAAAAAGACCTGCAGACATCAGCACAGCTGAGGATGGATCCTGGGTTATGGCTATGGGAGTTACAGGTACACTGGTGATTAATGATGTTAACAAGGGAGTGGTCAGGTGTTGGAATCCTGGTATGGGGGCCTATGCTGCAGCTATAGATAACTCAGGTATCTATGTCAGGGGACGTTCACCCACAGTATACTTGTACAGCAGGGATCATCTGTTGGAGCAAAGGCAGTATCAGTTAGATCATGAGTCGTATAAAACAGACAGTTTCATTCATTTAGGCCAAACTGGTGACATGTTGCTTGGTTTATATGAGAGTAATGCTGTCCTTGTTATGAATCCCCTAACAGAAGAAAGCAGATTATTCCAGAACAAAGGTACCAAGGGTAAACTCAACCATCCATCTGGTGTGTGTACTGTGGGTGGGGGTAAGTACATCCTTGTGTCTGAGAGAGACAACCAGTGTGTGAGTGTGTTCACATATCAGGGTAAATATCTGCATGATTTACAGGTAGAAGGTGGGACTGGAGAACCATACAGTGTGAGCATACTGGAGAGGCAGCGAAAGCCAACACTCATGGCTCTCACTACAAGAGTAAATAATCAGTGGTCTGTGAAGTTCTACACACTGTCATGATCATTGCAGAAATTCAGATATCCTTATTGTAAGATTATGATTGAAATGTATAAGTTGAGTGTGCTAGCAAATATTTTGTTCCTGGAAGACCTGAATATTATTAGTTCTCTGCTATAAGTTGAATGTACTAGCGAATATTTTGTTTCTGAAAGGTATAAGATTTGTGAACTGGTTTTGTGAACTGTCACTCTAATGTGTGGGGTTACTTCATAGGTTCATGTTTAACCATTAAATATATACAAAGAAGGTGTTTATACATCACAAAGACCTGTATGCTTGGCAATGATTCATCCCTGTGGTCTATGTGTCAACGTGATGCATCAATACTCTATAATTGTGGTCTATGTGTCAACATGATGCATCAATACTCTATAATCTGTTACTCGCTTGCACAAAGGCTGATTAATTCAACTGCTTTTCTTGATAGGAGGCTTCATGTGGAAGTTTAGGGTATCTCCACCAGATTGTTATATTATAGCTTTGAGATTAACTAAGTGAAAAGAGTAATGTCTACAAGCAAGTCCTAGTTGTTCCTGAGTTTGTTCTCATCATTTGACACAGAAGGCCCGTGGACAACTACCTCCTTAAGAGTAACCTAAAGATGATGGGGGTGGGGAGGTAAAATGATTAAATTCATATGTATGGCAGAATATCTTGAACAAATATTTCACCAACTTGGAGCTCTGTATTTTTCTGTGGTCACTTTTGAATGTGTTCTTATGCAAACAAAACACCTTGTGGTTGCAGGTGGAAAAAAGTGGTGAAGCCTGAATGTTTTTTTCACACCTGTAGACAACCTTGATATAAATGACCTACCTAAGTTTGGAAGTGTTCCTCTTTAATAAAGATGATATTGTACCCAAGATTTAGATGGATATCATTCTTGATAATTTTAAAGATTTGCTTCCATTTCATTGATTAACACATTAATTTATTTCATTTGGAATGTTAACAACAACAACAACAACAGCAACAGCATATGCCACTTCCAGCATCGGTCTGGCAAAATGTTAAGCTTGGCTAATATGTAATACTCCCCATACAAACATACAACGATAAACTGGAGCCAGGCGGTCCCTCTTAGTATTATATACCTACCTCCCTGGTTCAACACAATTGTTACACTCTAGAGGGACAGTAATTTTTGAGTAGGTCCACTTTGAGATTATCACTGCATAAAATTCTCTTTCATGAAAAGAGATACCAATATGCTGCAGGTCTTTTCATGAACCACTATATAATTTAAATCAGTATATCTATATCTATGAACCTTGGTAGTGAATCCATAACTGTTAATATAGTAGAAACAGAAAGTAAAGACCTTTAAAAAAAAGGCAGTCCATGAGAGCACCTAAAGGGTAAACATATAATACTGCTTTTATAGCTTTTTCATCTTGCATAAGGAAAATCTTTTGTTTATTTTGGAAAGAATAATCAATTTATACCTGCTGTGTGGAATTGGTCAAATGTCAAAATAATGTTAGAAAATATAAGGAGTTGATATCACATGCTAAAAAGAGAAAAGAATGTATAAAAGTAAAATTTATAAAACTGTCAATGTGTCTACTATATTTAAATAAATCCATGACTAAAGAAAACTGTTTGGGTTATGTTCATTTCTTTTCATTCAATTCATGCTTTCATTTTACTGTCCATTTACCTAGAATAGAATCAATTTTAAAATGAGGTCGTTCCATGGGGAGTAATCTCAGCTTTTTCACATAATTATATTTAATATATACGCATTGCTCTGAGAACAACCAGGGAGGTTTATACAGAGGGAGTGGAGGCGAGGTTTTATGCGTGGTACCCAAATAGTTAAAGAGTTATGCCACTACAGCTTGTGGCGCTGGCGCTAACTACAGTGAATCAGTTCCACCCACCCCGATCCCATAGCCAACAATTTTATAACTATTTTTAAGTATGTGACTGTTATGGTGATGCTGGGAAAAGGCAATCAAATTTACCTGGGCTACCAATGCGTCAAAGATTATGTATGCTGATGGGACTTAGCTGTTTACTGATTTATGATTAAATGGTACTATTGTGAACAGCACTGCAGCGCCACCTGTGTATGCAGTAGCTACAATACATACATGGCATCCATCGTCTGGTTGGATCAGTCTGCGGCTTCCACTCCCTCTGCATATACCTCCCTGGAACAACATATCAAGAAGTGAATCACCGCTAGATATTTATTTTGATGTTTGTTGTTTGTTTGTTTTACTTTTATTGGCTATTGCCACATCAGCGAATTCGATACTCCTCGGTAGTGGGAGGTTCCCAAATTCTGCTGGACAGTGGTTTTACAAGAAACAAGGAAACAATCTGCTAACAAGTCAACGCCTTGTTAGCAGTCCTCGTTTAATATTCGATAATATAAATTCTGATTGAAAATACAATATGATGCGAGAAGATAAGTAAATGTAATTGCTCAATTATTGAGCTAAGAAATATCGATCATTACATGAGATATTTTACATGTAAATATATACAGGTAATTTCCTCAGAGACCGCATGGTCAGAAGGTCACATAAGTAACCCACCGCGCAAACGGTAAATCAATATATGAATTTATCGTCCAGCCCTATATAGTTGTTCCTGGCCATGGACGTAAAGTCACTGGGTTTAACAATACGATGATAAGGAGTGGGCAAACCATTCCAATAAAAAGGTATCTTGTAATAAATTGAGTTTCGTATAAGCTCAGATCTTGGATGTGGACAGATCATAACAATTCTGTCTGGGTGATGCTGTCTAGTTCTGACCTCCCTCTGGTCAAGGTGCTCAGTTAGGTGTTTCATGCGATTTGCCTGTTGCAGCAAATGTAACCTTCGTCTTTTCTTGAGGGGCATTAAATTAAATTGATCGTGAAATTGATCTACACAATGGTATCTGTTAGATCTTGTAATGATCCGTAGTGCCCTGTTTTGTAAAACTTGTAGGTGGTTCAATTTTGTCTTTGCTGCTGAATCATAAAAAATGTCAGCCTGATCGAAAAGGGGCAGAATTGTGACTTTATATACCTGGGCACTTAATTTTTTATTTAATTTATTGCGAAGGTGTTTAAACAACCAGATCTTGTGAGCTACCTTCTTCTTAACAGAGGCCAAATGTTTTGAAAAGGTCAGGGAACCGTCAACGATGGTTCCCAGATATTTGTAATCCTCGACCTCTTCCAGAAGGGTGTTACCAAGATACAATCCATGTTGCAGTGCCGTAGTTTTCCATCTGGATCTCAGGGAAGGTTTGCTCAGGAAAGTCATGACTTTGGACTTGTCTTCGTTTAGTGATATTTTATTGAATCTACACCAAGCAACTATATTTGCTAGATCAGATTGTATTTTGGTCGAAAGCAATGTCATGTCTTTACCTGAGTAGTTAATGATGGCATCATCAGCAAAAAGCTGTAATTTGGAGTTCTTAACTTGACACGGAAGATCATTAATGTATATCGAGAATAAAATGGGACCAAGGGTGGTTCCCTGGGGAACTCCACAGGTTACTAATTTGGGACTAGACCATAGTCCATTTACTAGGACTTGCTGGACTCTGCCGCTTAAGTAATTAGTGAACCAATCTAGTTCATGCCCCTGTAGCCCTATTCTTTCTAGTTTACTTAGTAATATTGAATGATCGACCGTGTCGAACGCCTTCCTGAAATCCAGATAGACAGCCCTACAATTCTCATTATCATTGATTGCCTTGTAGACATTGTTGAGGAAGGTAGTGACAGCATCACCCGTAGACTTACCAGGTCTGAACCCATATTGCCATTTATACAATATATGTCTGTCCTCTAGATGATGGAGCAATTTTCTATGTTAAGTCTGGTGAAGTCTGAGGCTATTTACTTGTATGAATATGGATTCATTTTCTCATTGTCAATGACACAACCCTCCACCCACCCGCCCTCCTCTCCCTCCCTCCTTCCTACCTAGTGTTTGATGCCAAACTCACCACTGCATAACTAAGGCTCTGCAGTGGCTCCATAATAGCGGCGGTATCAGGAGAAACTATAAGCGGTCCCCTTGTGTTATGAGCATGAACTATTGGTCTATGTGGACGATAATGATGGCGGAGTCAAACATGCTGAGTGAAAATTAGCTGATTAATTTATAGACTATTTTGGGGGTGAGAAAAGTTTGATAAACCGCCCTGAACTAAAGTGTAGTAAATTGGCCAAAAGGAGTATTTTAGGTAATTAAAAAGTTTTTCACTGGGAGAAATGTTGACAAAAGGTCGAGAATAGATGGTGGTATACAGTTAAAAAGTGAAAAACACTGAGGGGCATTGCAATGGTTTCGATTGAGAATAGAAGTCATTTTGACTTTCCACAGGGAAAACCAGATATATAACCGCTGCGAGATAGATTTGTATGATTGGCTATGGTTATGTTAGAAGAGAATGAGAAGAAAAACAGACGATGCACTCCCCTCCACTCCACTCCCCTCCACCCCACCCCACCCGGGCCTCGGCGCTGTTCACTCAGTCAGTGAACAGCGCCGCTGGTGTCAGTTGATGTAACTACGGAAGTGTTGCTGACGGTACCGCCGGAGCGGCTTGTTTCGGAACTAAAATGCGTGAACAAGACGGTGGCTATGGCAGAATCTCGATGCTGAGTGGAATATTAGCTCCTGTATTTACAGACACTGTTTATCGAGTGAGAACAATTTGAGAAATCCGCCTGAACAAAAGTGTACAGAAATGGTACCTAGGGCGATTTTACTAAATGAAAAGTTTTTTCACCAGGAAAAATAAGGAGAACGAGCCAATAATGATACGGATCACTAGATGCAAAGCGTAGAACAGATATGGCTGTTGCAACGGTTTTTGGGGTCGATAGAAGTCATTTTTTACTTTTTCCTGAGAAAAAGCGGAAGTGTTGCCGACGGTCCAGAAAGCATACCGCTGGATTGGGTTGTGTGGGGTCTGACTTTTAGGCTAGTTGCTTGTATAAATAAAGAAAAACAGTTGCCGACGAACTCCCGTCTACCCAGCTGCCCCGTTCTCTACCACCAGCCCACCCCCACCCCCAGCTGCTCAGTGCGTACGCACTGAACAGCGCCTCTAAGTTCTAAGGCGCTTGCGGCGGTATTCCTGCCATTTTCGGCGCTTGTTGATATATTTCGCGGCAATGGCCGTCGATTCGAATCTTCCAGAGGGGATCTTTCGAGCTATACCTGACCCTATCGTATATAGACAATATTGTTCCGGTAATCACTGGCTAATATCGTTGCTTACTAATATACAGTATGAGTGAGCGCGGAGAATAACCTCAATAAGCATGTATTTGGTGGGCAGAGACAGCTATAAATGTCGTTCTAGGTATATAGGCGTTTGACCGTGATAACGGGTTCGACTGCTCTTTTTCTTCGGATTCTGCCGTTGGCAAGCTTCTTACAGAAGCGGTAGTCGTGGGGAGTCTAGAGTGAGTTATACATACTAGTTTCACAAGTGAGTTATGTGTGGTAGTCATGACAACCAATGTGTTTTTACCAAGTTTACCGACAAAATTCAACTTTACGGCTCAAAAAAGTTTTATTTATATTATTAAAAGCACATAAATAGAACCTGATGAGAATGTGGTACAAGGGACACTATTGCACTGTCTGAGATGTCTGTTTTATCGAAAAAAACAAAAACATCAAGGACAGTGTAATAGTGTCCAGAGTACCAAATTCGAAGTTAGGTTCTATATTTACTCTCACGTTGCTATCTTATATGGCTATGTTTACTGGGGACAGGAAGTCATACCACATGTGTGGAACTGGTGCAAACTACCACACTACTCCCACCCATACAAATAGCATGTGGTACATACACCAATGTGGAGTAATGAAACAGTTTCAGTCTCTTAGAATATTGCATGTAGCAACTCATCCAATATTCAAGCTCCTTCAACCAACTTGTGAGTATAATCAAAACTGTTTAATCATGAATCGTGAATGAGCTGGGAAAAATAAATTCAAGGCCTGAAAAATGGGCATTTTGACCATTCCCCTAACCTGCCCCTCTCACATATAAATTATATGATCTGTGTCCTTCTGAGAGTACATGGAAAAATCATCTGTTTTTCTGGTTTCAAAAGATGCTGTATTGGACATTCATTTAAAAACAGCGTAAATAGTTTGTCCCTACACAGACCCACCTTTCCAACCGGGAAGCAACTAATATTTGAATTTGAAATGTTAACAAATTCAATTCAATAGGAATTATTTAATTGGTATATTTCATCCAGTTAAACAGTATTTATTGGAGAATACCTTCTATTTCCCAAACCCACCAAATGCTGGTCCATCAAATATGTTATTCTCAACTTAGGCCTATACCGTAGGTCTACATGTTTATAACTAATTGACATACTCTATTAAAAGCATCAAATTGTAAACAATCCTGTTCATGAGCCACGGTCTGTGCTTTTCTGATTTTGGGGTCAAGTGCCGAAGGCTCTTGTTGGGCCTAGTACGCGAATGCTGCCGAAACCAAATCTTTTGTAGATGCCTTTCCGAACGCACCAGCCATGCACTTTCCGGAAGGAGAATCCTGGGCAAGATCGTGTGTGTGTTACGGTAAGATTTCCACTAAGAATACAGGAGAAAGGGATCCTGTCACGTCTATATTTTACATCTACATGTCCATTAGGTTGTTAGGGAAGGTTAGGCCGTCTTTGTTTCTTCTTTTTGTGTAGTATTGATGAGATTTACTGTCTGTAAACAGCACCACTGGTAGCACCGGGGTTGCACCGAAACTATCCAGGCCAGGGGAATCCCCCGCCACAATGTGGATACGAGGCTGAGAGAGACGTGCCATTGTGTTAGTGTTATTGGTAAGATTTCCACTAATAATCCAGGAGAAAGGGACGTACCCTGTCACGTCTATTTATTACACATACATGTTCGTTAGGTTGTTAGGGAAGGTTAGGCCGTCTTTATTTCTTCTCTCTGTTGAGTATTGATGAGATTTAGTGCATATAAACATCACCACTGGTAGTAGCCTACGGGATATGACTGAGTTTCTGCATTATGAATGACTCCTGTTTGCACTAAAAGATCCTTTTTGTCTCAAATTCCAGATATTGAATATGACAGAGGCTCGGTGAGTATTGGTGATCATTTATTCCAATGTATTTCCACAAAGAAAAAGAATTAAAATAACTGATGCTATACCATTGAGGTCCATTGAGAATAGTAGGCCTAGGTCTATAAGCCTACATACAACTGTCAGGCAAAGCCAAACTATATTCATTCTTCCTATTTATTTAACTTAAAATACCAAACAAAAACAACAACAATGGCCTCGTGGACAATTAAATTGCCCATTTCCGTACTTAGTTCAATGTATAATTTATGATAAACACATATTTAGCAAAGTGGGAAGGTAGGTCTATATATGTGAAAGGTTTCAGCTATGTAAAACATAATTTGTGCACTATTTTTCATCATTTAAATAATTGACAAAGGTTATTTGGATAGCTAAAGTAAATCCTCATCAGAACTATTGTACTGAACATGAGACAATTTTAAATTTCGATCTTTGTTTCATCGCTCTGTGATTTTTCCAAGCGAAAATATGTTTTTAAAAATTGTAATTCTACAAAAATGGAATGGAATGGATGGGAGTGTGATAGACGAAACAGACTGCTGCCATCCTACTCTGATTTTCGTACTCTCATCTCAAATAGATTAAAGCGAAATTGAAACAACCATAAATGAATGAAATCAAAATTATAATGAACCGAAATTTTAATGAATGAAATCAAAATCCCGTGTATGCCCACATTTTAAGTCCACATAGATTAAAGCAAAAATGAAATATCAATAAATGAAAATATATTTATTCTTTTGCTAACACATGAATCCTTAACACTAGCCCTAGACATTTAATTTTGGTGAAATAATTATATCACATTCATTCAAGAATCAGTAACTTGAAATACATATGTTGCAGTAAAACTGGTAGTGAAAGCACCTAGAACCAACACTTGAAACGTTTTATTGTCTGAATGCATTTAAATGTCAATATTATAAGAAATATGAAAATGTGCATTTCTGCTGAGCAGATGTTCTCATGCATTGCCATCAATTACACAAAATCCATAATGATATTCATTATTCACGTCAGAGATTTCCTCCCAAACGAGATAGTAATAATGAAACCCTTATATTCCAGTAGTGAACCCAGCACTAAACCATGGGAGGAGAACCACAAGGAAGGGCAGAAGATGGTGCAAGATGATAAGCCACTGGTCAAATTGTTGTTTAGTTCCATCTTATTATTTGGATCTGATCTTGTCGTGTCTGATGAGTTCTGGGAGCTGTTGCTGCAGAAGGGAGTCATTGATCAGAAGATTAAGTCTGATATGCAGGTATTAATAATGAGTTCTTCTTGATTGTATCTTTCATAACATGGCCTAATATATATTATTTTCGAAGTAATAATATTATATCGGACAGCAATAAGCACTTTCATTTTCATGTCCTAAACCAAAATACCGGTGGGTCTCTGGCAATTCCTATATGTTATACGTTTATGTATAATGGACGTAATTATGCCAAGCATTTAATTCCCAGGAACTACAAGTTCATGAATTGGTGGGACACCTGATGAGCGGCAAGATGCACCAGCTGCATGGCTTCTTCTGGGTGTTGGTCAACACCAAGCAGCACCACCTTGTAGAGATGCTGGGCTTCCCTGCCAGGAACTATGTGGATATCCAGACAAGGCTGAAGTAAGTGATATGTTTAATCTCATACAAACCATACAGAACTGAAGCAGCTATACCTACCCGCATATGGAGAAAGGTCATCCATTACATTATCAATACATGGCTGGCTCCGCTGTATGCACGCCTAGAACCCATCTTCTATATTCACCGCAAAATGTTTCTTTGAACAAGTGTGGCATCTGCATTATGGCTCCTTAAGGAGGCAGAGCATAATAGTTGGACTCCCTTTTACTAGAGCTTTTGAGACCTCCCTCCATAAGCGGGAATATATATGCTTCACCTAGTGTGACTGATCAACTAGGGGGTATATATATATTTTACATGTATGGTCCATTGGACTCCGAATGACTCATTCATATGCCCTTTCCAATTAGTGAATAAACAATTATTAGTGAATGAATAATTTTTTGTTCGCTAGTGGTCAAAAACATTTTGCAGGGCCCTATTTACCACTGAATATTGATGCCTCGGAGAAAAACTGTGGCTAACTTCTTGTCTTTCAGATCTACCTGTACCAATTGTCCCGCTTGCTGTGAGGTATTTACCACCAAGGCATACATCCTGGTTCAGTGTGGGCACTATGTCTGCAGGCCCTGTATCAAAGGTGCACAATTCTCAGTGGAGAACGATAAAACTGAGGGCATAAAATGCCCAGTGCCAGTTTGTGGTATGGTTACCAAGACACTCCCAAACATGGATGATGATATTGGGCTTGAAAAGGATGAAGTTTTCATGGACATGGTTAGGGATCTTGTGAAGGATTGGTCCAAAGAAGAAACATGTCACCTCTGTTCTTGTAAACTAGACTTATCATTCAGGAAGCATTTCTGTATCAAGTGTAAGCGGTTTCTGTGTGGTGCCTGCATCAGTAAGCATGAAGGTAAAGACCATCAGATCATCCACAAGCATTCTGCAGATGTGTGTTGCCTCCATGGGAAGAAAACAGAAACATTTTGTTTGACATGTAATGTCTTCAGATGTGATTCAAAAGAAGAGAAGCCATGTGACCATAAGGCTCCAGGCAAAGAAGACAAGATGAATACAAGCCTGCAAAACATGGAAAAAGATATCCAAGAAATTGAAACCAAAACAGAAGAGCTGGTGTATCTTGAGGAGCTTCTGGAGAATCGTACTGCTGATATGGTGGATTTTGTCCAAGAACATCAAACTGAAGTGAAACGTGTGATTGATCAATGGTCAAAGGATAATCTTTCCTATATATCCAGGATGAAACGTCATGTAAGTACATTATACTGAATTGTATTAAAAAAGCACAAACATAGTATATATATCTCAGTGGTATAAGCCATATTTATCCATCCATCCATTTAGGAAGAGTTGGGAATAATCACTAAGGATGCAGGGGAACCCACTATGGATGCTTTTGCCATGACCCTAATCTCTGGCACTCTGTTTAGGTTCCAACTGATCTCGACCCAGTCCTGAAATCAGACATTCAGTGTTTTTGGTTTTAGGACATGTCTTGATCAGTTAGAACCCTCCATAAGGCCATTTGCTATTCCTTATTTCACAGACTAAAGAGAAAGATGGTTAAGATAGGACTTGCTTCACAACTTATCATAAGGTTCCATTGTTTATTTTCGTATAAATTATATTAATGGTTGTCTTAGTAAAGCATTTATCTTATTCCTACTTTGTGATGGAACAACATAAATATATAAATAATTACTTTAACTTTTTAATATTGAAAAAATATATTTTGTAGGTGCAGGTGAAGCACAAGCAGTCACTTCAGTGGAAGGCACTATCTTCCGAACTTATTGGTATTCAAGCAGATCAGCCTTGGGTGGACCTTCCCCTGAACAAGCTGGACCTTACCTTGTCTCCTGAGGTGAAGGCGTTTGTTTCTAAAGTCAGAGATGGTCAGCCTCCATCAAACATACTCTCTGGGCTTCCATATGTACCTCCACCACCTGCCCCTGCACCAACCATAGGTGAGAAATATATTTTTCCTTACAACGATTTCACTATTTTGTAAGCTTGCTTGTGTTCAATGAAACTTGCATGCCCTTAATGAGGCCATTCACTTTCCTCAGATTGACCTAATTTTGACGTCTTAATGAAACTAGATCAAAGGTAGATTTAATTGGAAGAGGCTTGAATACTAATAAACTATACAGCATTTCTGTGAAATTATGAGACATTTTTCTGGCAGCTCTATCTGTTATCTTAATAATTTGAAATGAAATGTACCTGCAATACTATTAAAGTCAGTAATGTACAATTAATGTCAGTAACAAGTTACCATAGCGATAATAGATATGTTTATTATTATTAATTCCTTCCCCAGTTATGATTTTGAATATTTAATTCAATTAAAAAATTCTGTATTGCTCATCTTAATACAATTTGGTAAGTCATTTCTTTCAAGCCAGTTCTTTCAATGAACACCATCTTTTTGACATAATTTTGAGTGTAGAAGATTGTAGTAAATTGAAATGCACAATAATAACAAGAAATTTTACTTTTAGTTGTGACCAAGGAAATAACTGTTTCCCCCGACTAATTCCACAGTTTCTGCTAACCTCCAAACCCAACACAAATGTGGGGGGAAAAGTGTTATCAACGTTACTGATGTTGTGTAAATTAGAAGATGTCACGATCGACGACGGGTACAATATTGCATCCTGGCCGGCATATCGGGTAGGCCTATGGACTAAAAGATATCTGCATCTAGCCTATCCACCCATAGCACTAATGATAAATTTCTAAGGGATGGAAGGGCAGGTCTTTCTGAATGTCTACTTTATTTGGGAATATTCCGTGATTAATTTTTTATTACTTAGCGGCAACATTAATTTACTGTTATGTGAGACAAAAGTATGACAGAATTGTGTAGGCCTACCAAACTGTAGACTCTCTACTGCTACGGTAGCCTACACTTTCTCATTTTTATTTACTCACCCATATTGGTGTAAATATATAGGCCTATCTTAATCTACAGGAAGGAAGAGTTGTTCTTTCTCAAATTCTACATTTTTTAATGTTTTCTGTAGGCCCTAAATAGCATTGTCCATCAATCCACTCAGTTCATTCATGTTAGGCCTAGAACTGTCAATGTTCTGAAAATTTGTCAAATTCTTGTTCACTGAATCACTGGTCACTACTGTATATTTGCATGAGAGGCTTCGCTTTTTATGCTTTTATAAAATTTCCTGTATTTTCAGCCAAGTCTCTGGCAGAGTGGAAGATTCCATCTATTCATTACATATGTGGACCAATAGTAGCCTGGACACCAGATGGTCAACTGCTTGTTACTACACCTACAGGCCTCCACCAGGTTAACTACAATGTGGCATCCTCCTCCTCCTGTACAGCTTCACTCATACATGCTGCAACAGACCCTACACACATCAGCACAGCTGAGGATGGATCCTGGGTTATGTCTGTGGTAGGTACAGGTAAACTGGTGATTAATGATGTTAACAAGGGAGAGGTCAGAGAGTGGGCTCCTCCTGGTGTAAAGGCTTTCAGTGCAGCTATAGATAATTCATGTATCTATGTGGGGGATGGTTTACATGCCATATACTTGTACAACAGGGACCTGGTGGAGAAAAGGCAGTATCAGATAGATCCTAAGTGGAATAATGCAGCCAGTTTCATTCATTTAGGCCAAAATGGTGAACTGTTGCTTGGTTTATATAAGAGTAATGCTGTCCTTGCTATAAATCCCCTAACAAGAGAAAGCAGATCATTCCAGAACAAAGGTACTGAGGGTAAACTCAACAGTCCATTTGGTGTGTGTACTGTGGGTGGAGGTGAGTATATTCTTGTGGCTGAGTATAACAACCATTGTGTGAGTGTGTTCACATATCAGGGTGAATACTTGCATGATATACACATAGAAGGTGGGGCTGGAGACCCATACAGTGTGAGCATACTGGAGAGGCCGGGAGAGCCAACTCTCATGGCACTCACCACAAGAGTAAATAAACAGTGGTGTGTACAGTTGTATACACTGTCATGAGCTTCTCTTGTGTATTGTACTAGCAGCTTGGTCTGCACTGGTTCATGTATTACTGTGTACTGCATTACTTCTTAATCTTTAGATTACTACGACCAATACGTTTGCCATACTTTGGTTTCAAATATCAAGAAGTATGAACAATGACTACAAGCTGAATATTCAGGAAAACTGCTTAACTGGTTTAAACTCAATTCCCAGCAGAATTGCTTTACTATTATTGAAGTTTCTGATTCCTTCATTGGTCCATAATTTAAATATGAGAAGAATTATTTATTTTGTTGTCAGTACTAACGTCCTATTCTAAAATATCAAATTTAATTATCTTCCAATGTATTTTCATGATTTACTTTTCTATGCAGCCTGTAGCTAGGAGGTTGTAGTAATACTCTAGTATGAATTGACAACCGTACGCCGTGTTAGTTCTAAGTCAACTGCCTTTATTCCCACTCTCCAGTGGTTAGTCAGTGTGGCCGCCACAAGTGGCAGCACCTGCTAGGATATCTAGACATCTCCCTCCTTCCACAATAATACATAGAAATACAAGCAACAAGAGAGAGAGTATAGATACAAGGTTGTTGGTGACACAATAGGAGTAGAACACAATGTAGTTAGAATAGAGAATGAGCTGTTATAGTGTCTCTATATTTGTTCAATTAGTCGAGTGACCGGTTTCCCTGTCCTCGCTGATCTACGCGGTTCTGGTGTTTGCGGTACACCAGGTGGCACTGCTACCTGCTCAGTGCTGTCTGTTACTGTGTCTCTTATCTGATTCTGAGGTATATCTCCTATTGTCTCTTTTATTGTCTCAGTCTCTACTGTTCTTCTCTCTTCTGGACCCTGGTCTGTTTCCTCAAAGTCTCTTGTTTCATTATACTGGTTCACCCCTTTACCCACTGGTTGTTTAGGGACACTCTTTAGATGTCGCCTATTCCTTCTTAGGACACTACCACTTTCTGTTAGCACTGTATATGATCTAGGGCTTAACTGTGTGATTACCTTGCCCGTCTGATCCCATTTATCACCTCTTACGAACACGGTGTCCTCAGGTTCGAGAGGTTTCAAAACCTTAGCATTTAAATCATATTTCTCACTTTTGTTGTTTTGACCCACACTTTCTTGTTTATACTTTGTTGCACGGACACTTGGCAGGGGTCCATTTAGTTTCCGTCCGTGAAGTGCCTCTCCTGGCGATACCCCTGATTCCATGGGTGCTGACCTATAGGCTAGGAGAGCCATGTAGGGATCCTGGCCTGTCTCCTTCGCCTTGGATAGCAGGTTTTTCACTATCCCTACCGCCCTCTCCGCCTTCCCATTCGATTGGGGGTATCTGGGGCTTGACGTCCTGTGGTTGAAGGCCCATGTCTCCGAAAACTGTCTGAAAGATTGAGAAGAGAATTGTGGTCCGTTATCTGTGATAACTAGTTGCGGTACACCATATTTAGCAAATATACTTTTCGTGTGCATTATGACTTGTTCTGAAGTAGTGGATGTTAGTCTTACTATCTCCGGATATGAAGAGTGATAGTCCACAATCATTAAGTATTCATTCTTCTCCCAATAAAATAGATCCATTCCTATTTTCTCCCAGGGCCCCCAGTCCTCCTTATCTTCTACCATAGGCTCCTTCTGCTGGGCAGGAAGATATTTCAAGCAAATCCCACACATCTTTGATTGATATTCTATGTCGTGATTCATCCTGGGCCAGTACATGGACTGGCGGGCCCATCTCCTCTGTTTCTCTATACCTAAATGACCCTCGTGAAGCTTCTCTAACATTTCTCTCCTCATCGAGCTTGGTATTACAATTCTTTGTCCCCTTAATATTACACCACTTATTATGCAGAGCTCATCTTTTATTGAGGCATATGCTGGGCAGACCCCGTTTTTCCACCCGTCCATTATCGCCTCTTTGACTGCACACAACAGCTCATCTTTTGCTGTTTCCTCAGCTATACGTGTGAGCATTGTTTTTGAGGCTGGGAGACTTTCATATATTAGATTCACTTGTGCCCGGACCTCTCTCTCCTGCAAGCCTCCTTCCTGCTGCACTACTCTCACCGCATACGTTGCTCTTGACAACGTGTCTGATATGTACAGTGTTTTACCTGGCACCCACTGCATCTTTACATTATATCGCTGTAACCTTAGCATCATCCGCTGAATGCGGGGCGTCATCTCATTGAGTGATTTGTTAGCTAGAGGAACTAACGGTTTGTGATCAGTTTCTAATTGCACATCCCTCATGCCATAAATATAATTATGAAATCGCTCACAAGCATATATCAGACCCAACATCTCTTTTTCTATCTGGGCATATCGAGATTCACACTCAGTTAAGGAGCGCGCTGCATAGGCTACAGGCTTCCATGCATTTTGATGATACTGTAGGAGGACTGCCCCTAATCCTCTCATCGAAGCATCACTGCTTACCTTTGTTGGCCTTCTTATGTCAAAATATGATAGCACCGGCCCCGAGCTAAGCACTTGTTTTATGTGCTGCCATTCCTCCTCATGGATTTTATCCCATTGCCACTCAGTCTGTTTCTGCATCAGGGACCGAATGTTTGCACAAGATGTTGATAGATTAGGTATATACCTGCCAACAAAATTCACGCACCCCATTATCCTCTGCACCTCTTCTTTGTTTTTCGGACTTTCCATGTTGACTATAGCCTCTACTTTCTCCTTGTCTGGTGAGATTCCTGTTTCCGAGAGTTCCTCCCCTAGAAACTTTATCTTATTCACCCCAATCTCGCATTTGGTCCAGTTCATTAGCAGTTTATTTTGCGCAATCCTCTCTTTTACCTTTGCCAGTCTAGCATCATGCTCCTCCTGATCTCTTCCCCACACTAGAATGTCATCTACATAGACTCTCACGCCCGGGATGTTCTCAAACATCTGGTCCATTGAGCGATGAAAAACCTCCGGGGCGGAGCACAACCCATATGGCAATCTATTATATGCGTACCTCCCAAATGGTGTGCCAAATGTCGTTAAGTTTTTACTAGATTCTTCCAGCTTGATTTGCCAAAACGCATGCGAGGCGTCTAACTTACTGAACACCCTCGCATCTCTAATTTCTGAAAACATCTCGTCTCGTGTCGGTAACTGGAAGTGCTCCCTGGCTATTGATCTATTCAACTCCTTGGGATCTAGACAGATCCTGAGATCCCCGTTGGGTTTGTTTACCACTACCATCGCGTTAACCCAGTCGGTGGGCTCCTCCACCTTCTGAATCACCCCTAGGCTTTCCATGCGCTCGAGTTCCAGCTTTAATTTATCTCTAATTGCCACTGGTATTCTCCTAGCTGGGATTATAACAGATTCTGCCCCTGGTTTTAGTTTTATCTTATGTACGTAGGGTATTGAGGACAGCTCACTGATCTCTGGTAGTATGCATTGTTTTACTTCAGTCAGGAGTTTATCGTTTAGATGCTTATTTATCATGTCTATCTTGCTTGTACCTACCCCATTTTCCTCCTGCGTGTAGTGTCTTGTGATTAGTCCCAATCTTTCACAGGTGTCACCTCCAAGCAGTGATATGCCCTCACTGACTATGAAGCGAATGGGGTAGTGTTTTCCATTGACCGTCGCTTGCCTGATGATGTAGCCTTTCACCGGTATGTTGTGCCCGTTGTAGTCGGTGAGCTTTACCGCTACAGGTCTGAGTGCTGGTTTTTGAGTTAATCCCTGGTAATCCTCATAGTTCATTAAATCCGCTCCAGCTCCAGTGTCAAGTTTGCATATCACCATATCCTCTCCCAGTTTGACATTTGAGGCCCATTTGTGAGTCTTGCTGATCCTAATTGTCATGACCTCCTTCGCCTCTGTATTCACCGTCCCTATAAATATAGCATCAACATTTTCCTCCAGTTGAGTGAATGCTGTTTCCTCCTGTTTTATCTCATCTACCCTTCCCCAGCACTTAGTTTCGAGATGTCCTTTTCTCTTGCATCTGTCACACCTATGATGCCATGCGGGGCAGTTCCTAATCTCGTGCCTGTTCCCACATTTCTTGCAGTCGATAACACGTGCTGAAGACCGGGTGTCACCCCCTGAGGGTCCTCCAGCGGCTCCTCCTTGGTCCCGGCGAGTAGGTGGCGTCTGCTGCTGCCTCGGGCCACGTGTTTTTCCCACGTAGTTGACAGTCTCCTGTATGCCCGGCTCCATCACTAGCAACTCCGCTCTTGTCTGTGCTGCTCGTCTACAAGTTTGTACCGCTCTTTCCAGGGTTAGGTCGTCTTTCTTGATTAGTTTCTCTTTCAGCCCTCTGTCTGTCATCCCTACCACCATCCTTTCCAGAATAAAGTCTTCCTCATTCTCTCCCCACTCACATGTGGCTGCCTTAATGCGTAAGTCAGTCACGTAGGCGTCTATGGTTTCTCCTTCCAGTTGCACACGTGTGTTGAACTGATATCTCTCAAAAAACCTGTTTCTTTTTGGTGTGCAGTATTGATCAAACTTTGTCATTACCGTATCAAAGTCAGTTTTATCCTCTGCTGGGATTCCAGGTACTCGTGCTACTACTGGATCCCTCTGAGCTGGGATCTCTGGAACGGCAAGTGCCCATGTTCTCGTCTTGTATATCCTCTTTGCCTCGCGGCCCGCAACATGGAGGAAGAGCGAGGTCTTCTTGTTCGGTAGATCCACGCTCACCGCGTCTGCATACCAGAGGAAATCCTCCTTATAGATTTCCCAATTCTCCGCAACATTCCCTGTGGAGAATGACATTTGCTCTGGTGGCTTTACTCCGTCCATTTTGCGATCGTTTTTACTTCTGGTACCATGTAGTAATACTCTAGTATGAATTGACAACCGTACGCCGTGTTAGTTCTAAGTCAACTGCCTTTATTCCCACTCTCCAGTGGTTAGTCAGTGTGGCCGCCACAAGTGGCAGCACCTGCTAGGATATCTAGACAGAGGTTATTCATTGTCATATGGAATTGTGTTATAGAGGAAGGTATACCTCCCATCAAACAGGCAAAATTCCTTTCACTCTTGAGATGTGTGCAGTTACCCCGTCCTTGTAGGGAGCAGGGAGATAGAAAACAAATGAGGTAAACCAATTCTATATAAGGTCGGAAAAGCCTTGAATTTTAAATTCCAAGGTCTTGAAAAGGGGCATTTTGGATCTATTAAATGACCTTGAAATATTTTAAGGTTCTGTTTCTTACTGTACACTTTCTCCTGATTCGCCCTTTCACACCATCCATGGAGTAAAGTAAAAGTTGAAAAATGGTGATTGATATGAAATATGATTATTAAACTAGTTAAATACATCATTGGTCTACAAAAAACAATAACTCTCCTCTCCCCCACACATATCCCGTCATTAAGGTTCTGAAAAATCATTGATATCGGCCTGGAAAACAACTAAAATGGGCCTAGAAAGCTCTTGAATTTCCTCAGTCCAAAGGTGTGGAAACCCTGATTTAATGTGAGCAATATTGTACCAGTACCATACCAGGTGGTGTCAGCGATGTAGGAGTAAGAATTTTGGTGTTTTGATTCATTTAAAAGCCTGCTATATTACCATAGTGATGTTTTTATGTCAGATTATATCACACCATCAGTTCACAGTGCTACTCGTCTGTTGGAGTAGAAGTACTGAAGTCGGTTCTTATTGTGTGAGTTTGGAATGTAAAGTAATATGTAACTATATATAGGTAGGGTAAATCGGAAAGAAGAGTAACTGGAGGCAATGAAGCTGGAAGCTGGTTATTCAGTAGGTTTAGACATCATACTTGCACTTATCAAGCTCAGGTTATTGAGTTTTGTTATCATGTTTATTACTTAATCTTTAATACCTGTTTCTGCCCATAAATTGGGAATTATATTATTCTATTTGACTGAGCTTGTGAGCCATATACAATAAACAATACAGATTGGTTGTAGGAGGTCCACACGTAGACCCTCTTTAAGTAACAAGACCAATAAAGGTACATAAAAATACACATTGATGTTATGAGTTATGCTTAGGAAACTAAACGGCAAATCAGCAAATATAAATGATAATATTAGCATTTTCATTCCAGGAGAACTTAACGAATACTAATTCTTATTTCATTATATTCTATTGTTAAAACCTGAAAGTTTTCTCTTGATAGGATTAATTGTTTCTGTGGAAATATCTTTCAATTCAATTCAAAAATCCTTTTATTGCAGATGACACTACAATTCAGTTGCTTAAATCTAGTAACTAGTTCTCCCAGAGGGTGCCGCGTTTAGAGTTGAATCTTATATAATAATTAACAGGAATTGTTACAAAATCAGTTTTCATAAAACAGGCGTTGGTTGAGATGAGATGGAGAATGAGTTATTACACATGGATTATTGTTACTATATGTTAGTACTATGCTATATACTAAGCGCTAACATGGGATAGTGGGGCTGGCCTACATGTCCAGTTCCTAAGAGATAGGCACAGTACTGGACTGGGTATTGTACATTTAAATGGGTGTAATGATTTATCCATATAACAGGTGTGAATAACTAGACCATTTCTAGTCCTGAAAGATTTCAGTTAGTCTCAGCCACGGGAAGTTTGAAAATATTTATTTTTCTTATGCTGATTTGTGATTTGTTGCTATACATTATTTGGGGCAAAATAAGCCCACTCCGACGTTGGGAATTAGATAAAATTGAGGAGAGCCCAACTACATCTTAATATTCAATAAATTTATATTGTGCTGGACGAGGGGTTACTTGACTTGTATGATTTATGGAAGGAAGTGCCTACAATGACTTTGTTAATGAACTGCTGGACGCCAAACACTGCATCGCCTCTTTCCTCCAGTCCAGGGACATGTGACCAGGGTGGTGGGCTGCACCAGGGTCAGATCTTCAGAAAATGTACAATTCGCCCTCATCTATCCTCTCAAATAATCAAAATCTAAGAGAAAATTGACGTTCAAAATGCAGTTTAACACAATGAAACAGATATCTTTAATCAACACAATGCCAAAAATACTATTACTCGGATATACACAGTATTTATAATTCTCCAGTCTAATTTAGCATTAGTTCCCAAATTTGTAGAGCTGACGATTGTACATTTTCTGAAAATCGGACCCATATGTACAGATTGAACTACTTCAGATGCTTCCCGGGCTACTATACTACTCGTGATTCACTCACTCACTATCATCCAGTTTAATGTTCAAGTATACATAGGTGCTTGGTCTGAAGATGGTCCCTTATACTTACCCTAACCCATGCGGAGAGGAGGATCCTGGGGGTTCTTGCATAATTGTCCGCCTCCTTAAATGGAAGGTGATGGAGCCGAAAAAGTGCAGCAATGGCAATAATAATATACAGTTGATTTTTACAAATGGTATTCTTAATCTTACTATATTAATATACAGTTGATTCCTACATATGGTTTTCTTACTATATTAATATATTTGTTGATGGAAAAGCTGAAGGCCTTCCATTAACATCCACTTCTGGAATGAACAAATATCAACTATTTTTTTCTTTTTTTTTGATCAGTTCATGTTTTTTGTCATTTCTTTTTTCTAACATAACGTTTCCTGGGTGGAATACAATTTCAAAGTTTTGCAAAAGTCAAAAGTTTCATGTAGTCGAAGGATTTGTAAAGTCAAAAGATTCGCAAATGTCCAAAGTTTGTGATATGGCTATTGTATTATGAGAACGGGAATGGGGCAACATATTAAAAAATCATACTCAGCTAGTGTAATGATTTATACATATTTTCCTTTCACTATGTATACCATCCTGGACATAACCTCGCTGGGATCCAACCTTGGAGTTCAGTCTTACTTATTGTTAGTGCTCCCACCTAGGGCAACACAAATATGTGCTTCCAATTCATGTAGCTGAAAACTAGGGAGGAGCGATAGAGTGGAAACCACCTGCCAGGAACTGGCGAAAAATGATTATTTTGTTGCTTTGAATGAAAGAAATATACCTTTTAATGGTTTTATGGACCCAAAAAGCAAAAATAAATTTAGGCATGTTCAAAATTCTTTTAGGTTGGGTAGATTATTCTACGTGGGTGGGGTTTAAATTGGAAACGCCTGTTTTTTTACCGTGTGTTTATTTTACATTATTTGTTCGTTTTAGAGTCTGAGAGCAATGTGACGATACAGATTTCCTGCATAGAGCCGCAGATTGTTTTGTATTTATTTCACCATTGACTATTAAAATGTACTTAAATATGTGCATTATTATTCGTTCAGCTTTGTTGGATCCTGTTGTCTGCTCATGACGCAATTGCCTATTGCTATGTGGGTTAGATTTTCAGAAAATGTACAATTCGCCTTTACCAATCCTTTCAAATAACCCACATTTAAGACATGAGCTTCAAAATGCGGTTAAATTAACAGAACTGATACTTAAAAATCAATGTGATACCATATATATTCAGATATACCCGGAATTCATCATTTTTCAGCCTAATTTAGGAGAATTTCCTTAATGTGTAGAGCTGAGAATTGTACATTTTCTGAAAATATGACCCATGTTTTTATTGACCTACTGGGGTGCTCAACCTGGCCATGATACTTAGAGGCCCTATTGGGAGTGGAATAATAAATATATAAGGATTGAATTATAAAAACACATGTTGACTCCAGGAAGTGAGGTTTCCCTTTATTAACTGACTCATGTATTCTGAGTAGCTCTGAGTTGTTTACTATACATATATGCTGCCACCTGTAGGTTATATTGGTAACTAAATCATGATATAGTGGCAGCGACAGATTTAACAACAATGAAATATCAGCAAGTTGGATTTAATCGAACTTGTTTTTCATGTCACATCATACAAAAAGTGAGTGATATACACCAGCACAGTGAGGTTAGGGTTTGACCACCTCAACTAGTGAAGTAGAGTTGTACCTCTACATTGTCTTGTTACAAATGTTACACTCTGTACAGGTTCTGTTGAGTCTGTTGGACACATACCTCAGCACTGGTTGCCGCACTAAACAGATCACATACAGAGTGTAGTTGATGACTATCCATCTAACATCAAGAGCTGACTATACATCTAACATCAAGAGATCTGAGATGATTTCAAGGAGTCAAAACTGGTAAAAGACAAAACCCACGGCGTACATGATACACACATCTGCACCATGGTGTCAGGGTGTTACACAATTAACAATTGTTAAATACTTTCCCCTAAGTAATGATCTAAACTCAGGACAAATGACCAATGACATGAACTTCTTATTACTAATATTTGTCCATACCTTCTACTGCTCATGTACAGCCATAACAAATCAATAATATCTATCAAAACACCTGTCTATTTATCTAAATGTTTGTCTGCATCAAGCATATCAACAGCAGTTAAGAAACTAAACATTGAAGCCAGAACAAAAACCTATGGACATTTGATGAGGCCACAATGCGTAGGGTACACATTAACCAAGTTTTATTCAACAAATTGCAGACATGCAATACGTTTTTGACATCAATAAACCAAGGAAAAACAAGGAACCTTTGTGTGTTTTTATGTTTCCCCAAGTAGACTCCTTCATATTTTCTTGCTGCTACTACAGAATATTACATGAAATAGTGATATCCATCTCCCAGCCTCTCTGGGTCTCCGAGCCTTTGGACTAAAGAATTTCAAAGCTTTTCCAGGCCAATATCAATGCTTTTTCAGAACCTAGATGATAGGATCTCGGGGTTGTAAATATTGTTTTTCATAGGCACCTGATGTATTTAACAAGTTTTATCAACTTTTACTTCATGAGTCACTCTATGGAAGGTCTAAGAGGGGTGTATCAGTGAAAAGTGAGTACAGTCAGAAACAGAATCTTCCAACATTTTAAGGCTATTTAATGGATTCCAACACGATTCAAGGCCCATATAATGATTTTCCAGGCCCTTCGACCAAAATGCCCATTTTCAAGGCCTTGAATTTATTTGTCCAAATTCAAGGCTTTTCCAGGCCCCGCGGAGACCCTGCCTGTCTACTAAAATACTAATTATTGTTTGAAACACTGTTAACAAGACTCAAGAGCAGTCAAAATAAAATATATAACAAAGGAATATTAAGCTTCTGGTTATCGACTACTAACTGTATTTGGAATGTTGATATGGTAACATTTGATGTAAATGGCTGAATGATCAAACACTGCCAATCAGGCCATGGATTACATTTTATATTTGCTCCAAAACCCTAAGCAAATTATATTTTTGATCACCAAGAGTGAAAAGAAATGAACTTCAATAACTGAATTATTAATACAGGCTAATAATTTCCATACACATTGAATTTGTAAGCATATGACAATATCTAGGTAATATCATACTCTCGGACATTTTCTAGACTCAATATAAGAAACAAGATGTTGGGCGTATAAGTCACTTCACTACATGAGGAGGATAGTTCCAGGGTTACCTGCTAGCTCAAACCTGGCAGCATATAGTAAATCACATAGGATTGTTGGAAGTTGATTATTAAATGTTTTAGAATAGGTCATTAATATGGGCAAGAGTGAAAATAATTAATTTTCAATTTTCAAACTTAAAAGTCTAATCTTATATTTTATAATCATTACAAGTCAGTGCATGGAGCAAATAATGAACCAGTGAAAGAAATATTTCGGCACTTCAGTTGTGGATGGAGGTTTATTTTAATGAGAAGTCCTGATGAATTTCCTGCTTGTAACATAATATACGCCAAAACAGTTAGCTAGGCATAGCAATCAGCCAGTATAGTAATCAACCAGTGTAGACCAAGTTGATGGTATCTAGCACAATACTGAGTAGTACATTACCCAGTGTTATAGTAATCAACCAGTGAAGACCAAGCTGCTGGTATCTAGCACAATACTAAGTAGTACATTACCCAGTGTTATAGTAATCAACCAGTGAAGACCAAGCTGCTGGTATCTAGCACAATACTAAGCAATACATTACCCAGTGTTATAGTAATCAACCAGTGAAGACCAAGCTGCTGGTATCTAGCACAATACTAAGTAGCACATTACCCAGTGTTACAGTAATCAACCAGTGAAGACCAAGCTGCTGGTATCTAGCACAATACTAAGTAGTACATTACCCAGTGGTATAGTAATCTACCAGTGAAGACCAAGCTGCTGGTATCTAGCACAATACTAAGTAGTACATTACCCAGTGTTATAGTAATCAACCAGTGAAGACCAAGCTGCTGGTATCTAGCACAATACTAAGTAGTACATTACCCAGTGTTACAGTAATCAACCAGTGAAGACCAAGCTGCTGGTATCTAGCACAATACTAAGTAGTACATTACCCAGTGTTACAGTAATCAACCAGTGAAAACCAAGCTGCTGGTATCTAGCACAATACTAAGTAATACATTACCCGGTGTTACAGTAATCAACCAGTGAAGACCAAGCTGCTGGTATCTAGCACAATACTAAGTAGTACATTACCCAGTGTTATAGTAATCAACCAGTGAAGACCAAGCTGCTGGTATCTAGCACAATACTAAGTTATATATTACCCAGTGTTACAGTAATCAACCAGTGAAGACCAAGCTGCTGGTATCTAGTACAATACTAAGTAGTACATTACCCAGTGTTATAGTAATCAACCAGTGAAGACCAAGCTGCTGGTACCTAGCACAATACATAGATGGAACATAGCAAGGGGGAAGTCTGTACACTTGTTAGTGATCGAGGGAGGACTAGAAGTTAGAGGGCATTGTTCCATATTTATTACACCCCATTAGTGAATAAAAAATATAAATAGATGAATATAAAAGAAGTAATTTCACTTTTTGGCGGACCTACTTGTTGTATGCGCCAAGGGTGACATAATTTACATGTTATGCACCACTTTGACCAAGTGTGACATACAATGCTGAAGGTATAGGCAACTGCAGCACAGGGGTGTAATAATAAGTAGTACATTACCCAGTGTTATAGTAATCAACCAGTGAAGACCAAGCTGCTGGTATCTGGCACAATACTAAGTAGTACATTACCCAGTGTTATAGTAATCAACCAGTGAAGACCAAGCTGCTGGTATCTAGCACAATACTAAGTAGTACATTACCCAGTGTTATAGTAATCAACCAATGAAGACCAAGCTGCTGGTATCTAGCACAATACTAAGTAGTACATTACCCAGTGTTACAGTAATCAACCAGTGAAGACCAAGCTGCTGGTATCTAGCACAATACTAAGTAGTACATTACCCAGTGTTACAGTAATCAACCAATGAAGACCAAGCTGCTGGTACCTAGCACAATACTAAGTAATATATTACCCAGTGTTATAGTAATCAACCAGTGAAGACCAAGCTGCTGGTATCTAGCACAATACTAAGTAGTACATTACCCAGTGTTATAGTAATCAACCAATGAAGACCAAGCTCTAGCACAATACAAGAGCAGCTCATGACAGTGTGTACAACTTCACATAATGTTTATCATTTACTCTTGTGGTGAGAGCCATGAGAGTTGGCTCTCCCCGCCTCTCCAGTATGCTCACACTGTATGGGCCTCCAGCCCCACCTTCTACCTGTATATCATGCAGGTATTCACCCTGATATGTGAACACACTCACACACTGGTTGCCTTTCTCAGACACAAGTATGTACTCACCCCCACCCACAGTACACACACCAAGTGGATAGTTGAGTTTACCCTCGGTACCTTTGTCCTGGAATGATCTACTCTCTCCTGTTTGGGGATTCATGACAACAACAGCATTAGTCCTAAATAAACCAAGTAGCAGTTCACCAGTTTGTCCTAAATAAGTCAAACTGGCTGCATTACTCCACTTGGGATCTATCTTGTACTGCCTTTGCTCCACCAGATCCCTGCTGTACAAGTATACTGTGGGTGAACAATGTCCCCTGACATAGATACATGAGTTATCTATAGCTGCAGCAGAAGCCTTTACTCCAGGAGGAGTCCACTCCCTGACTTCTCCCTTGTTAGCATCATTAATCATCAGTTTACCTGAACCAAATACACTCATAACCCAGGATCCATCCTCAGCGGTGCTCATGTGTGTAGGGTCTTTTGCAGCATGTATGAGTGAAGCTGTACAGGAGGGGGATGTTACATTGTAGTTAACTTGGTGGAGGCCTGTAGGTGTAGTAACAAGCAGTTGACCATCAGGTGTCCATGCTACTATTGGTGCATAGGATGTTATATTTGGAATCAACATCGCTGTCACGTACATGGCTGGAAATACATATAATCTTTTTTCAAATACCAAAAACACAAATTTTCTAAAAGCTTCAAATGATTTGGTGAGAATACCCCCTATGAATCTTTAGTTGAGTAATAGCTTCATAATGGTTAGATAATAAGCAGTTGTATTAAGTAATCATCCAGAACAAGAACAGCTTAAGATTAGATGTGTTTAATTGTATAGCATGTCTTTTTTGCGTTAATGGTCAAAAGTCTCTAGTTTTAAAAACTGGAGAAAAAAGTAGAGCGGAATATTCGGTTTAAGGGTGTATCAGCCATGTATACATGCAGACCTGTGTAAACATGCAGGCCATAGGTCTGTGTGTATGCACAGTAATGCATGTATACACAGTATTGCACCCAGACAAAAATGAACGGGACAAAGAAAGGTCCATTGAAGGCAAAAGAAAGAGGTTTTGATAGTTTCCAAGCGAACCACAGACCTTCACAGGGGGCCCTGTTGACTGAATGCAGGGTTCACGAAACACGCTCGCCTGCTCGCCCCAGGTGACCAGAAATTTGTAAGGACTTGTAGATCCTACATGGCTACTCATCCTGGGGGCGAGTGGAAATTTTGGGGGAATTTAGATACTTTTTACGTACTCTAACAGGCATTTAAAATATTGCATTTATAATGTTTGAAATTAATGCTGTGATCATATGGTTTTGCGCGGAAAATTTGTTGCCGTGGCCAGTGATAAATGAAATGGATTTGATTTTGATTTGATATGATTTTGAATTGTTTAATCATCACCAACATATACGATTAGGCCTACAAAATAAATGTGACAAAACGATTGACCAGCTTAGGGAATGAGATTTCATCTTTTCCTGCTGTTACGTTTTTTTCTGGGGGCGCCCCGTTCCCGTGCCCCCAGAATTTGCATTGGTCCTAACCAAGGTCCGTGGACGTGATTTTTCCGGTCTCCGCGAAATGCTGGTCGGAACAAAGGCGAACACCACGCCGATAAGACATTGACCCCAATACCGGTCTACTGAGGTCAAATCGTAACTTGACCCACTTTTCCCCTCATACAGAAACCAATGCAAAACGGCGCGCACGCCTGGTTCAAGTGCTTATCACACCTTGTTCACCCAGATTTTGACGCGCATGCGCAAACCGATTCCACTCGTCTTGGCCGGCCAGATCATTGAAATAAACTCTGAATTATGAAGGTTTTGAAGACTTTTGACAATAATCATTGATCGGATAGCTCTCATACATGTTATACTTAGAGTTTTAAATAATTATTCCCTTCGATAATGCGATTTTAAGCGTTTTTGAGTGATTCTCCGTGGTGATGTCTGTATCTTTCCTTGCCGTTGCCGCTCCCGGTGCCTCCCAGCTACAGCGTACCCACTTGTGTCAACATTTGAGGCTTTTTTTAGAACAAACCAATGATTTTTCATTATAATCCTTGCATATGAGGTTGAAAACAAGGTTAGATTAAACGTTCAGGCATTTATATTCAGTCGCTGGTGTCATAATATTATAAATTTTTATTCTTATTATCGTTGCTATAAGCGATCGGCGCGCTAAGCCTGACAAGGCCCCTTGTGTGCATGACCAGAAAATAAACATTCCGACAGAAAATTAAACTGCTTTCTGAGCTATTCGAATGTCTTTACACAATAATCATTACATAATTATGAGGTTGAAAACAAGGTTAGATTAAACGTTCAGGCATTTATATTCAGGTGCTGGTTAATCATTATGGCTTCGGTAGTGTCCCGAGCATAGGGGCTCTGAATGATCTAAGCTATGGTGGACATAAGTGCCCGGGCAGCGAAAGTCCATCGCACGGGAAGCAAGGCCCGCCACGGCGTATACAGCGACCAAGCCCGTCAATACAACCGTTCACCGTAGGTAGACACGCGCATGCGCATGAGGCGGCAGAAAGCATGGCTTCCGACAAGGTGGAGGAGTGAAATTGGGATATTTCTATGCTTCATGTAGTGGTCGTGTGTTTTATGGGTTCCGGGATAGTGCAGTCCGGGAGTCCGAGACTGTCCGCTGGTTGATTCCAGTCCTTTCGGACTGACGCCAGAGGGCAGTCAAGGGCTCTCGGATCTATCCGAAGCACAGACCCTGGAAGAGTGGTCTGTAGCTTATTTACTATTATTTGTATTCATCACTTTATATTGTGTCTTTTCCTTATATATTGTCATTTTATGCTATGCAAATGTTCCTTTATGTGTTCGTACCCAATCTCTGGTTTTACTTATTCTTAACTTCGCTTTTATAAGAATATCTGTGATATCGATATTCTTCACACCTTGTTTATACTATTTCCTATTGTATATGTTCTCTTTCTGGCTGGTCCAGAAAGGGTTGGTCTAAGGTTGTGAGGTAATAAAACCAGAGTATGAGAGTAATTCTTGTTCCGTTTTATTCCTAAGCTAAGAGTCCCGAACCGAGTTCACTACAATTGGTGCCGTGACCAGTTCTTAGCCACAACCAGAAGTTAGCTTTTCAAAAAGCCTGAAAAGTGTTCGGATCCATCCAGGTAGAATTCTATGAAATAAAAAAAAGAGAAAGAGGTCGGTAGAAATGTCAGACCTAAATAGAGCGAGTCAGACGGAACAGTCGGCCGGGGCGACTGGAGGTGCGGGCAGAGGCAGAGGTAGAGGTACAGGTGCTGTACCGAAGGTCCGAACCGCAGTGCCTAGGCCGAGTCCAAGCACAAAGAAAATTACACAAGATGTTTGGGCATTCCGCGATCCTCGCGAAAGATTTTTTTCGGACGATACGGATGAGGGCTCCCCACAGAGGAAAGAGTCTACTCCACCTCTGCAGTCTCAGGTAGAGGCTTGGCGCAAAGCCTATGAGCGGGCGCACAAGTTCAGCTTGGGCCAGAGAAACCAAGTGGTAATGTTGGAAGATCAGAATGCAGAGCTCCAGAGAACTCTACAAGATTATGCTGAGAGGAGTGATCGTTCAACAGCCAGGTTAATGGCTGAAAACGAAAAACTCCGGGCCGAAGCTTCTAGAGTCGATGATTTGTCCAGATTAATAAATCAGGCAGATCAGACAACAGAATCTCCGAAGGCACAGCCAACGTTAGAGCAGGTGGCTGCTATTTTCGGATTGGGGACGGGCACGGGACCCGAGTCCCCGATAGAGAATCCAGCATCCGAAGAAACTGGCAATGTGAGGAATGAAGGGCAGGGGGAGTCTTATGTACTTAGGACTCCTGCTTCCTTCGTTAGGGGAACCGAAAAGAAGGTCCAGATTATGACCCCGGAAATTCCCCAAACTTCCTCACCAAACCAGGGAGTAGTCACCCCACCCACTGGTACAGCGGGTAGACCGGGCATAGGAGCTGGCATCTCCACCATTAAGAAACTGGCGGATAACACTATTGGTTATCCGGGTGGACATGTCACGGATGGAACCTATGTCCGTCATAATGTTGTTGGTAGTGCAGGTGCTGATTCCTCGCGGAGTTACGTTCCTGTGGCTCATAGTACAACAATGAGGAGAGAAACATACTCATTCAAAGATAAATCCTTGACACAAGGATTAAGATATGACGGGCCCGAGCCAGCTGCAAGCTCATTTCATTATGAGTACATGCATGACGCGGCAAGTCATGTCCCGAAGATGTCTTTCTTGAAGCAATGGGATTCTTCCAAAGACAGTTGGAGCATTCATCTGGGAGAGATGAGGGTGATGGCAGAAGCTCAGAATTGGTCAGACGATATTTTCTTGATGTTTCTGAAGTGTACCTGCCGCCGCCAGGTTCAGGAGCTGGGGGAGTTACCCCCTGGACTGAAACTCCCAGAGTTTGTCCAGCATATGGAGGCAAATTTCGGGGAACACAACTCCCGGAAGAAGGAGGCCATCTTCTATGCTGCGCGACAAACCATGAATCAGACTAGTCGCAACTTCGCAAATGAAGTTGTGAAGAAAGCCCGAATTGCCTTCGGCAATGTAATAGACTATACCGGACGCACATTGTGTTTGAAGGTATATCTAGATGGCCTATCCAACGCCAAGGAAGCTTGGTGGATACGACTCCAGGAACCTTATGACTTGGAACAGGCCGTCCATTGGTCCGAGGTGTTCGAGGGAGCTGATTTGGATGCTGGCAATACTGTATCCATACAGAACACTACCGCTAGTTCAGCGCCGGACTTTTTCGGACCGCCTGAAACTGGTGGAGGGCATAAGAGCAAGACCCCGAAGAAGTCTGTCATTGCCCAGATTACTGAGGCATTGCACGCCAGTGATAAAGTGGAGTCAGAAGAAGAAGACTCTGGCATTGGCGCAATTGTACAGGCCATTCAGTCATGGCAGGCTCACAAGAAACCAACCCCGGATGCCCCGAAAACATCTTATTATGAGAGGTCTGGGTATAGGGGGAAGAAAGAGTTTCCGAAAACTAAACCCTGCTACTTCTGTGGTGATTTTGGACATAGAATCTCTGAATGTTCAAAGAAGAAGGGGCTGTTCAAACTCCTTGCAGAATCCGAAGCAAGGACAGCCAAAGCAGGAAATTCGGAAAACTAGAAGGGGCCCTCATGAGAAGCGTAGTGAGGGTCGACGGCAAGGCGCTTCATAATACCGCAATCCGAGAGGAGTATGAAAGTAGTGTAGAGACCGGGAGTAAAACCCAGGCACCGCTTAGTACGCTCGGAGGAATCCCAAGTGTGGACGAATCCGAGCCGAAAGGTGGAGAATCTAGATCGTTGCCGGACGGTAAAGCTCTTTCAAAGGTCTGTACTCCTTTGAGAAGTCCGGAGGATGACCCTGATATACGATGGGGGGAATCCGGATTCCAAGCTGAGGAAGGGCAGATTTTAATGGTCAAGAAGAACCGTAATAAACCTGCCAAGATTCAGAAGGTTTCTGTGCTACGGAAGGAAACTCTGGAGATCCCGTCTAAGTTATTAGTTCGGGAGAGATGGTATGCCCCAGTGATGGTAGGTGGGATGAGTGGATTCTTTTTGGTTGATCCTGGTGCTACTACCAGTTTGATCACTAAGAAGTTCTATGATTCCCTTCCACATCCACCGCCAATGATGCCGGTCCGAACGGTGTGTGCGATGGGAGATGGAACACCTATTAACACTTATGGTAGCGTGCTATGTCCGTGGAATATAGGTGGACGGACCTATATGATTACATGTCTCGTTGTCAGTGGTTTACAAGGCCCTGAGGATGGGATACTCGGTGCAGATTTTTATTATGTGCATCGATGTAGTCTTGATTGGTCAGGATTACTTTACTTGGATAACTACGGTCATTCCGTGAGTTGTAAACTCTGGAAGAGACAAGGTAGTAGTAAAGAAAAGTCCTCCGTGAAGGCGGTGCAGGTCGGAAATTCACTTGCAGGTATAGAGGTGACACTCAAAAGAGGTGTAACCCTTGTACCCGGCAAAGTGACTCTGGCCGAATTAAACATTCACGGTGGTTCAGACACATCGGATGGATTGATGTTCGAGCCAGACCAAAAATTACTAAGTGACTATGCCTTGGGAAGCTTGAATACATACGTATCAGGTGACGGGAAACCGGCTGTGGTGGCATTTAGTAATCCGTCCGGGCGAGCTATTAAGCTCGGAAAGAGAAGAATGGTAGGCAGATTGTATAGTGTGACTTTACTTTCACAAGATTCAGTCATGTCTGGGGAAGAGGATGACGGTGTGATCGAAGAGGTAATCATCAATTCAATACAGGTTATGGAATCACCTGTGGCGGATGATGATTTGATCTCACCTGAAATGCCCGAGAAAATGCCCCCCACTGTGTGTCCGCTGGCTAAGTTAATATCGGACTCAGACCTGCGGGATCAAAAAGAAATTAAAAGTGCAACAGATCTACTGAAAGAATATCAGGACTGTTTCTCCATCCCAGGATCCGGGAAACTACTGGGATGTACACATAAAGTCCGACACGCTATTAATACGGGTGACGCAGCCCCTATTAAGCAAGCGTATCGTCGGATACCAGTGGCAAAGAGAGACAAGGCCGAAGCAGAGATCTGGAAAATGTACAAAGAAGGCCGGATCGAACATAGCAGCAGTCCTTGGGGTGCTCCTATAGTTATGGTGGCCAAGAAAGATGGGACCCAGAGGTTTTGTGTCGACTATCGTCAGCTAAATGCAGTGACCATAAAAGATAGTTTTCCATTACCTCGGATAGATGAGTGTGTAGAAGCCCTTGGAGGAAACAAGTGGTTCTGCACCCTAGATCTAGAGAGTGGATATTGGCAGGTAGCCATGGATGAGGAAAGTAAACACAAAACTGCTTTTCTGTCCACTGTGGGCTTATTCCAATTCAAAGTTATGGCTTTCGGATTGTGTAATGCCCCGGCTACTTTCCAACGCATGATGGATCAGATGTTAGACGGACTCAGATGGAAGTCCTGTCTGGTCTATTTGGACGATATTGTGGTTTTCGGAGAGACTTATGAGCAGTGTCAAAGTAACCTCAGACTCGTCCTGGACCGAATCCGAGACTATGGTCTAAAACTAAAACCGAAGAAATGTGATTTCTTTCGGCAAAGAGTGGAATATTTGGGAAGAATTGTATCTCCGGATGGCATTCAAGCTGATCCGAAGAAGGTACAAAAGGTCAAGGACTGGCCTATTCCCAAGAATGCCAGAGAGGTGAGGCAATTCCTTGGTTTTGCTTCTTATTACCGAGAATTTCAAAAGGATTTCGGAATAATAGCAGCCCCTCTGCAAGATGTAGTGACCGCGGCAGGGAAAGAGAAGCGCTATAGCAAGCCTATAGTGTGGACGCCACGGTGTGACGATGCCTTTAGCAAGCTGAAAGAAGCCCTAGTAACTTCTCCAGTGTTGGGATTTCCCCGGAAAGTGGGAGACTTCATTCTGGACACGGATGCTAGCGGTTTCGGGATGGCTGGGATCTTGTCTCAGATCCAGGATGGGAGAGAAGTGGTATTGAGCTATGCTAGCAATAGTTTTTCTAAATCACAGAAGAATTATTGTGCTACCAAACGCGAGCTCTTAGCCGTTCTGACCTATCTGAAAAAGTTTCGACATTACCTATTGGGAAATCGGAACTTTGTGGTTCGGACAGATCATGCATCCTTACGTTGGTTGCTAAACTTTAAGGATCCAACTGATATGCTCGCGCGGTGGTTATTGACACTGCAGGAGTATGGTCTGGATCAGAATATGATTGTCCATCGTGCTGGAAAGAAGCATGAAAATGCTGACGCGTTATCACGACTTCCCACTCGGAAATGTGGAAGACTAGATTGCTCGGATTGTGGTATTCATGATGCTGTGGCTGCCCCCACTACTGTGGCTTTAGGCACACAGGAGCAAGTGTTGCGGGAGGCTCAGCAAGAAGATCCACTCATCAAAAGATTACTGGCTATTGTTGCGGGTACAGAGGATGTCCCTAGCAGAGAAGATCTAGCTGGAGAATCCAATGAATTCCGTACATTTGTCCAGCATCTGGGTAATATGGAAATGAGAGAGGGTGTGCTATGTCTGGGTTGGACAAGACTAGCCACAGGAAGGAAGTATTGGAGGAAACTCATTCCTGCCTCTTTGAGAAAGGAAATATTCCAAGGGATGCATGGTCCGAAGATCTCGGGTCATTTCGGTACATTTAAAAATTCTTGGTCAGCTAAAATGAAATATTACTGGCCAGGGATGAGGTACGATTTGAAACGATGGATCCGGGCCTGTCCGGAATGTAGTATGAGGAAATCCAGACAAGGGGGAGGGACTTCCCTCCTTAAGAAAGAAAAACATGGGGATAGGTGGAATCGGATAGGATTGGACATCTTGGGACCTCTTCGGACAACTCCCAGGGGAAACAATTATATCATGGTGGTAACGGATCATTTTTCGAAATGGGCCGAAGCCTACCCCATGGCAGATCACACTGCAGAGAGTTGTGCAGATGTACTCTTCAGAGAATGGATCCTACGATTCGGGTGCCCTGTTGCTTTGCAAACCGATGGAGCTCCCGAGTTTAGGTCTCTGCTCTTAAGATCCTTGTTAGAAATGTTGGGGGTTGAGAAATTAATTACTCTTCCCTACAGACCCATGAGCAATGGTCAAAGCGAGAGACTCAATCGTGTCCTCGTGGAACAATTGTCATGTCTAACAGATGGAACTGAAGATAACTGGGATATATTAGCGCCCTGTATTGCTCATGCTTATCGGGCCACGGTACATGCCAGTACACTCTGTACTCCGAATTCTGTAGTCTTCGGGACAGAACTGGTGGCACCAATGGATTTAGTCTTTGGTGTGACACCAGGAGAACTGGATTTCCCATGCAAAGTGGGATATGTGGAGCACTTGAGACAGTGTATGAGAAAGGGGCACCAGTACGTGAGAAATAATCTCGGAATTTCTGCAGTCCATCAGAAAAGGGATTATGACAAACGTTCTCGTCCTCCGAGATTCCAAGTGGGGGAGGTAGTATACCGATTCTGTCCCCCAAAGGCCTCTAAAAAGATCGGACCCAAATGGGATGGGCCTTATGTCATCAAAAGATTCATAGGAGGTACCACCTGTGAATTAGAAACCTCGGAAGGTCTGATGAGATATCATATAGACTACTTGAAGCCAGCCTTTGACGAAAATGGACCCATACAGGCAGCGAACCTGCATCGGGCGTCCGAATTTCAGAAGCAGGCTAAAACAGGTAGAGATATTCTCCGACTTATCGATGGGAAAGTAGTAGCTGGGAAAGATTGTATAGTTCCTGCGGCAAAAGCTAAAATAACTATAGGGGCCAAGCAGAGAGGCAGGCCCCGAAAAGTTAAACCAGCAGGACAAGAGAAGCCCGTCCGAAAGAGGGGTAGGAAGACAAAGAGAGCGGATACTGTAAAAACTACAGCTCCTGTGTCAACTATTCCTCCTCCTGTGACAGAGAAAGGCCGAGGCAAAGTGAAAAAGAATGCAGTAGTGCCTCAACCTGTTATTCAGGGGAAGAAAAAGACGAGGGCTAGAAGGAAACCGGGAAGACCTAGGAAAACAGTAATGCCGGATAAACCCGAAGCTCCAACAACTCCGAAGAAAAGAGTTGGGAGGCCTAGGAAGTTACCAGGCGCTGCTGTTCCACCAGTCTTACCGGGTGGTAGACGGACAAGAAATAATCCGGGTCCGGATACTAGTAATCCTTCCCCAGCTCTGACAAGGGCTAAGCGCACGCGCAATGCCCCAGTTCGGTTGCAAATCAAATAGAATATGGTATCAAATGAGTTAAAATTACCGAACTGATTTTGGCTCAATAAAAAGTACACAACGAGAAGTCCGACTGGCAGTAGACCGGAGAATTGCTGCTGTGTCCCCTACCGGCGTAATGGATTCATTTCTATTGTGACTGGGAGACGAATCTTTGTCTTAATAAGTATTTGTTTGAACGATAGGTATTGACATGATCTAGGCTTGCACTGCGGGTCAATGAGACCTGGAACTTGCTGTAAGATCGGAATCTATTTATAGCAGATAGAATGTAGCAATTAAACCTATCCTGATGGCAAAGAAAGTGGAGATTAACAAAGGGCCTGTAACGTCTCAACAGGCAGATCAGAATAGCTATTGGATTAGCACCCAATCATGCTATGGGAGCGTGCTCGGAGAAGGAGCGCGGGAAGCGTTGGCGCTACCATCGCGGTGTCGGGTTGGAGTACTAGCGTTGCACCAGGTGCGGCGAGAGTGTTCTACCCTTTGCCATTCTGCTTCCGGAACTCGTATGAGTAAGCAACCGACAGACTTTCACCAACCGTACAGTAAGTTTTTCAAGCGATGATGTACATAAAGGACTTGTCATGTTGTTGATCTTGTATGAGTGTAAGATGTCTAGAGATTTGAACGTATGGTACCCTGTATTTTGTTGCCGATTGGCATTTCTATACTTTGGCGGGCTGGTGCCTGGTACCGCTACGTCCATTTTGAAATACACACTGTTAGAAATACTAGCTACGGGTATGCGTGTTGTGTGTTGTTCTCTAGCATAGAAGTGAACCATCATGCCCTGTTAACTTATTCCATTATGATGTTTGGACGTAATTAACCCTTCCGGATTGGTGGGAGATGTGGCAACGGTGTGTTGGCTCGCTAGAAACCTAGTTCGGATCGACCCACGCTAAAGGAGTGGGGGACTGACAGCACAGTTCGGATCCGAAGGGCCATCCGAAGTTCAGTCCGAGAATGGACAAGGCTCAGAAATCGGGCTTTGTTATTCCATGAAGTCTTGTCATTAAAATGCTTTGTTTGTATTCCTTTTCTAGCAAAGTAATCGAAGATGGAGAAGGCTATGGCTGAGCAAGTCGAGAGGGAGTTGGCCGAGGCGGAAAGGTTGATGGCCGAGGGCATCGAAACTGAGCTCCCTGCCATGACAGAGGCGGAGGAGCAGCAGTTGTTGCTCGAGGAGGGGGCTGATAACCTGATGAGGTTAGCAGCCGAAGTCAGCGAAGTGGTGGAGGACAAAGAACACGACCGTTCTGAGTCCGAAGCCATGGAAACTGAAGCTTCCGAGGAAGTGGTGAAGGAGGAGCCGAAGCTTCGGGTGAAGGCCAAACCCGTAGCTGAAGCAAGTCCGAGGGACAAAGGGGAGACTGTTGTCGACCCTGATGTCCTACGCCGCTCTCCGAGGAAGCAATCAGCACCCCGGAAAAGTGAGGATGGATCCCAGTCTCCACCGAGCCCTAAAAAGGCTGACGGTGAGGACATGGAATCCCGGGGCAGATCCCGAAGTCGCAGATACCCTGTCGGTGGCAAATCGGGATCCGCATCCATGACCCGAGGCGGGTCAAGTAGGTCGGAAGAGGAGAAGAGAAGCAAGAACGCGGTGCCACAACCAAGCACCAGTTCTGTTTCTGCTGGGACCACCTCTTCCAAGAAACAGAAGCAGAATCCGAAGCTGTCCTTTAAGAAGGTGAGAAGGGTCCACAAAGCTCGGATGTCTGTGTGGAGAGCTAGGGTTGGTGAAATCGGGGGAAGTCTAGAGCACTTCAAGGCTGTAATGGATAAGCCCGATAATACAGCACCCATCAACCCTGGTTCGGACAAGCCAGGATTCCGGTTTCCTTCTGATGGTCCGGAATCAGACTCAGACGACGTTGATTTCCCCGGGACAATGAAACGCTATGAGTCCGAGATCTGGCCCGAGCTGTTGCAGGAGGACAGCTTGGATGAGGGCACCTTGGGAAAGCTCAAGATGTCCCCTATGCTCTGGAAGCCAGGACACCGTTGCCCCTTCTTGGTGTGTCGGTACACTGGTTTCCGAGATGTGGGTGTGAAAATTTACACCACCCGAGAGAGGTTCTTTCGCCATTTGTGCGAGTGCCACGCCCCCCTCCGTCAAGCCTGGACTTGCCCGTACACTAGCTGTGCACAGGTCCTGGATCGGAAGGGTGAGCTTATCCAGCACTTGATGAATGGTGAGGTGAGACAGCACAACCTCAGTCGGGAAAAGGCCCAGGCCCGCATGGTGAAGGACACAGTAACCGCCGGAACAAAAGAGAATCCTCTCTTTTACAAGATGGTGTACTTGTCCTTCAATCACCTGAGGGTCTTAAGAAAGGCACAGGCTGCAGTCCAGACCCGGCTAAAGGCTGCAGAGAAGGCCGAAGCTAGGAAAGCCTCTTCTTCCTCCAGTTCTGGGCTTAGCAAACCCGCAACTGGACAGCAAGACTCGGTATCGGTGAGCTCTGCTTCCAGCAGCGTTGCCCCTGAGTCCGGAAGTAGGCCCGCTTCGGACAAAAAGTCCTCCAAGAAGACGCACAAACGACAGTCTTCGAGCCATCCGGAGGCACCCATCACCAAGAAGGGCCGCAAAACCCAGCAATGGGTGGAGCAAGCCAAGGAGGATCTGCCTTCTCGCCACGACACCCAAGAACTGGTCCGGGCAGTTGACGTTAACGTCGAAGCTGCCCTGACGGATCTAGAGAAGGCAGCCATAGCTCTAAGCGAGGGGGTACGTCGGTCAATTGCTTCGTTGACCACGCCCCTTCAACGTTTGGAGACTGTGGAGAGTAAGATTGATGAGGTCGCCAACCTCCGAGAGGAGAACAACCAACAGGCGGTCATCATCAAGACCCAGCGCGCGTCCCTAGCCCAGAAGGACAATCAAATCCGCGATTTGATGGAGGCTAACGCGCGGCTGAGGTCAAGGTTGGAGTCCGCGGAGTCCAGTTCTCCGCCGGAGCAGGACCCAACAGAGAGTGTGGGAATCACAGATCAATCTGCCCCCACTCTACATGTGGATGGTGGTCAGGCTGGGGCGATCCAGGTCAATGCCCTCCAACTGGATGTTCTATCACAGTTGTTGGGACAGATCGGGAAACTCCCCCAGATGGCCCAGATGGGTGTTAAAGCGCCCAGCCATCCTTCAGCATCCCCCTTTCGGATGATTGTGTCCCCCGAGACTTCTCGGACGGTTCCCGCTGCTGCTGCTGGATCCGCAGCTCAAGCTGCAAGGCAGCAGCAAACGCAGATGTCCGCGCCCCGACAACGCTCACAGAGCAGGGCCCGGACTTGGCTAGAGGGAAGCGGTCTGGGACAGGGAGGAGTGGGAGCATCAGATCTCGGAATCCACCAATTGTTTGGACCCGAGAAAGTGATCTCCCCTCTAAAGTCGTCGCCCGGCTCAGGTATGCAGGCACCCCCCACTCCTGGAACCAAAACTGGCCACAGTGACGTGGAGGATGATGCCGACATGGACATGGAGCAGGACGACGAGAAGGACCCTCATCGCCAGTGAAGGAGGATGACCATAGGACGGACCAGACGACAACACGGATCGCCCACGTATGATGCTCGGACTCGGAATGGAACGACCTGTGTGGATGATGATGACTGGACTGATTTATGGACTTGGCAATGGATACGGACGCACTCGGATTGACACAAAGATGAATCGGACTACCCACGTATATTAACCACTGGAACTAAAGTAATGAAGTAATGGACTTTTCTCTCTTATTTGTTATACTACAGAATGTAGTAGTGGGATTTATTTTTCTCACAGAGAGCCGGAGGAATTTTTTTTACTTTTTCGCCATTTACACGGATCATTTTTATCTTTCCACTTGTATCAGTAGTGAGGACACTAAATGCTCCTGCTTGTACTTGTTATGATCTTTTATTATTGTGTTGAGTGACTTTTGTGTTTACTCGTGGTGATTTGTATTATTTTTCCTCTTTTCATATGCTTTATTGTTCTATTACCCGATTTTTAAACAATGTTTTAAACTCTTTAAAAGAAAGAGGGGGTATTGTAGTGGTCGTGTGTTTTATGGGTTCCGGGATAGTGCAGTCCGGGAGTCCGAGACTGTCCGCTGGTTGATTCCAGTCCTTTCGGACTGACGCCAGAGGGCAGTCAAGGGCTCTCGGATCTATCCGAAGCACAGACCCTGGAAGAGTGGTCTGTAGCTTATTTACTATTATTTGTATTCATCACTTTATATTGTGTCTTTTCCTTATATATTGTCATTTTATGCTATGCAAATGTTCCTTTATGTGTTCGTACCCAATCTCTGGTTTTACTTATTCTTAACTTCGCTTTTATAAGAATATCTGTGATATCGATATTCTTCACACCTTGTTTATACTATTTCCTATTGTATATGTTCTCTTTCTGGCTGGTCCAGAAAGGGTTGGTCTAAGGTTGTGAGGTAATAAAACCAGAGTATGAGAGTAATTCTTGTTCCGTTTTATTCCTAAGCTAAGAGTCCCGAACCGAGTTCACTACACTTCATTTCATTCGATTTCCAAGCCTATGTCAGTTCTGTTTGTCTCGAGAACATCTGTACATATATCATTACACATTCTTAAGCTGGTCGAACTGACAGCAACAGGCTTGTCTGTGTGCGTGCTTCAAATCAACTACGTAATTCTGACAGGAATATCAACATGTTAAAAAATAAACAAATATGGTTGGAATCGTGAGAAATCTGCTAATATATAGGCTAGTATCACTCAATATAAATTCTTATGAGCCTCGTTGAATGATATGTCATGTTGATTTGTCTATACATGAACTTAGAATCTGTGATATTGTGTAATTATTGCAAGGTCCGATTCACATAGGCCTAGGCTATAGCAACGAGCACCATGGCTGTCATTACATTTTTCAAAATTATTTATTTCTATATTATAACCTTGATATTATTATTCAGGACTAGTCAGTACAACTTACCCTATATAAATTTAATATATTATTCAACTCGAAATAATATTGAGCAATTTAATAATTTATACCCATTTATGCATTTTGCGAATCATGAACAAAATAGTCCCCCAGCTAAAGTTTCTCTCATATCGTCCTTATTTAAATATCAGTGTTGATAAAACTACATATGTGGGGGTAGGAAAGTATGTTCTTTCTGAATTTCGACATCTTGGCAATGTATTTCGAGTAGAAATAGGGATTTTTATCAATTTGCGGGAGCGTAAAATCACCGCGATATGTACGCAAGTGCGTCGGAAATTCAGGTGGGAAAAGGCGGAGTCTGGTTTTCCTTATAAGGGGGCGACGCGGACACGCAAAGAACAGGCGGCAAGGACTGCAAACTATATAAGGTTTCCCAGTACGAGCGCCTTTGGCGCTCGTACCGCCTTCGGCGCTCGTACTGCCTTCAACGCTCATACCGCCTTCGGCAGGGGAAACCTTAAAAAATGTTGTTTCCAGAGCAATGCATGTATAATAAACTGCTGTTTTCAGAGCAATGGGTGTATAATAAACTGCTGTATGAAATATATTCCTCACCTTTGGTTGGTGCAGGTGGAGGTGGCGCAGGCACATATGGAACCCCAGAGAGTATGTTTGATGGAGGCTGACCACCTCTTACTTTAGACACAAATGCCTTCACCTCAGGAGACAAGGTAAGGTCCAGCTTGTCCAGGGGAAGGTCCACCCAAGGATGATCTGCTTGAACACCAATGAGACCTGAAGATAGTGCCTTCCACTGAAGTGACTGCTTGTGCTTAACCTGAATCTGTAAAATGGGTTTTCACTATATTGATAAAATCTTTACGTTTTCATGGCTTAACTCCTGCCCGTTTAATTACCTTAACTCCAGCTCAGACCCCCATTAAATATTTAAAATTCAACCCATATAGTTTAGTTCAAATATCCAAGCCTAACATTATGTTGGACTATATAATGTGTCAATGCTCAAACAAACTGTCCATAATCATAACATTTGCCCATGCTAACTAGTGCCTGGTGAATGATTGTTCCTCACATTTTCTCACACTGGTGAATACTGCCTTACATCTTGTACATCCATATATGGAGCAAGGAATTCTGCATATAAAACTTACCTGCCGTGTCATCCTTGAAATGTATGATAAATTGTCTTCTGACCATATTGCCATTTCTTTCTGAACTTGATCACATTGGTGCTGTATAAAATCCACCATTTCAGCTGTACGATTCTTGAGAACTACATCCAATTTGATATACTTTTCTGCTGCGGTTCCAATTTTTTTGATTTTCTTTCCCATGTACAGTAGGCTTGTATTGATCTTGTCTTTTGTGCCTGGAGCCTTGTGATCACATGGCTTCTCTTCTTTTGAATCACATCTGAAGACATTACATGTCAAACAGAATGTTTCTGTTTTCTTCCCATGGAGGCAACATACATCAGCAGAATGCTTGTGGATGACTTGGTGGTCTTTATCTTCATGCTTATTGATGCAGGCACCACACAGTAATCTTTTACACCCAGTACAGAAATGCTTCCTGAAAGATAAGTCCAGTTTACAAGAACAGAGGTGACAAATTTCTTCTTTGGACCAATCTTTTATGAGTTTGCCAAAGATGTCCATAAAAACTTCATCCTTTTCTAGCCCGATTTCATCATCCATGTTTGGGAGAGTCTTGGTAACCATACCACAATCTGGTACTGGGCATTTTATTGCCTCTGTTTTATCATCTTCCACTGAGAACTGTGCACCCTTAATACAGGGTCTGCAGACATAGTGTCCACACTGAACCAGGATGTATGGCTTGGTGGAGAACACCTCACAGCACGCTGGACAATTGATACAGGATGATCTGAAAGACAAGAAATTAATATGAAAACTTTCCCCTAGAATGGGTTACTGTGGTAATGAAAAATGAGACAATTAGCATTACATAGTTAGCAATACTGCATGGTCTGTGTAGCTGACCCTTTTGAAAAGAAGTATGCAGTTATAGACCTCCATAGTGGAAGTAGTGGAGATAAGGACTAGGCTGAACGGCTGCCAGAGGCAAAATTACCAAAATGATACAACATATAGATTCAACAATTCTCCTTTAGGATATTTTTTTTTATTTCGTCAATCTAGGCCTGAGGTGAAAGGGTATAAGAATTAGAGGATCTGTAGTCAACAGAATCAAGGACTTGCTCCTGTGTTTTAGCCTTTAGCATTAATCCTGTCAACTGTCTAGCCTTGTTTCCCACTCGCATGGGTGCTGTCACCATGAGGTGGCTGCAGATAAGAATTGCAATTGCAAGAAGAAAAAAATTATCTGTGCACTTCTGGATTGTATCAATTGATTTGTTTGGCATTGATTCTAATCTAAATATTATGGGTTTATGGGAGATTAAATATATCACTAACTTTAGTCTTGTCTGGATATCCACATAGTTTCTGGCAGGGAAGCCCAGCATCTCCACAATGTGGTGCTGCTTGGTGTTGACTAGAACCCAGAAGAAGCCATGCAGCTGTTGCATCTTGCCGCTCATCAGGTGCCCCACTAAATGAAGTACCTGGAGTTCTTGGGAACCAAATGCCTGGAAGAGTAATTTTGTTCATTATATATCACTATCTACAAAATATGAAAATATAAATTCTGGATCCTCCCAAGGCTTTCGAAGCCCCCCGCAGATCCAGCAGTCTTTCTTCACACATCTAGACATGAAATTAAGATTTTAGAATAGAAGAATGTTATGTATTACATATAACAACATCAAATATTATGACCACAGGTTGTGAACTTTTGTTGCATGATCAGAGAAATATGGCAAGTCTGGATTTCTGGATTTAGAAAATATAATTAGGCCGTGTGAAACCAAGATTTGAATCAAAACATCCTTCCTTCCAAATTAGGTACCCTATTTGAGACTTGAATGCAGCGGCAGCCGGTAGGGTTTAGCTTTGACCGCTTTGATGTGGGCTTTGACATTTACTGCCTACAGGTACAAAGCTCTGCACTAAGTAATAATACCTGTATATGAGACTTGATCTTTTCGTCCACAACTCCCTTCATCTGCAACAGGTCCCAGAACACTTCAGACAGGACCAGTTCCGTCCTCAGTAGTGCCATTCCATCAAACAACTTGCTGACCAGCTCCTTGTCATCAGGGACCATCTTCTGTCCTTCCTCATGGTTCTCCTCCCATGGTTTAGTGCTGGGGTCAGGACTGGAATAAAAGGGTTTTATGTTTATTACTATTATGTTTAGGGGAAATCTCTGATAAGTACATTTGATCCTGCAGAAGTGGAACATTATTACAGACCGTTACTTCATAAAACTTATCACACTTGGTTCTTACACTGCATGGGGTGTTTAACCACAGTGAGTATAATTCAAGATTGAATGATTCAACAAAAATGATGAAAATGTGGAGAGAAGCTGAACCATCTGAACATATTTCCCTGTTAAGTATCAGACTTGAGGTTTGACTTGTGGCAGATTAAAATTTACCAATTGTTAAAAGACTATGGGACAATTACTGTAGTGTGAAAATGTGAAAATTCATTCAAAGACGGTCCTTTTTGTCTGCTAACTAGAAATATTTATTTATTGATATAGAAGATGAAATACAAGAGAGGAATGAGGCTGATGTAAGTGTTGGAGTATACACACGCGTTAGCTAATAGGTGGGGTGTTTATACAGTGGTGGAGAGGGATATTTTTTCAATTTAGGCAGAGAGAGAGTGAGAGAAAGAGAGAGAGTTGAAAAAATTTCTACCCGATGATAGCATGATGGGCCCCGCCTCAATGGCCACTATGATCTCAGGTTTGAGCATACATGTGAAGAGTTTTTAAGTTATAGCAGAATAGTCAACCATAGTCAGAAAAGTCAATCATAATCAGAAAAGTCAATCAGAAAGGCAGGAAAGTCAATCAAAAAGTCAGAAAAGTCAAACAAAAAGTCAGAACAGTCAATCAGAAAGTCAGAAAAAGTCAATCGAAAAGTCAGAATAGTCAACCAAAAAGTCTAAATAGTCAATCGAAAAGTCAAAATAGTCAATCGGAATGTCAAAATAGTCAATCGAAGTCAAAATAGTCAATCGAAAAAGTCATTAAGTCAGAACAATCAACTGGAAAGTCGAAATAGTCAATCGAAAAATCAGAATTGTCAATTGAAAAGTCAATGGCATTTTGTGGTTAGGGACAAGGCAGATGAAAAAAAAAATCCGTCCTAATGGGATTTTAATGACATTTGCGGTTTGGATCGTTTCAATGGCATTTTGCGGTTGGGAGCAAAACCCTAGACAATATAGATGAAAAAAAAATGATAAAAAAATTCCGTCCTGATGGGATTTTAATGACATATGCGGTTTGGAGCATTCCAAGGACATTTTGCGGTTAGGAGCAAGCCCCTAGACAAGGTACATGAAAAAAAAAGACAGGAGGAGTGAGGAGAGGAGTGAGGGGGAGTGAACGAGAAAGGAGAGGGAGAGAGAGAGGAGAGAGAGAGAGGGAGAGAGAGAGGGGGAGGGAGAGAGGAAGGAGGGGAGAGAGAGACAGAGGGGAGAGAGAGAGGAGGGGAGACAGAGAGGAGGGGAGACAGAGAGGAGGGGAGACAGAGAGGAGGGGAGACAGAGAGACAAGAGACCGACAGAGGGGGAGAGAGAGAGAGAGAGAGAGAGAGAGAGAGAGAGAGAGAGAGAGTGAGAGAGAGAGAAGGGGACGGTAGAGAGACAGACAGACAGACAGAGAGGGAGAGAGGCTGACTGAATTCCTGCTCTGTGTCTGTGTGGGGGCATTTTGATGATGATGGTGGTGGTTGTGGTTGTGGTGGTGATGAGGAGGTGTGGAGGAGGAGGAGAGGATGTAAGTCATCACATTACAAACTATATATAAATGTATTTTCAGTTCTAAACATCACAGTTATGAAACAAAGACGAAAAGTATTGTTATGATCAGTAGAATACTTCTACTTGATGCCTTTTAGGCCCAATTTTTGATAAGGGCTAACTCCTTAGTAGGAGGCAATGATTGTAATAATGACTCCTTTAATGTCACCCATTCCCATTAGGACAAAAATAGGAACGACTGGGAAGAAATAAACTGAAAGTTGATTTAAATATGAAAATGTCGCACACTTTTGTTTATGGCAAGCACTGAGACATGAAGGACAGATTTCAAGAAAAGGTGGAGATAAAGTGGCCTAAACAGTCGGGGGGAGCTCCCTCTTCTGTATTGGATATGTTTCTCCATAATTATCCAGAGTAGGAATGCTAATGCGTAATAAGCAGAAATATTTAGACACATTTTGTCTAAATATGTTATCAAACATGCATGTGGCAAAATACCCTGGTCTATGCAAAGTCATTTAGTGCTAACTTTCTTTCTGTGCCACTGCTAATATAAGGCAATCAAGCATTTATAGGCCTTGTGCCGTAGCATAAAAAAAAATCAAACTTGCAGTAAGATGGTTAGGAAATGAATGCCATATATATATATACTCACCAAGTCTCCACCATATTCAGTATCTGGAATTGCAGAGAAAAATACCTTTCAGTGTAATCAACCGATTCTAAATGCAAAATTTGTTTCCCTAGATTGGTTTATTAAAGTCAGCTTTTATCTTCGCAGACATTTAATGTTGCAGCTGGAAACATATTTGTTGTTGCTGTCCTGACATGTTCAGTCTTTGTAAACGTTGGGCTATTGTATATCAACATGTCACTGAGTCACTCATTTACAATTGTAATCAGTGGGTGATAATTGATTGGTTCAAATTCTTCTGTGTGTGTGTGTGGGGGGGGGGTTATATATACATATTACTGATACTCTCCCTTTTTGACACAGGGGCATACCTCGGTGTACAAAACAGTTTTTGTGTAAAAGTTTTTTTTAAAGAAGGGTGTCCTTAAAAGATAACTGGGATTAATTTGCTGTATAAAGATAAATTGAAAAATGAATGGTTCAATTTTGTCCTGGACATTTTGATAATAGTGTTCATCAACTACAACATCCCTTTCCCTATGCGCACACCCATTCTGCTTCACAGCTTTTTAGGTCTATGTAAAGTGTATGCCCCAGTGCGACCAGCAAATAAAAAGCAGTCCAATCACTGGTCAAGCTACAAGCTTCCCTATAGTGGCATAGTGCGTGACTGCGTACTGCACACACTGTCAATCACCATAGCTTTTAATTTGATAAGTAAATCTATATAAAGGCATATACAGACTATGTATCAATATATCTTGGATATTCATGCAGTAAGGACTTTTTAGAACTGTAAATTACGATCTTCATTATAAAAATAATCCTTAATAGCCGACTTCACATATTGCGCGAACAGTGCGCACCAGTGACTGCGGGATTACATTTTATCTCTGTGCGCATGCCCAGTACAGCTGACTCACCTAGCTATGCGGGCTAAACCGTGTGCGCTCCACCCGGGCTCTCAGTGGACGGCCAGAGGTGTGTGTGTGGCTCTGACCGTACGGCCGCTGACCCACTGCAGCCCGTACCTCTATGCCCGGCCCTATGCTTACTTGTTTTTGTTGATACAGTTACAAAAGTTGCCATATACTAAAATCTAGCGGATAAAATGTTCTCTTATTAAGCATGACCAATCTTAACATGTCATTTAATAATATTGGATAGCTTACAGTACCATACAATAACTCAAATTCTGAGAGAAAAAGGAGAAAGTTAGAAGCCTATGGTTAATACATAAGGCTTCTGTGTGCTGCCCGCCTAGCACTTAGTTTGGGCCGTTTCCACCGCTCTCTGTATGGCGCTGCTGTTAATATGTAATATGCCCTATTGAGCAGTTTTTCCCCCCAACGGTATAAACCTATATAAATTTACATCTTACAGATGATAAAGAATTAGGCTATAACAAATAAATGGTATTTTTAACTAATTCAACATTTGTCAATAGTGGAGCCATGTCACCCATACAGATATTATATTTAGCATTACATAAGTTCCCAGTGCTTCCTTAACAGTGCGTGAAAACACACCACAAAACAACCCTCAAGCATTTAGGCTACTTTAAGCTACCTATTATAGTATGATACCCCTCCCACATACAATACAAAATGGGATCAGATGGGATGTGATACAAAAACGATTGAATTTCCATTCAGTCATATATGAAAACAATTGAGATCCTAGTAGTTTGTATGTCCTCTACAATCAGTGCAAAAATAAGGGGTCTGACTGTCATTCGCAGCAGGGAGGTGTTTGATATAAGTGGACATCTTGTCTTTCTGCCTGTAATTAACACAGCATACTAAGATAAAATGAATTACAAGAAACAATGAACTAACAACGGCCGTGAAAAGCCACATTACCTGACACTTCACTCACCTATAGCTGGCATTTCACATTGCAGGCATCTAAGATTCCTAGGCATTGGTGCTGCCCCCTGCCCTCCTACCGGTACACTACTCCTCCCACAAACCCTCTCTCTTCCTTCTGCTCTAAGCTTTCACAAACCAAGTTAGGTTTAAAAATTCTCTCACGTAAAAACCTCACAATTACCCAAGAAAACGACTGAACAAAGGAGGAATACCAAATACTGATAGGACTATACCACCAGTATATGTGAAAACACCAAAACAGCAAAGAGACAGAAGTTAGGATTTACGATTTTAGACACTGTGTATTTTTCTGAGTGTCACCGCACAACGCATTGGACGCCATATTGACATCACCGGCAACACAGAGTGCCGAAACAATGCCACCAAAACCGGACGCACAGAAAATAGAGGAGAGGATGACAGCCATAGAAGGCACCATCAACAATTTGGAAAGTACCATGAAGTCATCAATAACAGATGCGATATCGCAGGCATTGGGGAAACTAAAACTCAATGAACCGGAGCCACTAAAACCCAAAGAACCGGACACTACCACACAGACCCACAAAGAGGCCACACCATCAACCTCCGAGGCGGACACCCACACCGAGAAGCTGAACCCACTACCAAACTATAGGGACGCTACACCGGTAAACAACCGCCCAGACTTTGGATACTACCCTCGTCCACGGGAACTCATGGCAGATCAGATGTCACGAATGTACATAGACTCTCAACTGGAACTCGGCAACCCAATCTTCGCAACAGAAGACATAAAAGGTATGACTGTTTTCGACCCTAGAGTAACGAGAAAAATAGTTAAACCCCACCTGTACATGGAGAGAGAAGGCATCATTTCGGTTAGAGATAAAATGGAAGCCAAGGAATCACTAACATATCCTGAATATATACATGCATATACCGCCATGCTTCTCGACGTCAATATGGTGCGACCGGAGGACAAGCATCCAATGCTATTACATCTACACCAAGTAGCGCAAGACGCCAGGGAGCGTCCATGGAAAAACATACTCTGCTGGTCAAATTACACCTATGATAGGATCGAAAGAGGGGACATCACATGGAGCAGCACAGATCAGATTCAGTACGATCGAATGCGAATGTCACTGGCCCCAACAACGATCAGCAACATTGAAAAACAGAGTATACCATGCCCTATATACAATGTGAAAGGAACGTGTACAGAAAAAGACGGACACACTTTGGAACCAATGATAGCAAACCACATCTGCGCCTTTTGCTACGCCATGAATGTACAGAACAGACACACCCATCCCCAGTCTGAGTGCATGAAAAAACAACGTGCAAAGAATCCAACTAGCCGAGACCCGAGCCCGATCGGATCACACTACATGTTCCCACCACCTATAGCACCGCCCCAGCACCAACAGCAAGCAAGCCACCATGTGCCACGCCCACCCACTGGACAACAACAAACCCAGTACACTCCATACTCAAAAAACTCGTAGGCCCCGCGAGTGGCCTCTCGCGGGATTCCCATCTCTGTGCAGGGACAGTGAGTATGAATACACCGCAAAATGATTATAAACTTGTTGATGTTGAATGTTTTAAATCGGACGACGACTATGTGCCCTATTATGATGAACTGTATATATACGAGTGTAACGAGGAATGGTCACGCCCACCATCACAACAGAAAGGAGGAACCGGAAATACCACCAACCTCCAAGGAGAGCAACAGCCAATGAGAAGCCACGATACGCGGCCACGGCACAAACAGCCAACCACCAGCCTAGACACAGGCCACAAGATGGCGGCGCCCATGAAGGAAACAAAAACACATGGATTGGACGCATCGCATCACTGTTGTTCACGTGAAAACTATGAATATGACCGGCAGGGCAACCATGAACCGTTGAACAATGTACATAATGTGTATCCACACGTGGATTTTAGTAGTATAAGGACCATATGCCAGACAAAACCCGGAAAAGTACCAGACAACGAGGTCCCGTCGCCATACGATCTCGCAGCATACAGAGCTGCGACATGGCCACATGTAAACGACACAGTCATGCAACAGGATCTGGCATACATATATGAACAGGTACGACAAACGGGCTTGCCAAATGTAATGGGGGCACGAATCATTGTACCAAGCAAATTGAACTTGACTAACTGGGAACACTACCTAACACGCGTGATCAGCGAACAAGAGCTCCTGGACTGTGTGAAATACGGCTTCCCAATGGGATACATGGGGCCGGTCACGGACACAAGTGACCAGGACAATCATTCATCAGCAAATGAATACCCCAACCACATTGATGACTACATCCAATGCGAGATAGACAACAACGCAGTACACGGACCGTATACAGATCATCCATTCCTGGAATGGATCCACGTCAGTCCTATGATGACACGCCCGAAGACCAACTCAGAAAAGCGAAGGACAATCCTAGACCTATCATTTCCGCACGACCAGTCTGTAAATTCATATATAAAACAGAATCTAGTGATGGTTCACACGCGCCAACACTCACTCCCAACAGTGGACATGTTGGTTGAAAAGCTGCTCCAACCGCCACTGGGTAAATTTCTCTATACGTTGGATTTACAACGCGCCTACAAAAACTTCCGATCCTGCCCAGGAGACTGGCCACTTCTCACACTAAAATGGCGACAACGGTATTACCTGGACATCAGTATGCCGTTTGGCTCAAAACAGAGTAGCATGCACATGCAAAGGACCGCAACCGCTATAATGGACATTGTACAGAAAAATGGACACAACGCCTTAATGTACCTTGACGATATAGTGAGCTGGGCGGACACGGAGAAAGTGCACGAGACAGTTATACCGACACAACCCTATTGCTAGAAGAACTGGGCCTCCCAACAGCGGCTGACAAGACCCAACCGCCGTCAAACACAGTAAAATGGCTGGGCGTAATCATTGATGCTAAAAACATGACGTTAACCATGCCAGAGGACAAACTGAACGACCTGAGACAGGAGGTGATACAATACAAAAAGGCAAAAAGCACCAAGAAGAAGAAATTACAATCAGTAATAGGAAAAGTGCTGCATATCTCGAAATGCGTCCCACCAGCCAGAGTGTTTGTACGAAGGCTGTTAGATGCCCTGCGAGAACATAGCAACAAGGACACCATACCAATGTCCCCCTCCATGAGAAAAGACCTCACATGGGTGGCAACATGCGCAAAGGAGTGGAACGGAACCAGCATGATACCAGACTACTATGTCACAATAGCTATCTACATCAGAGAACTGGAAACCAAGATAAAAGCCACAACAGAAAAAGAATCCACTACATGTCAACTGCCAGCCATGAGAGAAAAGGACCTGAACTATATAGCAGCGCGGGCACCAGATATAGTGCAAACTCTCATGCCAGAAGAGGCCAAAACACACACAATAGCAATCAGGACAGACAATAGGGAGGCCGCAAATTTCCTCAAGTATGGCACAAGAGGGGAAATGAACATGCAAGGCCCCAGAAAAATGTGGCTGATACAGGCGCTTACTTAACAACATTCGAATAGTCTATGACATCGAAACAGCTACAGACATAGAAGCACACTTCAACCGCCAGACCCATGAAAAGGAACTGATAATAGCCCCAGAGTACGACATCTGAGGACACAATTAAAATAATACCTAATTGTTTTTCCAGACCACGAGATGCGCAGACTGCTCCGGATGGCAGAGCACACGCAGAGCACGTCCAGGGCTTCAGGGACACTGGCCAACCACAAGACCGCACTAAGAGCTTTCTTTGCTTTTACCAACAGATTCAAAATCGACCCGGAAAGCATCACCGAACCACAGACAGGTGCTTTCATAGAATACCTGCGATCATTCTTAAAGAGCCCGAAGTCAATATCAAATTATCTGTCGGCAGTCAGAGAACATTACAAGAAAAGAGACATCACAATACCCGCACTGACAGCATACCGAGTACAACTTGCCCTTGACGCCACAAAAAGGGAAAAGTACCATATAGTACAGCAGAAGTTAGCATACACAGTCGACCAAGTCAGGGAAATAATAAAACAAGGCGAAAGATTCCCGGCACCACAACAATATAAACTACACGCTAAGAAAAGTCCCTAGATCTAGTAATTAATAGCGTATAGTGAGTCATGTGTATCGCGTAATTAAATATAAAATAATTCTACGCGGTAGCAGGCATTGGGATAACGCAATGCGGGGATTATGCAATCAGTCAAGCGCGCCCAAATGGGAAGGCTTGCCCAGCCATTGTCTTAAATAACACCTCCCATAAGGCTTTCTCTGTATATAACTAGGTGCGAATATGAATCCATATTCCCTTGTAGCACTGTTGCATGAAATAGGTGGTGAGGAAGTATATCCTACCAGAAATTAAATCGAATTATTTTATTATTCTATATTCCATGATTAAATTTTCATAACTAATCCCAGGATTTTGGAATGTATACTGCCCAACGAAACAATAAACAGATGGATAAAAATTAGAAGTGTCTGACATGAAAATGTCCTTCAAAGTCGCATTGTATCTGTTGTTATCCCCACAGCTATATTGATACCCAAGGTCTTAAAATGTCATTGGTTGTAGGCCATAGCTGGATATTTTTGTACTACTTTACTATAACAATATTATGCACACAGACTTTTCCCATTAAAAAATGACAATTTCCATACTTCCATTCATGCTATGAAACTAAATATACTCTATGTATATATGATAACCTTCAAAACGCAAGGATATATTCAATGCAATGTCTTGAGATTAGATAACCTGACTTTTTAAGTCAGGTTTAATTAGCCTTTATTACTAAGACTAATAACTCAGTTTATGTAATCTCAGTTGATACATTTTTTCAATTGCAATCTCCCTGTCTGCCTCTCCCCCTCTTTCTCTTTCTGTGGTCCTGTCTCTGTTTCTCTCTCTCTCTCTCTCTCCCTCTCTCTCACACATACTATTAACATTCAGATTGATTATTTGAGACCATGTTGATAGCTGTTTCTGTAGTGTAATGGTTAGCACACTGGCTTGTTAATCCTAAGGTTGTTAGATCGAACCCAAGCATGTTCAGGTTTTTTTCTCTGCTTTCTCAAACCGTCATGGGTGAGTGCACACGCCTTCACGCACTGCCGCCCACAGCTGGTCGCGCCACCGCTTCACGCTCTGTCGCACAGCCAGGGTATTAGGGAATTTATTAGCTTTGTCAGGGATTCCAATTACGCGATTGAGTACTACGGGAAACGGAATTTTGGAGGGATATTTCCAACATTTCCTCTTCAAAATACGCAATCGGCGTTTAGAGTGTAGGCATCATAATCCTATATACAACAGGATTTAGGCAATCAGAAATTGCCCCACATAACCAGACAGAATACGATCCTACAAGGCACACACGCAGGGAGGACGTCCATGTAGAAGGAAACAGCCTCGTTATAATACAGAAATGGGCTAAAAACCTCCAGAACTACAACCAGCGCAGGACCATAAAAATCCCATCAGCTGAACATAGCGACCTGTGCCCGGTACACGCATACAACGCTGCACTAAAAGAAGCACCAACACAGTACAGGGATCAACCCCTGCTTATCTATCCATCAACAAAGAAAGCAATAACAACAACTGACATGGCAACACACCTGCGATGGTCCAACATAAACATGGGACTCGACCCGCAGAAATACTCACTTCACTCCATCCGCCGCACATCCGCCACTCATGCATTCGAAATGGGAATGTCTGAGAGTGAAATCCAAAGATTCGGAGGATGGTCAAGTGGAGCGTACAAAATATATATAACCCAACAATCTGCTACAAAAGTATCCAAGGCACTCGTCAAGAACTTGAGCCACACCAAGTGATAACACGGAATAACCCATCCCACACCATCCCTAGAGACACTTTAAAACTCCCCCATATATCCTCACCTAATCTAATATACTTTAATTACGGGGCCCCACCCCGAATATAAATATGGACACGAGGCTCACCTCATAGACTGTCGTAACGACACACAACGGGCACTCGCCCTATTTAATTCATTCTCACGGGTACACTACCCTCAACCAGCATCAAACAAAATTGAACTCGAGGCTCACCTCACGAACTGTCTCAACGACAAACTAAAACAGGCACTCGCCTTTTAAACAAACGGTACACTACCGTATACATTCTTTTACAATAAGGCCTTCGGCCATGTGTATTACCATACACCCAATTCACTCCAATACTCAATTCAGCAGTTCATAACTGCCATACTTAACCTACCTTACAGGCATATTTGGGGCTTGGCGGCTTTATATAATTTTTCCCTCCCTTATATAATCTCTCAAAATTATATCACATACTCTATCAAATTTTAAACACTCATTTAATAAAATAAAAACTCTTAACAAATGTCGTCGCCCAAATGTCGCCTCAGGTTTCATTTATTTATTTAATCATTCAATCTTTATCCCTAACTTTAAAATATTGGGGGTCACGAATGTTGCAGGCATCTAAGATTCCTAGGCATTGGTGCTGCCCCCTGCCCTCCTACCGGTACACTACTCCTCCCACAAACCCTCTCTCTTCCTTCTGCTCTAAGCTTTCACAAACCAAGTTACGTTTAAAAATCCATCCCACCCACCCAACATTATCCTTCTCCCCTCCGGTAGGAAGGTCTCAATTCACAAAACTCAATTATTGTATAAACTCAAAATATAAGTTTCCCTAGCGCTTTATATAATTTTTCCCTCCCTTATATAATCTCTCAAAATTATATCACATACTTTATCAAATTTTAAACACTCATTTAATAAAATAAAAACTCTTAACAAATGTCGTCGCCCAAATGTCGCCTCAGGTTTCATTTATTTATTTAATCATTCAATCTTTATCCCTAACTTTAAAATATTGGGGGGTCACGAATGCTCACCTGTCGCTCATTACACCCACCTCTCCCTCCCTATTACCCCTCTGTGCTAAACCAAACAGTGTCAATTGTGCATTTTAGCACTAGAGGGCGCTACAGGCAAAAGCCTGTCATTATTACTAATTCTTCTATATTAAAAGCACAACCCATGTAATATTTTGACATAACATGCACTATTGGAATTAACCATTATATATCTTCATTTGTTTTCGGTGATATTCTTCTATATATTTTCTGTGTAATCATTTGTGGGCAATTGTAGAGGATGTGTAATCAAAACACCTCCAATCATTTACATATGTATATGTACTGTACCCCCCAGTGGGTCTACCATCTAAACAAGCCACAACCTACACCACACAAAGGGAGAATGATAGACACCTACACTCATGTGGACACTGTCTGTGGCAAAATGATGAATAAATGGATGTCTTTCTAAGGATGCTCTATCAGTGGTTATTGTCAAGTGTTGGGTTCCTCAGCAGCTCTAATTGGATAATCGTTTCAATTGAATGTTCATTAAAACTATTCATAACTTAATGAAAATTTACCCTCAAACCAGCTAAATATCATGCACATTTAATGAGCATTTTAATGCCTTATAATATACTGCATTGAATAAGATTGCTATATATAGCTTGATGGTACACATGCTACTTATTAGTACTGTGTTTTGAGGTGCTACACAGTAGTGCCTCCTGACCCACAACACTGCTGCCTGTGAAACAGTGCGACAAGTAGTAATCAAAATAACTTGTGAGGAGGTGTGTTTTGACACACAACAAGTTGTGCATCAAAATCCGGTGCCCCAGTGCTAATGTGTCCATCGGGTTGTTGAAATCATTGGCACATGGTGCGTAGAACTAGAAGGGTTCCATCACCTGCTGGTAATACTCTTATTATTTATTTCCAATCTAAAGGTTCAAAGTTTTTTAGTAATAATTAAAATAATGACTGAATTAATACTAAGACAAAAATGCCCAAGGAATGAAATTGGAAGCTGATTCAACTTCCTGCGTAGTGCTGTGGATTTTTTTCGCTATTAATTACTCAAATATACTTGAATGATAGATTTATTGACAAATTAAATTTGTGTTGTTATCTGTTCAGCTTTATTGACATGGATGCGCTCAAGATGCAATTGCATATTTCTACACGCAACCATCAGGACTACATTTCAGAATGCCAAATCACTTAATTCTGTTCAGTCATGCAAGGCTATTTTGCTTTACTGTTTTGCAATATATTACTCTAATAAACATATTCAAGTATTTATGGAGAATTTTTTAGATTCTTTTATTTGCATTAATGCTATTATTGTTAATGCATTATCGTTAGCAGACTATATTCATTCCCCGACGGGCAAATGAGCGCGATTCTGCGCGATTTTTAATGCGCAATCATCTCGCCATAGTTCTGTGATGAGCGTGGACGCTTTTTGTGCAATAATTATTGTGCTATGATTGCGAGATAGTCACGCTAAGGGTATAACGCAATATTGGTGCAATAATCAGCAAATTCTTATGGCATTTTGAACGGGATATTGGTATACTACAGATTCCTTATATCAATAGCATCAGAAATAAATGACAGACTTCATGGCAGTTTCATTTTCCTGCCCTGGCAGCAGTAGTATATATCTCTTCTCACAGAAAGGTTTGAAGGGTAATGTTATTCCCTAAACATTTCAAAGAGACTTTAGGGAAGTACATGTATTGCCCTGCCTTTATATGCATCAATTTTTAAGGTCTTACCCAGGACCACTGTATGATCAGAATTGACAAAAATATGGCATAAACAAAGAACGTGAAAACATCAAAATTGTAAATAAATTTCTGGAATCGACTCCATACAATATGACTGTATTGGTATTGACAAAAATCCTCATTCATTCATTCGGCAATTACCGGTAAAGTAACTAAATATACTCCATAGGATGACCTTCAAGACACAAGCATATATTTAATGCACTGTCTTGACATTTGGAATATCTATTCATCTGACTAAGGGGGTTACATACCAAAACGATGAGAACATTCCTACAAAGTGAACTTGTGAATAACACACTTTGAAAAATATCAACTTTGCGACTTGTGTTTCCTGGAACACATCACATAAAGAATACTTCGACTTGATTACTTACAAAAGAAAATGTATTAATGAACAGTAGACCTACAACTTATTGTTTATATTTCCAATCGTCCATTCAGAATCCATAAACGTTTTACCGAACGAACAGTAGGCCTATTGATGAGAGTATTCTGGTTATTTTTTGCTAATTTGCCAATGCTATAAAATAGTACGTATATATATACTTTTTTTAATACATATTGCCATTAATTGTAGCACCAGTGTGCGTTAAAAATACGCACAAATATACGCATTATAAGAATTATAGCTAATACCATATTTGAATCACATCAGTCCCTGATATATATTTTTTCTAAAATATAGATTCTCAAATTGTAAAAGGAGGTATTAAATCAGTGAGTTAATCAAGTATTTTACTTTAGTAATATGCACCTAGTCTTACATCATTTAGCTTTGTGTGTAGGGGTTTCTTTGACTTGGTGTCAGAGAGTGAGTATGAGTGTCAGAGAATTGAGTGTCAGATGCGCGACAGTATGTGTGAATGCCAGGTGAGTGAGAAGTGCCAGGTATTGCGTCCAGGTGTAGCTGTATTATGATGAGTATTTAGACGTGATTTTGAATGCGCATTATATGCGCAATTGAGATCACACCCATATTATTGACTTTTGACATGTATTCCCAGATGCAATTGGTTGAGTAACACATGTTTAATACAAACATAAATGAATATGAATGAGAACTTGATCCAACACAAGGGTGAGACCACCAAAAACATTGGAGGAAATAGACGCAATGGATTTCACATAATGATTGCTGATGGCTTGTCCATTTCACTGTGATTTAAAGCCATACGTATCACACTTCACTAGTTTGCGGCCAATCACAAAATGATCACAGTCCCATCACACTCAATTGCACTCAGTGCCCGTCGGGTCCATATCAGCTTAAGGCCTGATATGTTTGTATCGTTTGCAGGACTGAGTTGCGCTCTCAGTGCAAAGTCAATGGGCATGCATATTGAAGACTTTCAAAGGTGAAAAAAATTAATATATCAATACCGGTATATATATTTACCTTTGTGTCATTGTTGTTGTTTCTATTGGCTGACACATCAGGCAGGTCCATATTGACTGGTGCCTCCTGGATACCATTCATAGCGTTGGTGTTTTTGTCACATGATTCCAACCTAAATAGGAAATACCACATCAATTATGAGAATTTGAAAGGGAAAATTGATTTTACTTAGTGTCAAAAGAATGTGTTTGAATCTTCAATTGAATATCATTTACTGGGGAAAGAATATCAACTCTTTCATAAAATTCGAAAGTTATCAACTTGAAGGTAACATTCCTGACATTTTTTGAGCATATAATTATTATTGATGCTATTCTGTGTGCCCAACAATTCAACTGCCTTTGTTCTCTGTTCTAAATTTTGAGATTGACTAAAATATATGAATATGGCGTACTCCCTATTTGTAGAGAACTCCCACTATGTGGCGAACTCCTAAGTTGTGGGGTACTCCCAATATTATTATTACATTATATGGATGCAAACTATAGTTAAAATGATCTTGAGTGACCTGTGGGTCCCTCCCCTATATCTAACTCGGGTAGTAGCCTCCCCACTATGCAGGATAGGCTGACCACACAATGACCAGCCTGTGTGCTGGGTCACGTGGGCAGCGCCCTCCTTTCAAGCATAATAAAGCAGCATCAACTTAGACATTGCCATTTTAATGTTCTTTTCTACTAACAAGAACATCATAATATAACATTGACATCAGCAAGAAAGGAGCGAGGGACGCAAAAATGACTGATCAGAACGCAAAAATGACTGATCAGAACCTTGATAAGTACTTCAATCTATCACCATCAAGTCCAGAAGAATAAACACCAAAAAAGGACTATCTGATAGCTGCTACATGGTTATACTTGCCTTGCCACGAGGTCAGCCTTACGACCCGAGTCCTCAGCTCCTCTCTTCTTGAGTTCTTCCCTCAACTCCTTTATCGTCATTCCCCAATATGGATGGTCCTTGGGGACTTGGTGGCCCTTGTCCTTAACCTTGGGCATGGTGGTGGTACAGGTCTGTTGTGTTACAGATACAGGGTGGGATCTGCTAGGGACCTCAAACTTCTGAAGACTAATCTGTGTAAAAGAATAAGTATGTATGTTTAATGTTCATTTCTGTAAATGTATATAGATATTAACAAGTAGGGAATGACTGGACAACCAAATGGAGTCATATTCAAGACAGCTTTACAATACTTCCATCATTTTCTCAGAGAAGGAAAACACAGAAAATGATTTGTTTCATTGAAAATGATCTAACTACTCTGTATATCTACCTAAAATCAAATCAAATCAAATCAAAAAATTCTTTTATTGTAATCGTGGATGGTAGTACAATTTGGTTGGTCAGGTCTGACTTACAGTACAGTCAGGTCTTCCTGTGAATGCCGTCTTATCTAGCATTTTTGTTCGTTACAACAGCAGAAAAGTTTTGTTACAAAGAGAAAAGTTTGAAACGCCTTAATGCTAACAGTGGTTCAATATGATAATGAGATGAGAACTACAGTGTAGTAACAATGATTAAAGGGGGACTATGTATGAGACACAATTTGGATGAGAAAGCTTGCTAGCAGGTAATTATAACCGATACTATGACATTATATAAAGCAGATGCTGCGTGATGCAAATGCCATAATTATACATTTGTTCAAGTTTCAAGTTCGCAGTAATAGGTAATGCAAGGAGATACTTATATAAGATCAACATTTTTGATCATAAGAGTAAAAGGAGTGCAGAAAACCAGTCAATCAATCGTGGGTATACAATTTAGACATGGAGTACAGATACATATACGATATTAGATGTTAGACCAAGAGAGGCATAGAGAGTGACAGGAATAATACATTTGATACATTTGAAGAACTAAAAAGGTGCAAGGAGTTGTTGGGTGAACTTTTTAAAGGTAGCAGGGTCATCAATTTTGTGAGCCTCTGCTTTTAAAGAGTTCCACCGGGCTCTACATTTATATGTGGCGGAGTCTAAAATTTTATTGAATTTTGTTGACATAATTTTAAGGTTTTTCCTTCCCTCAGCGTGACTTCGAGTGGGCAATTTCTTAACATCAAGATGGTCTTGGTTTTGGGACAGGTAGTACGAAATATCCAAAATATGTTTCTCTCTCCTTAGCTGTAAAGGCCAGATATTTAATATTTCGTGTTCGTGAGTCACATTATCATACCTGGATTTATTGAAGATTATTCTCAACGCAAGATTCTGCTGAGATTGAAGTTTTTGCAAAAGAGCTTTTGGAGCAGAGTCGTATAAGAAATCACAATAGTCTAAGTTAGGAAGGATAGCTAATTTATATAAATCACTCTTAGCCTTAAAAGTAAGAGAATCTCTGGCCTTGTAAAGTAGCCTGATTTTTGAGGTAACTAATTTCAGAGTTTTATCTACATGTGGCTTAAATGTGAGTAGATCATCTAAGAGAAACCCTAGATATTGGTATTCGTCAACTGAGTCTAGTTTGGAGGAGCCAAGGGAGAGGGAAAAACCACTATTTTGCATTTTAGACTTGGCCGAATAACTAAGTGAAAAGGACATCGCCTTACATTTGGAAATATTTAAAGAAAGCTTATTCTTAATACACCAAAGAGATACATTGTCTAGGTCTGTTTGTAAGTTGCGGTGAAGTAAATCAGCTTCAACGTTATGATAATAGATCACGGTATCATCCGCGTAGTGCTGGATGTTGGCATGCTGTACAGTAGAACATAAATCATTAATGTATATCGTGAACAATATCGGACCTAAAATAGTCCCTTGAGGGACACCGTAAGTTATGGTACCTTCGTCGGATTTTAGCCCGTTGACCGTGACACATTGTTTTCTGCATTTGAGATAATTCGTAAACCATAATACATGTAGCTCCATGCCGCATATTCCATAAGACTGCAATTTATCTAAAAGAATTTGGTGATGAACGGTGTCGAAAGCTTTACTAAAATCAAGGAAAACAGTTTTATTTAATAGTTTATTATTCAGGTTGAAATAAATATTATCTAAAAAGTCTATTTGAGCTTGTTGTATAGAATGTTGTTTTCGAAAACCATATTGATTATTATTGAATAGATTGTTTAGTTCGAAATGATCTGTAAGCTGTTGTTGGACTGCAGCTTCTAGGATTTTGGCAGGCATGGAGATACATGAGATTGGTCTGTAGTTAGCTGTGCTCAGTTTGCTATTAGCTTTGAACAGAGGTGTGACACGTGCAGATTTAAAAGAACTGGGTATCTTACCCAATAACAGCGAAATATTTATAACATGAGACATTTGGTCGGTCAGGGCTAGCAAACATGACTTTAGAATGGGGGCGGGGAGAAAATCAATACCAGAATTTTTTGTGGCATCGATTTTCGAAATTAATTTCCTAACCTCTTGTGAGGAGAGCTCAGAGAAGGTAAACCTTGGTGATTGCAAGTTGACTTCTGCATCAGCAGAGACAGAGGGTGTGAAAAAGAAAATCAACATTTGAGTGTAATTTTAAGAGAATCTCTGGACCATCAAATTTTGTTATAGTATTATTTTAGGATCCAATACGTTCATTTTGAGATAGATTAGATTAGAAACTTTTATTTTCGATTTCTCTATCACTATCCGAGAGCGGTTTTCCAGCCAAGGGAGGTCTCCATGCTCACTGTTGATTTCACAGTAATAAAGTGCAGTGAAGAAATCCACAGTCATCATTGAATGACTAAGTTGGCAAACTGCTAAGTTTAAATTAACTTTTTATCATACATTTTGTATTATGGTTTTTAGCGCAATAGTTATCTTCATGTCCAATATTCTCAGTTCAATTTTCAATGATTTTTCATACAATTCAAAGCTGGTTATTGGTAATTAATGATATATAAATGCATAGATATATACATAGTCAAGCATATAATCAATCAATAAAATTCTGGTTTTGCCAGATAAATGTATTCTTTGTAGTGCCTTAAAACCCTTTGAATCTGAATCTGATAGGTAGTTAGCTTTTCTCTAGAGGCAAAAGGAAGTAGGGAAAGCAGCCAGCAGGGAGCAACACGGACGATCTCGTCCAAAAGTACTCATCCACTTTTGGACGAGTAGAGATGTAATAGAAAAACGCTTTAACCACCGATGTTTAACAGTCCCAACGAAAGTATATATGTTGACAAAGCAAAAATTAATGCCCCATGGCTGATTTTTCTAACTAAAGATGTTTCGAAAATTATCATTCTGGCAAAAGTGGCGGGGATTCCTGCAGCTATTCTGCAAGGTGTTGTGGGAAACAGAAGTAGGCCTATACTTAAAATTGCTCAAAATAATACGGATATTTAAATCTATAAAAAAAAATAGTTTATTTGGTTATGAAATTAAATGAGAGCAATGATGAGCAAGAAAAGTAATAGTGTTTTGGCTTTTTCTCACCAAAAATAAGTTCGTTCCCAATTCCAAGTAGAAAGGGTTGGTTTTTTTCCAGATAGGCCTACAATCAAAGACCTTGAAAATTAAAAAAGGGGTACCGGTAGGCCTATTTTTCAGGTCCCTCTCCTTGAAAATGAGATGGTACTGTTCTTGCGCGATGGAAATCATCAGAAACAGCTTCTTGATTTTTCAAAAAAGGGGTCCTTCTAGCAAGTATAAATTTGAGGGAAAAGTCGATCCTTGTCCTTGAAAAGTGGCCCTTTTTTTTAGTTGGGGACCGAGCATGGGAACCCACTTTGGTTCTGAGTGCCCCCCACCCCCCCCCGCAGCATTAGTAGCCTACCCTTTTCGAAGGAGGACAGAGGATTAGGCATAGCTAGGCATGCCATGTGCAAGGGGGATTCTCCTAGTCAGACCGCCCGGTTCCTGCCCCAGAGCCCCGGGCATGGGCTCATAGCCACCGTAGGGAGATGGACCAAGGCCCGGGACTAGTTTCGGTGTTCACAAGAAGTAGCTACAAAGCTCTACAAGTGTTAGTAGCACTTAACAATAAGAAGAAATAAAGACGGACTAACCTTCACTAACAACCTAAGGAGTAACTAGATGCAAATATGATATGACAGGGATCCTTTCTCCAGTATTATCAGTAGAAATCTTACCAACAACAAGCATTACGTCCCTCAGCGTCGCGCGTGTTCGTCTTCCGGTGCCAGGAGTGTGCGTTCGGGAAGGCTCGGATAACTTTTTCGTTTTTGGCTGTATTCGAGTACCCCATCCATTCTGCGGGGTACCCGTAACTTTTTCAGGGGTTTTAATGCACATACAAATTCATACCCAAACCATCACTGCTTTTTGCCATTTCTACTAATGCACTATCATAAACAAACATACCAACTAGAAAACATAAATTATCTAGAACTAAAAATATCTGTGGCAAAGAATGTAGCAATATATAGCCTATTATATATAGTCAGTCGAACCTGCCTCTACTCATTGAATGATCATGGATAGAGTCAGGCCGCTCAGCAGTTCGTTCTGCGTGGAACTGATGTATTTTAAGTATAAACTTGTGAAAAACTTATCCCAGTTGTTATGCATACCCACGTTGCTTCCTGAGAACTTTTTCAATAAATCTACCTAGTTTAAGAACCTAGATGACATCGTTTTTTATGCACGTATCGATGGGCGGGAGCTACGGCGCGGCCGCCATCTTGAATTTCGTGCGGCGGAGTAGAACTCTCCAGCAGTGAGGCTGGGATCTCGTATGAGCCGGATGTAAACAGTGTCACGCGGCCGTATTTTCATTCGATTGGCGTCTAAGTTTCGCAAGTGGCCAAGATGGATAGTTGTTGCACTTGCGGCAACGATTTTGAGGTCGTCAGTCGTCATAAAAAGTGTGTCAGGCTTGACAAAGTCATACGAAGGGAGGATTTTACCCCAGAGGAGGCTCTGGACAGGGTTGGAGTTGTTTTTTCTTCTGAGACCCCCTGTAATCGCGCTATCTGTGATGGGTGTACAGGACTCGTTAAGGGACTGTTCATTATTAACCTCTAGGGGGGGAGAGGAGAATTTTCAGGGGGGGCCATCTTTTTTTGCACAGACTCTGAAGGGGGGGTCACCTGTTTTTGCACAGACTCTGAAGGGGGGGTCATCTTTTTTTGCACAGATTCTGAGGGTCAAGGAGGCCCCTTTTTTTACACAGACTTAAAGGGGGGCACTTTTTTTTGCACCAACTATAAAGGGCAGCGCCATTTATACTTGCTAAACCTTGCTGAAATCTGGGTCATGAAAGAAGATTCCTGTATCTCAATCATAAAATTCTCTGGTATTTGGACAAGCAGACCATTCTCTAAGGCAGTCTGCAAGCATCTGACCTGTGGTGGTCTGGAAGCATGGGAGAGTTGTGGTTTGTAACACATGTGTAGCTGCATGGTGGTCTATGCTAGATGAGAGGAAGCATGCAGAAAGATGCAAATCTTGTTCATCACTTGTGCTTTTTCTGGGTCCCTTGCCCACCTCTTGTTGATGAAAGACATGGCTGTTGTGTCATCAGAATAGACCATTACTTGTCTATTCATCAAGGTTGGGTGAAAAAAGATGGCAGGTTGGATCAAGAATTGCTACCTTTTTGTATATGATATACTTGTCAGTGATGTTTGGCCACCCTGCCCATGAGACATACACTAACTCTCCATCATTTACAAATCGCCTGCTGCCCCACAACCATCCAATCTGTAATTTTCCATGACAGTTGGTTTGGCCTGAACATCTTTTTTCACTATCTTGAATCCATCTTGTATGCTGTTATGTAAAATGTCTGTATGAGGGCAGGAGCAACTCCCCCATGATCACTAGTGGTGGTTGGGTACACGAGGAGCACTCAACTTCTTGGCATCCTTTTCATATGGGGAAATTAATACTTGTCCCCAAATCTACAGGTGCCAAACATGGCAAAAGCCCTGTAGGGCTCCACAGTATCGCTTCTTTTACTTGCCCAAGAATTTCTACTGGGATTTGTCTTTCTTTGTTCTTGGGATCAGAAAGGCAGATATATATATGACCCAGGGGCTGTCCCCTACCTTAAGTCAAACTGCACCTGCAGTTCCTTATGAGGACTGTTATATGCGAGGATCCAGGGCTACATGTGGTTCTCCACTACATGAAAAATCATTATCGTGTATGCTAGGTAATACTCTCTCTGGTCTTTATGCAGGTCTCTGTTGGTCTTGAGGTGACACATGGTCCTCAGGCTGGCCATACCTGATTCATCCATCAACCTAATCTTCATGTTCCTTCCATCAATTGTATGGCACAATTGGCTCCTAGAATGATGGTAACCTTTTCCCGGAGTTCCTAGCCAGTCTGTTTGCTATGTGCTTTGGCACAAACTTTATCAGCCTTGTTTGCATCCTAGCCTCCCTGATGAGGCTGGGTTGTTGCCTTGACCTTCCTTTTATTTGGCACCAGGGGCCCCACCCAGAAAAAAAGATCCCAAATCAGGTTAGCAAGGGAAATTCAGCGATTTTAACCAACTAGGTAACTTTGTGGTGAGATGCCTTGCTAGACATGGGATTGGTGGCATTTGCAATTACTTAGATGAATTTTTCATCATTGGCGAGACTATGGATGATTGTGCCTTCAAACAAAATGCCCTGATCCATCTACTTGTTTAGCTACTTTTTTGGCATCTTGTGGTGCAAGTGCTCATCCCCTGCCCAGCAGTGCATCTTCCTCAGTATCCTCTTCGACACAATAAAGATGGAGGGTATTTCTTGTACTAGTTTGAAGCTAGTTACAAACGCCTGCAGCTATCACATATAAGTTACAACTTTCCACGATTGACAAGAATTAATTGGTGATTAGAGATTCTTTACTTCTTAAGATTACTAAAGATTGCACACACTCGAAGATTGAACAGGAAAATTCTGTGATAAAGGTATATTTATGTCTATTTTAGATTTTGCGATGGGAATAACTCCGCTTGCAGTTTTGTGAGGGAAAGAGCCTTGAAAACCCCTCCCAAAGTTTGCACGCATTTTTTCTGGGTGCAAAATTCAGCAATGTTTTCAGAGAATCATTTTTCCTGAGCAGACTTTCTCTTGCAAACCTGTTTCTGCGATGTTTTTTCCTGCGATCTATTTTTCTTGCTGGGGTACAAGGCCTAGCTAGAACTCATCTGCCTCATCCTCAGTGGCGGTGTGGATCCCCAAATTTTTCACATTGTAGCACCTCCACATGGTCAACTTCCTTCAAGCTGTTCTTTCCTGCTTTTGCACATTCTAGAGGTTTGGTGCTGGCTGCTGACTCCATGTGAGGGAAATAGGTATGGACCTGCGGCCTCACTGCCCCAATGAAATAACTGCCAGTATGTCTCTTGTAACGCAGCTCTCTTTAGACAATGCTGTTGTCATCTGATGACCTATCTGATGTTTATATGTCCACATCTGGAAGTCAAAATCTCCAGTTTCCTCATATTTCCGATGGATTAGCTCTCCCCACTCAAGTGATATCGATCCCTGATTGTTCCTTTGTCATCAATTGTAAACATGAGGATCAGTATTAAAAAAGGATGGTTTAAAGGGGGGGGTCATGCAATTTTGCACAAACTTTGAAGGGGGGGTCATGCATTTTTGTGCAAGACTTTAAGGGGGGGTCATACAATTTTGCGCAAGAATTTTTCATGAATTCTCCTCTCCCCCCCCAGTGGTTAATTATGAACAGTCCCTAAGGACTTGGAGAAGGGCTTAAGGCTAGCTGAGGAGTCGCACAAGAAAATAACCAGCACATTTAAGCCCAAAGTGTACACTCCTGATTTGAGAAAGAGACAGTCCGCAGGGAAAACAGGCAGCACTCCAAGAAGGAAAATTGCCCGAGTTTGCACCCCAGGAAAGCCAACCACAAAAAGGCACCTTATTTTCCCCAGTCCAACTGTTGCCAGTCCTTCATGTGAACAGGTATGTTTCATTATGTTAAATGTTATATCACGACTTTGGTTGTACAGACAACCTGACTCAAGCAATCCTAATTGTATAATGTCTTGTTTATTCATGTTCATGCACCACCACACAGTCATGCAGTCACCTATTGCATCTAGGTGGGCGTGGCTACCTATGTAGTAAATGGGGGTTGCACTATAATGTATAAGCCGTATTTTACACGAAAACCCAGCATTTTACACATTGTTTGTGTATTCTATCATGTTGGTGGGTAGGGGTAGGGCATAGGGAGTGTCGGGGGGGGGGGGGAGGGGTCAAGGGGGGGGGGCGGGGGAGGGGGAGGGTCAGGGGATTTTTCTTCATGTTTTCATTTTACACTTGGGTTGTGTATTCTATTGCTACCTACCTGTTCTATTTGGAGAGGGTGGGGGAGGGGGAGGGGGAGGTGTAAGTTTATTTTTGATATTTTCATTTTACCTAGTTCTATATATATGGTCAATTCTAATTTTTGGCGTCCAGTGGGGTAAAAAATGGCCATTTTTCAAATAAAGTCTGATTTAGTGCTCTTTGTTTTAATGAAACTAGATATTTTGAAGTGTTTTTGTGCATAAATTGGTAAGGTTATCTCTGGATATTAACTGAGCTATAGGAGATGGGCTAAATGAAGCCCAAAGTGAGTATACCATGCATATGCCATGTGATTCATTCAAATTTTTGGTAATTTTACTAAATCAGTCTATTCTTATCTTGAATTCATTTTCATTATATGATAAATATATATATTCATTGTCTCAGAATCACAGATATTTGAGTACATTGACTTTAGATAATAAATATGGACTCGAAATGAGGGTGTTTCCTTGTAGAAATCATTGTACTTTAAGTATATGTTACCTAGTTGCAATTATCTTTACCATATCAATGACGAATAATTGTTGCCCTGCTTTATTTATATATATATAACAACTTTTATTATGACTTCAAGCTCCCCCCCCCCCCCCCTCTCTAATTTGGTTTGATTTACTGTATTACCACAAGCGTAACATTTTAAGAAAGTAATTCTCAGCTTGAGCTTTAGATATCATTTTTACATAAACATTGATACTAACATATACTGCATTGTCCCATAAGTCATCAAATCGATTTATAGTCTTTTTTAGGCGGGAAAACTTCAAATGAGCTACACGCACCACCGTTAGCGAGAAGAACATTATTTCCCCGAAAACATCTTAATCATCATGCCGAATTAATTTTTTCGCGGCAAAAAGATTGGATTCACATCAAGGGTCATTATTGGAGGTGTTTTATTTATTCTGAAGAAGAATACATCTCTTTTAAGCCATTTGTCTCAGTCGTGCATGGATTCATCGACGTTCGAACATGGAAAACATGGAGATAACGGCAAAACCAGACCCGGAGGATCCAAGTAAGGTTTCTGATTCTATTGAAAAAAAACTTTTGCGCAAAAACGAAGATGAACTGATAGCAAATGTGAAATCTGTAGATGGGATAGTTCACTTTAAGGAAGAAGATATTTCAATGATGGGAAATATAATCGACAGTGCGAATCTCGAAGATACAGTAGAGGGTTGCGAGGGAAGCGAGGGGGACATAACGGATCATTCGCCAAATCCCCAGGCACCAGCGCCCAGCGACAGTGGCAATGATGCTATTAATAGCCCAGTCGCAACCTCCCAGGCACGCAGTGAGGAGAGGCTTAACGACGATCTAAGCCTAGATAGTTCTATAATATTTCATACACCGATGAAATTAGTTGAGGAACATCTAGATGATCTATCACAAGCGTGTAATAGCCCCAAAGTTATCGTATTTGATGATGTCTCTAGAAATAGTCTAATTGAAGATATTACGAAAGAAGTTCTGGCTAATATTACCGGCCATTTTGGGAACGGCAAAAATGCTTTCCCGACGAGTTCACTAGTGGGAAGAGTCACAGAGTTAGAAAAAACAATATTCTTCAACAAATTCTCAGAGAAATAGAAGAAAAATGAACAGATTAAAGGTGATGTAGAATCTGACAGTAACATGAGTTGGGAAGAAAGGGCTGAGAAAATAGAAACAATGTTGGAGGACTTGAAAGGAGATGTAAACAGTTCGATCGAGAAAATTAGATTACACATAGATGACCAGATCGAAAATATAGCTGCTGCTCATGTGTTTGATTATGCGGAGACACAGGAGAGGATTGATAAAGTAGTGGAAGAAAAAGATAAAATCGTAGAAAAAATCGCAGAGATTGAAAATCAGCTTGACAAGAATAATAAAGAAAAGAAAAAGTGGTTAGCTCCTTCTCTAGAAGATAGTACGAACTTTATTATTGTGGAAGAAGTTCCTGAAACATGGATGCTCGACAATGGTGGACCAAGACACGAGGAAATGAAAAACTCTAGCATAAATGATTTATATTTTCTGGAGAATACGAAAGAAAGCATTCTTACCATCCTCTCTTATGCATATGAAGAAATCAGCCTAGATCACATTGTCAGAGCGTATAGGATTGGAATGCCTAGTATCCACAGAAAGAGGGCTATTTTTGTGGAGTTTGATTCTTCCGAGAGGAAGAAACAGATTGTAAATAAGGCAAAAAACATCAGAAGTGTCCCCAGATTCCAAAAAGTATGGTTAAATAGAAAGGGACCGGAGTTAAAAGACCAAGATTATTCCATTCTACACGGCTGTTTTGAACTGTTGAGATTGAGAAATAAACCTGTTGAGCTGATGGTAAATCACTTGAGAATAGGTGATAGCAGCTATAATGTCGATGATCTTCACAAATTACCATCGGGCTGCAGACCCGAAGATGTTAAACACGTCCCAGTGGGGGAAAATGGTTTGGGATTTGCTGGACCATACAGTTTTCTCTCAAATTTCCATGCATCTGCTTTTTACTACGACCAAAAAGTTTATGCCAACGTGGAAACCGCTTTCCAAAGTCTTAAGGCGGAGCACCACGGTAAACCAAAGATGGCGGCCGCCATGGCAAAAGTTGCATGGCCGGTTGACGTGAAACGAATGGGGGATAAAATAGTAGCTAGTGAAGACTGGAAGAAGCAAGAAGATGAACTACTGGAGAAACTCGTATTTAATAAATTCGCGCAGAATGGGAACCTTAGAGAGAAGTTTCTCTCTTCAAAACACGATTTGTATTATGAATTTACGACATCCCACAAGTGGGGTGTGGGAAGCCACCACCCGGGCGTCCAGATCCAAGATGGCGCTCGAAAAGTCGTAGACCCTAAACTACTGAGAGGTGACAACCGATTCGGTATCATACTTACAAGCGTGAAGAAGAAGCTTCGTAAATATTTTAAAGTAACACAGAAATAAGCTAAATCTCAACAATGACAGACATGTTGGTCCTTATGGACTCCCGTGGAAGAGGAATCTACCAAATTATACATCGACAATGTCCTAGCCTAAGGTTGAAGGTTGTTTCCATAGGTGGAGCCACGCCATTAAGACTAGCAACTGAGGCCCGCCGCACGTTATATCTCACTCGGCCAAGGATTATAATCATGGCGGCTGGAATATGTTCTATTACTAAAAGGAACAAATTCAACGATAAGTGTCAAATCTCGCTTCAACATGAAAACATTATATTATTCGAAGAATATATAAGGTCAGAAATAGCAGAAGTGAGAGCTCTCCTGACAGAGTCGTTGCCTCCCAACCTACCGACACCCTTAGTGTCCATTGCTACTACAATAGGCATAGATATTAACAAATATAACAAATAACAAATATATATCCATCATTTAAAAGTCCACATCGGTCGCCAGATCACAATACAGAAGAACAAATATATAAATATATCCATAAACATTTAATCAAAACTATATTGACATTAATTGAGACCATATTCTTGGTGGACTGAATTTTATGATTAGAAATATTATTTCTGATTATTACATAAAGTGGTTGAGGTGACTACTTATTGAAATATACATTGGAACCGTCAAATTGAAATAACTAAAGTGTAATGGGTTGGTGTTAAATGCAGAGTAGCTCTTATTAGGTCGGACAAATATCAATTATTAAAGGTGATTCCCATTGTTCAGTTAAACAATGAGTGATTATAAATGTAGCTTAAATGATGATTAAATGATGCTAGTAGGGAAAATAATTTCTCAATTATAGATAGAGAATTGAAAGATTTGTACTTTGTAGATAAGTATATAGTCTTAGTAGATGAAAATGGGGTACAATATATATCCTGAAGAGATGCTGTTCGTATTGATTGTATTTTTGAAGTTTTTAAACAAAGGTATGTTGTATATAGATTTATCTAACTGGTGCCACCTAGTATTCCTTCGAAGGTGGGGAACCTCTAAAAAGAGGAAGAAAATACTTAAAATTACAATTTTTAATGGGTTGTAATTATAAAGTAAATAATACGATTAACAAAGGTTTAATCGAGATTGAAGACTTCAGAAAGTCTAAAGGGGTAAAGGTAGTTACATGGAACGTCAGAAGTGTTCTAAATAAGGTTATTAATGTACATAGTTTTCTATCCCAATCTAAGGTAGATATATTGGGATTACAGGAAACCTGGCTAAGTGAAAATATTCCTGATCAACAAGTAGCTCTGAAAGGTTATGAAATAGTGAGAGGGGATCGGAAATCAGGGAAAAAAGGTGGAGGTTTAATGCTTTACATTAACAACAATTGGGATATTGATGTGAAATCATACGAAAAACTTAATATATCTAATAGGGATATAGAGGCCCAAGTTATATCATGTAAAAGGGGATTTATTAAAAGATTATCTGTCGTTAATGTCTACAGACCGCCAGGGGGGGATCTGGAAGAAGCCAATAAGTACTTGAGGCATATTGTCTCAGAAATAAGAAGAAAAGAAGAAATATATGAAATAAACACAACTCAGGCTCTTCTCCCCGGGCCCCGATGAAAGAGACCGTCTCCTGATTGGTAGCTCTACCGGCTACGCTCGAGGAAGAGCCGTAGAAACTGTTTTGTACAGAAATGCTTCAAAGAAGCCTATCTAACACCTTAGGTTAGCTTGAAATGTTATTAAAAAATAAAAGGAATATTTCCATGTGGAAATAGACCCAATCATGGTTTCAAAATGGCCGTAAATCCACCATGTAATCGTATCTCCTCTCTCCTGTGTTCACCAGAGGCTTCTTTACGTGTATATGACTCTTCCGAAGGCAGGGAATAAAATCTAATGTTGAGTCAACATTCCTCCTCCAGATATTGAGTAAAATTATCATTTAAAATCAGGGAAAGCCATATCTTGTGGGAGCCTTAATCACCCTCGTTCTGGTTCTCCTTGCACTTTCTGGCGATAAATCATTATCTCTGCTTTCATTATCAGGTTTTAGGCAGGGCTTCAGATAATCCACATGTATTTTCGCCATTTTCTTCGTGCCTTTATCAATGACATAGGTCCATTCATTGAGTTTTTCAACTATTTGGAAGGGACCCTCCCATCTTCCACACAGTGGCCGTCCAGTTTTCACTGTGATAAATTTGTAGACCCAATCTCCAGGAGCATATTCTCTGACCAATGTGTTCTTGTCATAGACCTTTTTCTGTGCTTTCACCGATCGTTTTAAATTCTTCATTACAAACTCGTGTGCCTTCAGGAGTTGTTCTCTGATGTATAACACTTGGTTATTTGGACACCTTGCTTCAAAATTTTCGTCATAATTCCGATAAATGACTGCAGGCACCATTGAAATTTCCTCACCAAAGGTAAGTAGATTTGGAGAACAGCCGGTTGATTCATGCAAACTACACCTATAAGCATAGGTGATATAAGGAATCAGCTGGTCCCAGTCATTTCTATGGAGATTTGCCAAGCCCGACAAAGCTGTCTTCAGAGTCCTAATCGATCTTTCAGCTAATCCATCGGATTGAGGCCTATAAGAATTGGTAAATGTTTTCTTTATAGACATCAATATGCACAACTCTCTCCATAAAGAAGAAGTAAAGTTGGCACCCCTATCCGAATGAATATTCAATGGAGCTCCAAATTTCAAGATCCAGCCTTCCATAAGGTGGGTAGCACAAGTGTCAGCTTGGTAATTTGGCATAGGAAATGCCTCCATGTATTTTGAATAATAGTCCTGGACCACCATAAAGCATATGTTACCTCTGAGAGTCAAAGGTAAATTTACAGCAATATCCAGAGCTATCCTATCAAATCTTGCGCCAGAAATTTCATTATGAAGCGGTCTCTTCCCTTTCCTAGGGAAATCTTTCACACGTTGGCAAATATCACAAGAAGCACACCATCGCTCTATATCTTCAGACATAAGTGGCCAGAAAAATGTTTGCTTCACCTTTCCTAGGGTCTTCTTTCTTCCAAAATGGCCACCTTGAGGAGAACCATGTAACATGCGGAAAATAGCCATCCTTATCTTCAACGGGCCAACGATAGTCATGTCAGAAACTGAGGCTTCTTCATGATATATCACATATAGAATCCCATTGCGTATTATCATCTTGCTGAGGAAACCATACAATACTCTAAACTCTCGTGTTTCTGCACGAATCTCCTGAGTGGAAAGTTCTTCTTTACTTCGAACCAGTGACTTGATCTTGGCAATATCTCTGTCTTCATCCTGATATTTCGCCATCTCACTCTCTGAGCAAGGGAAAACTTCCTGCAAAAATCCTTTCTTCTTCTCCCATTTGCTTGTCATATCGTCGACAGAAGATACCATACCAACAGGTTTGCAAGGGTCCTTCCTGCACGTGACACAGCCAGGATTTTTACATCGGTAATAAATCAGGAGTAATATATTTCCATATCTGCATTTGTAAAGGCAAAGAAATCAGGTAGGAGTGAGGATTGGGACGAAGCTAAGAAAATGAGAAATAAAATGAATTCTACACTAATAAAAGCTAAAAACGAATTTACTAAAACTCAATTAAAAGAGAATTATAGGGACCCTAAAAAGTTATGGGAAATTATTCAACCTCTTATAAACCCATCGAAATCCAAATCTAATAGTGTCATTAGAATAAAGGAAGTTGGGGAAAAAGGAGGAGAACATTGTAACATAGATACAGATAATAGTCCAAATCTGCTCAATGATTTCTTTGCCTCGGTGGGTGATGTTTTAGCCTCTAAAATAGAGGAGCCTGATTATGATGAAAAATGTAAATATGATGTTGATAAAGCTATAAATATACCAAGTGATGTTGAATTTAAATTTGCAAAAATATGCCCATCTACAATAGTTCATTTTCTTAGGAAATCCAGTGATTCAAAATCATCTGGAATACCTTATATGCCTACATCAATTCTTAAAATATGTTTAATGACACTTTCCACGCAGTTAGCATATTTGTTTAATAAGTCAATAGAAAGTGGTATAATTCCAGAATTTTTTAAAGAGGCTACTATTACGCCTCTTTATAAATCTGGCCCAAAGGATTCAGCGTCGAATTACAGGCCTATATCTGTGATTGTACTGCCTGCAAAAATACTGGAAAAATGTATCCATTTACAACTTTACGAATACTTTGAAGAGAATCATTTACTGTATGATAAACAATTTGGTTTTCGCTCAGGAATTTCCATATCTGATGCACACCATAATATGTTTAATGATATTTACAATGCAATTAATAACAACGATTATATTGAAATGGCCTTTTTAGATTTTAAAAAGGCGTTTGATACGGTTAATCATGATATTCTTTTACATAAACTAGAAAAATATGGTATAAAAAATGACTCTTTAAAATGGTTTGAGAATTATCTTTCTTTAAGGAAACAAAAAGTCTTAGTGAATAATGTTTTATCAAATGAGAAAGGGGTAAATTGTGGTGTTCCCCAAGGAACTTCCCTTGGTCCTTTAATGTTCAGTATATATGTTAATGATATTTATAAATGTGCTATTAAATCCAAAATTCAGTTATTCGCTGATGATACGGTTCTGTACAATGTTAATCAGTCATATATTACTCTTGGAGAAGAATTACAATCTGATCTTCAGAACATACATTCGTGGTGTAAAATTAATAAAATTTCTCTTAACATTGAGAAATGTAAATTGATGAAAATTAATTCCGGTAGATCATCTAAAGCTAAGGATTTAAACAATTATCAATTTGGAGAACATGAAATAGGACATACAGATGAATATACTTACTTAGGACTGTTAATCGATTCTAAACTTACTTTTCAATCTCATTTGAAAAAGAAAATAAATGTTATTCAAAATCAGAGTAGACTACTCTCAAAATCAAGACATGTTTTCACGGAGAAAATGTTTTTGAACTTGTATAAGGTAATGGTTATTCCCCACATGGATTTTGGGGACACAATATATAATGGGACTAATAATAAGGCATTGTTAAATAAGTTACAAGTATTGCAAAATAATATTATAAGAAGGGCAAAGTTCTTGGATAAAAGAACAAATGTAGTAGAATTGTCAAAGGAACTGGGTATTCCTCCTCTGGATAAAAGAAGAGAGGCTCATATATTGGAGATAGCTTTTAAAAAATCTTTAATAACCGATAACATTGATTCAAATAAAAGGGATCTAAGGTCGAATAAAGGTAACAAAAAGAAAATGCTTAAGATAATAACTCCACATTCGGAGAGAATAAAAAGATCATTCTTGTATAAAGCATCTTTCTTATGGAACTCAGAAAATAATAAATTTTTTGAGGGTCACCAGGTAGAAGACTTGGTCAATTTCAGATTGTATCTGAAAAATGATTATATGGTTCAAAATGATTAAAGTAAAAAGACAGTTCTGACAAATGTCAGTTAATGATTAAACCATATATATATCTGTACATTATTGAGTTTTTATATTAAAACTCAATAATAGTTTCATCTTTTCAAGCCTGTAAGTCTTGTATGCATGTACTGTTGAAAAGTGGGATTAATCTGCTATATAATGTCATCAAGGAGTGTAGTTTACCTTGTTATATATAAGGAACTTTTAAGTTGCTAAAAACAAAAGCAAACTACTTTTAAATTTGTTTTATTGAGAAATGATTGTACATAGTTATTAAGAGTTGGTATGAATATACCATGATTCATAATATAGTGTAATTCCAGAAAGATCAAATATGTTGAAAAGACCTGACTATGCACATTCTAGTAAGAGAAGAGTTGTAATAATAATGTCGAAGCATACGGGCACTCTAAGAAAAACAATGGTTTCATTGACTGAGTCATGACCCTTTTCTATGAAATGTACGATGAATTGGAAATAAAAACACTTATATATATATGGTGTATGATGATCATGCTTAAAATAGACGACATACAGATACAATAAGATTCAAATCTAATTTCTTTACTGAATAGGAAATTGATAGCTAGACAACGCATGGAAATCACCTGTTAAAGGTTTTGCATACTTGTTAGTTTCTTTAAATGTAATATTGGGAGATTAGATAGTCCTATATTTTACAATATGATGTATAAATAATATCGTATTCATCAGTAGTCATTACTATCTATTGAACAATTAAACAATCTAAGTCAATAGAACATCAAAAACTATAATCCCAGCGATTTTCTGATTTTTGAGGTTTTATTAGGTGATTGATGTATTTCATGAGTATGATTCCAATGTTTCGGATACAGGGGGGAGATGTAGGACCGTCCTACTGTAGGACAAGGGTAGGTCAAGGAATTTTATCACAATATAAGATAATCCTAAATTGTATGTGCAAAGGGAGTGGAAACATGGGGGGGGGGGGGGGTAAGAAAAAAGTGTAAAGGAGTCAAATAATTCATGAAAACACATAATCTTAGTGCCATTTGATTCCTCTCATCCTACTCGTTCATTCCAAATATACTTTTGATTAATATTTACACCTTGAAAATGTCAGAAATCAATTTTCCCCTCATTTTTCTACTAAAATAGATATTAACCATGATATCAAACATGTAGCATATGTTCTAGACATTAATCATTCATATTAATTTGCTCCTATTGGATAGTCCTATATCTAAGGTGTTTCCCCAAATTCTGTTTTATTTTACCATATAACATAGTTTGATAGAGAAGAAAGGCTTAATATGCCATTTCGAAACAGGGACCTTCCACATGAGAATTACTTTTAAGATCCATTCATTATAGACAGCGATCCAGACCATTTTAGCCTCCTCTACTACAGAAAGGGCCCCACACACTAAGAGTTGGTCACATTGAAATGGGTCCTCGGGACCGCGCGTAGCGATACTGCTTGGCCGACCGGTAAAACAAGCCTACTTTCTGTTCATCTCCAGCACAGGTCCGTGCTCCTGCCCCTCGGTCATCTCTGCCATAGGGCTATTTCAAATCTGTGGCTGGGTGTGGATGTAGGGTTGTGTGGATGAGTGGATGAGATCGGGGGGGGGGGGGGGGAATCGGGGGGGGGGGGGGGGAGAGTGGGGAGGGGGAGATCGGGGAGGGGGGAGATCGGGGAGAGGGGCGGGAGATCGGCGGGGGGGGGGGGGAGATTGGGGTGGGGGAGATCGGCGGGGGATCGGGGGGGGGGGGGAGATCGGGGGGGGGGGGAGATTGGGGTGCCCTACGGACACACAGCGCTTAATAAGCGCTGCTGGACGCTTAATTACCCCTGCCAGCGCTGCCGACGCTCAAAAGTTACTCAAAAAACGCTGGTGACCACCGCAACTAAGCGCTGCATTTGCAGCATAAAATAGCCATCTAAAAAGCGTTGCTCAATGCAGCGTTCACCTAGGCCTATACTATATATATATGACACTGGGCTTGGCTACTCTAGCATTCATTACTCACCCGATAATTGTATTAGTGTCTATATTATTTACTTGTGTTTATCAATAATTCAATCAGCATATCGCTTTATTTCAAACTCAATGCTTCTACCATTATAATCATCCAGAAATGTTCCCCGATTCCCCTAGTTATCTGGGAGTCCAATACTTTGTTAGGTTTTCTATTTGGATACATGCTCATCGTAAATTCAACCATCATTCAAAGACAGACAGAAAGCAGCATTAATGTAAGTAAAACCTTACATATATTCTTTGATGTGCATTAAATATTCTTGCATGTGTATTAAATAACGCTAAAGTCAACATGGGTTAAAACATGCATTTGGCCAACTCACTACACAAATAAATGGTCACTGAGTGACTGTCTGAGTAAGGAATGGTCCTCCCCCAGACTGACCACTAGGCCTGCACTAGTACACTCATAGCACTAGTGCTGCTGCACGTCCCCCTGGTGGTAGATGGCTCAGGGGGATGTGCCAGTCACTGGAACTGGTCACTTGCTGTGACTACCGACCACCATCTCAGTGCAGTCTCATTCTCACCTAAGCAAGCAGCACATTGGGATGCACATGTATACTGCTCAGTCAGATATTCAGACACACTGTGTAGATATTGGTGCATCTTGCACGTGCTGACTCCTCTGTCTAGCCACTGTAGAATTTGTTTTACAATTACAGTTGAAGTTTATATTCTATCACAGGATGATCTAATATTATAGGCAGGGAAACATATGAACTATATTATAAGTTCATGTTATATATATTTTACTTTTAACTGTATTATTTTATTGTTTGCCTTTATTCTTAAGTTTCAGAATTTCGTTGGATGCTATAAGGATGCCAGGCCTTCATTCCATCCAATGAGAACAGATAGGGCCGCCCTTGTTGAGTAAGTGTTTAAAATTAACAATTGTTTTGGTTTACATTTCTCTATGCTGCAGCTATATATATGCATCATCCTTCATAGAAATCGCATATAGCGCCCCTATTATCATTCTGCTTTATATATTCTAACTTCTAACTAAAGATCTAGTGGTAAAATTACTCAACTGTAAATTTTATTATACATGTTTTTAGCTTAAGTTTATATTAACACCATATTCGTTTTTTCCATTCCAGATGCTTTAGCAACCTTTGAAAAAACTACCCAGGAAATGGCTCAAACTTTAAGGAGATGGAATCTGCCAAACCCAAAGACAAGATAATTTTGTCATATGAATATGGATGAATAAACCAAAGTGATGATTGAATGAAATAAAGTAATTGTCCCATTAACTGCATCAATTGCAGCCCCTATAAAACGTTGGCAAATGCAGCGTTTATTAGCTGAATATATTACACCAATTAATAAACGTTGTTAATGCAGGGATTAATAAACGTTGTTAATGCAGTGCTTAATAAACGTTTCCAATGCAGTCCTTAATAAACGTTTCCAATGCAGTCCTTAATAAACGTTTCCAATGCAGTCCTTAATAAACGTTTCAAATGCAGTGCCTAATAAGCGTTGCCAGTGCAGTGCTTAATAAGCGTTGCAAATGCAGCCCTTAATAACTGTATCATTTTCGACACTCAAAAAACGCTTATTAAGCACTGGCTGCAGTGCTTAATAAGCGTTTGTTAAACGTTGCTGTGTCCGTAGGGTGGGGGAGATCGGCGGGGGGGGGGGGGGGGGAGATCGGCGGGGAGGGGGAGATCGGCGGGGAGGGGGAGATCGGCGGGGAGGGGGAGATCGGGGAGATCGGCGGGGGGCGGGAGATCGGCGGGGGGGGGGGGAGATTGGGGTGGGGGAGATCGGCGGGGGGGGGGGCGGGAGATCGGCGGGGGGGGGGGGAGATCGGCGGGGAGGGGGAGATCGGCGGGGAGGGGGAGATCGGCGGGGAGGGGGAGATCGGCGGGGGGGGGGGGGAGATCGGCGGGGGGCGGGAGATCGGCGGGGGGGGGGAGATTGGGGTGGGGGAGATCGGCGGGGAGGGGGAGATCGGGGAGATCGGCGGGGGGGGGGGAGATCGGCGGGGGGGAGAGATTGGGGTGGGGGAGATTGGGGTGGGGGAGATCGGCGGGGGGGGTGAGGGCGGGGGATCGGGGAGGGGGAGATTGGCGGGGGGGGGGGGGGGGGCAGGAGATCAGGGAGGGGGAGATCGGCGGGGGGGCAGGAGATTGGGGAGGGGGAGATCGGGGAGGGGGAGATCGGCGGGGGGGGGGGAGGTCGGGGGGTCAGGGGTCAGAGGGGGGATTATTCCCTAATAGAACACATCTCAGCTCCAAATAATCATAGAAACTCCATTTAAAATCTGTTCTTATCTACTCAGTACCGTAGTGGCCCGTTTATAAGCCGGGACCTGTTTATAAGCCTATCTCAAATACAGACCGGGGGAGTAGGGGTCATGAAAAAATAAAATCCACTAAAATTTAATTATCGATTAAAAGCCTATCTCAATTGCAAGCCGGGGCAAGAGGGGGGTCTAAACAAATACAAGCCCGGGCTTATGAACGGGCCACTACGGTATGACTAAAGCATGGGAGAATGTGATATTTAATTGTGGACATTGTTTAGGAAATAATTATAAAGGTAGGCCTATGATGCACCTAGCTGAAATTAGGTTTGGGTCTATATATCATCTTAAAAGTAAAATATCTTTTTTTATTATACGCGCATGCTATATGAGAAGTGCTATAAGTGGGGTGCTATAAAAATAGTCATATAGGACGCGTCCTATATGAATGTAGTTGTCTAAAAATAGCTCTGTTTATATGCTTCGCGGACCTTTGGCTCTCCGCGAAGGATGTAAACAAATCGCCGCGATCGGTAATCCACCCGTGATTCTGGTACTATGATTAGAGAAATACATAATAAAAATCACATCATTAAATAGAGCATTAAATTCTCTATTGAATGATATAATTAAGTTTTATTAATGTAGCTCAAGAAATAGCTGCGATATGAACGTTTTAAGTCAACAATATAACTTGGCTAATAACGGGGCTGTCAGCGGGGCTGTCAGTGGGGCTGTCAGCGGGGCAGCAGGGCTCTCTGAGACTTCTTTAATATTTTTCCAGTGATATCTGATAACATATGATCAAATTTTATGCACATATAACAAATATAGAATGGGACTCGCCGGCAATAATCGAAAATTTATAGGACTTGATTCGTCCACATAAGCACAATGCCGTAAGCAGAGCGCTTAAAATTTCGATTATTGCCGGTGAGTCCCATTCTCTCTATATATATGAATTTTTACCACCAAAACGCTTGTCCACAAATATATATATTCTGAATAGTTTTTAGCGTTGCCTTTCAAAAAATATAAGCACCTCCACCATTCATGATTATCAAAAATTATTATACATGCATTCACTACCGAGGCCCGGACAGCTGCTTATTACTTGTAATGCGGTAATGGACTAGTACGTTGTCATGCCAACGCAAGTTTGGTGGCACAAGGTTGCCGACGCAAGTTTGCTGGTGCGAGTGCTTTCTTCCTCCATCGTTTCAACTGTTTCTAGTTATATTCCTCTTATACGAAAACCAGATATGGTAAATTATGTTATTATCATTTTAATTAAGCAAGTTTTACATGCAAAACTAGGCATGTATAATAATCAACTTATAGGACGAGTTGCTGCATGGACACGTAAATAAAGAACTCGATCTCCGTGCTCATTCTTTATTGACGCGCTGTGCGGCAACTCGTCCAATAAGTGCTAAGTATTACACAAACTTCCATCATTCACCATCATCAATAAGTATTACTTAAGTCTAAGCAAAACTATGCCAATACAAACTCGGCTGTTATCTCTACGCTCTTCTACATATTAAACCTCCTCACACTTATATAGCTGGTCGATTTTAAATACAATAGCTATGCGATTTATACTTATACTTTGGCATAATATTTTTTAATGTGAGTATATGTTAGAACTTTTCATTGTTAAGATTTATATTTATTATTTGAAGAGAAAATTCCATCGCCGGAAGCGACCGCGCCTGAATACACAATTTGACTTCCGGAGATCTGGCTTAGCTGCCCCGAACTATTTGTTGTATGCATGTCCAGGTGCATCATTTACATGTTATGCACCTGCTTGACCAGGTGTTGCATACAATGCTGAAGGTATAGGCAACTACAGCACCCGGGTGTAATTGTTGCGATTCTTGCCTATGTTCTTTCCAATGTCTGAGTGGCCATCGTTGCACATCTTTGTTTCAGCTCTGGCTTAATATCAATCAATATTAAATAATGATATTTCGTGATTGTACAGGTTTACTTCCGCGAGAATAAATATATTAAGAATATCGATAGCAGGAGATGGGAGGAAATGAACTAAAGCGACTGGATTATATTAAGGATAAAGGACCAAGGGTCAAAATAGTCTATGTTCCAAGACGCAGATCTGAGATATAACATCAAGAGTGAAATACTTCTTTCATATGTTCCTTTTATTCCTCCTTGTGAGTTGGGTTGAAGACCTTGCTGCTCAACCCGATTTATGAACAGGTACATTGAAATAATGAATGATTTTCAACACAAGGTAACATTATGTTTGCAACATAAATCAGGAATAATGGAATAAATATAATAATCACATAAATATAAGAACATAAATATAAGATTATGCAACAAGTATCATGGTTAAAGTCCGGATGGAATCAAATGAATAGTTAATTAATGATAAATTAATCACATAATATAAACTGCAAATATTGTCAATGGTTGCAATGAACATCCTAGTGGCATTCAGAGGAACTACCCAATGGAATCCGGAGACGGAGGTGTCCAGATCCAGAGCTATCCAGAGCTCAATGGAAATGTTCATATTGGAATCGTTACATAATAATGTATTGTACTGCACTATGCTGTATATGTAAAAGATGATTTATTGTTGGCGGAATTGAAGCAAGAGAAGACAAGACAATGGTTACATAATATAATCTACTCATTCTTTTTATTCATTTCATATCCAGCCGCATATTTTATATATAATGATTTCATTTACATTTAACATCTGTATCAGCCATGGTCAATCCCTCAGCTGGGCATATCGTCCAGGGAGACCATTAAATAAAAATAGTAACAATACACAGACAACAAAGCTTTAACGACTGAAATAAAAGAGTATTCATCTAACCATTATATGAGGGGTAAATTGATGTTGGTTCCAAAAGTGTCACCGTGTCAAAACAACAATTTAAAATTGTTTTTTCCTCAATTTCTTTTAGTTCATTCTAAAGCATAACACATGTGCTCTCATGTAACGAGATGGAAAAACTTTTCTAGGATTTAAGAAAAATAGAGGGTAAAAATGACCTGTTGTGCTCATTACATGGTGTCCAATGACTCTATAATGCTGGATAATTTAATCCTTCAGCATGGTTTCACTGTTTCATTATTAGTTAATATCCTTGTCAGTCAGAATTGATAACTTTGAAATAAAATTTGAATAAGGTAATGAAAAAAAAGATTGGAAACAAATTCCAGTCTGTGTATTTGTAAATAAGGTATGAAATAGTTGGGTCAATTATGAAAATAAGAAATGACTTTGATGTGACTACATGACAATGTGTTTCCATGTAAGTCATTCAAATGATAACTTGATACAAGAAAAATGTTATTTAATGGAGTGACTTCAGATAAACCTGTGATTACAAAATAAATCCTTCAGTCCCATTTGTACCAATTAAGATCGAATTACTCCTCATATACAGTTCATACAGAAGTGTAAAAAGTGAGTGTTACAGTGATCACCATTATTACTGTTATACAGCGAAATACACTTTTGATAGCTAAAATACAAACACATCAAGTCATCTTTCCAACCTATTCAATCATTTCAAGACCATTCTTGAAATAATTCTTCATTTCTCTTCACCATACCCTACTCCATAGATCCTTATTAATTCATCATACTAACTCATAGACCTTCATACCTTGTTTATTCTCAGAGATTAGTGGATAATATTTGGGTATTAACATAAACATAAGTAACAGAAAAAAGCTAATATCAAAATCGCATGATTTTTCGATGTTCTAGAACAATAATTAGTGGGTTTGGTTTGTTGCACTGTGTCCATATGTCTGACAGATAAGCATTTCCCAGGTTGTTTTGAATTTTGGAATAAGTGTTTAATATTTCGGTCATTGATAACTCTGAACATTGTTGACACATGGCTAAAATTATACAGCAAAAACATGTTTTGCCCTCTTCTGTACCACTTTTGTGGGAATTGTCCATATAATGAAATCATCAAGAAGTATATTACTAGTGAATTACAAGATCTTGCTATCATTTAGTCAGTGGCCCCTCAAAATGAATGCCCCATACCGCTGGTAAAATGAAGAAATCTTGGTGAAGTATGGCATCATTACTGGATTTCATTCCACTTGTTGAGTTAATACAGAAGCAGATCCTGTAAATGAAAAGAAATTTCATTACATATTTTACAATTTTTAAGCAGGAGGAATATGTAGCTACAAGCCAGAAGAAGGGCTAACTTGATTATTAGATGTTGGTTGTGGGAACTGCTAACCGTGAGGAAGGGTGAATTGTTGATCGTTGAGTGGGTGAAAATAAAGACTTCTGGGGAGGAATCTGTATTTACACTTTTTTTATTTTTCCTTATAACTTATAACAATAGACTTATAACAAATTGCCAATGTTTCAGTACTCTCGTACCTTCGTCAGGGCTTAAGTCCAAGTGACTGGTCTCTAGTACAGACAGCTTTATATACTAGTCTAGTGCATGATGGGATACTAGGTTTAGGTAAAGTCAGCAGTGCAATGTTACAATTAGTTGTTTATTATTAGATGATGAGATCAAAAAACAATGTTACATAGGTACAACTACAAGTCAGACTGATGGATCAGATGTGTGTATACATGCTCTACGGCCCTGGACTCTCACTACGGCTGCAGAGCCAGGGTCCAGGCTAGGGGTGGCTTGCTTAGCAGGGGTACATCCCATTCACACAGCCTGCATGCTTAACATACACACACCCATCCTCCCTGTGTCAGTGCACCCATACATACAGGGGTATGTAGCCTATGTAGATGTTCTTTGTTCTACGACCCAGGGATGCATGAATGCAGTAAAGATTAATCAGGAAACATGGATTTAATTTTAGTCAGAGTTACAAATAATGTGGTATAGGTTTATGAAGGAGCAGTCCCTGTCCCAGGTCAGGAGAAGTCAGGGATGAAACTTTGTGAGACACACCATACTTCTTCCTGAGTAAATACCGTAACTGTGGGGACTCCAAATTCGGCCATATCTTTAAATTCAATGTCCACACATTCTTAGCTTTTACAAAAAGGGTCTGGCAATCCTTCTCTCGAATTGATTTTCACTGTAGATGTGTGTTTTCCCACATAATACCCCAATGCACTGCCATCAGAAGCTATCAGAATCGTGCATCAGAGCTATGGATACTACATAGCTCTGCTGGCATGGGGCTTTGGGTGTGACCCCTGTGACGTCATATGGGCAGAAAGTCACGGTAGGTGGCAGTTAATGTGCTTTACTTCTAGCTCTAGTTTTCATGAATTAAAGGTTCTGTAACTTTGACAATATTGCATGTATATGATTTAGATTTTAAAATTGGGACAAGGAACTGACCCTCTTCACAATGAATAAAAGAAAAAAGTCATGTATCCTCTCCTTTAACTAAAGAATCATCAAATGATTCAATGATATAAATGAATGAAATGACAACAAATATTTCTGTGACCTTTATCACTATTTTGATTAGCAATATTCTTATTGTTTCAAATGATATTCTGAGAATCAAGTTAACATATCATTAAAAACTTGTAGGTGCAGCATAAAGAATTCTAAAAAACAGGAGGTCTGCACTCATATGTTTCAGCCTCAAGGCTGATAATGTTGGTGTGTAAGACCCTTAAGCTGCATGTTACCAAGCCTAGGGAGCAAGCACAGGTCAAGAGTGTAGATCATAGAACACATCAACAATAACATTCAATAGCAAAGGCGAAACCCAGAACAGAGGTTAGTGTACAGGTGTCCTCATTAGTATGCAGGTGTCCTCATACAAACTTTGAATGAATTTAAATATCATGTATTTAAAAAGAATGGATTTAGCTGAAAGGATTTTGACATATTTTTAAAGCTCAGTTGAATCCCCAAACAAAGGTTAGGGGTTCAGAAACCATTGTGAATGGTAAAGATAATATAAAAAAAAAAAAAATATAACATTGGTGGTATTGGTGAAGGCCCTGCCCAATAATAATAATTATTTGTGATGCAGTCCTTTTTCGATTGCATATGATATTTACCTTGCGAAGAAGTCCATAGTAGTTGTCACGTTGAGGGCATATATTTTCCAGTGCCAGGACTTTGGGAATGAGATCGTTGACCATGACTCTGTTGGATGTCACCATGTACTGCATTGCTTTGAATAGGGATGCCCCTAAAAATAAATGATTTAAATGTTCACATTTTTTATATAGTGTTTAACAAATAGATAAACAGAAAATTATGTATTTAGTGCTTAATTTTATCCTTTATATTGTCCTCCTCTTAACGGTTAATGTTTATATAAATCTTATTGGATGCATACTTAGAATTATGCATGCCTATGATTTACATATCTCAGAGTAGGAGATATAACCTGGTGTTCTCAGGACACCATTGTGTGTGTCCTGAGGACACCAGTATCTTAGAAGGAGATATGACCTGGTGTCCTGAGGACACCATTGTGTGTGTCCTGAGGACACCTGTATGTCTTAGAGTAGGAGATATGACCTGGTGTTCTCAGGACACCATTGTGTGTGTCCTGAGGACACCTGTATGTCTTAGAGTAGGAGATATGACCTGGTGTCCTGAGGGCACCATTGTGTGTGTTCTGAGGACACCTGTATCTTAGAGTAGGAGATATGACCTGGTGTCCTGAGGACACCTGTATGTCTTAGAATAGGAGATATGACCTGGTGTTCTCAGGACACCATTGTGTGTGTCCTGAGGACACCTATATGTCTTAGAGTAGGAGATATGACCTGGTGTCCTGAGGGCACCATTGTGTGTGTCCTGAGGACACCTGTATCTTAGAGTAGGAGATATGACCTGGTGTCCTGAGGACACCATTATGTGTGTCCTGAGGATACCTGTATGTCTTAGAGTAGGAGATATGACCTGGTGTCCTGAGGACACCATTGTGTGTGTCCTGAGGACACCAATATATTCCTAGATCATATTCTAAGACATATGGTGTCCTTAGGACATACACAGTGGGTCCTGAGGGCACAAATATATTCCTAGATCATATTCTAAAACATATGGTGTCCTTAGGACATACACAGTGGGTCCTGAGGACACCAATATATTCCTAGATCATATTCTAATACATGGTGTCCCCTACTCTTATATATATGGTGTCCTAAGGACATACAGTGGTGTCCTGAGAACACCAGGACTTATCACCTACTCTTATATATATGGTGTCCTAAGGACATACAGTGGTGTCCTGAGAACACCAGGACTTATCACCTACTCTTATATATATGGTGTCCTTAGGACACACAGTGGTGTCCTGAGAACACCAGGACTTATCACCTACTCTTATATATATGGTGTCCTAAGGACATACAGTGGTGTCCTGAGAACACCAGGACTTATCACCTACTCTTATATATATGGTGTCCTTAGGACATACGGTGGTGTCCTTAGGACACACAGTGGTGTCCTGAGAACACCAGTACATATCCCCTACTCTTATATATATGGTGTCCTTAGGACATACAGTGGGGTCCTCAGAACACCAGTACATATCCCCTACTCTTATATATATGGTGTCCTTAGGACATACGGTGGTGTCCTTAGGACATACGGTGGTGTCCTGAGAACACCAGTACATATCCCCTACTCTTATATATATGGTGTCCTAAGGACACACAGTGGTGTCCTGAGAACACCAGTACATATCCCCTACTCTTATATATATGGTGTCCTTAGGACATACAGTGGTGTCCTGAGAACACCAGTGCATATCCCCTACTCTTATATATATGGTGTCCTAAGGACATACAGTGGTGTCCTGAGAACACCAGTGCATATCCCCTACTCTTATATATATGGTGTCCTAAGGACACACAGTGGTGTCCTGAGAACACCAGTACATATCCCCTACTCTTATATATATGGTGTCCTTAGGACATACGGTGGTGTCCTTAGGACACACAGTGGTGTCCTGAGAACACCAGTACATATCCCCTACTCTTATATATATGGTGTCCTAAGAACATACAGTGGGGTCCTGAGAACAGGACTTATCACCTACTCTTATATATATGGTGTCCTTGGGACATACGGTGGTGTCCTTAGGACACACAGTGGTGTCCTGAGAACACCAGTACATATCCCCTACTCTTATATATATGGTGTCCTAAGGACATACAGTGGTGTCCTGAGAACACCAGTACATATCCCCTACTCTTATATATATGGTGTCCTTAGGACATACAGTGGGGTCCTCAGAACACCAGTACATATCCCCTACTCTTATATATATGGTGTCCTTAGGACATACGGTGGTGTCCTGAGAACACCAGGACTTATCACCTACTCTTATATATATGGTGTCCTAAGGACATACAGTGGGGTCCTCAGAACACCAGTACATATCCCCTACTCTTAGTATATATTGTAATAAGGTTTGGCATGTGTAATAAGGTTGTGTATTAGGACATGGTTTAATTGGGGGAAATTATATATTAATTAATTAAGGGAAATCAATTAGTATTAATTGACATATGGTGAGCAGGGGGAGTTGAAATATCTATATTAGAACAGTGCATAAAAGCCACGAAGATATTTTAAAGAGTTTTTAAATAAAATACTCTCCCTGTTTAGGTTTGATGGTTTCCTGCTTCTAGGGTTGTGAGTCGTGAGAACTCAATAACTTTGATATTCATTTTATGACTCTGTACCTCTCTGAACCAGGTATTGGGACAGCTGAGGTGTCAGAAATCCATGGGTGGATACAAAGGGTTTATGAGAGTGTTGACTTGAGGGACTGGACCGCTTCAACCATGCAGTTGGTCCGTTTCTCTCTAGTTACAATGTCTGTGACATCACTTCCTGGGTCTCTGCGCAAGCGTAGCATAGACACACGCATGCGCAATAAAGGAATTTGAGGAATTCCATGACGTAGGCCCCCTGTCTAATCCAAGCGGTATATACCCGGTTGGGTTGGACAGATAGGGCAGTCTTTACCTGGCCGTAAGAGATTCACAAGGGAGTTGGAAGGTTTGGCTGGAAATCTATCTGTGTAAGTGACAGATAGATTTGGGGAAAGCCACTTCCACTGTTTACAGACATTTCTCACTCACAAAACCTGGAAGGAAAAATTGTCTAACTAACCATATATTTATACGATCAAACTTCCACTTCATTTCTACTGCTATTCTACAACCACTTGTACCTACATTGGACTATATCTATATATATATATTGAAGATCAGAATAATTAAAAAGACTCTCTACATCTCTACAACTCAACTACTTCTTTCTTCATTAATTAACCAGCTGACAAGGGTACAAATTAACACCTTTGTTACATTGGCTGCCTTTGACCAGGATTCGACTTTTCAACTATTCAACTAATTGGTATTGATTGGTGCAGAATTGGTAATTGGTGCAGGATTGATATCACTAGGATCACACATGTAAGTAACCCTCTCCTACATATCAACATATCTCGATCTGACTTTTCTGTTTAGTAAATGGATATTGTAATAGCTAATTGTTTGTGATTGGATAGTTAATTGTTGGTGATTGAATAATTGCTTACTTTTGACTATATAATTACTTACTTCTTGCTAAATAGTTACTTGTTTGTGTTTGGATAGTTACTTGTGGGTGATTTAATAATTGCTTACTTTTGACTGTACAAATACTCACTTGTGCTGAAGGATTACTTGTATTTAATTAAAAGTTACTGGTGTACTTAACTGAATTGTGTGAACGAAGTGTGTTGCATTGCAATCCCCCCATTACCTCTCCCTGCTCCTGATTGAAAGCCTACCCTAACCGTGAATTTATAGCACCATCTATATAGGGGCTGCTATAGTAAAAGTGCACTGATCCATGAAGTTTCTATACTGAGGGTCAGTATGGATATATAAGTCTGTTGTATTAAGTCCGTTATTTACAGGCAGAGGGAATGTTGTACACTATTAGAAAAAGCCTGATAGTAGTGCAGATTCAATAAGATTGATTATTATTAACTGGTGGTTTATAAAAGCTGTGTTTCCAAACTGGTGTACCTGTTGTTGGACTATGAAATTATTGACTTAATCTATTGTGATTTCTGCACCCTATAGAAAATGATTGTGGATGGTCTCCCTATTGCAATTATTTGGATAATAGTGGTGGACAGTGTTTTATAAAGAGCTGTGTTTCCAAATTGTTGACTATAGAATTATTGGCTTTATCTATGGTGATTACTGCACACTATAGAAAATAGTTGTGGATAGTTTCCCTATTGAAATTATTTAGATAATAGTGGTGGACAGTGTTTTATTAAAGCTGTGTTTCCAAATTGGGGTAACTTATTTGGACTATATAATTATTAGCTGTGTCAATTGTAATTACTGCACACTATAGAAAATAGTTGTGGATAGGTTTCCCTATTGCAATTATTTAGAAAATAGTGGTGGACAGTCAGTTGTACAGGTTCAGTAAGATTACCTGTTGTCAATTACACGGGTAGAAGTTTTGAGATTGCAGACAATCAAGTATGCTAGACACAAGTGATGAACCCCCAATAAAGCAGCGATGCTATGGAAGTCTGTTGTCTAAGCAAGATCTGGTGGCAAAACAGATTGGTGACATGCTTGAAGCAGGCATTATGCGACCTTCCTCCCGTCCATGGGTAAGTCCTGTGGTAATTGTTCGCAGGAAAGATGGAGGACTTCGTTTTTGTGTTGACCTTAGAAACAGTGTATTCACAAAGATGTCCTTCAAATATTCTAGTGAAGACGATAAGGGAAGATCAGTCTAATCGGGATGCTTGCATACCGGTTGCACTCATGGCCTACTGCACAAGCATGAATGAAACAACTAAACACACTTTTTTCTTCCTTGTACATGGAAGAGATCTTGTGGCCCCCATTGACACTTTGCTAGAACCAAAATTAAAGTATCATTGGGATAGCTATGTGCCCATCTGCAGCCAGAGTCACTCCACCAAGCATCAAGTATTTCATTTCCAGAATATAATATGTACAACAAAGAGGGATAAACCTATTACCACAACAACAAGTATAGAGGCATTTGCCTCGGGGAAGGGATCTGCCATTTAGTATGGTTATCATGTTAGCAGAAATTGCTAGGGATGTAAATGGAGCTCATGCCCCATGATATTAACGCCTGATCAGGACAGGATTTAGCAACACCATTGTCTCTTGGTTGCCTTCTGAAAAAGAAATTGAGGAGGTGCACTATAAGGTGCTAACTGATATTCTGGCAAGGATAACAGGAGAAGATTGGAAAGCTTACCTAGTAATGGTCCTGATGATCTACAACCATAAAAGTCGGACATTAGAGGAGCCTGAGCGCATCCAACCGCTGCGGCAGGCCAGACTTATTAATATTAACAACACTAACCCAGGAACACACAACGAGAAGAAGAAAAACAGGGAAGATAGGCAAATGGAGCAGGTCAATGACTCCCCGGCATCGCAAGGTGATGCCGCCCCCGTGCAGGAAGCACAGAAGGGGGAGGACCTGCCGGAAGACCAGCCAGGACGACCAGACTCCGAAATGGAGCTGGGTCAACCTCAGGTCCAGGCCAAGGAAGAGAAGCGACAGGACCCTGCCGTGGAAAACCCTGGCCTAGGATATAACCTGAGGAATCAACCCGCCATATTTTATGGCGACGTGCGTCGAAAACGCAGCACTGGTGAGAGAGGAGTAGCACAGGCCGAACCTGTGGCGAAACTCCCTCGCCAGGAAGAGTCCCTGGAATCTGCCAAGAGGAAGGAGCTGGAGGAGCGTGAACCCCCTGCCCCTCCCTCAAAGCAGAGACGGATGGATATGGACTCTTGCGAGGAACTTGTGTCCTCAGGGGAGGACCCAGGTTGGTTGTACAACTTGGTGTCCTCTGTTGCAAGTAAGTTATGGGGACCAACGGCCTAGCCAGCCTTGGGTTAATGCTTCAGGGAATCTAATGGTTTAGCTAGCCAGAGGATTCAGGGATGCATTGGGGGATTTGTCCCATTCTTGCTTGCAGGAAGATGGATGTGTGCATGATGTAAGTGGTCATGCATACACCATTACAAGAAAATATATATAACCAGAGTGGTTATTCTTTCCTCTTCTTTCTATTTTCCAGAGCCAGCATGAAGTTGCTGTGGCTCGTATGTGTAGTCACTGTGCCGTGGACGGGGAATGCCTCGCCCAGCTCGGGTGTCCACTTTGTCCCTGCAGGGACGGTGTATGCCTCTTACAGCGGCTGGATCATAAGTTACAGCTTGGATCTTGAGCCGTACCAGGCACACGTGACAAGGCTGAGGAGAAATCTAGAGGATTTCCAGGGAACAGTCGACATGCTGCTCTCCAGGGACACATCACACCTGGTGGAGGGGACAAAGATGGCGATACGCTATCTCCGGCGGGAATGGTCACATGCATTAATGCAAGAGTTAACAAAGCTGAATATGGAGCAAGTGCAACTGGATGACCTATTCAACAATTTGCGGCTTACAAGTGTACAGTCACGCCGTAGCAAGAGAGCAGTCATTCCTATTGTGGGTGACCTCCTGTCTGCTCTGTTTGGCGTCTCCTCCGACCGAGACCTTAAGCAGGTCAGGCGGGGATTAAATCTTCTACGTGGAAGTCAAGCAGAACTGGCTCATGTAGTTTCCCAGGCACTCACACTGGTAAACAAGACCAATGCTGAGGTGACAAGGAACAGAAATTCCATCAACCAACTTGCTACACGTGTTAATCAGCTGACGGACGACGTGAAAGTGTTATTTGAGGACCTTCATAAAAAAGTGCACCCAATGCTCATATTCCAACAGCTGACTACTCGGTTGTTAAATAATATGAGGCTGGTTTCAAATTCCATCAGGGACACCTTCTTGGGGATTCGTTCCATCCAAAGGGATATTCATGAAGTCCTGCAGGGCCAGCTTCCATCAACATTAGTGCAACCACGAAATCTGAAGAATGTCCTACTGCAAATACAAAAAGAGCTGCCCACAGGGCTGTCTCTGCCCGCAGATCCTAGGGGACAGGTTAACTGGTACTACAATAACCTGGCAACAGCTTTGCTGCCGGATTCCAACAAGTTTCATGTACTGACAATGGTACCTCTCATTGAAGGAGATGCTCTGTACTCCTTGTACAGAATAGTGTCAGTTCCAACGCCGCATATAAGCAGGTACGCCTCAGCTGAATATGATGTTGAGTACCCCTACATGGCCATCTCAGGGGGTGGAGCCAAATACTTACCCCTTGCAGTGATCGACGCCGAAAAATGTGTGCGTGCTGAGATTGGATATTGTTCTTTCACCAATCCGATCTCGTCATTGGCACATAGACCTTCCTGTGTGTCCGCCTTGTTTACAAAAGACCAGAATCTTATTCGGAGATTCTGTCGAGTCAAGTTGTCTCCAGTTGATGAGTACCCTACTGCTAAATATCTTCTTGGTGCGAAATGGTTGATTTCCACAACAAATGACCTTACCATTCATGTCACCTGCGCAGCGTCATCCGGTCCGTCGAAACTTAAAACCGTAGTAGTAACGGAGCGCGTTTCCATACTTGATCTTGGGGAAGGGTGTACGGGGTACAATGATTACATAACTCTTCCAGCATACACTATGGGTAGAACATCGGAATCAATAGAACAGTCCTTCACCCAACAGGTGCTTCAATTTGAGGCCCTCCCTGGCATATGGAATCTGACACGAAATGTGTCAATGTTTTGGCCCCCAGAATATGATACGCTATCGAAAATTACCCCCCTACCGAGCATTCCTCCCATACAGATAAGGGAACTCCAGGGTATCATTGATGCCCAGATTAATAAATTGTCCAAACCTACTCCTGCCCAATACCCCGGCTTGCAATACACTTCATATGCAATTGGTTTGTTAACACTATGTGGTTTGATAATCGCTGCATTCTGCATTGGTAAAAAGAAATTATTTAACATTAGACGCAAACGTTATGATTTGGTTAGATATAAGAAAAGTCAGAGGGAAGATGATGTTGATATTGTATGTGGGGAAACATGTGTGACTCCAAACCCAAATGCACCCCTGAAACCAGAGCCGGATACCATGGAAGCATTGGGCGCCAGACCAAGCCCTTTTAAGAAACCGCTGTTCGCATAAGATGGAGGGAGACATTGAGGGGCAATACATACGACCATGTTATTTCCCTTTCGACCAAGACCTTTTATGAAACAGCTGTTCGCATAAGATGGAGGGAGACATTGAGGGGCAATATATACAACCATGCTATCCCCCCTTAGTGGACTGCAGATGAACATTCCATCAAGAACATTCCATCATGTGAAATAGCAAATATATGTGGACAAATTTAAGACATTCCAGCATATGATAAAGCGAATATATGTGGACAATTTTTAAAAATTTAAATCATATACATCATTTTCCTTAAAGAAACCAACAAAGACTTGCTTCTCTAAGAATCCTTTACTTTATTTAAACTTTTATTTGGGAAAAGTTTAAAGATAAGGGAGGGGCATGTGTAATAAGGTTTGGCATGTGTAATAAGGTTGTGTATTAGGACATGGTTTAATTGGGGGAAATTATATATTAATTAATTAAGGGAAATCAATTAGTATTAATTGACATATGGTGAGCAGGGGGAGTTGAAATATCTATATTAGAACAGTGCATAAAAGCCACGAAGATATTTTAAAGAGTTTTTAAATAAAATACTCTCCCTGTTTAGGTTTGATGGTTTCCTGCTTCTAGGGTTGTGAGTCGTGAGAACTCAATAACTTTGATATTCATTTTATGACTCTGTACCTCTCTGAACCAGGTATTGGGACAGCTGAGGTGTCAGAAATCCATGGGTGGATACAAAGGGTTTATGAGAGTGTTGACTTGAGGGACTGGACCGCTTCAACCATGCAGTTGGTCCGTTTCTCTCTAGTTACAATGTCTGTGACATCACTTCCTGGGTCTCTGCGCAAGCGTAGCATAGACACACGCATGCGCAATAAAGGAATTTGAGGAATTCCATGACGTAGGCCCCCTGTCTAATCCAAGCGGTATATACCCGGTTGGGTTGGACAGATAGGGCAGTCTTTACCTGGCCGTAAGAGATTCACAAGGGAGTTGGAAGGTTTGGCTGGAAATCTATCTGTGTAAGTGACAGATAGATTTGGGGAAAGCCACTTCCACTGTTTACAGACATTTCTCACTCACAAAACCTGGAAGGAGAAATTGTCTAACTAACCATATATTTATACGATCAAACTTCCACTTCATTTCTACTGCTATTCTACAACCACTTGTACCTACATTGGACTATATCTATATATATATATTGAAGATCAGAATAATTAAAAAGACTCTCTACATCTCTACAACTCAACTACTTCTTTCTTCATTAATTAACCAGCTGACAAGGGTACAAATTAACACCTTTGTTACAATATGGTGTCCTAAGGACATACAGTGGGGTCCTGAGAACACCAGGACTTATCACCTACTCTTATATATATGGTGTCCTAAGGACATACAGTGGGGTCCTCAGAACACCAGTACATATCCCCTACTCTTATATATATGGTGTCCTTAGGACATACGGTGGTGTCCTGAGAACACCAGGACTTATCACCTACTCTTATATATATGGTGTCCTTAGGACACACAGTGGTGTCCTTAGGACACACAGTGGTGTCCTGAGAACACCAGTACATATCCCCTACTCTTATATATATGGTGTCCTTAGGACATACAGTGGGGTCCTCAGAACACCAGTACATATCCCCTACTCTTATATATATTGTGTCCTTAGGACATACGGTGGTGTCCTGAGAACACCAGGACTTATCACCTACTCTTATATATATGGTGTCCTAAGGACATACAGTGGGGTCCTGAGAACACCAGTACATATCCCCTACTCTTAGTATATATGGTGTCCTAAGGACATACAGTGGGGTCCTGAGAACACCAGGACTTATCACCTACTCTTATATATATGGTGTCCTAAGGACATACAGTGGGGTCCTCAGAACACCAGGACTTATCACCTACACAAGATTATATATATGGTGTCCTTAGGACATACGGGGGTGTCCTTAGGACATACAGTGGTGTCCTGAAAACACCAGTACATATCCCCTTTATATATTTGGTGTCCTAAGGACATACAGTGGTGTCCTGAGAACACCAGTACATATCCCCTACTCTTATATATATAGTGTCCTTAGGACATAAGGTGGTGTCCTGAGAACACCAGTACCCGATACCATTTACTATTGCAAAACTGAATAATAATTATTTACATTGCTAAGTTTCAATTTAATGGTTAAAAATTAGTTTAAAACACTTCAAAAAAGTGATATTCAAAAAGGTGTATGTGAAAATATAACAATTGTTAAATGAACAATTTGAGTATATTGTGATCAACATAAATGGCAACATAAAAAAAGTAATCAAATTGTCTATTAAGTTCACTTGTGCATATCAGGAAATGTTCTTATTGTGACATGCAGTCTTTTATATGCACATTTTAAGGACTAATGGATGCCTTTTGGTATGTACGTAGAACATTGTAACTAATGTTATCTTTAGCTGTTAGTCGGGGTAGTCATAACCATTTTAACTGATCTTCAATTGCATGGAAGAAGCAGTTGCCATCTCCAGGCGTTGGACAGCGAAAGTGCAGGCCATGTGTCCAGCAGTTCTGCTTGAGCCTGGACTGTTCGAGAGCAGCTTTTAGATGCCTTGGATTGGCACATTGCTGTGATACTGTAAAATGTATTCAATACAGATTAAATGATAAGTCTTAAGCAGGGCTCAAAAAATGTTTAGTTGCCTGGGGCAACTAAAAAATATCTCAAGTAGCAAGTAGCAATAGCAAGTTGTTAGTTGCCAGATTGGGCAAGTGAAAATCTCTACAGCGCCAATTTCAAACACCTGTTGTGATTTCTACTTACAATGAAACAAGATACATACAGACCAGAGTGATTTTTTTAATAATTCTGCAAATAAATTTGGGCAAATGAAAAATGATGTTGGGCAAAGAAATCAAGGTACAACAAGGGAGATGGAGAAGGGAGATGGAGAAGGTGGAGGAAGGGGTGGGGAGGGAACCAGGGAGATGGCGCAGGGGGCGGGGGAGAAAGGGATGGGGAGGTCTGAAGGTGCTAGAAGATTGAGAGAAGGGAAGGTGTTTCTGCATCACCAATGGAAAGTTGCACCCGGTTCAGAAAATGCAGGATGGCACAAAACTGAGAACGTGAGAAATAGGGAGAGGGGGAGGAGATGGGAAAGGGGAGTTTTCCCGCATTCTAGGTATTATTTCTTTGAATTTCTTACTTTATAATCAGATTTTCACCCCAGATACCTTCACAACCCACATATAATGTCCTCCACACAGGGTCAACGGAACTGTACAGACTAAAGAAACGGATGGGGACCTCCCAGATTCCCAGAACATGCGTGATGAAAAAACCTTCTAGAGCTTTATATATTAGATTCATAGGATGTAATGTGTGGTGGGAACAGGGGAAGTCAAGTAGGGAGGGGAGGGGAGCGGGAGGGAACAGGGGATGTCTACCCAGTGATAAATGGGGGCAGCTAGTTGGGACATAGAACACATAGAGACTCATCATACAGATTTGACTCAAGATATAAACCACAGGAATGAATGATGTATTTTTAAAATAGATGGAATATGTTGGAATTTATATCATAGTAGTATTCTAAACATTGTGTACATACAACAGTAAAAGTAATATTTACCATCTGCCTTGGAGGCTGGATAGGAATGTGGCTCCTTAGTAGCATGATGCTGGTTATTTGATGTCAGTGACATAACTGAAATGTGAAAGGGGGGCGTAAAACATATTCGAATTTGTGTTTCAACAAGGATTCTTTATAAGCATCTGTACTGAAATATGGTAAAGCGTTGGTTAAGTTAACCGCAGTGGAATAAAATCAGTTAAAGGGTAATTATATTCATGAAGTAATCCTTCATATCAATTTTATTTGGCATCTCCATAATCCAAACAAAGCGAACACAAAATTGGACCTAAACATAGAATATTTTTCAAATAAGCATCAACATTCCCTGGCTAAGGGAACAGTTGGGTTCCCTTAAAGGTCAAGTGTAATGGAAATTGTAAAATTCGAGTTAAGGGCTGATCTACATGTGCAGGGGGTGGTATCGATGGCATCCAGGGTTGAAAATTGAAAACAAAAATCTTTTAATGCCCGTTTTTCACAGCTTTCTGATGAGTACACAAATAGGGCTGAAGTTGCCTTAGTAGAGGGTGTGTATTCGCACCCCACCGCTGTGACGTCATCCATGTCCAAGCTAAGGCCTGCTTTAGCCTGGCTAAGCATTATCACCTAGCGTTTAGGTATTAGTTGGAGTTGTATGCCCGGTGTATGCCTCAATTTATGAATGGCACTAATGAGGATATTCTAAATTCATCTTTCACGATTCACTCTCTCTTGCTGTGATCTTAAAACTGAACATTCTCTCTGTCTGCCTCCCTCTCCTCCGTGGCCTGTATCCTCCTCTTAATTCCTCCCTGCCCTCCTCCATCCACTACTTCCTCCGCAAAACATACCAGTGAATTTGGAATAATTTAAACATGCTATAGCTATTTAAAGTGATAGCAGGTCAAATTTACCTGATTCTTGAAATCTGAACGATTTAGGTTTCGATGGGCTATATTATATACATGTATACATGTATGCATTACATATTACAGGGGTCGTAGTAAGCCTTGGGTCAGTACTAGTATTGTGGACGAGTGGACTGATGGAGGCCGATACTCGTCCACAACCAATCAGCACTCGTCCACATATACAATTAGAGAAGTAAAAAAGACACAAGAAAAACATTCTTATAACACTATTACTATGAAATATACTTTTATGTACACTTTATCAACTGAATCCCAATAATGGGGCTTGGAGAATTTAGGCAAATAAATTGTAGGGTAAAATATAGGTTGAAGGGCCTGAAATATCATCACATGGCCTTGAATCCTGTTGGAATCTTTTAAATGGCATTGGAATGTTTGGAGATTCTCAGTTTCTTACAGAGAGCTGTATGAGAGGGGGTGTAAATAAGTTATGAAATAGTTCGATTATCATTATAGTTTATGACATAAGTGCACCTTCAAGTATCAAAATATATACCTAGCTACCTACCTAAGAAACTATTTCATGAAACATCAATGTACAGACAGTACCAGATAGTACTGACTTTCTGATCTGTATTACCTTCTACAACTTAAATAATTCTCAGAAGCAGGCAAATGTGAGTTCGGAGAGTTCCCCAATGTTACTTTAATCTTTAGAAGTAAAATCTAAAATTGAAAATATAATCTATAATGAAATTGGGCATTAAGGAAAATACTTGTTTGCTCTTAAAATGAATCGTTGAATAGTGAGGAGGCATAACTAATGCTGTATTTAAGAAAAGTTCAAAACGAATACCCTGAAATTTAAAAAATAATTTCTAGTGCCACATTACACACAGAATGAAAATTCCTTTAGGGTGATTTTAAGATCATTTAGTACTTTAATCATGGTCGGTTTTAGTGTTGAAATAAATGAGTGATATGTCTGGATATTTAAAGCATTGCGGAACAAAAGCTAAGCATTACTTAGAATATAACATCTAAGTATGGTCTTTAGAATAAAAATTGAAACCGTGCCCCCTCCTTTTGAAAATCCTGGCAGAGGGAGAGGGAGAGGGAGAGGGAGAGGGAGAGGGAGAGGAGAGGTTGGTTAGAAAAGCTTTCGAAAATGTTTGAAACATAATTGATAATTGTATTCATTGTAGAATGCATGTTAGCAGATCATTAAATAAGATATTGAATCGAATGTAATCATGTAAGTGTGCATAAGGAGGGGTCACAGAGAAAGAGGAGGGAGTAAGGAGAGAGAAAATTGAGAGAGTGGGAATATTCAATAAAGATAGCCTATGAGAGAAAGAAAGAGGGGGAGGTGAGAGGTGTAGATGGGGAAGGTGGCAGGGGGAGAGAGTGAGAGGGAAAAAGGTAAGAAAGTGAAATGAGACAAAAAAAAACCCATGGAAGTCATTTGCCCTTAATGTCCCTTTTCGATTTTATTTTCAATGAAACCTTTTGTGAGAATTTACTATCTTTTAATATGCCCTGTGTTGGTACTCGTTAGTGTGGACGAGTGCACCAGCAATGGTACTCGTCCACAGCAAAATGTACTCGTTATTTACGAGTACAAAGCCCTTACTACGATCCCTGCCATGATATGCTATGCATGCATGTTCCTACACATGTATGTACACATATGTACATGTACGTATATATTATATATATATTACCATGCATGTTCTTTGGGTATAACGTTAAAGTAATATATTGCCTGTTCTTTATTTAACTTTGGGTTAATTCTCATTGTAGAAATATGCATACTTATTAATGTCTATTTTTATTCATTTATCGAGTTTAAACATGAAATGCTATTGTAATGTAGGGGTTGTATTCTTGTCTGTTGTTAGGAGACCAAAGGCCACCACTACATGTCAAAAATACAAATTGCAACGATTGGAAATAGAGGTATACAATTAATGGCTCAATAATCATATGGTATTAGTACAGTCAAATAAATATGTCAAGGTATTTAGTACAATTTAAATTGTGTAAAAGGCTTAAATAGTTTTTGAGTAATGAGCATAAGTATTCGGACACAATTTTAGACATTATTTCGGCGAATAGCTCATCCTATAGAGTATATTTTTTTAGCTACTTTACCATGCAACGATTGGAAATAGAGGTACAAATAATTGTGCAATAATCATATGAAATTAGGAAAATCACCCATCACTCCCCCCCCCCCCCGCGCCCCCTCCGCCCTCACCCCAACCCTATTATATATATGTATTCCAAAAGAAAACCATTCGCAGACTCCCCCCCCCCCCCCCGCCGATCTCCCCCCGCCCCCCGCCCCCCCACCCCAGAGGGGGGCTGGAGGGCGGGAAACTCCATTTAAAGATGTTAATTCAATAGGCCTACCCCGAACATCATCCATCACTCCCCCCCTCCCCACCCACCCCCACCCCCAACCACACAGGTCAGGACGGCCTATGGTGTTAATTCAAACCATAGATTGTATAATCTATGTTCAAACAAACCAAACATAAACCAAACAATAGGAGCTAGCCACATAATCCATACATCACCCATCACTCCACCAGCGCCTCCCCCCGCACCCCCCCCCCCCCCCGCACCCCCCCCCCCCAACCACACAGGTCAGGACGGCCTATGGTGTTAATTCAAACCATAGATTGTATAATCTATGTTCAAACAAACCAAACATAAACCAAACAATAGGAGCTAGCCACATAATCCATACATCACCCATCACTCCACCAGCGCCTCCCCCCGCACCCCCCCCCCCCCCGCACCCCCCCCCCCCAACCCTATTACATTATATGTATTCCAAAAGAAAACTTACCATTCGCCAGACTCGCTCCCGTGAGCGATAATAGAGGGTTGTTTACATCGTGGGTTTATTTTCTCTGGTGTGGCGCGGAAGGCAATGTGAGGCGCAAGGCAGTGAGATGGGTGCGTATTTCCCGGTGGGTTCCCAGGACACATTTGAATGTGACTATCTGTCGGCTGCATTGTCAAGATAACGCGAACATGGTCCGCTACAAAAAGTCCCATAAATAAAAAAATGCACAATATACCAACCCAACCAGAAAGATAGAGCACATACTAAGGATTGTGGGGAATTTTAAATTTTCAAAATCCGTTCATTATTGACGTCAATAAAGACCATTTTAACACCCCTCCACTACAGAAAGGGTCCCACACACTAAGAGTTGGTATTGTCAAGATAACGCGAACATGGTCTGCCATAAATTAAAAAATGTACAATATACCGACGCACCCAACCAGAAAGGTAGAGCTCCTTCTAGGGATTCTGAAACATTTTTTATTTATAAATTCTGTTACATATAGACACAGTTATAGACCGTTTTAGAATTAACTGTGCATTTCTCATTCCTTGTCATTTCGAACTATAAATGTACAGCTAATAAAAGTGTTTTCAGGGGTCTTATTGTGGACGAGTGGAAAATACAATGCCTTGTCTTTTCCAAGTTGACTCAATTTAAGAACAGTATATGGGGTAACTAGGATTGTAAATTTATGGGTTGGAAGATAAAGGAATGGCCGACATGAAATACTGAAATTAAAATGCCAAATCTCACCATGGGTTCAGACGCTTTGTTTTTAGTGATGGAAAATAAATATCTATTCTATTCTATTGAGCAGACAGGTGGATGTTTCTAAAAGTAAAATAAATATGTTTTTAATGGGAAATGGGAGAACGGAGATGATGTAATTTTGGTTCGAGCATATACAGCAAGTATATTTAGGCCAAGCTTGCAAATTTGAAGATACTACTGTAGTACTATTTGAAAATTGCGAATCACTTCTTTAGCTATTTCTGGTCATTTCCCAGATGTGGGATCTCAATATTCGTGACCAGCAGCATTTTGGTTACCTAGGGAAAATGATTTATGACCAATTTTATTTTCATTTAGAGGTTATAAACTTTGCACAATATTTAAACCATAGTTTGAAAACCTTTTTTTAATAATAGATAGACTTTAATTTGCATGTTGGGTCTGAGTACACAATGACAAAGAGTGATATGCAGAAAGAGATTTCACACATGTAAACCAACCAATGTGTAAACCAAGTCACGTCCAGGTCACATGAGGGTGATGTTTTCCACCTCTAATCATAACCTCTATAATATCTTATATTTCCCTTTCATATTTTGACGAATACAAAGGTTATTAACAATTTTGTATCCTTATTTTTATCACTAGTGTAGTGAATCAGTGGTGCGTAATTAAGGGTAGTTTGTGCTTGAATAAGAACGAAAAGAGAAAGTATTATTTCTACTTTACCTTTATTCTATATTGCTACCCATAGGGTATGGAGGGGATTACAAGAATCCTACAGACAAGGAGGAGTGTTTGTCTGAGGAGAAATTGAATTCTAAGAAGGCTATTTGCTGTACTGCAAGCATATAAACCAGTAGTAGCTGGTTGTCCCTGCAGTCTCTGCAGCTGCAGACAAGGTCGGTCGTGACCTTGCCTCCCATCTGCTGACCACTCAGTAGTATGATATGAAATAAGAAATAAATTCATTTTAATCATACAATCATCTATAGAATACAGAAGAGCGAAATGGAAAGAGATCTGTTCAATAAGTCAATATAGACGGCACCAAGTTATTCCGACATAGAAGTACCAAAGTTAATTAATCAGTAAGTCAATATAAGGCAGTGTTCAAAATATTAACATTGATTTATGCGTAAGTTAATATCAGAAATCAGACACAAGAAATATTTACTAATGTTAATAACAGGAAAGATTATTGACGTCAAAAGTTTTGAAGTAAAAGTCACCATTAACTTGGCATCAAGAAGTGAACATCAAACGAAAATTCATGCACAATTAAGATTGGATTATGCAAGTATTATGTTGTTATTAATTAAATTAACATGAAATTAAGGTTAAGTTCACATATAAAGTGCCTTTAATTTATATTAACTTGAATTGTTACCTGGGGAGGTCGAATATATACCATATTGTTATTCATGGCAATGGAGGCAGGTACTATTTTACAAAATATTATCATGTCGTAGGTCGCTAAGGTGATACATGGAATCTGTGATACCTGTATAGGTCTAGCAGAAGCTAAGCTTTTGAACCTTATATAGATCCTTCTTCTTAAAGAAATGATCGCAATGAAGAATAACATTACATCTGACAGAAAACCACCTTTGGCAGCAAAATAAAGCCACAATTCATATCAATGTTAATGGCATGTAAACAACATGCTGATATAGTGTAAGGTAAAGGTAACAGGATATAGTATCATCTATGAAATCCTATGTTTTTCAAATTATTTTACTCTAAGGATCAAAGTTTTACCGTCAAATGTATAAATTCAAAGTAATATTTATTTTCCTGTCTATTGAAGGTGATGTTCTTCAATGAAAATATTTCATATTCAGATGTGCATATAAGAGTACTTCATTAGAGTAATTAACATATTAAGCATATTGGGGGGGGGAATTATAAATATTTTGAAAGAAAGCAGTTGGAAGTTTACAGTTATAGTACTGCTGTGTTATTATATATGAATAAATAAGTGTAGTAGCAATATATGTTTACTTATGTGGTTTATTTGGGTTAAAACACAGGTATTTACCAGATGTTTTGACCAATTATTAGTGACATATTAGGTCAAATGACCGTTAATCAATGTTCTTGCAAAGCTTAGATCACATGGTCTTCTGCCCAATGGGATATGACATTAATACATATGTAAATGTAGTGAATTAACCAATAACAATATAATTATGTAAATAAGAACCATGCAAATCAGGTGTGACCCATTAGCATTTTCCAGGTAGCTATACATGTCAATTGAATATGTCTCATGTTAATCTCCAGTCGCACCTGGCTTATCTAAGATTATTAATGACCGCTGGGACACATATGTCCTTCCCAGCCATGTCAGAACATGTATTATGAATATATATTAATGGTTACATGCAACAAGATCCAAATATTTACCAGATTCTGAACATATAATGAACACAAATTATTGATGTTAATAAAGGTTACATGGTGTTACGCAATAACTATTTTAAAGGTTACATACAAAAAGATATCTATGCTAATCACTTACACCTTGATTAACTCAATATGAGGGTGACTGGCATAATGAAAGATTCACATATATATATATATATATATGGCCCATTCTCACGAAAGTAGTGCAACCCCCCATTATTTCCATTTATTGGTCAATATTTTGGTTGATATTGATCTTAAATACATAGGAATTGATTAGCTACATGCGACTTGGCATAAGCATAATTAAAATATATACTTTTGTGTATCTGTGATGTATATTTTTTCAATTATATACTATCAAATCAAGGGAAAAACCCCATTAATCACTACCAAACTCATAGTTATGTTGGGATAAAATATAGTTGAATCAATATACATAAAAAAGATTTGTGCCATAGAATGGAGCATAAATAATCAAATAAAATGATGTAATAAGGTTGAATATAGCTGCAGAATTTATGGTCCTAAGTCAATTAATGTAAAAATGGCTAAATTGAGGTGTAAAAACGTCGCCAGAGATAATAGCTGTGCTTTCTGAAATGATTAAATCAATTTTGTTTAAGAAGTATGATTTCATAAGCATAGGTTGGCAGACACATCTATACCACCATAGGAAGATTCTCAGACCTTAGGCCTTAGGCCTTGGGGCTGATCCTAATAATTGGTGGAAAAAACGTCGCCCCCCGGCGACGTTTTTTCCACATTATGGGGACGTTTTTACATAAAGATATGAGCTAAATATTGACCAAATTAAATCATTTTTCACTTATTTACCATTATATCATCTTAGACTTTGTGGGAAACGACCTCCAGAAACTGTTAAGATTCCAAAAAGTGAGTTATTTAGACTTTAGATAGGGCGACGTTTTTACAACTTTCACTCAATATATGACTTGGCAGTGTAAAAACGTCGCCCCTATTTGAATCCTTGTACTCAAGAAATAATTTGATTTTAATGTTTGATTTCTGCTCAGTTTTAAAGAATAGGTCCTTAGATAGCTTCCTATAACAAAATAAAAAAGATTGATCAATATGTCTTATGTAGATGATTGATTATAATATATTGCATGGAAGAGGTATGGACATCAGTGGACCCAAGATATTCTTGTCACCATTCTTTGACATAATGCAAGGATATATGCAGGATATATTCAATACACTGTCCTGAAATTTGGAACAGATATTGCTATGATCATTAACGCAAGGCACCCCAAAAATGAGAATATTGCAACAAAGATTTCCGATGATTTAATCATTTTTAATAACATCCCTTTCTGACTTGTGACTCATTTTCCTGTGACACATCATACATGACACTTCTGTGTGAAAACATGTCCATCCTTGAGTGGATATTGTCATGAATGACATTTTTTCAATAAATAATGATAAAGTGGTCTTAAATGGTGTGAGTTATGTATTAAAAACATCAGAAATAACAATCAAGCTATTTATAATTGACTAAATTTGACATAGATTGGGCGACGTTTTTTCACTCAGAAAAAACGTCGCCCAAATTTGAAGCCTCAGATGTCAATATTTCACCAAAAATCTTGCTAACTATTTATACTCAGGGGTTCAAGCTGATATTTGATGATATCATAAAAGAAAAACTAGAATGATTTGAGAATAAAAAATAAAAATACAGTCAATGATAGGATGCTTCATCTGATTAATATGAGAATCCAGTTTCTGACTTTTTTTGTTGTCCCCAATTTAAAAGGTTTTTATACAAGAAAGAAAAACCTTTTTTGGCTATTACATCAGGAAAACATTTAGTTAGGGAATGGTGATAGAAATAATTGATGATATACAAATTAAATAAGAGAAATGATCTTTACTAAGAAATATAGGGGTGTGCGACGTTTTTTCACCAAATTTTCTAAACCAATCTTTGATAACCTCCTGTACAAAAACTAATGGTCTAATTTAATGGCAAATTCAGATATATTACCACCTATATATAACCTTCATACCTATCAAATCTCAGATTGATCAAACAAAATATAATTTTTACCCTTTTAGTATGGGCTGCACCATTTTCGTGAGAATGGGTCATATATATATATATATATATGGTTGTTTCTAATGAACTGTCCGCTTTGGGCGTTCGAGGCTGTAACTTGGTTAATATAATAGATAGAGACTTCCACTGAATATCCTCTAATCCGCCTCGCCGAGAGCTTTCAGGGGATACCTATATTTGTATACCTGTGATGGGAACTTTTAATTCTACGGGACAAAAACATGTCATTTTTGACCATTTTTTAAAAAACTTTCCTCAGTTACTTTGGATAACATGCAGTTTAAAAATCGGAGAAGCTCCTACAAACGATATTTATGTCTATATATATTACCAACGATCTACCTTTTGCTAGGATTTCTTTTTAAAAAGTCACTTCAGATTTTTAAATATTCTGTGAATGTTTTTGTCATTGTGTAATTATGTGTCACCGTGATTATGACAAAATTACTGGCCTTATACCTTCCTTTTAATATCATCAGTTGAATTATTTGTTCTGTCCAAAACTATCACTTAACCCTTTATTAATCATTACAATAACAGGAATAGCAGTCAGATATGTGGCATCCATCCTTTCTATCATTCTGTAAAATAAACCAGTTTTTGTGTAGTTTTTAGGTCACCGTGATTATGTTATTCTCTCAAGGGTTGCATAAAAACAAAGAAAGAATAAGGCATCCCCTTTTATATTTTAATACCTTCATGTTTCGTCTAAAGTCATGCATAGTCTTAGCCTTACTAACATCATTGTCTGGAAGACACGTCAGGTTTAATAAAAATGTCACCGTGATTATGCTGTCACCGTGATTATGACACATATCTAGCAGGTTACTTTAAGTCAGTGCAGGCCTCAGGTTTATTAGACATGAAAACAACAGATATCATTAGATTCGCAGGGGACTGCAGTACCGACCAGTGTAGTTTGGGAAATTTTGTGAGACTTTAGAGCATTTTTGTTACACATTTTCCTTTAACACCAAATTTGAACAGTAGCTTGACATATCAAAGAAAAAGCAGGAAATATTTAAAATCATGAAATAAGCCTCAAATCACTTTGTCCAGTATAAACAACAAGCCATCTAACAGGGTTGATCCACCGCTGAGACCCAAGTATTTCTTGTTAATTCATAAATGCCAGTTGTAGTCATGGTGACTGTAAAAGCATAGTCACGGTGACATATGTCACCGTGACTATGCTTTGATATTAAGACTTCTTTTTGGTCAAGTAAGATGAATTTCATCTCAGTTTCTAAACTGCCATATACACAGCTCATGTGCCTGAATATCTTAAGCGCATTAATGTTATTTATTATCATTAATATTTGCAATTGTGTGAGGTAGATTTCATTTTTTTTAAATTTGAGATAGTGCCATATTAGTTTCTACATGAATATGAACAATATCAAAGAAGCTATTTTGCTCGTATTTTCACCAGACTATATTTACTGTATACACCATATCTGTGAACTGGAATAAAACTTATTTTTAGGGCAAATTTGAAACCTTATCCAAAATGTTTACATGTGTCACCGTGATTATGCATCTGGGATACATGACTTCTGGCTCCCTAGATCTATTTTGCTCTGAGTCTTAATACTGTTATGTTCACGACATGCGAGTCTGAACATATTAGGTGCATCAATCCATCCCATTATTGTTAATAAATATCATGTGGGGTTAATAAACAAAAGAATTGGGTGGCAATATGTGATGTGTTACAGCATAATGAGTCGCAAAAAATGGATTTTGAGATATCATCATATTTGAAAAAATGGGATCAAGTGGATTCCAATGATGGTAACCATTAGGCCCAACAACCATTTCAATATTCTAAATTTGATATTTTAATTTTGAAAAAAAAGGGTTTGCAATATATCTGGGTAGACGACTATTGGTAAAGTAGCTAAATATACTCTATATATGATGACCTTAGATGTGCAAGGTATATCCAATATATACAGTCTTCGAATTTGGTAAATGCAGTCATATAACATTAAATGGTTCTTACTGCAAAGATGAAAACATTCCTATAAAGAGATCTTGCGAATAAACCTTATTGAAAAATATGAAATTTGCAACTCATTATCCTTTAACACATCACATAATTATTGTCGAATTGATACCAACATGTATCTGCATAGAATTTAGGCTCAAGTCTCAACCTGACTGTATCTACTATCAACCACAAAGCTGTGAATGCATGAATTTGGAACAAAAAACTTAATTTTTGGCTCTACCAGAATTCATAGCTGTAAATAGGTCTGATCAAAGTATAGACAGATTTTCTCTCGATTATCACCCCGAATAACCCAAAATGATATGAGCGTTTCAATCAATGACTGTTTCCAATTAGTAGGCCTTGACCCCTCTGTGACTCACTGTACATGCGTTTGCAGAGAGTTCACCAGTGTTACATAATTTTTAAGTAAAATCTAAAATTGATTATGAAATATATTGGGCATTAATATAGATACTATAGGATGCTTAAAAGATCAAATGCTTTGGTTATCCCGCTGTAATTTGAAAGAACGTCATTCTGTAAATAACTCTAAACTAAAAAAAGTCTACATCACCATTAACGGCCTGGAACCTCCAAATCTAAGTAGTTTTGAATATACATATCACTACGCCTGAAAACATGTCTGTTGATTAGCACATACTTTCATATAAATATATTTAAATTATTATATTGGCCTACAATGAATAAAAAATCAATAAAAAGAATATACTGCATGCCTTCTACACCTCCTCCCCATCTCCTCCTCCTTCTCCACTTGCTCCATACAGAATAATTATGAATGAATGTGATTATTCTCACCTGATTCCAAAAGAAAATTATTACTAATAAGTATGTTAGCCTCTGAATGAGCTTTTATCAACCCAAATGATACATTTTGGGCGGAATTGCTCATATGTGTCATCATGACTATGTATACATGTCACCGTGATTATGTATGTCACCGTGACTATGCACATGCATTTATAGAAAGTTATAGAATAAGCTGCATCTATAATGATGGATGTATGAATGTGGTACAATGGGTAGTATACTAACGTAGATTTAACAAGTTCTTAAGGCATATTATGGGATGGGGGTGGGGAAACTGTTGGGGAAACACCATAAATGAGAGCTATATTTTATCATTAAGCATAACAAACTCAGGTATCATGATGATAAAGTGAAAACAATCATGTTATGAACATCTACAATCGTGGTGCAAGATTGTTAAAAGGGTAACTGACGAAATAAAAGCATTTTATACATAGTAATAGGCCAAGACATAAACACGGTATTTTTGGAGATAATGTCACCGTGACTATGCAATTTTTGTTTGGGCTCCTGCTCATATTAAAAAAAACAACATATTATAATAGATACCGTTGGAATGCCTGCAATCCGCACCAACTGAATCAGTAATATGGAAGTATAGGATCTTCTGCTAAAGAAATTACAGTAGTTGACAGTGAGTTATGTCTGAAATAATTAGGGTTATCAAAATGCTCAATAATTTTCGACCACACCCAAAAATATATTTACGCACCAGTAAAACTTTATTTCGTAGTTACATATTTTAGGATACATAGTCTGTCTACGAAAATAGGATTGATTTATAGAAATAATGTTTCCAATAGATTCTAAACCATCGAACCCAAAATGATATACTTTGCATAATCACGGTGACAGGTACAACCTACTTTAATTTTCATGTAACCACAGCAGGCTGAGTTTTAAAGATTAGTGTTCCCAACTTTTAGTAATAATAACTCAAGGTGTCTAGTTTAACATATCAGCAGGGTTAGAATATAAATCCATTCTGAAATTTGACCTCCAAAAACACCCAAAGCGGACAGTTCATTAGAATCGACCATATATATATACCATTGGGACATACATGTACATCCTTCCCAGCCATGTCAGACAGAACATGTAAAATTTATACATCAATTTTTACATGCAAGAAATCCGCATATATTTAATATATATGGATATATCATAAAGAACACACATTATTAGTGTTAATAAAGGTTAAATGATTTTACGCATAACTATTCTAAAGGTTACATACAACAAAACATACACCTTGATTAACTCATTATGAGGGTGACTGGCATAATTAAACATTCACATACCATTGGGACATGTACATCCTACCCAGCCATGTCAGAATGGGTATTACGAATATATATTGATGGTTACATGCAAAGAGATCCAAATATTTAATATATTCTGGACATATAATGAACACAAATTATTGATGTTAATAAAGGTTACATGGTGTTATGCAATAACTATGCTATTCAACTTAATCCCTTACACTTTGATTGACATGTCCTAACTGATCAATGCTCAGCCTTAATTTATTATGAAGGTGATTCATTATATACATCTTATACAACACAAGGAGGTGGAACATATAACAAAACATTTTGATAATTTACAGCCTTCATGAGAGGAATGAAGTTAAATTATTATTTTTTCGGTTATTGTCAAATAGGACTGTACTATGTATAGATTGAATTTTAGAATGTTCATCTTATTTTCAGTTTAAGAGCAGTGCACAACTGCCACCACGTCTCAGAGCCATTGGGAACCTCAGAAAGGGTAATTACACCCGAGGTTTGAGACAACTCCTACTCTTATCCATTGGAACAAGACGAGCCCTTGTGAAAGTAAGTTACTAGCATTGTTAATTATATGCGTTTTGTGCTGCAGAATCTAAAAAGACATGGGTTATAACAGAATTTATTGTTATGCCATGGTATTGTTCTGATCAAATTCCATATTTATTTTTTATCTTAGTTTGGTTGATCTTTTTGGGCTCTGTAGTGGGAGGGGGTTACAAGTAACCCTAATACCCCCCTCCCCAAGCTCTAAATACACCTAGCCCTCTAAATCTAATTTCCCTTTGCCACATTGACAAATAGCCCCTCATGGAAGGCTGGTTATGGGCTTGTAATTATAGCTATCATAGTGTCACATAAATTCCAGTATAATACTTTTACTTTATCAGGGGAAAATGTAAATGTCTTTCTAGGTGCTCCCTGAATTTGTGCGCAGGGAATTGAAATTTGCTGCTAAGTCCCGCAGCCCCATGTCTGCCACAGGGACAACTGATGACTTCCGGAAGTTCACTTGGCAACGAGCTATAGACTTTGGCATAGAGAAATGCCCAATCACTATGGCCACACTTAAAGGTAAATAGTTTGTTTTGTAAATGTTTGACTGATTCTCACCAAATAGGTCCAAGAGATATTTTTAAATTTTCACCATCCTCAACTTGCAATTATTATTTATCTCCTGCCTTTTCATCAATATAGATCTCACTATGAAATTCATTGCCCTATAGGCATTTAAATCTCCCAAGTATAGGTTTTCATATTCATTATGTTCAGAAATTAGAAATCTGTTATATGCATTTGAGTGTGATAAAAATTACCCTGTTACTATATCCAACTAATGAAATGCTCAAACTCATCAATTATAATAATGGCCATTTAAACTTTACAATTTGCTTGATTTCTAGGGGCACTGACAAGCAAACAGGGTGAATCCCAATTTGTAAGGGGGAAGGCAAATAACACTGCTCCTGTGGGAATGATTTTATCGATGATATTATTCCGCACCAACCCACGCAAGCACAACCTGGTGCAGAAGATGAATTCTGCTATGATGTGGCTAAATGGTTGCAAAAGGAAGGTGAGGGTTAATGATTATATGAAGGTTGTATGGATAATCATGAATTATGCATATATTATATATATACAGAAATGTATCAGGTAACTGCATACATGTATGGAACCAACGTTGACTAATCATTATTGTATTTTCAATCAATTTGATACTCTAAATGCCACTCTTTGCATAGCTTTACAATATTCTTTTCAAGATTAATTCTACAGTACAGGTTACATTCAATTACAGCTGTTCACAAATTTCAACCATCTTGCCATGTGTACGAGCACAGACACTGCTAGGAGGTCCATTGACATCATAAGGAAAGGTTATGATGAGAAGGTTATTGCATGGAGAACTGGGGTTGGAGCCAGCAGCCAGCAGCCAACAAGAAGGCGCTTATTGCCGATTGAAACAGGTCAGTGCTCATGTACAATTGAACCAGATCAAAATTAAGACATAAATGTTATTGTAATTAATTCATCAAAATGTGATTATATTATATATGTCTTTATTTTACTCACATTATGGATAACCAAAACTTCACAGAGTTTTTGCATTATGTCCTTAATTAGAGTTTAACATTAATTCCTGCCAATTCATACAGACCTAATAATTAACTGAAATGATTTACCTTGATTTTTAACTTTTGCATACATGCAATGCTTATGGTTAACCTATGTTCCAACAGAACGCAAAGGCTACACATTAACCTTTGATAATGTGAACCACACAACAGTCTCAAGGCATCAATCAAAGGGAAGGCCTGGCAACGAAGATCACAACATGGTCCAGGCCTATGCCGCATTGGAGCGTGTATGCTCCATGCAGCTGGAGGACTCTGACCCTACACCGGACAATGTCCGCCAGGTAATGTTCTGATTGAATCTGATCTGATATGCAATGAGTGACTATGTACTCATTTCTACCAAACCCATTTTTCAAAATTGTAAGAATGAATAAACATGATGGGCTCTGAACATTAAAAACTATACAATACTGGCAATACAGTCATAATAAGTCATAATAACTGTATACATTTACACATATCGACATTGGATTAATCAATCATGTCAATTCTTCTTACTTACTCGATGTAATTAATACAATTTGATCGTTGAATGTAAATCTTTGCAGATTTCACTCACATCGCTCCTCCCAAATGAGGATGAGTTCACTCTCATAAAATGGGAATTTTCCATTTTAATTCAGAGGATATTGGTGCAATATCTTAATTGCTTTAAGGACCTATCTTCAGAGGTAGTGCTTCATATTCCACACCAGTACAGCAAAGAATCCTCTCGAAAAAGTGATATGGTAAGTGAAAGAAATGTCTACTGATGTTAATGGCCCCACAATATCATAATTACCGTGAGCAACCTTTATATTCCTATTTTAATCCTAAACCAACTGTTGCAATGCTCTTACCAGACTTTTTGAATGTAGTAGCCTGCGTTTTCTCCACTGCTTATTAAGTAATCAATCTACTTTGTAACCTATTTACAATGGTGCTGCCCATGGGCTGGTATTCAAACATTTTGTTTAAATCTTAATTGCTAATCGTAAAGAAATAATTAGATTTAGTTCTTTCTTAAGTCTAGCCATCACAAATGTCTAGCTAGCCTTTGAAATAAACAACCATGGACTCAATAATTCTATACATTTTGAGAGAGAATTGTTCTGACAGTTATGATTGTGTCATCATTAAATTATTAAATTTTCAGGTACCACTAGGTGTCCTGAATAAGGATGAGAATCGTTCAGCCGAGATGATCGAAATCATGGACCATTATCATGACAATTATATCTCTGTTGACAATGAAGGTCATCCGATCAAAACCATCCTTTTTGGAGATGGTTTGAGCTGTGAGAGGGCCATTGGGGCACAAACACAACGCATAAACTCCCTGGCACATCGTCTTGATGGACTAGTACCATGTCCATCTGACTGGCATTTGCGCATGCACATATTAGAGGTAATAATTTTTTTTATATCATACCCCTTCCTTTTCTAAACCCTAGATATGTTAAATTATTACACCCCTGGGATGTAGTTGCCTATATACCTTCAACATTGTACCACCCACTGATAGAGGGAGGCCAATAACATCACCCTTAGCTAATAACAAAAGTAGGCCTGGTACAAGTGACAGAGGTGGCAGCCAATGTGGGTTGGGCAGGGGGCCTATTTTATTTTAACTACATGATATTCTTTCTTTCTTGTAATTAGTTTCACATGTTATTTTATTTATTAAGAGGTGTCCCTCAAAATCTTAATCCTTGGTGGATAACACCAAGAATGCCTTCCCTCCCCATTGGTATGTTTCATCTATATATATCGTCCCCAAATTTGCATTGCTGTATTGACATTAATTAGACTTGGAAATATTTTTTGCTGAAGCCCTCTTTATTTACAGGACACATATGCCGAGTTATGGAATGATGGGAGCCTCCGGGACATAGGCACGCTAGTACATTTGAAAACTGAATTGGACCGAACTAATGTATCGGAAGACGTCGTACACCACTTCGCCCATGATTCTGACTTCATGGACACGGTTACTGAGGGGTATGTGATTCTGGCAGCACTACAGCACCTGCAGATTAAGGATATAGAGAGCTTACCAGACAACATGCCTGAAGACAAGATTTCTTTTCTATGTGAGGTGTCAGAACAGATTGTTGACATGTGCTTTCAACCGTATGAGGTGGAAGCAATTCTGGATGCACCTGTATATGACGGGCCAGCCCTACAGCACTGCCTCTGCAAGGAGGAACTTGAAGGGGACGAGGTAGGCTGTTCAAACGACCATTGCCCAATGGGGTTGTGGTTCCACCCAAGGTGTGTTGAAATGATGCCAACTGACATCCCAGAAGGGGAATGGTATTGCAGCCCAGACTGTGAGCGAACCAGCCTGTGCATCACTGGTGGACATGGTGCCGTCAAAAGATCACGAAATAGGATGATGAACCAAGCCTCAGGACAAATGGACCATAAGAAGGAGTACAGCCGAGCTGTGGTGATGCGGGGTCTGTTCCATATGGCACTGAGAGATGCGGTAAGGGAGAATGATGGGGACCGCATCATATCCCACTGGAAGTTTTTGATGCCCCATTTTTACAATCGTGGCCATCCCAAATACCTTCTACTGGGATCAAGACTACTTTTAGGGGTAGCTGGGGCTGTGTCAGAGAGGGTGGCTTTTCAGCTGAAATGGGCCCGGACAGTTAATGCCACTGGTGGAACAGGCCATAACTTGGAAGCGGATCTCCAGATGGAACACTTCAACCGTGACTACAAAGGTAATTATCCTACCTATTCAGGAGATTGACCTATAGATCTTAATAGATCTCCTAGCTTTTACTACTACAGGTAGTGTAGTATACAAAATAAAACACTTTAATAAAGGAAAACTCCTTCAGGGTGCGACAAGTAGCATCCTGAACGCCCAAGATGTGTTGATTTTGGCGTTGGGCAGGTAGATATTTAAATCTACACATCTTTTGGACAGGTAGATTTTTGGACTAACCTTAGTGTACTGTTTCCTACTTGCAACGTATTTAATTTGCCCCAGGCCTACCGGCAATAAATACTATAACATTAATTGTCATTTCTTTGAATCTTCCCCTGTATAGTGGCCATTTTGAAGGCTATTCCAGGCCTTTCAACAGATTTACTATTAAGCAATATTGATGATGTAGAGAGTCTCAAATATTATAAAGATGTCATGTCAATGTTTAAGGCTAAAGGGAGTCTGAAACTACTGGGCAGGTGGAATTTTAAGGTGGGCAGGTGGATTTTAAATTAACCTGCCCAGGGGCAGATAATTTGAATCTTGTTGTACCAGGCTCCTTTCCCAAATTCTATGTCCCTCCCCCTTCTATTGAAGCTCAACACAGTAGTGATACTTATACATTTAAACCAAATGAAGACTTATCATGCCATGTTTATATGCTTCCAGAGAGTATTTCAAGTGCAAGAGGTCAACTCACAGAAAGAACAATAGCTAGGCATGGTCAGATGGTTGGAGTTGCACGAGAACTCAGTGGCATATATGACAAGGTAATGTGTCTACACATCAGTTTAGCACCACTATGAAATAACGAAAAGGTTTCTGTCATTAAACATATAGCCAATATATATAGCATAACCACTATCAATTCAGATTGTATGCAGGAAACTGAATAAAAGAATTAATTTATTGAGAACAAGACTGAAAATATGATTGCAAAATGATTATTACATTACTATAAGGGTGAAAAAAAAATTGCTGATTATCTTTAATTACCCTGCATGTTTCAGTCTGCTGACAATCTTCAGGGGTATGCAAATAATATCATATTAGTGTACGTTATTACAGACTAAATGTACAAATAGGTTTGGAATGGTATGGGTGATGAGATACTCTGGAGCTAATTAAATGTCTATGGTTTTTCATTAAATTTGGTGGATGGTGCTGTTGTATTTATAGGTAGTGGTGGTTTCTGTTTATTTAAAAATGTATTCCTTTTAATTAAAAACATCCAACTGCAAACTAAATTGGCAGACTCTTTGTAAATAATGTCAAAGATAAAAATTCTGATTCAACTGGTACAACATCGGTTGTATATTACAAGACCTGCTGACACAACATTATGTCAAATATTTTGAATTCAAGACAATAATTAATCTCTGATGTGTTCCCACCAGGCAACTTCCACCAATGGGAAACCCCAGCGTGACAAGGAATACAAAAATGCCACAGACGTATTGCACATAGTGCGTCTTCTGTCACCGGAGGGGTTATTTCTTGATGTGCCTGGCAGACATCATGCCCATTTCCCAGAGTATGTGCTGTTCACCGGTCTACAGTCAGCCGATAAATTCAAGGCACGGCTCACCAATCATCAAATGAAATTGGCGAAAAGGATGGAAATCCCAGCTGTGTTTGCACCAGAAGGTTAACTTGATGGCCTATATATGTAAGGCTTATAGATCTGAAAATTTTGAGCAAATCCTAGCACTGGTTGGTAGTCTTTTATATTTATCACAGGTAATTATACCCTGGCACGTATGTGGGTCAGATTTTCAGAAAATGTACAATTGGCAGATCTACACATTTAGTAAATTACGCTAATTTATGCTACAATTTGATCAATTCTAGGAAAATTCAAGTATATTTGGCATTGCATTGATTCTAACAATCTGTTTGGTTCGGTTTAACTGTATTTTGAACTTTATTTTTGTCTGAAATTTAGGTTATTTGAGAGGATTGGTGAATGTGAATTGTACATTTTCTGAAAATCTGACCCATGTACAGGTTCACACATACAAATGTACTAGTGTACAGTAATGTATTTCACATCCCAGGATGCAAGTATTAACTGACTGAAATCTGTATTTTGAAAAATTTCATCAAATTTCATGAAAATTGTTTGTCTCTAAATCACTTATATCCTCCAATGGTCTTAATATTAAGTATAACTCCCTTTTTGAGCAAACTAATCAGTATTTTTTTATATGACTAGTTGTATCCTTGTAGATATATTATATGACTCATTCTCACAAAATAGGCGCAGTGCATCCAAAGAGGGACAAAATTTAGGGCAAGGTTATGAGCACAAATTCTGCAGAGAGAGACAGACATTAACTAGTGAGTGTATGTACGTGATAGACAGATACTGTTGCTACTAGGCGAAAGTGCAGGAGATTGATCTTAAAATAGTTCCCTGAGTACAAGCTTTTCCACCAATCTCACACTAGAAATATACTGTGGATGTTTGGCCCCTACCTGTGAGCTACCAGTACTTTGGCGGGAGCCGAGACTAAGTATCATAAAAACCCTTCCCCACTCTAGGCTTTTTCCACACACTCACAGGCAGGATTCAGCAAACATGGACAGGTATTCTGCTTTAATATTTCCTCCATGGTGAAGTGTGTATGACATAGGCTGCTAAATGGAAAAAATGGGGGGTTGCACCCATTTGCAGAGAATGAGTCATATGTATAACTATAGGTCCATACCTCATGTAAATGCTCGGAATTCACATAAATAAGCTGGTAAGTTTCTGGGGACAGCTACACTTTTTGGTGCAGAAATTGCAGCAACGGCAAAAACTACATTGGCATGAGGTGATGCAGAGGTTATCACACATAGAGACTGGTGGTTGGAACTTGTTGTCTACACCTTTGATGAGAAACGCCTCAAGCAGCAACTCTCGGGCACATTTTGAACCTGCACACTCTGCAACCTTCCTTAGATGTTGGTCGGTGGTGTTGCGCAGGGTCTGGCCAGTTATGTAGGCTACCCCTGTCCCTCTTAAACCACTCTCTCGACAACACCTACCCAACTGCTGCCATAAATTAACAAGGGTCTGTGGTACGCCAAAGCAAATAACTTGCTCTATATCATCTATATGGTACCCCATGCCAAGTTTGATTGTTGAAATTAAAAGTCGAATTGTTGAGTCATGTTTAACAAATGAAGAAAGAGTAAAGTCCCTCGTAGCTTGATCTGTGCCTGAGTGGTACATGTCCACAATCCGGTTTTGAATGCATTTAACACCATCCTTAAAAGCCCACCCACCCAGCTCTTCATGGGCCCAAGTAAAAATTGCCCCAGTGTCTTTGATTGATGTAGTGAAAATGAGGGTCTTCTTCATCCCTATACCATGACATTTTACCTGGTCAATAACCCACCTCAGATGGTTGAGGTCATGGGTAGTTTTCACCAGTTCGAGGCGGATGTCTTGTCTGAAAAATTTTCAATCCAATGGACGTTATATCCTCTACACTTTCAGAGGTAAAATAAATAACTTTTGTCTATATATCTTTTTATAACTATTTATTGACATCATAGATTGATGATAAATGTATGAATTCTATTGTATTGTATTCTACATTTCTGGAATGGCGGACTAATAATTGTTTATGGAGATTATACCACATTCTTGGCTGGGGGTTTCTTAACTATTCAGTTTGTAAATTACCTCATTATCTAGGGGCAAATACTATACATAGTAACCCTATCATCAATATGATTAGATTTGAAAGTAGCAGAATCAGCCACACCCCTGTAGTGTATACCGTATATACCCATGTATAAGCCGGACCCCGTGTATTAGCTTACCCCGTTTATAAGCCGGGGGGTTCAGCACGTCCTAACGTTAATATAAGCCAGGCCCCGTTTATAAGCCGGGTGCATGTAACTAGATGAAAAAATGGAGGACCTGGTCTCTTCTCAGAAGGAAGACGCTGAAGAGAACGGCCAGAACTAGTTCTTAGTGGATTATGAATGATAGTTTAAATAATAGAACTCAGTTGTTGTTGATCAATTGTGAATTCTGGTAGTTTTTTTGTTGAATTGAAGTTTAAAACATGAAAACCAGAGCAACAAATGAAGATAATAATTAAAATGTGTTTCAGCTAAATCTATTGGTTTTCAGTTATTGTAATATAAGCCGGGCCCCGAATATAAGCCGGGTCAATTCACCATTTGAAATTAACATAAGCCGGGGCTTATACACAGGTATATACGGTATGTTATTCATGTAAGGCGTTAATGATGGATGTATGTACTTATATTTTACATGGATGTATGTACTTATATTTTCTGTATTTACCTTATTCTTCATTACTCTTACCTATATTTAGATATTACAAGGATATTTGTATTCCTGTGTACTATATTACTGTTGTATTTGCCAATAATATAAACTTTTTTCTTATTGATAGAAAATGTGTGTTCAGGGAAAAGGTTTCTGATTGTCTCCTCTTGTGTGTGTGCCAAATATGTTGTTAGATATCTGTTATTAATTATTTGTGATATAGTTATAATTGTATTTGTGTTCATCTCTGCTGTGACAGATTACCTCCCCTGGGTTGATGGGGGAATAAAGGGAATTGAGATGTAATAAATACTCTGCTTTAACTAATTAATTACATATGAGTTCAGTTTTGTGCCTAAAAAATTACAGAGAAAATGAAAGTGAATATATTCTTTTGTTTCTTACAATAATTTGTGATGTGATCATTATGTCATTTAATTTTTTCTCTATTCAACGATATAACTTATTCGTCCTCAACTGATGTATTTTGTGTGCTTTATCAATCTTAATTTGGGGGAAAAAATGAATAAATACCTGTCTGGAATCACGGCTACCAGTGTGGCCTTGGGCATATGGAAAAGCTGTAGAATGTCATCTTGTATTTGCTGAGTGGCTGTGGCAGTCAGAAACAGAAATGGTGCATCCAACTGTGTAGATAAGTCGGGTAGCCGCCTGTAGGTTGATCGGAAGGTTGTGCCCCTGAAATTGTGAGAGGAAAAACGTAGGTCAGAATCGAGGAAATACACATAGGAATTATATATTTACCATGAGAGAACTTAACACAATGCTGTATCTTTTCCCAGTGTTGTTACTTAAGCAGCAGTGTCAAATGATCCCTCACCAAAATATATGAAATGTGCTAACCAAAGAGCATGCCACATGTAAACAGCGCTGTCTGGGTCTCCAGTATAAAGTAGGGGATAAGACAAATAGTGCTAGCAAAAGTCGGCTAGGATACAGTTATATTTCAGTTATATACCTATCAACATTCCAAACACTACAGTATATGACCCTCATGAATTAATCAGGAAAATTAAATTTAATTGAGTGTGGCCTAACACAAAAAAGGTCATATGTGTTATAACAAATAGTTATCATACCAGTCAGTTATGCAGTGGCTCTCATCCACCGCAATCATTGATAACTTCCCTTTGTATATCGCCCTGAGCCCTGCCCTGACATCCTTCCTTGATGTAGCCTCAGGTGTTGCCAGGATTATCTGTGCCTTTCCTTCATACAACACTAAATGAAATAAATTTTGATTTAGTCAAAATAATTAAATTAAGACATGCAAAAAACAACGCACCAACACAGGTGATACAGGATATTTAACTATTAAATTAGATATAGGCTGATTCCCCATCAGCCAATCAGATTTCAGCTAACTTACATAAACCTCCAATCATTTTTACCACCATCAAAAACCCCTACAACAAGTGCGAATAATAAACCTTGATATTTTGCCAGCTATTTCTTTGAGAAAAATTGCCCTAATGCATTATCATATAAACACACATTTTTTGTGGTCACTTGCCATGTCATGCCACAATGCGCATGTCCTGATGCCCAATTCTTCCAGGTATTTAACCTGTTGATCAATCACATCAAGCAATGGACTGATAACCAGTGCTGTATGCTGAACACTGGGGTTAACCTGTGAAAAAAATGATTGCAGTCCTAAGTCCATGTGAAAATTGTTAGCATCATATAATTGAATGTATGCTGTAAATAGTTTAGTTTATATAAGAATTATTTAGTTTGATTGTAAAGGGGAGCAAATAATAATTACAATGTCCAAAAGAAGTGATGGCAGGATGTATGTCAAACTCTTGCCATAGCCTGTTGGCAAGTTGACGAAGGTGTCCTTGCCATCCAACACCGAATCAATTACCCTCCTTTGGTAGTCCCTCAGTTGTAGATTTTTAAACTGAGGGTACCGCTCAGCCACTGACCTCATAAGCTCATTTATGTTATCCATTTATTTCTGGAATATAAAAGTAAAACTATGGATATTCTATATCAACCTCCCTCAGTAAGTGTAAGTGTTTCAAGTATAGGTAACTAAATATATACAACACAAGCATGTAAGTCTAATTTACCTCCAACTTGAATTTTCCGATATACAGACGAAATGGGACTTTTTGACAATCAACCCCCATAACTCAGGCCCTATTCAATATATCAACAAATGGTTTTCAGTTCTCTTTTACCCTCACCAAGTCCTGCGTTTTGATATACAACACAAGCATGTAAGCCTAATTTACCTCCGACTTGAATTTTCCGATATACAGACGAAATGGGACATTCTGACATAATCAACCCCCATAACTCAGGCCCTATTCGATATATCAACAAATGGTTTTCAGTTCTCTTTTACCCTCACCAAGCCCTGCGTTTTGATATACAACACAAGCATGTAAGCCTAATCTATCTCCGACTTGAATTTTCCGATATAGACGAAACAGGACTTTCTGACATAATCAACCCCCCATAACTCAGGCCCTATTCAATATATCAACAAATGGTTTTCAGTTCTCTTTTACCCTCACCAAGCCCTGCGTTTTGATATACAACACAAGCATGTAAGCCAAACTTACCTCCGACTTGAATTTTCCGATATAGACAAAACAGGACTTTCTGACATAATCAACCCCCATAACTCAGGCCCTATTCGATATATCAACAAATGGTTTTCAGTTCTCTTTTACCCTCACCAAGCCCTGCGTTTTGATATACAACACAAGCATGTAAGCCAAACTTACCTCCGACTTGAATTTTCCGATATAGACGAAACAGGACTTTCTGACATAATCAACCCCCCATAACTCAGGCCCTATTCAATATATCAACAAATGGTTTTCAGTTCTCTTTTACCCTCACCAAGCCCTGCGTTTTGATATACAACACAAGCATGTAAGCCAAACTTACCTCCGACTTGAATTTCCGATATAGACGAAACAGGACTTTCTGACATAATCAACCCCCATAACTCAGGCCCTTTTCAATATATCAACAAATGGTTTTCAGTTCTCTTTTACCCTCACCAAGCCCTGCGTTTTGATATACAACACAAGCATGTAGGCCTAATTTATCTCCGACTTGAATTTTCCGACATAGACGAAACAGGACTTTCTGACATAATCAACCCCCATAACTCAGGCCCTTTTCAATATATCAACAAATGGTTTTCAATTCTGGGCTACTAGATCAAATGTGGCAACCAGTGTAAACATAGGTTAAGCTAGGTTGCAATAGGTTACAGTGACATAATACTTATTCTTTTCATTAACTTATATAAACATTCTACTGTAGGTTTTTCATGATCACAATTAGATCGATAATGCAAAACACTAACTAGGACTAGGTTCTGAAATGTGAAATAATCAATTCCATGGCCCAGCACCAGCACATATCATGAATGAGTTATGAAATATACCCCTACAATATCAATATTAATATATATAAGGCGGGGGTAAGTGTAAGCTAAGCAAGAACTTCTATACCTGTGATGCTACTTCTGTCTTTCCACAGTCAATATTAATACACAAACTCAATCTCACCTTTCCACTCAGGGTAAAAGGTTCATACTCAATAGAATCACCTTTCCCTGAAAAAAGCAGTTAAATGTTCCAAAGGTTGAAATTAACATTTCCATGGGCAGACACAAGCGCATGTCAAAGGTATATAAGATTAAACATTTTCTCACGAAGACACTATATATAGTAAGCAGTAGGCCTAAGTACTAGCCTCCAAATGGACAAACGAATCCCAGAACAATAGCACCGTCTAATTTACTTTCATATTGCTCAATGGAAATCATACCCAAATCCAACTGTCCCTTACAAAGTTTGCCTGCACTGACAATCACATAACCTGACATAATAACAGGGTGGTAAATGGGAAAGGGGGCAGTACTCGAATTTACGGACCAGTGGACTGGGGAGGTACTGGTCCATACCACTTGGCACTGGTCCGGTCCTCAATAAACACAATTTACATAAAATAACGTGTGAATAAGCATGCAAAGGGCTGTTCATCTGATACGAATGTTTATAATTATCATGGTGTTTCATGATAATGAATGATAGTATATAACACCCTCTAAAAGAAAAATCATAAACTCTTTGAAAAGGGGCTCATGTAGCCTGAAATGTTGGACCCAATAGCCCCTCGGCCCCCTACATCAAATGTTTTTTTGTTTTTTTTTGACATTTTATTGAATGAATTCTCACAAAGTGATATTTCTCATTTGTCAAGGGAAAAATAGGAATTATTATCAATATACTGTAGTAAACATTAGGTTTCGATTTAAAGTTTGAAAATCTACCAACATAATACAGGTAAATGGTTGTAAAATCAGACAAATTAATTTCGTTATTCTAGTAGGCAAATCTTATATTCACAGGCAGAGGCTTTTCGGAAATAATAATATTTCATATGACAGCATTATACCTGAGCAGTTGCCCCCCCCCCAATAATTATATTGGGGGGGCCTGGCCCCCCCCCCCCCCCCCAATGATTCTGGTACATTTTGAAAATTGTATTGGCCAAAGAAAGAGCTGTCCCTCACATAATCTTGTGCAACCTATATTATCTATCTGTCTGCTAAAACATTCCATTACAATAGTCGTTCATAAATATTATATCCATCTAAAATAATGTTCAAAATATCAACTTTTCAGAAAATTCTTTACCTTTTTTAGTTGATTACCGATATAGTTAATTATATATTACATGCATTTTCATCTTTTGAGAAATCATCAAAATATTGGTTACCAAGGTACCCTCAAATATAGAGGTATAGATCTTCAAATTCTCACCATATCCCCAAATTCCAATATCAGATCCTAATTCCTGAGGGGATAAGCTTCAATTTTGTATGATATGCGATGTGTTCCAGGAAAATGAGTCACTTGTCGCAAAATTGATATTTTTCAAAGTGATTTTTTCACAGGATCTATTCATGAAAATGGTTTGATTTTTGCGGGGTCTAGCCCTTATATATAGTCATATCAAACTATACAATACATTTTAGGACATTGTATCTAATGTATCCTTGCGTTTGAAGGCCTTTATATGGAGCATAATTATTTACTTCACTGATGATTACCCATCCAGAAACATTGCAAACTTTTTTTTCAAAAATAAAAATATCATAATTAAGATTAGTTATTAGGTGTCCTAGCGTTTACTATCATTGGAATCCTCTTGATCTTCCCTTTTGAAATATATAAATCCTTATTTTGCAACTTGTGACTTACTTTCCTAAAAGGGATCACATATTATATTGTTGTTAGTAATATGTGATCCGTTTTAGGAAAGTGCGTCACAAGTCGCAAAATAAGGATTTATCATATTGTACATTATGCTCAGAATTTGAAGTCGTTAATAGGTAAAAGGCACTAATAGTTGACAGATGAATAACAACAGAATAATTAAATAAATTGTGCCCTGACGTAGGCACATGCAGATTTTAGCCAAATTGATTTCTTTTCAAAAGAATTAGCCTACCATGAAAACTTAAAGGGTCTGCCACAGTTTGATTTTTTTCTTTGATGAGTATTATTAGCTTCATATGTGTATCATAGTTACCCAGATTATGAGGTTATTTCTTGTAAATGTTTACATAGTTTACGACCCCGACGTGATTTTAGCCATGTTTTTAAGGCAAGAAAATGCATTTTAAAAAAATATTTTCCATACTTTTGCCACTTTCGAACTAAAAACGCTTTGTAAATGGTCAGATCCTTTTCATGAAGGAGAAATTTTGACATGAATTCATAATTTTGAGTGCCTACGTTTTCATTTAATTTATTTCAGGTTTTAAAAATGTCTTTTTTCACCTATATTTTGCAAGAAAAAACTCAACATTTCAAACCTAATGAAGATAAATTTAACACCCAATATGCTTAAAATGTGTCCAAGTCTAAGCTGAACATTTCTGGCTTCCTAGGGGCCCAGAAGCCATGCATTATCAATCAGGATCAGGTGGGTTGACTCACAAAGTGAATATGCCCTCCCTTTTAAGCAAGAAATTTTGTTTGAATATATTTGCTATAAGTATTTGGCATCAATGAGGCAGAATGAATGTAGAGAGCTAGATATAAAGATTTATTTATACTCAAAGAGGTATGGTAGCATAGGCGTTATAAGTGTGTTTGGTTTCCTGTTAACATATTGTGTGTGTCATGTGTTTCGATTCTAGTATGCTATTGGAGGGTAATGCAAACTCACCGTCAATGCTCTCTCCCCCCCCCCCCCCAAAAAAAAAAAAAAGTTTGCCCCCCAATATTTTATCTGTTCCGCCGCCCCTGCATAATCCTTATTAAATGGTACCGACTTTAGAGCTGAGTTTGACTCCCGTTTTCAGTATTTTGCATGAAAAAAAAAAGACTTCGTTTCCTGCATTTTAAGGGTAGACAATGCATTATGTTTGATTGCATTTTGGTACACATTGCATATAGCTTGATACATAGCTCGAAAGGAAATTGTTCAAGCTTTCATTTGCTGGGTAGTATGTGTGTGTGCGACCTTTATTAGGGCGTGAGAGATGAATGAACATTTTGATTTGTTGGCGGCCGCAGACATTTTTCCGACTTGCAGGCACAACCCAAGTCACCTTCCATGCATTTCACACGGTCATTAATACAAAATTCGACGTTGTCATGCATTGAAGTCATAATTAAATGCGGAGAAGACGTTTCATTCCAATAAAAACATATTTACCGTATAAGTATGGCTGTCAAAAGTGAGATGAGCTCTACGTTGCCCTGTTGATCGGAGCTTGAGTTGAAGGCAGGTGTCGTCTGCTATGACGTTGTTATGCTATGACGTTGTTTACATCCCGCTCTCGTCACAAGCGAGATTTCGAAATTCCGGCGAGATCTCCGCGATCTCGCTGTACCGCTCTAAGTTTTTAAAGAGGTTGGGGGGTTTCATGGGCCTTTTCTTCATAATTGTAATGTGATATATGGAAAACAAGGTATCGATGGGAAGGAAATGACATAAGGAAGATGTTGGTGAATTTTAAAGCATACATTTTCGTTCTGTTCAGAGAAATGTCAAGTAGTGCCAAGTTGACACTACTCGATCCCCGCCTTTTTGAAGGCATTGCTCTCTAACTCTAGTACGGCCGTCACCATACTAGAGTTAGACTAGCGCTAACTAATTATATAGGCCTCTACACCACCATGGTAAAGACTGATATACATCCTAATGATACACAATGTTTTATTAAATAAAAATATTTTAAATATGATTTAAATTCTTTATCCCCTTGGCCTGGATGAGAGCTAGTGCATTACGCGTTAGTCTGGTCCATGGCTTTAATTGGGGGATTTTTAAATTTTTTTTTGCAGGAGCAGGTAAGGTTAGGTTTGTCTACCTAATATACAAATATTTTAAAATCAAATCGAAGCAATAATCTCAAGGGCAGTTAATAACAGTCTGGGCCTCGTCAAGTACCAGAGAGAAAAAAACGAGGCCTAGAGACATTCTTAGACATTTCTGATACATACAATTGCTTTGAAAATTATGCTAATTTGTGGATTAAAAATAATACGGTATTTGAAGTTAGAGGGTGAAGAATAAACAAATGACACAAACATACCGTACACATGGAAATACTGTACGGTATATTACTAACCACACAAGGCACCCCGCCATAGGCCTACTTCTGGAAATATACAATTACATGTACAAGGCTTAAATGCAATAAAGATAAAACAAAAACCTGGGTTACTCGAATACAACCAAAGCGAAACTTTATTATTTTAGATAGGTAGGCCTACAAGAATTCCCGAACGCCCCACTCGCTTCCGGTTCGAGGAGTCTGAGTCAGAGCTATAGTCCATGAACCTGGACGAACAGCCCCCTTACCGCTATTCCGCTAGGAATAGCTCCGCTATGTTTCTCAAATCATGTGACCGGGGCACTGACCGAAGGGAGAAACGACGTATATACAGAAACTGCCCCTCATCGACCTGTTTTCATGCTTTATTTTTTTCCGGAACTTTCTAACTGATCCCAGATGCTAGATCGAGTCAAGGAGAGCAAGGTTCAAATGGAAAAATGTTTCATTCAATGAATAATTAAAAAGTTATCGCTAACCGCAGATTCGAATCGAGAGCTCTCAGCAATGGCCGCCATAATAAACAAGAAGTAGAGGGAAAGAAGCAACTACGACTCTAAGCCAATCATATCATCCGATTCGGCCACGTGACCATGTGCGCAATGACGTCATATATAGCGGCAGGTCGGGGAAGCCCTCCGATCAGAAAAACAAACCTGACATAGCCTGTTGCAGGTAGAAAATCCGGGATTATCATTTATTCCATTAAAAAGGTAACGAAATATAGATTCTTCTGCTAAAATCTTAGTGTCTGCTGGTCGTTGGGTTGGTTGAACCCATACGACCTCGAGCAGACAAACGAGAACGAGAATGGGACTCGGGAGCCATGCCGTAACTGGCGTGAGCCAAGCAGCTAGAAATAGTTTAGTAATCGGGATTCCCGGGCGGTTTGGGAGGGTCGTTTTCGCGACAATGCTTCATTTGTATATATAAAAACAATATTAGGCAGTCAGAAATATAACCAAACTATTAGAACAATCCAATTCAAGGCGGTACACTTTTCTGGACCCTCGCTCCGCAGAGAGTCCATACACCAGCACCCGGCCGTAGTAGCGTGACGTCACGGGCTAGGAATTTTTTGATTGGCTATCTATTTTTAGACACGGGCGCGCCTACGTGGCGGCCATTTTGCCGCAATGCATGACCCTGGAAATTCCGTAGTTCCGACTCCTGTCAGTGAACAGTCCCACTAAGCCGTAGTGTGGGACTGCTGATGATGTCATTTGCACTGAACCTATATTGCCTGCAATTTATCGATATTTTTGGTGTATAATTTCTTATTTATGTATGAAATGCCAAATTTAACATCCGAACATTGTAACTTTCCATATACTTCCTGTGTTATAACTACATTATTGTATCCTGAACTAGTGACAGTTTACACCAATAGCATGTGTAATAATTTCTCCCTGTCTTTCTGCCCCCCCCCCCCTACACACACACATACTCCCTTTGTGTCCCTTTTCCCTTGTCTGTGTGTGCGTCTCTCTCTTCTTCCTCTCTCTCTCTTCTTCTCTCTCTCTCTCTCTCTCTCTCTTTTTCCCTCTTTCGTCCTCTAGCTCCCTTGCATGTGCACACACACTATATGTATGGATATATTGGAAATATCATGTTGATGTTTTATAGGTGAGGATACATATGAAAAATGTTGTTTTTAAAAAAAAATGTTATTTTAATTATTTCATAGGTGAGGACATCTTTGGATTGAGGAACCTGTATCTATAACACAACAGACCTGTACCACTACCATGCCCAAGGTCAAGGACAAGGACAAGGGCCACCAAGTCCCCAAGGACCATCCATATTGGGGGACGACGATCATACAGGAGGACTCGGGTGCTAAGGCTGACAAGGTGGCAAGGCAAGTATTAGCAGATTTCCTTGTCACAGATTTCAGCCCCTATACTCTCCCTTTATTTAAAGCCGTTACTATTGGTTTTAGAAAAAATATTTTCTACTTTTTGTTCCGTGCTTTTCCAGCCCATCTAAAAGTCATTCAAGCAAAATTTTGGAGGATTTTGTCCAGTTGTTTTGCTACAGGGCTTTTAAAACGTCCTTATTTGTGTTTGGAACAGCAAAATATTGACGAATCATGAGATCTCCTTGAAACATTATTACAGTCTTAACATGTGTTAAATTGAAGCTGCAAAACATTTGATAGTAAGTAATATCAATCTTCCCATTTAGATAATTGAAATTCCAGATATTGAATGTGACAGAGGCTTGGTAAGTTTATGGCATCTGAGACACACAGCCTATAGTTGGACGACTTATTGGGGCTTTGAACTCATCAATCCCTTTTATTACAAGCTAGTAATACTGATAATTAACCCCTTTTATTCCAGTAAGGACACCAGCACTAAACCATGGGAAGAGAATCACGAGGAAGGACAGAAAATGGTGTCCAATGATAAAGCACTGCTCAAATTGTTATTCAGTTCCCACTTATTACTCGGGTCTGAAATAATCCTGTCTGATGAGTTCTGGGAGCTTTTGCTGAAGAAGGGAGTCATTGATGAGAAACTCAAGGTTCATATACAGGTAATGTTAATGAGCTTTTCTTAGTTGATAGTTGTCTATTCACCTAGTCACCTAATCTGGAAGCAATAATGCCTTGGTATGAAAACTTTCCCTTGGTATGAAACTTTTCCTGATAATGCAGGTAATAGAGGACTTGCATGTGCCACTGCACATGTCTGTCACTGTGCATCTTGGGATGGATTCTATTGAAATCTAACATACAAATATTTGGCAAAATTTTTATAGAAAATTGCAAGAATGTTTTCACCAATATCAGAGGTTGTATGAATGAGTTAGAAAAAACCAAATTCATGATGTAGACTTGTGTCATGGAAACATGTATGATAAATGGATATTGACATAGAGCATTGATAAATAGTCGATGCTGAACATGACATGTTTTCTATAGATTTTACAAAAACAACCGGACAGTCACTCGTCCACTGTAATGTTCAGCATTGTCTGACTGGCGGGAGGGTCCCTAGCAACCAGTGTTAGGGTAATTCAGGTCTCAGTTCAGTCTTTGCGATATAAAAACATATAATAATATATATTCACCATATAACAGATAGATATTGACATTAGAGCACAGATAAATATCATATGGTAAACATGACAGATTTTACAGTTAGTATGTACTCTGTACTCCATGCGAATGTACTCCATGCGAATCAAGATTCAAAATGGCGGCTGGCTATGCAAAGCCCCTATTGTCAGTTACATCACTGTCCTCACCGCCCGGAAATCTAAAGTATAATAAGTATTCTCAAAGTTTTGTCCGAAGAAATAATCTATGCTTTAGAACAGAGTTCAACAATGTGTAAGGTAAACGTCAGTCACAAGCAACTCAATATCACAGGAAAAATTATATTATGGGCGGTTTGATACTTCTGGATGGTTGAGAATTACTACATCAACCCTCGACTCCCCACGACTACCGCTTCTGTAAGAAGCTTGCCAACGGCAGAATCCGAAGAAAAAGAGCAGTCGAACCCGTTATCACGGTTAAACGCCTATATACCTAGAACAACATTTATAGCTCTCTCTGCCTACCAAATACATGCTTATTGAGCTTATTCTCAGTGCTTACTCCTACCGTATATTAGTAAGCAACGATATTAGCTAGTGATTACTGGAACAATATTGTCTAGAAAAGAAGATATAAGCCCATTTACCACGAGCAAGGCCTGTGATAAGATTCGAATCGACGGCCATTGCCGCGAAATATATCAACAAGCGCCGAAAATGGTGTCTCCCAATACTGCCGCAAGCGCCCCTGCATACACACTCCCGCTGGCTGTACACATGTACATATTATAGCTCTCTGCGTTGACGTACACAGCACGTTGTGGTGTGTACGTTAACGGTATTTAACACTAAATCAAATGGATATTGTAGGTAGGAGTGATATACAGAGTGGGGGGGGGGGGCGGGGGGGGACGATCCTTTATTTTTAAATATAAAAACAATCTAAAAGCGTTCAGATCTGGTGAAATATAACCAATTTACTTCCTACAAATAAATACCTTGTGCGGTTACTTTCTGGATGTAGCTGGCTATGGGCATAGCACCAGTTAGTGAATTTTAACAAGCAGCCTGTACTGGATGGAAAAGAAAGGATTCCTTAAAGTTAACTTATGCCATCCTATATTATATGGTTTGACACGTTTATATATACATCACTGTCTAATTATATGAGACTAACTCCTGAAGAAGGGCAAGTCGCCCGAAGGCTAGAGATAATTTGATAAAACAACAAGATCAAGTTTATTATGCTCTCTCTATTACTACATCATTTTATCAAGCCAGCCTACCCGATATACAGCGAGCCCTTCTCCCTCTACTGTAATTATATGAGTATTTTATTTAATAAGGCAACGCCTATAAACATCCATCTATGATAGCAGCATTTTTCATGTAATTAAATTAAATTATCTTATTGGCCTGTAATGAATGATAAAAAAAAATGTATTACAGATAGAATAATTCTTCCATTGCTAATATCCAGATGTGTCAAGACATACTGGCAGGTCTCTTCTCAGAATATTACAGTGTTATACAATTTAGGTATATAAATATGTCATAGACTTCTTATATTTTTCCAGGCATTTGATTCGCCAGAGATCCAGGTATCTGGTTTGGTACAGCACCTGATGAGAGGCAAGGTGAACCAGGTGCACAGCTTCTTCTGGGTCCTTGTGAATACAAAGCAGCACCACCTTGTGGAGATGCTAGGCTTCCCCGCCAATGTCAATGTCCAGCCATTGCTAAAGTAAGTAATGTCTTACAAATCCATACAAAACCAAATGTAATGTCACATTGATACAAATCAAAATTGTGGAAGTATCATCTTTTCAATATATTGAGGTTAAAAATTAAAATAGGAAAATATTTGAATAAGCATTTTATACTTGAATTTTATATATGTAATGAATCGCTGTTCTAGCGTAGAACTAAAGCCAGACACCTTTAATGTCTAGGGCTTTCTTCCACACTCAGGCCTAGACTAGATGCAATATCAGACAGTTAAAGGAATATGGGCGAGTCTGAAAAAACGGCCCCATGCAGCTCCTGGTTGAGTTATAATAGCTAGTGGTCATTCTCATATATAAATCTACTAGCGGTGGTCCCCCTAGTGCCCAATGAAAATTCTTTTCAGTCATTTTTGCACAGGTCCTCTTATTGCCACCACAAATGAAAATATTTAACTGAGAAGTATAATAAGGATCATATTGAGTAAACGTTGATTGATATGAAATATGAATATAAAGCTTGTTAAATACATAATTGGCCTATGAAAAACAATAATTACAACCCCTCCCGTTCCTGTCATCTAGGTTCTGAAAAATCATAGAGATGAGCCTGGAAAATCACTAAAACGGGCCTTGAAAGAAAGCCTTGAAAGAAAGCCTTGAAAGAAAGCACATAATTTATGTTGATAAACTTGGAGCAATAAAACGCCTAGTGGCACAAGGCTATTCTGGTCTTTTGGTTTAAAAGATTTATTCTTCCTGCGGGTACCTGGTCCTGGGTAAGACCTTAAAGTGCCTTTCTGTCTCTTTTCTGTGTCTCTCTCTCCCTTCTTCTCTATCTCTATTTCCTGGGTATGATCCCAAACTGCCTCCCTCTCTGCTCTCCCGCCCTTGATATAACACTTCAAAGTGTTGATAAGGGCGTAAAGCAACCAATCTCACTCACTCACTCACTCCTGCGGGTACCTATTGAGGAATTCAGGACATTACTTTTTTCTGTGCTCATAGAAATTTTGTTAAACCTAGTACCTATGTTGTTAATATCAACTTGCATTTCTTTTGATAGAGATTGAATATGATCTTGGCACAAACTATGGTATCATCAGCATAGTGCTGCATATATGCTGATTCTACATCCTTGTGGAGGTCATTCATGTAAGGTGTGAAAAATATTGGTCCTAATATAGTGCCCTGAAGAACACCCGAAGTTACTATGCTTTAGTACCTCTATAGTTAATAGCAAAGTGCTGAATGGGTTCTTGTCAATGGCTACCACAGCCTATACAATAGGGGAGGTCTGAGTTTGGGAATGGCTATGGGCCCAGAGCAATGATTAAGGCCAGCGCAATGATTCATGACAAATTTTAGCAACAAGAGAGGCTACTTCCATGGTTTGTTTACTTCTGCCCTTTTTTAGGATATGCGTCCAACAGCTGAGAAACCCACATTCAACATTATTATCATAGAACGGTTATTGTAAAGAAAAACCAAAATGACCTCTGCCCCCTGAAACCGTGAGTCAGCTGTCACAGCCATCATGCAGAGCATGGGTGACAGAGGAAGATGGCAGAGACATTCCCGGAGTGACAGTCAAGGGTCGTGGTTGATACCCCCATCATATGTGGCCTCTATTGCTGCTCCTAATTGCTACCAAAACACCCTTGCCAAGCCGAAATGCTGTATCTCGGGAAGCCCCTATTATATAATGTTATTAAATCAAAACAGTAAATACATAATTGTTAACTTCTTGTCTTTCAGGTCATCCTGTATTAAGTGTCCATCATGCTGTGAGGTATTTTCCACCAAGGCATACATCTTGGATCAGTGTGGACATTACATCTGCCGCCCATGTATAAAAGGTGCCCATTTCTCAGTCGGAGATGACAAAACAGAAGCCATTAAATGCCCAGTGCCAGATTGTAGTATGATCACCAAGACTCTCCCAAACATGGATGATGAACTTGGGCTAGAAACAGATGATGTTTTCATGCACATTGTTGGAAATCTGATCAAGGAAAGGTCCAAAGAAGAAATGTGTCATCTCTGTTCTTGCAAACTTGACTTATCTTTCAGGAAACATTTCTGTACTGGGTGTAAGAAGTTTCTGTGTGGTGCCTGCATCAGTAAGCATGAAGGTAAAGACCATCAGATCATCCACAAGCATTCTGCAGATGTATGTTGCCTACATGGAAAGAAAACGGAAACATTCTGTTTGACATGCAATGTCTTCAGATGTGATTCAAAAGAAGAGAAGCCATGTGATCATAAGGCTCCAGGGAAAGAAGCCAAGAATATGAATACAAGCCTTCGAAACCTGGAAAAAGATATCCGAGAAATTGGTGCTAAAGTTGAAGACTTTGAGAAGCTTGATAGAGTTCTTGAGAACCGTACAACTGAAATTGTCGAGTATGTACAACACCAGTGTGATCAAGTCCAAAAAGGAATGGAAATATGGTCAGATGAGAATTTATCATACATTTCAAGGATGACAAGGCATGTAAGTATAACTAAACATGCAGAAAGAAGCCATTAAAAACCATGGTTTTATGGAAATATTTCACTTGTGTTACTGTAAACAAATTTCAAGAATAACCTTTCACAAGATGCTTGCATGGACAAACTTTATAATTATGATGAATAGTTTGTACTGTGACAACCATTGCACTGTCATAACACATTACCAAACCACTCCCAAGATAATGTTTGAATTACATCAAGGATAAATGTTATAATAGTGAAAAAATATATTTTCTAGGTGAGGGTGAAGCACAAGCAGTCACTTCAATGGAAGGCCATTTCTCCAGATCTGATTGGTATTCTAGCAGATCAGCCTTGGGTGGACCTTCCCCTGGACAAGCTGGACCTTACCTTGTCTCCTGAGGTGAAGGCATTTGTTTCTAAAGTCAGAGATGGTGAGCCTCCATCAAGTATATTCTCTGGGCTTCCATATGTGCCTGCACCAGCTCCTCTGCCTGCACCAGTGCCTGCACCTCCACCTGCTCCTGCTCAAGGACCGACCCCTGCACCAACTAAAGGTGAGGAATATATTTTGTTTTTATACAGAGTTCCTGCTAGTCATTAAATTTGGATTTTACCTTTTTTAAGGTCAATTCCATCAATTTTAACCTAAGATTTTCCAAAAATTCTCAAATATTCAAAATCATTTGGCCAAATTTGATTTACCTGATTACCATGGAACCTTTCAAAAATTAAAATCATAAAAATCACTTATTTTGGGGGCTTAGATTTCAACTTATTTAGCAATATACTGATGGATATCACCATCGGTCATGCGCAGAGGCCAAGCGGGCTGAGCCCCATTTGGCCGAAGTACTAAAGACGCTGTCATCATGATGCAATTTCAAGAGCAAGAGTGTCCAGTCTTGTCTTGTGACATTTAAAAGACACTGCCCATGGATGGCAGTTGTTTGCATTCATGAGATGTGAAGCTCATGGTTGTCATACATATAACCATAGTTCCATCACCTCTTTTTGTGACTCTTTTTCACACTTTACACATTACACGTCTGTGTCATATGCATATAATATTGTCTTGCCATTGAAATTTAAATCTTTAACGTTGTCTGATTATTATAGTCTAAATAGAATAGAGGACCCAATACAGCCTAAAACCGCCACCAACCTAAATTTCACCATGATGTAACCAGAAAAAATAGATATTAGGCTTAACACTTGTAGCCTGTTTAAATTGTATAAGATTCCTTGTGTTTTCAGCCAAGTACATAACAAATTGGCAGCTCCCATCTATGAAGTTGTGGCCAACAGTAGCATGGACACCTGATGGTCGACTGCTTGCTACTACACCTACAGGCCTCCACCAGGTTAACTACAATGTGGCATCCTCCTCCTCCTGTACAGCTTCACTCGTTCATGCTGCAACATGCCCTTCACACATCAGCACAGCTGAGGATGGATCCTGGATTATGTCTATGCGGGATACAAGTAAACTGGTGATTAATGATGTTAACAAGGGAGAGGTCAGGGAGTGGACTCCTCCTGGTGTAGATGCTTACACTGCAGCTATAGATAACTCATGCATCTATGTAAGGGGGGCTGGTTCATCTACAGTGTACTTGTACAGTAGGGACCTAGTGCAGCAAAGGCAGTATCAGTTAGATCCTAAGTGGGATAACAGAAACTGTCACATTTATTTAAACAAAACTGGTGACATATTGCTTGGTATTATAATGAATAATGCTGTCCTTGTCATCAGTCCCAAAATCGGAGAAAGCAGATCATTCCAGAGCAAAGGTACCAAGGGTAAACTCAGTTGGCCACTTGGTGTGTGCACTGTGGGTGGGGGTGCATACATCCTTGTGGCTGAGGTTAAGAACCAGTGTGTGAGTGTGTTCACATATGAGGGTGAATACCTGCATGATCTACAGGTAGAAGGTGGGGCTGAACGCACATACAGTGTGAGCGTACTAGAGAGGCAGGGAGAGCCAACTCTCATGGCTCTCACCACATTTATAAACGCTAAATATTATGTGAAATTGTACACACTGTCATGAGTTGCTCTTGAATATTGAGTCTTCAATGGTTGCTTTGTTAACAACTATTGTCATGTCGGTTATTTGCCATAACCAACCCTCTCAAATTATTACCCAAATTGAAGACCAAAATGAGTTACAACATAACCAAACAGACTGATTAATATTCCCAATATCTAAATATTCAGATATGCCCAATATTTGACATTTTACAGGCTAATTTAAATTTTATTTGTAGAGCTGCCGATACTACATTTTCTGATGCCCTGACCCTGTGCTGGATAACATGATTTTATATAGAAGGGAAGCTAAAGGTGTATCAGCCTCTATCAAATATCAAGGTTAAATGCCTACACGGTGAATACACATAAAACCTCCTAAACCAGAGAAGATCAAATATCCTACTAAATTTATCTAACATTTTATAATTATTAATTTGTATCCATGGTACTGGTACTTTCACATTTCTTTAACAGTTAAGGAACATGCCTGCCCCGTTACCTTTAATATCGCACAGTTGGTCGTTAAGGAACGTTACATACCACTTTACAATTGTAATACATGTATTGTATTGTATTCTAGAAGGTATCCAAGAGTATATCAACTATGTGGTTAGGCATATATATGCTTACGTTCATATTGTATTGTAATCTAGAAGGTATCAGAAAGTATGATTTTCATTTTGTGGTCAAATACTTACAATATGTAGTGTTAAAGGTTTAAGTGGTTACATATTGCTGACCCCACCTTGTGGATGGAGCCTATGGCACCATACAATACACAATACAGTTGTGAGGTTTGGATGATGGCATTTACTAAAGAATGAGAGAGAGATGAAGGTCCTGCTTGTATTGTTTATTGTCCCTCACTGAGGAGGAGGCTTGGGTGAGACCGATGGTATATATAATCAAGTACAAATATACCTTTGCATGGATAATTAATACACATGTTTAATAAATCATAATTAATAATTATTACATGATCTTACATCATATTACATAACTAATTGATATCCAGATCTGACACGGTCCGTTCTTAGCTGGAAGCATATGTCTCAGGTTTACTTATTGCCGCTGGATGTATTAAGATCTTGAAGTTTCTGATGAAAAGCAAAAGAAGTATGTCTTGCTTGGAGTGTTGTACATAAAGTCAGAAAAAGTGTCTTCCATGCTTTCCTACAATTGTCCTCTTCCTGTTATCAAATGTGCTTCATTCAAGCCCAGCTGCTGGGGAGTGTATAAAGCTGCACATGTATATTGATGAGACAAGTTTTTACTCATTCACTCTCTCTAGATATAACATGTCCTGTGTCTCTATATTAATTACTAAGTCACTCTCTATAGATAAAACATGTTCTGTGTCTATATTAATTGCCTAGTGCGAGATTATCTCTTGTGCTGACACCAGACGGCGTTGGTGGTCGGAACTGGAGCTCTCGGTCGACATAACAATGCCGTAGCATATGCATGCCAAGTATGTATACCATCAGTAAACATTATACATGAACGTCATCTTATTAAAAGCAGCTTAATCATCGAGAAAAACACTCACATTATGTTATTAGGTAGACAAAATTATTCCCAAGATGAAATTTCCATACTTCAAGCCCGTTGAAGAATTGCTTCCATAGAGATTGGCCTGGCCGCTATGCTGTTGTGTCGACGAAAATGGCAAAAGAACAGAAGAAAACCGCTGATATGCCTTATACTAGGTGGCGCGATCGGCATTCAATTACAAGCGAATTACTAAGTCACTCTCTCTATAGATATAACAATTCCCTGCATCTCTGTACTGTCAATGTCTTATGTTGCATGGACAAATGTTTCATTTACTTGGATAAAGATTACCTTCATTCTTGATATCTGAAATGGGCCACATATCTATGGAAATCATGTCATTATTGTATCAGACAACTCTTACAAAATTAATTCTCTGTCTATTGATATTAAAATTTCCTGTATTTTCTTTGAAAAAAAGTGATCACTTTCTTTTTGAATTTTAATCCTTAATTTCTTGGCCCAAATGTTTATAAAAAATTCATGCCATTTGTGTATCCTGCTCGTGGATATAAGATGGGAAAATGGATGGATGAATTATTATGGCTTTAGCATAACAAATAATGGTTTTGATAACTGTTTCTGACCATAAATTGTAAATCTGCAAATATCAGTATCTGATGTCAGACCCAAAGAACAGCAATAAAAGATAAAGCAAGAGTTTTAAATCGTGATGTCATAATTGGTTCAACAAACTTCAAAGTGTCTGCTATGTTTGAATAAAGGAAATACAAAATAACCAATTGGAATGTTTGCATTTTCTCCTATAAATTTTCGTTCCTCAATCATTATCATAAATTCATCAGTTCACCCGGCCTCCTAGGATAAAATTGATTCTTAAATGGGCTCCTAGAGTGGTTGAATGGAAAATAATCAAGTCCATTTTAAAGCTGCTAACTTAGTTAAAATTGGGAAAGTTCAAGGCAAAAAATTTGCGAACTTGTACCTCAACAGATTGAAGTAAAGTGAAGCATTACACTAGTAGAGGTGATAGTTCATGTAGTCACCACAGCACCACTGGTGCCACCTAGACGATCGGCATCCATCCGTGTTTTGTTTGCAAAAAGCATCAGCTTTATAGGGGTTTCTTAACGATGCCACATAAATACGGTTCCTCGCCATGTACTACGCCTCGCTACCTTTCTCAGTCTTTTTCGTCAATTTCTCCTGTAAAGACCTGCCTTTTTTTTTACAGTATTTCCACTTCATTTATAGAGTTTGACAACTCATCCAGCTCGAAACAGTTGATATGTGTCTGTAGCCTAAAAATGTACAACAATTACATCGTTGATGCGCTTCCACACTGAACATGGGGAAACCACAGGCATTTCACTTACAGCACTACAGCTGAAAGTTCCAAAAGCTAACAAAATATAGATTCTTCTGCTAAAAGGATCCATATGATCGACTGCAGACCACCTCAAGCAAAACCCCTGACATCCCTTGCTTCTGTGACAGTCTATAGTAGCCAGCCATAGTAGCCAGCCGGTTCTCCTGGCTCTGCAGAGTTCAGTTGTTTGTGAATCGGAGGGGAGGGTGGTGTCATTGACAATGAGAAAATGAATCCATATTCATACAAGTAAATAGCCTAAGACTTCCCCAGATATCAACATAAATATATAGCGGTCATGCACTTCTGGTCAATATAATTTTCTCACGTAATGTTATTCTTTAATTTTGGTAAGTATTAAAGTAGAGGTACAGAACAAAACAGAATATAGGTAGTAGCCTATGCTTCAAATGACAGTCTGGTCTTCCAAGTTCCATTGCATGCCTTTAAAGCTAAAGGTTTACCATCTATTCCTGGGGGTTTGGTAAGGGTTTTCTATATATATTATGGAGTTTTGGTCCCTTATATAAAGGGCACAGTTTTAATATCAATATAGGTGGTCTTGTGAGAATAAATTATTATCAATATAGGTTTGAGCCACCAGGTGGCAGCATATAAAGCATGTTATATCCAGAGCCTCTCAGCAGATGCATCCTGATGCATCCTCCCAAGCCAGGGCGAGATTTGGATGGAATCTTTGATTCCGAGGCATTGGGTGCTGCCCCCTAGCCGCTGACTCTGGTATACCCACAATCCCTCTCCACCTTCTTCCTTCTTCTTCCACCACCAAACTCAAACACTCATTCATATACTTTGGAAATTTTTTACGAGAAATTCTACGGAGAGGAATGAGCAGGCAGACTAGGAATTCAAGAGACGAAATATCAAAATCTCTGGAACCCAGTCAACCAAAAGAAAAAACCCACAAAAAAGGAGGAAAGAAGTGCATTATAGGGCCGACACAAAGAAGCCCAGCGATCGAACAGAGCCCCAACGGCGGCCATTGCATAACACCGTCGCACAACACAAGCAAAATGGGGGACACAGAGCTCGCAGACAGAGTGGAAAAGATTGAAGGCTCGGTAAAAGCCATTGCAGATACTATGGAACAGACGATAACTGCAGCAATAGCTAAGGCGATGGCAAATCTGTCCACGAAGGTTAATAATGAGGAGCCACCAAAACCGATCACTGAGAAAGCAGCGACCCACGACTTGCCCACCTACCCGGGCGCAGAGCCACCACCACAAGCCGGGGCACACACACCGACGTTCCCACACCCAAGGACCATAATAGCCGATCACATGGCTAAGATGTACTACGACGGCCAAATGGAGTTAGGAAACCCGATGTTTCACCAATCGACCACCAAAGGTAACATTAACTTTGATCCACGCATCAGGCATCACATCGCACGTCCGTTCATGTATCTAGAAAGGGAAGGGGTGGTGACCCCAAAAGACAAAATGGAGGCAAAGGAAAACATGTCCATGCTCGAGTACATGCAGGCCATGACCTCACAAATGTTGGATGTTAATATGACCCCACAGGATAGTGTTAAACACATGATAGTTCATTTAAACCAGATCTGTCAGGACGCACACGAGAGACCATGGAGAAACGTGCTTAAGTGGTCCAACCATGTCTTTGACACAATGGAACGTGGGGAACTGAAGTGGGAAGACAACGAGCAAATACAATATGCACATATGCGCTTTGCATTAGCTCCAACCACCATTGCAACGATCGAGGGGGCCAGCGTGCCGTGCCCGATCTACAACAACAAGGGCAGTTGCAAAGAAAAGGACGGCCACTCCATGGACTCGCCGATATTTAATCATATCTGCGCATATTGCTTCTCTCTCAACAGCACGAACAGACACAATCATCCACTTGCCGAGTGCATGAAAAAGCAGAAGGCCAGGCATCCACAAAGTAGAGATTCGAGCCCGGTACACATGCCGTTCATGTATCCCCCACCACCGCCTCAGACTACACAGCAGACGGTGAACCAGTATGTGCCACGCCCACATAGTAGCCACCAAGCATATTACACGCACCAACCAAAAAACTAGTGGGCCCCGCGACAGTCAGCTCGCGGGAGAACAACAACGACACCGACCCCGCTGTGAGTACCATGATCGTAAAAAATACTGATTGTTTTAACGAGGACGACATTGAAAATGACCCTGATCTTATCTATGATGAACTGTACGCCTCCCACGTGGAGGTTTGTTTATGTTTATGCGAGGACACCGGATGTGAACAACACTTCCGCAAACACAGTAGTCCAATCAGACAACTCGAGCCTGAAGCCATCGGCCGGGAGCCAATCAGTGACCCCGACACAGAATCAAAGATGGCAGCCTCCACAAAGGAAAGTAAGCACGCCAATGAGCGAGCAGTGGAAGCTACAAATACACCTGAATTAAGCCAAAAACAAACAATAGGAGCTGGCACAGGTGTTGAATATGTGTATAATGTTGATCTGAACTATGATTTTAAACCGATTTGTGATATATGTGCAACAAAGCCCGGGAGAGTTCCGGACGACATGTCTCCATCACCGCTCGACATGGCGTGGTACCGAGCGTATACGTGGCCAACTGTAAATAGAAAGGTAGTTGACAAACAACTGGCAGACATATACGAGGATGTGAAAAGAACTGGTCTACCAAACATGATCGGAGCAAGAAGGTTGGTTCCAACAAGCCTAAATGTCCCAGGAGTATGAGCAGACAAGAAACAACTTCACTCAAAAAACTCCAGTCGATCATCGGCCGCACACTACACATATCGAAGTGTGTTCCCCCAGCAAGGGTTTTTGTACGCCGCTTGTTGGAAGCACTGAGAAATGATGGAGGCACGCGTATACACATCACAACAGAGATGAAAAAGGATCTATCATGGATCAACACGTGCGCCCATATGTGGAATGGAGTCAGCCTTATACCCACACGTCAGGTCTCCTCAAGTATATACATACAAGAGAAAGATGAAGCCATCACAGCTGCAAAAGGGGGAAAATGGACAGTAAAACAGAAGACAGACAGAATAAAGGGCAGAGACTGGGTAGTAACAGCAGCTCCCAGCTTCCTGAACACCTTAAAATCAGAAAAGGACACGGCACGAACAGTATGCATAATTGTGGAAAGTTGTGCAACCGCGGAAACACTACGACATGGGTCTAGAAATGAAGAAAACATGAACGGCGCGCGTGCCATGTGGCGATTGCAGGCATTAAACTACCTCAAAATAGTATACAAAACTGATCAAGAAGATAAAATAGAACAATCTATACTAGCAGCCAAGGTGTTCGTCCCATTAGTCAATGCACCAGAGATTACTCTCTAATATCTAAGTCTCACTATTTACAGATCCGGAGCTCAGCGAACTACTACGACAAGCAGAGCAAGCGCAGTTCCAGGCTAGGGGACCAGGTACCCTATCCAACCAAAGGACGGCACTTAAATCCTTCTTAGCATTCACCTATAGATACAGTATAGTCCCAGATGACATAACTATACCTCAAGCATGTGCGTACATACAGTACCTACGCACGTTCCTCGCCAGCCCGAAATCAGTCACCAACTATCTGTCGGCGGTGAGGGATTACTTCAAGAAGAAAGGCTCAACTAACCAAGCATTGTACTCCTACCGAGTATCACTGGCAATAGATGCTGCCAAAAGAGACAAGTCCCACGAAGTAAAGCAAATGGCCCCTCTAGAGCCACAACAGATAGGGGAAATAATAAAGATGTCTGAATATTTCCCAGCACCGCATCAATACCGCCTTGCAATAATTATTCTATACGGGTTAGGTTTCCGCCAATCGGAAGTAGCCCCAAGGACAATACAGGAGTACGATAGAACACGTCATACAAGGAGGGAGGACGTATACATAAAGAACGACAACTTCACGCATTCAAGCAGTACGTGACGGTCAAGTCAGCAACAAAGGTCTCAAAATTACTCGTTAATAATATCTCGCAGAAGTGAAATTACATACCCGCCATAAATGGCTCAGGAAACCCAACCACACAACCTTAAAACGCGGTGGCACGCCCCACCAGACGATACCACAAGGAACACCACGACACCTCGTGTCGCAAAAATAAAGAACAGCATGCATCGCATCGCTATGACCACCACTCTACTCTACACCTCGTGTAATACAAACACTAGAGACTGTGATAATACTATCACCAACGCATTAAAATCTCTCATATATATAATAAACCATAAATTACAGACTGTGACACCTCGTGTCGCCAACAATAAGGACTGTGATACACATCACCAACGATCATAGACTGTGATTACAATCACCAACGTTACTTATACTACTAAGAGGCCATCAAACCTCATATCACAAAAACTTAAGGCCTTCGGCCACAAATTTATCTTAAACTGCGATCACTTCAATAACCTTGTGACGCATCCCTATTACATTACAATTTCACAGGCAAGTTTGGGTTTTGGCGACATTTATTACATATCAAAAAATTCTCTATATTTTAATTCAATTTCAACTATACATTTATTATTTCTCTCATTTTATATAAATTTCATTTAATAAAATCAATGTCGTCGCCCAAGCTTTGCCTCAACTCCTCTTTTATTTACTCATACTTTTTATCAATATTTCATTCAAATTTAATTTAAATGTAACTTTTAATTTATTAAATGGGGCGGTTCGAATGCTACCAACTATTAGAATAAATGTCTGAGTAAGCGGAAGTAGGTAGCCCTGCGGCATGGAGGATGAGCAGATGCAGAATGGTATGACAATGTCTCTGACCAGTTTCCTGAATGAAAAAGTGTATTTAAATAGGTAACACATGAGAACACAGTAATTAGGATAAGGTTTAATCATCAATTAACTATAAATAAAACCTGTAATGGTCTAGACAATATTTTCGCCCACAAGCCCCAGCTTTCTACCACTATAGTCTGTAATGTTTATGTGTACTACGTCACTACCGGCGCGCATGCGCAATAAAGTCAGAGTCAACACGCGGATCCTAGAGTTGTGTCCCGATTATTTCATGGTGTCAGAAGTGGTCGAATTTCCTGTGTTAGAACGATGCAAGCCATCCGAAACAATCAGGATTTGTTGATAACCCACTAGGGATACTATACAAAGGTCTGTAGCGAGCTGTTAAGCTACATTTAAGCTGTTTTGGACTTGTTGATGCCAGCTAGACCTAGCGTGGGTTGTGACTCCCTTTTCCCACACTCAAAATGGCCGACGACGACAGTGGAGCCAAGCTTGGTAGATTCAACCCATCAGACATTGAATCATGTGCTAGTGAATGGGAAGCATATAAGAGACAGTTTGAAATCCACCTAGACTCCAAAGGACTACATGATGCCGCTGGTAGAAGGTTGGTGGGACAGCTACTAAAACACATGGGCAAGGAGCCTGTGAAAATATATGATAGTTTTGTTTGGGCTCTAGCCATTGATGCAGTTGAAGCTGACCCAGATAATGGCATCCTAGGAGTAGTAGGAGTTGCTGCAGAAGACAGGTATAACTTGAACACTGTATTTGCTAAGTTTGACGCATATTTTGGGGTACACAGATACCGTAGTATCAAAAGGCAGGAGTTCCTTGGCACCAGAAACATAAAGACTCAAACCATCATGGGCTTCATTTCTGACTTGAGGGCTAAAGCCCAACATTGCAACTATGGGGCCTTGGAAGACAGCCTCATCATTGACATGATAATAAATAGGGTCAATGATTCTAAGTGTACTGAAAAACTAATGGAACTTTCGGATGAAGAGCTAACTATGAACAATGTTACCAGGATCTGCAGACAGGTAGAACTCACAAAAGCCCATGTGAAATCTTTAGAAACTCAGAATCAGGGCGAATCACAAGTACACTATCAGAAACACTCAGGTAGCAGGGGTCAACCCCAAGGTTTTGCTAGAGGTAGAGGTAGAGGTCGTGGTATAGGCTACCAAGTCCAATCACCTAAATGTAATAAATGTTGCCGCAACCATCCACCAACATATTGTAAAGCAGATAGTGAGTATTGTGGAGGTTGTGGGCTTAGGGGTCACTACAAAAGGTCACCTTTATGCCAAGCAAATCAAGGCAACAAGCCTCGCGATAATTCTCAGTATTACCAGAAAAGAGGTCGCGGTCAGTCTAATGGCCGTGGAAGGGGTAACAGTCGAGGTAGAAATGTGCATTACACCAATGGTAATGAAGGTTATGAGAGTTACACTGAGTACAGCGACCACGGTAACTACTATGATAACACTGATGTTGATAATGATATGAATGAAATGTTTGACACGTTTGATACCATGCACTGTAGCGTCAATGTTTACACTGCAGGAGATGATGATTTTGATGATGATTTCTTTGTATCTTTCAAGGTTGCAAATGATATGATTGATGTAGAACTAGATACAGGTGCAAAATGCAACATTCTTAGCCTAAAATCTTTGCAGCAGCTGAAGACCAACTACATATTGAAGCCTAGTAGGATGTTCATAACAGGTATTCACGGTCAAAGCAACAGAGCCACAGGTATTGTTACTCTACCATGTACTTACAAAGATATGACAAGGAACGTAGATTTCCAGGTTCTAGATGGTAAGAAGGATATAAATCTATTGGGTAGAGCAGATTGTGTCAAATTTGGTCTTGTGACTCGCGCAAACAAAGTAATGGTTAATGATGCGTGTGAAAACATTGTAAACAAGTATGCAGACGTATTTGGCGATCAAATTGGGTGTCTCCCTGGGGAATATGATATCAAAATAGACGAAAGTTTCCCCCCAGTCATTCATGCACCGCGGTCTGTACCTTCTGCTCTCAGAGAAAGGGTGAAGGATGAACTCCACAGGTTGGAGAAAGCAAACATCATAAAGAAGGTGACAGAACCAACGCCATGGGTTAGCAGCATGGTAGTGGTTAGCAAGAAGGATAAGGACAAAGTGAGGATATGCATCGATCCGACAGACTTGAACAAGGCAATCCTCAGAGAACACTTCCCCATGAGCAATATAGATGATATTGTCACCAGATTGAACGGTAGCAAATACTTCACCACCCTAGACGCGAATATGGGCTACTTCCAGATCAAGTTATCCGAGAGGAGCTCACATCTAACCACGTTCAATACGCCTTTTGGTAGATACCGAAACCTACGGATGCCCATGGGAGCAAAATGCTCAGCGGACAAGTTCCAATCAGCACTAGTCGGAGCCTTTGAAGGAATCCCAGGAGTGGAAATATATCAAGACGATATCCTCATCCATGGAAGAACAGTCACAGAGCACAACGATAGGCTACATAAAGTTCTCCATAAATGCAGAGAAATCAACCTGAAGTTAAACAAGAAGAAATGCCATGTTGGACAATCCGAAGTCAACTATATCGGTCACAAGTTGACAGGAGAAGGACTCAAGCCAACTGAAGAGAGAGTTAAGGCTATCACAAGCATGAAACCCCCAGATGATGTCAAAGAACTTGAAACAGTTCTTGGGATGGTAGCATACGTTGCTAAGTTCATTCCCCGACTGAGTGAACTAACTGCCCCCCTACGAGAACTCAAACTGAAGGAAGAATGGTGCTGGAAGCCTGAGCACCAAGCAGCATTTGATCGAATAAAAGCTGAACTATCATCCAACCGAGTCCTGAAGTACTACGACGTAAAGAAGCCGCTACTACTAACGGTAGATGCAAGTTGTAAAGGACTTGGAGCAGCAGCCATACAAGATGGTGCAGTAGTCGCTTACGCATCGAGAGCCTTGACGCCGACCGAGCAGCGCTACGCACAAATAGAGAAAGAAATGTTGGCAGTGGTGTACGGCTGCACTAAATTTCATAAACTCGCATACGGAAAAGATGACGTCACAGTTGAATCGGACCATAAGCCATTAGAGTCGCTGATGAAGAAACCAATGAACGCAGCACCAATGAGGATTCAGCGGATGAGACTCAAGCTAGAGCCCTACACGTTCAATCTCATACATGTCAGCGGCAAGTCAATTGGTCTCGCCGACTGCCTCAGCAGACTTCCCATAGCCAGTGATCCCGGCGACATCACAATGGATGAAGATCTGATGGTATGCAAAATAGACACTTTGGCACACAAATGGCATGGTCAGATCGAAGAAGCTACAAGAACTGATGACGAGATGATGGTACTGAAGAAGGTAATCATCAATGGATGGCCGATGGACAAACAAGATCTTCCAAGTGCAGCAGTCCCATACTGGAGCCTGCGAGATCAGCTCAGCACATACAACGGCATCCTATTCAAGGGAGAAAGAATCATCGTTCCCCAAAGCCTGAGAAGCAAAATGCTGAGAATATTACACCAATCTCACACAGGCATTGTGAAGACAAAGCAAAGAGCGAGAGACATGATTTATTGGCCCGGTCTCAACGCCCAAATCGAAGAAATGGCCAATAAATGCACCACCTGTCTGGAAAACCGCAGCAAGCAACAGAAAGAACCGATGACAATCCATCCGATTCCACCGCTACCTTGGAACAAAGTGGGCACAGATCTTTTTGAACTTGACGGAGCACACTACATAGTCATGGTAGACTATTACTCAAACTTCCTAGAAGTCTCACCTCTCCTCCAAGACACGAAAGCCACCACAGTCATCAAGCGCCTTAAAACCAACATCGCAAGGTACGGCATTATGGAGACTCTGGTCAGTGACAACGGACCACAATTCTCAAGCTCCGAATTCAAGAAGTTTACCACAGAGTATGGCATCAACCACATCACCTCCTCGCCAACCTACCCACAATCTAACGGTCTGGCTGAAGAAGGGGTGAGGCAGATCAAGCAGCTGATGAAGAAATGCAAGAAATCTGGAGATGATTTCTTCTTGGCACTCCTTGACCTAAGGAATACTCCCCGAGATGATGTGATGGGCTCGCCAATGCAGAGACTGCAAGGTAGACGTGCCCAGACAAGCCTTCCAATTACAGACAGCAAGCTTAAACCAGCGGTCCCAGAACCAACAAAGGTCCACGATAAGATGATCGAATATCGGCGAAGGCAAAAGCTATACTACGACCGAGATGCGCAACCACTGAAGCCAATCAACGAAAATCAAGGCACAAGAGTATGGATGCCAGAAGGCTGGAAACCGGCTGAATACATCAGGCCTGACGACTCCCCAAACTCTCACATAATAAAGGCAGGAGAGCAGGGACGAGTGTACAGACGGAACAGGAGGGACCTCATGACAACTAAAGAGCAGCCTCACACTGTCAGGACACCTGAGCCACGCTTGCCACCAATCGTCATGAATCCAATCAGACCACCAGCCCAACAGGGACAAAAGCAAACTCCCAACATACAACCTCAAGTCCGCCCGACTCAGGAGATACGTCCCGGTCCAATGCCAGTTCAAATCCCACCTGCGCAACCTCTTCCAACTCAACCTGTCCAACCAACTGGCAGGCCTAGCAGACAGAGGAAAGACCCGGTCTGGATGAAAGACTATGTTACAAATTAAACTAAACTAAACATACGCCACGTGTCTGCATACTTGACCAAACTTTATACTATCATGTTATTTCTCAATACTACACCGTTTGATCTGAACCTCATGTGTTTTTACTGTTCTGGTGCTAAAAGACTTATTGCCAGCAATTCGCATAAATGTCTAGTCCTATACACTAAGTCAACTGAATCTCATGTAAAAGGTATAATCCATGTTCACATGTATTTCAACTGCCCATGATCTGTACTTGAGTTCAACATAATTTGACCAGCAAATTATTCAGGTGCTATATTGAAAATACTCATCCTGACATCCATCTAAAATTTGTTAAAAAAGAGGATGTAATGTTTATGTGTACTACGTCACTACCGGCGCGCATGCGCAATAAAGTCAGAGTCAACACGCGGATCCTAGAGTTGTGTCCCGATTATTTCATAGTCGAGGACAGCAAAGGCCAAAGCAGCTAATGGTCGTGCCTAAAAAGGCAGAGACTGAGGTAATACTCGAATACAGCCAAACCGAAACTTGTTATGAATAGTTCCGGAACGCACCACACGCACTTCCGGCTCGAGGACAGAGCGGGACATCTTCGGTTTGATCAAGATTTCTGCTAAGAAACTGGTAAGATTACTAAGAATACCTACCAATATTTACATTTATTCAATGATGGTTAGCCCGCCTTTATGTTATCTGCTTGTTGAGTATTGATGTGCTTTAATTAATACAGAGTTTTTAAAGATAAACCCGACATAAACACCGTATCAGCGTATGCCATAGGCATAGGCGGCCACTTAGTCCCCATGAGATTGCTCCGCATCGTGGAAGTTCGCATATAACACACTGGTATATTCTGGTTGTACACATTCGAAGGACTATTTTGATGTATGGTATGGTACTACCAATTGTGACCTTTTGTGTATGGATTACTTCTCAAATAAAGCCCTTTTCAGCCTCCTACTCTAAGGTAGGGTATGTTTGTTTACTAAGTAACGTTAAAGGCCCGCTAAAGGAGAAAGGGAGGGAAGGTGTGTGTGTGGCGGACCGGGGATCGGTTGAGGAAGCTGGGTCCTGCTCCCTTTTCAGGTTGTTTGTTGAGCTATATATGAGCGCGACCGCTACTAGTATTTATTTGACGTTTTCCCGGCCCCCGCACATATATATATGGAATTTGTAGGACGTATGCTCGTTATACCTATCAGAATACAGACCCTTTTCCGCGGATTTTGAGTTGAAGAAGTACCCCTTTTTCCATGAAAACGCTGACTTTTCAGCCTTTTTATCAGAAAAACGCTAACATTTTTAAAGACATAAATTTAACCCCTTTTTTCTGAAAAACGCTGTTAACAAACGCAATTACTCTTTTAACCCTATACGGACCCTGTACAACCATAGGGCCAAAAAGAAAAATAGGTGTGTTTCCGATTTACCCCCCCTACCTAGAAAAACCTTACCCTACCTAAAAAAAATTTTACCATACCTGATTTTTAAAACATCAGATCTTACTTTTGGGGGATTTTTTGACAAAAAAAGCTTACATTTTTTTACAGTTCCTGGGAGGTGGTTTCCAAAAAAAAAAAAAGGAAAAAAAAGGTTACACCCCCCCCCTACCTATTTTTCAGCCAGATAAATCGGAAACACACCTATTTTTTTGTTTGGCCTAATAGTTCTGTCCCACCAGTACTATATACGGCCATGCTATAAACGCAGCAGGAGGTGGAACAGACCTGATTCAGGCTCCCTGGTACAAACGATCCGTGTACTGTGTTGCTTAAGTCTATGGGGAGAGTTGCACATGAGGCACTCTTTTAATTAATAATTTACCAGGATGATCGCAGAAATTAACTAAATTTCGAGTACATGGTATTCCCCCCATAACATAGCCTATTTTCAGTGATTTTGAAGACTTTTTTTGACATTTTGGGCAATGTACCGAAATGTACAATGATTGGCTACACACAAACACTGAATAGCCCAATATTTGCATTTTTGGTACTCTTTTGCTTAGTAATTCAGGTCTGCGATCATTTACAGCATTTTTTAATGGACTTTCAAGATTTCTCATGACATTCTATCCATAAGAATTTCACTGTGCTTCTAGGCTCTAGCACTTATTTCACCCCTTATCCAATAGCTAATTTAATTAAATCATGAAATTTGGCCTTTTTCTGGTTGGCAGCTGGTATTCCTCTATCCCTGTGGAATTTTTAAGCTCTTAAACGTTTTTTAAGTCAACTTTTCCAAGGTATCATGAAGGAACCCAATGTTATTGTATAGGGTTTGATAGAGAGTAAGCCAGTGCGTGTACCCCTCTTGTACCCATCGCGGTCTGCGCCGTTAATGAGTATGATCTGGGGGTATAATTAGCCACGCTCGAGTCAAACCTATTGTATCACTATCATTGGCTTCACTGCAATTAGCTAACCCTACTAGGCCTAATCCTTGCATCCTGTGGCTGTGATAGCATCTCCTAGTTACGTGGCGTAGCAAAAGTAAATACTCAATGTGGAATCCTAAAGATTTTGTACTCATGCTTGTTTCTATTCTAAAGTTTTCCTCTCGATTTCCAAAGGTTCTTCTCGGTACAAAAACATACAATGTTATACTATTGTATATAATTAATAAGAGAAGTGTAAATGACAACTGTCCACAACAGAGTCTCAGTTCTTAATGATCATTTATTCTGACTGTAGGGGGCGTGTCCCTTAGAGGCACGCCAGGCCAGTGCTCCCTTGGTTACAGGATTGGGGTAGCACTGGTAATACATGAGGGGGTATACCACCGGCTGTAGATACAGCCGGGGGTATACTCCCATAAGCGAAAATCATTTAACATTCAATAATAACACGGTATCAATATATAACATCACTCCCTCCCCTCTTTCTAAATCAAAGACACCTTTGATTTCTAATTAACAGATTATGGTCCGGAGCTTTCGATAATTTAATACCTTAGATTTGATACTGGGTTTTTCTTGATAGCCACTTTCGTTCCACAGGTTACGTGTCTTTTTATTCGATCCCTTCCCCCATGCAGGGATAATGATTTTAGGTCTGTGGTGTAGAAAATAGCTATTTGTTTTGCTGCTACCATTCGTATACATATAGTTATCTAGATATCATAGGATATTTATTCTTATCGCTAATGCTATTACTGCTTTTCTACTCGGTATATCTCCCCCTGTGTTTCGAATACACACATGTTCGTAATACCGTCAATACGATAGGAAAGAGAAGCATTACTATTAGTTAGTCACTGCAAACACGGAGGTGTTCCCTGGCGCGAAACGACCTTCTCCAGATGTGTCTTTACTCTACTATGCCAGATGGTGGTATCCGTATTTTCACCGACTCGGCTCGTTGCGGAAATAGCAGTTAACACTGAAACTGACCAAGCCCCTCACCTGCCCGGGTTCTCCACCAGATGTTATACTATTGTATATAATTAACAAGAGAAGTGTAAATGACGACTGTCCACAACAGAGTCCCAGTTCTTAATGATCATTTATTCTGACTGTAGGGGGCGTGTCCCTTAGAGGCACGCCAGGCCAGTGCTCCCTTGGTTACAGGATTGGGGTAGCACTGGTAATACATGAGGGGGTATACCACCGGCTGTAGATACAGCGGGGGGTATACTCCCATAAGCGAAAAACATTTAACATTCAATAATAACACGGTATCAATATATAACAACAATTGAGGACAAATGTTGTATTATCTTGCAACAATAGTTCCCATCCAGAAGACACATCAACATTGATTCTGTACACCAATGATAGTAATATAAAAAGGGAGCTTTACTAGACTAAATTACTAAAATGGCAGTGACAAACAATCAAAGCAATCAAAATGCTTATAAAAGTGCTCATTTTGCTCAGATGTTTCCAGGGGAGGATCCCCAGGGAACCCTTTCATCATATGAGAGTATTTGGCACTCTAAATCTACATGTGTGCATATGAAAATCTAAGTGGGAGGACCTGTAAAAGGATTGGACCCTCCCTCTTGAAAATGCTGAATCCGCCCCTGATAATTATCACAAAAAGAATTAACATGTAAAGAACATGCATACAGTATTAATAATGGCATCCCAGTCTTACAATTTCCTCAGATGATGAGATGAATTTGTAGAGGAGATTTAGAGGAGATTATATTTCGTGGCACTGTGTTTGAGTCCTATTCGGAGCAGCACACAGCTCAAGATTTTGGTTTGTTGCTCGGTTTGTCGCGCTCATAGAGTCTGAGAGCAAGCCTATCTTTTTCTATAATAAAATTTAAGCTCTCATTTTTGAGCTAAATACTAGTCTCTACTTACTTTCATTGTTATTAAACTATCTGACCACAGCTGTAGGTACACACCCGCTTACACACAGTGCAGGCATATGCATCATGCACTCAACCTGCACCTACACACACTGCATCCAATGACCTGTTGTACCTTTGTTCTGTTATTTGTTTTCCATAATTATTAAAGGAACATTAAGTAAGATGAAGATAGGGCATGGTGTTGTCTCATATATCCTAAAGTTTGGTGGCACTATTAAATGTTTTTCTGTCTCTAAAATTACATTTGATGAAGGGCCCTCTCTGTGTCCATTGGAACCTGCACCCTCATAATGTAAACACAGGTGGCTTGGCCCCTGTTCCGGTCAAAATTACCCATCCCCCTCTACTCTGGCCCCAGTCTAGCAGTCAGCATATCCCATTCCAAATCTTGTCTATTGTACCGGTAACAGTGCAACATGGCGTAGGTAAACATCAGCTTCTCGGGTCACCATGAAGCTGGTCTTCCCCCGAGCTATATATACAGTTCTCATGTACGCCCTGCAACCCCACAAGTTGCTTAAAAATATTAAAATTTTAACTGACTACTGCTTATCAGATAAGCCTTGAAAATTTCTAAAATACATATACATGAAAAATTTATTTTATAGGCGAGGACATCTTTGGATTGAGGAACCTGTATCTGTATCACAACAGACCTGTACCACCACCACCATGCCCAAGGTTAAGGACAAGGGCCACCCAGTCCCCAAGGACCACCCATATTGGGGGATGACAATAAAGGAGCTGAGGGAAGAACTCAAAAAGAGAGGAGCTGAGGACTCGGGTCGTAAGGCTGACCTGGTGGCAAGGCAAGTATAACATTGTAGCAAGCTATCATATATTGCTTTATTATACTCTTGGTGGGAAGGTATGGTAATCCATCGGCTACAGCATAGGAAAACCAAATTGTTTTGAATTGTTGCACAGAACAGAACATCAATAATGGTTAAACGCTCAAAAGGAGCCAAGAATGTTACCTTCAAGTTGATAACTTTCAATATTAGAATCATATTTATCAATACTTCAAAACTGCTGGCCTACAACTCTAGGTGGCTGAGATTATCTGTGTATTTGACTGTAATATTATCCTTAGGAATATTCATTCAAAACTGAATATTATGAAATAGTTATAACAATTCCAGTATATTATATTCCACTGAATGTGGACATAAACCTAAAATAAATTGGTTTAAAACTCTATGTATAACCTAGTTATATAATTATTATACGTTCTGGTATGGCATTTGACATGAAAATTCAAAACAATATCATGTTCTTTTGACAGCCAGTAAAATCAATTTCCCCTTTCAGATTGTCATAATAATCGATGTGTTATTTCCTATTTAGGTTGGAATCATGTGACAAAAACACCAATGTAGTGAATGGTAGCCAGGAGCCACCAGTCAATATGGACCTGCCTGATGTGTCAACCAGAAACAACAACAATGACACAAAGGTATATATATGTATATTGATACATTAATTTATTAATTCAGTCATAATTCTGTGAGCAGGCGAGTATTTATATCGGTAACAATTACATTTATTCCCAATTATTATCTTAAAATCCTTTAAATTGATCATAAGGAAAGAAATAATAGAGTAGCCTACTATCAAGTGATGGTCACACTTTTGATAAAACCTCTTTTTACAAGAAACCTGGTATGTACACTTTGGCGTTACTGATATTCCTGACGCAGCAACATTTAATAAAGCCAGAAAAACACTGGAATGGTACACTGTGACTATAATAAAGATGTCAAAATGAGAGATAAAGCATATAGAAAGGCAACAAATACCGGGTCACTAGGCAATTGGAATGAAGCTAGGAGACTTGAGATGTCGGTTAAATAAGGAAATTGAAAAAGCAACAAATAGTTATCTCAAAAATCAGATTCAACTCAATAGATATAAGTTCTGAGATAATCATCCTATCGTTTCGGGAGGAGGGGGGGAAGTAAAAATTTTGAAAAAGAACCAGGTGAAAAACTAAAAGAAAAGGCTGCAGCAGAAGAATTTAAGAATCCTTGATAAAGGGCAAATGTTTGCACGTCTGAACCCAATAAACTCAAACCACTCCTGTCCCCGTTTTGGGGCTCAACGCCATATATTATGAATTTAATTATTTTGTCAATGTAGGGTCTGATCTTGCGGGGGGGAAAATAGAAATTACCTCTTCCAAGGAAGAACAAAAAGGGGAAATCAAGACTACTGAGAATTTTGAATTCAGGGTTATTTGTTATTCTGTTGAACTAGCTTTAAGAAAGATCGGTAATTATAGGCCTCTGGCATACAATTTATTAATGCTGACGAGGATCCTGAAACCTGTATGAAAGCACTTAGTCAGCAGTTTGCAAACATTTATCTTTGCAAACCTCCACGATCCCTACTTATTTAAAAAATGCCTCAGTAACACCTTTATACAAAGAAGGAAACAAAAATGTCACTGGAAATTATAGGCCCATATCGTGTATCGCACATTACCAGCAAAGGTATTGGAAAGCTGTGTGCAAGAACAGCTGGCTTCCCAACTAGAGTCAAATGTGATGTTCAATTCAGATTTAGAAGAGGGATATTGTTCAATGATGCTCTGGATAATCTGTCAATATACATATCAAAATATTGATAATAAAAAACTCACTGATTTAGTATTTTAAAAAAGCATTTGATACGGTAAACCATGAATTATTACTTTCAAAATTACAAAATTTCGGCATTACAACTGAATCTTTGGGATGGTTCCAAAATTATTTACATGAAAAGACACAAAGATTTATTGTTAATGGAAACCTCTCTACCTAGAGAAAGACAAGTAAGCCTACCTATCTGGCCAACGCTAACCTAACCCTATCTTTTAGAAGATGAAATATATTCAGAAATATAAGGTGTGGAGCGCTCAAACAGTCAGTCACTGATTACAATTGTAAATGAGTGGCTCAGTGACATGTTGATATACAATAGCCCGACGTTCACAAAGACTAAACATGTCAGGACAGCTTCAACAAATATGTTTCCAGCTGCAACATTAAATGTCTGCAAAGATACAACAATCTGGGGAAACAATATATTGTTAATTTTGCACATAGACTAGGTTGATTACACTGAAAGGTATTTTTCTCTCAATTCCAGATATTGAATATGGCAGAGACTTGGTGAGTATATAGCATTCATGCCTTATTTTAGTAGTGGCACAGAAAGAAAGTTAGCACTAAATGACTTTGCATGGAACAGGGTATTTTGCCACATGCATGTTTGACGACATATTTAGAGATAATATGTCCTAATGTTCCTGAATATATTTCTTCTTCTATTTCAATAACAATATTTCTAGTTAGCAGACAAAAAGGACCATCTTTGAATGAATTTTCATATCTTCATTGTCCCATAGTCTTTTAACAATTGGTAACTTTAATCTGCCACCAGCCAAGCCTCCCGTCCATACTTAACAGGGAAATATGTCCAGATGGTTCAGCTTCTCTGCACATGGGGTTGGGGGAGGTGGAGGAGGAGTAGTAAGGTGTGGTGATGGGTACGGTTGTCTTAAATGTGGGAGATGTAATATCCGTGTCTGAATGTGGATCTACCTCCAAATCTGATGAGTGGTGTGGTGTAATGTTCCTCCGTACAGGCGTCCTTTTAGTGGATCGCAATCCCAGTTGTTTACAATAATTTGTCCCTCCTTTATAGTTAGGGTTGCTAATTCTATTGGATCGCTTAGGTAGCATGGTACATTTTGAAAGATACGTTAAAAGATACGTTTAGGTTCTCCACCACACTTAAATAATAGGCATATGTTTTGTATAAGCAGCCATGTTGAATATTCTTAAAGTATACATTCATCAAATTTTTCTTAATTATTATTTACATATTGTATCTTGCTGTCATGATTTGGGAACTAGTTGAAGCATTATAATAGTGTCTTTAGATTATACAGTACAACTGTCAGGAACAATAAAGATTTTTCTTTATGGCCCCTCTTTCTGTGTCTGTATGTCTCTCAGGCCTCTCTCTGACTCATGTGCCCAGGCCGGCCCTGCAGCCTCTCTGTATCTGTCTTTCTCTCTGCCTTAGTCTACCTATCTGTCTAGCTCTATCTTTTCCCCTCTGGCTTGTCTGTCTGTCTCTTTCTCTCAGGCCACTCTCTCTCCCTGTCTCTTTGGTCTCTGTGTCTATCAGCAGGGTTCTCGCCAGCCTTTTTGAGCGTAGGGGCCCGCTACGCTGTCTCCCGTCGCCGCTGCGCTGCACAAACGGCCACTACGCTGTCTCAAGCCACTACGCTGTCTCTTGAGACAGCGTAGCGGCCATAATTTGACTAAAAAAATACTAATATTATCTACGGAATTCTCATCTTGGCATTTAAATAGCATATTAAATCACCGATATTCAGACTATTCAGATATACATTTGGGTGTATATTTTCCATACCAAATCAATCGTGAGAGAACCCTTAAAATTGAAAATCAGTAAGACGTATTCATGAAAGAATGTAAAATACTGAAAACGGGAGACAAACTTAGCTCTAAAATCTAAAATTAATAAGGATTATATCTATGAAGCTCTTGAGAATAATTTGGAGGCCAGATATGTCAGGTTACTCCCTTCACTTTCCCTTTTTCACTGAGAGAGAGAGAGAAAAGAGGGAGGGGGGGATGGGGGTAGGTAGGAGATAGATAGAGAAATGACAGTGTGAGGGTGAGGGAGGGAGAGGGGACATAGAGTAGGATGGCGGCGGATTGCATTTCCTGTCTCTCCTATTTATTACCGATACATTAATTAACGTAGGTAGTTAAATGTTTTCCAAAAGAAAATAACCATTTAAACAGTTGTGTTGAAAGAAATTCTGATCACCAAATTCCTTCGCTCTGAATTTTGTTTGTTTGAATGCTGCTCTCTTTGTTTCTCACTCCCTCCCATACTCTCTTCTGGCATGGCATTTGTTGTTCTATTTCAAATTATTTAATTTTGTAATGACACTATGCTATGCTATTAGAAAAATGATATCTCAAAGATAGTGTTAGGTTGACTAGTTTAATCATGTAAATTTTATAATTTTTAGATACTGACCATAGGAAAGTTGAATCAAAATTTAGATTTTTATGAGCAACACATAGGGTTGCGGAAGTAAAATATGAGTTTAACTTTTAATGTTTATGGGTTGACCTGATGGCCTTTAAAATCAGCAGAACGCACTAAAACAGCATCATTTTGCTCAAAATTTTCCTGGGGGGCATGCCCCAAGACCCCCCTAAATGGTGTGTGGCCCCGCTACGCTGTCAAATATTTCTGGTGAGAACCCTGATCAGAATCACCCAGGTCCATGCCCAGAATTAACGATCCCAGTATCATCTTTCATAACAAGATTGTTTCTTGTTTAGGCAGGGGATGGGGATGGTCTATATAACTAATACTTTGTTAATACGTCCTATGCCTATATTAGTGTCACTAAAGATAGAAACCCAGGTCGACTTCACACTTAGAGGTTTAGCTAAGGTTTAGCTACATTTATGACCGATTATGTCTGCTTGACAGAAGGCCCTCGGGTGGGGGTCAGATATCTTGGTCAGATTTAGAAAACCTAGTCCTCCACCTTAAATCCCCTGCATCTCCACCATAAATCCCTCATGTCAACGCTCACCTTAGCCCATCCAACACTGCCCTCTCATTGGCTACCACCAGCGCTTCTTCCCTTAACACCCTTAGCCCCACATCAGTCTCTGCCTCTCATTGGCTAGAGCGCCAGCCACACCAGCTCTCCACACTGCTACGTTTATGGCCCTCAGCACCCTCTCCCACCACTCCCTGACCGTGCGCAATCCTGATTGGCTCAGACCTCAGAGCACAAGTCGAAGGCCGTGACACCTCATCCCGCCCTCACTCGTCAATGCATGCGCTATTATCACATGTGGGTAGATGCGGGCTCCTTTGGCGAAAGAATAAAACTCGTTTCTAAGCAATTCAAATTCTTTTTTCAGAATAATTCTTGCATATAACGTGAATTATATGCTAAACATAAACCTTTCTGCTGTTATATTCAATCGATGGTGAATAATTAGCCTATTTCCAAGCATTTTAGCCTCCGGGCCCAGCAATACGCCCAGGCCAAGGCTCCAGCATGGCTGACTGAATGTTTTCATGTCGATTAACAAATATTTGAGAATCATCACTGTATATGGTCCCTAATACATGTATTAAAGCTCGATAATTAAAGCTTTTTCGAACCATTTCAACCACCATACAACCGAAAACATTCGAAATGGAAGAGGTAATGACGCGCATGCGCCAAAGTCAAAAACAAAAATCGCTCGAAGCATGGCATGGCGGTGGAATCGTAAAAAAGATGCTGGTTTTGATAATACAGATAAAAAGGTTCTATGACCTTGAATTATGCTCACTGCGGTTAAAACTCCCCATCCAGTGTAAGAAGCAAGAGTGTGGTACGTTTTGTGAAGTAAATGTCTGTAATAATGTTAATTCCACTTCTGCATGATTAAATGTATGTCAGAGATTTCCCCTAAACACAATAGTAATAAACATTAAACCGTTTTATTCCACCAGCACTAAACCATGGGAAGAGAACCACAAGGAAGGACAGAAGATTGTTACTGAAGATAAGGCACTGCTCAAATTGTTGTTTAACTCCCAGTCACTACTCGGGTCTGACATGGTCTTGTCTGATGAGTTTTGGGAACTGTTGCTGCAGAAGGGAATCCTTGATGAAAATCTGAAATCTCAGTTACAGGTATAAATAATGAGGTTTTTCTTAGTAGATTCAATAAACTTTACTAATACTATATGAATGATTTGGTCTATCTACCATGTTTATGTAAAATGCAGTGGTTGCAATTTCTTTTTTTAGGTTTATAGGATTTATACATAGATTTCACATGACGTCACCCAGGTGGCTGGGGTACACTACTAGCCACCATGACAGGGGTCAACGCTTTCCTTGCATCTACAGCGTTGTTATCAAAACAAAGCTGATAAATCTTACAATGGTGGATACTTGAGTAATACTACACTAAAGGATCATAATCTAACCTATCAAAAAGGGTTTGTTTAGGCACATTAAACGGCCAGAAAACGGTATTTTCAAGTACCCCAGCTGTACCAGTAGACATCTAATGAGCCCCCAGCAATGGCGACGTCAGTGGAATCTATCAATAGGAAAGTGAGATACATTTTTATGATTTTTCACTCGAGCTATTCATAAGAGTACAGGTGTCAGTGAGAGCCTAACCTCCAAACAATCATTGGATAATATATATTTTCTCTTCCAGATGTTACTGAAGGCTCAGATCCACTACATAATATAATATAGTGGATTAATTAATTTTCCAGGCATTAGATTCCCAGGAATTCCAGGTGTGTAGTTTAGTACAGCACTTGATGCGATGCAAGGTGCATCAGGTCCACGCCTTCTTCTGGGTGTTGGTCAACACCAAGCAGCACTGTATTGTAGAGATGCTCGGATTCCCTGCCAAACAGTATGTTGATGTCCATCCATTGGCAAAGTGAGTAAAAAGTTATAACTTCTGCAGTTCATTCTCACCTAATTTCTATTTGATAAAAATGTTTTCTACTTCACGATAATCCATCAGAATCTCAGAAATGCGTGTTTCATGGTACAGATGATGTTTTTATGTTGATTCTAGTAATATAACATGTCCTGAGCAGCTGAGCCACTTTGTATCACTAGGGGAGGATTTTTTCATGATCCAAAAACAAAATGGCTTCCAGGCGGCCATGTTGCTGATCATCAATACCCCATGAATTCCTAATTATTGAGCGTTAGCTCTATAACTCTAACTTCCCTGACTAAGGACATGAAATACTTTTTTAACCATACATTAGTTTTATTTCCTATTTTGGGCCTAAATTGAAAACACTCTTCACCACTGTATAAACACCCCACCTATTAGCTAACGCTTGTGTTGGTATACTCCAACACTCCCGTCAGCCTCCTTCTCTCTTGTTGGTGCTAGAAATATGATTGTTGTCTCTACACCTAGGTTTTCAGGGTCTAGGAAGTCAATAATGTAAAATAACTTCATCAGTATTGCAAAACGCAAGACCCTGAAATCCCAGAACCCCAGAATCCCAGTCTGAATATTTGGTCATTTTCTTTGTAGTTTAGCCTCATATATCTCGAAATATTTCTCCCATGTGCCAACATTCCACTCATTCTAGATTAACATGTTCCTCCTCCCAAACTGAACAAAGAAATGGACAAATGGAAGGACAGCTAAATTCCATTTAGCAATAGAAGCCTATTTGTGTCACTTCTCGCATTAGAATCCCATACTTGTTCAGATTTGATGTTTCTGTTGGTGCCAATTTAGAAATTCATTTACTTTTTCTTTGCTAATCGAAACTTTGTTTAACCTACACCAAGTATGTTAACCATGTCATCTTTCAATTACTTTGAGAGACGTTGTGTATCATCTTGACAGAAAATATAATCAGCATATTAGTCTAAGTGTACAAGCTTGTGGAGGTCAGCGTTATGTAAAGCATTTCTTGAAGAACACGAAAATTTATAATGTTTAGCCTATAAAGTTGGTGAACCAGCAAATGCTGAATGAATGGCTACCACAGACTATAGTATTACTAACAATGTACACCAACATTTCATTAAAACAGATTAGTCAACACATGCTAAAGTAAGATTTTCAGGATAACTTCTTGTCTTTCAGATCATCCTGTATCAAATGCCAAGGGTGCTGTGAAATTTTTAAAACCAAGGCATACATACTTATTCAGTGTGGGCACTATGTCTGCCGCCCTTGTGTCAAGGGTGCCCAGTTCTCTGTGGAAGATGACAAGACCGAGGGTATAACTTGTCCAGTACCAGGTTGCGGTGAAGTTACCAAGACACTCCCCAACAATGGACAAATTGGGCTAGAAGAAGATGAAGTTTTCATGGACATTGTTCGAGATCTCATGAAGGATTATTCTGAAGGAGAAAAATGTCATCTCTGCTCTTGCAAACTAGACTTATCATTCAGGAAGCATTTCTGTACTGGATGTAAGAAGTTTCTGTGTGGTGCCTGCATCAGTAAACATGAAGGTAAGGACCACAGGGTCATCCACAAGCATACAGCCGATGTGTGTTGCTTCCATGGGAAGAAAACAGAAACATTCTGTTTGACATGCAATGTCTTCAGATGTGATTCAAGAGAAGAGAAGCCATGTGATCATAAGGCTCCAAGGAAAGAAGACAAGATGAATACAAGCCTTCAGTACATGGGAAAACAAATCCAAGAAATCTGTACTAAAGCAAAAGAATTTGAGAAGCTTGATGGAGTTCTGGTAAAGCGTGGGGCAGAAATGGTGGACTTTGCCCAACAGCAGCATGATCAAGTTAAAAAAGAAATGGAGAAATGGTTAGATGAAAACATATCATACGTTTCCAGGATGACACGCCATGTAAGTACATAATGCATATATGAATATATGCATATATAATGAATATTCCATGATTTGGCCGTGAGCGGACAGTATAATCGATATACTTGCCGCTCACAAGGTGGACAATATAAACTCCTTGTTTTGTACAGTGACGTCACAACCATTCAAGACTATCGGTGAGTTCCGCGGACAACTCACTTCAATGAAATAAATTAAAATAAACTAAGAATAAGGTAAGAATCATGGAATAAAAGCAAGAATAGCATAGTATCGCGTTTTCGATACTATGCTGTTCTTGCTATAATACCTCATGATATAAACCATATAATTATGACATGATTTATTTAGGTGAGCTGATTCAAACATCTTAGATGTCAAATGGGTGCACATCCCACTTTTGCCCTTAATTTGGTAGCTTCTGATCTTAAGACAAACAAATTGTTTTAATATGTCCGTCTTAGCATGAGGCCTCATGCCATATACTTTGGTGCATCTATCATGTACATTTGATGGTGCATAAAAACGTTCTCAAACTGAGAAGATTTTACCCCTCTGGCTGCATTTGGCTCATTTTGTGAGAATGTATTTTTTCTCTACTTTTGTTACATAACAAGTTATGAGCTATGGAAAATATTATTTGTATTTTGGCATGGCAGCCATCTTGAATTCCTCCAAACACTCAGGGGTGACAGCTTTGCACCCATCAATCTCAGATTCATTTTCTCCACGGTCCAAACATGAAAAGAATATTAAGAAGAAATCTGCACAGAATCTTGGTAGAGCTTCCTAGTTCATCCTAAGGGCTATCGGAATACAGACTACTATCATGCATTTTTAAAGACTAGAGATTTTCAACTTTTTGTTCTATTCTTTTTCTACCCATCTAAAATACATTCAACCAGCATTTTGGAGGGTTTAACACTTGTTTTTGCTGTAGGGCTTCATGACAGATATATACAGGGATGCCAGTCTTCCATGAATTAATGAATATCCATAATTTCCATCCTTCCAAAAACAATCAAAATCTCAATAACATTTTAAAATTTTCATCTCCATTAAACCCCATTTTGTCACTACAATTTCGGTTTATCATAATACATAAGTCCTCCAGCATTGCTGAGTGTCTACTCAAGTAGCGCCAGAAACAGAGAGCATGTGCCGCTGCTTTTGGTCACCCTGTCCCCGTCAGTGGTGCACTATAGTCAGCAGGCCTCCCTCCATTAAAAGACCAGGTTTTTCCAGGGGTCAAATTCCATCCTGTTTCTCTAATGGAAGCATGAGAACGTTGACAGTCCGCTGGGAGAGTAGCGGTGCTCACTACACCCCTCTCCGTCACCATGGTGTATATAGCAGGGAGGTGGACCCTGTCACCCGGGATGGACCCAACACTCACTAAGGGACTCTAGATCTAGACACATAATGAAGCCCATAGCATTGATATTGATATAAACCCTACTCATATCATCTCCAAAGGTGTTCCATTAATTTGGTCGACCTTGACTGGCATCCCTGTATATACATGCAAAACAAACCTATACATATGAGTATGTTCTCCAATGTGTACAGGTCTACCCTGACAAGTAATAAATTTTTATTCATACAAGAAAGGTGTACAAAAAGGAGACCAGTATCTGAAATTAAGTGTCATTGTTAACATAGGATGGATTGTTGGTGCCTGTCTTTATGTCTGTGAGAATATGTATGAAGATGGCCAAGGCGCAAACATTTAGAAGTGGGAAAATTAATATATTACAGTATCTAATGCAGTTATGAGCCTTAGAAATCCCATGGCTTTGAAAGCCATGTTGGGAGATGCTAAGAGAGAAGGATCTAAGCTATATGAGGAGTGGAGGAAGAGAGCAGAAGATGTCCTATATAATGGCCTCAAAGCCAAAGCGGCGGATAATGAATATGTCGCCCAATACCTGCTAAGTACAGGAGATAAATCCTTGGCCGAGGCTTCCCCCACGGATACGTTCTGGGGGATTGGCCTAGGGCTAAAGGATGCAAGTGTGCTCAACAAGACCAAATGGCCCCAAGATAGCAACTTGATGGGGAGGCAGTGGGAGAAGGTGAGAGAGTTGTGCAAGAAAAAGAAGGGCCAGAAGTTCGGCGGGAATTAGGATTTGGTGAACGGATCATGACTGTACGTGAATCTTGAGCGCTTCCGGTTCTCCGCAATGATGGTGGATCAGTCTACACTCATCGGAGGTTCGGACAATAACAACATGCCGGATTTAAATAGGACTGCCGATGCCAGCGGTGATACTGGCGATAGAGAGAGGTTGTGTAACAATAAGTGTAATTTCATTAATTTTGTGTCGATGAATGTTAATGGCATGGCTGATATTATAACAAGGAAGGCGATTCTTAGTGAATTTCTCAAACTGGACAGATCGGTGATAGCCTTGCAAGAGACACACTCCACTGCGGGGGCAGAGAGAATATGGGCTAACCAGTGGAAGGGGAGGTCCTTCTTCAGCCACGGAAGGTCCAATGCTAATGGGGTTATGTTGTTATTTACAAATGATTTAGATATCAAAATCGTGTCTAAAGGTAGTGATTGTGAGGGAAGGTATGTGTACGTCATATTTGAATTGAATCATATTAAATACTGTTGTGTGTCGGTCTACCTCCCAACTGCATGTCATAAGGAGGAACAACTTGCTAGGTTAGAAGAAGTAGAAAAATGTATAGCTAATTTGAAGTTTGATACGCTGTGCATAGCAGGTGATTTTAATATTGATCTTGTTAACAAGCACGACAGTGCAAACTCCGCTAGGCTGGAGGGATTATTATCTATGTTTAATCTGAGCGACGCTCTGTGTTGCCTGGGCAACACAAGCCATACATGGTTCAGGAATATGCAGAAATCGAGACTAGATTACATTTTTTTGGATCAATTTCTACAAAGTAAAAGTGTGAAGTGTGATAATGTATTTACAGCTCAGTCTGATCATAAGATAATTAGTGTTAACATCAGAATTGAAGACAGTGTGAGGGGGAGGGGCTTCTGGAAATTCAACTCCATGTTGTTGGATGACGATGATTTTTGTGAAGAAGTCAGAATCATTGCGAAAGATGTAGAAGGCATGGAGAGGGAAATGTGTGACTACTCAGATGGGAGTTTTTCAAAATTAAATGCAGAGAGTTCTCCATTAGATATAGTAAAAATAGAGCAAGAGAGCGGAAGAAAGATCAAGAAGAGTTACACAATAGAATTAAAGAGCTCGACGACACTGAAATGCTGAATGAGGAGCAGCTTGCTGAGAAGAAAATCATAATGAGTAAGATCAAAGAATTTGAACTTAATAAAGCGGAAGGGGCACTACTTCGATCCAGAGCCAAATGGATGTCTGACGGAGAGAGGTGCTCCAAGTACTTTCTAATTTTAGAGAAGAGTAAAGCTAAGAGTAAGTGTATTTCTGGACTAATAATTGACGGGGTGTTAACTAATGAACCGGAGGAAATCCTAAGCGAAGGGAGAGACTTCTATAGAAACCTCTACGACGAGGGGGTAAACTCGTCACCATCTGCAGAAGAGCAATTTTTATCATGTAAGGCAGAAAAGCTAGATGAAACTGAGCGTAATAGATTGAAAATCCCAATCTCAGAAAGGGAGGTATATAGGGTAGTCAAATCTCTCCAAAACAACAAGTCCCCGGGATGTGATGGTCTGACAGCCGAGTTCTATAAATACTTTTGGCCACAGCTGGAAGTCATGTTTATGTGGATGTTGAAGGCTGTGGAGGAGAGTGGGTCGATGTCGTGGGAACAAAATAAGGGGCTAGTGTCTGTAATTCCCAAGAAGGGTAGCGACTTGAGATTCATTAAGGGGTGGAGACCCATAACTCTGCTCAATGTGGACTACAAGATCGTGTCCAAAACGATTGCGGAAAGGTTGAGTGGAGTTATGGGTAAAATTGTTGATGAAGACCAAACAGGGTTTATGAAAGGGCGGTACATTGGAGAAACAATTAGGAGGGTCCATGATATTGTGGATTTAATTCACAAACGGGGGGAGAAGGGGCTAATCGTAGCAATAGACTTCAGGAAAGCCTATGATACGGTGAGTTGGAAGTTCTTGAGGAAGGCCATGGCCTTCTTTGGGTTCCCTGAGTATATTATATCGTGGATACAGACCCTACTTAACAATTCGAAAGCTGCCTTTACTAATGGAGGGTTCGCCTCAGAATGGTTCGATCTGAAACGAGGGGTTAAGCAGGGGGACCCAACTTCCCCTGCACTGTTCACCTTAGTGGTCGAAACATTGGGAATAGTAATCAGAAACGATCCCAGAATAGTTGGAATTAAAACAGGCAAAGCTGAGCATAAGATCTCAATTCTGCTCAATTTGCAGATGATACTACCTTTTTGCTTAGAGACACAGAATCCCTCAGCAGAGTATTTGAAGTGCTAAAAACGTTCGGTGAAGCCTCAGGACTATGTCTCAATGAGGAAAAAACTGTAGGGCTGAGTATTGGTTCCTTTAGTGAGGGAGAGTTAGAAGAGTGTCCGGTAACGTTTCAGAAGGAAATGAAAATACTAGGAGCATGGATAGCTCACCCCAAATTTCTGAAGAGAGAATCAGAGCTGAATTTCCAAGAGGGAATCAAGAAAATGAAAGGGCTAGTGGCGGCCTGGGCCCCTAGACAGCTGTCACTGAAGGGTAAATCCATTATTAATAACGCGCTCATGTTGCCCATCCTCCAACACACCATCTCCGTAACGGCAACGGAGGAAACGTTTATTAAAGAGGTAGAGAAAGTAGCCAAAACATTGATGTGGGGGTCGAGGGGTTGCAAAATCAAGTGGGATTACTTAAAACAAGAGCCCGAAGAGGGAGGCATAGGCCTGCGTAATATTAAAGAAGTGATCTTGGCTAATAGATTGTCGTGGATAAAAAGAATGTTGGAGAGGCCTGGAGCTAAATGGGTTCAGACCCTTGAATGTTTCCATGGCAGGAAGATAGAAGAAGTAATACTAAGCAGAAGTAAACCTTCAGAGTGTTTAAGCAGATTTTATGAAGAAATATTTAAACTGTGGGATAGAGTGTACTATCGCAGAGGGCCAGAAACCCAAGAGGACCTGCGTAGGGAAAGGTTTATGTTTAACAGAAATGTAACAGTCAAGGGCAAAATGATCCAAAATCAAGAATAGTTCCAAGCTGGACTATCGAGAATAGGGGATTTACTTGATGGTGACAATAATCTACTATCAGCCGAAGCAATAAGGCGGAAGTTTAACGTTAAATTTACCTTTCTAGATTTGAACAGAATCAAAAACAATTCGCCCATAGCCTGGTGGTATATGCTAGAAGAAGATCCTTTGCCCCGGCAAGCCCGGGAGGGGATTGCGAACTTTGTAATTTATTTTTTTTTGGTTTAAAATCTTTATTCAGGAATTAATAACAATATGATACAATCTCACCCCAGGGGTGATTTTCCTCATGCCCTGAAATCTTACATTTTGTTATCATTTCATGTTATCGAATCATCCGTCTATAATAATTACAAAGGTGTACAAATTAATCTATTTTTTTACTTCATCTGTATATAATATTATTATACCATTCAATTACTACTACTTCAAAGAGTCATTTTTACATACAGATAGCTTTTCATCACATATATTCAAAAGATTTTAATCTAAAATATGAGACATTGCTTTGTGTCGCACAGAGTAATGAGTGATAATGATGTTATGTGATGAGGAGTGAGATGATTAATGAGTATGAAGTATGAAATTGTTCCTGTCTCTGGACTATACCGTCTGTTTCAGAGAGGTGGGATGGTGAAGAGTTTGATCTATGTACAGTTTGATATAATTTTACAGTAGATTTATTTACAGTAATCTCATCTGGATTGGGAGATGTGTTCATGGAGTTAGGGACTTAATATGTCCTCAATGTTACCTAGGTAGCTAAGTATTCGAGTATACCTCAATTTGGTGCATTTGCGCCAGTTTACAGTACTTTACAATCAGTATAGTTAATTATAATTATAATTATACACAATACCATTATAATACAACACACATACATAATACAACACAATACGTTACAGGCTTATCCCATGTTTCATAATTTGGACGAGGGCAAGGGAGGGAGGGGGTAGAGGGCGGCAGATCAACCAGCATTATTATCTAAGCATTTATGGTTTTATATTTATTTGTATTTAGCGTGTATTACTGTAGTAAATGGAAGTAGAGAGGAGGGGAGGGGGGGGGAGAGGAATGAGGGAGTACAAGAGGAAATGTATGGATTATAGTGACGTTACCGTCTATTTTCTTCCTTGATGTTTCTTTTCAGACTATTCTTAAAGACTTTCTCGTCACCAATCAGCCTTAAGTCCGCTCCAAGGCTATTCCAGGACGTATTTATACAATTTAAAAGACATTTTTCATCTTTACCAGTTTTTGGGGCAAAATTACCCAACATAGGGGCTTGGGCCTGTCTCGTATTCCTAGCCGGAAATATGGCGTTACCTTTTAAATATACCTCCTTATGTCCTATATTGCATAGATTGTATTTTAGCCTTTGCTTGATATTCATGACTCCAGTTTGTCTTAGTATTTCGATATTGCTTACATAATAATCACATCCAAGTGCGATACGTAGTATTCTGTTTTGTATCTTTTGTAGTTTACCCAAGTCTTTCTGTGTTAAGCAGCATAGACTAAACAGGCTGTAGTCGAATATTGATAACATCTTTGATTTCGCTATTAGTATGGCTGCAAATTTAGTCACATTCGGTCTTATTTTTCTAAAGGCAAATATTTTATCATTCAGTTGTTTCACAAGGCTGTTAAATTGATCTTTCATCTGTAATCTCTCATCAACTGTCACCCCTAGATAGGTATAGGCTTTAATTCCATCTATGTTCTCTTTATCAAAGATGACTTTAGGTGTATCACCATCACTACCTTTATTTTTGTCCACTCCAAACACCATTATTTTTGTCTTTTTCTTATTTACTAGGAGTCTTGTTACCTTTACTCCATTTATCAAATACATCCATGTCCTTATTCAATAGTTTTTTACATTCTTTTGTGCTTTTACCTGATATATAGAAAACCGTATCATCGGCATATTGCAAATATTTTGTTTCCAAATTTAAGTGTTTTAAGTCATTGGCATAGATTAAATACATGATAGGTCCTAGTATAGAACCCTGGGGTACACCATAATTAATATTCGACACTTCAGAGGTAATTCCATTAAGTCTCACTTTCTGTGAACGCTTATTCAGATATGAATCAAACCACCTTATTAAATCTTTTTCAATACCTATATCATATAATTTATTTATCATTAAAGTCGGAACCACAGAATTGAAGGCTTTGCTAAAATCCACAAAACACGCAACTGTTACCTTTTTAAGACTCATAGCTCTATTTACATCACATACAAACTCAACAAGCGCATCAGTAGTCGATTTGCCCTTCTGATATCCTTTTTGTTGTTCGCTGATTATCCCTTTAACATTTAAAAAATTCATTAATTGGTCTACTACGATTTTTTCCAAGATCTTACCGGCAACATGAGTGAGTGAAATAGGTCTTACATCATTCTGTGATTTAGGGTTATTTACCTTGGGTATAGGCACCACTATAGCACATTTCCATTTATTGGGAAAAATCCCTTTTCTCAGTGACATTCTATACAGATGAACCATTTGATTTACCAGTATTATAAAGCTATCCTTGTATATCCTAGTAGAAATTGAGTCACATCCTGAGTTCTTATTCACATCAATATTCATAAATAATTTCAGTGTTTCATCCAAGTCAATGTTAATCTTACTCAGCCCTTCTCCTCTTTTCTCATTATACCTTTTACTTTCATGACTACCAATGGATTCACTTATCTTTTCACCAACTTCACAGAAGTGTGTATTTAGGTTATTCGCAAGATCAAGCCCATGTATGCTCTCTCCGTCAATCAATAGGTTTGATATTTTACAGTCCGTTTTCGTGTCTACCTCTTTTAAAACTTTCCAAAACTTATTCGAATCTTTCCTGTGTCTTTCTAATAAATTCTTATAGTACTCTGATTTGGCGCTTTTCGTCCTATTATTACATAAGCTACGTGCAGCTCTAGCAGCTCTTATATCTTCCACATTCTTGGTTTTGTTAGCCTTCTTAAACAACCTTTCTCTATCCTTAGATAGCTCAGTAATCTCGACAGTGTACCAACCCGGTCTTATAACTCTTTCTTTAAATTCCTTATAAGGAGCAATTCTATCTATTATCCGTACCAGATTGTCATAAATGAAATCCCAGCATTCATCAGGATTTGTTAACCTATAATATTTATTCCATTCAATTTTATTCAATTCCCTTTTAAGAAATTCAGGACTATAATTCGTCAGACATCTCCCTTTTATTGTCATCTTCTTTTTCGGTTCTGTTATCTTTCTCATAATCAGGTATATTGCTTGATGATCAGAGAGAGAAAAATTAATTACACCTGCTTTTGCATCAATCTTACTTCTAACTAGAAAGTGGTCTATTATTGTATCTTTTTGTAAACCATATCTCGTAACATCTTTGATATGACTGATCAAGTTCTTACTGTCTATAAATTGTTTAAATGCTTTACACTTATTATCATTCGTTAAAGTATCTATATTCAAATCACCAGTTATTATAACATTTTCATTATCACGTACTATACAATTCTTCATAACTTCATCGAGATCTACAAAGTACTCATTCAAGTTGCCACCAGGCGGGCGATAAGTCGCAATTATTTTGTAACAAGGATTATTCGGTCTCCATATTTTTAAGCCTAAAATTTCACTATTGTTATTCGATATTTTCCAATTCGGTAAGCTTTCAACAAAATAGTCATCCCTAATGTAACAACAGATTCCTCCACCTCTTATTCCTGTTTCTCTATCTAACCTAAATATGGAATATCCTTGACTTGATATCATACCATTATGGATTTCCTCCTTTAGCCAGCTTTCAGTTAAGATAATTACTTCCAATTCTTTGTTTAATAGTTCATTCTTCAAACTGTCCATCTTCGGTAGCATAGACCTAATATTATAATGTACAACTTTAAGACCTTTTTTTCCGGCTAAGTCCTTCCAGGTTGTAATAGTCTGTTGTTCACTCACGTCTTCCATTTATATTACTATAAACACTGTCACTGTTCGAATCATTGCATATATTTAAACACCATTCATTCCCTATAACACTACGACTATCCTTCACAGGTCGCCAAACGACTTCTGTTCTGAATGTCTGCGTATTATTTAGGATGAATAAATCATAAATTACGTCGGTATGCATATGTTTCTTTAAGTAGAATATATAGAATTGAATTACCATACACTTAGTCCTATGTCCAGGTATTCCAAGCCTCAGCCACGGCTGGTGTCCTCCCTCAGGTCGCCAAACGACTTCTGAGGGGATAACCAGTATATAGCTATATGCAAGGACTATTATCAAAGCCCCGAATTTGGACTGCCCAGCTTTTCCTAACAATCTCGTCAAAGTGTACTCCATCGGTTAGCCTTCTCAAGAAGTGCCTGTACTTGGTTTTGGCTTTGTAGTGAACTTTGTTGATAAGTGGGACATGTTTAACCCCCCTATTCTGGTTTAGTCCTGTTAGCCTATGGTTGATTTCTACTATTGAGTCGTTGATATCTTGTTGTTTAATTGCGTAACCATCCAATCTGTTGGCCTTATTTAGGTCTAGGCCAATCAAGCCACCTATGGACACATTGCACCTATCCATAATAAGACTCATTTTTTCTAGAGTATCATCATATATACTGCTCATCCTATCTATCGCCTCCTCTTTTGTCGGATATGTCAGGGAGATTTCTTTAGTAACTCTATTCTTGGTACTAAAATTGCAAATACCACCACAGATCAAGATGTTCCTTGGCCCATATCTATTGAATAACTTTAGTGCCTCTTGGGTTAAGAATTCCATTTTGGCGCCCGGATACACACAGATCAGTATCCCAGAATCATTTAAGAGGTTGCCAATCCCTCTACCCCTCGAATCTGCCACAACGATCGTACGAATCATTCTAAGTTGTAGAAGGAACTTTCTATCACAATCTTTGATTGAACAGAGTAGCAGCTTGCTCCTGTTCACAGGTACTGGCGAATTGACTGGCCCCTTGATAGTACTGCCTGGCCATAAAGTCACGTACGAATGCCTCCATTTGTTGAGGGTCGGGTGGTACAATATTGAGACGCTTACTTGGGCTGTTGACATTGGTATCTCCACTTAGCATACGCTTGGTTCTAGGGCTGGGTCGGTACCCACGAGAGCTAGTCTGCTGTTGTGCACTAGGCCCCCACTTTGAGTTACTAGATTGCCATCTATTCTTAGCTGGGTTGATCTGGGGGATTTCCAGTCTACTGGGACGAGGAGGGGCTATCAAACCACTATCCATGTTTATATCGTTTGGATATGGCTCTTCTACGTAATCCGATCCAGTTTCACTGCGGGCTGGGGTAGTAATCATTTCTCCGAAACCATCCGGATTCCTACGTGTAATTTTATCCCTCATGTTCTTTTTTCCACTTTTTGCTCTGACTACCTGAGTTTTCTTTCTTTCTGTAGCCTTTTCTTTTTCTGTAGTGGGTAGTTTTCTCCTTGGGGATTTGCTTTTTGATGCTAGTACTAATTGCCCTTTCTCGTCTTTCGCTTCAATTGGTCTTCTATCCTCCCAACTCAGCGCGCCACTGGCGTAACTTCGGTAGTCCTCCAGGATCTTACCGACTATGTTGCAACCGTTGTGTTCGCCCTCAGTGGTCTTTAACGATTTTATAGTAGTACCACACGCCCAGAATTCACACGTTGTTGCTTCGAAGAGGGGTTTTGTACCCGTTGCTAACAGTTCTTCCCTCATGTCAGGATTCTGATTGAATTTGTTTTCTATTAGCACATGCATCACCTTTATCTTTACGTTATCCCAGTCGTCAGTACTTTTAGCCAAATGCGATAACCTCTTCGATGCCCTGGCATCTTTGCTAAGGTATATGTCTCTTGCTACGTCGACTTTGCCAAGCGATTTCGCCCGCGCATACTGATATGCTTGCTCTACCGAGCAGAATTCCATATCGTTCACTCTGAGTCTACACGGATGAAAATTGCTTAGCACACTGTACTCAGAGCTAAAGTACATTGAGCCCTCTATCTCTCTGGTTCTGGTATCCATAAGACGATATCCTCTCTCCATAGTATTCAGTTGGTCGTATCTATAACTTACTCCTTCTACACTGATTCTATCACGATAGACCCCATCTATTTTCTTTGTGTTCTTTTCCTCTAGATGCGTCCTGATAGTCGAGAGTATCTCTTTGCGCTCTTTGATTGTTACAGGAAGATCAGAGTTGACGTATACCTTACTAAACCATCTTGAGTGTTTTAATTGAGCCCTACCAGCATAGATCTGATTTCTTGCCTCAACAGAAACAAATTGCACCCTCACCTGCTTTGAGCCATTCTGATAGTTATCTATTCTGTGCGCCGACATAATGTCATCTCGCTCAAATCTCTGATCGATCGATTTACATACATTCACACACAGAAGGAGTAGATTCTCATGTCTACGATACTCTAGTCCAGAAAAAAGCACATTCTGTCGTCGCCTCTCAATTTCAGATTCTAGCATAGTGTTTTCCAGATCTCTAAATTTGCGCTTCAACTCAAGATTCTCTAGCCGTACCTCGTTGATAATTTTACTGTTTTCATTTTCACGCCTTATCATTTCATCCATCTTTTCCTTGATTAAATCAACGTTTCCTTGGGTAAATTCCAAGGATTCTTTGACGTCTCCTAGATTGAAAGGATCGTTCGTAATTTCATAGGCATTCTTACCAGCGTATGTATTATCAATCTGCTCTGTGAAGGTACACAGCTTGGTCGCTCTAGCGTCGGGGTCCCCAACAATGGGATTAAAGTAATCCTTCTGTTGTTGTTCAGTGAGGAAACCTTTTTGCTCCAAATCCATGTTTCAAATTACAACCTGACTTTCCAAATTCAGACCGTAAATCGTCTCTAAAGTCACTTAAAGTCCTCTTTTTTCGTAATCAAACCATCCCACCTGGTTCTAGGCGCTAATTCAAGTCACTTGATGAAAGATGATATATGTAGTTACTTGCGCTAGCGCTATAATCGGTGATTTAGTGGAGCGATTGCTGACGCGTCCGTCCTCTCTGAAACACCGAATATACACTTTATGAAAATTATGTAATTAATGAAAAAAGCATCAACATCTTTACAACAAGTGTGAATACAATGTACAAAGCCCTAGTACAAAAAAGTAGACCGGATCTTGGAAAATTCTTTAAATGGAATGATATACTCAATGATCGAAATGCGATACCAAACTATGAAGTGTTTAAAATTAGAGCGGGGCATCCTAAAAGAATTGGGTTGGAGCCTAGACTCCAGGCCTTACAGTTGAAAGTTCTCCATAGAAATATTTGTTGTAACGAATACCTTTGCAACATAACTGTAAAAGGACATCCTTTGTGTGAATTCTGTGGGGACAAGGACGATATTGTCCACTTCTTTTATCATTGTGAGAAGGTTCAGGAGTTCTGGACCAGAATAAGAGCGTGGTTTCATGCACTATTCAATGAAATAGCTCACGAAATTGTAACGCCGACCCAGGTCCTATTGGGTACGGTGGAAGTGGGAAAAAAGCATGATTTTATCAACTGGATTCTCATTCAAGCTAAAAAATTTATTCATAGGCAGCATCTCTTCCACAAAAATAATATCTGTGTGGTTCAGTTTGGCAGAGAAACATGCAGGAAGTTTAGGGCCATGAGATATGGGGAAAAAATTATTCAAAAAAAGGGGGGAAGGGGGAAAAGTGGAGAGTGTATATTAATGACTTTCGAGATCACTTTATTGATAACTGACCATGCATAACATGAAGGCCTCGCTGTCGGAGGCAGAGATGTAGAAAATAAGAAAATCCAAAAAAAAATATAAAATATGAGTACACAAAGTTCTCTAGAATTAAGATAAAAGTAACTGGTTTTTAGTAAGATCGTTGCGCGAGAGCGTTAGAGTTGTAAAAGCCTAGATGGCAGGAAAACAAAATAAAGTTACAAATGTTTTTTTAAAAAAAAAAAAAAATATATTACAGTATGTGATGGGGTTCATGTTTCTGGTCTATGCATTTGGGAGTACAGTTGTGGTTCCACCATTTTATCAAAGAACATGAAGGATTAAATATTGTACTATTATGAAGAACATATTTTCCAGGTGAGGGTGAAGCACAAGCAGTCACTTCAATGGAAGGCGCTATCTGCAGATCTCATTGGTATTCAAGCAGATCAGCCTTGGGTGGACCTTCCCCTGAACAAGCTGGACCTTGACTTGTCTCCTGAGGTGAAGGCATTTGTGTCTAAAGTCAGAGATGGTGAGCCTCCATCAAACATACTCTCTCAGGTGCCTTATACACCTGCACCTTCACCTGCACCAACCAAAGGTGAGGAATGTGCTTTATCCTTATAGTGAATTCACTATTTTATGTGCTTGATGAATAACTTGCATCTTTGCATGCCTTCAGTCAAATGATCCATTTATGATAAATTTCTAGTTTTTACATCTTGGTAATGCCGATGCTCTTTATGTATGGTGCCTGGTGTTTGACCATGTGTGTTGTCTTGTGCTCTACCATGTTGTAGAGACAAAGGCCCTGTCTGTATCATTTACTGTCCCTCACTGACGAGGCCTTGCAGGATCACAGTGTATAACTTAATCAAAGGGGAATATTTAATCATCCATATAATATACGGGTAGAGCAATTTCTATGAAAAGAGTTGTTTCTTTGTGTCACATGTTCTTGGAATCTGGGGTCTCCCCATCTACTTTGTTGGTCTCTACAGGTCTGTTGATCCTGTCTGGAGGACATTATTTGTGGTTTGTGAAGGTATCTGCGGTGAAAATGTGATTTTGAAGCCCTTATTAAATTGGGGTCTCTATACTCTATTTATAGCCTGGGAAAGCCCCTGTGAGACACTACATCATTTCCGAACTTTCAGGGGGACCTACATGCAGAGGAATGGGAGAGTGAAGAAGGGGAGGGAGAGGGTGGGGGTATTGGAGAGAGGGAGGGGATGGAGAGGGTGGGGGTATTGGAGGGGGTGAGTTAAGAAAAGGGAGGATGGGGGAATAGGAGAGGGGGATCGAGGGGAGGGAAAGAACAGGGGGAAAGAGGTGAGGGAGAGCATGAGGAAGAGGGAAGGGGGGGGGGCTAATCGGAGATGGGGTTGGGAGGGAAAAACGCGTATGAAAGACGGGGAAGAAGGGGAGGGAAAAGAGGAAGAGGGGGAAATGTGGGGAGAGAGGGTGACCATCCAAGAAGAGGTGGGGGAGAGGATGTAGGGGAAGGGAGGGAGAGTGAGGGGAATCAGAGATGGGGTTGGGAGAGGAAAACAGGTATGAAAGACAGAGAAGAGGGGGAGGGAAATGAGGGCGAGAGGATGACCGTCCAGAGGACGGGTACTTTGCTAGTAGAATAATAAAAGGCTGTTGGCAGCTTCAATGGTGACAAAGCCACCCAACAACCCATAAGCAAAGCAGAAGTTCTTAAACTTCTTTTTACCCAACCTAACACAATCCAAGTAGAAATGTTCATTGTCACTTAGTCAAGCTGCTCACCTTAACATACAAAAGTGAGGAAGAAGCACTAGAAATGGCCAGCTTTCTAACGTGTGGAGTGACCAATTACATTAAACTGCTTAAACTGGCCCATTGCTTGACAGTGACAATCTTCTCTACAAATATCTAACTTCAACTACCTCTTATTTTTATCTTGTAATCATATTATAGATTACTAGCAAAGTACCCGTCCTCCAGACGGTCACCCTCTTCCTCTCACTGTCCCCTCCCCTCCTCTCTCATTGCCTTTCCTGCTTTTCTCCCCTGCCTCTCCCTTGTCCCTACCCGCATTCTCCTCTCCCCTGCCCTATTATCTCTTCCCCACTTCTCTTCTTGTCCCTCACTCTATCCGATTTCTCCCACCCTGTCCCTCTGCTTCTTTCATTCTCTCCTTCCCTCTCCCTTCCTCCCTCTTTCCTCTCCCCCATCCTATCTCTGTTTCCTGGGTATGATCATAAACTGCCTCCCTCTCAGCTCTCCCGCCCTTGATATAACACTTCTAAGTGTTGATAAGGGCGTAAAGCCACCAATCTCACTCACTCACTCCCCCATCCTTTCCCTCCCCCTTCCCCTCTTTTCTCTATCCTATTCTCCCTCTCCCCCTCTGATCTCTCTCCCCTCATCTCCTCTGTTTCTCCTCACTCTCCCCCTCCTTTGATCTCTCTCCCGTTGCTAGGGACTCTTGCAGGATGTGTTGCTAGGGAATCCCATGTTGCCACAGAGGTGGAAGAGGCATGACGTCAATCAATCTCTTTTAATTCCTAACAGGGGTTTTCCCAGGCTAAAAATAGTTGTATAGCGGTTGGTAAAACAACAAATTCTGAAAACATGTGAGACAAAGAAACCCCTCTTCCTGTATATTATCCGGGTATATTGATATTCAAAAATCCTTTTTTTCTGTATTTTCAGCCAAGTTCATGACAGAGTGGAAGATTCCAACTGTTCATTATGCACCAACATTAGCCTGGACACCTGATGGTCGACTGCTTGTTACTGCCCTTACAGGCCTCCACCAGGTTAACTACAATGTGGCATCCTGTACAGCTTCACTCATACATGCTGCAGAAGACCCTTCACACATCAGCACAGCTGAGGATGGATCTTGGGTTATAACTCTACATGATACAGGTAAACTGGTGATTAATGATATTAACAAGGGAGAGGTGAGGGAGTGGACTCCTCCAGGTATAAAGGCTTACACTGCAGCTATGGATAACTCGGGTATATATGTGAAGGGGCTTAATTCACCCACAGTATACTTGTACAGCAGGGATCTGGTGCAGCAAAGGCAATATCAGATAGATCCTAAGTTGAAAGACAAAGTCAGTTTAATTCATTTAAGCAAAAATGGTGACATGTTGCTTGGTTTATATGGCAGTAATTGTGTCCTTATCATGAATCCCAAAACAGGAGCAAGCAGACAATTCCAGAACAAAGGTACGGAGGGCAAACTCGACAGTCCACTTGGTGTGGGTACTGTGGGTGGGGGTGAGTACATCCTTGTATCTGAGACTCACAGCCATTGTGTCAGTGTGTTCACATATCAGGGTGAATACCTGCATGATCTACAGGTAGAAGGTGGGGCTGGAGCTCCACGAAGTGTGGGCATACTAGAGGGGCGGGGAGAGCCAACTATCATGGCACTCACCACAAGAGTAAATAGTCAGTCCTATGTGAAGTTGTACACACTGTCATGAGCTGCCCTTGTGTATTTTGCTAGATACCAGCAGCTTGGTCTTCCCTGGTTGATTACTAGAACACTGGGTAATGTACTACTTAGTATTGTGCTAGATACCAGCAGCTTGGTGTTCACTGGTTGATTACTGTAACACTGGGTAATGTACTACTTAGGATTGTGCTAGATACCAGCAGCTTGGTCTTCACTGGCTGATTACTGTAACACTGGGTAATGTACTACTTAGTATTGTGCTAGATACCAGCAGCTTGGTCTTCACTGGCTGATTACTGTAACACTGGGTAATGTACTACTTAGTATTGTACTAGATACCAGCAGCTTGGTCTTCACTGGCTGATTACTGTAACACTGGGTAATGTACTACTTAGTATTGTGCTAGATACCAGCAGCTTGGTCTTCACTGGTTGACTATTTTAACACTGGGTAATGTACTACTTAGTATTGTGCTAGATACCAGCAGCCCTGTCTTCACTGGTTGATTACTATAACACTGGGTAATGTACTGCTTAGTATTGTGCTAGATACCAGCAGCCCTGTCTTCACTGGTTGATTACTATAACACTGGGTAATGTACTGCTTAGTATTGTGCTAGATACCAGCAGCTTGGTCTTCACTGGTTGATTACTATAACACTGGGTAATGTAATACTTAGTATTGTACTAGATACCAGCAGCTTGGTCTTCACTGGTTGATTACTGTAACACTGGGTAATGTACTACTTAGTATTGTGCTAGATACCAGCAGCTTGGTCTTCACTGGTTGATTACTGTAACACTGGGTAATGTACTACTTAGTATTGTGCTAGATACCAGCAGCTTGGTCTTCACTGGTTGATTACTATAACACTGGGTAATGTAATACTTAGTATTGTACTAGATACCAGCAGCTTGGTCTTCACTGGTTGATTACTGTAACACTGGGTAATGTACTACTTAGTATTGTGCTAGATACCAGCAGCTTGGTCTTCACTGGTTGATTACTGTAACACTGGGTAATGTACTACTTAGTATTGTGCTAGATACCAGCAGCTTGGTCTTCACTGGCTGATTTATTGCTATAAAACTGGGGAATATATAACTTTAAATAAAAAGAGAACTAAAGGTACATCCAATTAGCCATGGATGTAGATGTTATGTGTATAATTCAGTGTTTACTGTGCAATGTTCAAATATCAAGAAGGTAAAATATCTACAGGAAGAAACTTCATAACTAAAGTAACTTTACCAAATATTTCTTTTATTGTGTATATTCTTTGTACTAAATTGCACAATTTTAATTTTTGAAATATATGTTATTTTTAGATTTGTGTTATACCCATGCCTAGTTTTCAAAATGTGTATTAATCTGTATTCATCCAAGGCCGATATTTTGGCGGTATAGCATAATGTTTCTTCGCTGATTCTGTACAAGCGCCATGGATGGTACTGGGTATTGCTATATTTCAATATCTGTAATGATATTTCGTTATCTTCATATTTGTTTATACCCGGGCCCTATTGTCTGATGTCAAATTTTATTTTTTATTGATTCACTGTCCTTTGCTCGCAATTTGTAGGTTAATAATGCAGGTTTTAAAACTCTTTGTCCTCATGTACTTACATCTAAAGGTTTAAGCTGTTCCACTGCTGACCCACCTTGTGTGTGGAGTGTGTGTCTCTCCACCATACAAGACACAATACAGTCCGTTGTTAGCATGAAGCCCAAGTGTCTTGTTCACTCATTGCTGCCAGATGTATTAAGTTAGTAAAGTTGATGATGAAAAGCAAAACCAGTATGGCTTGCTTAAACTATTATCATAATAATTATAGTATTGTTTATTTGTCCCGAAAAAAAATTAGTACAGATAAAGTTTTGCTCCGGTTGTGAAATGGCGGTAATTTTTTTGTAATGGTTACAAGACCGAGAAAGAATGCTTGCTGTCATCTCCTGATTCAAAACCCAGCTGAGATATATCTGGCTTATCACTGTATAGTGTATTGCTAAGGAGGGAGCCCTTAATGATTCCCTTATTTTCTTGTTCCACCACAAATATGATTGGCCGTATCGGGGGAATCCATTAACTCTCTTCTCCAACCACAAATGCAATCATGCTTATCGGTGGAAACTGTTAAGAAATTATAGTCCTTCCTTGCAAATGGAGACCGACTATCGGTGCTATACATCTGGTCAGGTGTCCAGGTTTTTCAATGTATACCTTAGCTACAATGAATGGCATATTTGGTGTAATATGTAAGATTACATCAAAACTACTGGGCTGTGTGCTGATCAAAAGTAAATAGTCGGAACATTCAATCACCAAGTAGTAACTATCATAAAAGTTGGATGCAATTTAACACCCTTCTAATTTTGATTTCACATCCCCAAGTCAAAGTATATGGGAGTCTCAAATTAAGTCCCAATTTAAAGCCTAATATTTGATACCTATGATTCCATAAAGCCTCCATGCTGCCCTACACTAGTTATCAAATGTGCTTCATTCAAGCCCAGCTGCTGGGGAGTTTATAAAGGGAAACACCATAGAATATGTTGCATGTTGAAAAAGGTGATCACTTAACTTTCATTATTGTAGCTTACTTGTTGATATAAGAAGGGGGCATATTGTGTTTGTATTATTGCAAATAATGCGTCGGTTTTATGTTATTTTAAATACACGTTTCTGACCCTAAATTGCGACTTTATTCTAAAAAATTGTTAGTTGATGTCAGAATCTAAGTTCTGTAATAATTCATCAACCAGGAGGACTTTAAATATAGAAGTTTGTTTGTTTTTAAAGATGTTTATTCAGCAGAGTGAAATTATGCAGTTACACACTATTCTCATTCGAGGCTGAAATTCAAGTCGAACAATTTGTTTACATAATAATTGTGTTTACTATATTTGAATAAAGGCAAGACCAAAATAAGCAATTTGCATGTTTGTGTTATTACTGTGGAGAGAAGAGGGAATGTAGCTGTTTGTACATTTGGTTTGGTTATAGACCCTCGCACCCAAACCCTATTCTGTATGATTATATTTTTGATGTGTTTCAGGGCAATGAGTCATAAGTCGCAAAAAATAGATTTTGAGATACCATTGTATTTGAAACGATGAGATCAAGCCGATTCCAATGATAGTAAACAGTCTAATGATCTAATAAGTATTTCTAGATTTTAAGTTTGATATTTTCGTTTTTTTTTTAAAATAAGTTTCCATAATCTGGGGGTCAATTAACAGTAAAGTAACTAAATTTAGTCCATATGAGGACCTTTAAAACGAAATGATATATTACATAGATTATCCTGCAATTTGATACATCTATTGATATAGCCATAAGTGATAAACCCACCAAGAATTAGAACATTCCAATAATGTGATCTTGTGAAAAAAACACTTTGAAAAATATCAATTTCGCGACATTTTCCTAAAACACAACACATTTTTTAAATCCAGGGATGAAAATCTTCAGTATTTCTACTGAAATCAGTATTTTTTATATAACTTCAATAATTGTCCAATTTACATCAAATTCCATTATTATTAGCGCTCACGTAGCATATGCATTGCTCAACACTAATATTTAAAGATTCTCAAATTTTAAAGTCACAAAATTTGATTTGTCAAAATGTCAAAAAATTATAATTTCTAAGATCATTTAGTTCGGAGAGGTTGGATTTGCTTAGCAATATTGGGATTGATGTCGCGGCCGAGAGGATACTACCCAGTCCTATATTGGTGACCTCAAAAAAAGGTGTGTGTGGGGGGGGGGGGGGGGGGGGGGGGGGGGCAGGTCACTGCAAAACCAAATCGCTATTCGCACGTGGCACTGACATCTATTTCTCCCTCCCAGAATTATTTCTGTATTTTTGCCATGACTCCATTTTAGGACATTATCATAAAAAATATGTTAGAGGAATTATTCCCTTCATATAAAACGGAATAAAGGCAAATTGCAGTACGTTAATCCGCTCAAGTAGGCCGACCAATAAAGTCATTTTTCAATACGACGTCATAAAATGAACACAAAGTAGCACAGGAGTAGTTTTCAATCAATCTAAAGATACTTGACAATGCTCAAATATACACAAATGTTTTAAATTGTTCCTATGAGGTCGAGCGAATCTCAAATTAACCTTGTTTCTGGCATAATAAATCCCTTGAGGCTGTCCCCTCGGGATTGGTGAAGATTGACTGGACAGCCAACACCTCAGTACAGTACTATCTATAAGTGCAGTGTTTTGCCAGCCCATTGAATCAATGAAGATGTCACTTATCATATGCCAAGACTAGAAGGTGGTGAGGCATTTCCTCCGAAGCAAAAGAAAAATAATTAAATTAAAAGAAAATTAGATGCTGTGGGTGTTGATAATTCTAGTGGTCGCGCTCCCATAGTGCTTATATATATATAATGGGTCAGATTTTCAGAAAATGTACAATTCGCCTTCACCAATGCTCTCAAATGACCCACATTTAAGACAAAAATGAGCTTCAAAATGCAGTTTAACATAACAGAACTGATACTTTAAATCAATTCGATACCAAATATATTCAGATATATATCCGGTATTCTTCATATTTCAGTCGAATTTAGCAGTATTTCCTAAATGTGTAGAGCTGCCAATTGTAAATTTTCTTAAAATCTGACCAATATGCATTGCCCAACAGTAAAAAAAAAAAGCCTACCGTACCCATTACGGTAAGCCTAGGTAGGCTACTTGTTTTTCCTTTATTTTCATGGTTTACTTAGAATTATCTATGACAGATATGAAAAAACCAATTATGGCAAGGTAACCTACACGAGATTTATATTATGGAAAAAATGAAAATTAGTTAAGCTTAAAAAATATTTAAAAAAATGGATACACGAATACATCCGAAAACAAAACTTTTAGACAAGCATTCCCGAACACACCGGCCGCTTTCCGGAAGGACGACACGTGAGGCCGAGCGGAGAGACCAGCGACTTGTTACTGGTAAGATTTCCATTAAGAATACTGGAGAAAGGGGAATTGTCATGGCTATAGGTTGTGAGCAATGGTTAGACCGTCTTTAGTTCTTCTCTTTATTGTTCTACTGATGAGCTGTCGTGTATATAAACAACTCTATGCGATGGCCCCCGGCGATGGCCCCAACCCAAACTAGCTACTAGTAGGGGAATCCCCCAGCACGGTGGAGCTGCATCTACCAAAACATCAATCCCTTTTGGTTATTTTCGTCTACCCTGTTGTGGAAGTTTGTTGGTAGTTTGTTTATTGAATATTACAAGTCTAAGGGAGGAGAAGGGCGCGTCCCCATGCTCCCATAGGCATAGGACCTGGGACGTTGGGGCCCCGGTGGACGTTAGGGCCCTAACGTCTCGGGATCGGGCTCGGGATCCTTCCACTTGTAGTATCTCGCGACAACATGTTTACTTACTAGACTTGGAATAGACCAGGTTGTGTCTGTAATTTCCCTTCTCTCTTTTCCCTTCTCTCTTTTCCCTCTCCCCTTTTCTCTCTCCCCTCCTCCTATTTTTCTGGGTATCTCCTGAGAATAAATGGAACGATATCTTGATTATTTTTTTTTAATTTAAGACTGGAAATCTATTTGAAAACAAAAATAATGAGGATTTAAGATTATTTTTAAAAAGAATTTAAATTTAGGAAACAAGAAATAAAGGAGAGGGAGGGAGAGAGAGCAACACAAAGATAAAGGAGAGGGGAGAGAGCACGATTGAGGGGAGGGGAGAGGGAATTTAAGACAGAAATTATGTTTCCATCTGCGAAATTAGATGTACATGATAATAGAAGTCATCTAAACGCTAATTGGAAAAATACATAAGGTAATCGGTTGGCCCTCCTACTAATTATGACCTTTTTCTTTTCTTTCATTTTAAATTGGACCAAAGGTACCAGGGGCGGATCCAGGGGGGGGGGTTCGGGGGGTTCGAACCCCCCCCTTGGGCCCCATGATGCCCTTTTTGCCCTACTTAAATGTGCCCTTTTTCCAGCCCAAAAGTGCCCTTTTCCAGGCCAAAAGTACCCTTTTTGCAGCCTCAAAATGCCCTTTTTGCAGCCCCAAAGTGCCCTTTTTTCCCCACCCCAAATTGCCTTTTCTCCCACCCCAAATTGCCATTTTTTCCGCCCCAAAGTGCCCTTTTTTCTCACCCCAAATTGTCTTTTTTCTGCCACAAATGGTCTTTTTCCTGTCCCAAAACGATCAATTTGTCTCAAAATTTTGGGGCTACAGCAATGTGACAATCTGACCATTCACTGTGTAACTTACCTATTTGCCCCCCATATTTGCCCCCCCCCATATTTGCCTAAAGGGGTCGTTTTCGACCCACCCTATATCTCAGAACTTATTTAAGGAAATTTCACCAAATTTCCTCATGTTCTCACAGTACTTTCCTAATCAGTTTTAAGATGATTAATTAAACAATTTTTGCAACCTTTGGTTTAAATTGGTTAAAAAGGGCCTCATTATGACAAATGATAATTTTTCAACTGGTTTTCTAACTGGAATCTATTAATTGTTTGAAAAAATAAACTGGTTTTCTGACTGGAATCTATTAATTGTTTGAAAAAGTAAAAGGGGAAATTAGGCTATAATGTAAATGTTTTCAAGCGGATACAAGATATTGAATTCTAATGGTGATTAGCCCATATTGTTGGCCCATATTGTTTTTATTTTGAAATAGATCAATTGTGATGTGTTTCAGGAAAATGAGTCATAAGTCGCAAAATTGATATTTTTCAAAGTGTTTTTCAAAGATCCCTTTATTGAAATATTCTGATTGTTAGAGGGTCTAGTGCTTGTAGCCATATAAATTTGTGTCATAAATTTCAGGACATTGTATGAAATAGATCCCTGAATTTTGAAAGCCTTTGTATAGAGTATATTTAGTTACTTTACTGGTAATTGCCCATCCAGAAACATTGCAAAACTAAAATATAGAAATACTTAATATATTAAGAAATACTTATATATTAGGTGTCCCAGTGTTTAGTATCATTGGAATCACCTTGTTCTCCTTTTTCAAATAGGATGATATCTCAAAATCCATTTTTTGCGACTTATGACTCATTTTCCTGAAACACATCTCAATTATTTGTGTGATTTGTATTTAATAGTTTGAATTTTGCCTGAATTTTGATGAATTTTCAGGTTGAATAGGGCCTCATTGCGACCCAAATTGATTTTTCAACTGGCCTTTTATCTCGATATGTTGCTTTCATTGTTGGGAATTTGTTTCTAATTTTACAAAAATATCATTAGTCATTTCAATCCCATGAATTTTGTCCAACTAATTTGTTATAGTTTTTGTCATTATGGTGACATAAGTATATCCCATTTGAAGCTATTTTACAAAGCCCTCAGACAAATTCCACCTGTTTCTGGCCTAAATTGTGAATATCGATTTTTGTAAAAAATTATGTCAAAAAACTATAAGGAGAAAGACTAAAATAATCAGTCGTTTACTGAAAGAGGGGGATGAATTGGAAAGAGAATTATTTTAATATCAGAAAATAACCCCCAAACCATTGTAAGTATTGATCATCTGGTATTGAGACTACAGGTACTTATCATAACTGATAGAAAGACTCTTTACACAAAATATGGTTCTCATCTGTCTCATCTTTAGTGGGAATTATTGAGTTTTCAATAAATTCCAACAATGAAGGCTCTATTTTCGTCACAGTATGTGAGGACAGATATTCAAAAGGCACAAAAAGACCAACTCCCCAATCCGATTTTGTTGGAATAAAGTTTTCCTGAAAGCATAAAACCTATATATATATATATATATATATATATATATATATATATATATATATATATATTACAGTCACAGTGTCTTAGAATAGTTTGAGAGACTTTCAAAATTTGCCCCTCTCCCACACTGTCATGTAGCAAAAGAGCACACATGAAAAAACTGACCCACCCTGAACATGTCATTGTGAATATCTATTATTTTTTTCTACATCATCTGTAATATAATGAGCAGCAAATATTGTTAAAATACAAATTATAAAATTAAAATACAAATTATATTTATCCGCTTAAAATGCACCAGGAGGTGTATATTTTCCCGGGAGAACCCTCCTGGACCTTCCTCTGAGCGCTGAGCGCCTTCGGCGCTCAGAGACTCCCCAACATGTGCCCTTTTCTAAGACCTGAACCCCCCCCTTCAGGAAATCCTGGATCCGCCACTGCGGTACCATAATAAATTACCATGCTCTTCTGCTGGTAGAATATGTATTTGAAATATGAATTTGAGTTTCTGCATCAATAATGACTTGCTTGGTTCTGAAAGATTCTTTTCTCTCCAGATATTGATAATGGCAAAGGCTAGGTGAGTATATTATATGCTATTATTTTTTCCTAGCTATCGATCATTCGCCCTCCAGAGGTTTCCCATAATGCCTTGCACATGTGCAGGCAGACACAAGACCTAAGCCATAAATAACCTTATTTAATCTAAACAATAGCTTTATATCTTTCGGACACTTGTTATATATTACATGACTTGTAAAGTCCAGATCGGTTGTTGACAAAAACAACAGTTTTTTATATTGGTTGCATAAGTTCAGTCAACGATCATCATATAAATATTATTTCCAGAAGGTATCTCCCTTGAACTATGATATACTAAGTAATTAATCAACAGTCAATACAACATAGCACTTAGAAAGGATGATTTGCCGTGTTTTCAGTACAAATCAATGGCAATTCAATGACTGGAACCTGCACAGGATTTTGGAGATTGTACGGAATCTGTAACCTCTGCTAATTTCATTTCATTTGAGTTTAGTTTATGCTGAAACACACAGACTATAGTTGAACAACTAATGCTCCAATCCACTCTTCATAGCCTAGGACCAAACAAAAAAATAGGCGTGTTTCTGATTTCCACACACACACCTAGAAAAATAATAATGAGTTGGCGAACCCCTTTTTTATTCTAGTCCTGACGCTTACTTTAAACCATGGGAGGAGAACCACAAGGAAGGACAGAAGATGGTGCATGATGACAAGGCACTGGTGAAATTGTTGTTTAGTTCTCAGTTATTACTTGGGTCTGAACTTGTCTTATCTGAAGAGTTGTGGGAGATGTTGCTGCAGAAGGGTGTTGTTGATCAGAAGGTGAAGACTGACATACAGGTATAGTAGAGAGCATTTCTTTCATAGACTGCCCATCTGCCTAATCTGCCTTATTACAATAATTAATTTTGACTTAACTGTAAACCATGTTTTGATTTAGAACTTGTTTTCAGAATGTACTTTTCATGAATCAGTATTTAGACATGTAATATATATTTTTTTTCTATTCTGGCCTAATATTTAACCTTGTGATGAAATGAGTCGTATTTTGTTATGCAACCATGAGTCAGTGTTGGACCCAGAATTGATATCTTTTTTTAGCAAAATTTGGGAAAGGGGGCACTTAATTTACGGACCAGTGGACTTGGGAGGTACTGGTCTATATGTTAATGTCCCCTATGGATTTAATATGTTTTATTACCCTAAATAATATTCAATGTTTAATTACTCTAGGGTTATTAATGTTTTATTACCCTAATTATGAGCATGAATTTATTAATGACTCATGTATTGCTCGAATATATATCAGTGGATGTGTACATCGTTTGAAGAGTACTGAGTTCTCAAATATTGCATCAATGGGTGTAATTTAATTTAATTTGATTTAACTGAATTAATATTGCTTATATGACCACCAAACTAAAGGATATTGAAGAGGAAATGATGCATTTTAATTGTGCTGTCACTAAATGTAATGCCTGCTCCAGAAAAACCAACAGAAATTGGATAATTATACATGTATGGCAGGCATCAAGTTCAAAGAGAAAAACAAGTGAGAGAATGATTTGGACAGATTTAATTAGGTGTAAAGGCTTTAACCTAGTAGGTTTATTAAAGTATGTTCAAGACAATTTAAGGATATATATGCATCCAACAGCTGGAAACCCACGTTCAACATTATTATCTGAGCGCAACTAAAGCACCCTTCCCAAGCCCAAATGCTGTATCTCAGGCTACACCTATTATCCCATGCCGCTTTTCTAAGCTGCCATTTAATACCACATTTAATATCAATACCAATTTTGGTACTCAAGAATACTGAACATTGCAATCACAATGCTACTCACCACCACACAACACATAATAGGAACTTTGAGAGTGGGCTAGCACCCATTTCTACCCTGGATTATCATATATTTAATTGCCATGAATCATTTTGCAGGCATTACATTCCCAGGAATTCCAGGTTTGTGGTTTGGTACACCACCTGATGAGATGCAAGGTTCACCAGCTGCATAGCTTCTGCTGGGTTCTGGTCAACACCAAGCAGCACCACCTTGTGGAGATGATGAGCTTCCCTGCCAGAAACTATGTGGATATCCAGGCGAGGCTAAAGTAAGTGATACTATAATAATATGAATAATTTAATTCCTATATTATATTAATGTAAGTGTCTGTACAGTGGGGACACTTCATTAACAGATTACTTCTATTAGTCTAGGGAGTTACTCTCATCTTTAGGAGCTCGTCAGGTATATATATAAATATGGATATATTCATATGGAGTGATATCTCGAATGGGAAGTAGGCTTGGCTTGTAACTTCAGTAGAGAAGGAGTAAGGCTTGGGAGTAGTGGATGGCTTCTTTATTAACCCACAATTCACATGTTAATATTTCTATATAGAGAAAACATTAGAACATGGCTTTCTCAAGGCTCCAGGGCTTCCAGTCAGTCAGCATGATGTCTTCAGTGTACATCAGTGGAGGGTAGATAGGTCTCGCTATACAATGACTGGGAGCCCTTATATTCTAAACATTGCAACAGACTTGGGGTACATTTCCTCATCTTTTTAAGGCCCCCTGCAATGTACAGTGGACATTTCATCAGTATCTCATGCCATTGAGTCAGCCGAGTACATTGCATCACCTCTGGTGCCAATGGAGGAGCTTGTGTGAGTCACTCATGATGCATACTAACTCACAGGGAGGATCTGCTCCTTAGCAATACCAAAGATGTATTTCATCATCCTGGTCATTGCATCAGACTGAGCTCTCTGAGTTCAGCGAATAACATATAGATCATACTACCATGTTCATACAATACATATGAATAATTAATTAATACATGTCAATTGATTAAATGGGATAGATAACATTAAAACGAGAATGGACATTAACATTAATTGGGCTGTTTATACTGCAAGTCAATACATCATTTAAAGCGACACTTCTTACTGTACTAGTGTTGATTCACAAGTAATGAAATTTCTACCCAATCTTCTAATCTTAATTTGGTGATATCAAAACTATGTGAGGGAGTACATTCATTTTGGTGGGAAGGTAAATTACAATTGAATTTTTTTCAGCGAGGTGTTTTTTTAATTGAGTTGAATCATTCCTTTTATCTCTAATATTAAAAAAATATTGAATGAAAACACAATGTTGATTTTCCATATTTCAGATACTGCCATACCAATCATATATTAATTTTCAAGCGATTTCATGACTACTGATTTTAAAAAGAAGAGCCACTTTAAATAATGACTGAATGCTATAATATTAGTCCTGTCTATACATTATAGGAATAGAAGATATTTTTCAATCGGGGGATTGGCAATAAAAGATATCTCTCCACAGGCCAGCAAACCACAGCTCATATCCCCAGACTATGCAGAATTTCCAACTATGCAGGCCTACTTGTCTGGCCTATAGTCAACACATGCTAGGGGAAGCTTTTTATGTTAACCTTTTGTCTTTCAGATCATCCTGTATCAATTGTCCAGCATGCTGTGAGGTATTTACCACCAACCCTTACATTCTGGTCCAGTGTGGACACTACGTCTGCAGACCCTGTGTCAAGGGTGCAAACTTCTCAGTTGAGGATGATAAAACAGAGGGCATAAAATGTCCAGTACCAGATTGTGGTATGGTTACCAAGACTCTCCCAAACATGGATGATGAAATTGGACTAGAAAAGGATGAAGTATTCATGGACATTGTTGGAGATCTCAGGAAGGACTGGTCCAAAGAAGAAACATGTCACCGTTGTTCTTGCAAACTAGACTTATCTTTCAGGAAGCATTTCTGTGTTGGGTGTAAGAAATTTCTGTGTGGTGCCTGCATCAGTGAGCATAAAGGTAAAGACCATGGGGTCATCCACAAGCATTCTGCTCATGTGTGTTGCCTCCATGGGAAGAAAACAGAAACTTTCTGTTTGATTTGCAATGTCTTCAGATGTGATTCAAGGGAAGAGAAGCCATGTGATCATAAGGCTCCAAGCAAAGAAGACAAGATGAATACAAGCCTTCAGTACATGGGAAAACAAATCCAAGATATTGGTGCCAAAGTGGAAGAGATTCAGAAGTTTGATGGAGTTCTGGACAAACATGGGACTGAAATAATTGACTTTGCACAACAGCAGCATGATCAAGTTAAAAACGAAATGGAGAAATGGTTAGATGAAAATATATCGTACGTTTCAAGGATGACACGTCATGTGAGTACATAATGTATTGAATAGCTCAAAATATGAACCATATATGATTTAGATATAAGTGATGACAGGCATTTATGAGCACATCTGCAGAGTCTGGATAGTTTGTTTGGACAATGATGTTACAAATTGACTTTAATTAAATGCAAATTATAGTTATAATTATAGATATATATCCTCTCTTCTATAACAATATAGCCTCTTTTCTATTTACAATATAGCCTTTATATAACTACATGTAAGTTTGTGTGTTAGCTGTAGCTCAAAGTTTGAGTCTTATCACCAGCTGCTCAAACAGCTGCTCAAACTAGGCCAGAACATGACCTGTTGACATGACCTGGTTAGGATGGCCTGGGTCACACTTACCCAGATAAGATCTAGGTTATTTCACTAGTCGAGTAGTGTCTTCACTACTCCAGTAGTGTTAAGAAGAGTCAGGCAGTGTCTTCACTACTCCAGTAGTGTTAAGAAGAGTTAAGCAGTGTAAACACTTGTAGTCACTTGTCTTGCCTTGTATGAACCCCTATATAAAGACTACATACAGCACTGGTGGGGTGTGCTCCTCTCTCATTCTATATCCTGCTGTCTTTGTGTTACTTTCTGGAGTCCCATGAGCTATGTAGTATTCATACTTTAGCCATAGGTAGAACACGCAAAATTAACATCAAACTGGACATTATATTAATAATGGTGACATCAACAAATGACAAACATTACGTTATCACATTCCAAAACAGCCCAACATGATATATATAATTGTTATGGTAATTGTTATAATAATTATAATGATATTTTAGATGTTAAAGAAAAGTAGACACGGCAAAGTCTAGATATTAACTGTTTATAAAAGTATATGAGTGGGCATTGTCATATCCGGCCTTATAATATTATGTAATAAGGCATAACCTAATTAATATGTTTATGAATATGATGATTCATAATTATAATGTTAATGAGAATGATAATAGTTAATTAATTCCATAATGTAAACATAACATGTGAGCCTAAGGTAACCTACATATTGGCACTGTCTAGAACCCTCTAGAACATTGCATCATCAAGGATCCAGAACATTCATGTACATTGCATCATCTATCACGTGGATCTTTCCAACTAGAAAGATCCACATGATAGACCCAGATCCTTCAGGAACATTCCAAACGTCACATGGACGTTGCATACTTACCATACTATATAAGCTTCACATGTACCCATGTTCATCAGTATTCATATATACCTTCATCAATAAACTACGGAATCGTCAACCACGAGTTCTCTATTTCTTTATACCTATCACTGGCGGAGAACAGGCCCGATCTAGGTGCCTCTATGACGACGCAGAACCAACAGAATACAAGATCCAAGAAGCCCCAGCTGTTGAACCCACCAGGAAGCCAAAAACCAGAGAAGTTCGGTCTTGCCCATCAAGAGGAGGCAGGCTTATCGGTTAATCAAGAACCCGAAGTCAATCTACAGCCAAAGGACATCTCAATCAACCCAGAAACAAGCGGAGTCAGCAGCCCAGAAATAAGCGAGGATAGCACCCAAGATACAAGTGAAGATAGGACGTCGGCCCAGACAGAATCATCTGGGGACGAATTACAATCAGGAGAAGAAGAGGACCAGGACGATCTAGACAACAACGACGAAGAGTCGATTGTAAGTAATACCACCAACGATCATATAGGTGACACACCTGCCAAAATGCCTGTTAATTTAGACGAGCTGGTTGAAAAGCTGGCAGAATGCCAGACAGGGACAGCAGGTTTGCTGGAGAAAATAACTCGGTCGGCAGACAAGGCCCCCACAGCAGAGAAAATGGAAGAATTCACGAACAAAATTGCCGAATCATTTACAGAAATTAAGAAACAATCGGTGCAGAATGTATCAAGCACTCTAAGAAGAACATTAGCATCTGTACCGGAGGTATTCGAAGAACCTACCGCGTATAAGTCATCAAGACAATTCTTAGTAGATTTTGAAGCATATATGGTCGCGTTACAAGCACCTGAGACACTATATCTGACATCAATATTAAAATTCTTAGATGGTAGAGCAAAAGCATTCTATACTAGATATATGAGAGACAATGCAACCCCAGACTATAAGCAATTCATTTTGAAGTTTAACACAGAATTTGACGCCCTGACTCATGATGCGATGATGTCAGGATATATGTTCAGAAAACAGACAGAGGGAGAAGGCATAAAAGCCTATAGTGAAGATCTGTTTAAAATGTTAGACCAAACAGACATGGAAGAAACAATGAAAGTGCATATATATCTCATGAACATGCAGCCACACCTATCAAAAGTAGTCCTGTCGGATAACCCAAAGTCATTATCCGCGGCAAAGAAGCTGGCCCTTAAGGCCGAGCTTATCACACCCAAACAAGGAAGTGATTTTTCAAAAGTGATAGTGGCTCAAACAGAGGCGATCAATGCAATTTTGACGCAAATACAGAGTACAAATGATAAGGTAGAGAAGTCGACCCAGCAAGTCAATCAAATCGCTTCCCAACAGCCACAAAGGCAAAACAATTATGGCAACAATCGTGGTGGGTATTACAATCGTTCCAGACAACATAATAGAGGAAACCAGAACAACCAGAGGTATAATGGCAGAGGAAATGGCAGAGGACGATACAGGGGAAATAATTACGACCCTAACTATAACCGTGGAGGTTATAAGAACTATAACAGAAGCCAATCGCCCCATAGTAAATCTCAAAGTAACAACTCATCGAATCACCCAAACTAGGAAGTCGCAGGAAAAGAAGGCGTACTTCTTGCGACGCTAAAAGTGTGGGGAAGACCTTACCGTATATCTTCAATATCGATACGGCAATCTTCTCAAAGGAAAACGCCCCAGACAGCAGGAAAGATAGCACGACGAAAGTACGATTGCAGCTGACAACTAAAGAATTACAGATACAGACAAAGCTCTCAGACAACGCATTGACGGTTAGGTTTGGTGAGTACAGAATACCAGTTCTTATCGATACAGGCGCTTCATGTTGTGTAATCAGCCCCCAATTCTATTGTGCACTAAAAACTAACCCAGCTTTTGTTTCAGTAAATAGGTGCCACGTAAGAGTTTTTACAGCGGATGGGGAAAAACACATTTGTAGGAAGACAGTTACCCTTAAGTTCTATGTAAACGATATTGAATTTCAGCACCCATTTCTTGTACTACCAAAATCGCATAGGTCAGCCATACTAGGCACAGATTTTCTGAAAGCCTCTAAGGCGGTTATCGATTATTCTGGAGTCGGCAGACCCCTATATACAGTCAGATTAAACAAGAAGGTTATTCTTGCCCCAATGACGGAACACCTGTTTTTCCTACCTGCATTGGCGCATGAATCACTGCATAATCAAACGTTTGTCACAGAGAACTTGGCTAGATCCAATCCAGTTCCGTATGTTATCAAAAGATCAGCTGTAAGTCCAGAGAAAGATACAAACATAGTCCCCATAGCTGTGTTCAATACATCTAAGGTCCCCATACACTTACAGGTAGGCGAGGTGATAGCGGTGCTCACACCATGCACACCTGTGGCAAGTGAGTCAGTGGTGGCAAGCGTACAGGACGCGCTACCCACTGCCGAGATACTGTCAGTCCAAGGTGACGATAGGCCTCACAAGCCGAAAGAAGCAATTATAAACAAAGAGCTGTCAGAAGAGCAAAAGATGGATATCACAAATATTCTCGAAGAATTTAACGATTGTTTTGTAAATGACGGTGATCCTAGTATTGGGATCACAAACATATATAAGCATAGAATCGATTTGAAGAGTGACTATATACCATTGAATAGCCAACCTTACAGGCTCAATCCAGAAAGAACTAGGATATTTAAAGAAATGTTAGACGATCAGAAAGAAAAGGGTATAATAGAGGATTGCAAGTCACCAGGCGAATGGGCATCCCCAGCGTTTCTAGTGGTCAAACCATCAACCAAAAACACGAATAAGCAAGAATATCGCTGTGTCGTGGACTATAGGTTCCTAAATAAAATGATAAAGGACCAGGCTAGAACGTTCCCAAGAGCTGATGAAACAATAGACAGAGTAGGCGAAATGAAAGGAGCCTATTTTTCAAAGCTAGATATGTATCAAGGATTTTACCAAATTCCAATCAGAGATCAAGACAAAATCCTAACCAGTTTCGCCACCCCATTCGGAACAATGCAATATAAGGTCATGCCAATGGGATTGAAAACATCCCCAAAGGCTTTTCACAATGTACTGCAAATAATATTGGCCAAGTGCCCCAACGTCGCCCACTACGTGGACGATGTGATCTGCGCCTCTCAGAATTGGGGACAACATGTCTCCGATCTGAAGTCTATCTTCAGATCTTTTAGAAATGCAAACATAAAATTTAAGAGACAAAAATGTCATTTTGGCATGACGAGCATCCCATTTTTGGGTTTTATCATCAATCAGGAAGGGATATCCCCAGACCCTGCTAAGGTGGCGGCATTGCAATCATATCCAGTACCAAAGAATTTGAGACAGTTAAGGGCATTCAATGGGCTAGCAAACTACTATAGAGCATTCATTAGAAATTTTCAAGAAACAATGCTACCATTGTACAAACTAACAAAAGCAAAAACAAAGTTCATATGGGATGAAAAATGTACAAGGGCATTCGAATCAATCAAGCAGTCAATCCTGGCAGATGTTGTATTACACAAACCAGATCATTCGAAACCTTTCATAATAAGCTGTGATGCAAGTAATTTTTCCTTGGGAGCCTGTCTCAATCAAGCTGACAAGGACGGGAATTTAAGGCCAGTCGCCTTCCAAGGTAGATGCCTTAACAAATCCGAGGTCAATTACAGCACAACGGACAGGGAATTACTAGCAGTTAAATATGCCATTGAGAAGTTCGAGCACTATGTCATCGGTAGAAAATTCACAGTACTAACCGATCATGCGGCATTAACCGCACTAAAATCAAGAAAGCAGCTCAAAGGTAGAATGGCGAGGTATTTAGAGTTTTTCAATACATATAACTTCGAGATCAAACATCTGACAGGAAAACTCAACGTAATCCCAGACTCATTATCTAGAAGAGAATATCAGAGCGAAGAAAAAGATCAGTCAGACACAGCCACCCAAAAGATCACAGCAAGAGCTGTCAGATTTAATGGCATAGATTTTGTAAAAAGATTCCATGAGGATGAAAGGGTAGAGAACAATCCAATTAGAGTATTCAGGCCAAAACCGATCATCAAAAGCCTCAGTATATGCGCAGTCACACGGTCCGCCACCAGGGAATCTAGCCCTGTGGACGAGCCTAGGAAGGAGACTTCAAAGGCAACGACCAAAAGTGTTACCTCATCCCCAGCGGCCACAACAAAGGGACGCAAGTCAAAGGGAACACCCAAGGTCCGTGTGACCAAGCGGACCGGTAAAGCACCGAAGCCGATACCAAGACCAAGACCAAAGCAAATTAAATTAACACCCATCACCTCTGAAGAATTCTCTGATCTAGTGTCGCTCACAGATGTACCATACGATCTAAAATCATTCAAAAAGGATCAATATAGCGATCCATTTTGTTATACCATGATGAGATATATAGCAAGCAAAGAACTCCCAGTAGACAATGCAATAGCACGGACAATCCTGTTGTCACAGGACCAGTTTGTTGTGCTTAAGGGTTTGCTGTATAGACTCCCACATAACACTAAAGGGATAGAAAATCCAACCCCGATCTTAGCGGTACCAGGGAATCTGGCGCCCAAGATATTAGAAATATTCCATGACAGCCCGCTAGCAGGACACTTTGGCACAGCCAAAATGATTTCAACCCTGAGATCAAGGTTTTATTGGCCAGCCATGATCAAAGACATCCATGATTATGTTAATACCTGTACGAGTTGCATGAAAACAAAGACAAATAAAAATAAGATCAAACTCCCATTGACAATAAGGGACGAGGCACCAGCAGCATTCGCACATTTGTGCCTTGACACGATAGGCCCCATTCATGAGACAAGTCGAGGGAATCGCTACATTCAATGTTGCATGGATTTCTTTTCACATTATTTAATAGCCTGGCCTTCACATACACTGGACAGCAAGACAGTGGCCACAGAATTTTTCAACAATGTGGTTTGCCGGGTAGGGGTACCATCAAAATTATTTACAGATAATGGCCCATCATTCCAAAGCACATCGTTCAAGGCAATGTGTAAATCATTGGGCATAAAGCAAGTATTTTCCTCAACATATCATCCTGAAAGCCAAGGAATTACAGAACGCCAAAACCAGACGGTTGTACAGGCCCTTAGAAACTTTGTTAACAAAAACCAGACAAATTGGGATTTATACATACAACCGATTGCTTTTGCAATAAACATTAGCGATAATATGTCCATCGGTTGGAACCCATATCTGCTCGTACATGGGAAATATGCATGTACGCCCGCACAAGCCCCATTAAAAGATGCGGCAGATTTCCAACCAATACAGGACCAACTAGTAGAAATTACCAAAATGCAAAATAAAGCAATTACAGAAGCACGAGCAACGTTAAAGAAAAATCAGAAATCGATGAAACTAAGCCATGATAAGAATATAAAGCATAAAGATATACACCCAGGGCAGATAGTATACATGGATGTACCCAATCTGCTCACGAAAAAGTCATCCAAGAAATTGCAAATCAAATTCTCAGGACCATACCTAATAACTGATATGCCATCCCCATTCACAGCATTTCTGAGAAGATTATCAGACGGGTACGATCTACCAAGATCAGTACATCTCTCGCGACTAAAGCCTTTGCGAGAAATTAAAAATAGCAAATTCCTGTCTAGAATTATGGTATAATGAGAGAATCAGAAATACAGTTGGAACAAAACAGTAAGATCCGAACAGAAAAATCACAGCATAAAATTAAAAACACCTAGGTGAACTAGGGCAAATAAAACCAAAAAGCTGTGCAAAAATCAAGAAAAGAAAGGAAAATTAAACAAAAATATATATATTGGAAAATAAAAAGAAGTCTAAAACATAGTTTGACAATAAGTATCGATGAAAAATCAGAAACAAAATCAGGAATAAAATAATTGTGTACACAAAAGAACAACAAACGATACTAACTTAATAACAATTAGCTGGCACAAACTTCAATCGGACTGACAGATGTCATACCTCAGACCGAATTGATGGATGGATCTTGTGGATTAACCGAGAGAAATTAACAAGTGCAAAATAAGAAGAGTATAATTAGATATAATAGAATTAAGCGCACATTAACAAGAGAAAGCAGGCCCCTGATCAAGGCAATAAGGGTAAAATACCAAATTGCAATTACCCCGCATGAAAGCTGGACCCATAATTGGATTACTGTAAATTATACCAGAGTCTAACCCCACTTTACACATTACTTCGGGTCCAAGGTGTCAATAAGCACTTGTACATAGGACACTTGGGCGTGAACGTAAACTGTGAAGAGGGGCTTGTCCTCGGTCAGTCAAACACACCTGAGATGGTCTGGGCTTTTTCAAGCCACGCCCTCCGGCAAGGAACGACCAAATAGGGGGCAAGCAGACAGCACCTAGCACCTGGTAAAGCACGGCTAAGAATAAGCCACCCACCCACCCAACATGACAAGTCCAGCATCACCATGCATGGATGACTGCCCACACGGATGGTTTCGTCAAGCATCATCCGAAACGACCACCCATTGGTCAATTAGCTTAACTCAATTAAGAAGCAGATAGCAAACGGGACGTAGCTAAGGAGTACTTATACTTCAGCCGGACCGGTCCTTAAACACTGCTGACCACTCTTCTAGGAGAATCAACACCAAAAGAATACTATATTCCACAAGCGACATCGACACTTTGTCTTGGACAAAATGACTTGGACTTGGTATGTAAACAGTTTTATAGAGCTCCATCACCGTATGGACTCAGAATTTACAATTGATATCAGTGTTTTATATGTACAACACGGACTTACAAAATGGATTTTATCTCGGAATATCACCAACTTACCAACGCTTTTTCTTCTCTCATACTATTCGTTGAAAATCTTATTTATAGGGTATATGTGTGGCTTGGACTCCTTGTTCAGGCCTCGACTATGATTATCAGACAAAACTATGGGATAGCATTTAAACCCCTAGATACGCCCTTGGTAGTAACCTTAGAGAGAGCGGCATTAGAATTTAGTATAGATATCTCTAAAGAATATCAGTTTGAATTAGCAAGTAGAGCGGAGAGAGCACTTAGCATCAAGAAAACAAATGATACAATCATTAGAAAGCAGTTCCAGATACTGGACGGGTCACTTCAGAATTACACAGAACGGATAAAAGAACAGATACTGTCATATAGGACGGCAGATAGAAGATCAAAGAGAGAGGCTTTCTTTCAGGGCGGCGGCAACCTGCTGCACGCAGTGTTTGGCTTAGCCACAGACCCACAGTTAAGAGATGTTAACTCGAGGGTATCCTCACTCGAGTATGTAAAAATTAATACAGTTAACGCAAATGTTGTGAGAGACGAGGGAATCAAGAAATTAGCTAAACAGCAAATTAATTTCGCAAGAATTATCAACAATAACGCAATGGCGGTGGAACAATCAATGTTAGACACATTTTATAACGCATCAGTAATCGAGCGTAATCTTTCAAGATCAATAAATATACTATATGACAGTCTAAACACGCAAGCAAGTCTTAATGGGATAATCACAGAGTTAACATTAGAAGTATTAACCATCAGTAATATGCACACCAAGTCATTAGCGCTCATAGGAGCATTACAGACACTGGCAGAAGGAAAGTTACCACCTTATCTAGTAGAGATTAGTAGGATACGGGAGAGTTTAGCAGAATTGACACAGAAATTAGCAAGCGCAACAAACCACGTGCTTACCACACGACCTGAACATTACTATAGCCAGCCAGGCGTGACCTACGCCTTTAATGGCACACACATAAATATACGGGTACCTGTACCGTTAATACAGAAACACAACGAATTCCAGCTATTTAGAATAATACCGTTCGGCAACCCATTACACCATGACAATAGAACAGCCACAGGATTCACACGAATAATGTCTAGGATAACCCATATAGCAGTAAATAAATACAACTTATCAAGCCTATTATCAGAACAAGAGCTAAAATCATGCACCAAATTGGACGTCATCTTATGTACATCGGTTATACCAGTATTTTTAAAACAGAACGATAACCCGACCGAGTGCATGACAGCACTATTCTTTGACAGACCGTTGGTCGTGCAAGAAACTTGTGAGCATAAGACATATTTAGACGCCAAACCATCCTTTTTCCACCTTCAGATCTCAGATAGCAAACATCTCCTAGTAACCGCAAAAACAAATTTCTCACTAAAATGTACCAACGTAACGGACAGAATTATCAACAGAGCAAACCTATTTCTGATAACCATACCTTGCGAATGTAGCCTTATAGCAGAACAATTTCAGTTGGAAGCAGGCACAAAATGCATGAGAAATGAACTTGAAATAAAATACGGGTTTAATCTACCCTTTTCTATGGCATTTCAAGTTCCGTTACCCAATATAACGGGAAGCTCAATGTATGATAGACCAGTAAGAGTACATATCCCAACAGCAGAGACATTAGCTAGGCACTTTAAGCTAAAGACTATCAGGTTAACGAAGGGGAGCAGATTAGTAAAGGCTATGAATGAACTAATTAGAGCAGATCAGGAAGAAAAGGAAAGGATAGGCAATAATACAATTGATTTTCAGGACATCCTATACAGCCCACACACCCTACCTAGTTTAGGTATGGTCTTAACAATATGTAACACAGTATTGTGTTTTTATTTATTATATAGGATGCACGCAATCGCAACTCTGATGGCTACAATCCATGCCGTCAGGGGGGTAGCATTAGACAAGTCCAGTCTGGACGAGGACTGGGTGAACCATTTCACCCACCCACCCACCCAGCCCCCGCGGCCGAGTCATGACGCACAACCGGCGGCAGTTGCATGGAATGCTTATGTGATCCCAACATTATTAGTTCTCTTAGTAATATTGATCTTTATCAAAATAGCAAAATGTGTGAAAAGAAGGAACGTATGTTTCTTATGCCAAACATCACCACACGTAGACAATACAGCATCGTGGATTATTCTCAAAATTCAGCATCATGACAGCGTATTTGCCCTCAAACTAAAACCAATCCTATGGGAGACCAACATTCTATCCGCGACAACAGCTCCCACGCTATTAAATGGCCAAGTGGCAGCAGCTACAGGTTGTGTGGGGACGAATGTTTTGTTCCAATGGAATGGTCCCCTAAAATTATCAGTAGGAGGTTTGGAAGAAAAAGTAAATTTGCCCCCCGTAATTCCCCTACCATGGCGTCACAGAAATGACATAGCCGAGGCCGTGCAAAGCCCAGATACCAAATACGCACTCTCAGTTATGGACCACTCAGGAAGGGCTGCCCAGATCCCTTGGGCAGACCAAACGAAGCGTGACCGATCAGTGGAGACAGAAGGTCAGGAAACATATGAACTAATGGCGTGACGGTTAAGGTGCAAATATTTTACGTTATCTTTATTTTTTTTTCTACCATTTTTTTTTTACCACTTTTGCCGTTTCTTTTGTGTGTACTAAATTAAGAAGCCGAGGTTTTTCACCGAAAAACATCGATAAAACATTCAGTTTGTGTGTGCTTGTGAAGTTATTTTCCATCCAATCCCCTAAACCCAAAACGCATGTGTAAAAATACTATAATAAGACGCTGTGTTATGAAACCTGTTACCAACTAACATAATCACCATATTGAAGCTGCCTGAATCGATTTGACTGTTATGTCTGTACCACGTTAAAAACTATAACTGTTATATGTGTTTGAGTATTAACATCAACCCCTGTTTTACTCATGTGTCTTGTTCATACCATGTCTACAGACAAAACAACCCAGTGTTGCCTGGTCAAAATGGTGAGAATCGACTTCAAGTGTAGGAAATGCGATGCACCCCTAGGAAAGCCGGAACCACCAGTAGCATCCATATTCCCATGCGACAACAGACCAAAAACTCGTCGCTGGGGCCCCAGAGGACCCCAAATCAGGAAGCAGGGTGTAGGATTCTACAGACCTCCACCACCTCGGGAAATTTCAGACTACACTTCCACGGAATCAATGTATTCCCCATCGTCGGACTCCATGGACTACCCATCAATGAGCTCAGTAACCTCAACCAGTTACGATTCCATGGACTCTCCATCATTAGAATCTATGAACTCACTCTCGATGGAAACATCCGATTCACCAAGCGACAGCTACCAACCAATAAGGCGCATCATCAGGAGACCGGCATCATTTGATTATAACAACATTTCACCAAGGAACAGACGCAGAAATTGGAATAGATAAAATCAATGACTCTCTTTATAAGACTAGAAAAAACGGACACAAACTCAGGCCTAAAAAGGCCAAGCAGCAGAACAATGGAAACAGAAATAAATGCACAAGTACATGTGCACAGACAAGCAAAGACTCTTATAAGTTCATAGAATTGGTAGACATTATGTTAGCATATACAAAAACAAAAAATATATATATATGTGTATTAGTGTAGGCGGATATGACGAGCAATTAGCTCCAAAGAGAAAAGTCACTACTTTTCCTGAACATAGTATTAGTTCAAAGTAGATATGTCAAGTTAGAGATAGGTATTATACTACAACAGAATATAGGATGATTCTTTCCGGTGTCCCACCTTCTCGAATCGCAAGATTTTTCGAGGGGGGGGGGGTATTATGTCATATCCGGCCTTATAATATTATGTAATAAGGCATAACCTAATTAATATGTTTATGAATATGATGATTCATAATTATAATGTTAATGAGAATGATAATAGTTAATTAATTCCATAATGTAAACATAACATGTGAGCCTAAGGTAACCTACATATTGGCACTGTCTAGAACCCTCTAGAACATTGCATCATCAAGGATCCAGAACATTCATGTACATTGCATCATCTATCACGTGGATCTTTCCAACTAGAAAGATCCACATGATAGACCCAGATCCTTCAGGAACATTCCAAACGTCACATGGACGTTGCATACTTACCATACTATATAAGCTTCACATGTACCCATGTTCATCAGTATTCATATATACCTTCATCAATAAACTACGGAATCGTCAACCACGAGTTCTCTATTTCTTCATACCTATCAGCATGGCCACATGACCCGGCATGCATTTATATGCCTGCATAGCCCGGATAGTAGGGAGGCTACTACCCAAGATAATGTGGAGGGGGAGTATACTACACATAATAAATAATGAACTATAGAAATACTATTGTTAGTTTACGGACTGAGTTTGGCACCCTTCAGAATCTCATTTGCTATGGTCCAATTGACCAAAGATACAAACTCAGCAAAGAACCTCCAGACCTGGGTTCGCTCTCACAACTGCCACACCAATAGCATACTTCACAATTCAGCAGTCAGTGGCTGCGGGACTGTTCTGAATCATTTTGAGTATGTGTGATTAATTACAGCCACACCTAAATGCGGGCCAAATGCTCCCCTTACTGGACTGCTCACTGGACCCCATTACTGCCCCTCACTGACCTGTCAACAGGAACTGAGCTGCCCACTGCCTGTCTGTGTGTACCCGTGGGTGTATGTTCTTTGTAAATACATTCTGACAAAACTTAGCATATTTTAAAATCTAGTGGGTCAAATGGCCTAAAGTCTGGCAAGATTACTCTAGACATACCATTCTATAATTCTTCTCAGCTTGTTGGGAAACAAGCTAGAATCTGTGGAGAGAAAGGTAGGAAAAGTTGGGCCCCTATGGTATAGGTCTAGGGGCAATGGACAATTAAGTGCCCGTCATACCTTGACTTCAGCTCATTACCACCAGATGAGCTGTGGCGCTGCAGTCAAATTTGTGAACTGTCAAACAAGGAAAAGAAATCAAGCACTTATCAAGTGTTTTACAGTAGAGTTAGAAACTGCATTTTTTCACAGGAATATACTTGGAGACATTTCATATAACATCATTTTTGACACTATGATGCATTACATGAATTTTACAAATTTCAAAGATATATGGTCTGCAAAAGCAAACTCAAATTTCTCTAATTCAATATATCTTATTTACAGCAGGAATACAGAAAGAATTCAGGGGTCATGATTTGCATAAACATGTCATGAAGAACATATTTTCCAGGTGAGGGTGAAGCACAAGCAGTCACTTCAATGGAAGGCCTTGTCTTCAGATCTCATTGGTATTCAAGCAGATCAGCCTTGGGTGGACCTTCCCCTGGACAAGCTGGACTTTACCTTGTCTCCTGAGGTGAAGGCATTTGTGTCTAAAGTTAGAGATGGTGAGCCTCCATCAAGCATACTTTCTCAGGTGCCATATGTACCTGCACCACCTGCACCTGCACCAACCAAAGGTAAGGAATATGTTTTATCCTTATAGTGAATTCACAAAGCATTCTACAAAGCTCTCATTTGTCATAATCAATGAGACATACATAAACATTTCTGGCGTAATGAGACGTCAATTTTGCAAACTCCTTGTCCAGAAGCTTCTACAGAAGTGAGATAAAGGTGGATATCTCAGGTCCGACCACCACAAAGCCTGGTTCCTAAGACTAGGGAGGTTCCCCAAGTCCAACATATACCTAAAACTGATGATACTGTAAACGTATTTATTTTCGCGTGGATACATTTTCGCGCACTAAGTACTCTGACACCTTTTCGCGCGGATTTAAATTCGCGCTGCAAGGAAGCCTCACACTTTGTTTATGTAATAATTATAGGTTCGCGCAGGATTTAAATCGCGAAAATAAATACTGTGCAAACATTAATACGTTTACAGTACATTTATGTACAAACTCATATCCAAATTCATAGGAATATATTTGGCTGATTTCCGATATAGAAATCATATACTAGAAGGTAATCTACTATTTCAATGAATATATTTTGTGGAGGAATGGAACCAAAAACTATTCATAAAAGATAAATCCCACCAACTATGTTCAGAAATCATAAGTATAGGCCTATCATATATACTAAATAGGAAACATTGCTATTAAACTTTTTAAATAAGCAAAGGTTAGAAAATATTGCTATTAAATTTTTAAAATAAGCAAAGGTTAATTTGCAGCTTTAATCGACATGTTATTCAAGAACCTGTGAATATTAGTCTAATCTGTTCCATAGTTTATTCCCCTTACCGATTATAGAGTATAGCTATTGGGCATTTATTCTAGATTGTTGAAATTATTAAGCAGTTCAATAACTAGATATATAACTTTGGGTCATCTACATGGGTGATCTATGAAATTATGAGGCTTTAATGTTTTTTAGCCTCCCCATCTCTCAACAATATTAGGCTTTATTAGATCCAATCACCCGAAGGAGAAATAACAAAATTTAACGCTGTTAATATGTTGCTTCAACCACGTCCCAGTGTTTAGTGGTTAGTGGTAAGGGACTGTTCATAATTAATCACGGGGGGGGGGGGGGCTAGGAGGAATTAGAGGGGGGGCACCTTTTTTTGCACAGAGCCAGAAGGGGGGGCCATTTAATTTTGCACAAGTCTTGAAGGGGGGGGGCCATACATTTTTGCGCATGAAATTTGACCCAAAATAGGTATTTCTATATGAAAAGATATCTCACCACACATCCATGACTTTCTTTAATACAACTTTAATCACAAGTTTAATATTATTATGTAGTGTCTAGTATTACTTTGGATATGCTCGGAACACGAATACCAAAACACAGAATCCAGATCCTTCAGTCCTTGCTAGGCCTTTTCTTGTTATTCACAAACTCTTTCTCTGTACTGGAGTTGGCTGCTGGGTAACCAACACCAACACCAGTGAAAGGATAAAAGGATACAGATTATACAGGAAGAAGGGAGTAAGTACCAATGTGGTAAGATAAAATTGAAAATTCTAATAGGTAAAAACATATAATGACACCTGGAGTAGAAAAAGTTAATCATATCAAGTAAAGTGACCTGCCGTGGCAGGCTTAGTGAACTACCATGTACTTAGTTCAGCTGACCCAGAAGAGGAGCCGAATGTCCGACAAGCAGTGCCAAGACAGAGCGAGGGTAATTTATCCTCTGCTCTGCTCTGGCACCACAATGCACAGCATCACAATTACATGAATTCTGAAACACATGAATATAGAAAGAAGAATCTTCATGTACAAAATGACAAACATTAAACTTCATCTCTACACGTAAGAAAAGCAATGTGTGGGAAACAGAACTTATTAATCCAAACAGAACTTTTTGCCACCCTGCCACTCCTTGTGGTTGTAGTTACTCTTTGAAAACTGTGAGCAGCATTAGAGGCATCAACCATTTGGCTCATCTTCACTTTCACTACTGTTGGAATACATGACAATCATAATTACAATCGTAGTTGATTCCACCTCATATTCAGGCTCAGGATCAATGTCACTTGACACATGTTGGCTCACATCATGTCCCTCATACACAACACCTTCCAATGTGTTATCTTGAGTCCCAGTGGGACTGACTATTGTCTTGACTTTTCTTTCTTAGTTTTACCCTTAATAGTGAGCCCATGGTGTACTAAATACTTATCTAACTCAGATACTCTTAAATTATCCAGTTTTCCTGATAAAACCATTTGGGCCAAATTGTACTCTTCATATGTTTTTCCCTTCCTTCTTTGTTTTTCATTGACTTGTTGATTTGCCCTAATCTTTTCACCCAATTCAATATAATGGAGATGACGCAAATAATCTTTGACAAGGCCAATGGCAACTGCAAATTTATCAGAAAAGTTTATGATTTATGATCAGAGAAAAGTTTCTTTATGTTGAAAGCATCAGGATAGCCCTCAGCAACAAAAGCCACCTGTTCAAACACTGTTCAGAACATCTTGGACAGAGTTTGTTCAACTGGTGCAACAAAGATAGAGATGAAAAGAGAAAGACTTCTCTATGATTATCCAAAGACACCAAAGCATGAGTTCTGCAACCACCTTTTTCCAGTACTCTTTGGTGCCACATATGGGAAAGTCGGCAATTTCCCTAGTTATGTTTGAGGAGAGCAAAAAAGAAGATGGGAATTTAACCAAAGTTGGAAGCTCGTCAGATGGTCATAGAAGTCATACTCAAGTCCAAGACAAGGGCCTCAGGAGGCAGAGAATCTGAATTCTATTTTTCCGTTTGACCAAGGCCAAAGATAGAAGATGTTGCCCTCATCAACAAGGCTGTGGAAGATCTTCATGGTCAAATGGGTCTAGTTTAAGGACCTGCATCAAAAAGTCCAAAAGCAGCATGATAGCCTATATCAAGAAGATCACACATTACGTAAATGAGCAGTAGACAGTGTGAAGACTTGATTAAAAACATTGAAACTCCTATAGAGAGATTGAGATCAACAATGTCTGCTATAGAAAAAAAGAATAGTTTGTGGACAGATACATGCTGGAGTTCAAGTGAGAGACAAGAGAAAATAAAACAAGTACCACCAAGTAAGCCGTAAAAGTAAAAGGTCCCAAGCAAGGTCCATTAAGATTGCTCAACAGCTTGGAGCAGAAGTCAGCTTTGTTTTCTGGGAGAGGCAGTGGTAAGTCCTGCCCAGATAGACATACCACAGCTGACATCAACAACAGACTTTACAGAGTGCCTGGAGGCAATACCTAAGAAGGAAGCCAACTTTGCAGCACTTCATTCCCTGTATGCAGGTCGGAAAAACAGCACATAGAAATACACAAATGCGTCATGACAGGAGTCATGATGTAAAGAAAGATGTCAACTTCATTGTCAACCAAGACAAACATAATTTTAATTTCATCAATAAATCTATCATACTAGTGTATATTTTAATAAGTAACGTCGAAATGAATAAAACAAAATCTGTGGGACTATGCATGAGTTCCATACCATCGCTTGGCTTTGGTATTCAACCAGGTGCACTATGTGCACTTGGAATACCTCCACTGCGTGACAATACATCTTCCCTCTCCATTCCTTGGTTATTTTTGTCTTATTATAGGTTATAGGTTTCTAATTCTCCCAGGATACTGATATAAATTATGGTTCTTCAGTCGCTCAATTAAATAAGACAGAGTCAGCCGTGGATGAAAGTTGCCATTTTTCTGCTTACGAGAATATATATTTATTTATTCCTCAAAGCCCCAACAAATCAAAAAATCAAGGAAAGACAAAATTTCTGAGTCTATTTTCTGCCTAACTTGTCAGCACTGCGGCTGGGTTCCCACTGATATGCTTGAGGCGAAGGCGAAACACAATTTCAAAGTTCCCGCGAAACGCACACAAAGCCTTGACCCTGACCAGGAGAGTTCCATTTCCGGCAGATCCCGCCTCCAACCATTTATACATATATTCCTACGAATATCCACCATGGAGCGTTCCAAATAAAATTATCAATCAATTAATCACACTTATTTGGTATCAAAAGGGGTAAAGAGAAAGAGGAGCGAGTGAGTGAGATTGCTGGCCATCTATTTTTGCACCAACTCTGAAGGGGGGGCCATCTATTTTTGCACAGATTCTGAAGGGGGGGTCATACATTTTTGCACAGGAATTTTGGCCATTTCCTCCTAGCCCCCCCCCCCCAGTCATTAATTATGAACAGTCCCTAAGTCTAATCCCTTTGACCCTGTGAGCTTCAAAGACCCTAATGGTAACCCCGGTCCACCTGTAGACTGTGGTACTTGAAAATAAGTTATTAGATATACTTCCAAACAAAGGATTTATCTTTCTACTGACAAATCTCTGTATAGGTTGGAATGTTTCCCTCTGCTGGCTCTATCAGTGAAAACAGGTCGAATATGATGGAGGAAGTATACTTGTTTCATATTTAGGGAACATGACAAACATGTTATATCTCAATCATTAGTTTTAATCCTCTTAATCTTACATATAATCTTTTTTTTTTAATTCTAAAATATATAACCTATTATCTTATATAATTTTCTTTTAACTCCTTTTAACACCTTCATTCGGGTGTAATATTTTGTATTTGTTATTTTAATCATAATTAAGATTCCATGTATTTTTCAGCCAAGTACATGATAGATTGGGAAATTGGAATATCCAAATACTGGCCAATAGTAGCATGGACACCAGATCATCGACTTCTTGCTACTACAAATACAGGCCTCCAACAGGTTAACTATGATGTGGCATCCTCCTCCTCCGGTACAGCTTCACTCATACATGCTGCAACAAACCCTTCACACATCAGCACAGCTGAGGATGGATCCTGGGTTATGTCTGTATATGAAACAGGTAAACTGGTGATTAATGATGTTAACAAGGGAGAGGTCAGGGAGTGGACTCCTCCTGGTGGAAAAGCTTACACTGCAGCTATAGATAACTCATGCATCTATGTCAAGGAGGGTAGTTCATCCACAGTATACTTGTACAGCAGGGATCTGGTACAGCAAAGGCAATATCAGATAGATCCTAAGTGGAATACCAAAGGCAGTTTGATTAATTTAGGCCAAACTGGTGAACTGTTGCTTGGTTTATTAAGCAAGAATGCTGTCCTCATAATGAATCCCCAAACCGGAGAAGCCAAATCATTTCAGAACAAAGGTATCAAAGGTAATCTCAACTATCCAGTTGGTGTGTGTACTGTGGGTGGGGGTGAGTACATCCTTGTGACTGAGAACATCAGCCATTGTGTAAGTGTGTTCACATATCAGGGTGAATACCTGCATGACTTAGAGGTAGAAGGTGTGGCTGGAGAACTACGTAGTGTGAGCATACTGGAGAGACGGGGAGAGCCAAGTCTCATGGCTCTCACCACAAAGATAAATGATCAGTGGTATGTGAAGTTGTACACACTGTCATGAGTTGTACTTGAGTATTGTACTAGATACCAGCAGCTTCGTCTTTATCGCTATACAACTGAATAATTTTATATAGAATGAGAGTTAAAGATTGTTTACAGCAATACCAGCAGCTTGATTTACACTGGTTGATACATTACTATGACACAATGTTATATTCTTCAGTATGCTTGTGCTCTTTAGGCTATAACAAATTAGAGATAAGAAAAATATTCCGTAATTCAGGTACAGATATGCAAAACTGCTTATGCTACATTTTCTGCTTTTGTATCTCCTATCCGTAAAAAAAAGTAAATATTTTTAATCCTGTAAGCAGTTATATTTTAAAGTATCTTGGTGTAGCGCTATGTTAAATATCTTTTATCTCACGTGAAATGTATCACATTTGTGAAATTGTTCAGAAATAAACGTACAGTTTTAAAAAAACTGACTTTGTAACTCAGAACCCCTGAAAAAGGACCAAAGTTGTCCGAAATGCCGGGTACCACCATATTGAATAAACCACCAAATAATTATTTGCTGCCTTCTTCACATTTAAACCACCCAACCAACCAGGTAAAGACCATTTAGTAGTGTGACCCCGCTTAGATTAGTTTTTTTTAAAAAATATTTTCTACTATTTGTTCCATTCTTTTCTAACCTATCTAAACGTTGTTTGAGCCATGTATTGGAGGATTTTAAGTTGTCTTTGCTACATCCTCATTTGTATTTGGAGGACCAGCCCATGATTGTTATAGCTCACAAGTGGCAGTTTTCTCTAGGCCAATTTGACTTCCAATTCTTAAATTAACACGTGTATAAACATAGATAACAGTTGCCGAATTCTGTATTTGTATTCAGCAGAAAACATTATGTAACGAATAATTGATAAGTGATAATAATAATGAATTCTTTTATTTTGGTAAGTAAGTACAGGTACAGAACAAAACAAAATACAGCCCTATAAGTCATATTATGAGTACATTTGGTAAGACTACTTGTAATAGCTGAGAATGACATTTTTACATAACTATTTGACATGCAGGTTTTTACCAATTAATGAATGAGTACTGAGTTACATCGGGGGGAAAGCCTTGAATTGGGTCGAAGTGCCTGGAAAATGATTTTATGGGACGTTGGGATTTATTAAATGGCCTTGAAACTTCCGAATTTGTTTCTCGCTGTACACCTTCCCCTGATTGGCCTCTTACACTTACAGTAAATGACAGGCAAAATAAAAGTTGAAAGGCTGTCGTCGATATAAAATCTGAATATAAAACTTGTAAAATATATTATTGGTCTGTCAACAACAATTACTACAGGTCTCGTCATTAGGGATTGCAATCACTGAAATAGGCCTGGGAAATCCCTGAAATTTGTTCTGACCAAAAGCGCAGGGAGCATTGTGTTTACAGTTTGAAATAAAGTGTTATGTTCTGATATTGTAAATGAAATATTTGACATTTCTTGTACAACAGTGTCATATGCAATCAAGTAAAAAAAATGCAATGATTATAGGGTCAGTGTGACAGTACAGTAACATGGCCTACAATAACCATGTGTAATAGTGTCTGCTTATTGGGTATAATTAATAATTGATACAAGATTGGCTGTGTTTGTTTATAGTAGCCTGTGGTTCTAGGTTACATGATAACTATGTCTTCTCTACTGCTATTCATACTTATCCAAGTTTATTTTTAACATATGAAATAAAAGTAAATAGCCTGATTTTGTGTGCCTGTCTCAACTTTGTTACACCCAATATGTATATAATGAAATTTTTATTTTGTTTTATCGTAGACAGAGTTGTGGAAGGGTTAAATGTATGTGAATTAATCTGTATTTTATTGTTGCTGGTGCTGCCATGACACATTACCATTCAAAGTATGAATCTATGGCATGTTAATGAAAACTCTTTATAAATCTGCAACCTGGCAACGATATATTTATCTCACCTGGCACCAGCATATGATTTTGGATTGGGACCTCCCCATATAGTTATTGTATAATTAGTTACCATCTAAGGTTTGCATCTGGAGTTGACAAGATTTTATTCATGGTGGTCCTTTAGATGAAACATTCAAACAAGTTAAATGAATGCACAACACAAGATTGTAAAGGCATAATCTTACTATGTTTTGTTATTATAGATATATATTGTTGGAAGAACGAACCACACCTAATAACTAGCTAAGCCAGTATAGTCACCTGGAAGTGGCAGGATTGAAACAATTGCTTCATCAAGAATCAGTTAATACTACAGCCTACAGATAACACTTTACATTCATTTTTGTTCCGGTTTTTGAAAGAAAACGATGACTGGTGTCAATATAATTTAACGAATTTACATTTGCAAGGGGTTTCAGTTACATGTAAGGACGGTTTATTTATGTGTGGTACTTCGCCTTGGGATAAAACATTTTAAATGTTTTTTCCCCCTTATCACAGATACAATATTATGATACAGTGTAGCAGACAATACATATATAAAAGGGAGTATTCTCTGTAAAGAGTACAGGTCTTCCAAATTTATCTCTGATTTTAGAAATGATGTTCTATAATAATAAACAATTTGTTCCATGGGTTGATTAGGCCAAAACAAAAATAGGTGTGTTTCCGATTTATCTGGCTGAAAACTAGGTAGGGGGGGTAGTAACTTTTTTTTTTTGTTAATTTTTTTTGTTTGGAAACCACCTCCCAGGGACTGAAAAAAATGTCTTTTTCATAACAATAGTTGTTTTGAACATGGGAAATGTGCTTTTTGACAGTTTTGGGTTAGGAAAACCCGATTTCCTGCTTTTATAAGCTTTTTTTGTCAAAAAATCCAAATAAAGTAAGATATGATGGGGGGAAAATCAGGTATGGTAAAAAAACTTTTAGGTAGGGTAAGGTTTTTCTAGGTAGGGGGGTACATCGGAAACACACCTATTTTTCTTTTGGCCTTATACGAATTACAACGCTTACGAATGTCTGCATGCTCCTAGCAGAGGTTTCCTGTCATTTCTGCTGGAAAAGAGACCAGGAGGGCACAGGTGTGACTCACAGGGCAAAGGACACATTGTTACCCTCGTTGTAACAACATAATGATCCCTAGAAATCAGTCTAGACAAGCATTGAATTATCTTGTGAATAAAAATACAACAAAAAGGAGTTCCTCTATTAAGTTATTTCATTTAGCTTTAGGGTAAAATATATTGTTATATTTCCATAACAGAGATCTTAAAAAAATACTGTAGAAAATATTTATGGAAAAAGGAATATTCTCTATGAAGTATCCGGAATTTGTAAATATATTCTATATTAATGAACAGTTTCTTCCACGGTGCCAATTATGTGTACAGTTAGCTTGAATTAGCAGGCTTTGTAAAGCCTGTGAAGGGACGCTTTGTGTAACCACTGTTATCCCAGAATTTGTTTCTAATCATTCATATATAAATATATAATACAATCATTGTCATAGTAGCCTCAGATACAGCAATATACATATGTGATTTTAAGTGGTGTCAATACATTGCATATTCTGGGTTAAAATGGTTTTTTTTCTCCAATGAAAATAAGGTGGCTACATGAAGCGTCCAATGGACAACCTTGCTTGTCCAGTCTCATGGGATTACAGGGGTGTCCACAGGTGTGGACGCGCAGCTACCTGTAGCTGGAGCCTACTTATCCACACTCATGGAACGCCCCTGGAACACCTGGGCCGCCATCTGTGCACATAGGGAACAGTATCAAGTAGTATACAAGTAGCATAATATATATGATGGATAATCATTTGAATAGCTTTATAAACTGTCGGAAATCTGCCACGCCCCCTACCTCTCACCTTGACCTTGTATGAAATCTCGCTGTCATTTGATTGGCTAAGATGACGGGTAGCGGCGCGAAATTTGAACCAAGAGCAAATAGACAGGCAAGCGAACCAGAGAAAAAAAGAGACTTGTCAACCGGATTTTTTTTCTTTCTGTTCTTTGTTAATTTTTTGTTGGAGAAAAACATGTTTTTGGGGGAGTAATAAATTTTGCTCCCACGATAGAGATACCATTTCTCATGTTTGCCTTTTTCGTTTCTTTATGTGGTTGACTTTGAGTTTATAATAGAATAAGAGATAGATAGATGTATCACTCATTTATAGAGGACCAATGATTCAGACCAACATCCCAAACAAAATTAAAGTAGCCTAAAGGATTTCAGAGCCTTCCTTATAGGGATCATATGTATGTTGAGCAAGTATAGAAAGCCTGAGTCAGCCTCCTTCCTCCAGAGGTTGTTATTATTACTACTGTCTTTATTAATGTAAACAGGAGGCTGTATAATTCAGTAACATTAACATAGGCATACATACAATCAATTAAATTAATTAATTAAGGACAGCTGCAAGGAAAGAAACAGCTGGACGTGGCTTTTAAGGTTGGTTGTATTTATTGAGGTTCCGACGTTTTTGGCAACATGTGCCCTTTATCAAGGAGGATATATACCCGGATATACATAGTACATAGGACGTATACATAGTACTGACTGCCAAAATTCTTATACCCGCCGCCCATGAGGTAAATAATGGTAGCCCCTTATTCATATTCATATACATTTTAATAGAAGGAACATAATTTGTACATGTTCAAGAAAACCCATATCGGCTCCACATGTAGGCCTATACAGAAATCATTCAGAAATGAAAATAAATTAAATTAGATAATAGCAATCCATATAAAAATAAATATAAAAAATACCCTTATGTTAGCCCTCAAAATAGCCTAAGGATTCATTCTAGCATGGAGTATAATTATTGCAACCACACTATCAAAATTTAATATTTCTAACTACTGTAATTTCTATAGGCCGGGGTTTAGGGTGAGGGTTAGAACTTAGTAGAGTTAGGGTTGGATACATTCATTGAGATATATAGCCCCTCCTATACTCAGCTACTCATTGAGTAGCTAGGCCTAATGAGAGTAGGCCAGGTAACCTCACTTAAATTGAGATCTATATAAGCCATCCCAAATGTTAGAACCCTGTACATACAGTGAGTACAAACCCTTTCAAGTGTTTGTGTACAGCATTCAATGTTGTACACAACAAATAATTAGTGTGGATTCTTCATAAGTGTAGCTAATTTTACTATATAGTGAAGTTGAAAACTTGTGATCCTGTAAAACAATAATTTTATGGTCCCTGAAAAAAACATGTGTACGTACCACTGCTGCTGCTATAGTGGGGTACGTACGTGTGGCTGGTGAAAAAAGGGGGGTCAAAAATAGATATTTGAGGGAAAAGGGGGGGTCAAAACTCTACATTTTGCACCTGAAATCCAAGGGTCAAAATTCTATGCAAGTCAAAAAAGGGGGTCAATAGGGCGGCGCCTATATATACCAACTAAAATATAGGAAGTACCCCCCCCCCCACGGGCTATAGGCCTATAGGCTAGCCGACCAACGACGCCCCATAACTACATTATCATTCTCATTCTGTAACAAAGCTGGGCTCACAAAGCTATAGGCCTAGCTAGGCCTATGTTAAACATTACGTGAACAAACTCATCACAAGAGGAATGACATCCTATCCAGTCTAAAACGACTACAATAAAAGCAATTGCGTGCCTCATTATATCATAATTATATCATCATTATAACAGAAAGAAGTTGAATAAATATCTCAATACACAGGGCTTACATATAAATGCTTGGTGTTGACCGTGGGGCCCTCTACAGGCAAACCACAAAGTTAGGTGGTGGCGTTGTAACCGTTTCTCCCTGCTGGCTCATGTTGCATTTCGCGGGTGAGTATGGTAGCGGTTGGACGTGCAAGTGACGACGTCATGTTTTTCCTTATTTTGTCGTAGTTTTGGGATGGAAAAGTGGTTGGACCTAAGTGAGGTACCTAAGTGAGGTACTAGGCGGAAGACATTCTCCTGTTGGCTGTGGTTGATTTGTTGTCTGTTTTGAGAAGGCCGCGGGGCTGATCTTTTCTTTTTGTGCCTCGTGTTTGTGCCTATGCTCCAGGGGTGCGGGGGGTGCGGGGACGCTCATTGCGTCTATACCCGACTCCCTACATGCCTTCTGTTGGCACGTGAAAAGGATTTGTCTCAGAAATCTGGGGATTTATCCCCCTTGCATAGGGTTATATAGCATGTGATCATATGGAATTAGGATTGAAGTAGATTGGAGATCATTTATTTATTCCTAGCGTTGCCATTAGCATTATAGGCTACATGAGCATGACAACACGAATGAATTAAGATTTGAAGGTTTAATAATAACACATGTTGGCATTAAGGTATTATTTCACAGCACGATTTTGGAAATACAAAACCTATTTCCTTGACAAAGGGTAAAATGAATCTTAGGATGTCAAAATAAAATCGTTACAGAGTACGATTAAAATTAAGTTTTTGGATGAGTTGAGAAGGAATTACCATTTGCGAGTCTCACAAAACTAGATTGCTCGTGGGTCAAGCGATTTTCGAGCTGATTTTCTTAATTTTCTTAAATTCTTTCTTAATTTCTAAATTTTGGGTATTTGTATCTAGTTTATTCCACAAGTTCCGAGCTTTGTAAAGGAAGCAATTATGATATAAGGCTGAGTTGGGACGATTCACAAATTAATTTCAAGTTTCTCCTGTTCTCAGCATGACTTCTTGTTGGTAGGTTCCTGAGGTCCAGATTTTCTTTTCTGGATGCAAGATAGTGGGCACATTCTGATATGTAATTCTCTTCTCAACTCATTCGCCCGGGTTCTCCACCATTTGATACAATCACTATTCTCCAAGGGATCTGTTGTCGATGGTAGAGCTAGCTAGAGTCCCTGAGATGTATATGTATAATTAATGATCGTCTAGACTAAGTATAGTCTAGTATGAGGTAATAATAAGAGCAGAGGTTTGTCCTGTTTAGACATAACTTTATTAAGAGAAACATGGGTTTATATATCCTCATACATGTTATTGCGCATGCGTGCGCATGCGTAATTAATAACCAATCAACATGCATATATTTACCTTCATTTACATTATCCAATCATAATGAATATACATGAGTTGACCACAGGGGGTCGCTTATATTAAACCAATAGGAGGGAGATATGTAAATACCTATCTCAGGCTACTGTAGCGTTAGCCAATGATGTAACCTACCAATCAGGTGTTACCTAATTGGGTCAACCTACTTAATTATCAGGTAAGTCCTCAGTGGACTCCTAGTGAGATATTATTCAACTAGTTACCTAGACTTGTACTAGTCTGTGGGTTTATTCATAATATTCGTAATGTGATATAACCATATATAATAATTAATGTTAATTTATGCCATATCCTTATGTAATGTTACATAATGTTATATAATGTGATAGTGGCATTTATCGTTCGTGACAACAGGATGTTAACCTTTTTGTATTCAGCATCAACACTACATCTTTTGCTGATGTTCAAGGCAGCTCTAATTGCAGAGTTTAAGAGAGCCTGTAGTCTATTTACATGAGTGTTCGAATTTGAGTAGTAAATATCCCCTCTATCAATGAGAGGAATTATTAATGTTTTGATAATATCTATTTTAACTTTCCTAGGAAGCATGTACCGGGCATTACCTAGTATGCATACCTTCCACCTTACATTATTAGGAGGCTAGCCTCTAAACTGATTGGGTGTGTTAAGTTGTAATTCGATTGAATGGGCGCAGCCTCCTTTTAGTCTCACTATAGGATATACGGTAGGAAAGTGTATACTGAAGGCTTTTGTCACAGCCCAGGTTTAGTAGAAAATCGGGGTGGGGCTAATACGTGGCCACATGCGTTTGTTTTGAGTGTGGCTGGTGTAAGTGACAAAAAGTGTACACTTGGTTCTGTGGCACATTTTTTTTTTTTTTAGTTAGAACCCTGGATAATACTAGATATATTCTTGGATTTTGTTGAATGTTAAGTTTAATAAGTATCTTGAACAAGCTTTTAGCACATTTTATGTTCAATTAGTGTAGTGTAAAGAACTGAATTCTTTGGGGTCGAAGCTCCGACCTATTTAGCCCTGATCATGGTCAGGGCATGCACACCACTCATGGCCTGGCCAGGAGGGGAGGGGGAGATGAGCTACTCAGAGCTCACCCCACACCCCAGCCCGACCTAATTACTGTATCCACTGCTCTGGGTTTATCAAGAGGGGGGAAGGGCTAAGAGGGAGGGGGTAGGCACGAGCCTTGGGATCTAAGAGTAAGGGGTGGGAGGGGGGAAGGTTGAGGAGAGGGATCCAACTTGCATGTGCACAGCTCATGGCCTCGGCATGGGGAGCAGAGGTCAGTGTGTGGGCAAGGAAGATCCTCTCTCTCCCTCAACCAATTAGAGAGAGGGGGAAGAGCAAGTGGAATAATTCTTGGGTTTGATTCTATGAATAATTCATGTTTCTGGAGTATAAATAAATGGATGGGTGAGGTCTTGGGTATTCGCTGAGTCACTCCTACCTAGGCCGAACCCGGACAAACTGCTGCTACATCTGACTCTTGTCTCATTTCTTCTCAACACTGAACCTATGGGCTAAAACCCTTAGACTTCTTTACAGTAGATTTGTGTACCAAAATCAGTGTACATATTTCCGAGTCTGAACCCATGACTAGTGGTTACATAATGTGGCTTGTGTAAGTCTAGGCAGAGGTGGCTTTTGACAAGGTGCGAGTGACAGATCACCAACTGAGAGTGAGAAGAGCCCATAACTAGTGGTTACATAATGTTTTGAGAGCCTCTCAGTTGTTGTTAGTGAGGGTTGCTATATTTACAACTGTTAGTAATGTATAGGTTCCTTAAAGTGCCTTTCTGTCTCTTTTCTCTGTCTCTCTCTCTCCCTTCTTCTCTATCTCTATTTCCTGGGTATGATCATAAACTGCCTCCCTCTCAGCTCTCCCGCCCTTGATATAACACTTCAAAGTGTTGATAAGGGCGTAAAGCCACCAATCTCACTCACTCACTCACTCAATCTACACTGTCTGACTTTGTGGTATGGTAATGCAATGAGTGGAGAATATAATTGTTTTGTTTATGTGAGGGGGAGGAAGACTGATTCTAAAGGGAACTTTGCATAGCCAGTGATCTGTACTCTTTGCGTATAATTATTGTGGGTCACCAAAAGGAATTTTTAAAAAAAAAAAATTGAATTATTTTTTTATTTATATTTCTCGACTTTACGATGGGCTATCTCGACTTTACGAAGGGCTATCTCGACTTTACGACGGGCTATCTCGACTTTACGACGGGCTATCTCAACTTTACAACGGGCTATCTCGACTTTACAACGGGCTATCTCGACTTTACGATGGGCTAATTACACGGAATGAACTCTATACTAAATAATGAAACAGAAAGTAAATAACAGTTACGCTAATCAGCTGGGCTAGCCTCCTAGTATCGAAAGATACTGTAGCAATTGGCAGTAGTATGTTGTCTTGTTTATAACTCTAGTCACTTGGGTGGTGAAGGTAAGATTTTGGTCAATTATTAACCCAAGATAACTATTCTTTTACCTCCTCAATGTGTTCGTTACCCAGGGTGAGGTTTTGGGGGTCAGCTTGTACTGAATTTTTTCTATTTCTGTTTTTGAAATTGATGTATTTAGTTTTTGAGACATTCATTGAAATTTTGTTTGTCTTACACCAAGTGTCTACCATATAAAGGTCATTCTGAAGCGATTTGAAGTTATCTCTTTCTGATTTTTCATGAGCAAAAAGTACTGTGTCATCTGCATAATGTTAAATAGTTGAATTTGTGATCACTTGGTGCATGTCATTTATATAAATTGTGAAAAGGATCGGTCCTAAAATTGTTCCTTGGGGTATGCCGAAAGTAACCTCACCTTGGGTTGACATGGAACCATTAACCCTAACTCGTTGGGTCCTGTCAGAGAGGTAGTTTTCAAACCATTAATTTTCACGGTTACAAACCCCTATTTTATTCAATTTTTGTAACAATATATTGTGATTTACCGTATCAAACACCTTTTTGAAATCGAGGAAGACTGCAGTGGTGACTCCTCCCCCATTTAGTTGTTCATAAATTGGTGATAGTAGATCTATGTGGGCTTGGTCCACCGAACGACCTTGTCGAAATCCATATTGTTTGGGATAGTATATATTATTTTCTTCCATAAAATTAGAAAGTTGTTTTTGCACTGCCTTTTCTAGTATCTTGGCAGGCATGGAAATTCCAGAGATGGGTCTGTAATTGTTTGAGGTGTTCTTTGGGCCGGTTTTGTGAAGAGGGGTCACCACTGCAGTCTTGAAGGCATCCGGCACTATACCTGTACACAGTGATAAATTAATAAGAAAAGTTATTAGCATTATCAGGCAAGAAAAGCAATCTCTAAGTATTTTCCCAGGAACAGAGTCAATCCCTGAGCTTTTGTGGGGATCTATTTCTTATTAATTTTCATGATGTCTTTTGGTGTGACTGGTTCGAAGGAAAATTTCTCATATGAATGATTTTTTGATGACTTTAGCTTATCGTTAAGAAGAGATGTCGATGAACTGTTTGGCTCTGGTATTTTTGATGCCAGAGATGGCCCCACGTTCAAGAAAAACTTATTAAATTTATCTGAGACATTTGGTAGGTTTTCATTATTATGGTCTACCAGATAAACTTCATTTCTTTTTACTTTCTCAGGATTTATTACAGAAGTGATTGTTTTCCAGACTGCTCTGGGATTTTGCCTATCGGCATGCAGCCTTTCTTTAAGAAATATGGCCTTCTTCTTCTTACATAGGGAATTAATTGTATTTCTAAGTTTCTTTGCCTCTATGAGGAGGTCTTTATCTTCAGTTTTTATGGCTTTAGTGAATAGTTTGTCTCTCTTGTTCATAAGAGTGGTAACGTCTGGGGTCATCCAGGCTTGTTTCCTTCTGACTTTGTGAAATTTCTGAATGGGGCACATTCTATCAACAAAGGTTCGAATATAGTTATTTAATATGTCGCAACAAATGCCAGGATCTTTGGAATTATAAAAAAATATTCCAGTCTTGTTCCAGGAGTATCTCGTTCAGAATTTTCTGGTCAACAAATCTGGTTTTTCTGGCACTAAAGGTGCCAGTAACATATTTGTTTCTTCCTTTTTTTAATGTTATGAAGGTCGGACAATGATCTGACGTGGAGTTTTCAATAACCCCTGATTGTTGGATAATTTTTTAATTTGAATAAATATGATCTATTATTTAAGCAGATGACAAGGTCTTCCTGGTAGGTTGGCTAATAAACTGGGACAGACCATGTTTTTCAAACACCGCCTCCAGGTCCAGTAGTCTATTACCAGGGATACCCTCTTCTGTCAGATCAATATTTAAGTCTCCAGAGATAATAACATCATTGGGGTAATCCAGATGAGTTAGGAATGTTTCAAATTGTTAAAACAATTTTTGAAAGGGGAGCATAGATGTTTGCAACTAGACAAGGCTTGCTTTTTCCCTTTTCTTACCTTTACAATCTGGGTTTCAATATACTCATTCGACATGTTGCAAGCAGAGAAAGAATCAGAGTCGATTTGGTGGTCATCACAAATGTACATTGCTAGGCCACCTCCTCTCTTCTTACCTTTCCTATCATTTCGAAATAACTTGTATCAATCCAAATCGTACGAGGTTGTACAATGAAGGACTCCATGGTAACACTTGCCATGGTATTTAATAGTAGAAGAGGTATGCTACGGTAACATCAAGCAGTACTATTAAATTAAGTTAAATCACAAATAATAATGATAGTGTTGTACACAGAGATTGTTAAAAATGTGTGTTTTGTGGCTATGCCATATATAAAAGTAATATGTCCATGACGAAGGTTAGGACCTATTGTCATGGGTTACCTTATTGGTTAAGATCGAGAGTTGGGTCAATTGAGTATTAAGGTACAAGAGATTCTGGTTACTTGTAGACACATTTCACAGGTCTTGTATGTGTGGATTTTAAGACCCACAAGAGTAACAATCATAGGATTACGCTTCGAGTCGGCAAACATGCCACTGAGCGATAATAAGGGATAATCCAAAATACACGATCAAGATAGTTAATTATGGATAATTAATATGACAGAAGTTAAACCGATTCTTTAAGCTTTTTTTGAACCTTCAAGATGTTTATAAGGGATGCTTCCACAGGGGTACAGCCATGTGGGAGTGCGTATAGGTCGTCGAACGTGTAGGAATTATTTTGGTACAGAATATGATTATAATAAATCTCAGCATTGTATTGGTTTTTCCTCATAAGGGCGAGACAGTTCTGCAACAGGGTCTTTTGGTGCGGGAAGATCTTCAGACCAGAAGTATTAATCCAGACTGTTGAATATTCATCATCAGAATTTGTTATTTTCAGGATATTTAGGTCTTAAGTGTATCATCCCAGATGTAATATGCCTATTGCTTATTAATTCTGATAACTCTGTCTCATTGATAGAAGTCAAAATGGCAACATTATAAGCTAATGGTCAGTCACATATAATATCCATCCATCTTAGTCAAATTGAATATAATCTAATATAACTTAACACACTTTTAGGCGGTTTTACGGCATTATTACACGTCTTTATTCTGAATAAATTAAGGGAAATCTGGTACAAAAAAATTACAAGGCGTCTTTATAGGATTCTAGTAGGATAATAATTGGACTTAATTAATCGCTAATTGGCTTGGATTTCGCTGGACGGGCGTGCATTGGTTCTTGGCTGAGTTGTATGACGAGTCATTATGACCCTGGAGCTACTCTCATCTGTATGCGGAAACATTATTGTATTTCCAGGTGTTGGCTGAGTTGTCTGGCGACTCATTATCACCCTGGAGCTACTCTGATTTGTACGTGGAAACATTATTGTCCTTGCCATCTTTCTTCCTCCTGGCGATGTTAATTGGCTCTTAATTAAACACACTCTAATTTATAGAGTTTTGGTGAGGAGTTACGGAATTCTCTTTGACCATTCTCTAGGGAATTCTTTCGGCTGTTCTTTCCATAGCACATTGCGGGGGGCATAAAACACCTTCTATTTTAAAAAAAGATATTAAATAAAGCGATTATGTAGGTTTTAAAATCATAACTTTAACCAAAAATGTTCATAATCAATGTTGCCTGCTTTGCTGTGAAGTCTAGACTAAAAGGTGGCAAGATATTGCTCGAGCTTTTATACTTCGGAAAAGTGTGTGGTGCTAACTAGATGACAACAGCGCCACATAAGGAGAACTATTAGTGGACATTTTAAGTCATCAAATAACTTCTTTGGACGTTAAAATAATTAAGGTGAAAAAATGGCTTCGATTCACCTAATGATATAATGAAATAGAGATTTAATCGCTTAAATTTAGACGGCGGCAAGATTTAAATATAAAATGATCGAGTAAACCTTATATTTGCAACAAAAATAAATGGGCGGGGACTTGGCGCGAAATGGTTGCTGCCATTATAAGTGAATCTAATCTTTACCAGCTGTTCATTCCATTGACGTGCTTAACTACCATGTCGTTAGGAGATAAGGCGGGGAGATTTTAAGTCTAGACAAGTTGATTCTCACTTACAAATACACGAAAGTTGCTCATAGCATTGAAGTATCGATAGAATGTTGGTTCATCTTAAGCGACAAGAATTACAAATCCTATGAATAAGAAGAAACAAATTTTTTTTTTTTGGAATTCTTATTTATTCTTACACAGAAAACCGACAAAGCCCAAAGCAATGGTTAACATTTCTCACACTACGACTGACACTTCAGCCTAACTAATTCTTTTACTTGATTACATGCCTTTAATGTAATCTTTCATAATCTGAAGAATAAAGCAATAGCAAAAATCAGTTAAAATAGAAATGAGACTTCAGGCGACAACTAATACAAAATACAAAGATTAAACATTATGATTTCACGTAGAATTATTTATAACCATGTCCAAATGTGTGCGTTAGGGAGGAAAGTGGGCGGGGCATTAGTCCAACTAAATCAGTAGAAGTGGCCGCAGCCAGATTAAACATGATTACAAGTAACTTGTTTGCACCGTACCATTAGCGAATTCTATGTTAAATCAAATTAAGGTGAAAAAACCTCTGCTATTCCAATATTTCACTGTTAGAGTCGTACCATTGCCCCGCCTACTTGGATCCTTACCGCACACATTGGAAATTGGTCATATTTATTTCTACCTTTGCCTGAAATACAATAGAAATAGTAATATAACATTTGCGGCTCTCAGAGTAGAATTTGCACAGGATTGCGTATGCACTGCAAAGATAAACAGTGAACAAGTATTTCATTATTTAAGAAGACACCATATAAAATTTTAAAAAAATTAATAATGCAGCTTCTTGCTTCTTAATGTTCACTTTTGGTAGATATTAACCGTGGCTCCTGCCTGGATAAAGAAGGTATTTCCTTGGGCCTCTACACTCGTTGATGGAAAAGACATTTTCGATTTGCATCTCGGCCTTGTACAGGCTGAGATGCTGCCATATTTACCCTATTTACCCTACCCTATATTTACCCTGGGGGAGGGGGGTACTGGAGCAACGGGATGGGAGGGGCTCCAATGGCTGCAGGTAGATGCTCAGCTCGTGGAATGATGGTAGGGGCTCCTACGGCTGCTGGTAGCGGATCAGCTGGTGGAATTGCTCCTGCTTCAACGGGAATGGGAGGGGCTGCTATTGCTGCTGGTAGAGGTGCATCTGGTGGAATCGCTCCTGCTTCAACGGGGATGGGAGGGGCAGCTATTGCTGCTGGTAGAGGTGCATCTGGTGGAATCGCTCCTGCTTCAACGGGGATGGGAGGGGCTGCTATTGCTGCTGGTAGAGGTGCATCTGGTGGAATCGCTCCTGCTTCAACGGGGATGGGAGGGGCTGCTATTGCTGCTGGTAGAGGTGCATCTGGTGGAATCGCTCCTGCTTCAACGGGAATGGGAGGGGCTGCTATTGCTGCTGGTAGAGGTGCATCTGGTGGAATCGCTCCTGCTTCAACGGGAATGGGAGGGGCTGCTATTGCTGCTGGTAGAGGTGCATCTGGTGGAATTGCTCCTGCTTCAACGGGAATGGGAGGGGCTGCTATTGCTGCTGGTAGAGGTGCATCTGGTGGAATCGCTCCTGCTTCAACGGGGATGGGAGGGGCTGCTATTGCTGCTGGTAGAGGTGCATCTGGTGGAATCGCTCCTGCTTCAACGGGAATGGGAGGGGCTGCTATTGCTGCTGGTAGAGGTGCATCTGGTGGAATCGCTCCTGCTTCAACGGGGATGGGAGGGGCAGCTATTGCTGCTGGTAGAGGTGCATCTGGTGGAATCGCTCCTGCTTCAACGGGGATGGGAGGGGCAGCTATTGCTGCTGGTAGAGGTGCATCTGGTGGAATCGCTCCTGCTGCAGGAAGGGAACGTGACACAGCTCCTCCATGCCCAAGTACTGATGTCAGTTGGTGACTCATGTCACGCCTTGTCACCTCACTCGTGGTGGAATACACCTCAATAGATGCCACAGACCTGTGGCCTGTGACAGCACATATGTCGTTGAGTTGCACACCTGCATGGCGCAGTGATGTGACACAGGTAGCTCTTATTGAATGATTTGTGTACTGCTGAGAGCTTTGCTGCCTTAGAGATCTCCCTCATAAACAATCCAATGGTATTGGCTCTGACTGGTAGAGCCATATACCATGTGGCTGACTTCTGCCACTTGGCTTTGGGACGTTGAAAAAACTCCTAAGTCCAGGTTCAACTTGCCAAGATATAGCTTTAACGCGGCAAGTGGGCAGCCTTCCCCTCCTGTGGCTGACAGTCGTTGTACATGGTCGGCTTGATGTGTATTCAAACCAGCATGGTTTTTCTCAGAAGGCTTGAAAGCCAACGTGGCGAACTCAAAGCCATCTGCGTCCTCTTTAATAATGATATCTGTCCTCTTCAGGTCCCTGAGCCCCTCTCTGCCCCTCTGTCCAAAATGGAGGCACAGCTCAAAAAAGACACGATATTGGAGTGCCTGTGGATTTCCTGTAGAGACTATCCCGGAGGCATAGAGCTTGGTGATATCCCCCGGGGAGATAGGGCCATGGTGCTTGGACTTATCAAGTCCCTCCTTCTTTGCCTTGTGGATGGCACCTGTATAATAAATAAAAGAATGCATTAAAATCATGGCATAAAGTATACAAAAAATAATATTAGTCAGTTCTACTTTAACAAGTAATCTAACAAGTAGAAAAACTAGATTAAGTAAGATGGGGAGCCCGAGAGGACAGCTGATGTTAATCATTGCACGGCCTACTAGTGGAATGTGGTTAGAAGATAAGCTGGAACGATTATAAGTCTAGAGCGGTAGGATTTCCCTGTCATTATGACGAAAGTTACTCATAGGTTTGCAGTATGAATGTAATATTGGAAAAAAAAATATAATTACTCTCCTATGTAATTAGGGACATTGGCTGTTAGGCTTTGCATTGAACACTGAACAGTGGCACAAGATTTCTATCAAGGTGTCCGATTCACTAAGAGGCTATGAAGTATACCTGAAACTCCCTGATGGTGATACACCAAAGGGAGGAGTAAGTCTATTCATAGCCTGTGAACATCCACAACAGGAAATACATTTAGACACCCAACTGCAGGCTGTTGCTGCTCGTATAACCTTAAATACACCTGTCACACTCTGTTGTCTGTACCTACCACCAGACAAGAGTGTCTCTCAGACAGAACTAACAGGAATAATTAACCAACTCCCATCCCCATTCATATTGATGGGTGACTTTAACGCTCACAATACTGTCTGGGGGGACTCAAAGATTGATGGAAAGGGGAGAATGATTGAGAGAATCATTGACCGCAAGTCATTGTGCCTCTTCAACAGGAAGGAAGCAACCTACCATCATCCTGCTTCTGGAACATTCTCCTCCATTGACCTCTCTTTGAGTGACGCTTCAGTATTTGCTGATTTTGACTGGAAAGTACATCATGACCTTTGTGGTAGTGACCACTTTCCAATCATTATCCAGACTGAACGGAAAAACATAGACACCGAGCGTCCACCTAGGTGGAACATAGCAAAGGCTGACTGGGAGGAGTACCAAAAGAAATGCAAACAATCATTTCGTTCATGGCCACTGATAAAGGAAAGGGAAGAACATCCTGCCGAGTACTTTGCCAATAACCTTAAGGAAATCAGTGCCATGTGCATTGGGAAAACCTCCATCACACAAAAGAGACAAAAATGCCCCTGGTTCAATGAGCGATGCCAGGAGGCCAGGAGGGAAAGAAGAAAGGCCCTCCGTAAATTCAGGAAGACCATCACACCTGAAAATATGCACAGTTACCTCAACACTAGAGCCATCACAAAGCAGACTTTCAAGCAGGAGAGGAGAGAATCATTCCACACCTATGTGGGTTCACTCTCCAAATCCACTCCTATGCGAAAAGTATTCCAACAGATTCGGAAGCTTAACGGGGACCCTCCACCTACAGTACGTCATCTTCAGGATGGACCTGTAAAGGTGGAGACCCCTAAGGAAATTGCAGACACCATGGCTGAGCAATTCAGGAAGGTGTCATCTAGTGACAACTGCTCAGACCAGTTCCTGAGTCATAAAACTAAATGTGAGAGACAGAAGCTCAACTTTGAATCCCGTAATGAGGAAAGCTACAACAAGCCTTTCGCCAAGGATGAGTTGCAGCATGCGCTCTCACAGGCAAAAGACTCCTGCCCTGGACCAGATGACATCCATTACCAGATGTTGAAACACTTACCAGAGGAAACCATGCACCTTCTTCTGGAGGTGTACAACGACATCTGGGTCACCGGAAATTATCCACCATCGTGGTCAGAGGCAATAGTTGTGCCAATTCCTAAACCAGGAAAAAACCCAACGTTGGCCTCTAGCTACCGTCCAATAGCCATGACCAGTTGTATGGCCAAAACAATGGAAAGATTGGTGAACAACAGGCTAGTCTACTTTCTTGAATCGAAAGGGCACCTTTCAGTTCACCAATCCGGATTTCGTCGAGGACGCAGCACAACAGATCACCTAGTGAGCCTGGAGAGCTGGATCCGAGATGGGTTTGCTAACAAAGAACATGTGGTCAGTGTCTTCTTTGACCTGGAAAAGGCATATGATACCACCTGGAGGTATGGGATCATGAGAGACATTCACAAGCTGGGTTTGAGAGGAAGACTGACTAGATTTATTGGAAACTTCCTGACTGATAGATCTTTCCAAGTCCGCCTAGGGTCAGTCCTCTCCGAAAGTGAAGAGCAGGAAATGGGTGTACCCCAAGGCTGTATCCTCTCAGTGACCCTCTTCAGTGTTAAGATCAACAGCATCACTAAACAACTTCAACCTAGTGTTGAATGCTGCTTGTATGTGGATGATTTTGTCATCTGCTACAAGGGCACCCACATGCGAACAATTGAACGCATACTACAGCAGACTCTGACAAGACTAGCTGAGTGGAGCACCAACAATGGCTTCAAATTCTCAGCAGAGAAAACTTGTGTTGTGCATTTCTGCCGAAGGCGAGGGTGCAAAGAGGAGCCAACACTATATCTCCAAGGAAAAAATCTGGTAGTCCAGGAGGAGGTAAAATTCCTTGGCGTGGTATTTGACAGGATTCTTTCCTTCAAACCACACATTGAATACCTCCGGAGGAAATGCCAGAAGGCAATGAACCTGCTGAAGGTCCTCAGTCACCCCAACTGGGGTTGTAACAAAGAGACCTTGCTGACATTGTACAAAATGTATATCCAATCAAGGTTAGACTATGGATCTATGGTGTATGCCTCTGCTCCAAGGTCTTACCTGGACAGACTTAAGCCCATTCAGAACCAGGGACTGAGACTTTGTCTTGGAGCCTTACGTACAACTCCTGCACCAAGCCTTCATATTGAAGCTGGTATACCACCTCTGGAGTTTCGCCGGGAAAAGCTCACACTGCAATACACTATACGTGTCAGAGCTAACCCCAAAAATCCAGCCCACAAACTCATATTTGACAACAAGAACACTGTGTATCGGGAGAAGCCAAATGCCATCAAGCCAATGGCAGTGACAGCAAGGTCTTTATTCCGAGAAGCTGGTGTACCAATGAAAAGAGTAATGACTGAAAAACCACCAGAGACTCCACCATGGGAACAAAAATTACCCCTGGTTATCCTGGACCTTGACACAAACAAGAAAACTGAGACTCCTGTGCATGTATTTGAAAAACAATACAGTGAAATCAGGACACAGTTTGAAAGCCATACAGCCATTTTCACCGATGGTTCCAAAGATGGTAGTCGTGTTGGATTTGCCGTGCATACACCATTTGGGAACTTGAAGAAGGCTCTCCACAAGGAAAGCAGCATCTACACTGCTGAAGGAAAAGCACTGCTTAAGGCACTTGAATGGGTACAGGTCTCACGGATGAAGAAATTCATCATATTCTCAGACTCGCACCCATGTCTAGAAGCTGTGACCAACCTTTATCCTAAGAACCCAATCATACAAGCAATTCAAGAGACATACACTGAAAACAAAAGACTGGACAAAGAAGTGGTGTTGTGCTGGGTGCCAAGCCACATTGGAATAGAAGGAAATGAGGCAGCAGACATTGCAGCCAAAAATGCATTGAGGCGCCCTGTTGGGGCTGACCAAATGCCATACACAGACATTGTACCTGTGGCGCAGGCACATGTCAAACGTAGCTGGCAGCGCACATGGAATGGTGTTAACAGTAACAAGCTGCGAGCAATCACACCATCAATCACACCAAAATTCAAAGATGATAACCTGACAAGACCCGAACAGGTGATACTGACCCGTCTTCGTACCGGTCACACCAAACTGACTCACAGGCACCTTCTAAAAGGTGAAGTGGCTCCTGTATGTCAGACATGCAACACTCAACTGAGTGTAGAGCATCTCTTAATACATTGTCAGGCAACCAAGAGAAACAGAATAAAATTCCTGCAAAATCGCAGGACACTGCAGAGTATTTTCCGGGAATCTGGGAACAAAAATATTCTTGATTTCCTACGGGAAACCAAATTGTACGACAAAATTTAGGTAACCTAAATGAAGCCTGACTTCGTCAGGCCAAACCCTGTTTCATGAAATAGGGAATTTCACAGAATAAAATAATAAAACCACAGTATATCTGCTAACTTTTAATTACTATTAGCGGAGGTGAAACTAACCAAACCAAACTCAAACGAATCTAATGAGGCAGACAATTTTTTTAATGTGTGAACAGAAACAATATGTAAGATCTATACGTCTAGTGAGCTTGATAAGCCCGGGTGAAAGAGTGGCCACTGTGACGGGCCATACTAGTAGGGAGGCGGCTGTTTACGCGGGGAAGATGCGGTATATAGACAAAATTGACTGGTGGGCGTGTGGGAGGTGGTTATCTCCCGCGGGCGTAGCAATATCGTAAGGGGTGCGTAGCACCCCGACGATTTGCGTAGCCCAAGGGAGATAACCACCTCCCACACGCCCACCAGTCAATTTTGTATTTATTTTACCTCCCCCGATTTTTTTGTGTGAAGAAATAGTGAAAAATCTATGGAAATGAGTGTCAAACAACAAGCTCTCTCCACCACTTGGTTTGTTTACGTTCTCACTTAGCTTCACTTCCGGTCCACCTCACTCCTTTTGGGGTCTATTTTTTTTATTTCAATACGCAGTAAATTCGCGATTTTACAGTTGCTTATCATTATAATTATCATTATATCATTACATACACTGTATAACAATTCTTTTTTCCATGAAAATAATTATTTAAATAAGGAAATAAGGATTCGAACATGGGCCTATTTTTTCAACAAAAATTCCGCCAAAGGGCAATATGATATGTAAATACCGCCCAGAGGGTAATACGGTTTTCCAATGCTGTAGCCTATGGCTTACCATACCATCCCTCCTAGATATATAATAAAGTACAAAAAGTGACTACACATTATAATGAACATATGTAATTACTCTCCTCTGCCATCCACCCCTATGCATAACAGATGGGAATCATATTAGGGCATAGAGCATAGAGCATACAGCTCCCGTTTAAAAACAAATCTTTTTTTTTTTTTTTTTTGAAACATTTTTATTCAATATATCAACAAAACACTTCTCTCCGGGCTGATAACACATACGATTACATCAGACCCCCTTATCATTCCTTGGAGTGGACATTGTTTAAATGCAAAGAAACAGAGAACATAAATCACATAATGATGACATTTGTAGAAAAAATACATTCATTTTGGGTCTTTCTTGTGGAAATATGTTTCCTAAGATGAGGGCTTTTAATCTAGTAGGCTGCTTAAATCAGCATGTAGTGTTCTCCAAGCATTTTTCCATTCGTTGGAGGTGTTAGTTATTTTGTTTTGATACATCATTGTCCTAATTCTACAGTCTAATTCTGCTATGAGATGTCTAAAAGTCAGATCACCATTGTGAAAAAGCTTTTGTTTGTGAATAAAAAATTTAACTTGGAGAATTATCCAATTGACAATCTTCTCTCTCGTGGTGCAAGACTCTATGCCGAAAAGGATATTTTCGGCTTTAATTTGTATCTTGTTATTTATAGTTTGAAACATTGGTTTACCACTTTTTAGAGAGTTGAGGTGACCCATAGAGCAAATACAACTTATTATCTCCTCCCATAGCTTTTTGGTATTATGACAGTCTACCAAGAAATGCCTAATATCGTCCTTTTTATTGCAAAAGGAGCATGTATTCTTATCTTTAATAGTTTTATTTTTTAAGAATTCATTGCACGTGATGGTTCTATGCAATACTCTATATTGGAAGTTTTGTAACTTTGTCTCAGTTGTACACTTGTAAGGGTGGAGAAAAATTTTACTCCACACAACATTCTCCATTTGTTCATTATTGAACATTAAAATATCTTTCCATCCGTTAAGCTTTTCCACTTTGGGTTTTCTTTTAGTGACAAGCGCATTATAGATTACCTTCGCGCTGGCTAACCTTACATTGACAGTCACATTGTTAATTTTAATATTAATCGAGTCATCGATTGGACCATCATGGTCTTTTCTTAATTTTTTCCACCAGTCTAAGGGAATAGACGATAAAAGATCTCTTCTCCATGATGAGAGAGAGTCGATATTATATTGTTTTTTTAAATCTAACAATGACATGAACTGTTTTTTTTCATTTAATACATCTCCGAGAACCGTTATGCCTTTTTTTTCCCAGGATTCGTATAAAAACATTCGTCCTTTGAATTTAATGAAGCGATTAAACCATATTCTTTCTTTTAAAATCTCTGCTGTACTATCAGGCTTAACATTATAATAATACCTGTTCCATACATCGAAGACATCTTTATAGAAATGATTTAAAACTGATATAGGTTTGTATCTTGATAGTATGATACTTTCAACATTTCTGCCAGCGTCTGCTTCGACGGCTCTAAAATTATTAGAGTTTTTGTATTCTAAGAGTAGCTGTATCCATTTTAGACGATTCGTTTCTACAATCTCTTTTATATTTCTTAAACCCAGGCCACCGTTTTCTACTTTTTGTACAAGGAAGTCGGTGCTGATCTTGTTAGAAGGGCCTTTCCATATAAAGTTCATAATTATTGTATCTATCTCTTTCTGTGTTTTCACGGGTATAGGGACACAAGCGAGAGTATATTGAAATAAAGGAAGTACAAAAACATTCACTACTAATATTCTCCCTTTCATAGTTAATGATCGTCTGGACCATTGTCTTAAAACATTTTTCATTTTTAAGATAAGTTCACTAGTATTCACTTTTACAATTTCTTTCTCGTCCCTTGGAGATAGGAGTGTTATTCCTAGAATTTTTATTTGATTTTCCCATGAAAAATTTAAAACTTCTCTATTGGAAAGTACAATGTTCCCCACGTTAAAACCTTTAGTTTTCTTGGGATTGAGTTTTAACCCTGAAGCGAGATAAAAATCGTCTATCATTCTTATAGCTTTCACAAGAGATATTTCATTTGGTACAGTAATTGTTAGATCATCGGCAAATTGTGTTATCTTTGATTCATAATCACCAAAACGTATACCTTCGATTTCATTATTTTCTCTTAAATTTATGGCTAATATTTCCACCGCAATTGTAAACATAATCGAGGAGATTGGGTCACCTTGTTTAACCCCACGGTTAATATTGAACCATTCCGAGATGTGTCCATTGTTACAAAAAGTAGCTTTCGAGTTGTGTAATAACATTCTAATCCAGCTTCTATATTTTTCATTGATATTAAACGACTTAAGAGCTCTGTCCAAAAACTCCCAACTCACAGAGTCGTAAGCTTTGGTGAAGTCTACAGATACCACTAGACCCTGTAACTGGTTTTTTTCTAAAAAGGAAATTGTATCATCTATTTTTCTGACGGCTATTCCGATATTTCTATTTTTAATAAATCCAAACTGGTCTTCCCCTATCATATTATGTAGGTAGAATTCCAATCTTCTAGATATAACTTTTGAAATAATTTTATAATCCACATTTAATAATGTTATAGGTCTCCAGTTACTTAGGTGAGTAATATCTGAATCCTTTTTCGGAATTACACAGATTAACCCTCTACTTTGGCTGTCACACATTTTTCCAGTATCAAGACAGTAAGCGAACATGGCTAAGAAAATATCATGTATGGCATACCAAAAGAACTTATAAAATTCAGCAGTAAAACCGTCGCATCCAGGTGACTTATTATTTTTTAGGTGATCTTTGATAATATTAGTTACTTCATCATATTCAACAGGGAGAGATATAATGTCGTTATCAATATCGTCCAACTGAAAAGAATTATTTTTGGACAGAAAATCTGCTTTACATGTTTGGTCTACTTCTACTTTATCGTAGAGTTTTTTGTAGAACCTTTCCCCTTCTTTTAAGATTTTTTTGGTACCTTTGATCGTTTTTCCATCAACAACTAACTGATTTATAACTTTTTTCTCTGCGTTATACTTTTCCAATGAGCAAAAGAATTTCGTAGGGCGTTCTCCTTCTACCGCCCATTTGGCCCTTGATCTTATCAGGGCGCCATGCGCTTTGTCAAGCTCGATTTTCTCCAATATTTTTAAAGATTCTTTTCTAGATTTCATTTCATCCTCAGTCAGAGAGGTTTTTTTGTCTAATTCATTAATGATTTGCTGATGTTTGTTAATTGAATTTTTCCTAGCGTAAGCTTTATCTTTACATCTTTTAATGGCGGCCTGCCTCACTTTCATCTTAAATATTTCCCATCTCAAGATAGGAGAGATATTCTCATCTGTTTTTTGGAAGGCCAAAGATTCGACACTTGCTATGAAATTTTCATCTTGAAGTAGTTTAGAGTTAAACTTCCAAAAACCTTGACCCCTTTTATCAGATAAAAAGGCTAAGGAGATTTTAATAATTTTGTGATCTGACAAGGGGAAAGAGTTGGAATCACTTCCTACGACAGAGTTCATCATATTATTTGATAATAGTATGTAGTCGAGTCTAGAATCAATTGAGTTTCTACACCATGTTTTCGGTGGTTTACCACCATTTTTTGCATAAATTGCGTCACACAAATCTAAATCATCAATAAAATCCCGTAATTGTATACTTGATTTATGTTGAGGTTTAAAGACAATATCTGCGTTAAGGTCGCCCATTATGACCAATTCGTCAGTGATCATTTCACTTGTAATATTCACAATTTCTCGTAACAGAATACTTTGATTTTTGACATTATCTGCTGTAGGAGCGTACAAGTTAAAGACAGTGGTAATTTTACCTTCCACATTAAGAACAATGTATTGCCATCTACCATTAACATCTTCTTTGTTTTCTATTACATATTTTTTCATTTTACTCGAGACCAATATCATCACCCCTCTGGCTGCAGAGGTGCCATGAGACATGTACATATTACCATGCCATTGCATTTTCCAAAGTTTCTGTGTATCTGGACAAGAGTGAGTTTCTTGCAGTGCTACCACCGCGTTTTCATCTTTTTTAAATAAGTCAAAAATAGCTTTTCTTCTAATGTTGCCACCTAGGCCACTCGTATTAAAAGATATAAAATTTAGTGTTTCTTTTATATTATTATGGTTTTGCTCCATGACTGTTTTTTATTTACTTTGCTTGGTCATGACTTTTTCTATACTGATGATCTATGTTTCTGGTGCTGACTGTTCTTCTTCCATCTCTTCTTCATTGTCGTCGTCTTCTTCAGATTCACTTTGGGATTGGTCGTTCGATGTCAGCTCGTCTCTTATGTCCATCCATGATTTCCCTAGCAGGTTGCCGTTGGGGGGCCATGCATTCATATTGTAGATTTCAGGATCGTCTAGAGAGATGCCTACTCCCCAGACTTTATCCTTGGGTGAGGCTTCGGCGATTTCTTTGGAGCCTGTGTACAGTAGGTAGTCTTTGACTTCGAGATTGTCTCTTACTTTTGCCCTTAATGCTGACATGATGAACTCCTTTCTGTGTTTTTCCCATTCCTCTTTGAACTCGGTGATGGATCCCATAAAGGCCTTGGCGTCTTTGGGATTGTAGGTAGATAGAGCCATTCTGGTTTTGTCAGCATCTTGCCCGATTTTAGCCCTTTTGTAGTACAAGAATTGCTCGACGTTGTCGAATTCATATCCATCAGCGCGGAAAGGTGCGTAGTAATGATTGGAGAGTGGGTTGTGTTCTGTAAAGAAGGCCACTATCTTGTCATTTTCTCTTTTGGTTAATTGGGACAGACGTACTGGCGAGGGTACAGCTGATAACTCGTTATGCCTGTACCAGCGATCAACATAAACACTTCCTCGGCTAACTTTTGCCTTGGTATAACCAGCTTTGTAGGCAGCTTCTGCAATAGTCTTAGCTCTGGCAGTTCTCTGCCTCATGAAGTACGGGACATCTTTTTTTATAAAGATTTTGCCTTTTTCTGCTTCGTGCTGCTTAAGTTTCAGTCTTGCATCATAAACCTGTATGGCGTCACTTGTTTGGTAGAATTCCGCTTTTATCACACAGTGTTTGAAGGTATTTACTCTGTATGCACGTTTTACTTTGATGTTTGGCAGAGTGAGAAGATTCTGCGTTATGTTCAGGATTATGTTCAAGGTATCTGGATCTGTCTCGTGGTCTGTTGACTTTATTCCAACGAAGACTAGATTCTTCTCCAATTTGGCCATTTCGTCTCTGACCAGCTGTTCATCCTTCAGAATTTCCATTCTTTTCTTTTCTATGTAACAAGTGTCTTTCGTGTCACCTTGCTTCTGTTTTAGTATCTTTATGTCTTCCTTGTACTCTTTCATCTCTTTTTTGATGGTCTCTATTTCTTTGTCTCTGACGATGTTTCCTTCCAGCACATCGTCCATTTCCACAGCCGTGTCGTTCACTATTTCTTTTATTAGCTCCATATCTTTGAGGGCATCATAGAGCTGGTTAAAGCTTCTTTGATTGGTGTCAGCTAGATCTTGAAGCATTTGACCGACGTCGCCTTGTAGGTTATATTTGGGTGGGTCCTTATGTGCTCTCATTGGAACTTTCTTGACTTCCTTTGGAACACGACTCTTCCCTCTTCCTGCCATACTTTTTTTTTTCACTGATTTTGGTTCAGGAGATTCGCTATGAACTCTTTTTTTTCTCCTTTCCACTATTCTAGCAAAGGCTTCGTCAGATATGTCTTCAGCGCACTCTCCGTTGGACGTCATATTACGCGGGAGGACCAGGAGCGCGTTGCACCTGGTTGATCAGGCCTTGGTTATATGCTTCAGGCTTAGAGTTCACTTGTGTTTTGCCTTTTCCACCACTTCCGGGAAGATGGCGGTTGTCTACTTCCGTTTCACGAATTCAGTTTAGTTGTATAACATTATGAGGGTAATAGTTTATGAATGTGAGTATGTGTAATGTTGTTTTCCTATGTTTTATTGCAGATCAAGGTTGTGGAAGCTTTATCTCCTTGGTTTGTGCCCTTAAATGGATGTTTTCTTCTTCGTTTGGGTTTTTCACTCTCTCGATTTCACTTTTGCGAGAGCGCCCGAGTTGGGCACGGTACCTCCATCTGGTGAGGAACCCGGACAGTTCTTTAGGCGATAGTGGCGATGTGCACGCCACCTGGTGGTAACACTGGTATACAATTTCGACTGGGTGATTTCGCTTGGCTGATTTCTGTTTGTTTATGACATTTGATAATATAAGAGCGATTAAATCTGAACTTTTTCCTATTATATCACTATCCTGAGTGTACGATGTGTTCTTTGGTATAGTCTAAGTTCCGATTTGGTGATTTGCGGAGGGAGGTCTCCCGCGTGCTGTCCAAGATGGCAGCTACGAGGTATTCCTCCAGTGTCCGTTAATCCAGGGTGTCGAGAGGGGTCTCTTACGTATTCCAAGTATGGGGTGTTGTTCTTAGGTTAATCAAGTTAAGTCCGTATCTCTTAGGATTGTGTTTCCTTATTATTTGTTTGTTATTTACGAGCTGCTCGTGAGTTTCTGGCATGGGCACTTGCTATTCTTCCCGTGGGGACGATGAGCGATAATTCCGGATGGCGGGTTTCTGGCTCCTCCGTGGAGCGGGAGGATACAAAAAGGCCGATCTTTTCGTAAATCCTGATTTCAGTCCAATTTAACAGCTTTCTCGATTTTCTATGAGTCTTTACGTATATTTCACACTGAGCGTGGAAAAACTGGAACTCTTCTGATCTGAAAAAAAAGGGAAACTTGTGGAGCAGAGCTCCGAAACGTGTTCTCTCGTTTTTCTACCGACCGGAAGTCTTGGTAAACCAGATTATCAAGACAAAGGTAGTTTTAAAGTGATATTTTTAAACAGTAAGGTTTATAATCGATGTTGCCAGCTTGGCTATGCGGTAGACAATGAAAGGTGGCAAGATTTTGCGCGAGCTTTTATACTTCTTGAAAGTGTGCGGTGCTAACGAGAGGTTGCATCACTATCTGTACATAATTATATGGTATGAGATGTTGGCAATAATCTATTGTCCTGATTACTTGTATAAGATATTTTTTGTCGGACGAGTATCTTTCTGTCTCTTTTCTCTGACTCTCTCTCCCTTCTTCTCTATCTCTATTTCCTGGGTATGATCATAAACTGCCTGCCTCTCAGCTCTCCCGCCCTTGATAAGGGCGTAAAGCAACCAATCTCACTCACTCACTCAAGTATCTATGATTAATCGTAGAATAGTTCAGCAGTCTGTATTATCAACATATGCTTTACAATATATTTGGCCTGAATTAGACTTTGATTGTAATTACCATTGTTTGAGCGTTGTTAGTGGTACTGTTTTCATCCATTTGATGGGCAGAAGTATAGTAATCAGGCGATGAGTCATTTTCATCCAAATCATAGAATTCATCAAAATATAGATTAAAATCAAGAGTTGATAATGTGTTAAATAAGATGCATGACGTACCAATCATGTATAATTTAAACCACATAACTTTTTGACTTGCTGCTAGCACAGTTCTTCCGAAACAGAGACTAAAATAGGGAGAAATTAATTTGAGACTAATGAGTACTATGAGATAGCAAACATGTTGAATTTAAGCCAAATATGGCGCTATTTTGGGTGATTCCAGTCTAATACAATTTATCTTGATTGAGGGGCTAATGGAAAAGAATAATTTAATTTTACCTCTTTAATTTCCACTGAGGACACTGCTACACTCCCTTCCATAGTGCTCGAGTTGCCGCTAGCAGAGTTGGCCTAAAACAATGAGTAAAATAGTGATAAGTTACGTTGAGGAAAACAAGTACTATGAGAGAGGAAATATGTGAAATGTATGCAAAGTATGGCGATATTGTTTGGGAATCATCTCTAATGGAATATATTTTGATTGTGGGGCTATTGGAAAATAATTCACTCATAGTAAACAGAGTGAAAACCTGTTTTCTGGTAATGTATAAACTTATACATCTTTTACATCAACATAGCAACTTATTAAGAATTTATCATGTTTAGTATCCCTGAGAAAATTGGTAATAAAAAGCAATCTTTGATACCAGGCATCCCTTTACATATAATACCGGGCATCCCCAAGTCAAGTACCTTATATCTGACCTCTCACTGTGGCTACAAAAGTGGACAAAACCACTTGAAACCTAGCAAGTACATGAACAGCATATATTTGGTACACAATTGATCTATGTTCAAGTTATTCCTGGATTAAATATCACCTCACTTGGCCTTAGACAAATACCTTCTCAAATATACCGGGCATCCCTCTATATACCAGGCATCCCCCTAAAAAGTACATGTTATCTGACATCTCACTGTTGCTATTAAAATAGGCACAAGCACATTAAACTCAGTAAGTACATAAGAAATATGTGTGGTGATGCATACAGGCTCTAAAGTCAATGATAACTAATCAATGTAATGGATCATACAATCTTTGAATAAAAATATATAGGGGTTGAGAAAAATAAATTTGTCCACATGTCATTTTTGACGTTCCCACATGGTAGGGAAAGGAACCGGCCAAAAAGTACAGAAGATAAAGTCACATGAGTAGAAGTTATGACAAAAATTCTACATTTCAAGGGATGCCCGGTATCATGATTTTGATTAAAGTTGAATTAAATTGCATGGAAATGAGGCATAAAGCCACATGTATACATATGTATAGTAAGGCATGATATGTTCAAAGGGTAAGTTTTATGGTGATTTGTAGCTTCAAAATGGAGTTGGTGAAGGGTACTCGGATTGGAGGTGGGATGCCCGGTATCAACCACTCTTTTAATAGCTTTAAAAAGGTATCTATTGTGTTTATGAACCCTAGTGACTTCTGAAAATAGGAGATTTGAGTATAGGCCTGGCATACAGAGATGAGGGGTAGTAGAAAGCTATAATGTTCCCAAGCTATCAGAAACATGCATAAGGACTGGAACCTTGGGAAATTTGATACCTATAATGTTTACTTTTATTCAGACGGGAGGTAAAATGGGGAAAAATAGTGAATTCTCTGTTCATAATTTTAACGTTGATAGTGATTTATTTAATAGAAATCCTACAAATATGTACATAAATTATATACATTTTTGTAAAGCTGAGGATGTCCTCTTGCCAATGGTACTAAGATGAATAGGATCGATTCATTTGTTTATGATACCCATTCAGTATAATGCGCAAAGGCTGGGAATTTTGCAATTGTACATTCTAAAAAAAATTGACCCAGCTGCATTGTGCCAGATACATGGGCTTTATGTTAATATTAATAAATATAATGTCCTCTATTAAATATAACTGACATTTATAACTGTTAATCACTTACTGTCCTCAATATTGATCATTGAGCCAGACACATGGGCCTTGATCTCCTCTTTCAATTTGTTGAAATCGGATGGTTGGGGTGGTGTACTTGGTCCATGACCATGGTCGTTTGTCCTAATCTTTGCTGGAATTATAAAAAATGCATATATATAACTTGTTACGTATCTATTGCTGAGTATATGTATTCTGAATGACTATTCCCTTATGTTTTTTACATTGCGTCTGACACATCAACAAACTCAAATGTAAAATCAATCATTCAAAATTATTAAATATAACATTCTATATTAAATATAACTGACAGTAAATGTAAGTCACTTACCCTCTGGCACGTCTTCCTCCCTAGGGGTTGTGGCTGGGTTGGGGTGGTGTGTTGGTGATCTGGTTGGTGTGGCAATTTCTTCCTTCACCGTCACTGCAATGATAGAATTTAAATCTATATTGATTCAGGTTAAAAAAGGCAACATGAATAAATCAATATGAATATGAATATGATATTCGGTGTGATATTTAACACTTGTATGTCTATCAAAATGCCTGGATAACTCATATTGTATTTAAAGATTTTGATTCAGCCAAAATATTATGTAGTTTATGTAATTTCGTAGCCATCATGCTGAAGCTACTTATATAAATGTACATGTATCAGAACTCTACTATATAAATTTATGTTATTTCGGTTTAAATTGAAAAAAGAACCCACTGAAGTCAAGATAGTAAGAACACATAATACAAATATCTATGTCTATGCCATTTAAAAAAATTCCGACCTTCCAGCAGTACATAAATAGACACAAGATAATATCAGAAGAAACGATCATCCTCTGGCACACATGTGCTAAATTCGATAGTCATATTAGGTGAAATTCACTGATCTCATATACCTTATCATATTCATAGAGATATATCACAGAAAAATGGAAAAATAAAACAAAGAAACAAACCAAAGTGAGCAAGTAATATTACATACACGTTTTACATAGGTCCTCCTCACTGTGAGGGTGGCGAGCCTTTCGCTAAGCCCCTCTTCGAACAAGCCTGAACATATTTAGTTATTCTAAAGCAATCAATATAACATCTTACATTATATGACATTTAACATCTTATGTGGTATTAAATTTGAGGGACACCTCATAATGTGCTAATTTGTTTTTATTTATCATCAATATGTCTTACCTTGACCGTCCATGGCCTCGTCATCTGAAATTGAACAGTATTACATTTGTTAATGATATGTAATAAGGAATATTAACACGTCCAGAGTTAATACAGTGCTAATTATAATAATGTTATTTTAACAATGAAATATTGCTTTTTACAGCATTTGCTTTTTGTGCTTACCAAGTAGGAATGTTGATGCCCCACTGGCTGTCCAGATGATGACCTGAGTGATGCGAAATGAAGTTCAATTTTAATAAATTTATTTACGTAATGCGTTACACTTCGTAACACTTCTATGAAGTGGGCGCTGGATTTTGAATCAATTTTCCTATATGAAAACAATATTAAGAGATACAAAAATATAATACTACTACAAATTAAGTAAACTTACTCTCATCGTCAGATGTAATGATGAGAGCTGTGCTGTGCCTAGAAGGGCCTTTCTGTCACTTTTCTCTGTCTCCCTTCTTCTCTATCTCTATTTCCTGTGTATGATCATAAACTGCCTCCCTCTCAGCTCTCCCGCCCTTGATATAACACTTTAAAGTGTTGATAAGGGCGTAAAGCAACCAATCTCACTCACTCACTCACTCCTAGACGAGGCAAATTCTTCCTATGAGTCGCAGTTCATTCCAAAAACTTCATTGGATTGAGCCTATAATTGTGCCAAAAAATACACATGTCATAACACTTTAGGGGACATCAATTTATTGCAGTTAAGCAGCAGTGTAATCCTACGAATACAGATAGTATACATATACAGAAATTATACACATCATATGAAAGAAAGTAACCTGAGTAGGGAACAACTGGCCAGTCTGTATATCCAGCATCCTTTTGAAGGCCGTCTTGATGTAGGCCGAAGAGTAGTTGGTGTGGCCAATGACCCTTACATAAGTGAACCGGTTGGTCCTGGCCTTCTCCAGCTGTTCGATTGTTGTGTCGCCCGAACACCGCTCCAGAGTGTTCTTGCCCACGTAGCGGCAAGCGTGCAGCTCTATCTGCGGGGAGAAATATATTTCGCCAGCAAGGGTCAACATTTCTCCCAGGGTTGCCGCCCTGGGCACCCCCTTGATGTTGCGGTGTTGTACACCACCCGCAGTCATCCCCAAGTTGACCTTTTTGTTTATGTTGTGAACGATCAGTTCTATTTCCTGTATATAAGATGTCAAAATGTAGACTGAACTGCGTAAATTAAATTAATTTCATAGATTAAATGTACACTCATATACAGAGTTATACAAAAACAGGTCTCAGACTACTTGGAAAAAGAAAATCTGCTTTACAAAAACCAGTTTGGTTTTAGACCAAATAAATCGATTTCAGACGCCCACAACCTATTAATGACTGATGTTTATAACAGCTTGAATAGAAAAGAAACCCCCCACCTAGCATACTTAGATTTTAAAAAAGCATTCGATACAGTGAATCATAAGATCCTGCTTCAGAAGATGGCCAAATTTGGCATCAATGACAGAGCACTCGAGTGGTTTGTAGATTACTTAGACAACAGGAAACAGAGGGTGGTGGCAAATGGGTGTATATCAGGAGTGAGAAAGGTTACTTGTGGGGTGCCCCAGGGGACCACATTGGGACCACTGCTTTTTATAATGTACATAAATGACATACATAGAGGGGTGCAAAAGTGTAGAGTTCAACATTTTGCGGATGATACAGTGGTGTATACATCAGACTCAAATAGGGATTTAGCTGAAGAACACCTTCAGAAAGACCTAGCAGGAATAGATTTATGGTGCAAGCAAAACAAAATCTCCTTAAATGTGGGGAAAAGTAAGATTATGACATTGATGACGGCCAGGAACAAAAAAAGTCTAGAAGGGGCAAAAATCTTTATAGGAAAGAACGAAATAGAACGAACAGAAAATTACACATACTTAGGTGTAAATATTGATCATCAGCTAACTTTCAAAGATCACCTTCAGGAAAAAATTAATAGGGCCAAAAACAAAATCTATTACCTGTCAAAATTAAAAAGGATAGCTTCACCAGAAACTATTAGAATGCTGTACAAGGTCACCATAAGTCCCATTCTTGAATACGGAGACACCATATACAATGCTGCTCCAAAGAACTTACTAGACAAGCTGCAGATCATACAGAACACAGCTTTGAGGATATCTGAGGGTTTGGATAAAAAAACTAATGTTCAAAATTTACACCGAACACTAAAATTACCATTACTCCATAAAAAGAGAGAGGCACATTTATTGGAATATGCTTTTAAACTAAGTCAAAATGAGGAAAATATCGATGACAGGAAAATTAACCTTAGGAGCCTTGATTCGGGAAAAACCTTATTAGTACCAAATCCGAAAACAGAGAAAATCAAAAGATCCCTCATTTATCAAGGACCCACCCTTTGGAACAGCATACCAACCAATCCAAAACTCTATAACTTAAAGGAATTCAAAACTTATCTTAAGGACTATATGCTGAAGGAATAATAGTGGGCAGGGGGGAAGGTACTTCCTGGGTCGCCTCCCACTCCTGGCTGCAGGAGTTTGTTGTTTTAATCTGTAAATTGTATAATCATGATTTGTTATTCCAATCATGAGGTGGCATGTAAATTGCCGACACAACATTTGTAAGCTTGTAAGACTTACACCCTCTTTAAAATTGTTTAAAACCTACTGCAAGGCTACATAGCCCCCACAATAGATGTGGTAAGATGATATGTTAATTTAGATTTATTTTATATGTATTTCTCTTGTATGTATTATAGAAACACTTATGTTCTTGTAGTGAATTAGAGGGTTCTATCGGAAGAACTGTCAAGGCAGAGATATGTGACCCATTTTTCCGAGTAGTCCATATGTAAAAAAAGAATTTGGAAAAATAAAGTTTCAATAATAATAACTCAAATGACTCATAATTAAATGTACACCAGCACTCTTTGGGAAAATTGTGCCCCAAAATACACATGTCATAACACTTTAGAGGACATTTGCTTCGGCCTGAACCTATCAATTTATTGCAGTTAAGCAGCAGTGTAATCCTACGAATACAGATAGTACACATATACAGAAATTATACACATCATATGAAATAAACTAACCTGAGTAGGGCACGACTGGCCAGTTTGTATAGCCAGCATCTGCTTGAACGCGGCCTTGATGTACGCCGAAGAGTAGTTGCTTCAGGCAATGATCCTGACGTAAGCGGACCGGTTGTTCCACGCTTTCTCTTCGAGCTGCTGGATTGTTGTGTCGCCCGAACACCGCTCCAGGGTGTTCTTGCCCACGTAGCGGCAAGCGTGTAGCTCGATCGGTGGGGAGAAATATATGTCGCCAGCAAGGGACAGCATCTCTCCCAGGGTTGCCGCCCTTGGCAACCCCTTGATGTTGCGGTGTTGTACACCGCCCACGGTCATGCCCAAGTTCACTTTCTTGTCATTGACCGTGTGAACGATCAGTTCCACTTCCTGTATATACGATGTCGAAATGTTTCATGAGAATAGTTGTAGACTGAACTGCGTAAATTAAATTAATTTCATACATTAAATGTACACTCATAAGTAGTATATAAGGAGCTGGCCTGTCGAAATCGAACCTTTGAAACCTATCTTTCAAGTGGCTAGATTAAATTCCTGGAACCTGAACGTTACCTGAACGTAGCGCGTGTTTCATGGCATTGCGCAACACCGCCCAAGCGAATGTACTAGCGCGCACGAGCTGTTACGCAACGAGCAAACATTGTTGAGGACACGCGACCTTGTAACGTTATGTACACTATATGACAGGACATGTAGTTGCACACAATAATAACCAACAAATATATAAACCTTACCTTTAAAATATAGATGATGGTGATAAACACGAAACGTTTATACAGTTCTATTTACTAACAGGTCCAACAATGGTCCAACGATGAAACACTAAAAAAGTTTAACTTTAACGTTGTAACAGTTTTATAACACTTGTATTATTCCTCCTGGATTGCTGCAGGCTGGAGCACTGCCTGTATACGTGTAAACAGGGTGTTTCTATTGAAACGATAGATGTACACCAACACTCCTATGAAGGCGCATCCCAACACCACCATGGTAATTGAAATAGTCCACATGATGGTACATAGCACAAAACTAAAAATCCAATGAAGCTAATCCACATAAACCCGACAAGCGCGAGTATTGATAGGGTGACCTGGACTGTAGCCTGAACCAGATCCCTATCTGGCTGCATTATTAGGAGCGCAGCCAAATCGAAGATACTTTTTGCTTCCCTGTGCATCGTTAAATCCCCTGTACGGGTGTTGAGGTAGTAACGCGCCATGTTGAACTGATGACAAGTTACCCAAAACTTTACTTCAATTGTTTTTAGGGTGGAGTTTACTTAGGAATGCGTATTGATTGACGTGTTAAGCACGGCTAATTAAGACTAATAAACACAACTTTTCCCAAGGTATATAGCCACGTTATCGCAATTACCTATTTTGTAAAAGACACCTTAAACCATAGATGATAACGACATTTGGTTTTCAGACTAGGGGACCGCACACGCCGAAGACTTTTACTAAAGGTTAGATAAGGGTTGGAAAGGTGAGATAACACCTGTTACTATTAGGAGCAGCTAATTTTTTTTCTACGTGAGAAAGAACTACCAATGATACAAATTTATAAAATACTTAGGGGAATTGTGTTACTTTGTGATAGGACTTGATACGTGCAACTATTATAATAAGGAAATGATTGAACAAACACCTATTTTGTAAAAACAGTTATTTTTTATTATTTCTAAACACAAACCTTAGCAAATGGTACATTTAGAAATGACTATAGTATTGAAGAATACCGATTTTTGTTATTTAGATGACTAGATATATTACGCGCAACGAAAGAAGATGTTTTTATTGCTTGTCTGATGGCGATACCGTTACACCAATGCTGTAAATGTAAACACAATAACATTAAATAGTTGTTAAACGTTTGAACTGAATAAAGCTGTTAGTTTCATGCATGTTAGGCACTACTGACAACACATACCACGTGAAGGTCGCTTTATTTTATGTGTTGCTTAATTCTAGATTAACGCTAGTGCATACTAAACCTAACTTATTTTAACTACGTATAAATGAAATATAAATGCGCCTACCGTGAAATATACATGAATGCACACTACACATGAAAAATACTACGTAGGTAAACCCCAATATGAAATTGCATTTACATAGATTGAAATATAAGACCCGTGGAAACCTGAAATATACCATGCACAGTGAATTGACGACTGTTTTTTTTTCCGGCGCATTTGTTACCAAAAATCAATTGCAACTACATAGATGAAATATAAACATGTACCCCGGAACCGCACCTGAAATATACACACAAACACAAACACACAGGCCAAGTAGAGACGTAGAGTAAATTGTTTAGCTATAATTGTACTATAACATATTTAACTTTTCTTATCTTTACTGAGCTGACTACCATTGCCATTCTCATTGGATGCACCATTAATAATTTCCTCCGGTATAGATGAAATGTCCATTGACTCGATGTTACTAAACTAAAACAATAACACGTTGACTTGTTGTTACTAAAACAATAATACGCAACTGTACTTTACAACACGCACCAAAATTACATAACAATTGCACAATAATAAAATAGAGGTATCTTACCATATTACTGGACCACGTGCTCCAATTTTTACTCTTCATTTCGACAGTACCACTTGAGCTTACCTCTACCTATAGACAAACATTACATCATATTTTATATTTAGATGTACACATTGCGCAATTACATTATTACACAATATGGATGCAATAGATGTATGTATATATATATATATATATATATATATAGGGGTACCTTGTATTAGGCATAATACCTACTGCAAAGAAACATATAGAGCACCATTTTTTACACCGGCATAATATTCGCGAAAAAGAAATGGAGAAACCATGCTGGTTACTGCAGTTAAGCCACAGGGTTACCGTTGCTATTCCATTTGACTTGGAAAAGGAATATACAATTATACGTAAAAGACCAGGATACCCAGCGAGACTTATTACAGTGCCGAGAAACGTTATACACAACGCCATCAAGTGCAAAAATGATTTGGCCATGATAAACAACAGCATTCACCTAAGCGTGGACTGGACATGCGAGGGTCCTGGGTAAGACCTTAAAGTGCCTGGTCTTGGGTAAGACCTTAAAGTGCCTTTCTCTCTCTTTTCTCTGTCTCTCTCCCTTCTTCCCTATCTCTATTTCCTGGGTATGATCATAAACTGCCTCCCTCTCAGCTCTCCCGCCCTTGATATAACACTACAAAGTGTTGATAAGGGCGTAAAGCAACCAATCTCACTCACTCACTCTGGACATGCGAGAAAAAGGAACATCTAGGAGTGGAATACATTTGCTTTAGCCCCGATGAAGAACCAGGCCTAAGTAAATGGTAAGTGTGTTGACCGTTATACCGTGATAATATAATTTATTAGTAGAAATTGTCATTAGAGTGCTATTGCACAATTATAAAAGTTTTTTATTGTTTTATTATTATTTTAGGAAGAGGTCCTTTAACTTACACACAGAGGACTATGACGTGCTATGCAAGGAGCTATCAAAAAACCTTCAACCGCACCTGTATGCCTACGCAAGTCAACCATACACATCAGTATCAATGCACAAAAACTCCCAGTAGAATACCATTGTTATACACGTGGCCCTATATACATACTTTTATGTACATGTGTATTGCAAATAAAAAGAAGATACACAAATAAAATGTCTTACCTTTCTTACTTTACACGGAGGTTCACCTGAGCTATCACTTGAGATAAGCGCTTGAGGTAGTATGCACTTACGACAGACCCTTTTGCTGGGTCTTACACTTGTTAAGGGGGTGGCGGTGATTAGCGAGGAAGAGCTAGAGGATGCTGAAGACGAGACAACACCAATGGTAGATTCATTGGTTTTAAGTACCAGGGACTCTTGGTTGTGTCCCGGGAAGGGAGTGCTACACCTTGTAGCTTCGTGTACAGTATTGTGTACAGTATTGACAATGGTGGGCTCGTTACATCCGCTGATGTAAATGACATCTGAACCAGTGCTTTCGCTACTAGTGTTATGAACGTCCTATAAAGTCAATTAGTTAAAGTACTACATTGAAACATAATGCTTTCAAAAGTAAAAACCACACTAACATAAACAAGCAAACCTTAATTGAGTTTGGAAGTCCTAGAAATCGCACCAACTCACTAACGCATTGTTGGATGGAGGTGACATTAAGGCGCACCTTTTCAATATCTTTAAAAACATCCCTTAAAGCTTCTCCAATGTTTAGGTAACAAACAGAGGATCTAAAAGTAAAAAAAGGTAAAACAGGAATACCTTTAAAGCGCACACACTGTTGTACTAAAGCGAAAATAAAATAAAAAACATACTTACAAAGTAACGTTGCCACTAGCCATGTTCAAAGAGAGAGAAAGGATGCTGCCAGCAATGTATAAAGCGTGAAAGATGTATGCGACTTGTAGTGTACAAAGTAAAAGTGTAAACCTAAACGCCGTGCAATCTTATATAGTCTTTGAGATACCGATAGCCGCAACGTGTAAACCGACACTTACACAATTAGTGAAAAGGGGTGATACTTTTCCCATGCGTTCTTATAGGATTTAGAGATTACGCCACCGCAGTATTGGTGCTTCTAATGATAACAAGGATAATACCAAAGCCATTTACTGTGCAAAGGCCTTATCAAACGTGTTTATTAAAACTATTACAAAGTGCAGTGATAACTATATACACATGCATATATGCATACAACTAATTCCATACAAATGTTGTAACTGGACGACCAATTGGGAGATTACTTGTTTGCAATTAATTGGGAGACCCTGGTTGGGTTATCGCTAGGTCAACCTCTAAATGGTACTATGTATTATTATTATTATTATATACGTATATAACACCTACCCGTGTTGATAGGGAACAAACTTGTGCTTTGTACGAGTGGACGTTCTTTTTTTTTGAGACTGCTGCTCCTCCTCCTTCTCCCCCTCCCCCTCCTCCTCCTCCTTATCCCCTATGCAGCTTTCTGGTACTGTGCTTTCATTGGTAAGGTTACTTGTGACCTGCGACTCTAAAGTTGTGTCTTCAACGAAAACCTTGTGTTGTTCTTGTCGCTGAAAAGTGCCACTGCTGCCGCTTTGGCTACAGCTTTAAGCGTGGACTGGACATGCGAGGGTCCTGGGTAAGACCTTAAACTGCCTGGTCCTGGGTGGGACCTTAAAGTGCCTTTCTGTCTCTTTTCTCTTTCTCTCTCTTCCTTCTTCTCTATCTCTATTTCCTGGGTATGATCATAAACTGCCTCCCTCTCAGCTCTCCCGCCCTTGATATAACACTTCAAAGTGTTGATAAGGGCGTAAAGCAAACAATCTCACTCACTCACTCACTCAGCTTTAATGTAAAGCAAATAATACAATGTAATACATATATATAAAGATATATACGTGCGTATATGTGTGTATATAAATATGTACACTGAAAACACAATAGATGTAACACTAACCTGTGATCAGCTACAAGGGTTGCAGAGTCAGTGCCAATACCAAGGGTTGCAGAGTCAGTGCCAAATACCATCAAAGTCCGCAAACTCTTATCTGTAGTATATACACACACATATATATATATATATATATAAACGTATTACAATACAGAGACACAGGGGTACTATTATTTAGACATGCGTACACCTGTTTTTTTGCTGCTGCTCGCTGTCCATGTGTTCGTATAGCCATTTATCTGAGCTAGGCAACGAACTGGGGGAATACGTCATGTTGTGCTGAAAGCTAAAATAAGGACCCTTTTAATTTTAATATGTAACCCAAAACAATTAGGGACAAAATAGACATTAAGCACAACGTTACACACACACACCTAAATGTGTATTGATCATCCGACAGTTCAGCATCAGGCATTAGCCCCTTCCTTTCTTCTTCAGTTAAGCTACAATGCAAAACCCATTGTAATAAACATAAGGTACATACCGGGACATTCGCTCGTCAGATGAGTCAGTAACAGGGCTAACTTGCCGGGCAATGTTGGAACTACAGAAACAAATAGAAACCTTAAACTATTGCAAGCCCCCTACTTATTGTTAGACTAATTGCAGGAATAACAATAATATAAAAAAGGCTATATATCAACCCTACGACAATATTTAATTTAAACTTACTCAAAGCTAGCCCCGTTATAGGGAGATGAATGTCTAGGTGAGCTAAGTGATGAAGCTTTAGGCAGGGGGCTATGGACGGGTTTCTCTCTACAAAAGTGTATGTAGCCAACGGCCCACATTAAAAAATCAGTACAAAAACGAGTAAATAAAATACATTAAAAGCGAGTCCAAGCATTTACATTGCAGGAGCAGTTGTTTTATTACTTACGTGGCATTGGAATCGTTTGGGGTGGTGGTCGAGTGAAGTAGACTAGTGGATGGACAGGATAAACTGGGAGGAGTCGGGGAAGGTTGATACCGTGTCATCAGGAACCACAGAGGACTGAGTGGAAGGGGGAGACTGCGAGCATGAAGACCTGCAGGTTAAACGGCATAGACTATGTACTATGGTGGTAATGCAAAAACCAATGTAATAACCACATACAGGACAATGCTATAATAGTACTGATATAAGATATAAAAAGTACTTACGATGAAGTGGAAGGAGGAGAAGGCAGGGAAGAGGCTGGAAAGGTTGATACCATGTTCTTAGGGGTTACAGAGGACTGAGAGGAAGGGGGCGATTGCTCTTTGGTGTTGCTACTTTGTTCCTCTTGAGATCCTGAAGACCTAAAACCCAAACAGCATAAACTATGTACTATGGCGGTAATGCAAAAACCGATGTAATAACCACACACACACACACACACAGGGCAATGCTATAATAGTACTAATATTAGATTTAAAAAAGTACTTACGTTTTTGGGTTAATACTGTCGCCTTCAAGGCTTGCGCTGCTATCTGTTACGGTGGAACGGTTGTCCACCGAAGAGGAAACGGACGACACGGATGAATGGTTAACATTCTGAGGAGGCGCTTGGTGAGAGGAGGAGGAGGAGGAGGAGGAGGAGGAGGCAGACGAGTTGCTGGCACTGGCAGTTTGATCCCGTTGGCTGTTTTGCTCATCTTCCAGTACAATGACAGGCCCCACAAGGCCATAGCGCCTTAGGCAATGAATAAAAGCCCCAAGAACAGCCATCATAATTCCAAACACTACAGGCACTGACACGGCAATGGCCACTAGTCTGTTGTTGTTTGAGGACTGGTAGCTAATGTTAATTTTTCCCTGGTCGATTGTCACATTCCACTTTCCTTTGCGTTTGGCACTGGTAATGTTGGCTTGAGAGGTTGTAGAAATGATGAGGTTAGCGGCACTGGGTGTGGTATGGATGGTTGGGGTGGTCGAGGCGGTGGTAGTAGTAGTAATTTTTAACACCTGTGTTGTCAAAGAAGTGCTTCTTACCAGCATGCCAAGGATGATGCTGCTGGAAGTTGGGGTGGTGGAAGTGCCAAAAGTCAATCTTGTAGTTGTCTGAGGTTTCACTGAGGTGGTAATACCAGGAGTTGTTTGGGGTTTTGCTGAGGTGGTAATACCAGGAGTTGTCTGAGGTTTTGCTGAGGTGGTAATACAAGGGCAGTTGTGCAAAACATGCACATGATGGACGTACAAATAGTGCAACTGCGCCCTAATCCATGTGGGGCAAGCCTGCCCTCTCCAGTTAACCTTTTCAAGTTTGGGAAAGGTTTCCAACCATGTGGGATTCGTTTTCGGTATTCCAACCATGCGTGCAGACCGAAGATCGAGCGATCTGATGGACGGGTTTCTTCTCAGGAAGAGCTGTTTCCAGTTGACGTATGTTTTGGGACAGTACAGTCTTTCCCTGTAACAGCTGCACGGAAAGCACTCCCTATGCGCAGTTGGGGGTGCTAGAAAGAGCGCAAAAAGCAAACAACCCAAAGTTGCAGCAAGCATCATGCCACTCGGTTTGGAGCTCAAGTGACCCTTTTCGCTAAATCCCAACCATTATTAACCTTACTTAAACACACCCTTATTTTAATCCCTACCTCGCTGCTACTAGAAAATACATGATTGATTTATTACCCTTTAGTTGTGACAGTAACTCAGGAAAGTAAAGTGACATTTTAACTACACTGAATAGCCGTGCGCGAGGACTAAACACAGAGGTATTGTCTTATCTGTGTGGCAACACACACCCACCACCGCCCCCTCTTTGTAAATAAAACGGCTTTCTCTGATCACGGTTCACACCCACTGTATACACGGCTTGATTAAAGGCACACTTTTAACCGAGCAGCTAACGAGATCAACGTGTACAATGGCTTGTTTTACCATCGCTTGTGTGTGGATTGTTTTGACCATTACATCACCGTCATTAACCTCCTCGGCATCCCTCATTAACGCCTGTGATATAGGGCTATGTACTTGCGATATGCCACCGGTTCTCGTTTGCCGAGGCATAGACCCTCAAGGATACAACTTTCCAAAGATCTACTCACTGTTTGATTGGCGGTACTGCACCATTAAACAATTAAGGTCGGCGTACATAAGACAACACCCTCGTTTACAGTTTATTGACATTAAGATGTTCCAATTCATTCGTGTACACTTCGGCTTGGAAGTAATCTTCCTCGTTAGCGTGTGAAAGAACTTCTATTGTCTCCACACTGTTTCCCACCATGACAACGTTAGCATTGATGGGCATACAGCCATTTTCACCGATGGTTCCAAAGATGGTAGTCGTGTTGGATTTGCCGTGCATACACCATTTGGGAACTTGAAGAAGGCTCTCCACAAGGAAAGCAGCATCTACACTGCTGAAGGAAAAGCACTGCTTAAGGCACTTGAATGGGTACAGGTCTCACGGATGAAGAAATTCATCATATTCTCAGACTCGCACCCATGTCTAGAAGCTGTGACCAACCTTTATCCTAAGAACCCAATCATACAAGCAATTCAAGAGACATACACTGAAAACCAAAGACTGGACAAAGAAGTGGTGTTGTGCTGGGTGCCAAGCCACATTGGAATAGAAGGAAATGAGGCAGCAGACATTGCAGCCAAAAATGCATTGAGGCGCCCTGTTGGGGCTGACCAAATGCCATACACAGACATTGTACCTGTGGCGCAGGCACATGTCAAACGTAGCTGGCAGCGCACATGGAATGGTGTTAACAGTAACAAGCTGCGAGCAATCACACCATCAATCACACCAAAATTCAAAGATGATAACCTGACAAGACCCGAACAGGTGATACTGACCCGTCTTCGTACCGGTCACACCAAACTGACTCACAGGCACCTTCTAAAAGGTGAAGTGGCTCCTGTATGTCAGACATGCAACACTCAACTGAGTGTAGAGCATCTCTTAATACATTGTCAGGCAACCAAGAGAAACAGAATAAAATTCCTGCCAAATCGCAGGACACTGCAGAGTATTTTCCGGGAATCTGGGAACAAAAATATTCTTGATTTCCTACGGGAAACCAAATTGTACGACAAAATTTAGGTAACCTAAATGAAGCCTGACTTCGTCAGGCCAAACCCTGTTTCATGAAATAGGGAATTTCACAGAATAAAATAATAAAACCACAGTATATCTGCTAACTTTTAATTACTATTAGCGGAGGTGAAACTAACCAAACCAAACCAAACCAAACCAAAGATGGGCATGTAAGGGATCAAGTGTTCAATTGTGGAGGCAAGGTCTATGTTTAGTGCGGCACAAAGTTTGCCGCAGTCTATGTTGGCAAATTTTACTCCCGTCGGGCCTTGGAGGACGCAATTGAAACGGTTGCTGTTTGGTACCAGTTCTATGCCGACGATGTTGACTGTATCAGTAGTAGTCTCTGGCGGTAGAATCTGTATAAACTAGATTAAAAATATACTGAATTATTTATTTAAATGATTGGTATGGAATTGAACCTGTTACAGCTGAATCTGTTACAGCTGATTTACTGATTACAGTAAGAACTAATTGGAAATTAATTGGGTTTTTCTCATTGGTTTATTGAATCTATATCTTTGAAGAACAAATTCAGTCATAATACTACAACTGTTTTAAGAAATCTGTTGTCGGTTTTAGGGATATTCATAAAAGTGTCATTGGTTTATTAACCAGTGAAGCATGAAATTATATCTATGAAGAACAAAATTCAGTCATTATATTATAAATGTTTTAAGAAATCAGTTGTTGGTTTTAGGTATATTTATAAATTTGGCAGGAAATTCTTCGAGTAAATTATTCTGTAGACAGTCAACTACAATAGTAGTTTATTGGTTCACTCACCATAAGTTGGTCCGAAAAACTGCATGTGAGAGTGGCTGTGTGTGGATGGTTGGACCAAACCGCTAAACTGCTACGTCTGTCACCTCAATTTCGTCGCCGATGTGCAAATCAGTGTACGCTGCTGCTGCGTACCACAGAGATAGTTTAATACTGGTTGTGTCTTGAAGTAGAGTTAGCTCCTTCACCAGCTTTTTGTTGCCCAGTTTATCGGTCACGGTTCTGACCAATTTGGACTGTACGTGGAAAATTGTTTCATCAGGTATAATAGTTCCTGGTTAAGCATAACAGTTTAAGTATTAAATTATGTGAGCAATTATCCAGCCATTTTTTAAAGTTTTTTATCAAGCGAGTGATATAATGATCGGTCAGTTTGTTACAAACTATTAGACAAATCTTTGTCTATAAGGCTGTAGTCCTGTACTGATGATTGTGTGAAGGTGATGTGTTAATGTAAGAGTTAGTACCTGGATTACACGCGCTCGCAGGGATGTTTGGTGTCCAGTTCCCCTTGATCTTTTGGACTCTATTGATAGGAAAGGGGCTTTTGGGGTCCAGTACAGGTCTCATCATTGCAGTGATTGTATATTGTACTTACACTATTGGTAATTTATCCTAAAACAGTCAATAAATTGTGAATCAGATGTTTTTGTAAGACTAAATATCATATGGAGACTCATCACTTCTGTTGTCATGATTTTAGTTGTTTCGAATTATGCTAGGCAGAGTACTATTTAACAATTGTCTGAGTTATCTGTTAATTGTGTACCCTGTAGTTTGAGATTATTATCCCTTCGTCCTCCTTGAAAGCAACGTTCTGTGTTCTTTTAATGAACCCTAGAAGGACTCCAGTGGTGTCCCCGAGCACCACCTTTCTCCTGTTCTTGTTGACGGCATTGTTCTGGGGCATTTCGTCCTGCAAGACAATAACCCGGCAATGTAGTTTACCCGATATGGCTTGGGGGACCAGGGATTGCCAAGACCTGGGCCATGTTGACTTCCTGGCCGTAATCTGTGAGGGTGGGGGGGCAAAGACTGGGCGACTCCTCTGTTCACAGTCCTCTGTCGTGAAGGCTGTACTGTATTATACAAATGTGTATTATTCTGTAAATACATTCAGTTTAGTCTTCAGTGTTTATTGAAGGTAGGTGAGTATTTTAATCTGTATAAAAACCTATATAGTGATAAGTTACGAGATGCGGTCAGAAAACAATTTTGAGTGTAAGCCTTATCCAGTAACTGGGGTGATTACTGTAAGGGATGAGCTGTCGTCAGAAAACACTTATCAAGTGTAAACTTAATTCTGCCATATGGCTATTACTTGGCCCTGAATCTAATCACACTGTTTCTCTGTCAGTGTTATTTCTCATTTCTAGCAATCTTGTAGACCTTTGGTTGACCAGTCAATGTAAATTACTGTTTTATGTGTATGGTAATGAAGTAATATTTGTCGTTGATATAACAGTTCAAGGCACATAATGGATTGAACATTGTATTGTTTGTAGAAAATATAACTTACAGTGTGTGACCTGGTAGAAGTGCTGGCTGAAGAGGAGCAAGCTGCTGAAGAGGTAGCTGTTGGTCTAGCGTAATGGGTCTGTCTAGCAGGTGTCCATTTGTTGCTTGGGGCCTTGGGACTGTTTCTGGTGTCCTTTTGTAAATTTCCTGGAGCGGGAGTTCCCAAAACAGTTTGGTCGGCAGCTGATCGTAATGGGCTCTGTTGACTATGAGCTGGCGCCTGTCTCTGTGATCCCTTTGATTGCCTAGCGAAAGTAGGTGGAGTAAGGGGTCTAGCTGTAGATGTAGACAGCGTCGTAGGTTTTGAGGTTGCAACTGATGGGCCGGAGCTGCTTGACCGTTTCGGGATACGGTACCTTTGAGCAGAAGCGGCCTGTCCTGTTGGCAAAGCAGCCTGTCCTGTTGGCAAAGCAGTTGGCGTCGCTGCTGGTTTTTCCAGAGATCCTGCAGTTGTTCTTGTGCGTCGTCTACCCTTGGAGACGGTAGAATCAGTTTGGTGAATTGGTGCTCCACAGCCCCGTCAGACCAAAGGGCTTTGCGACTCAACGGATAGGTCACTTCTTCCTCTGCCAACAGAATGGTGTTGGGTTGATGATGAACGTACTCCAGGCATGGTTACTGTTTATTCGGTTATTTATATCGGTTGTGGTATGTTCGTCTTAAGAGTTGAAAGTTCTTGGACAAAGAGACCGATTGGTGTATGTCTCTTATGTATGCTTTCATCCACAGTTTAGTAGTTCTGTGATTGGCCTTTTAACCTGTAGACCTGTCTCGTGGAAATCCGTTGCTGTCATTGGCTGATTGTCTTTTAGGTTAACGCTCACCGATATAGTTGTACCATTTGATTGGTCAACGGACGCACAGGTAGTGGCTGTGGTTCTGGGTTGGGTGGGGGTCACATATGTGGTTGGGTGGGGGTTTAGCTGTGCCCCTGGTACATCTTTACACTGACCTAGGGGCAATGTGTATTCTTGAACAAAATAACCATGGCAAGTAGTGTATACCTACTTTTGACCTAAAACTGGCAAAGCAGTAGTCTATTAGTGTATTCCACCGAGTTGTGACTTCATGAACTAACTGGTAACATTCTAGAACTGATGCCAAGTTGTCAATAAATTGAACATTCTGATCTCTTAGCAAGTTTACCTTAAAAACACCAAACAGAATGAAGCTGTGTTTGGTCTGGACAGCAATTTCTTTAAACAATTGTGCAATGTCAGCGTGTTTTGCTGATGGCTTACAGTAAAATACTCCTATATATCCCTCGATTGGCTGTGTCACATAAACCATTAGGCATTCGCACTTGGTTGTATTGAATTAGTATTCTGCTGTTACTGAATATCTGTTGTCAATTAATATTAGCAAACCGTTTGAGTCGAAACTCTGTGTGCCTGTGTCACTTATAGTTATCTTATCGGCCACTAACTGAGAATGGATCATTTGACTTGTCTGTAAATGTGTTTCACTTAAGAGGATGATGTTCTAATTTTGAGCCTGCAAGTCGTTCCTGATACATTCATCGTTTTTGGCTAAAAATTGTACACTCTGATAGTACATATTTACCGACTGGTTTTGGGGGCACTTTCTTATGATCGGGTAACACAACAATACTTTTCTCTCCTGGTGTAAACGGATCATTTCCTCTTTTACTGTGGTATCGGTCATTATTTGGTCTTCAGTGAAATTTACCAAAGATAAACCAGACACTGAAGGGACATGGCTAAGGGCCACATAAGCAGCATGATTCGTTAAACTGCCATATTTTTTACCACCTGCCAAAGATACAGTGACCTCTTCAACAGTTGAACCTTGTGACTTGTGAATAGTTTTAGCTGTAGCCGGTTTCAGAGGAAACTGAGATCTGTACATTGTACATTGTACATCCACCTTGACCAACAGTGAATTGTTTAGTTACACTGAAAATGGGAGTCCAATAGGAGTAGCCTGAGTTTGGAAGTGGCTGTGGGCCCAGGGAGGCCAGCGCAATGCATCATGGGGGATTTTAGCAGGAAGGTAGGCCACTTCCATGGTTTGTTTACTTCCGCCCCATAGCTCTCAGTAGGGGCTGAGAGTACATATCTTTTAATTTTCGAATTAAGTGAAGTAATATAGCTTAGATCACCACCAAACTAAAGGATATTGAAGAGGAAATGATGCACTTTAATTATGCTGTCACTGGTTGTCATGCATGTTCCAGGAAAACAACAGATTGGATAAGTATCCATCAAGTTCACAAAACACAGAAAACATGGGAGAGAAAGATTTGGACTGAATTAATTAGGCAAATTAGACACCTAGTAGGTTCCCTAAATTGTATTCAATACCATTTTAAGGATACATGTGCATCCAGCAGCTGAACACCCACATTCATTATTATCATCATAGAACTTTATTGTGAACAAAAACAAAAACGACCTCCACTCTCTGTAAGCTGTGCGTCGGCCGTGACGGCCGTCATGGAGAGCGTGGGGGATAGGGGAAGATGCCCAAGATGTGCCCGGAGTGACGGCCAAGGGTTGCGGTTGATACCCCCACCATATGTGGCCTCCCTGCGGCACTTAATCTGCACTGGGAGCACCCTCTCAGGCTCCTCATATGGTAACTCGGGATACCCCTATTGGAGTCTTATTTCATCTGTGAAATAACTGTTATACAGTTTTCTTTGTACAGTGCCTATATTTTCATCTTGAAACTTATATTAATCCAGTATACAGTTCAAGTCTTTTTGTCAATGTTGTAGAGCACAGTTTCTCATTATTCGCTCATTCTAACAATTTTGTTTTCGATGCGGCCAAACCGTTACCCATTACTGCGTCTTCAGCTGTTACACTTGATTTGACCTGTCCGTCTGTATACTGGTTTACTACTGCAGAATTCAGTATTCTTTGTTGAGGAGAAATAAATGAAGAGATTCTGTCTGTATGTTTGTCATATCTAGGTTGACATTTCGTTTCTGCAAATATTGTATGTCTTGTTGTGTCTGTCTGCCTTCTCTGATTCGGTTCAACACTTGAGCAAATTGCAAGTCTTCTTTTTGACGCATAATTTCAGTCAGTTCATAGAAAAGGAATTCCTCCTTCCAAATGTTCGACCCTAGGGATTGTACACCAAAAATAAGGTCGTTGAATATCCAGCTGTCTTTCACAGGTGACAACTGAAATAGGTCACCTAGGGCCACAACATGAAATCCACCGAATGACTGATTACTGCCCATAATATCTTGCAATCGTCTGTTAATGTATTGGAAGAACTTGTTACCAATCATTGAGATTTCTTCGAACAGAACGACTTTTAAGTGCCGCAGTTCTGACCGTAAAGTATTCATCTTGTCAGTGGATAAACTTTTATACGCCAAGTAATTGTTCATTTTCATGTGAAGACCTGTATGGACTGTTTCACCATTTATCAAATAGGCAGCCTTACCCGTAAATGCGAGACGAATTACATTTTGTAAGTTAGGATCAACATGTGGTAACAAATTGAAATGATGTGACAGTCCTTTTTTTTTTTTTTTTTTTTTTTTTTTTTTACAAATCTTTATTGAACACTATCCTGCCATCTTGGCTTCTACAATGCTAAAAGGCAATTTCAAAGGTAACTTGTTGTTCCTCGCTAGGGATATATGAGAGGAAGTATCCGAGTAAACCACCAGGTGGCACCACTATTTATAAGGCACAGCCTTTCTGTTTCCTACAAAGTACTAACCAGCTTGTTAGCTTTTACACGACCTCTTACTTGATATATGTAGAAGGTATTAACCTTTATTTTTATTATACTAACTCAATATTTTCGGTTATGTCCGCCTCCAGATATCTCCAGAGTCTGTTCTCCTTGCTAACCTTTCTAAATTTATGCGAACTTATTACAACTCTACACCTTATTCTCAACTGATACAGCGCATTCTTGGTGTGTAAATTACCATCTTCAAACAATTTCTGCCTGTGAATAAAGGCCTTAACTTGGGGGAATATCCAGTTTATGATTTTCGAATTGAGGTTAGTTACTTCAATTCCTAATAATATATTGCACGACTTGGTCACAAAAACACCTCTTCTCTTGCGTATTATTGGTTCACCTTTTGAGTTCACATTCAAGTGGCCAGAATCATAAATCATGCGATAAATAATCTTCCACAGGCTAGCAGTTGCTTTACATGTTACAAAAAAATGGGCTAGATCATCTTCATTGGAGCAAAAGCTACATTTCCTATGCTTTTTTATGGATATATCACACAGATATTTATTACATGTTATTATTTTGTGCAGCTCTGTTTATCCACGAGATTCTGTTAGTTTGAATCACTTCTAACACCTCTTAGATTTAAACCACCTTCTTCTGGCGTCTGTTTAATGAAATTCCAGGCAATCTTTACACTTCTAGTACCCCAAATTAGGGTTTTCACAATGCTTTCGACCTCCTTAATGAACATTTCATTAGTTTGTGCCACTGCGATTACATGCTGCAAAATGGGTAACAACAAGACATTATTTACCACCACTTTACCTTTCAATGAGAGTTGACGAGGCGCCCAGGCCCCCACCACACCATTCATTTTTTTAATGGCTTCTTGGAATTTCATCTCTGTCTCTTTGTGTTTTATCCTCGGATGTAATAGCTATGCACCTAGTAATTTAAGGCTCTCTTGAAATTTTACAGGATATTCATTCAACACATTTTTGTCGAAGTCACCAATACATATACATACAGTTTTATCATCATTCATACACAAGCCAGACTCTTGACCAAACAATTTTAGGGTCTCCAGTACATTTTTTAAGGAATCAATGTTTTTCAATACAAATGTGGTATCATCTGCGAATTGCACAATCTTGTGCTCGATATTTTCAGTAATAATACCTTCAACTTGACTATCGTTTCTAATCCTTGTAGCCAGGATTTCCACTACTAAGGTGAATAGTGCAGGAGATATAGGGTCCCCCTGCTTGACCCCACACTTTACTTCAAACCAGTTTGAACTAAAACCATTATTAACGAATAATAGTTATTGGAGTTATTTAGCAACGTCTGCACCCATCTCTGCACCCATTATCATTGTTTTACTTTTTTAACAAACAATTTTAACATCGAGATCATTTGAAAATAAAATACATACACCATTTGCATTGGACCTACCATGGCCGAAGACAATTTTCCCCTTCCATTGATTAGCCCATATCTTCTCTGAGCCCGGCGTGGAGTGTGTCTCTATGCTATAACAGCTGTTTCGCGAGATATAAGATCACCGAATATTATCTTTCTTTTCTTTATACCCGCTAGTCCATTTACATTTAAAGACACACAGTTGATAAAATTACTTCTGTCATTTGAGGAGCCCCTCGCAGATCCAGATTCACCGCTGGATTCGGCATTTCTTGCTTGTTCTGACGAATTTGACGAATGTTTTTTTGTTTTTTTTTAAAACTTTATTTATACTGGGAGTGCAAAATCCCAAACTAGGGTTTTTCACAATGCCCCAGGTGTGTCTTACAATTCACTGGTAAAAACATTTTACACAGGTAAAATCTGTACAATAAAAGTGTAGAAAATTACAATTATGATATGATAGAGAGGTCAAAAGTATGTTATTGTTAAAGAAGGACAAGGAATGCACTGTGCCACTGATTCGAAGTGTTGGTGTTCCCGTCTGAATATAGTAAGAGTGGTTTTGTGGTTCATGAGTTATAATTAATAATTCTAAATGGTAGACAATAAAATGTTATGAGGTTGGTATACAGGTTGATTCATTTGAGTATTGATGATAGTTTGGGGGTACACTGTGCCACTGTTTCGAAGTGTTAGTGTCCCGTTTTGCTAAATATATACATAGGGCTAGTTGAGCTGTTAGGGGATAAGGAGGAGGATAAGGTAAAATACAATGAAATGGAGTAAAAGAACTAGGATGTATAGCATCTTGTGTAACGTCTTGCCACTCACAGTGAGTGTTGATGATACTTTGTCAAGGAGGGTGATTAGTTGGTTTGGGCAGAGGTTAGTCAATGGAGTAGATGGGTGCTTAGTGTTTGACTGGTAGTTATGGGTTTTATTAGTTAAGTTATGGTTTTTAGGGCATTGGGTTAGAGTATTGATTTCAGCCAGATTTTTTGATTGGTTTTAAAAGCCTCAATCGTTCCAATTCCTCTCTGCCTTGGTGAGAGTTCATTCCAGGCACGAGCGCATTTGATCTGGATGGTATTTTGGCCGTATTTGGTGTAGTATCTTGGGGTTTTAAGAGTGATGCCTTCATTGCCTCTGGTGGGCCTGTTTGGGTTGTTTGTGAGGTCAGGTATTTGGGATTTTTTGTAGGCTAACGTTCTGAGGTGGACTTTCCTTCTGTCAGCTAGTAGTGAGGTTTTAGTTAGCGTGTGTATTTGGTTAGTGGGGGTATCTGGGGGTAAATCTAGGGCTATCTTGAGGGATTTGTTCTGTAGTCTTTGCAATTTCTGGAGAAGTTGTGAGTTGGAGTCATGTATGATAATATCGCAGTAATCAAAGTATGGGAGGATTTTGGTTTTATAGATTTTCAGTGCAGTTTGTTGATCAATATACTTTCTGATTTTGTGTAGTTGATGGGTCTTGTGGGCAATGGTTTTGATCGATTGGTTTGTGTGTGGTTTGTAGCTCATTTTATCGTCTATTGTGAAACCTAAATACTTGTAGGTAGGTACAAGTTTTAACTGTTCACCCTGATACATTATATGTTTCGATTTGCAAGCTTTCCTGTTCAATTTTGACCTAGAAATGTACATGGTGTTGGATTTGGAGGTGTTCACTAGGAATAAGTTATTTGTGCACCAAGAGTTCAGGGAATCTATTGCTTTTTGTATTTGGGAGTATAAGGTGTCAATGTTTCTGCCGTGGGTATATATTAAAGTGTCATCCGCATAAAGAGAGACTGTTATGTTTGTAATACTTCTTTTGATATCGTTAATAAAGATAATAAACATTAATGGCCCAATTATTGAGCCCTGGGGCACCCCAGTGGTCATGTGTGCTTCTTCTGAAATAGCATTATTTACAATTGTTGATTGTTTACGATTCTGAAGATATGATCTGCACCATGTTAAAAGAGGGCCTCTGATGACAATATGTTCAAGTTTTGCTGCAAGGATATTATGATTCACAAGATCGAAAGCTTTGCGGAAGTCTATAAAGGAGATGAGAGTATCAGTGTTTGAGTCAAGGTTCCATGAAATTTCGTCTGTAAATTTAGCTATTGCATCTAAGGTAGATTTTCCAGGTCTGAATCCGAATTGCTGATTGTCTAGGATGTCATAGGCTGTAAGATACTGATATATTCTTTTGTGTACTATCTTCTCTATAATTTTACTGGGAGTGGGTAAGAGGGCTATAGGGCGGTAGTTATTTATTTTGTTCGAGTTTCCACTTTTGAAGAGTGGGACAACTTTGGCAAGTTTCCATTTTTCGGGAAAGGTTGCTTTATTGAAGGACAGGTTCACACAGTGAGTGAATTCTTTGCATAGGGCAATCAGTGCTGGTTTTAGGATTGAGTTTGGTATATGTTCTATCGAGGAGGATTTGTTGGTATCTATTTTCTTTAGTAGGGATCTGACTTCTTTCTCTGTTGTTAGTATATGCTGTAATGAACTAATGGAAGGTTGACTTCTGGGTTGCCAGTTGGGGGTCAGGTTTTTAGTGAGGTCTGACGCTATGGTTGCAAAGTATTGGTTGATAAAATTGGGGAGTTTGTCTTGGCTAATGGGGGTATCTGTGTTGTCAGTAAGGTTTATTGTTGAGGATTTCTTGTTTGAGTGAGAGATTGAGTTTATTAATTCCCAAAACTTTTTTGGGTCCTTGTTATGTTGGTTTAATTCCTCTGAGATAAAATCTTTTTTCGCATTGAAAAGTGATTTCTTAGCTTGCTTGTTAAGGGTTTTTGCTATTTCCCAGTCAGTCTGTTTCTTCGACTTTATGGCTTTTGTTCTGGCTCATTTTTCTCATTTAATCTGTCTATGATTTCCGGAGTGATCCAGGGATCATTTGATATTCTGACTTGGCTTCTTTTCAGGGGGGCTGTGTCATTTAAAAGGAGGGTTATTCTAGGGTCAGTCCTCTCCGAAAGTGAAGAGCAGGAAATGGGTGTACCCCAAGGCTGTATCCTCTCAGTGACCCTCTTCAGTGTTAAGATCAACAGCATCACTAAACAACTTCAACCTAGTGTTGAATGCTGCTTGTATGTGGATGATTTTGTCATCTGCTACAAGGGCACCCACATGCGAACAATTGAACGCATACTACAGCAGACTCTGACAAGACTAGCTGAGTGGAGCACCAACAATGGCTTCAAATTCTCAGCAGAGAAAACTTGTGTTGTGCATTTCTGCCGAAGGCGAGGGTGCAAAGAGGAGCCAACACTATATCTCCAAGGAAAAAATCTGGTAGTCCAGGAGGAGGTAAAATTCCTTGGCGTGGTATTTGACAGGATTCTTTCCTTCAAACCACACATTGAATACCTCCGGAGGAAATGCCAGAAGGCAATGAACCTGCTGAAGGTCCTCAGTCACCCCAACTGGGGTTGTAACAAAGAGACCTTGCTGACATTGTACAAAATGTATATCCAATCAAGGTTAGACTATGGATCTATGGTGTATGCCTCTGCTCCAAGGTCTTACCTGGACAGACTTAAGCCCATTCAGAACCAGGGACTGAGACTTTGTCTTGGAGCCTTACGTACAACTCCTTCACCAAGCCTTCATATTGAAGCTGGTATACCACCTCTGGAGTTTCGCCGGGAAAAGCTCACACTGCAATACACTATACGTGTCAGAGCTAACCCCAAAAATCCAGCCCACAAACTCATATTTGACAAGAACACTGTGTATCGGGAGAAGCCAAATGCCATCAAGCCAATGGCAGTGACAGCAAGGTCTTTATTCCGAGAAGCTGGTGTACCAATGAAAAGAGTATTGACTGAAATACCACCAGAGACTCCACCATGGGAACAAAAATTACCCCTGGTTATCCTGGACCTTGACACAAACAAGAAAACTGAGACTCCTGTGCATGTATTTGAAAAACAATACAGTGAAATCAGGACACAGTTTGAAAGCCATACAGCCATTTTCACCGATGGTTCCAAAGATGGTAGTCGTGTTGGATTTGCCGTGCATACACCATTTGGGAACTTGAAGAAGGCTCTCCACAAGGAAAGCAGCATCTACACTGCTGAAGGAAAAGCACTGCTTAAGGCACTTGAATGGGTACAGGTCTCACGGATGAAGAAATTCATCATATTCTCAGACTCGCACCCATGTCTAGAAGCTGTGACCAACCTTTATCCTAAGAACCCAATCATACAAGCAATTCAAGAGACATACACTGAAAACAAAAGACTGGACAAAGAAGTGGTGTTGTGCTGGGTGCCAAGCCACATTGGAATAGAAGGAAATGAGGCAGCAGACATTGCAGCCAAAAATGCATTAAGGCGCCCTGTTGGGGCTGACCAAATGCCATACACAGACATTGTACCTGTGGCGCAGGCACATGTCAAACGTAGCTGGCAGCGCACATGGAATGGTGTTAACAGTAACAAGCTGCGAGCAATCACACCATCAATCACACCAAAATTCAAAGATGATAACCTGACAAGACCCGAACAGGTGATACTGACCCGTCTTCGTACCGGTCACACCAAACTGACTCACAGGCACCTTCTAAAAGGTGAAGTGGCTCCTGTATGTCAGACATGCAACACTCAACTGAGTGTAGAGCATCTCTTAATACATTGTCAGGCAACCAAGAGAAACAGAATAAAATTCCTGCCAAATCGCAGGACACTGCAGAGTATTTTCCGCGAATCTGGGAACAAAAATATTCTTGATTTCCTACGGGAAACCAAATTGTACGACAAAATTTAGGTAACCTAAATGAAGCCTGACTTCGTCAGGCCAAACCCTGTTTCATGAAATAGGGAATTTCACAGAATAAAATAATAAAACCACAGTATATCTGCTAACTTTTAATTACTATTAGCGGAGGTGAAACTAACCAAACCAAACCAAACCAAATCTCAATGATTAATTCCCATGCCTGATTTGGGCAGGTAATGTTGTCGAATGTGTCCCATGGGTAGTTGGCTCTTAATTTCCTGGTAAATTCATTGGTATTAATATTCCTGAGTGATCTAGTCCATTTCAGGGTTTTTTCTATCTTTATTTTTGCTTTTTTCCTTGATAAGTAGATTAATTCCTGGTCGCTTAGGTTGACATTCAGTACACCCGAATTTAGGATGATTTCAGAATTTGTGTATATATGATCAATTACTGTGCCAAGAAGTGTGTTATCTCTACTTAGGTGCTATCTTGTGGGGGAGCTTATTAATTGCTTAAGGTTAAATTCCAACTGAAATGATTTTAGCAATTTTCTATCAGCTGAGCAGCTGTCATTATAGTTGACATTAAAATCACCTAGAATGAATACTTCAGCCTTTTTGTTAGCACATAGTTGGGTTAGGGTGTCGTTGAGGTATGTGATGAGATTGTGTATGTTCCCTGTCGGGGGTTTGTAAAGTGATGCTATGAAAATGGGTTTTGAGTACTTTAGGTTAGCCTTATCCAGGCACATTCTATATCAGGTGAGCTGATATTCTGATCATCTAGGGAGGAGAATCATCTAGGGAGAAGTCTAGGTCAGTGTTAAAATAGAAAGCGATCCCTCCCCCTTTTTTGGGTGAGGGATTGTTAGGTTAGGTTAATGTCCGAACCACCTACTAAGTTGACTTGAGCCGCCATCTTGAAGGAGGAACCGGAAACTGTCTAGAATACAAACAACATGCTCCGTTCACTACTGTTCGTTGGCGCCGCCAACGGGGATGTTCTTTCGCAGCATTTCTCTCACTCTCTCCCATTGCTTGCCCATCAAGTTTCCATCTTGTGGCCATTTCTCTTTTTTCAACTCATCCGCATGCTTCAGCCCCATCCCAATTCCCCAGAAGGAATCGGTGGGCGAGGCCTCCACAATAAATTTATCACCTGTGTTGAGAATATAGTGCTTGATGTACTCGTTGCTCTCTGTCTTCGATTTTAGCCCCTTGTATACTATGTCGCTGAGCCTTCTTTTCCATTCTTTGTATAGATCCGTGTCTTCTGCTTTGGCCTCGTTCAACAAGGCTTTTAGAGCCATAGGATTTCTCATAATTAGCACCGAATATGCTTTGACGCTATTTCCCGTTGTATTTAAACATGAATACGCTAAATACTGCTCCATGGATGTGTGGTTAACTCCCCTCACCCTGAACGACACCATATGGTGGTTGGAGAGTGGGGAATCACCACCAAAGAATGCAAAGGTGTCCTTATCCTCTTCCTTTGCTAGAAAAACTGGGTTCACACAGTCCGGTAATAATTCCAATTGATCATGCTGCACAACCTTCCCATCCAAGTAAATGTTTCCATCCACCTGGTAAGGATTCTCATATAATGAGATTACGACATTTATCAGAGTAAACAATTAAGGAGAACTTTTTCCTTTTAGAACAATTTCCCAGGTATAAGAAATTTCATGGTGTAAAGGGGGAGTCCGTATTCCAGGTTTGAAACTGATTGGAGACTGGCATTTGTGTGCCGTCCAAGATGGCTACCACGTGAGATTCCTCCAGTGTCTACTGATCGGTGGTGCTGAACAAGGCTCCTGAGCACAAGAATGGCGGATAAAAAATTCCAGTCCAAGTGAGATAAAGATACTTCCTATGGCGAGGATTTCGTATAGTTTTTTTAGTTCATTTGCGAGTTGCTCATGAGTTTCTGATGAAAACTCTGAAGTCTCTCCAGCGACTCCAGTGAGTGATAATTCAAGATGGCGGTTTTTTGTTCCTCTGTTGAGCGGGAAGATACAAAAAGTGTAATTATTTCGTAAATCCTGCTTGTCAGATGATTTATCGATCTTCTCTAGGTATTTTAGGCGTTTACGAAGCTTTCTCACTTACAGGTGAACATGTATATGGTGAACCTGTTACACATTTGGGAAGCCAATGTTGCTTACAGTGTTATCGCATACATTGTAAATTACATCAATAAACAGCAACAGGGATTGAGCTTGTCTGAGGTAATGTGGGAAAGTAGAAGAAAGGGTAATAATATTCAGGAAACAGTTAAAGCGATGGACAATGTTTTCCTGAAGTGTACAAGAAGCAATATACATGTTATTAGGTTTACCACTAACATTTTTAAGCTGAGATGTAGTATCAATTTGTACATCAGTTTCTAGTGACCGGGCTAACATTGTTAAAAATCAGGCTGATTTGCTTATGGCTGAACCCACTAGTACTGACATTTTCCAACAGGACAGATTTGACATATAAGCTGACAGGCCTGAAGTCTTGGAACAATGGTCACTAGCTGATTACTGTTGTTTGGTACATCGGTCTAAAAGTACAAAATCTGCCCAGAATAACACTCAGAACCGCCTATGCAGTGAAGACGGTTATAATTATATATATAAGAAACTTTATTTCCATTTTGTTATACAGACAGTGATAAAAGCTTTCTACATGGAAATTGGTTTTTGTTCTCTGCCCCAGACAGCTCTTCCAAACGAACCTTCTGTAACTACATCTCTAACTACACTTTTATCGAAAAATAAAACAAAATATAATATTACAACTCTTGTACAGTGTACAAAATTTCACTCCACTTTTTGGAGGGCTAAGTGCATTTTTTACAGTTTTTGGACCAGGACTTACACACCTGCTTTACCACCTGTTCTGGAACAGTGAAGAACTCCAAGTGCATCAGGACTTTTTTTAATTGAGCAACACGGCACGATTGCAGTATCTTGAAGTTGTGATGCCATCTTGAACCTAGAATTCATTAGAAAAACATGAAATGTCTATTTCTAACTTTACTCATAAGTAAATATGCCACCCATTCCCGTAATGAGGAAAGCTACAACAAGCCTTTCACCAAGGATGAGTTGCAGCATGCGCTCTCACAGGAAAAAGACTCCTGCCCTGGACCAGATGACATCCCTTACCAGATGTTGAAACACTTACCAGAGGAAACCATGCACCTTCTTCTGGAGGTGTACAACGACATCTGGGTGACCGGAAATTATCCACCATCGTGGTCAGAGGCAATAGTTGTGCCAATTCCTAAACCAGGAAAAAACCCAACGTTGGCCTCTAGCTACCGTCCAATAGCCATGACCAGTTGTATGGCCAAAACAATGGAAAGATTGGTGAACAACAGGCTAGTCTACTTTCTTGAATCGAAAGGGCACCTTTCAGTTCACCAATCCGGATTTCGTCGAGGACGCAGCACAACAGATCACCTAGTGAGCCTGGAGAGCTGGATCCGAGATGGGTTTGCTAACAAAGAACATGTGGTCAGTGTCTTCTTTGACCTGGAGAAGGCATATGATACCACCTGGAGGTATGGGATCATGAGAGACATTCACAAGCTGGGTTTGAGAGGAAGACTGACTGGATTTATTGGAAACTTCCTGACGGATAGATCTTTCCAAGTCCGCCTAGGGTCAGTCCTCTCCGAAAGTGAAGAGCAGGAAATGGGTGTACCCCAAGGCTGTATCCTCTCAGTGACCCTCTTCAGTGTTAAGATCAACAGCATCACTAAACAACTTCAACCTAGTGTTGAATGCTGCTTGTATGTGGATGATTTTGTCATCTGCTACAAGGGCACCCACATGCGAACAATTGAACGCATACTACAGCAGACTCTGACAAGACTAGCTGAGTGGAGCACCAACAATGGCTTCAAATTCTCAGCAGAGAAAACTTGTGTTGTGCATTTCTGCCGAAGGCGAGGGTGCAAAGAGGAGCCAACACTATATCTCCAAGGAAAAAATCTGGTAGTCCAGGAGGAGGTAAAATTCCTTGGCGTGGTATTTGACAGGATTCTTTCCTTCAAACCACACATTGAATACCTCCGGAGGAAATGCCAGAAGGCAATGAACCTGCTGAAGGTCCTCAGTCACCCCAACTGGGGTTGTAACAAAGAGACCTTGCTGACATTGTACAAAATGTATATCCAATCAAGGTTAGACTATGGATCTATGGTGTATGCCTCTGCTCCAAGGTCTTACCTGGACAGACTTAAGCCCATTCAGAACCAGGGACTGAGACTTTGTCTTGGAGCCTTACGTACAACTCCTTCACCAAGCCTTCATATTGAAGCTGGTATACCACCTCTGGAGTTTCGCCGGGAAAAGCTCACACTGCAATACACTATACGTGTCAGAGCTAACCCCAAAAATCCAGCCCACAAACTCATATTTGACAACAAGAACACTGTGTATCGGGAGAAGCCAAATGCCATCAAGCCAATGGCAGTGACAGCAAGGTCTTTATTCCGAGAAGCTGGTGTACCAATGAAAAGAGTATTGACTGAAATACCACCAGAGACTCCACCATGGGAACAAAAATTACCCCTGGTTATCCTGGACCTTGACACAAACAAGAAAACTGAGACTCCTGTGCATGTATTTGAAAAACAATACAGTGAAATCAGGACACAGTTTGAAAGCCATACAGCCATTTTCACCGATGGTTCCAAAGATGGTAGTCGTGTTGGATTTGCCGTGCATACACCATTTGGGAACTTGAAGAAGGCTCTCCACAAGGAAAGCAGCATCTACACTGCTGAAGGAAAAGCACTGCTTAAGGCACTTGAATGGGTACAGGTCTCACGGATGAAGAAATTCATCATATTCTCAGACTCGCACCCATGTCTAGAAGCTGTGACCAACCTTTATCCTAAGAACCCAATCATACAAGCAATTCAAGAGACATACACTGAAAACAAAAGACTGGACAAAGAAGTGGTGTTGTGCTGGGTGCCAAGCCACATTGGAATAGAAGGAAATGAGGCAGCAGACATTGCAGCCAAAAATGCATTAAGGCGCCCTGTTGGGGCTGACCAAATGCCATACACAGACATTGTACCTGTGGCGCAGGCACATGTCAAACGTAGCTGGCAGCGCACATGGAATGGTGTTAACAGTAACAAGCTGCGAGCAATCACACCATCAATCACACCAAAATTCAAAGATGATAACCTGACAAGACCCGAACAGGTGATACTGACCCGTCTTCGTACCGGTCACACCAAACTGACTCACAGGCACCTTCTAAAAGGTGAAGTGGCTCCTGTATGTCAGACATGCAACACTCAACTGAGTGTAGAGCATCTCTTAATACATTGTCAGGCAACCAAGAGAAACAGAATAAAATTCCTGCAAAATCGCAGGACACTGCAGAGTATTTTCCGGGAATCTGGGAACAAAAATATTCTTGATTTCCTACGGGAAACCAAATTGTATGACAAAATTTAGGTAACCTAAATGAAGCCTGACTTTGTCAGGCCAAACCCTGTTTCATGAAATAGGGAATTTCACAGAATAAAATAATAAAACCACAGTATATCTGCTAACTTTTAATTACTATTAGCGGAGGTGAAACTAACCAAACCAAACCAAACCAAACAGTGAAATCAGGACGCAGTTTGAAAGCCATACAGCCATTTTCACCGATGGTTCCAAAGATGGTAGTCGTGTTGGATTTGCCGTGCATACACCATTTGGGAACTTGAAGAAGGCTCTCCACAAGGAAAGCAGCATCTACACTGCTGAAGGAAAAGCACTGCTTAAGGCACTTGAATGGGTACAGGTCTCACGGATGAAGAAATTCATCATATTCTCAGACTCGCACCCATGTCTAGAAGCTGTGACCAACCTTTATCCTAAGAACCCAATCATACAAGCAATTCAAGAGACATACACTGAAAACAAAAGACTGGACAAAGAAGTGGTGTTGTGCTGGGTGCCAAGCCACATTGGAATAGAAGGAAATGAGGCAGCAGACATTGCAGCCAAAAATGCATTGAGGCGCCCTGTTGGGGCTGACCAAATGCCATACACAGACATTGTACCTGTGGCGCAGGCACATGTCAAACGTAGCTGGCAGCGCACATGGAATGGTGTTAACAGTAACAAGCTGCGAGCAATCACACCATCAATCACACCAAAATTCAAAGATGATAACCTGACAAGACCCGAACAGGTGATACTGACCCGTCTTCGTACCGGTCACACCAAACTGACTCACAGGCACCTTCTAAAAGGTGAAGTGGCTCCTGTATGTCAGACATGCAACACTCAACTGAGTGTAGAGCATCTCTTAATACTTTGTCAGGCAACCAAGAGAAACAGAATAAAATTCCTGCAAAATCGCAGGACACTGCAGAGTATTTTCCGGGAATCTGGGAACAAAAATATTCTTGATTTCCTACGGGAAACCAAATTGTACGACAAAATTTAGGTAACCTAAATGAAGCCTGACTTTGTCAGGCCAAACCCTGTTTCATGAAATAGGGAATTTCACAGAATAAAATAATAAAACCACAGTATATCTGCTAACTTTTAATTACTATTAGCGGAGGTGAAACTAACCAAACCAAACCAAACCAAACAGTGAAATCAGGACGCAGTTTGAAAGCCATACAGCCATTTTCACCGATGGTTCCAAAGATGGTAGTCGTGTTGGATTTGCCGTGCATACACCATTTGGGAACTTGAAGAAGGCTCTCCACAAGGAAAGCAGCATCTACACTGCTGAAGGAAAAGCACTGCTTAAGGCACTTGAATGGGTACAGGTCTCACGGATGAAGAAATTCATCATATTCTCAGACTCGCACCCATGTCTAGAAGCTGTGACCAACCTTTATCCTAAGAACCCAATCATACAAGCAATTCAAGAGACATACACTGAAAACAAAAGACTGGACAAAGAAGTGGTGTTGTGCTGGGTGCCAAGCCACATTGGAATAGAAGGAAATGAGGCAGCAGACATTGCAGCCAAAAATGCATTGAGGCGCCCTGTTGGGGCTGACCAAATGCCATACACAGACATTGTACCTGTGGCGCAGGCACATGTCAAACGTAGCTGGCAGCGCACATGGAATGGTGTTAACAGTAACAGGCTGCGAGCAATCACACCATCAATCACACCAAAATTCAAAGATGATAACCTGACAAGACCCGAACAGGTGATACTGACCCGTCTTCGTACCGGTCACACCAAACTGACTCACAGGCACCTTCTAAAAGGTGAAGTGGCTCCTGTATGTCAGACATGCAACACTCAACTGAGTGTAGAGCATCTCTTAATACTTTGTCAGGCAACCAAGAGAAACAGAATAAAATTCCTGCAAAATCGCAGGACACTGCAGAGTATTTTCCGGGAATCTGGGAACAAAAATATTCTTGATTTCCTACGGGAAACCAAATTGTACGACAAAATTTAGGTAACCTAAATGAAGCCTGACTTTGTCAGGCCAAACCCTGTTTCATGAAATAGGGAATCTGACAGAATAAAATAATAAAACCACAGTATATCTGCTAACTTTTAATTACTATTAGCGGAGGTGAAACTAACCAAACCAAAGTTCTCCTCCTATTCCGCCTCCTCCCGATCTTCTGGTGCCTTCTTGTCTTGTTTCCTCTTCTTCCACCATCGGTAGAGGCTAAGCAGAATCGTGCTTGTCAGCATTCCTGCGCCGGGAACACCCAGCCCCAGGCACAACTCCAGGAGCTCCCAAAGCATCTCCTGTATGCTGGTCAGCAGGCTTTTGATCCTGGAGATCTGTGCCTGGGGCGACAAAGTAGTGGTGAGGATGCTGTTGGGTGAGGATGCTGAGAAGGTCGAGAAGGAGGTGGGGGTGGTGGTGGTGGTGGTGGTGGTGGTTGGATCGCTGGCTATTGCTGTTGGTATCTCCAGGATCATGATGGAGTCGACGGCGGCGGTGGTGGTGGTGGTGGTTGGATCACTCGTTGTAGAGGCGATCAGGGCTAAATCCTCCGGAATTGGGGCTGGGACGGTGGTGGTGGTGGTGGTGTCCGGAGAATCGACTAGTAGCCGATCCAATTCCTCGATCCCACAGCCTGTCACCACTGTGAGTCTTGTGAGTCGATGATGAAAGGATCTACCTGAGCCAGATAGCAACCCTGCTGCCCATCCAGCCCCACGCTGATGTCCAGCACGTCGAGGTTGGGATAGACCTCCCTCACAGCTTCCTCGGAGACGGCCGTCCCCACAAGTCTTGACCATCTCGGATCTATTTCACGAATATCATTCATATCCCTGTACGTGGTCAGCAACATTCGTCAGCTTACAATTTGCTGGCGACACCGTATTGCCCCGTCCCTACAGCTGCACTTAACACACAACTGATGGGCCTCCATTGGCCCCACGAGGACAAAAAGCAGTGTAGCTGCAACAAGTATTCGGCCGGCTAGCATGGCAAGCACGAAGCGATGGTCAAGGAGAGAATATGTGTGTATGACTTGTCTAGTTGTAGCCAGACAAGAAAGTGACCGTACCTGGAGGACTTTTGCCAGGAACAAAGCTTTGTCTGTCTCTGTCATTTCCGCTTCCGCCGAACCCCCTTTTCCCGTCCTCCCTCCCTCCTTCTCCAGGGTTTTATTACCCCACCTACTTAATAAACTGTATGAAAGGATGACCCGCTTGTCATGAACCCTCGCAGGGAAATGGGAATGGGTTGACCAAAACGATTCAAATCATGCTTATTAACTGAACTCCCTGACAGATGCTGACTATGATATCCAGTTCTGCTGGGTTCCTGGTCATGTCAACATTCCAGGGAATGAGTTTGCTGACAGAGCTGCTAAACAGGCCCTCAATCAAGAAATCACTGTATGTCCATTCCCTCCATCTGACTTGAGGCCCCTCATTAAAACACATACCCAGTCCATTTGGCAAAGTGAATGGGACGAATGTATTGACAACAAACTCCATGAAATACAACCAATGCTTGCAGAACCTATTAAGGCTTCCTTTAACACCAGGCGAGGACAAGTTCTGTTCTCTCGTTGTCTTATCGGACACACCAGACTGACCCATGTCCACCTGGTGAAGCGAGAACCACAGCCTGAATGCATTGCTTATCAAACCCCACTCACTGTCAAGCATATCCTACTGGAATGTGCAGACTTGCATGATGCCCGTATAAAATATTTCAATGCTCCTGACCTCAAAACACTTTTTAAAACGGTCAATGGTGACAATGTCATCAATTATCTAAGAACTGCTGGTCTGTTCTCTTTGTTATAGTCTCTTTCATACAAAACCAAACTTTTGTTATTGCTATATCCATTTTATTCTTTGTTTTATTTGTTTGTATTATTTACAGCTGGACTGTAAACTAAATCACTTTTCTCATCTCATTCCATCTCACTAACTTTCATTTTGTTGGAATGGAGATTCATTCCTAGGCATTTGTGCTTCCCCCTAGCGTTGGTTCGCCTGGGGACTATTTCCCATACACCCCCTCTTCTTCCTTCTTCTCCAAACCTCCACACTATCAACACCTTCCATATATAAATTGATCCCACCCACCCACTCCAATTAATACGGTCGCCAGCGCCCGCACACTAATATATATATAACTTACTTTATCATATATTACCCATTTTACAATTCCCTAGCGACATGTTAAATACTTCAAAAACAAATATCCTCCCTTTATCAAACAAAACTAATTTACTCATATTCAAATCTCTCATCAATACTTCAAAATATTATTATTATTATAAATAAAATATGTCGTCGCCCAAGTCTGCTTCTTTATCATTTTATTCAATCAATTCTTACAATTTTATCAATTCTTAAATTTGGGTTACACTAATGGCCATGAATATGACTCCACATGGATGTCGTCATGGCATTAAGCAACCATTACTGACTCACTCACTCACTCCTTCTTTTCTCAATTAAAATTGCTCAAGCGATATAGGCAACATAGCCTAGCGCACAGACTCCCCCAAACCCCAGCACAGACAGACAACCGATGATAAGGGATCTTGATACTCCCTTACCCCAGTAGCACACAACATTTGGGGAACATTGGGATCGTGTTCCTCCTGTGTTAGTTTGTAGGAAACATGTAGAAAACATCAAGCAAATGTTTTTAGTGAAACATCCTAGGAGTGTTACGATTTTATGTTTCTGGAACGTTTTTAGCTAACATTCAACTAACGGTCTGATATAAACGTTTAAGGAACATAAATTCCCATACAGTATAGGAATGTTTCAATAAACAATGTTCCCTAAACATTAATGTGTGAACATTACAAGAACGTTACATAAAATATGTTATGCTACAGTTCCTGGTGTAACCTTAACACACAACATTGAGTATTTATGCTCCTGGAACACAGTTTTGCTAACTTTCTGCTAACGTTGTCAGATGTATGTTCTACAAACAGTAATTATCAGACATTCAAGGAACATTGTAAGATTTACGTTCTCAAATCATTATCCAAAATTTTGTATTCAGGAAAACTATACATTTCGTTCAAAAAACGATGTTCTCTGTATTGCCTCATAATGCCATTGTACATTATTATTACACATAGTCCATCAATTTTTACTATAATATATAAATAATTAATTAATTTCATTACTAAATGAAAAAGTGCCTAGGATCATCTTTCTCACAGAATGAGCAGCATTAATGACATATCTAATATACTATGCTTCAAGCTTCCATATGACGATTATGCATCATACAAATGTATGTGATGTGTCCAGAAAAACGAGTCACAAAGTCACTGGAATCAGCTTGATTTCAATTCTTTTAAATTGGGATTGTGATCCATTGACAATATTGATAATATTCAAGAAGAGTATAGGGTATAGCACCCGTTAGCAGTTTTCCTCTCAACAATAGATGGTAGTTCACTACCCTGAGAGTTGGAGGGCGCCACCAGTGGGGATTGAGTGGTTGTGACCCACTAAGCCACTCCATCCTCCTAGTAACAGTCAAACCACCAAGGAGGGAGCACGTCAAATTGATTGCTGGAGTAAGTTACCTTTTATTCATTTTTCTAACTCTCTATATCGATATTCAACAGTATGCATTTGTTATGTTGAAGTTCTGCATCTCACTAAGCTCTCTAAATAACACCAGTTGTATCGATAAGATAATATTGGAATTATAGACAACAATCGGGCATTTAAATCGTGGTATAATTTTCTCTACTAGATGTTTGTACTAGATGCTATATAATCACTATTTTCCTTATATATCAATGATCAATGATATTTAATTTCCTTGGTTCTAGGAGTGGGTGTTTACAGAGCTGCCAAGTAAGTTTGATGTAGTATAAGTCAGTACAAAGACATGTCTTTGTACTGACTTATACTAATCATCTTCCAGAATTCAGGATGGCGAAGGTAACTTTTCTTTTACTGATCAAATGTATTTTGTCATTTTTTTGCATTCATTACAAGTATAAGGGAGATGAATGAGATGAGCTGAAATGTCTGCCATAGACCTGTACTTATATTTCAAGTTAATAATATATCAAATCGGGGTATTTAAATATCTCTAATATGACGATCTTGAACAATAATAAAACAGCCACATATTAAATCTCTATGGCTCTATGCGTAATACTATAATTGCAACTGTATAACTGATTCAATATTCGATTTCCTGTGTTCTTATAGGCTCAGTCTGCCATTAAGGACCCCAATGATTTTGCCATGTCCAACCTGTACTGCTGACCCCTAAAACCTTTGTTTATTCCCTTAGTACAGAAAACGGTTATGGATTAGGATGCTACAGGCGGGAAAACACAGGAAGATATTGATTACATGTAAGACACAAGGCCAAGCTATCTGATCGTAGAGCCCACTGAGCCTGTACAGTCTAGCAGTGGCTGTTAATTGGTGTCGCTCAGTAATCCCTTAAATAAACATTCACATGACTACAGGCCAGTGTGGCCCAGCAAAGCTTCAACTGTCAATTTATAAGATGTTGCATACCCACAGAAAAGGATAGGAAGAAAATGATGAAATGATGATTTTTTGAGTTAATAAAAGAAAATGTTTGGGGAAATTATTTGAGAGAATGTTTCAAACGATGAAATTGAACATTGGGGGAATTATAGTTAAAAACGTTAATTCTATGTTAAATAGGAATGTTCTCCTAACATCTTTTTCCACTATTAGGATAATGTTACAAAAGTATGTTCTAGTATTGTTATAAAAAAACAGTGGAAGAATGTTTGGTAATCAACATGAGCAAATCATAAATGATAAACGTTTTACTAATGTTAGGTAGGAACGTTCCCCTAACACATGTTCCGGGAACATCCAATAAATTTTCACTTTCAAACATTAAGCTAACAAACAACCAAACATTGAGGGAACATTCTAGGAATAAAAGTGTGCTACTGGGGTAATGTCGCTAGATACTGACGATGATGTCAGTTGTTCGAAGTAATTTGAGTTGCTCTGGTGGTTGTTTTCATGGTTGTTGTCGTCGTTTGACTAGTCTTCAAAGTGTCTATAGGAGTAGAATGATATCGATTGTTTAAATTAAATAAGCTCATTGATGTCATTGATACATCCATAGAATACAGAACGTCCAATATTATGGATGGTTGATTGCTATTATAATCAGAAGTTAATGTATTTAAAGAGTGTATTGAATATGGCGTATGTTTAGGAGTGTAATGCTCGTCAGTAGAATCAGATGGAGAATGCGCAATGCTCATAGAATCGGTTGGAACATCCCAGGAAAAATGAAACGTTCTTTGAACGTTTGTGTAACGTTCGGATATAACTGTTTGCAAACGGTACCCAAACAGTGAACGCACAGTGCATGAACATTAGGTGAGGACAATCGTCGTTTGTATGCAAACGCTGAACAAACGTTTGCAAACGATCAGGTGGTGTGCAAACGCAAAAAAAAACCGTTGTACCAACAGTTCCTTTTTAAACATTGTTGTACCTCATTGTGTGACATATGTACCCCTAATAAAGACAGGAGTTGCACATAGAAATATGAAGGTATTTCATATAGCCTATCTAATTTAAATTTGGAAGGCAAAAGGGAGGGTGGCAGTCCGGGCAAATCGTTGCATACTCACTGACTGGCTGGGGATAAACATAGTCTTGTATTATGATCGCTGCACTCCAAGTTCTTAATGGATTTTGATAATATCACTTGTCCATAATGCTGACATGTTCCCGGTTCGTTTGAGGTATACCACAATTTGACCGTCCACAAGTCCTCCATGTCGGCAATGTCCCATTGTTGTCGCCACTCCGACATGGTGACGGTGGACGGTACCCACATGTCCGCTGGGATGGGGAGTTTGATCCTCGGATTGAACACGTTCCCGGAGAGGAGAGGTGTTCTGGTCCTCCGCGGCCGGTCACTTCTCTCCTGGTCCTCTCAGCCTTCAGCTTCGGGGCAGAGGGTTTCTCCGGTTCTCCTTGGGGGGGTCAGGGCAGGTTGGGGAGGTTGCTGGTCCTTCTCATCTCGACAGGCCGCCTTTTCTCCCGCCGTCTTAAGGTTCTCCATGCTGCATTTGGACCCCGGGGTCAGATCTAGAGGGATAGACCACTCTGGAGCTGGGGAACTGTTGGCGACGGCTCCGAGCTGGGTCTGAAGTACTCGGGTGTTTGAGGTGGAACAGGACTTCTCCTTGTCTCCTCCGGTGATTCCGTCGCAGCTCCGCCTGGTCCGGCTACCTCTGGGTTCTTCTCCATGGAGCTGAGGAGCTGCATCATCAGCTGTTGTGTTTGGGGCGTAGCTAGGTTCACGGGGAAACTCGTCCAGGCGCCTCCTGGCCTGATCACGGACGAGACCACCTGGGGGCGTATATAGATGTTGTGGTCCCAGGAGTATGGGTTGGTGGGCTGGGGATGGCTGTAGGAGAGGAAGGGGGGTAGGCCTGGCCTCCATGGATGTCCTCCCTGTGAGTTGTCCACTTCCCCTTGAGACAGGCTCTTGTCATCGTCCTCCTCCTCGTAGTAATCATCATCACCAACTAGTTCGAACTCAGGTTCTCCTCCCAACTCCTGGTCCACCTCCTGCTCATGTTTGGCCTTCGCTCCCATGTCCATTAGAGCTAAGATGCTAGCTGCCTCCACAATCTGCTGTTCCTCCGTCCCCGGGAGCGGTCCGTCTAGACGAACCTGTGGTGATGGGGTTGGACGAACCTGTTACGAAGACTTCTGTCTTGTCTCCTGGGCCGCGTCGTCCTTGGTCGGGGTCGGATTGGGTGGTTTGGCACTTCTCCCCTTTGTCTGCTTGGGTAGACGGGGCCTGGGGTGTCTTCTGATGACTCGTTCCCTCGTTCTGGGACTGGTTAATGGAGCTGGACGTCCGGGGCACTACTACTCTCACATCCTCATGGACTTTGTCTTCGTCCATCCTTCGTTTCTTGGTCGGGGGGTCCTCCCCCTCCAACAGAGCTGTGATGACAGGGCCCCCGGGTAGACGGGGACACATCCTCTCCCCCGAGCGGTAGTGTCACTTCTTCTGTCGCCGGACGGGCGTACAAGGCCGGCGCCCGGGCCGTGGCCATCAGAACTCTTGCCACCCCCTGCTCTATCTCGAACCCATGGTGGCTTTTAACATGCAGCATGAGGTCCTGGCCCCTGGAAGCACATACCGCCTTCTGGCAGCCGCGAATCGGACACAAGTAGCCCTTGAATAGGGTTTCATGGGTACCAAGATGCTTGAGTAAGTGCGATTGGACATGGTCTTTTCACACGCCCAACAATCGAATTTACCTTCGGCATTCGGGACCAGGAAAGTGTGGTCCGCTAGTTATTTAATCGTTTGTTTTGTAGCTTTTTTCTTTTTTCTTCCTTTTTTATATGGTTGTCATTAGTGCTGATTGTCTTTTACTATTATGTGTGGTGTTGTTGCCTGCAGCTGCTGTAAAGGTGTTAAGTGGAGCAATATAGGTAACCGCTGACACTCAATCTTAATGCCTACAACGTTGGGGCGGGAACTGCTTTACCCGTCTCTCAATACGGCAACGTACGGCTACTTCCGGCGCTACATCCATCAATACATTTTTTTATTCGCTACCTTTTGTATATTATTCTTTATAAATTTCCAATTGCAGGTACAGTCACGCGCTATGTTATTGTATAGTCGACGTTCACTACTGCCGACAAAATAACACTGGCGCTGGGTATAAAACCATATTGAATATGCACAGGGACATAGGAAACGGATAATAGTGGGCAGTCATTAGTGTTAGAATTTCACACGAGAATGCGCCACCCACTTCCTGTTACTGTAGCAGGAGACTTCGCCACGCGTTTGCAGTTGGACATTAAGCTGGACATCAGTAGCACTGAAGCGCTTCGGCAGCCAAGAACTTCGATAGTAACAGCATCGACCAAAACAAGTAAGTAACTTAATCGTTTAAGGCAATTAGTCGTTTAATTGCATATGTTCTTGTGTCACGTATTAAGGGCGTTTTGAAATAATGTTTGTTACCGTCCGCCTCGGCCTTACATGTTTTTGGTCAACACTTAGTGGCGAACAGGACCGTCCTCGTGATTCACATATATGTACAGAACTTCATCAAAACAACCGTGGATATTACTTTTTGGATTGTCCTTTGTCATTCGGCCGTTTACATTTGCTAAATATTTAGGGCAGTGTCAGAATATCATTGTGACATGTTTACGACTTGTTCAGGCTAGGTGTCCAAATGGACTTGAGAATGTGGCTGGCCAGGCCCGATATTAAATATCCGATGGGTTGGTGTCCTAACGAGGACACCGATTCACATACATGTACACAACTTCATAAAAACAACCGTGGACATTACTTTTTGGCTTGTCATTTGTCATTCGGCCGTTTACAGTGTCTTAATATTTAGGCCAATATCATTTTGACATATTTACGACTTGTTATGGCTCAGGGTGTGTCAAAATGGACTTGAGGATGTTGATGGCCATGCCCGATATTAAATATCCGATGGGTTGTTGACCTAACGCGGACACTGCATTATATCAGTTGTCGTTTATAGTTGTTATTCTCGATTTGGTATTAACAACGTTTTATTCTCACTAACTGTGTCCTTCTTTGCTGGAAATAACTGCAGTTATAACCATGTTACTACTTGGCGTGGCGAGCAATTAAATATCCGGTTGTTGTATTTCCCATGAGGCTCACGGGCAGTGAGCCATGTTATGTAATTTCCTTAAGATAAGGGCAGACCACAGGAAGTCGGTTACATCTGGAACATAATTCATTTGTGAACTGACTGAATGTCGTGCCTGAAACACAACTGCCAGTAAATAGGAGAAAGAATAGTATACATTAGTTCGTTTTATTGTTATAGTCAGATAAGCAAGTTAATTTTGTCTTAATCGCTATGTTGTAATTAGCGCATAGTACGTTTAAATTGAGTCGCGATTAAATGGAATGCAATTCTGAACTACATTTTTTACACTTATTTTTGTACACTTACGACTGTACAAAGTAATATTTACTAAAGTTATTTTTCCACAGCAACATATAATATTCACACATTTTCTAATGTAATTTTGTATTATGCTAATTTGGAAAAACTGTCAATATTAACTTAAATTTTGTTTTTCAGATAATGGCTAGTATTGTGAACAATCACGTCATCAAGGGGGAATTCCAGGAAGCGAGAGACCACGTGATGCGACCTGGTACTCGGCGGGTGGTTCTCGAAGATTTTGTCAACGTAGGTGGGGGTCAAAATACCTTCATGATTGCGCAGATCATCAAAGGGAAACGTGGGGGAGTCCGGAAGGTGGCAAAAGGCACCGACCAACGCAAAGCGGCGAAAGTAGAATTGGCGTATTAATATCTCTAATTTATTACATAACAACAATATAGGTTATGAATCGGATAAAATTAATTCAGTTGACTGTTTCTGAAACATTTGCAATTGGGTGTGTATTTTTAGAAATCAATGAAATTAAGATGTTTTTAATAATAATGTTAACTGACTTACCAATTGTAATTAAATACTGTTATTATTGGACTCTTCATTTTATGTGACTACTTTCGTATATACATTGATTTCTTTATTTCTATACATTGATTTATTTATTGATTTATTTTGTTTTCTTTGCAGGGAGGTCCTCACCGGCGAGTTGTTTTATCTACGCACCAAAGCCAATAAAGATACCACAACTCTCCTAAAAGCGGTTGGTATTGAATGGCTCGGAGCGACAGTACTGATTTTTGAGCCCAAATCCAAAGACGACCAGATGTACGAGTTCGCTGTGGTCAGTACAAAGGCTTCTTTGCTACCGGTGGTAACTCGTAAACGGTCTCCTCTTCTTCCCCATTTGCCAGAACGTGCCACGGACGGGCAGTTTTATCCCATCTTTGGGGTTATTGACGATTTGGAGATGTCCGAGGTAGATATAGATTTCACCTGCCCGGCATTTGCTTGTGACGGGTCACACCACAAGGAGAAGGCATGCTTCGGTCTTGAGGGGAGTGCAGCTGCGGCACTGACACTTAGTGTGGATGTGAGCTCAGTGACCCTCAACGTCTCGGATGTCTTCGTTCTCTCCCGTAGACTTGCAAAAGTGTTTCTGGATGGTGCTTTTTTTCGTGTAAGTTTCACTTTGAATATTGGGCAATATGTATATGTTCTGCTAAACAATTTCTATTATTTACTGGGATTTTGCTATAATTGTTGGGCGTAATGTCTGACATCGAAATAACTGTTAAATAATAGTAGAAGTCAACAATTTCTTGTCATACCATTTACTTCATTCTGTCAGAATCCTGTAAGCTATTTATTGTATTAATGAGGATAATAACTAATTGGTTGTTACGTAGTTACATGTGAAGTTGATGCACATAATCATAGCAATTATAATGATTCTTATTTGCTAGGGATTAATTCCTTGTTTTGACTTCCAGCAAGGTCGGAACGTGCCCAAAGTGGATGTCAATGCGTTGAGGGACCACGTAGCTGCCACGCTCGAGGCCTACAGAGCCGCTGCCATACCCTGGGTAGTGGCAGGGTGGTTTAAGAGTGCGGTGGCTGGTGGGAGCGACGTCGCCAGTGCATCAAAATTCCACCTGACGTACATCAGCCCTGCTGAAGTGCTTCCAGACCACCTTCCCATGGCTCCAGTCGCTAGAGAGCTACCAGATAATGACGTTGTGTGCCTACACGGCAACCGTGGTCTCAATCCGGTTGCTCAAGCAGCTGCCGCGGAAGAAGATGAAGGAAATGAAAACGCCAACCGTGAGAACTTGGATGGCGGTAATCCTGTTCTTCCTGGACAGGGTGGGCTACCAGCTCCGGCTGTCGATCCAAATCACGCTGCCGATGGTATTGCAGACGGAGGACCAGCTCGTAACAATTAAGAGATGCATTTGAAAGTTTTTGTACCCTGAACTATGAATGATTGTAACTGTGTTTAAATTGGCATTGCAGGAAAAAGCAATTAACCAAGTGTTTGAAAGTTTTTGTATCTTGAACTATGATTGCTTGTAACTGTCTTGAAATTGGCCTTGCTGGAAAAAGCACGACTAGTTATAGCCATTTATAGTGCTCTTTATGACCTCCGCAGCTCATATCAAGGTTGCAGTATGATAACATAGCACTGGTATTGATGAGTCTCATTATGTCTCAGTATCAAGCTCGGCTACCTGAGGTTTGTGTTCTCTAGTTCTGGCTTGCTTCTGTTGTGGCTGGAGGTATTCTGATTCCACTTCCTGCTTGAGTTGCCTCGTCCTGCCGTCGGGGGTGCCACTGTCCGGTCTGAGTCTTCTCGACTGCACAAGTCGATGATGGGGGGCGCCACCGGTGGGTCTCTCGTCCCGCCTTTGTCCTTGCCTGGCACTACGATCCTGGAGGCTACTCTCCTCAATTCAGCAATTGATGTGAACAATTCTGATTCGAAGTTACGGCCTTGATCTGTATGCCGTGTCCGGGGTGCTCCGAATTTGCACACAACTTCCCGGACCAAGACTCTGGTCATGTCGGCTATTGGAAACGCCTCCGTCCATTTCGAGAAGAGGTTGGTCACCACTAAGGCATACTTATATGACCCCTCTCCGTTAATTTGAACGGTCCCGTGATATCAATAGCCAATTCCTCCCTAAACGAGTTTGTCTCCTCGATCTGGAGTCTTGGTCTGCCCCGGTTGGGCAGCAATCAATTTCCAAAGCAACTTGTTTGTCCATGGACGGCCGAGTTTGGTCCCTTCCTGCATGCAGGCCGAAGGGTCCCTCATGGGCTTGACGAATCAGGGCAGGACGGACGGATCGCGGGACGAATGCCTTCCAGGTTCGCCCCCCCATGTTAGTCTATCACTACCAGACCCAGAATCCCATCACGAATGGATAAGTCTGAGAACCGGCGGTGAAGCCAATGACATTCCATGTCTCTGAAACCTCGTCCCTGATCTGGCCTCACTCCAGCTTCCACGGCTCGCCTGAATTCCTGTAACAAAGGGTCGGCTTCCTGGCTCACACTACTGCTTGATCAATCCGAAGCATTCCCACTACTCCTCCCTCTTCGTATTCGGGTTCGTCCTCATCCTCCGTTCGTCCACACTGGTGGCATGGTTGGCGAGAGAGTCTGTCAGCGTTGCCATGTCTTGTTCACGGGCGGTGTTCGATCCTAAATTCGTAACATCCAAGTTCTTTGATCAAGCGTGCTAGCTGGCCCTCCGGCTCTTTTGTTTGCATTAGCCATTTCAGTGCGCTATGATCTGTCCTGATCAGGAACTTGGCGCCCACTAAGTAAGGTCAAAACTTCCTCACCCCGAAAATAACTGCAAGAATTTCTTTCCGGGTGACGCAGTAATTTTTTTCTGCTTTGGTTATGGTACGACTCGCAAACTGGAGCACTCTTTCTCGCCCTCCTATATTTTTGGATAACACTACCCCCAGTCCTTCTGTGGACGCGTCACAATCCAGTAGCATCTCAGCCTCCGCTTCCGCGAAAGCCAACAACGGGGAGGAGCACAGGGCCTGGACGAGCTCGGTCTTGGCCGTCTCGCATTTGTCCGTCCACACGAACGGCACTCCCTTTTTGGTCAGACCGTGAAGGGGTGCTGCAATTCGTGCAAACCCGGGTACGAAAGACCGGTAGTAGGAACAAAACCCCATGAATGATCGAACGTCTTTCCAATCCTTCAATTCTCCCTATTTCTGCAAGGCTTCTATTTTGGACGGGTCCGTCCCCACCCCCTCCCCGGATATGAGGTGGTCGAGAAAACTTACTTCTTGTCTAAATAGCTGACATTTCTTGGTCTTGATCTGCAGGCCCGCCTCCCTCAGTCTAGTAATTACTTGTTGTAACTGTCCCGCACATTTGTCCACGGTCCATCCGAAGATGATCATGTCGTCCAGGTACACAAGACACTCCTCCCCCACCATTCCGGACAGAACTGCATCCATCAACCTTTCGAAGGTGGAGGGTGTGTTCACTAATCCGAAGGGCATCACCCGGAATTGAAAAAGGCCCTTGTGAGACCCGTCCTTGCTCACAGTGCAAGACCCTAGCGCCCCAGGCGAGGACAAACGTACCCCAATACATAGCTTGTCCACCACCTCCCTATCCCCGATTACAACAATACATACAACAAACAAAATTGCCCTCAAACAATGCTATCTGAAGATTGAATATGTCTTGAGTTGTACTTATATTTTGAATAACTTTTAAATATAAATTCTTCTTGTTTGTTGATGACCTGTTAGTGTGCTTAAAAAGGCAAGAAAATGAGCGCAATTGAGAGACAACTCCAACTAGCCCTCAATCAGGTACAGAAGTGGGCATCGGCCAATGGTTTTCTAAATTGAAGACTGTGGCCATGCACTTCTGCCAGCTCAGGAGTGAGCACCCTGAACCGCAAGGGACAAGCCAGCGAGACAACACTGGTAGGTCTATTTATAGACGGAGGAACAACTGCACAATAGTGACTGAGGAACTCGGTCAGTTGACTCCCAGACGCTGAGAGTGACAGTTTACGATACGAATACGAACCAAAAAGAAGGATGACCATGTCGGCTTTTGAGGTCTTGGTGGAAGTGGCATGCCACGCCAGGGCACTAATACGAGAGCAAGAGGCCATTGGAGAGGAATTATGTGCAAAGAAAGTACAATTAGATCGGGAGATGGCAGAGAGACCACAGAAAAAAGACAAGGATGGACAGAAAAGCGAAGCCAAGCACAAGTCCGCAAAGAAAATGGCCAAGATAGGCCGGCCACGAATTAGAGCCGAGGACGGCAAAAAGGAAAGGCAAAATTTGTATGTGAAGTGTGCCACAAGGCCTATAGGTCGAATTCGAACTTATCAAGGCATAGGCGGTTCAACCACAAACAAACCGTTGTTACACAGTGCCCTCACTGCTTAAGGAAATTTGCACGTTCCGATTACCTCACAGGACACCTGAAGAGAGTGCATGGTGTGCAAACAACTCCAAAGCAAGTCGAAAACGCAATGAGGGAGACGGAACAAGGTACAACTTTAAAATGGTAAGCACATCGCCTTAAGTAAAAATGTATTAGAATATGATGTCCATTTTAAAAAACTATGAATGATGCAGTTTTGGGGAAAATCGAATGACTTTTCGAAATCGTGGCCAGCCTCCTTAACAGATAAGGCGTTGGAGGCAGTAGCCCCTCTAATTTTAATTCTTTAGCCCCTCCCTTGGCCTGGACGAAAGCAAGTGCATTATGTATTAGTGTGGTCCAAGTCCATTTGCGGGGAAAAGATTTTTTAAGACTTCCGGTTCCGGTAGCGAGGGTTGAAGAAGCGTGAGCAAAGGCTTGTCTCTTTTTTTTCAGATGCTGACCGAAATAAGGACCGTACCAACATAGTATTTGGCATAAATTGTCATAAAGGTGTATAGATCACTCAGACACTGTCGAACATCAATATTTATAAGCATAGAGATCGGTAGGACTGCTGTACAAACCGACTCAAGCTGACCGCGGGAGCCGGTCAAGGTTCCGCCATTGTTTGGACTACCGCGTGCAACGAACGACTTGGAATCAGCATCCACAGATACAGGACAACTCAGTGTAAAAGCTATCATAACCCAAAGGATACTGTATTTAGCTTAAAGCCAGGTCACCTAGCAGGTAAACTTGATTCAAAGGATAGTGCACAGAAATAAACTTTACACGCCGAGAGCAGGAAATTCTCCCAACCACCCTCTACCCTCCAGACACTGGACAGGCGAAAGTAAACACTGGGTGTTCACGTCGCAATCTCGCCTGTAGGAAACACTGGAAATCTTACAAAACTTATACTGATATAGGATTCTGTGAAAAAGGTCCGTTCATATCGAAAGCATAGTATTTCAGTTATAGTATCCCAATCTCAGAAACTTGTACACTGACTGTCACCGAGCGGTAAACTTCTTGGTCAAGCTCGGAGTTTGCGCATGCGCCCTCAGTCTATACAAGACTAGGTAGCAAGTGCTCCTTGATAACCACGTAAATAAGTTTCAAATAAGGCTTTAGGAAGCAGTGAAGGATGCATAAAGGCAACATCCATTAAGGAAACTGTAAAAAAGAGCTGACTATACTGTGTCCCCAGCTCATGTGCTAAGTCGTTTCATAATCCGAGCTCGTATTCACGCTGGTTTCAAGAGACTCTCAAGTAACACCAGGTGGCGTAATAGTGTCTCCAGAATACCACCAGGCTTGTTTGAAGCATCTCGCACTTCCCACCAGATGGCGTATGAGTGTTCTTAGCCTCGACGCACTGGAACAGCAATAAGCCTAGTATACAACTAAATACTCTCTCCCGCCGGTCGGCGAAGTGATTGACTAACTGAGACAACAGAAGCAAGGACAACTGCATATGTAATCTCCATAAAAGCTAGTACCATTGCCAGCCACCCCCCTACAAGTTGCAAAGGAGAACTGTTTTGACATAAATATTGCTGGTGTTAGAGAAAGGACTGTATGGAGGATAAGGACCTAGACGAGCCAACCAGGAAAAGAAGCAGAGGCTCAGAGAACGAAATGGCCGGTGCTAATAAGGTCGATCTGTCAGAATTTCTGAACAAGTTGGACAAAAAAATGGATGAATGTATAGGGGTCAGTAAGGCTGCCACGGAGAAGGCTGAAAAGACAGATGCCAAGGTGGAAATTGTTATAACAGAACAAGGAAAGTTGCTCACTGAGGTAGAAACGATTAAGGCTGATAATACGAAAAGAGATAGAAGGCTAAGCGACCTTGAGAAACAGATGGCAGCAAGAACAGATGGTGAAAAGGAAATAAAAGAGGTCATGGTGAGAAAGGAAGATCCGGCATTCATGAGAATAGCTGAAGACGCTGGAAGAGCTGCGGTGAGGCACATTGCTGAAGAAAAGGAGAAGCTTGCCATGAACTTAATGTTTGAGATGGCGTTATTTAAAGAAACATTTGTGGCAAAAGAAAAAGTGGAGAAAATGTTCGAAGAAATATTCCTACAAATAATGGAGATCGAGGTAAAAGTGCTGAACTTTATACGAATCGGCCCTCATGTGAAGGTGGTTTTCCCCTCAGCCGAAGAAGCCGAGAGGGTATGGGAGCACAGATTCAAGCTAAATATTAACACTATTATAGCCCAATATCTGGGAACAAGATATACGTCAACAGAGACTTACCCAGAGGTCTAAGAGAAAGGACAAAGAGGGCAGAATACCTGGCGAGGGTAGCCAGGAGAGAGGGGCTATTCAAAAAGGTGTACGCCATCGACGACAAGATATATGCAGATGGTACAATTTACGAGCCGGACCAGTTTAACCTTCTACCGCAATGCATATCCCCAGCCTTTACCTCTAAGAAGGAGAATGATGAAGTCTTTATATTCTTCTCTTCAGACTTGCCGTTGTCGAACCACTTCAAAGCTAAGTTCAGGTTGGAAGGAGTGACATATGAGCATATAGAGCAGTTCCTGGCATATCAATGTTCTAGGTTCGTAGAGGACCCCTTAAAGGCAGCTACAGTGTTGAGAATTAAAAGCGCAGAGGACTGCAAAGCCATCCTAACTACTCTTAAAGCCTACACTCAATACGAGGAATGGATGAAGAGAGTGCCTGACAGTCTATACCCCGCACTCAAGGCAAAAGTTAAGTTCCACAAGGAGATAGGGGAATACCTCATGAACACGGGGGACAAGATGATTGGTGAGGCGTCCCCGTCGGACAGCAGGTGGGGAATTGGCTTCCCAATATCAGACGAGATGGCCCTAGATCCCAACAATTGGAGAAAGGAGGGCAACATCCTCGGTCTCGCCTGGATGAGGGTGAGAGAATGGGTAAAGGAAGAGGAGAAGAAGAAGGAAGCCAAGGAGCAAAAGAAAGAGGAGCCCAACGTTGACAAGGCTGACACCCCTCCAGAAAGACCGCTGGAGGAAGATAAGGGTGCCGCGGAGGGCACTACGGCAAAGGACGCAGAAGCGGAAGGCATGGAGGTAGTGCCATAGAGAGCGTGATAAAGGAGAAAGTGAAGACACAGAGACTGTCCAATATAAGAACAATGGAGGTCCTTGAAAAGATTTCTCTGATTTCCGTCAATGTTAATGGTCTGGGCAATGGTAAAAAGAGAAAGGCCATCTTTACTAAATTAAAAAAAGAAAGAAACGCTATTATATGCCTTCAAGAGACTCATAGTAGTTTAGACGAAGAAACCATTTGGCACAGCCAATGGGAAGGTCAGAGTTACTTTGTGCATGGCAGTTCCAACGCAAGGGGTGTAGCTATCCTGGTTTCGAAAGATTTTAAGGGTAATATAAGTGGGAGGGGTTGTAACCAGGATGGTAGAATAGCATTTATAGACGTTGAGTGTGATAATAAGGAACTGAGTATCTTTTCTGTGTATCTTCCAACGCATGATAAATACAAACAGCAGCAAGAGACATGTAATGAATTATATGAAATGATGTGTAAAAAGCCGGAGAGAAGCTTTATTGTTATGGGGGACCTCAACATGGACCTTGCAGGGCTGTCAAATGAGAGTAAAAAACCAGATATTACACTAGCCAAAAACAAACCTGTGTATAAAATGTATGAAATATCAAAACACTTTGATCTGGTTGATATCATACATGAATTATCCGATGGTAAGCCTCCCTTAACATGGAGAAGAAATCACCAGTGGTCAAGGTTAGACTATTGTTTAGTTGAAGCTTCGCTGAGAAGTATAATGTGCAACACTATCACCACTACCTGTGTTAATACAGACCACTGTATAATTAAAGTTGAAATGTTGTCAGAAGTTCAAAAAAGAGGTCCCGGATTTTGGAAACTTAATAAGAAAATGTTGCAGGACGACGAATATATCATGAGAATGCACGGGGTTATAGAAGAAGTTAAGGGAATGAACGACATGGAAAGTGAGAGGGAGAGATGGGAGTTCCTTAAGTTCAAAGTTAAGACAGAGTCAATTAGATTTGCCAAAGCCAAAGCGAGAGGGAGAAGAGATAGAGAGAGACAACTACAGAACAGGCTAGACATTTTAATGAAAATGGAGCAGACGAGCGAAGACGAGCTGATAGAGATGGATAGTATTAGGGATGAGCTCAAATCAGATAGCCTAATAAGAGCGCAGGGGGCATTAGCTAGAAATAGAGCTAGGTGGCTGGCTGAAGGGGAAAAGCCGTCAGCGTACTTCCTTAGCCTAGAAAAAAGAAATTACAACTCAAAGACCATCAAAAGGCTCCGCATAGACGGGGTGGAAGTTACTGATCCTGGCAAAATTCTTCAGGCGAAGTCAGCGTTTTATAAGGAGTTATACAGCGAGCAAGAAATCTTAGGAGAAGAAGAGAGACAAGAGCATTTCTTTAAAAGGTTACAACCAGAGAAAACAATAAGTGAGAGGGATAGATTGGGTTTAAATAGAAAGATCAGCCCACACGAGCTAGAGAGGACAGTCAAAGAGATGAAAGGTAATAAAACACCAGGATCGGACGGGTTACCGGCTGAATTCTACAGGGTGTTCTGGGGAGAGATATCTCACTTATTTTTGCTAATGATGGAAGAGTCCTTTTTTGATTCTAGCTTAGCTGGGGAAATGTATCAGAGCATCATATCAGTGATACCCAAGAAAGGGTGCGATTTGGCCCTATTAGGAAGCTGGAGACCAATCTCTCTACTTAACACAGATTATAAAATCATTTCGAAAACGCTCGCCAGTAGGCTTCAAAAGGTAATCGGTAAGGTAGTCGACGAAGACCAGTATGGTTTTGTACCAGGGAGGTACATAGGCTCGGCAGTTAGGAGGATCGAGGATGTGAAATATCTGCTACAAGGGAGGGGTGGGAAGGGAATCATAGCTTCTCTCGATTTTCGCAAGGCCTATGATACAGTCTCATGGAAATACCTGTTCGATTGCCTAAGGAAGGTAGGGGTAGGGGAATATTTTCTGAAGTGGGTAAAATGTTTGCTGATAGGATCAAAAGCGACAGTGACTAATAATGGTTATATAAACGAATGGTTCGACCTGCAAAGGGGCGTCAAGCAAGGTGACCCTATATCGTCGCTGATTTTTACAATCGTGGTAGAGAATCTTGCACAAGCAATTAGAGAAAGCTCGCTATGTAAGGGCATCTTTGCAGGTGGCTATGAACACAAAATTGTACAATATGCAGATGACATTACTATCTTTGCAGAAAATGAGTACTCGCTATGCGAAATGATGTCCATGGTAGGAGAATTCGGTAAAATGTCTGGTTTAATGCTGAATGTTAATAAAACCCAAGGCTTCAATATCGGAGGTGTGAAATTGTATAGAAATGTAAGTAAGGAAATACAGTGGGTAAAAGAAATGCGAATTTTGGGGATCACATTGCTATACCCAGGAAATGAGGAAAAACAAAATAAGATCAATTGTGAAGCGGTGCTTGTTAAGATCAAAAGTATTGTCGCAGCCTGGAAAAAACGAAACATCTCTATGAAAGGCCGTGTGGTCATTGTCAATACAATTATTATTCCGTGCATATCATATGTGTCAAACTTGATAAGGTTAAAAGACTTTATGTTAAAGGAGTTTAATGGGATTATCAGAGATTTCATATGGCAGGACAAAAAGAGTAAGATAGGTAAGATGTACTTAACGCAATTTACAGGATTTGAGGTTAAAAATTATCGCATCAAAGATCATGTGGATTAAAAGAATGGATGAGCAATCGGAAGCAAAGTGGGTAGGTCTGGTAGGTGAAATTGTGAAGGGTGATTGTAAAAATATGATAAGGGAACGAAGAAAATACAAATGTAAAAAGAACCCCTTCTACCAAGAAATATTTAAATGGTGGTTTAATTGTTACGGGTCGAAAGAGCCACAAACAAAAGTCGAGGTTTTAAAAGAGCGAATCTGGAACAACAAATGGTTGAGGTTAGAGAATGGGAATACCAACTGGAAATATTGGAAAAGAAAAGGCCTTGAAACAATAGATGATTTAACAGATAACGGGACGGTAAAGCTCACAAAAGAGTTCGAAGAAACTTATCAAATGAAATTTAACGCTCTGGAAAGGCTCAGAATCAAAGGGGTAATTCCCAAATCCTGGTTTTGATTACTAAAAATGGAAGAAGTAGTCCCTTTTGACAATTCGATCATGTGTTGGGTAGGCGAAAAGTGCATGAACCTAAGATCGATAACTGCAAAGATGGTCTATGACGCTCTAATAGTCAGATATGCACCGAAGCAAGATAGAAATGGAAGGTGGAATAGAATGTTCCGGGAAAAAGGTCTAGATATGGAGGATACAAACATGGAAATATGGTATAAGATCCCTTATGAGTGTACAAGAGACGTCCGCCTGCAGGCGTTCCAATATAAGGTGCTAAATCGAATTATAGTGGGTAACGACTACTTGTGCAAAATTAAGATTAAGGATAATAGAGAATGTGTCTACTGCGAGGTGCTGGATGATGTATTTCACTTCTTTATAGACTGTGATAGACAGAACCTTTTTTGGAATTCCTTAATCAGATGGGCAAGAAATAATACATATCTCGATAGAGAATCAGTTGATGTAATGAATGCGGTTAACTTGTTATTCGGCTTACCTGGGAATGATAGCAGGACTAAAAGACTAAACTATATTCTGTTGTTAGCTAGATTTCACATTTATAAAAAAAGACTGTTCTATGATAACGAAGTGTGTCTATTTGAATTTCTAAGGGAGCTGAAGCTAAATTTAAAGGTGATGCAAGACAGTGCGCAATTTAATCTCTCGTATAAAAAAGACTTCGGTCTGTGGGACGCATTTTACCAGGAATTGTGAGTAACAATACGCTAAACTGAATTAAAGTTTGAAAGCACGCCTTATTAGTTCGATCAGGAGTAAACGCAGCACAACACAGAAGAGTGAAGGGCCGAAACAGTTACTGTATTTTTCGATGGTAATAGCTGGGCCAGTGGTTCTTTGTTGATAGACTGAATAAAATTATGTTTTGTAAAAAAAAAAAAAAAAAAAGAAAAGATTTTTTAAACAAATCATATAATTTTTTTTTTACTGAGATATATTCACAAGAATATTGCGAAAGTGTTTAGTACTTATAAACCAAACAACTCCACACCAATTAAAAGTGGTCCCAATATAAGGGCTAACAAACCCACTGTAGACTCTCTCGTTGGAGAGAGAGAGCTTTGAAGGTGATGGATGTGTTTCACAGAGCAGCGCCGATCGTCGCTCTATTTCGCTATATCGAAGGACATACCGCTCATTACTATACAAAAAGGATACCGCTGAGTAGAGCGAGAGGAGAGGAGCTGGGTGAGCCAAAATCTGAAATTTTTTTTTTTACTGAGATATATTCACAAGAATATTGCGAAAGTGTTTAGTACTTATAAACCAAACAACTCCACACCAATTAAAAGTGGTCCCAATATAAGGGCTAACAAACCCACTGTAGACTCTCTCGTTGGAGAGAGAGAGCTTTGAAGGTGATGGATGTGTTTCACAGAGCAGCGCCGATCGTCGCTCTATTTCGCTATATCGAAGGACATACCGCTCATTACTATACAAAAAGGATACCGCTGAGTAGAGCGAGAGGAGAGGAGCTGGGTGAGCCAAAATCTGAACATTTTCAATATATATTTTGATCATTTTTGAGACTAAAATCAAATCCTTCAATATCGCCAACATGGCAGGCAATCCGCCAGCATTCCTAACCGATCAACAAGTTACTACAGCTTTCTTGTACCCGCTAATCCCCAATCAAGGACCGACAAGGGAAGCATTGCAAAAGCCGGTCAAGCTATTCCCACCTTCGATCTCTCTTCTGTTGCAGAATATTCGATTGACAAAGATGACAATAGTGTAGAATCGCTAAAGAAATCATTGAATTGTGCGCATAAAAACTATGAACATGTGATCAATAAAATGGATGAATTATGCTCTAGCGAAAATAATCTTAAGAAGGAAGTTCTTTTTCTACGTTCGCAAGTGGAAATGCTTACTGAAAGCAAGGAGCAAGATCACGAAAAAATGCTTTCCATTGAAACCGACCAATGCAGAACGAATCTAATTATCGCTGGAGTGCCCTTCAACCGTTGATGCCATTACTCTCCAAGCATTACGTGAGATAAATCCCAATCTAAGTGAAGAAAATATTTTTCACACTAGATGAATGGGGAAGCAACTAGGAACCAGGCAAATCTTAGTAAAACTGAGCAATGAAGTAGTTCGTAACTACATTTACGACAGGAGGGCAACACTCAAAGGCAATAGAACATTTCCCAAGGTATTTATTGACCCTGACCTACCAGAGGAAATACAGGAAAGAAAAGCGAAACTACACACCATACAACACCACATTGGAGAAAAAGGTTGGGAAGATCGTTAGAGATAAAATACAAGTGGACGGAATCTGGTATCGACACGATCAGCTAGAATTACTAGACGAAGGCTATATAGGCTGAGTAACGCCAAAACAAAGTGGTCGGAGAAAGGCATATTTTTTCAATCCCAGTACTCGCCCCTCAGCAATTTCTTTCCATCGCCTATTAAAATAGAAAACCTCACGTTCAACTGCGCCGAGCAATGTTACCACTACGCAAGAGCAAATCTGTTTGGAGATCGTGAATTAGCGACGAGAATTTACATGGAGAAAGACCCCAGAAAAGTGAAAAAAATCGGATCAGAAATAGAATCATCGCCCAAGTGGAATAAAGTTAAAATCGCAGTTATGCATGCTGTGGTGGAGGAAAAATTCTCGCAAAACGAAGAGCTAGGTGACTATCTCTCTGAGACAGGTACAACCCCACTATTCGAAGCTACAAATGATCGCTTCTGGGCTATTGGCTGTAGCCTCCACTCAGACCATATAGACAACGAAAAGTATCAAGGCATCAATATTATGGGACAAATTCTCGAGGACATAAGAAGTTCAATGAACAATTACACCTCAAATGAAGAAGGGCTCAACTTAGAATTCAAGGGCCACGATGGTGAACGACCTAAGCCTGCTACCAGTAATTCTCCCAAAACTAGCATGAAAAAATACACAAGAGGTGAAAAGGACAAATCCGACATTCACGTTCTGAAATGCCCCCACCGTCCCCTGCCTCAATATTTTTCAATATCTTTAAACAAGCTGAACTACTATTATAATATAACTCTTTCATTCTACATGGATAAATATTACATTACTACCAAGTCTGATGTCTCTGATATAATTCTTGTTTTTTATTACAGGCTGAAGATACCCCTCCACTGGCTTGGCTTGACAGAGATAACTCATCACTGGCTAGGCCAGCGGACAGGGACAATCTGAGTTAATACTATCATAATTGAATCTGAAATTTCTGATGCTCCGCGTATGTATTACTTTCATCACACTTGTCTGTGCACGACTGACAATGGATCTAGGTAATCACTAGTAATTTATATCTAGGTAATCACTAGTAATTATATATCTAGGTAATCACTAGTAATTTATATTCCATAAAAAAATTTAGAAAAGCTTAAAAGTTGGGAAATAAGGACTTGTTAATTGAAGCTAAACAGCTTCGAAATAGGATAAATACATTGAGCAGAAATACAAAAAGCACTCTTCTACGTCAAGAACTCCACCTGAATAAGAACAACCCAAGGGCTTTTAAGTCCTGAAAAAAGCAAAACAAACTCACACATTTATATAACAAGCCAAAATGGAGACAAAGTTGCTACTGAAGAAGTTCCAAACAATTTTAATAATTTTTTTCTAGAAGTGTCGGGACCATCTCTCGCCATGAAAATAGAAGACCCCTCCAAGGACTCACTCAGAGATGAAAAAATTACAGGACGAACACGGTAACCAAATTTAGTTTTAAGCCTGTGTTCTCCCAGAAGAAGTGGTGAAAATCATCAAAAAGATAGATCCACACAAGAAATCGGGTATAGATAATATCCCAGGGAAAATACTAAAACCCTGTCTAGGAGCACTAGCCCCACAGATCTGTCATATATTGAATCTGTCCTTATACACCACGATAGTCCCAAAATAATTCAAAAACTCAATAGTAACACCCCTACACAAAAATGGTCCCCAAAATTCCACAAACAATTATAGGCCTATATCAGGGATAAACATGCCAGCCAAAATATTAGAAAAAGTTGTGCAGACTCAACTAATGGCTTATAATAATAATAATAATAAAATTCTTTTATTTCGTGACTAGTTTACAGAAATACAGGTAGTACAGAAGACCTGGTCTTCCCATGCATGCCTAGCTACAGGGGGTTGACTAGCTAATTTTTTGGGGTTGCTTATTTAGAGGAAAAAGATTTATTTTACTCTAAACAGTATGGATTTCGACCAGGACACTAATCAGGCACATATTGACCTCATGGAGATTATCTATGATAATCTAAATGAGGACAATATTACAACTGCTGTCTTTGGACCACCAGAAATTATTAGAAAAGCTAGAGAAAATAGGAATTAGACACAATGAGAATGGATGGTTCAGGAATTATTTGTCAAACAGATCCCAGAGTGTAAGGGCAAATGGATACCTCTCAACCCAAGGCAACATCACTCATCGTGTTCCTTAGGGAACAATTTTAGGACCGATTCTATTCACAATTTACATCAATGACCTTCACCAAGTCGTAAAAAATTCGACCATTCAACATTATGCAGATGATACTGTACTCTTCTACAGTAATAAAAAAGAAGAACAAATATTCCAAAACCTAGTCAGACCTAGACTGGGTAGACACTTGGTGTAAGGCCAATAAAATATCTATGAACGTCTCAAAAACACAATATATCACTTTTAGAAAGAAAAATTCCAAACCAGAAACAGATAAGACCATGAGCCTTGCCCCGGGTAGGGAAACATTGACACACATCGATGAATATAAATATCTAGGACTTACCATAGACAAAAATCTATCGTTTAAGTCTCATGTTAATAATTTGATAAATAAACTAAAATGGAAAGTGAGACTACTGTCAAATGCTCGCCATACCCTCACAAAAAGTAAAAGCAGACATAGTAAAATCAATAATAATCCCGAATATAGACCAGGGAGATATCTTCTACTCTTCAACAAACAAACAATTACTGAAGAGACTGGACTCAGATCAGTTTTTAATCTAAAAAAAAGAACAAATGTTGAACAAGAAATAAAAAGCCTGAATATTCTACCCAACTGTGTAAGGAGAGAGGTACATACACTAGAAAGTGCTCACCATTTAGCTCAAACAAATTCTAAATTAGATAATAGGAATCTTCCGACTAGGAGCCATGCAGAAAGAAGAAAAAACTTAAAAACCAATCGTCCAAAAACATCAATTTACCAAAACAGCTTTCTTTACAAGGCATGGAACTCATTATCAACTGAGAAACAGGCCATAGAATCAAGAAAACATTTTAGAAAACAGATCGAAAATTCAATTAAAATGAAACAGAACTAGAAAATTTACCTCTCTCCAGGGGAATTTAGTCTCAAGTCGATATCTTGCCAAAGACTAATCTTGTACTGGATTATCAATAGATCACCATTATAATGATCTAAATTGACTGTTACAGGTTAAGATGGTATATCTCATTTGTATGTATTTTATATTCTTATACCTTGTATCTTGTACCGAATACATTGTCTTTTATATCTTATTTTATGTTACAAAACCTAAAAAATGTAAATGTCTATCGCTAATGTTAAAGGGAATGGCCGGAAGACCTGAGTATAAATCCTGTTAGGTACTCAGAGGCCTGTCGCCCTGTTCGTCTGATTTGTTACTCATTGATGAATAAAAGATTACTCTATCTCTATCTATCTATCTATCTTATAAGAATTATTATAATAAAATGAAGATCGCTTTACAACTTGATATTAATAGAATCTCATTTTCTAGACTAATCAGTAAAGGTCTGATCTGTAGAAGGTTTGATCCAAAAATGGAATTAAGCACAGACAATGTTATGGTTTATCTTCCTATGTTAATTCCCAGTGGTGCGGTGCAAACACAATCTCACGAGAACAAGCTGGTTAATTATTTTCTCTTACCTAAATGCTAAATTATTCCCATACTAATTTCCCAATGGTTCAGTCCAAACAGTAATTACAGATGGCGCCACCGCTGAGTCCGTTTTGCACCGCACACACTCCCCCAATATAAATAGCAAAGTCAAAACGTTGTCGCGTTCATATCAAATGACCTCACCGGCAAGTAAGGATCAAAACACTGAAATGTACCAATTGTTTTAACTCATAATAAATTGAAAATGTATCGAACTAATTTGACGAGAGTGACTGGCGAAGCACAACGATGATAATCATCAGGTGCTAACCCAATCACTCAACTCAACCTATACCTTATAAATACTTCTATTCTGAGTGCAATAACTACTCATGATTCCTATTACTGCCTATGTTATTCTGTTGGAAGGGGCAGTCTCTGATACGTAGCGACGATAATCATCAGGCGTTGACACGAGTTCCCATTCAAACCGAACATATGGAAATGATTAAGAAATATGGACGCTGGTAAACTAAAGGTTCTTCTTCACTAAAGACTTGTCATACCCAATCTCCAAACTCGTGAGTTTATGCATTCCATTACCATTTTTGCCGTTTGTATTGAGTCATACAATGCGACACCTATTTGTAACCATTAAGCGAGGTCCATAGTTGGTAAGAATCAACCATATCCGCATGGCTGACACAAATGTAATCCCTATGCTCACTGAAGAAAGCTTGAGCGATTGGCACAGTCTGAGTAAGAAAAATGGCATAAAAATTGTACATTTAAATATTAGGTCGTTGATCCCCAAGATAGAACACGTTAAAAATGATATCCTGAACCTTGATATAGATATTATTTGCTTCTCAGAGACATGGATAAGAAACGATGCTGGTCTGAATACATTATCGTATCGAAATTATAATCTTATTAACCTAAATAGGGACACTAACAAACACGGCGGAGGTCTATGTGTCTACATTAGAGACCACTTCCAATACGAAGTAAATTGGGATTTATCCATAACTAATGAAACAATCGAACTGTTATTCATTACCATCAAGAAAGAATATATGAGACCTATAAGCCTTGGACTTATATATAGACCATCACAATCGAATGTTAAGCAGTGTTTTAACCAGCTCTGTGAATCGATACAATACTTTGAAAGCCTTGCACACCCGGGGACTCTGGTCTTGGTTGGAGACTTTAATATTGATCTGAACGACATTACCGATTCAAAATCTAAAATGGTCATGGATTTCAGCCGCGATCACGACCTCCTGGTCAACAAAAAATTTACTACACGATTTGGACTTAAAAAAGATAGCATAGGACTTCCGGTTTAGCCTTCAGAGTCAGAAGAAGGTCGATGTTTTTCGACACCTTTTTTTTCAGATTAGCGAGGTGCCAGGAGGTATTACGGTCATCTATATAGTGTCTTTCCAGCAGTAAAGGCACAGAGAAGACATATACGCATACAAAAAGGACTAATACGAAATAACAAAGCACTCAAAGACAAAAAGAAAAGGGACATATTCAAGCGGGTACTGTTCGCGCTATTTCACCCTAGAGGTAGTGTGGTGCTCAGATATTGCTCACAGAAGCCAAGACAAGGGCTCATAATTGTGGAAATACGCATAGGAAAGGATTTAATGTGGATAATCAAGCTAGAGACTGAAAGGATTAACCAAAAAAAGACATCCAAACCCATAGAGGGCACACAGGTTAGGAGTAATAGTACCGAACAAAATCGAATCGAGCAACTAAGAGGCAGCCATTAAGCTCAACAGCCCCGGGTAGCCAGTGGCGAGCGAGAAAGGCAAGGTAAAGTGACGACTCAGCAAATACTGTGACACACACAACGTAAAGATTTAATAAGTAATCTGGGCCTTTAAAAGACAGTAAAGCAATACAGGATAAAGTAGCAAGAGCGAAAGTAAACAGAACTGTGTAAATAACATAGCTACGAGTCAGTGCATTGCCAGAAAAGACCAGCACGGTGCATGCGCTAAGCCCGGAAGCTCAAAAGGTAAACATAAACAAAGGGACACACCCACCTTTACACCTCCCCGGACGTGATAACTATTATAAGACTGTAGGGTGCGAATAAACTGTATGACCGGCAAGGGCAGGGTAACAGACTTTTTTGTCCAAAAGAGCCTCAAGAGAAGTAGGGAAGAAAGTGAAGGAAAGCAGGATATGACAGGCCAAAACCAAGTAGGCGAAAGTGACGCGGCCAAGGCCAAAAGAGTAAGGAAAGAGGTTAAGCTAAAAACAACTCAACCCAAAATGGAGACAAAAAAGAACGAGAATAAAATAGATCTAGAGAACATAAACGACCCCTCAGTTAACCCAACAGTGCTAAAGTTGCTAACCACTATATTATCCACGGTGGAAGGCAGCCAGAAGCAACTGGACACTGCGGAGGAAAAAATCGATAAACAAGGTCAGAACATATCAGAAGTAAAAGAAGAGGTCGCCGACCTAGCAGAAAGAGTGTCAAAAATCGAGAAAGCCGGAGCCAAAAAGGAACCAACACCCAGTACGAGTGCTAGTGCTGACGCTGAATCCGGAGATTACGCCAGGGCATGTGCCAGCAACATAACACAGCCAAGGGAAAGAAAGGAGGGAGCTCCCCCCAGGTGGGGGAACAGGGCCAATTTCAGGCCAAGACAGGTAACTGATTTGGATAGAGAAACTGATAAACTAGCCAGCAACTTAGTAGTGGATGGTTTTGAAAGAGAGTGGAAGGGGAGACAGAGGAGGATCTTATACAGAAAGTGGAAGACCTCTTTGGCAGGGTCATGAGAATCGACAACCCTCAGATTCTAACCGCCAAAAGAATAGGACCTCCAACCTCTAAAACACTGCTGATAATATTCAAAAACGCAGAGGCAGCGAATGAAATCTGGAGCAAGAAAGACAGATTAAAAAAAATAAACAAATCAGAAAATAAAGATGACCATAGGTGGCTAAGGAGAGATCATCCCAAGGAGATCAGAGACAGGATCAACAGAGCCATGCCCATAATAAGGGCAGCAAGGGAACTAAAATGCTACAAGGTAGTCAGAAATGAAGAAGGAAATGTTAGATTGGACAGGTGGCTTTACAAGCACGACCAATTGGAAAGTGTACCTACAAGAATCTCGCTCACTTACCTGTCCAAAAGGGAGGCAGAGGACACATTCATATACTTCGGAAGTGAATCGCCGTTGTCCAACCACTACAAACACCCATTCAACTACCAAGGTAAAGAATTTCATTCGACTGAGCAATTACTGGCATACAAACAACTCATGTTTGCCGGAGAGCCCATTAGGGCTTCGTCATTCCTGCTCCAAAAAGACCCGAAATTCTCGAAGAGCTTGCTAAATGAAATGAAACTAGAAGAAGACCAGGAGAAGTGGATAAAGCAAGTCCCAGACATGCTGTACCCAGCGCTCATGGTAAAAGTACAGCAAATAGAAAAGATCGCCAAATACGTCCTAGCCACAGGAACAAAGAGAATTGGGGAGGCTAATCAGTGGGACCCGATATGGGGCATCGGATTAGACCTTACCGACCCCTCCGCTTTACTAGATGGCAACTGGCCCAAGGACAGTAACATTATGGGCAGGCTATGGGAAGCAATCAGGGAGAGCTTAAGAAAGGCTCAGACAAAAGAAGAGTCCGACGAAGAAGACTCAGATACAGATTCAGACAGAGAAGCCATGATGGAAGATCAGGAAGAAGAAGAAGCATAAGAGAGGAATAGGAGTAAGACAGAAAAAGAAAAAAAAAATTGTAAAATGGAAGGCCAAAAAGAAAATAGCATCACATTAGTATCCTACGTCAATGGCATAGGCGAGATAGGGAAAAGGAAAGCCTTGTTCAACAACCTAGCCAAACATAAGAATGCTATCATAGCACTACAAGAAACTCATTCAACGGAAAACCAAGAGGCCATATGGAGATCGCAATGGCCGGGTACCATATTGTTTAACCATGGAGCATCTAATTCGAAAGGAGTAGCTATAATGATATCAAAAGACTGTAAATGTAAAGTGCTAAAGGTTGTCTCAGTGTTCGAGGGAAGAGCAATAGCCGCCATAATCGAAACAGAGCTGGGTCAGCTCTTTGTGTGTAATATATACCAATTTACTTCGGAGTACGAAAAACAACAGATGCATCTGCTTAAAATGATCAACAAGCTAGTAAAGGAATATCAGCACATACCGTGTTTGATAATGGGGGATTTAAACATAAAACTAGATCAACTGGAAAGGGTGGAGGATACCAACACCCCGAAAAATCCCAACCGTACCAAAAACAGTAAAACAGCGAAACAGCTAAGACAAATGCTGAGAGACTACAAAATGATAGACACTTTCAGAACCCTAAAGCCAAACGATCAAAGCTTTACGTGGAGTGAGTGAGTGAGTGAGATTGGTTGCTTTACGCCCTTATCAACACTTTGAAGTGTTATATCAAGGGCGGGAGAGCTGAGAGGGAGGCAGTTTATGATCATACCCAGGAAATAGAGATAGAGAAGAAGGGAGAGAGAGACAGAGAAAAGAGACAGAAAGGCCCTTTAAGGTCTTACCCAGGACCAGGCACTTTAAGGTCTTACCCAGGACCAGCTTTACGTGGAGCAGAGGGCAGCAAACCTCCAGACTTGACTATATATTTATAGAAAAGTGTATGTTGGATAGAGTTATAGAGGTTAAGCACAAAGCAACGGTATGGTCAGACCATGCTATTTATTTTAGGGAGCGTTCATTATTTATGCCAGGGGGGGGGGGGCTGCCAATTTCGGAGTGGCGCTTTGTACCCAAATCCCGGCCCCCCCTTCTGCTGGTGCACCAGAATCTTGGCCCCCCCCCCTTCTGCTGATGTACCAGAATCTTGGCCCCCCCTAAACCATCTATGACAGAAAACTATACATCACACTTTCAGCTGCATTCATATATTGTTTTATTCTATTATTTCCATGTGTAGCCAATACAGTAGTAGTTCCAAGCTGTATGATGAGAATGAAACACATTCACAGCTTAATTATCCATTTGGTTCACCAGATATATTGGAGTTAACAGTAACTGACCTCAAACATCAAGCCACTGCCTACTTTTCCATGTTGTTGCCACTCGCCCACTTCTGGTTGTAAAGAGTGCTTCTGATTCAAATTCACTGTCAGAACTCTTACTGCTTCCAACCTCACACAGGACCCCATCTTCATCTCTGAGTGAAATAAAAGAATAAATACCATTAAACACCACTGAACGTTTGAGTTTCTGTGTTCTCTCCTGAATATAAACTTTAGTATATAGTTAGTTGGCAAATCATTATGTATTGTAAATAAGCTAAATATTGATGAAGATATATATTTACATGAAGAGTACTCACCCACTTGAGTCAGAGCCTTCTTCTTCACTGTCAATTTCAGTGTCTTCACTACTTGACTCTGCCACTTCGGTAACACTAGCTTTATTGTTCCTACAAAGAAAAATTACCTATTAAAATCACAAATATTAAAGGCTCCTAAAATAACAAACATATTACAACTACTCTTCATGTTATAAATGAGGCAGCAAGTTATTACAAAGGGAGTATTCACCTCAAAACAACCCCGTGGGGACCCGGGTTAGAATAGGTCCTCAGTTCCGCATAACTTCTCGTAGAAGTGCCAAAGATTCGGTCATGGCAGAAACTTCTGCAAAAATGAAGCTGTCTGCATGAAATGTGGACAACAGGGTCATGAGAGCGAAGGCTGCCAGAACCCTGAGAAATGTGTGAATTGCCACCAAGACGGCCACAATGCCATGTCCAAACAATGCCCAACCTGGCAAAAAGAGAAAGAGGTTCAGAAAGCTAAAGCAGAGAGAGGGATATCCTATCCCGAGGCTCGAAAAATTGTTGAGACCTACCACCAAACAGCGCTACTACCCCTGAGCTATGCTGGGGCAACCAAAAGAGTCAGGAGTATTGAGTGCCAAACACCCTTTACCTGGCTTGAGGCTGATAACCCCATTGAAATCAAAACAAAGAAACAGGTGATCGCTACACAAACTCAAACAACCTCAAAAGTCAATGCAGAAAATGTTAAGAAAGCAGAGGCCCCCAAACCATCTGCTACTCCAAATATGAAACAGCAACAAAATAAGAAAGTGACTGATGCTCGCCAAGCATCAACTCCACACCCTGCTAAAAAATTAAAGGTGGGGAAAGGGTCCTCAGGACCCTTGAGTGAGTCTATGGACTCACTTAATGATATGGATGTGGACCACCCCCCGCCCGAAAGGGGGAGAGGTGCCACATCCAAAATAACCATCAATCGGGCTGGGCCACCAAATAACCCTAAAAAGTTATAGGTATGCCCATCCTCCAATGGAATTGTCGAGGTTTTAGAGCAAACTTTGAAGAACTAAAAGTCCTCTCAAGGCTCTACGATCCTGTTGCCTTCTGCCTTCAAGAGACCTTCCTCAGAGAATCTGATGCCACCTTCAAAAGCTATAACTGTTATCATAGACTTGGCCCTGTTGCAGACCGTGCCTCAGGCGGATCTTCTGTCCTTGTCAGACGTGACCTGTGCCACAGCCAAGTCTATTTAAATACACACCTCCAAGCAATAGCAGTCAGAATTACCCTACATAAGTCCCTCACACTCTGTTCACTGTATCTACCACCTAATACAGACCCCACAAAACAGGAACTTCAATTCAATTCAATTCAATTCAAAGCATTTTTTATTTATACGAGAGGTGTACAAAAAGGAGACCCGTATCTGAAAGGTAACTTCCAGGTCTTCCAGCGGGTTCCTGACTAGTTGCTACCAGAAAAAATTTTAAATTTACATTAATATGTCCAAAATAAACTTTAGGGCTAATGTCTAATATCTAATCTAGGAGTATTTAGTTGAAGCTAAAGTGAGAAGTAGTTCATAGCCATTGAGACAGAGACAATAAACTTCATCTAGCTAACAGATATACAATCTATCTAAAGCAGTTTAATAAATTCATCAGTAGTAGAGACAAATAAAATTAAGGTATAGCAGTAGGATCAGTAATAATGGTAGGTCCAGACCAAGCAGCACAAAACAAAACACTCATGAAAATACACACATACAAAGAAGCCACAGTATAGCATGGTCTACAATACATCAATTTCACTTAAATATATATCAATAATTTTGATGAATGATTTTCGGTCCTGTACCTGGTGAGCAGCAGTTTCAAGGGAGTTCCAGTATTTGGCTGATTTATAAGTAAATGAGTTTAAAGTTTTTTTGAATTTTGGTTGTAATAATTTTAAATTTCTCCTGCCTTTAACATGACTTCTAGTTGATAGTATTCTATTATCTAAATGGTTTTCATCATTAGCCATGAAGTGGCTTAAATTTATTATATGTTTTTGTCTTCTTTTATCTAGATATAACAAATTTAGATCCAAGTGTTCTTGATCTACGTTAGATCGTTTTGCTTTTCCAAAAATAATACGAAGTGCCGAATTTTGTAAAGACTGGAGCTTACCAAGTAGTATTTTTGGTCCAGAGTCATACAGATAGTCACCAAAATCAAAATGCGGAAGAATAGTCATTTTATACAGATCTTTTTTACTCTTCTCTGTCAGACAGTGTCTTACTTTACTTGCTGTCTTTACTTGCTGATTTGGCAAACCAGCTACCCCCACCCTTCATTATAATGGGTGATTTTAATGCCCACAACCCTCTGTGGGGAGATGATAAGCTTGATGGCAGAGGCAACACTATCGAGAGCTTTATTCAAAATCAGTCCTTATGTCTCTTAAATGATGGCTCCAAGACCTATCTCCACCCTGGGCTTGGTGCCTCCACTGCGATTGACTTGACGCTCGCTTCTCCCGATCTGTTGGTAGACCTCTCCTGGCAGGTGCTTGATGACCTCCATGGGAGCGATCACTATCCTATCATTTCCAAGATAGATGCCCCAAATCAAAATCAAAGGGACCCAAAATGGAAACTCACAAAGGCGGATTGGAGTGTTTTTGACTCCCTCTGCAAGGAGAGGCTCCAGATCCCTATTGATGATGAAGCAGCTTCCAAGTTCACAGAAACACTAATATCAATTGCAGAAGAGACTGTACCTAAAACCTCGACAAAACCAAAAAACACATCCACCCCATGGTTTAATAAAAATTGTAGAGAGGCCATAGTTCAACGAAAGAAGGCCCTGAGGAAATTATTCAGGCAACCAACAGCTGAAAATTTGGAAAGGTTTAGAAATAAAAGAGCGGCTGCTAGAAAGACCATCAAACTAGCAAAAAGAACCTGCTGGAAAGAATATGTATCCCATGTAACATCAAAGACCCCCTCAAAAGAGGTATGGGACATGATTAGAAAAATCAAAGGAAAGGGTCCATCTGTGGGAGTGAGCCACCTCAAGCGGGGCAATGTCCTACTTGCTGACATGCCAAGCATTGTTGGCGAGCTGGCCAGGGCCTTTGAGGTTGTTTCCTCTTCTGCTAGTTGTTCCCAAGACTTCCTTAAGATCAAAGAGAAACAGGAGAAATGCCAGCTCAATTTCCAAACTGATAATGCAGAAAGCTACAACAAACCTTTAACTCGAGAGGAATTAGACCACTCTCTGAGGAGGTCGCACAATTCAGCTGTTGGACCTGACAGAATCCACTATGAATTCCTAAAACACTTGCCAGAGGGGGGTCTCACACTCCTCCTTCAGATCTTCAATCAAATCTGGGATACTGGTAACATTCCACACCACTGGAAGGAAGCAACCATCATACCAGTCCCAAAACCAGGCAAAGATCATAGTGATCCATCAAATTACAGGCCCATTGCACTGACAAGTTGCCTTTGTAAAACCATGGAGAGGATGATAAATGACCGTCTTGTCTGGCTACTGGAGTCTGAAAACCTTATTTCAGACTTCCAATGTGGCTTCAGACATGGTAGGAGCACCCTTGACCACCTCACCAAACTCGAAGAAATGGTGAGAAGCTCCTTCATCAAGAAGGAACATGTGGTTGCCGTCTTCTTTGATCTGGAGAAGGCTTATGACACCACATGGAAGCATGGCATCATGAAAGACCTGCACAATATGGGATTAAGGGGTCGTTTACCCAACTTCATCAGGAACTTCATGTCCAACAGACACTTCAGGGTCCAAGTGGGAGCAACCTTCTCTGACTACCATCCTCAGGAGATGGGAGTTTCCCAGGGTAGCATACTCTCTGTTACCCTGTTTAACATCAGGATGAACAGCATTGTCAATTCCATACCCAGGAACATGACATACAGTTTGTTTGTTGACGACCTGTTAGTGTGCTTTAAAGGCAAGAAAATGAGCGTAATTGAGAGACAACTCCAACTAGCCCTCAATCAGGTACAGAAGTGGGCATCGGCCAATGGTTTCCGGTTTTCTAAATCGAAGACTGTGGCCATGCACTTCTGCCAGCTCAGGAGTGAACACCCTGAACCTGGCCTATACCTGGATGGCAACCCCATCAAAGTAGTCAAGGAAACAAAGTTTCTTGGTCTCACATTAGACAGCAAACTCTCATTTGCACCTCATATCAAGGCACTCAAAAACAAATGCCTAAAGACTATGGACATTATGAAGGTTGTCTCGAGTATGGATTGGGGAATGGACAAAAACACACTCCTACATCTGTATCAAGCCTTAATAAGATCAAAGCTTGATTATGGATGTACCATTTATGGCTCAGCCAGGGAGTCCTGGCTAAAGCAGCTAGACACAGTCCACCACCAAGGATTGAGGCTGGCTACTGGAGCCTTTAAAACAACACCAGTGAAGAGCCTCTTGGTTGAATGCAGGGAAGCCTGCCTCGAGAATAGGAGACTTAAGCTGGGACTCCAATATGCAACCAAAATACGGAGCAGCAGACGAAACCCTGCACACAGTGCTATCTTTGGTGAAAACAACAGAGATCTTTTTGATGCCAGACCGACCTACACCAAACCATTTGGTCTGAGATTGAGAACCAGCATTAGAGAACTTGATGCAGATCTCAACATGTTGTCCTTAGTGACTACTCCCAGCATCCCTCCTTGGCTCAGGAAAAAACCTAACATCATTTTTGACCTGACTGCAAGAAAAAAAGGGGATACCTCCCCACTTACATATCTCGAAATGTTTAACAACGTTAGATCCCACTACTTCAACCATGTGGCTTTTTACACTGATGGCTCCAAAGAGGGCAAGAGGGTATCTTCTGCTGTGTTTGGCCGTACAGCCAGACTTAGCAGTCGGCTTCCAGACCATTGCTCCATCTTCACTGCTGAAGCCAAAGCCATCCTGATGGCTCTTGAGTGTATTGCTGATGCAGACCACAGAGCATGCATCATCTTTAGTGATTCCAAATCTGTCCTGCAGTCTCTTGCCCATCTAAAAACTGACCATCCAACAGTCATGTGTATTCATGACAAATTGAACTCCCTGACAGATGCTGACTATGATATCCAGTTCTGCTGGGTTCCTGGTCATGTCAACATTCCAGGGAACGAGTTTGCTGACAGAGCTGCTAGACAAGCCCTCAATCAAGAAATCACTGTATGTCCATTCCCTCCATCTGACTTGAGGCCCCTCATTAAAACACATACCCAGTCCATTTGGCAAAGTGAATGGGACGAATGTATTGACAACAAACTCCATGAAATACAACCAATGCTTGCAGAACCTATTAAGGCTTCCTTTAACACCAGGCGAGAACGAGAACAAGTTGTGTTCTCTCGGACACACCAGACTGACCCATGTCCACCTGGTGAAGCGAGAACCACAGCCTGAATGTATTGCTTGTCAAACCCCACTCACTGTCAAGCATATCCTACTGGAATGTGCAGACTTGCATGATACCCGTATAAAATATTTCAACGCTCCTGACCTCAAAACACTTTTTAAAACGGTCAATGGTGACAATGTCATCAATTATCTAAGAACTGCTGGTCTGTTCTCTTTGTTATAGTCTCTTTCATACAAAACCAAACTTTCGTTATTGCTATATCCATTTTATTCTTTGTTTTATTTGTTTGTATTATTTACAGCTGGACTGTAAACTAAATCACTTTTCTCATCTCATTCCATCTCACTAACTTTCATTGCCATGAATATGACTCCACATGGATGTTGTCATGGCATTAAGCAACCATTACTCACTCACTCACCTCAAAACAGTACAAAAATTCATTTGTTTCTCAAATACTTTTATATAAATATGGTTTGAAGAGTATCTGTATTTGGTTGCTTCATACCTCTTGGTCTTGGTAAGGTTGACTTTTTGCTGCTGAAGATCAGCCGTTGTATGGTGGGCCACAATACACTTGAGTTTGAGTGCTTTGCTTGATTGCAGTTGGTCACGGAGATCATGGTGATGTAGGTATTTGTTTAACTCATTGACAGTGAGTTTTTTCAGCAAGTTTTGTTGGATCAGATCACCCCAATCATAGTCCTCATATGTGTTGCAGATTTAGTATGGCTTTTTGCTATCCTTGACTCTTTTCGCTTTACCTTCTCCAGGTCTAATTTCTCTAGGTGCTTCAGATAGGACAGAACCAGCTCCCTTTGAACAATATATTTAGCAGCAAATGCCGCAACTGTTTCTTCATCAGCAGAACTTATGTTATTTTCTGAAAACAGTTTCTTTAACTGGGCTCTTGGTTGAAAATCATCAACTCCTCGTCTAGTACTATCTACTAGTTCAGGTGTCATTTCAGGGGGCAAGTAGTGATAGCCTTCAGCCTCGTAGTCTGGGTAAGGCTTCAATACTCTTCCCAGTGAAGGTCCTACCCAGTCATGATCTTTACAGTATACACACTCTTCACCTGTTTTGGATAAACAATCTTTTTTCAGAAACTCCATGTACAATTCCCCCATTTCCATGTGTTTTTCTATAAAGACTTCCAGTATTTTGTAGTATCCATGACCTGGAACAGACTTTTTCCGTTCGGCAGAAACCCCAGCTGATATATACCTATCCAGATAGGGTTTATCCCAGAAGAATGCATCATCTCGTGGTGTAACATAAGCCTTTAAAAAATCTTTGTTCCCAGGCCCAGGTGCATCATGCACTCTATCTTTAACATAGTCACATGTGGACCAGGTATTTTCTCGAGTCACACGTTCTTTTTCTGTCTCATAAACTTCAAGGGAACTTGATGAAAGCTTATGCTCATCACCACCAAATATTTCATGGAACTGCCATTTTAAAGCACCCCCATTCACTAGGGCATTACCTATGGCAGCATTGGTTCGCTCTGATTCATTTCTGCCTTGGTCGTCATGGGCCATGTGACTTCTAACTAACCGATCAAGGTTTAGTATCCTGAATTTTTCGGCAGCTCTGAATTTCACATCCCTGTTCTTAACACTGACTCCTGGGCCTCCATCTGTAAGTTCATAAACATTTGGTTTTGCTACTGATTTAGGCAGTTTTTTCAGTGCTGAAATCAGCTGTTGTTTCAATTTCTCAGATGCATCAAGCAATCTGTGTCCTGTTTGTCCTGATTTTAATTCCTCTGCATAAGAGGAAACCATAGGGATAATATCTTTACTTGCTGGTAGATTTACTTTGTCAATAGTGTTCTGCAAAAGAGTGGCCAAATTGTTGACTCTGAATTTCATACTCTCTAAATTCACATTTTTTGTTTGATGATATGGCTTCAATGTCTTCTGCTGTAGTGGAATCAATGAAATAAGTCAATTTATCTTGAAGCTTTGAATAGCACACCCGCACTTCCATTTCCTCATTTTGACATTGTGATTCTGCTTCAAAAAGAAGAGGTAATCTATGTTTCATGAATATGACTCCGCATGGATGTCGTCATGGCATTAAGCAACCATTACTCACTCACTCACTCCATTTGCTCGTTGGACCATGTTGTAGCACTGGAACCAACATAGTATTTGGGTCTCATATATACAATGCTCTGATCTTCTTGAATCACAAGTTTTTTACATCCATCAATTTCTTTGACAACTTTAGACATGATCCTATGGGAAGATGGTGTTACAAATGATTTGGGGTCTGCAAAATCATGCTGAGGAAGCATCTTGGGGTTTGAAGTGGATTGCAACACTCCAATGTTCCTTGCTGTGCTGGCCCCTATACTTGTTCCTGGTCTCAGGTAGGCTTTATCGTCCTCAGCAACATAAAGTGTATATTTGGTCCCATGGCTAGCTAAGTCCCACAGACAGTTCTTTTTCAAAGCTTGTTGATGATGAGTGCAGATATTGTCCTCTGTGGCTGTTTTAGGTGGTTTTCTTACACAGAAGAGCCCTTTACCTTTGTGACGTTTTGCTTGCAGACTACTTTTATTTTTTGGTAGCCCTCTATTGTAAACTGTTGTGCTCGATTTAATAAGAGACTTCCCCTTTTTGTATCAATAATAATTTGCCAATGACATGAGGTCATGTGTTCGCACAGCACGATTTGTATATAAGACAGTGTCTTGCCTCCTTCCATGGGCTACACTGTCTTCTTAAATTGCTTTTGCTACGTCCTCTTCATCACTAGAGTCTAGCTTTATTGGTGCACCTGCACCAAGTCTTCGTTTCTTAACATGATTTTCATCTAATAACTGTACAGCCTTTCGTTTAATAGACTGATTTAATTTTAGCCTATCATATTTTGTCACTGGATTAATCAATGAATCACACTTCTGTCTTTTCTCCAACAAACATATCTTTTCCTCTTCAAGGTCATCAATCCTTGCTTTGGAATATATGTTTTGTTTTGTTTCCAACAGATTGTCAATTTCTTTTATTTGGTCCTCTATTTGGGAAATATTGGATTTGGTTCTGGAGTTCAGAATATCACTTGCAGCCATCTTTGCATTTTTAAATTCTGTAACTGCATAACTTACTTTTTCAATGTCCTTCACCATGTTATAAGGCTCAATACCAATAGACTTCATATATCTTTGAGATTTATCTGAACACAGCAGATTGCTTATCATATTCAGTATCCATTGAATGTAAGAGATCTTGAACACTGGACATGGTAATTGGATACCTTTCTGGGTGCTTGTTGATGGTTTTCAGTTCTGAAGAAAAATCTTGAAGAAATGATACAATGCATACATCTAACTTTTTCACAATATACCGTACAGTTCCAATTGGAGGTGTGTATACAATCACATCAAGTCCTGTGGTCGGCCCCAAAATTTTGTCTCTGAATTTTTGTGCATCAAGGTCTGAGTCTTGCAGTGCATTGTATAGATTCAAGCCTTCTTCAAAAAGACAGTAACCAAGTCTCTTTCCTCTTCTTTCAGCTTCGAGATGATCATTCACAGCTTGAAGGCCTTGTAACATTCTTGCTCTAGGTGTATCCATCTTGTCCACTCTGGCATATGATGACTAAACCTGCAAAACAAAAAATATATTGTAACTGACCTCCTTTAATAGCTGGCAGTCTTTGAATATATGGGTCTAATTTAACATCCATGAATATCAAATAAATAACAACACCACCTCCACCAGATATCCAGAATCATAGATTGAAATGTTGGAAGAAGTTTTGGCAAAATACTTCACAAAGAAGGCTACCTTCAAATGGCACAAGACTAAAAGACTTAAAACTATAGATCTGATTCCTGAACAGGTAATGTTATAACATTTCCGACACATGTAGTAAATATAAACAGCAACTGATACTCTTAAACCACAATTTTCCCTGAAGAAGTCCCCCCCCCCTCAATCCCAACCGTATAAAATGGTGTAATATTGAACTACACAATAAAAATGATGCCTGGAGTGAATATCTCCCGAACTGAAACAATCCCTACCTTCTAATCTTTCTCTGTCATGAGGATCTGTTTGTAGTGATGATCTGATCTCTGGGGATAATGTCTGCTTTCCTCGTTGTTCACTAATGGTTAAAAGTGAACCATTCACTGAAATATCATTATTCAGTCCTGTTTCTGTTGAAGATGGCAATGTTGTGTTTCCCTCCATTTTGTCAGAGCTTTCCGCACAGAATACCAATACCAAGAATATAGGGTCTACATCATGCATCAGTAGGCTTTTAATTCTATTACATCGTACTTAATTTTATATTTATATACTGTAAATAATGCAGGGTTTGGGGATATCATAGATCCGAAAATCTATTCATACATAGAAAATTTAGTACATTTGCTGGGAGCAGTCAACCACAACAACATGGCAAGTGCAGACATCAACAATGCCGATGTCCCTGGGAAAATTGGAGCTATGTCTACTGATGATGTTTGTCAGTGGTTGGCACCGTGTCTACCAATGCTACAGCAAAGAATGAAAGGTAAGCTAGTCTTTGTGTTATGCGTACACATGTATATTTTGAAGTTTAAGGTCTTCATTGCAATGCTGAGGTGTGAGCGATAATACATGCAGATAGAGAGGTCTATGTTATCCGTCTAGCCCTAGAGCCAAATCGGACAGACGGATAACATTGGATATCTATCAGAAGTTGCTTGAGAGAAGTTAAATGTCATTGGGGCATAAACATTCATAAGCAATATAAAGCATGGACCAGCCTCATTTATTAAAAACAACATTACAGTTAATGTTTTGTCGGAAATATATCATTTTCACTAGGCCTACTGTCCAAATCTTTAGGGTACCTACCTGGCAGCATTTTTAAAGTCATGTTTCTATTTCAGATAACTACATAGATGGCGAAGCATTACTCCTTATGGATGAAGTTGCAATAAAGTCCCTCATCCCAGAGCTTGGACTTCAAGTGAAATTTGTGCGGCAGCTAAAGGAACTGAAGGAGGTAACTCATGTGACTAGCCCCAGTGTTGCAACACCAAAGCCACAGGAATCAAAAAAGAAACCAGGTATATACCGGACCAATTAAAAACCATGACCTGTTTTTTATTTCATTTATTAAAGGCCAATATAATATCTAATCAGAGCATAAAGAAATTTGGACATGGACATGTCATGGATGTTTCCACTCAGAATATTGAGTTGATATATTGAAATGCAGGTATTTTTTATGATTTTTGTTTTAAAATTTCATTCTTGATACATTCCCACCTCTTACCTCACTTCTTTAAAAAACAAAAGGGTTTTTTTCAAGTACATTTTTTTCACATGTCATGTCATGCCCTAGAATCACAAAAACATTTCAGGAAACAAATTAAAATTTTATATAGAAATCAATTAGAAAGATAAACAACTATAAATAATATAAAACCTAACGTTTATAGAGGAAATGAAGTTCCTTCTTATCATTATTTGTTCTTACACTTGCCTCACTGTTCGTTTCACTTGTATTTAAATACTTGATTTTCTGTTGTTTTCAATTTCAATTAATATTGAATCAGAAATAAAAACTACAAAAGGGTAACCTGGAAGACATGTATGTTTTATAGAAGGTACATCTAGCATCCTTTTCCAATTCATGGAACTGTTATAAAAGACTGTTATAGAATTATTATATTATTATTATATTATCACACATAGAGAAACAACACCCAAAATTCATAATTGATACTGTTAAATTAAGATTGCCGAACCTTCTCCTTGCAGAACAACCTAAGTGGAAGGACCGCAGGCTGGGCTGGCTTGAGAGGGCCAAACAAACTGATGGCCTCTACTTCAATAGTATTCTGCCCGAGTTTTATACAATGGTTTGGCCGCAACACCAAGGGGATTACAAAACATTCCGGGAGCAGTTGGCTAGTGAACGTCGACGTTGTTGGGAGCTGGAGAAGAAAATGAGAAAAATCGAACAAGAAACCAATAGTCTGGAGACAGCAAACAATGGGCCAGGAACCATGCTTTCTGGCAATCCCAAACCCGAGTATGTTGTCAGAATGGCCGAGAGTTTGAACGTCATCAGAGAAGCAGAAAGCTGTTAAGACCTTAAAAGATGAAATTGAGCATGATGATGATGAACTGTATGCCAACTCTAAGCTCAAGAGAAAGAAGTTTGCGTTTTCGGCCAAAATTAACACTTCATTCAGAAGCAGAGTCTTGTTACTCCAGGAGGCCTTAACATCACTGCTTGAAAGGTATATGGCAAAACATTCCGAGTGGAAACAAATATTTTCCCCTCATTCTTGCAAGCAGACCCTGGCCAGGAAAAAGAAAGAAAACAAGAGAAAGGCCAGGGAAAGGAAGGAAGAGAGGAAGATGAAAAGACAAGATGGTGAAGAGTGCCATAGTGCACAAGATCTGAGTGACAATAGCGATACATCCGAAAACTCTGACCCCTCTGATCTGGAAGAGTGTTAATTTATTATCAAGAAGCAACTTAAATTTATTTGACTCAGCCATCTTTTTAAATGTTTGGTCAACTGCAATACTAGTCAGGTTGAATTGGGACTATCAAGAAAATTGATTAATGTTACTGTCACTTGTTCTTAGGGTATGTTTTTATTATTATAAAATACCCCACGTAGAGTTCATTTTATCCCAGAGTTTAACTTACCTTACGTTAACCTTAATACCTTACTTTTCTTTAACATAGTTCATAGTCAATGATATTTCTTGTGTCACATGATACAATGTTGATGAAATGTTGGTGAATGAAACAATTTAAGCCAGTATCTTTTATTGTTTGTATTACTAGTCATGTCTTGTATTGGTCCTTTGTAACAAGCTTTTCAACATGAAATACATTTATATGTTGATACTCCAGCAAATTGTTTTGTCATTTATTCTGTATATTATTACTAGTCCTATATCATGTCTGTAATATGTCACTTCCGAGATCGGGTGTGAACTCTCCCTATTGGGCAATAGGAGGAAATAGCATGACTATGACGTGTGTCAAAGATATACGCACTTCCGACGCGACGCGACGTGATGTGACGCAACGCGCATTGTTAAAATCCCACCAAATACTATTTAGGCCTAGAAAGAAAAAGTGCAACATCCAAGGTAATGACCGAGGTACTGGATAATGGAAAAATTATTACAGAGCAAAAAGAGATATTAGAAGCGCAAAAAAATTTCTACCAACAACTATATAATAAAACTGGAGGTAAAATATGTAATACCAACCAGTTGAATGTAAAACCGAGCAACAAGGTAGAAGAAAAATATGTTAACGCGTTGAGCAGGGAAATCTCCGAGGCCGAAATAAAAACAGTAATATCCGAAATGAAAAAGAACAAAACCCCAGGTTCAGATGGAATTCCGATAGAATTTTATCAAGAATTCTGGGAAGATATTAAAATACTGTTTATAGATATGGCAAAGGAAGTCAAAAGAAAGGAAGAAGAAACAGAATCGCAAAAAAAATCAGTTATTACACTTATTCCAAAGAAAGATAATGATAAAAAATTAATAGCCCCTTGGAGACCCATTTCCCAGCTCAACGTGGATTATAAAATCTTATCCAAAATAATAGCAAACAGAATATCACCATTGTTGAATACCATGGTAAATGAAGACCAACACGGGTTTATCCCAGGTAGGTACATAGGCCATGCCACAAGACGCATTGCAGATATACTCACAAAATGTCAGGAAGAGAAGGAAGAGGCCCTAGTGGTCTCTTTCGATTTCCAGAAAGCCTACGACACAGTGTCGTGGGACATGCTATTTTTTAAGTCATAGAAGGTCTAAATCTGGGCGAGTATGTTACGAAATGGATTAAAATACTTATACAAGACTCGAGTGCTAGGGTTTTAAACAATGGGCATTTTTCCAGAGAATTTCCTATATTGAGAGGCCTTAAACAAGGCGACCCCTTATCATCATCATTATACATTTTAGTAGCAGAAACACTTGCAAACAATATAAGAGATAATGAAAATATTCGGGGGATTAGAATGGGAAATCTAGAACATAAACTAGTCCAGTTCGCGGATGACCTAACCGTCACGGTAAAGGATGAAAAATCTTTACAAGCGACTATTAAAGAGATACAGCTCTTCGGTAAATTTTCAGGTCTTATCTTGAACAAAAAAAAACCCAATGGTTTTAACATAGGAGAGCAGAGGAAATCAAAAAGTTAGCCTGGAAAAATGAGATAAATATATTAGGGGTGACACACGTCTACCCAGCAAATGCTTCAAGAACAGAAGTAGTAAATCTCCAAAAAATAAAAGAGAAAATTAACCTGGTCAGAAAACAATGGAGTAAAAGAGAGATGTCTCTTAAGGGGAGAGTAATAGTGGCAAATAATTTGATTTCCTCCCTCTCAACATATATAGCCTCAAACATGTCAGTGAAGAGGCAATGAGAGAGATAAATAAATCCATTGACCAATTCGTATGGAAAAACAGAAAGCCTAAGATAGCTAGGAAATACTTAATACAAACTATAGAACAAGGAGGTCTAAAGCTTAGAAGTATGGAGGCATCTATTAAAGCAAATAGGCTAAAATGGGTAAAAGCCCTGATAGAGGGACAGGAAAAAAAATGGACGGCCTTCTTCCAAACCAAGTTGGAAGAAGATTTGATGGCAGAGCTTAAGAGAAGAACTAGCGAACCATTAAACATAGGCGTACCTTTTTATGATGAAATTCTAAAAGCCTGGTTTCAAGCCCATGGCCAGAGAAGCCCACAATCGGGTGAAGAAATTCTATTAGAAAATCTATGGAAAAATAACTTAATCAAAACAGGGCTAAGGCCCGGGATAATTAGAACCTTCCAGAGGAAAAACATACTCTTGGTCAAAGATATCGTTAAAGAAAAAAGATTATTAACGAAACAAGAAATGGAAGAAATTTTAGAAATAAACCTATCCTTCCTAGAGGAACTGCAAATAACGCAGGCGATCCTGAGAGAATGGAAGAAAATCCTAAGAAACGAAAATACCATTGTAAGAGGGAACCCCATATACATTATAATGGGAGATAAAAGAGTTAATATAAGAAACCCAGGGAAAACCTTTAAGTGGTATCAATTTGTATTGGACGAAGACAGAAAGAAGGAAAACAGAAATGAGGAGTGGAACAATTTATTAGAACTACAGAATAACCGTATAAGTCAAGATCGTTGGAAGCAGATTTATCTATCACCTTATAAAAGTATAGAAAATGTCAAGCTTCAATCCTTGCAATACAGAATAATAAATAGAATCATCACATGTAATAGTTACTTAAAAAATATAAAGATAAAAGAGTCCCCAGAATGTGATACGCATTTTTTCTATGATTGTACAACTGTATACGACCTATGGCAAAGTATTACGATATGGTTGAACGCCTCAGGCGACAAACACATGAAGGGTGTAAATCTCTTATCAAGAGAAGAAGTCTTACTCGGTAGTAACCGGGGGGGAATCAAAAGAAACAAAACGAGTAGATATTGTGTACTTGTCATGCTCATAGAGGTCGCAACGTATAAAGGCTGTTTGAGCCTCATGAAATCGAAACATTTTCCCACTGTATACTCAAGGGACTTCATTGTCCGTCTGTGGAAACATTATTATCTTATTTGGTTTATGTTACAACATCGTCGAACTGGACGAGAGAGAAAATAGAGAAAACCTTTTGAAAAATGAAAAAAATGAAAAAAAAGAGTTCATGAAAAATTGAATCGTTAAAAAAACATGTCTTAGAATTGTATCGCCAAGAAGGCAGGCTATGATGAATAAAACATTGTCAAAAAAAAAAAAAAAGATAGCATACTTGACTACTTCATGTACAAATGTAAAAAAGCTGCAACCGCAGGCACGATAAATTATAATATTTCGGACCATCAAGCAATATTTCTGGTAATAAAACATAAAAGACCAAAGAAAATTCCAGGCTCTAAGATTAAAATGAGATCAATGAAGAACTTCAACCAAGATACCATGAAACTTCTAATCGATGAGACTGATTGGGAATTATTTTATAATCTACAGGATGTTAATGACGCCTGGGACTTTTAATATGATATTATGATTAATGTAGCTGATGAGATAGCACCTTGGAAGAAGATTCATTTCCATAGTGGCCGACCGAAATGGTACACAAATGAAATTGTCATAGCCTGTAAAACCAGAGATTATTTGTTTAAAACTGCAAATGTAACCAAAGATCAACATGATATACAAGCAGCTAAGATTCAAAGAAACTTTGTCAACACGTTATTTCGTCGAGCTAAATCCCAATACTACACAAATCTACTAAATAATAACTCACGAGATAGTAAGAAATTATGGCGAACAATCGATGAGATTATCTCGAAAAAGAAACAAGAGATAACAAATATATATGATCAGAACAATCTCGAACTTAACTCAGAGAAGACAGCCGATTACCTTAATCAGCACTACTGCTCTATAGGTGAAAAAATTCAAAATAAAATTAAACATATGCCTCTTACCTTAGAGAAAATTGCTCGACTTTTAACGTAATGACAAAAGAATATTTAGGCACATTAATTAATGAAATTGATACAAACAAATCCTCTGGTTGTAAGCAAATCACTGCTAAATTGTACAAAGAAATGTTCTTATGCCTTACAGAGCAACTCCTATTGAATATGTCTATTTCTAAAGGTATTTTTCCCAGGGCTTGGAAGACGGCTATTGTCAAGCCAATTCCAAAAAAAACAAATACTAAATTCCCTGAAGACACCAGACCTATTGCTTTAACTCATATAGCTGGAAAATTATTGGAAAAATTTATTGCAACCCAGATATGGAACCATCTTAATAATAATGATATTCTAACCCAGAATCAATACGGATTTCGGAAAACAGATCGACACATGAAGCCCTATATGAATTAATAACCCTGATCAATAGTAACAATAATAATAAATTACTAACAGCTGCCACTTTCATTGATTTTAGTAAAGCATTCGACAGTGTTAATCACAATATTATAATTCAAAAATGATAATGATAACTAATGATAAATAATACCAAAATTGAATGTGTGGAACATTACACCTACCTAGAAGTAGCGATTGATAATAAGCTCAATTTCCAGGAACAAAGCAATATTCTTATAAAATCGTTGAATTATAGGATTTACCAATTAGCAATTATTCGTCAAAATCTTAACAAAAAAAGTGCCCTGCTCCTAGTAAAGGCCAATATCTTATCAATAATAGATTATAGTGCACCTTATATCAGTAGATGTAATAAGAAAACAATATCAACGATACAAAAATTACAGAATAAGGCCCTAAAGATTGCCCTCAGATGCCCACAAATGACTCCTACTATTGATATACAATAAGCAAACGAGAACCATGACTCTAAGATACCGTATAGATTTCCTTCTCTCCAAAATGGCCTTCACAGCAGTTAGTACAATTAGATCAAATGAGGCAGTCCAAAGAGCTAGAGCAACCTGACAATATGATGCCCCTATTCTCCCTCAATTTATCCCTCTGATAAATGGTCACTGAAATACCAAGTAGCTTCCACATGGAACAGCCTTCCAACTCGGATACGCAATATTCAAGACACTATTATGTTCAAAATTCAAATTAAAAGGTTTTACCTAGATAAAGACTAAAATCTGGCCCCTCACCCAGCTTGCTCTCCCTCTCACTCCTCACCTCAAACTAAAATGCGAATATAGAATGTATACTTCATCACTCATTATTTCTATATTCATATGTCCATCATACGTTTATATGTATCCTTCTTAAACAATATGTAAATTTTCTTTATTATATTATATTCATCACTTGTATAAATGCTACGAAACTCCGATAGAAATTATAGCAGATAATCTATAAAAACGCTAAGTGTTTGCGGCGGTTATCTCTGCTAATTTTCCTATTTTTCTTGTCAGAAAATAAACACGTCCAAAAAAAAAGACTAACTGTATGTTGTCTAGAAGGACATTTACTCGAATTTACTAAGAAATAATTATATTCGTTCAGGTGCTCCAGTCAAGGCAGTAGTTGCTGAAACCAAGGATATGTTGCAGAAATTCCTGGTAACAAAGAAAAGAAAAAGATCCTCTGGTAAAGCTGTGCCTGCGGTGGCGGCAGCAGAGGGAACCACAAACTTGGAGGTAAAATCAAATACTTTTCAATGTCAAAAGAGTGGTCCTGGGTGGGACCATGAACACACTCCCTCTCATTTCACTGCCCTAGCTAGATATAACCTATAATGTCTTGCTACACTCTATTGGAGTTCTAAACTTCTTACCCTGAGAAGGTCAAACAGAGTGTAAGGGCGTAAGACACTGCCATCATCAACTTATCTGTTATGTTCATCTTGAAAGTGAATAATATAAACATTGTTAAGAGATGCCCAATTAAACAAAAGAACAAAAAAATCTATAACCCATGCATGAAAAGCAAACATTTAATAGACCAAAATCGTCCTTATATATATCTAAACAGATATCATCTAAATGTATACATCAGAATATATGTTCTGTACTATTAGCTATACAAATAATTTTTCCTTTGGATCCTATACATCCCTCTTTCCCGTCTCTCCTGTATTTAAGAAACATTACTTTTGAAAATATTTCTTTGGCCCAACTAAATCCTCATGAACAGCTCAATTATCCGAACACTCTGTACCACCTCTGTTGGACTGAAATTTCCAAAGAGGGATACATTTGATACCCATTTGAGAGTGATCATATCGACTTGTAAATGTCGGCAAATAAAGTATATTCCAATCCAATACAATCAAAATAATCGAATAAAACTCCACTCACATATCAGTAAAATAAATATATTTATTACTCACTCATGCAATATGTGTTTATTTCTAGGTGAAGAAAGCAAAAAGCAAAAAGAAACCACCACCAAAGGGTACAAAAGTGGAGGTATGAATCAATTTTTACAACTTCACAGCTTGAGATACTTTTTTTATTATCATTGCCCTACGTAATTTATTTCATTTGTTTTGGATTGTCACTCACATTTAAATATGATTCTCAATTATATAATTGTTTGGCATTACTATTACTAAAATTTTTCACAGAACCAACCGCCTGTCTGGCTAGCTTCCAACTGGAGAGCGTGGGAGTGGTTGTCCTTAGCAACTGTACACAAGGCAGTACTGTGGGTCAAGACCAGTTCTGAGGGTGGACGTACTGTCCCAATAAACCCACATTCATTCCATGAATATCACGCATAGAGGAACCATCAGCTACCACGGATCAACATTATACGGTTCGCATCGTGGACCGGGATTTAAACCCTGTATGTAGCATCCCATTATTAGCAAATGTACCTGCACTCGAGACAATGGATGCGGTGTGCCGTTGGGTTGCTTGCAAATATTTTTCACCATCTCCTAGCCTGGTTGCTTATTCTTCGTGAGTATCTGCCCTAATTTGCGAAAGCAATCAAGGTAAACCCTATTGGCTGATCTCAATAATGAAAATATTGTAGATGGGGAAACTGAGAAAAAGTTTAATTTTATTAATATCTCTGAGGTGACTGTCGAGCTAGCCATTGCAAAAATAGGCGTTGTTTGTTTCCACCTCCACCAAGTCGTGTCAACAGTCAGGACATGACATAATGCTTCGGGAAGCAGTGTGACCCTCATATTAGCACCTAGGGCCTTCATACTTGTAACGTGGGGCGTCGGCGGCTAGCCGTCCATGGGCATCTCCGTTGCCTCTTTGCTTTCTTTAACCTTGTTCGTTTCCACTTTTGCCTGCTTGAGCTGTCCAAGTCCAGGTCCAACTCCCTCCCGTTGGTAGTATGAGCCACGGATACGGACTCTTGGACAACATTTTGGATAGTCTCCCTGTGCACTTTGCCTTTGCTTTGCTCCACCTTTGCCTTTGCCTTCTTTAACCTTGTTCGTTTCCACTTTTGCCTTCTTGAGCTGTCCAAGTCCAGGTCCAACTCCCTCCCGTTGGTAGTATGAGCCACGGATACAGACTCTTGGACAACATTTTGGATAGTCTCCCTGTGCACTTTGCCTTTGCTTTGCTCCACCTTTGCCTTTGCCTCTTTAACCTTGTTCGTTTCCACTTTTGCCTTTCAACTGATTTGAGCCATTATTTTGTATAAACGAACGATGAGCATTGTTAACTGGTTGCCTTTGAGCCTGAATATGCTATAAACAAATGCTGGGGAAGGTGTTAAACGTATGGAGGCTTAGGGTGAGGTGGGAGAGATGAGTGAAAGTGTCAAAACATTGCCACTGCTGCCGCCATGTATTGCGTTCAGTTTCGGCGTGAGAGGGGAAGATTTGGAAACTAAAATTGGATGTTTCATGGATTAGTGAGGGCTAAATCATAATCTGTTTACAAGCGTATGACTTTCCAAAACTTATCACTATATATCTATTTTATATTTATGCATATACCAATGATTTAAATGAAACTTGTATGGTTGATGTTTGATGACATATATGTCCCTAGCTGGGTGACCAGTCACACCGTGTGGGCCAGTGACGTCACCAATAAACGTAAATCGCCACCAGTCCGGTTGCTCACCAATGTCTGCCTCCTTATAAGAGAGAAACTGACTGTATTTTCTGATGTTTCTGCTGGTAAATAATGATGTCAATCACAATAATGCTGCAGAAGTACTCTAAAGACTAAAATGTTTCTGCTATTTGCACAAAAAAAATTATAGATTCCTACATAGTGTTTGGGCTTATATGTAATGAAAGCTGGTGTGATGCCCAGGTATTATTGCATTACACGGTGTACTGTATTCGCAGCCACTCACAGTAGACCAGGGGTCACGGCCAGCTTTGGAAATAGAGCTGGGGGTTGACCATGGACACTTTTTAAAATGGGTCTGTCTACACTTTATATATTTAATGGGTAATGGATGGGTGGGTCAGGGACTCATGGTTTACTGTTTATAAAGAACGCAGACGGCTTTAGCCGTCGATTTCCTTTATAAGCGGCAAACCATGGGTCCCGCGGCAAACCATGGGTCCCGCAACACCACACATTCATTAATCATTTTAGCACACGTCCCAATGGGATTAATTAATTAATCAATGCTCACATCACAGAAGACCCCTCAATGGTCTAATCAAGTCAACATGTGGTTCACTTCCTCCACAACATTTACTTTCTTGCCTCAGTCATATTTTCCCTAGCTTAGAGAGGGTTGTTTCCTGTTGTTTTTTTTAATTTAACATGAAAGAAACGATTGAAATATACTGCCTACACGTGTTTCACTTGTTCATCTAGCAATAATCGACTAACCACTCTTTATCGTCTTATTTATACTTTCCTGACATAGCGCTCTAATATGGACTGGGCGGTCCAATCACTAAATGCAGGTGGCGCTGTCGTCATCTTGTTAGTACCGGACACTTTCAGAAATTATAAAAGCTCAAGCAATATCTTGCCATCTTTTAGTGTCTAATTCACAGGCAAGCAGGCAACATCTATCATAATCGTTGCTTGTTCACTTTAGGAGGATTGGAGACGGCAGGGGAGACTAAGTATATATGTACAGTCCCACATTCAATCCATACTACAATGCTATGAGCAACTTTAGGCAATTTGAAAATCACCATCGACTCCTCTACACATCATCTTTCCACCTTATCTCCTAGCTACATGCCAATTAACCACAGCAAACAATGGTATAATCCAATCAACAGCTGGCAAAGATTAGGCTTACTTCCAGGACCCGTGATAAACAAAATGAAGCAACGATAATTCTCATCTCATCCCTTTCGCCATGATTTTTTATGTTTTGTAAAACCTGAATAATTGAAGCATCAAAGACAAATCCCAAACTTGTTAGACCGAATAAGTTTCATAGAAGTCACCGACAACACGCCATGTAGTAATCAGTCTGATATTGATATCGATTACAAATATGCTTTGATCCTGTAGTTAAGAAATGAACAGCTGGTAACGCTGTAATCCGGAGATGATAAATACAAACTTCAGTTGATATTCTTTTATTTTAGTATTTTTAGTGAACTAAATCTTTTGTTTAAGGTGCGTGATATAACCCATGACGTCACTTTTTGTACTATACCGCCTTGTCCCCGCGTAAACGCCTTCATACGAGTATGGCCTGTCACAGTGGCCACTGTTTCACCCGGGCTCCCCATGTCGACTAGATATACCTTATAAGAAGTGTCCGGTCCAAAACGTAAAATCAATGGTGTGCTTATTTAGCTTTGTTTGAGGCGAACACCTTGACCTGGTATATAAGTAGAAGCAATCTATTGCCACTGTTCATTGTTCTAGACAAATTATCCATTAACTAAACCTGTTTTCCATTTGAATACCTATTTATGAGAATGACAAAGCCTAAGAGCCTAACAGGAAACTTTCCAATGCTTAAAACCTTTCGTTTGCCAACATCATTGTATTTTATTCCATATTTCTTCCAACAGCTAAAACGCTATTATTCAGTACTAGACCTTCATTCCATTTGAATACGTATTTCTGTGAATGAAAGTATCCTTAATATATGCAAGTGCTTATAATTAATTGAAAAGATCAAAGCATATGACGGGCTCTTATGCACCACTGATATGAAACCAGGCACCGTCCAGCCACTTAAATTGAAACACATGGTTTACCCCCACCCACCTTGGGTTATGCCGCCCATTTTCATTGCGAGACCAAGCCCAAGCCCCGGCCCGATCTCCTCCAGTCCACTTCAAGCGCAGAGTCCAACCAAGATGGACCTAGACTTCAACTTGAGGCTGTCTTGTACGCCTGACTTTGCCGGATTAAATCTGGCTTATCAGTCACTGGAGGAAGACGATATTGCGAAATTTATTACACCAAACAACCCGGTCAATACTGTGGATAACGCTGAATATGTGGATGTTGCTGACGAGCAGCTCTCCTTTCTTCGGGAAGACATTGAAGAGCTCAACAGCCAAGGTGCAGCGGCCGCACCACCCCCTACCACCGAGGCAGTAAGCGAGGAAGCATAAAAAGACCCAGCTCTTTTGGTGGATTTTCTTTCCCGGGACGAATATTGGGAACATCAGGCCTTATCAATGACAACAAAAATGGTAGCCAGGTCTGTCTGCAACCCCAATCCTCCACCCACAGTAGATCCTGATATGGTTGATTTCAGGGAAGGCCCTCCTCTCTACACTGGAATTGACGATCTATCTGTTCTATCTATCGAGGCGGCATTGGAGAATGCACCATTAAGATCTGCAGTGAATCCAGCACCTGAACAAGCCATTGTACGAAAACCACCTCCAGCCCCCCCCCCCCCCCCCAAGAAGCAGAAAAAGTTGTCATTGAAAGGCAACCGGAGGAAAAAAGTTTCTTCTCCTCAAAAGGAAGGGCCTAGATTCGCCACAGTGACGGATAAAGAACTGGACCAGACACAACTTGACTCAAAAGCAGAGTCCACCCACCAACAGACTGCATGGGCTGTGCGAATGATACATGGTTAGTAAAATATATTCATCTCCCATCCAACCAGTTATTGTTTCACCTCTAATATAAGTGGAAAGTCAAATCAGTTAGGAGTGATTTGTTAGTATGTTTGCACTGGCAACAGGTTCTAACTCATTATTTCTTTGGGGATGTAGAAATATAATACTTTTTTATTTTTTTATTTTTTCTTTATTTTATCGGAGAACTGATTTTGAGTTTTTTCCGAATCAACAAAACTGCAGCATTAGCTGGCAGTTCTGCATTGTTTTGTGCCGTAGGAATGAAAATAGGGTATAAATCTATCAATTTCAGCTGAGTTTAGATGAAACTAACATATTACTGATATTTGGGTTTCTTCTGTATCCAAAGACTAGCTCATCTCTGAAATGTCCACGATATAAGTTTTGCAGGTTTTGGTATGTGTTTTTAACAATTTCGGTGATTTTTGTGGAGGTTGCATTATATATTGTGACAAAGGCAATAGTTCCCATTTCTGTCAATTTTATGTTCATTCCATTAGGTTCGACAGTGTTGAGTGCCTGTATCCATTTCCCTTCAATTTGTAATCTTTTTTTATGGTTTTTTTCGTCTGAGCCTTGTTCTAATATTTGTTCTATTGGGTAAATTACCATATTTTCCTCTGCAGTATGGAATATATCATTGAAATGTTCAGCAACTGGTTTTTTCTGTTCAGACCGAATATCATGAAGGTGGCCTTGTAACCTCTGACGTAATGAATTTGAGGTTTCCCCTACATAGTATTCTTTGCATTTAATGCATTCAATGATGTAGATGATATTTTTGGAATTACATGTTATTTTGCCGATAATGGGGTAAGAAAGTTGGCCATGTTGGATTTCTGATGTCTGTTTGAGCCATAGACAACATTCACATCGTGGTTTGCCACACTTGAGGGATGCCCCATAGGGCCATTCCTCTCCTGTGATGTAGTTTAGTTTATAAAGGGTTTCTGCTTTGATTTTTCTAAGAAATCTGGCCGAATAATGCCTTTTCTTTCTGAGGGTCTTGAAGAGTATAGAGCAAGCTTCTTCGAAATCAGGGGTGTTGTTGCAAATTTTATGGAATCGCGTTATTTGTGATTTTAGAATACCTCTAAATGTATGACGGGGATGGAATGATTCTTTGTGTAATAGTTCATGGGTGTCAGTGGGTTTGAAATATACTTTTGTGTCAAGAATCTCTTCGTTTTCATATCTTGATCCTTTGAATATTGTAACATCAAGGAAATCTACTCTTTTGGCATTGATTGTGTGTTTTAGTTTGATTGAAGGACTGTGGTTGTTCAAGAGCTCGAGAAATTCTAGAAATTCTTGCTCTGAGTGTGTCCAAACAAGGAAGATGTCGTCCAGAAATCTATAATATACTAGGGGAAGTTTATCTGCTTTTTCCAGTACTTCTTCCTCAAATTGAGCCATATATATGTTTGCGTAATTTGGAGCAAATTTCTTTCCCATGGCTGTGCCTGAAATCTGTAAATACCATTCATCATCGAACTGAAAGTCATTATTTTTTAGAGAGAGTTCTAATAGGTCTAGGATAGCTTCATCTGGTCTGAGTACTTTAGGGTGTTTCCTGAAGATGTTTTCTATAGAAGTAAGGCCATCGTCTATTGGTATGTTGGTGTAAAGGGAGTCAACATCTAAGGTTATCAGTAAGGAGTTTGCGGGAACTTTTTGTTCTTGCAATTTTTCCAGAAAATCCCAAGTGTCTTTTATGTAGGAAGGATGAATGGTGGCCAGTGGTTTCAGAAAATGGTCAATGTATTCCGATACTCTATATGATTCACTATTACAGTCTGAAATTATGGGCCTTCCAGGAGGCATTCTGTTGGGAATCGTCCATTTATCTAGTTCTTTGTGGATTTTTGGTAAGAGGTAGAACAGTCGTGGTCTTGGATTATCTGGTGGTTTTAGGTAATTTATCTGCTTTTGTTTTAGATAGAGGTTCCCTCGACCTAATTGGGTAAGAATTTCATTAATTTTCTTGGCTGTTTCAGGATAAATAGGTTTGTCTATTTTTGTGTAAAATTTGGAATCATTTAGCTGTCTTTTTGCTTCTTTTATGTAGTCAGATTTTCTCATTATGACTGTTGCTGACCCTTTGTCTGCTTTTTTGATTACCAAGTGGTTTTTGCCTCTTAGGCTTCGTAATGCTCCAATTTGGTTTCTTGGCAGATTGGGTTTGTTTTTCTGAATCGGGGTATCTTTTATTGATTTTGTCATGTCTTGCAAAGTTTGTTGGATCTCGTCCGGAATGAATTTCTCAGGTGGAGACCATGAAGATTTTTCAACAAAGGGTAGTTTTTCATATTTTGAGTTCTTATAGAACTGTTTATAAAAGTATTGGATTTTGATTTTCCTTGAGAAGTTATCAACATCAGTCATTATTTTGTCCTTGTCTGTAAACTTAGGTGTTGGGACGAAATTTAGGCCCTTTGCCAAAATATCTATTTCCTCTGGTTTTAATTCTTCATCAGATAGGTTGATGATACTAGAGCCTAATGTAAGTTGTCTTTGTGTTTCAGGTTCAATAGTGCCTTTCTGACGTTTCAGTTTAAAAGCCCAATGTGATGGAGCCAGTGGTTTAAGAGGTAGTTGGCAGTTTCCTCTGTCCAGTGAACCTGGTCTTTTGGTTTGAGTTTGAATTTCGAACTCTCTATGCCAGGTAAGAGGTCTATAATTTTAGATCTCTGGATTCCTTCAGTTATACAAGATAGGTTTGAATTTTGAGTTTGTGAGAGTACCTGCTGGTCCCATTGGGGCAAAACGAACCACAGTTTGGCATTAGGGAATGCTCTCTCAGCCTGATTTACCATCCGTTTGAATTCTGGTACTACTGTTTTGGTTGGATGGTTGTCCCGGTCATTGATACCTACACTAATAATAACCGAATCCGGGTTTTGTCTGAGCTTGGTAGCCTTTCGAAAGAGTTCCGTCATATGTTGGAATTTTGCACCTGGATAACTCTGGATTTCCAGGTTCTCTACCCTTGATTTAGAGATTACAGACAGGTTAGAGTCGCCTATAATCAGGGTTTTTTCCGAAAGTGGAGTCAACTGCCAATCTTTATTTTTGTGAGCTGTGTTTTTGGCTCTGTTTGGAATAACCTCCTTTAGTGGATTTGGTGATGATGGAGGTGAAGATGTTAGGTCAATTGGCCGAATCTGACCTAAGGTGGCCGAAATTGGTGATATGGGTGAGCCCTGGATAGAAGGAGGGCGAGATCCCCTGGAGAAATTTGAGGGGCTGTTTTGTGGTGTAGTGAGTATGCTTTGACGGAGGGACATCAACAGTTTGCCAAATGTGTTGATGCCTTTATTGAATTTGCCTCCTGTGCCCCAATAGGGGTCTGGAACTGTGTGGATCAATTCCGATCCCTTTGATTTGATCAGTTCCTGCCTAAAGGTGTGATTTTGGGCGAATTTTAAATGCAGCAGGTCTGACATAAGATTACGCCGAATTGAATTCCAGCTGCCGGCCTTCAGGTGTTTAGTCTGAGCTTTTGCTTCTACGGCCGTTTTTGAATCCAGAACAGCTTGGACGATCCCCTGTTTGTCAAAATGGACCGCCTTCCTATATTGGTATGCATGTTCCAAGGATCTGAAAGTCATGCCATCCAATTCAAAATCAGCAGGGTAGAAGTTGGACAAGGGGTCTAAATGTCCTTTCACTACCCTTTCCTTTACTAAAGCAGGCCCTTTTGGTTGAACTGGGCTGGTTTTTGGTGTTGAGGGTTTTGGGGTTAAGCCCCTAGAATTTGGAGTGGTCAAAAGTGGTGGGGTTAGGCCCAATGATTTGGAAGAGGTTGAAGGTGGTGGGGTGAAGCCCCGTGATTTCGAAGAATTTGAAGGTGGTGGGGTGGACCCCCTTGATTTGGAAGAGTTTGAAGGTTGTGGGGTTAAGCCCCTGGATTGGAAAGAAGTTGAGGGTGGTGGGGTTAGGCCCCTTGATTTTGGAGTGTTTGATGCACTGGCAGTGGCCTGTGCATAGGTCTGAAGATGACCAACCCTGTTTTCCAAAGTGGGTGGTCCTGGTGGCGCCCCCTGTTGTTTTGAAGGGGCACTTTCCATTTCTGGGGTTTTAGCCAAATTCCCCATAATTCGTTGAAAATTATCCAAAATTGGCTGATCAAGCTTTGCCCTGAAGTTTTTACGGGCCCAAGAGATAGCCAGATGTTGAGCCCTTTTCATTTCCATAGGGTCAACCTGCATTAGGGAGAGTTTGGTCTGAATTTCCTCAATCTGTCTCCCATAATGTTCACAGAGGGTGGACGATGTTGTCCGAATCCACTCTGTGTTGTGATTTTGAAGAGCCTGCATTAGGTTTTGAGAGGGAATAGCAGGCTTGAAGAACTGATTTAGTTCTTTTAACTTTTTCTGGAAGCTTTTAGTCAAATTGCCTTCCATTTGATTTTGCATAATTTTCTCATGGTGTAGACACTGGATAATTCGAAACTGGTCTTTCACCATGGAAGAGAATTTAGGGTCTGTGGCAATGGGCCCAGACTGATTTTGAGTTGGCCCATGTTTTCTGGGCCTTGGTCTAAAGTTAGATGGTTTCATGCTGAGGTTGCATGAGGTTCTTAGTTCAAAAGAGTTTTGTCAAGGACAAGTGTAGTTTGCACTGCTGAATGGGCTAAATCGATTTCGGCAGACAAGTGCCTTCTTCAGTAGCCAGAAGTGATCTGATGACTCCTGACTTGGACCCCCCATTTATACTGGTCTTGGCTCAGAGGTGCCACTGTTCAACTTTCTTTAATCTTAACTTCTGAGGGACACTCAAGGGGAGGTGTAATAAGTCCCCTTTGAAGGATTGGGCAGGTGTGGGGGGTTGCCTGTGAGGTGGCCACAGACCCCCTTTGTAGTCCTTCACACCTCTTCACACCTCAGGGGGAGGTGTGGCAAAGGTGGTAGCACTCCCCTTTGAGGGGGTTTGCACCTGCTTTTTGATGTTTGAGTTCAAATGATTTGGTTTTCTTTAGTAAATGAATGTGTTTCTATTAGGTTTTTTGCTTTTGATGGAGGTGTTGGGGTGAAATATTAGGAGAAATTAGAAAAAAATCGAAAATTAGAAAAATTTTAAAAAATCAAAAATCGAAAATATTGGAAAAATCGAAAATCGAAAAAACGGAGAAGTCGAAAAAATTAAAAGATCGAAAATCAGAAAAATCGAAAAAACTTAAAAAATCGAAAAAATTAGAAAATCGAAAAAAATAAAAAATGGAAAAATTAAAAAAATCGAAAATCGAAAACAAGTTAAAAAAAAAAAATCGAAAATCAGAAAAATCGAAAAAAATCAAAAATCGAAAAAATTAAAAAAATCGAAAATCGGAAAAATCGAAGAATTTTCGAAAAAAATCGAAAAAAATAAATTACAAAAATTTCTGAAAAATTTCGAAAATCGAAAAAATGAAAATATCGAAAAAATTAGAAAATCGAAAAAAAATGAAAAAATCGAAAATCGAAGAATTTTCGAAAAAATTCGAAAAAAATAAATTGCGAAAATTTCTGAAAATTTCGAAAATCGAAAAAAATATTTCGAAAATTTCTAAAAATTCGAAAATTTCTAAAAATTCGAAAATTTCCAAAAATTCGAAAACTTCGAAAATCGAAAAAATTCAAAAAATCCTAAGATTAAAAATTCCAATTATCTGAAAATAATTTGAGAATGGAAATTATCTGAAATTAATATATGAAAATTATAATAAATCTAAAAATTAATATATATATATATATATATATATATATATATATATATATATATAAAAAATAAGAAAGCCTCTGAGATTTGGTCAGTCATAGGTATTGTTTATCCAAGGCAGGAGACCAGCAGTGCATGAATTTTATCTTTTTGTGCGAGTTGATGTTTGGGCTATTCTAGTGTATCTAAGTTAGTGCTTTAGAGTACAGCTAGGAGATCACCTTGGTTTAATGGTTACAACCTGAATAGGTTTAGTCAAGTGAGTTTTGGGTATTATCCCTTATATTCTATGAACATCCCTATATAGTGTATGGTCCTGGCGCTGGCTGAATGTGTGATTTGTTAGTATGTTTGCACTGGCAACAGGTTCTAACTCATTATTTCTTTGGGGATGTAGAAATATAATACTTTTTTATTTTTTTATTTTTTCTTTATTTTATCGGAGAACTGATTTTGAGTTTTTTCCGAATCAACAAAACTGCAGCATTAGCTGGCAGTTCTGCATTGTTTTGTGCCGTAGGAATGAAAATAGGGTATAAATCTATCAATTTCAGCTGAGTTTAGATGAAACTAACATATTACTGATATTTGGGTTTCTTCTGTATCCAAAGACTAGCTCATCTCTGAAATGTCCACGATATAAGTTTTGCAGGTTTTGGTATGTGTTTTTAACAATTTCGGTGATTTTTGTGGAGGTTGCATTATATATTGTGACAAAGGCAATAGTTCCCATTTCTGTCAATTTTATGTTCATTCCATTAGGTTCGACAGTGTTGAGTGCCTGTATCCATTTCCCTTCAATTTGTAATCTTTTTTTATGGTTTTTTTCGTCTGAGCCTTGTTCTAATATTTGTTCTATTGGGTAAATTACCATATTTTCCTCTGCAGTATGGAATATATCATTGAAATGTTCAGCAACTGGTTTTTTCTGTTCAGACCGAATATCATGAAGGTGGCCTTGTAACCTCTGACGTAATGAATTTGAGGTTTCCCCTACATAGTATTCTTTGCATTTAATGCATTCAATGATGTAGATGATATTTTTGGAATTACATGTTATTTTGCCGATAATGGGGTAAGAAAGTTGGCCATGTTGGATTTCTGATGTCTGTTTGAGCCATAGACAACATTCACATCGTGGTTTGCCACACTTGAGGGATGCCCCATAGGGCCATTCCTCTCCTGTGATGTAGTTTAGTTTATAAAGGGTTTCTGCTTTGATTTTTCTAAGAAATCTGGCCGAATAATGCCTTTTCTTTCTGAGGGTCTTGAAGAGTATAGAGCAAGCTTCTTCGAAATCAGGGGTGTTGTTGCAAATTTTATGGAATCGCGTTATTTGTGATTTTAGAATACCTCTAAATGTATGACGGGGATGGAATGATTCTTTGTGTAATAGTTCATGGGTGTCAGTGGGTTTGAAATATACTTTTGTGTCAAGAATCTCTTCGTTTTCATATCTTGATCCTTTGAATATTGTAACATCAAGGAAATCTACTCTTTTGGCATTGATTGTGTGTTTTAGTTTGATTGAAGGACTGTGGTTGTTCAAGAGCTCGAGAAATTCTAGAAATTCTTGCTCTGAGTGTGTCCAAACAAGGAAGATGTCGTCCAGAAATCTATAATATACTAGGGGAAGTTTATCTGCTTTTTCCAGTACTTCTTCCTCAAATTGAGCCATATATATGTTTGCGTAATTTGGAGCAAATTTCTTTCCCATGGCTGTGCCTGAAATCTGTAAATACCATTCATCATCGAACTGAAAGTCATTATTTTTTAGAGAGAGTTCTAATAGGTCTAGGATAGCTTCATCTGGTCTGAGTACTTTAGGGTGTTTCCTGAAGATGTTTTCTATAGAAGTAAGGCCATCGTCTATTGGTATGTTGGTGTAAAGGGAGTCAACATCTAAGGTTATCAGTAAGGAGTTTGCGGGAACTTTTTGTTCTTGCAATTTTTCCAGAAAATCCCAAGTGTCTTTTATGTAGGAAGGATGAATGGTGGCCAGTGGTTTCAGAAAATGGTCAATGTATTCCGATACTCTATATGATTCACTATTACAGTCTGAAATTATGGGCCTTCCAGGAGGCATTCTGTTGGGAATCGTCCATTTATCTAGTTCTTTGTGGATTTTTGGTAAGAGGTAGAACAGTCGTGGTCTTGGATTATCTGGTGGTTTTAGGTAATTTATCTGCTTTTGTTTTAGATAGAGGTTCCCTCGACCTAATTGGGTAAGAATTTCATTAATTTTCTTGGCTGTTTCAGGATAAATAGGTTTGTCTATTTTTGTGTAAAATTTGGAATCATTTAGCTGTCTTTTTGCTTCTTTTATGTAGTCAGATTTTCTCATTATGACTGTTGCTGACCCTTTGTCTGCTTTTTTGATTACCAAGTGGTTTTTGCCTCTTAGGCTTCGTAATGCTCCAATTTGGTTTCTTGGCAGATTGGGTTTGTTTTTCTGAATCGGGGTATCTTTTATTGATTTTGTCATGTCTTGCAAAGTTTGTTGGATCTCGTCCGGAATGAATTTCTCAGGTGGAGACCATGAAGATTTTTCAACAAAGGGTAGTTTTTCATATTTTGAGTTCTTATAGAACTGTTTATAAAAGTATTGGATTTTGATTTTCCTTGAGAAGTTATCAACATCAGTCATTATTTTGTCCTTGTCTGTAAACTTAGGTGTTGGGACGAAATTTAGGCCCTTTGCCAAAATATCTATTTCCTCTGGTTTTAATTCTTCATCAGATAGGTTGATGATACTAGAGCCTAATGTAAGTTGTCTTTGTGTTTCAGGTTCAATAGTGCCTTTCTGACGTTTCAGTTTAAAAGCCCAATGTGATGGAGCCAGTGGTTTAAGAGGTAGTTGGCAGTTTCCTCTGTCCAGTGAACCTGGTCTTTTGGTTTGAGTTTGAATTTCGAACTCTCTATGCCAGGTAAGAGGTCTATAATTTTAGATCTCTGGATTCCTTCAGTTATACAAGATAGGTTTGAATTTTGAGTTTGTGAGAGTACCTGCTGGTCCCATTGGGGCAAAACGAACCACAGTTTGGCATTAGGGAATGCTCTCTCAGCCTGATTTACCATCCGTTTGAATTCTGGTACTACTGTTTTGGTTGGATGGTTGTCCCGGTCATTGATACCTACACTAATAATAACCGAATCCGGGTTTTGTCTGAGCTTGGTAGCCTTTCGAAAGAGTTCCGTCATATGTTGGAATTTTGCACCTGGATAACTCTGGATTTCCAGGTTCTCTACCCTTGATTTAGAGATTACAGACAGGTTAGAGTCGCCTATAATCAGGGTTTTTTCCGAAAGTGGAGTCAACTGCCAATCTTTATTTTTGTGAGCTGTGTTTTTGGCTCTGTTTGGAATAACCTCCTTTAGTGGATTTGGTGATGATGGAGGTGAAGATGTTAGGTCAATTGGCCGAATCTGACCTAAGGTGGCCGAAATTGGTGATATGGGTGAGCCCTGGATAGAAGGAGGGCGAGATCCCCTGGAGAAATTTGAGGGGCTGTTTTGTGGTGTAGTGAGTATGCTTTGACGGAGGGACATCAACAGTTTGCCAAATGTGTTGATGCCTTTATTGAATTTGCCTCCTGTGCCCCAATAGGGGTCTGGAACTGTGTGGATCAATTCCGATCCCTTTGATTTGATCAGTTCCTGCCTAAAGGTGTGATTTTGGGCGAATTTTAAATGCAGCAGGTCTGACATAAGATTACGCCGAATTGAATTCCAGCTGCCGGCCTTCAGGTGTTTAGTCTGAGCTTTTGCTTCTACGGCCGTTTTTGAATCCAGAACAGCTTGGACGATCCCCTGTTTGTCAAAATGGACCGCCTTCCTATATTGGTATGCATGTTCCAAGGATCTGAAAGTCATGCCATCCAATTCAAAATCAGCAGGGTAGAAGTTGGACAAGGGGTCTAAATGTCCTTTCACTACCCTTTCCTTTACTAAAGCAGGCCCTTTTGGTTGAACTGGGCTGGTTTTTGGTGTTGAGGGTTTTGGGGTTAAGCCCCTAGAATTTGGAGTGGTCAAAAGTGGTGGGGTTAGGCCCAATGATTTGGAAGAGGTTGAAGGTGGTGGGGTGAAGCCCCGTGATTTCGAAGAATTTGAAGGTGGTGGGGTGGACCCCCTTGATTTGGAAGAGTTTGAAGGTTGTGGGGTTAAGCCCCTGGATTGGAAAGAAGTTGAGGGTGGTGGGGTTAGGCCCCTTGATTTTGGAGTGTTTGATGCACTGGCAGTGGCCTGTGCATAGGTCTGAAGATGACCAACCCTGTTTTCCAAAGTGGGTGGTCCTGGTGGCGCCCCCTGTTGTTTTGAAGGGGCACTTTCCATTTCTGGGGTTTTAGCCAAATTCCCCATAATTCGTTGAAAATTATCCAAAATTGGCTGATCAAGCTTTGCCCTGAAGTTTTTACGGGCCCAAGAGATAGCCAGATGTTGAGCCCTTTTCATTTCCATAGGGTCAACCTGCATTAGGGAGAGTTTGGTCTGAATTTCCTCAATCTGTCTCCCATAATGTTCACAGAGGGTGGACGATGTTGTCCGAATCCACTCTGTGTTGTGATTTTGAAGAGCCTGCATTAGGTTTTGAGAGGGAATAGCAGGCTTGAAGAACTGATTTAGTTCTTTTAACTTTTTCTGGAAGCTTTTAGTCAAATTGCCTTCCATTTGATTTTGCATAATTTTCTCATGGTGTAGACACTGGATAATTCGAAACTGGTCTTTCACCATGGAAGAGAATTTAGGGTCTGTGGCAATGGGCCCAGACTGATTTTGAGTTGGCCCATGTTTTCTGGGCCTTGGTCTAAAGTTAGATGGTTTCATGCTGAGGTTGCATGAGGTTCTTAGTTCAAAAGAGTTTTGTCAAGGACAAGTGTAGTTTGCACTGCTGAATGGGCTAAATCGATTTCGGCAGACAAGTGCCTTCTTCAGTAGCCAGAAGTGATCTGATGACTCCTGACTTGGACCCCCCATTTATACTGGTCTTGGCTCAGAGGTGCCACTGTTCAACTTTCTTTAATCTTAACTTCTGAGGGACACTCAAGGGGAGGTGTAATAAGTCCCCTTTGAAGGATTGGGCAGGTGTGGGGGGTTGCCTGTGAGGTGGCCACAGACCCCCTTTGTAGTCCTTCACACCTCTTCACACCTCAGGGGGAGGTGTGGCAAAGGTGGTAGCACTCCCCTTTGAGGGGGTTTGCACCTGCTTTTTGATGTTTGAGTTCAAATGATTTGGTTTTCTTTAGTAAATGAATGTGTTTCTATTAGGTTTTTTGCTTTTGATGGAGGTGTTGGGGTGAAATATTAGGAGAAATTAGAAAAAAATCGAAAATTAGAAAAATTTTAAAAAATCAAAAATCGAAAATATTGGAAAAATCGAAAATCGAAAAAACGGAGAAGTCGAAAAAATTAAAAGATCGAAAATCAGAAAAATCGAAAAAACTTAAAAAATCGAAAAAATTAGAAAATCGAAAAAAATAAAAAATGGAAAAATTAAAAAAATGGAAAATCGAAAACAAGTTAAAAAAAAAAACCGAAAATCAGAAAAATCGAAAAAAATCAAAAATCGAAAAAATTAAAAAAATCGAAAATCGGAAAAATCGAAGAATTTTCGAAAAAAATCGAAAAAAATAAATTACAAAAATTTCTGAAAAATTTCGAAAATCGAAAAAATGAAAATATCGAAAAAATTAGAAAATCGAAAAAAAATGAAAAAATCGAAAATCGAAGAATTTTCGAAAAAATTCGAAAAAAATAAATTGCGAAAATTTCTGAAAATTTCGAAAATCGAAAAAAATATTTCGAAAATTTCTAAAAATTCGAAAATTTCTAAAAATTCGAAAATTTCCAAAAATTCGAAAACTTCGAAAATCGAAAAAATTCAAAAAATCCTAAGATTAAAAATTCCAATTATCTGAAAATAATTTGAGAATGGAAATTATCTGAAATTAATATATGAAAATTATAATAAATCTAAAAATTAATATATATATATATATATATATATATATATATATATATATAAAAAATAAGAAAGCCTCTGAGATTTGGTCAGTCATAGGTATTGTTTATCCAAGGCAGGAGACCAGCAGTGCATGAATTTTATCTTTTTGTGCGAGTTGATGTTTGGGCTATTCTAGTGTATCTAAGTTAGTGCTTTAGAGTACAGCTAGGAGATCACCTTGGTTTAATGGTTACAACCTGAATAGGTTTAGTCAAGTGAGTTTTGGGTATTATCCCTTATATTCTATGAACATCCCTATATAGTGTATGGTCCTGGCGCTGGCTGAATGTGTGATTTGTTAGTATGTTTGCACTGGCAACAGGTTCTAACTCATTATTTCTTTGGGGATGTAGAAATATAATACTTTTTTATTTTTTTATTTTTTCTTTATTTTATCGGAGAACTGATTTTGAGTTTTTTCCGAATCAACAAAACTGCAGCATTAGCTGGCAGTTCTGCATTGTTTTGTGCCGTAGGAATGAAAATAGGGTATAAATCTATCAATTTCAGCTGAGTTTAGATGAAACTAACATATTACTGATATTTGGGTTTCTTCTGTATCCAAAGACTAGCTCATCTCTGAAATGTCCACGATATAAGTTTTGCAGGTTTTGGTATGTGTTTTTAACAATTTCGGTGATTTTTGTGGAGGTTGCATTATATATTGTGACAAAGGCAATAGTTCCCATTTCTGTCAATTTTATGTTCATTCCATTAGGTTCGACAGTGTTGAGTGCCTGTATCCATTTCCCTTCAATTTGTAATCTTTTTTTATGGTTTTTTTCGTCTGAGCCTTGTTCTAATATTTGTTCTATTGGGTAAATTACCATATTTTCCTCTGCAGTATGGAATATATCATTGAAATGTTCAGCAACTGGTTTTTTCTGTTCAGACCGAATATCATGAAGGTGGCCTTGTAACCTCTGACGTAATGAATTTGAGGTTTCCCCTACATAGTATTCTTTGCATTTAATGCATTCAATGATGTAGATGATATTTTTGGAATTACATGTTATTTTGCCGATAATGGGGTAAGAAAGTTGGCCATGTTGGATTTCTGATGTCTGTTTGAGCCATAGACAACATTCACATCGTGGTTTGCCACACTTGAGGGATGCCCCATAGGGCCATTCCTCTCCTGTGATGTAGTTTAGTTTATAAAGGGTTTCTGCTTTGATTTTTCTAAGAAATCTGGCCGAATAATGCCTTTTCTTTCTGAGGGTCTTGAAGAGTATAGAGCAAGCTTCTTCGAAATCAGGGGTGTTGTTGCAAATTTTATGGAATCGCGTTATTTGTGATTTTAGAATACCTCTAAATGTATGACGGGGATGGAATGATTCTTTGTGTAATAGTTCATGGGTGTCAGTGGGTTTGAAATATACTTTTGTGTCAAGAATCTCTTCGTTTTCATATCTTGATCCTTTGAATATTGTAACATCAAGGAAATCTACTCTTTTGGCATTGATTGTGTGTTTTAGTTTGATTGAAGGACTGTGGTTGTTCAAGAGCTCGAGAAATTCTAGAAATTCTTGCTCTGAGTGTGTCCAAACAAGGAAGATGTCGTCCAGAAATCTATAATATACTAGGGGAAGTTTATCTGCTTTTTCCAGTACTTCTTCCTCAAATTGAGCCATATATATGTTTGCGTAATTTGGAGCAAATTTCTTTCCCATGGCTGTGCCTGAAATCTGTAAATACCATTCATCATCGAACTGAAAGTCATTATTTTTTAGAGAGAGTTCTAATAGGTCTAGGATAGCTTCATCTGGTCTGAGTACTTTAGGGTGTTTCCTGAAGATGTTTTCTATAGAAGTAAGGCCATCGTCTATTGGTATGTTGGTGTAAAGGGAGTCAACATCTAAGGTTATCAGTAAGGAGTTTGCGGGAACTTTTTGTTCTTGCAATTTTTCCAGAAAATCCCAAGTGTCTTTTATGTAGGAAGGATGAATGGTGGCCAGTGGTTTCAGAAAATGGTCAATGTATTCCGATACTCTATATGATTCACTATTACAGTCTGAAATTATGGGCCTTCCAGGAGGCATTCTGTTGGGAATCGTCCATTTATCTAGTTCTTTGTGGATTTTTGGTAAGAGGTAGAACAGTCGTGGTCTTGGATTATCTGGTGGTTTTAGGTAATTTATCTGCTTTTGTTTTAGATAGAGGTTCCCTCGACCTAATTGGGTAAGAATTTCATTAATTTTCTTGGCTGTTTCAGGATAAATAGGTTTGTCTATTTTTGTGTAAAATTTGGAATCATTTAGCTGTCTTTTTGCTTCTTTTATGTAGTCAGATTTTCTCATTATGACTGTTGCTGACCCTTTGTCTGCTTTTTTGATTACCAAGTGGTTTTTGCCTCTTAGGCTTCGTAATGCTCCAATTTGGTTTCTTGGCAGATTGGGTTTGTTTTTCTGAATCGGGGTATCTTTTATTGATTTTGTCATGTCTTGCAAAGTTTGTTGGATCTCGTCCGGAATGAATTTCTCAGGTGGAGACCATGAAGATTTTTCAACAAAGGGTAGTTTTTCATATTTTGAGTTCTTATAGAACTGTTTATAAAAGTATTGGATTTTGATTTTCCTTGAGAAGTTATCAACATCAGTCATTATTTTGTCCTTGTCTGTAAACTTAGGTGTTGGGACGAAATTTAGGCCCTTTGCCAAAATATCTATTTCCTCTGGTTTTAATTCTTCATCAGATAGGTTGATGATACTAGAGCCTAATGTAAGTTGTCTTTGTGTTTCAGGTTCAATAGTGCCTTTCTGACGTTTCAGTTTAAAAGCCCAATGTGATGGAGCCAGTGGTTTAAGAGGTAGTTGGCAGTTTCCTCTGTCCAGTGAACCTGGTCTTTTGGTTTGAGTTTGAATTTCGAACTCTCTATGCCAGGTAAGAGGTCTATAATTTTAGATCTCTGGATTCCTTCAGTTATACAAGATAGGTTTGAATTTTGAGTTTGTGAGAGTACCTGCTGGTCCCATTGGGGCAAAACGAACCACAGTTTGGCATTAGGGAATGCTCTCTCAGCCTGATTTACCATCCGTTTGAATTCTGGTACTACTGTTTTGGTTGGATGGTTGTCCCGGTCATTGATACCTACACTAATAATAACCGAATCCGGGTTTTGTCTGAGCTTGGTAGCCTTTCGAAAGAGTTCCGTCATATGTTGGAATTTTGCACCTGGATAACTCTGGATTTCCAGGTTCTCTACCCTTGATTTAGAGATTACAGACAGGTTAGAGTCGCCTATAATCAGGGTTTTTTCCGAAAGTGGAGTCAACTGCCAATCTTTATTTTTGTGAGCTGTGTTTTTGGCTCTGTTTGGAATAACCTCCTTTAGTGGATTTGGTGATGATGGAGGTGAAGATGTTAGGTCAATTGGCCGAATCTGACCTAAGGTGGCCGAAATTGGTGATATGGGTGAGCCCTGGATAGAAGGAGGGCGAGATCCCCTGGAGAAATTTGAGGGGCTGTTTTGTGGTGTAGTGAGTATGCTTTGACGGAGGGACATCAACAGTTTGCCAAATGTGTTGATGCCTTTATTGAATTTGCCTCCTGTGCCCCAATAGGGGTCTGGAACTGTGTGGATCAATTCCGATCCCTTTGATTTGATCAGTTCCTGCCTAAAGGTGTGATTTTGGGCGAATTTTAAATGCAGCAGGTCTGACATAAGATTACGCCGAATTGAATTCCAGCTGCCGGCCTTCAGGTGTTTAGTCTGAGCTTTTGCTTCTACGGCCGTTTTTGAATCCAGAACAGCTTGGACGATCCCCTGTTTGTCAAAATGGACCGCCTTCCTATATTGGTATGCATGTTCCAAGGATCTGAAAGTCATGCCATCCAATTCAAAATCAGCAGGGTAGAAGTTGGACAAGGGGTCTAAATGTCCTTTCACTACCCTTTCCTTTACTAAAGCAGGCCCTTTTGGTTGAACTGGGCTGGTTTTTGGTGTTGAGGGTTTTGGGGTTAAGCCCCTAGAATTTGGAGTGGTCAAAAGTGGTGGGGTTAGGCCCAATGATTTGGAAGAGGTTGAAGGTGGTGGGGTGAAGCCCCGTGATTTCGAAGAATTTGAAGGTGGTGGGGTGGACCCCCTTGATTTGGAAGAGTTTGAAGGTTGTGGGGTTAAGCCCCTGGATTGGAAAGAAGTTGAGGGTGGTGGGGTTAGGCCCCTTGATTTTGGAGTGTTTGATGCACTGGCAGTGGCCTGTGCATAGGTCTGAAGATGACCAACCCTGTTTTCCAAAGTGGGTGGTCCTGGTGGCGCCCCCTGTTGTTTTGAAGGGGCACTTTCCATTTCTGGGGTTTTAGCCAAATTCCCCATAATTCGTTGAAAATTATCCAAAATTGGCTGATCAAGCTTTGCCCTGAAGTTTTTACGGGCCCAAGAGATAGCCAGATGTTGAGCCCTTTTCATTTCCATAGGGTCAACCTGCATTAGGGAGAGTTTGGTCTGAATTTCCTCAATCTGTCTCCCATAATGTTCACAGAGGGTGGACGATGTTGTCCGAATCCACTCTGTGTTGTGATTTTGAAGAGCCTGCATTAGGTTTTGAGAGGGAATAGCAGGCTTGAAGAACTGATTTAGTTCTTTTAACTTTTTCTGGAAGCTTTTAGTCAAATTGCCTTCCATTTGATTTTGCATAATTTTCTCATGGTGTAGACACTGGATAATTCGAAACTGGTCTTTCACCATGGAAGAGAATTTAGGGTCTGTGGCAATGGGCCCAGACTGATTTTGAGTTGGCCCATGTTTTCTGGGCCTTGGTCTAAAGTTAGATGGTTTCATGCTGAGGTTGCATGAGGTTCTTAGTTCAAAAGAGTTTTGTCAAGGACAAGTGTAGTTTGCACTGCTGAATGGGCTAAATCGATTTCGGCAGACAAGTGCCTTCTTCAGTAGCCAGAAGTGATCTGATGACTCCTGACTTGGACCCCCCATTTATACTGGTCTTGGCTCAGAGGTGCCACTGTTCAACTTTCTTTAATCTTAACTTCTGAGGGACACTCAAGGGGAGGTGTAATAAGTCCCCTTTGAAGGATTGGGCAGGTGTGGGGGGTTGCCTGTGAGGTGGCCACAGACCCCCTTTGTAGTCCTTCACACCTCTTCACACCTCAGGGGGAGGTGTGGCAAAGGTGGTAGCACTCCCCTTTGAGGGGGTTTGCACCTGCTTTTTGATGTTTGAGTTCAAATGATTTGGTTTTCTTTAGTAAATGAATGTGTTTCTATTAGGTTTTTTGCTTTTGATGGAGGTGTTGGGGTGAAATATTAGGAGAAATTAGAAAAAAATCGAAAATTAGAAAAATTTTTAAAAAATCAAAAATCGAAAATATTGGAAAAATCGAAAATCGAAAAAACGGAGAAGTCGAAAAAATTAAAAGATCGAAAATCAGAAAAATCGAAAAAACTTAAAAAATCGAAAAAATTAGAAAATCGAAAAAAATAAAAAATGGAAAAATTAAAAAAATCGAAAATCGAAAACAAGTTAAAAAAAAATCGAAAATCAGAAAAATCGAAAAAAATCAAAAATCGAAAAAATTAAAAAAATCGAAAATCGGAAAAATCGAAGAATTTTCGAAAAAAATCGAAAAAAATAAATTACAAAAATTTCTGAAAAATTTCGAAAATCGAAAAAATGAAAATATCGAAAAAATTAGAAAATCGAAAAAAAATGAAAAAATCGAAAATCGAAGAATTTTCGAAAAAATTCGAAAAAAATAAATTGCGAAAATTTCTGAAAATTTCGAAAATCGAAAAAAATATTTCGAAAATTTCTAAAAATTCGAAAATTTCTAAAAATTCGAAAATTTCCAAAAATTCGAAAACTTCGAAAATCGAAAAAATTCAAAAAATCCTAAGATTAAAAATTCCAATTATCTGAAAATAATTTGAGAATGGAAATTATCTGAAATTAATATATGAAAATTATAATAAATCTAAAAATTAATATATATATATATATATATATATATATATATATATATATAAAAAATAAGAAAGCCTCTGAGATTTGGTCAGTCATAGGTATTGTTTATCCAAGGCAGGAGACCAGCAGTGCATGAATTTTATCTTTTTGTGCGAGTTGATGTTTGGGCTATTCTAGTGTATCTAAGTTAGTGCTTTAGAGTACAGCTAGGAGATCACCTTGGTTTAATGGTTACAACCTGAATAGGTTTAGTCAAGTGAGTTTTGGGTATTATCCCTTATATTCTATGAACATCCCTATATAGTGTATGGTCCTGGCGCTGGCTGAATGTGTGATTTGTTAGTATGTTTGCACTGGCAACAGGTTCTAACTCATTATTTCTTTGGGGATGTAGAAATATAATACTTTTTTATTTTTTTATTTTTTCTTTATTTTATCGGAGAACTGATTTTGAGTTTTTTCCGAATCAACAAAACTGCAGCATTAGCTGGCAGTTCTGCATTGTTTTGTGCCGTAGGAATGAAAATAGGGTATAAATCTATCAATTTCAGCTGAGTTTAGATGAAACTAACATATTACTGATATTTGGGTTTCTTCTGTATCCAAAGACTAGCTCATCTCTGAAATGTCCACGATATAAGTTTTGCAGGTTTTGGTATGTGTTTTTAACAATTTCGGTGATTTTTGTGGAGGTTGCATTATATATTGTGACAAAGGCAATAGTTCCCATTTCTGTCAATTTTATGTTCATTCCATTAGGTTCGACAGTGTTGAGTGCCTGTATCCATTTCCCTTCAATTTGTAATCTTTTTTTATGGTTTTTTTCGTCTGAGCCTTGTTCTAATATTTGTTCTATTGGGTAAATTACCATATTTTCCTCTGCAGTATGGAATATATCATTGAAATGTTCAGCAACTGGTTTTTTCTGTTCAGACCGAATATCATGAAGGTGGCCTTGTAACCTCTGACGTAATGAATTTGAGGTTTCCCCTACATAGTATTCTTTGCATTTAATGCATTCAATGATGTAGATGATATTTTTGGAATTACATGTTATTTTGCCGATAATGGGGTAAGAAAGTTGGCCATGTTGGATTTCTGATGTCTGTTTGAGCCATAGACAACATTCACATCGTGGTTTGCCACACTTGAGGGATGCCCCATAGGGCCATTCCTCTCCTGTGATGTAGTTTAGTTTATAAAGGGTTTCTGCTTTGATTTTTCTAAGAAATCTGGCCGAATAATGCCTTTTCTTTCTGAGGGTCTTGAAGAGTATAGAGCAAGCTTCTTCGAAATCAGGGGTGTTGTTGCAAATTTTATGGAATCGCGTTATTTGTGATTTTAGAATACCTCTAAATGTATGACGGGGATGGAATGATTCTTTGTGTAATAGTTCATGGGTGTCAGTGGGTTTGAAATATACTTTTGTGTCAAGAATCTCTTCGTTTTCATATCTTGATCCTTTGAATATTGTAACATCAAGGAAATCTACTCTTTTGGCATTGATTGTGTGTTTTAGTTTGATTGAAGGACTGTGGTTGTTCAAGAGCTCGAGAAATTCTAGAAATTCTTGCTCTGAGTGTGTCCAAACAAGGAAGATGTCGTCCAGAAATCTATAATATACTAGGGGAAGTTTATCTGCTTTTTCCAGTACTTCTTCCTCAAATTGAGCCATATATATGTTTGCGTAATTTGGAGCAAATTTCTTTCCCATGGCTGTGCCTGAAATCTGTAAATACCATTCATCATCGAACTGAAAGTCATTATTTTTTAGAGAGAGTTCTAATAGGTCTAGGATAGCTTCATCTGGTCTGAGTACTTTAGGGTGTTTCCTGAAGATGTTTTCTATAGAAGTAAGGCCATCGTCTATTGGTATGTTGGTGTAAAGGGAGTCAACATCTAAGGTTATCAGTAAGGAGTTTGCGGGAACTTTTTGTTCTTGCAATTTTTCCAGAAAATCCCAAGTGTCTTTTATGTAGGAAGGATGAATGGTGGCCAGTGGTTTCAGAAAATGGTCAATGTATTCCGATACTCTATATGATTCACTATTACAGTCTGAAATTATGGGCCTTCCAGGAGGCATTCTGTTGGGAATCGTCCATTTATCTAGTTCTTTGTGGATTTTTGGTAAGAGGTAGAACAGTCGTGGTCTTGGATTATCTGGTGGTTTTAGGTAATTTATCTGCTTTTGTTTTAGATAGAGGTTCCCTCGACCTAATTGGGTAAGAATTTCATTAATTTTCTTGGCTGTTTCAGGATAAATAGGTTTGTCTATTTTTGTGTAAAATTTGGAATCATTTAGCTGTCTTTTTGCTTCTTTTATGTAGTCAGATTTTCTCATTATGACTGTTGCTGACCCTTTGTCTGCTTTTTTGATTACCAAGTGGTTTTTGCCTCTTAGGCTTCGTAATGCTCCAATTTGGTTTCTTGGCAGATTGGGTTTGTTTTTCTGAATCGGGGTATCTTTTATTGATTTTGTCATGTCTTGCAAAGTTTGTTGGATCTCGTCCGGAATGAATTTCTCAGGTGGAGACCATGAAGATTTTTCAACAAAGGGTAGTTTTTCATATTTTGAGTTCTTATAGAACTGTTTATAAAAGTATTGGATTTTGATTTTCCTTGAGAAGTTATCAACATCAGTCATTATTTTGTCCTTGTCTGTAAACTTAGGTGTTGGGACGAAATTTAGGCCCTTTGCCAAAATATCTATTTCCTCTGGTTTTAATTCTTCATCAGATAGGTTGATGATACTAGAGCCTAATGTAAGTTGTCTTTGTGTTTCAGGTTCAATAGTGCCTTTCTGACGTTTCAGTTTAAAAGCCCAATGTGATGGAGCCAGTGGTTTAAGAGGTAGTTGGCAGTTTCCTCTGTCCAGTGAACCTGGTCTTTTGGTTTGAGTTTGAATTTCGAACTCTCTATGCCAGGTAAGAGGTCTATAATTTTAGATCTCTGGATTCCTTCAGTTATACAAGATAGGTTTGAATTTTGAGTTTGTGAGAGTACCTGCTGGTCCCATTGGGGCAAAACGAACCACTGGAGGAAGACGATATTGCGAGGAAGACGATATTGCGAAATTTATTACACCAAACAACCCGGTCAATACTGTGGATAACGCTGAATATGTGGATGTTGCTGACGAGCAGCTCTCCTTTCTTCGGGAAGACATTGAAGAGCTCAACAGCCAAGGTGCAGCGGCCGCACCACCCCCTACCACCGAGGCAGTAAGCGAGGAAGCATAAAAAGACCCAGCTCTTTTGGTGGATTTTCTTTCCCGGGACGAATATTGGGAACATCAGGCCTTATCAATGACAACAAAAATGGTAGCCAGGTCTGTCTGCAACCCCAATCCTCCACCCACAGTAGATCCTGATATGGTTGATTTCAGGGAAGGCCCTCCTCTCTACACTGGAATTGACGATCTATCTGTTCTATCTATCGAGGCGGCATTGGAGAATGCACCATTAAGATCTGCAGTGAATCCAGCACCTGAACAAGCCATTGTACGAAAACCACCTCCAGCCCCCCCCCCCCCCCCCCAAGAAGCAGAAAAAGTTGTCATTGAAAGGCAACCGGAGGAAAAAAGTTTCTTCTCCTCAAAAGGAAGGGCCTAGATTCGCCACAGTGACGGATAAAGAACTGGACCAGACACAACTTGACTCAAAAGCAGAGTCCACCCACCAACAGACTGCATGGGCTGTGCGAATGATACATGGTTAGTAAAATATATTCATCTCCCATCCAACCAGTTATTGTTTCACCTCTAATATAAGTGGAAAGTCAAATCAGTTAGGAGTGAGTGAGTAATGGTTGCTTAATGCCATGACGACATCCATGCGGAGTCATATTCATGGCAATGAAAGTTAGTGAGATGGAATGAGATGAGAAAAGTGATTTAGTTTACAGTCCAGCTGTAAATAATACAGACAAATAAAACAAAGAATAAAATTGATATAGCTATAACGAAAGTTTGGTTTTGTATGAAAGAGACTATAACAAAGAGAACAGACCAGCAGTTCTTAGATAATTGATGACATTGTCACCATTGACCGTTTTAAAAAGCGTTTTGAGATCAGGAGCGTTGAAATATTTTATACGGGCATCATGCAAGTCTGCACATTCCAGTAGGATATGCTTGACAGTGAGTGGGGTTTGATAAGCAATGCATTCAGGCTGTGGTTCTCGCTTCACCACGTGGACATGGGTCAGTCTGGTGTGTCCGATAAGACAACGAGAGAACACAACTTGTTCTCGCCTGGTGTTAAAAGAAGCCTTAATAGGTTCTGCAAGCATTGGTTGTATTTCATGGAGTTTGTTGTCAATACATTCGTCCCATTCACTTTGCCAAATGGACTGGGTATGTGTTTTAATGAGGGGCCTCAAGTCAGATGGAGGGAATGGACATAAAGTGATTTCTTGATTGAGGGCTTGTTTAGCAGCTCTGTCAGCAAACTCATTCCCTGGAATGTTGACATGACCAGGAACCCAGCAGAACTGGATATCATAGTCAGCATCTGTCAGGGAGTACAATTTGTCATGAATGCACATGACTGTTGGATGGTCAGTTTTTAGATGGGCAAGAGACTGCAGGACAGATTTGGAATCACTAAAGATGATGCATGCTTTGTGGTCTGCATCAGCAATACACTCAAGAGCCATTAGGATTGCTTTGGCTTCAGCAGTGAAGAGGGAGCAATGGTCTGGAAGCTGACTGCTCAGTCTGGCTGTACGGCCAAACACAGCAGAGGATACCCTCTTGCCCTCTTTGGAGCCATCAGTGTAAAAAGCCACATGGTTGAAGTAGTGGGATCTAACGTTGTTAAACATTTCGAGATATGTAAATAGCTAGAATGTTTACTTTTATTCCGGCCTGTTATATAATGTGAAAAAATAGTGCATTATGAATTATTTTTATCATAATTTCATATAGAAATCATACAAATGCAGGGCTGCCAACTTTTGGAAGGCCCAAAAGCATGAGTTTTTTTGTGTCCAAGTACGGTGGCTGCTAGGGGGGTCCGGGGGCATGCCCCCTGGGGAAAATTTGAGAAAAATGACAGCTATTTCAGGCCATTCTGGTTTTGAGGAGAGGCAGAGCTGAATTATAACAAACAAATGCTTAGTCTTATAAATTCGAACTACAAACATTTAAAAGAATCACATCATGAGTGAGTGAGATTGGTTGCTTTACACTTTGAAGTCTTATATCAAGGGCGGGAGAGCTGAGAGAGAGGCAGTTTATGATCATACCCAGGAAATAGAGATAGAGAAGAAGGGAGAGAGAGACAGAGAAAAGAGGCAGAAAGGCCCTTTAAGGTCTTACCCAGGACCAGTCACATCATGAGATGACAAGACAGACTTGTAAGACGAGACAGAGTTTGCATTTCAACATTTCGTCAGTTGGAAATGTTACCTCTAACAGCCTCATTAACATGGTACCCTTCACATTCATTCTCATGGTCATCAAAGAATAATCCATGCAACTAGTCAGGTTCACTGTGTTCATTTTTTAACTTTCGTTGGAATTTTTTGGAGATTAGTAAAACTATACATTTTTGGAAACGTCAGAACGTCCGCAATCCAAAAGTGGATGATGTCATTTCCGCTGAAGCCTATTTTGCAAATTATCAATATTTTTGTAAAAAAAGTGAAAAATATGATTTTAATTAATAATTTTTTTTAAATCATTAGGAGATTAGTAAAACTATACATTTTTGGAAACGTCAGAACGTTAGGAATCCAAAAATGGATGATATCGTTTGCGTCGAAGATTATTTTGCGAATTATCAATATTTTTGTAAAAAAAGGGAAAAATATGATTTTTAATTAATAACAAATTTTAAATCATTAGAAGACTAGTAAAACTATATATTTTTGGAAACGTCAGAACATCAACAATCCAAAAATGGATGATGTCATTTGCGCTGAAGCATATTTTGCGAATTATCAATATTTTTGTAAAAAAAAATGAAAAATATGATTTTTAATTAATAAAAAATTCTAAATCATTAGGAGATTAGTAAAACTATATATTTTTGGAAACGTCAGAACGTCAGCAATCTCAAAATGCTAGTGCTATTTGCGCCAAAGCGTATTTTTGCAAATTATTGATGTTTTTGTAAAAAAAAAAGTGAAAAATAATATTTTAATGAAAAATAATCATGCAATTCAATTAAAGGTTTCATGTTAAACAGCCTATTCATGATTGTTTCAAATAATTTCAGATGTTCTGAACAACATATCAAAAGTTGGAAAAAATCGGAGCATGGAAAAGTACAAAAATACGCAAAACTAAAAAGGCTGCCACTCAAATTTGGCATAGTTATGATTGTCTTTCTTTTTTTCACTTCTTTTAATGTCAGAGTTAATATTATGACCAATATTCAGATATATGACCAAAATAGATCAGGAGGTTTGTTGCATGATAAGTTTCAATTGAAAAATCTGCAGGTCTCATCAAATTTATCTCTTTAAATTAACAAAAACTATGAAAATCTGCTTAAACTGGGCGGTGTCTGTCCCCTGAATAGTCGAGTATTTCCCCTGATACATTGTAGACATGTGGGACTTGAGAATCAATCATCCTGAGACTTGAAGGGAACTTCAGTATCCATGGGTGACATTCCATTTTTGTCTATTGGTGCAGATCATGCATGTGAACACCTGAACAAGCTAATGAAGGTTCGCTCTGGACTGGTTGGCATTTCTAACAATGCAAATGCTAGACAGCAATTTTTCATGGCTTCACCAGAAATGTCCTGCCTCTTAAGAGAGTTGGATTTGAAGGAGACAAAGGATCTTTATGGCAGGTTGATGGTCCTTGCAAGATCCAACCGAGAAATCAACCAGAATTATGCCATAGAAAAGGGCACTATTTTCCCTGGATGGAGCAATGCTGCCATGCACTGACAAATCAAAGTTAATCAATGCACTGTGTAGATAGCCCACATCAAAATTCTGGATTCCTGCTGTACTGTCCTGTAACTACAGACTCAGTTTATGCAATTCCAACAGATGATGGATTTCCAAGTCGCAAGATTGCTCTGGTGGATGGTATAGTAGTTGTCCAGAAGTTAACAAAGTTGTGACAGTAAAGGACCTCAGTGAATGGTTTAATGACCAACTGATATCTCTAACAAGAGACTTTGATGAGATAATTCTGGTGTTTGACACCTACAGGGCTAATTCCCTAAGGCTTGCCACAAGAGAGAAGAGAAGACAGGGAAAGGATCCAATCCAGTATCAGGTAAAAGATGATACAAGCATCAAAAACATTCCAATGAGTCGATTCCTTTCTCATGACCAAACAAATGCTGACCTTACTGGATATCTTGCTACCAAGATCCTCAAATATAACAAAGACTCAAACAAAGTAGTAATTTTTTCTGCCTCAGGATGTACTAAAAGCAACCGTCCATTACATTTTGAAGACAACAACCATGAAGAAGCAGACACATTGTTGATCCACCAGGCAGTGTAGGCATCTCAGAGAAACCCCTTGGACGCACCACTGATGTTCTTCTCCCCAGACACAGATGTATTAATATTAGTTATAGCCAATTATGAACTCTTGCTGAGAAATACATTAATTTCATTGGCATCTGGGGTTGTGGAAATAAAGCCAGGATGGACATGTCTTGGTATGGAACGTGCAAAGGCTTTGCCAGTGTTCCATTCATTCACAGGTTGATATATAATAAAATCCAGCAGAAATTGAAGACAGACCCTTCATTTATACATGGAAAACTAGTAGTCTTATTGCATGTTTTCTATAATATCTAATATTAATTTTCTTTGACACCATTGCCAATAATTTGCAACTTTACTGTAATCTTTAACAAATACGGTACCTTAGTTTATATGGGTAATCTTTATGTGGTGACCCCATTTGACCTTAATATCTTACAAGATATCAACGTATAATTAAATCCACAATGTCACTGCATTATAAAGTCCAAATGCCATGAAAATATTAGTTTTGTATCCAGATATAGAATTTTTTATTAATTAAAAATCATTTTTCACTTTTTTTACAAAAACATTGATAATTTGCAAAAATACGCTTCAGTCATAATGACATCATCCATTTTAAGATTGCTGACATTCTGACGTTTCCAAAAATATATAGTTTTACTAATCTCTTAATGATTTAGAATTTTTTATTATTTAAAAATAATATTTTTCACTTTTTTTACAAAAACATTGATAATTTGGAAAAAAACACTTCGGTCCAAGTGACATCATCCATTTTAAGATTGCTGACGTTCTGATGTTTCCAAAAATATATAGTTTTACTAATCTCTTAATGATTTAAACGATTTAGAATTTTGTATTATTAAAAATCATATTTTCCCCTTTTTTTTTACAAAAACATTGATAATTTGCAAAAATACGCTTCGGTCCAAATGACATCATCCATTTCAAAATTGTTGACGTTCTGACGTGTCCAAAAATGTATAGTTTTACTAATCTCTTAATGATTTAGAATTTTTTATTAATTAAAAATCATATTTTTCACTTTTTTAACAAAAATATTGATAATTTGCAAAAATAGACTTTGGCGCAAATGACATCATCCATTTTCTGATTGCTGACGTTCTGACGTTTTCAAAAATGTATAGTTTTACTAATCTCCAAAAAATGCCAACGAAAATACATAGTGAACCTGACTAAACCTCTTGGTTCTCATGAAATAACAGTAACTAAGTAAAAAAAAATCCATATAAACTATTGCATCAGTTATACATTTAATCTTTGTCCACAGTATTCCTATTAAAAGGCTAGTTCAAAGAATGTGAGGTTTCTTGTCGGGCTACACGCATTGATGCCATTGAGATTGCCATGCCATTTAGTTGACATTTCGTCAATAGGCTTCTCCTTAACATGATACCCTCCACATTCATCTTCATGCTCCTCAAAAAATGTTCCATGCAACCTGTCAGTTCTCACGTAATAACAAAAAATTCCATATAAATTATTGTATCAGTTATGTTGAATATCAGTTATCCTTAATGTAAATTTAAATACAAAATTGACTTACACACTCAGTTTCATGTGCTTTAGCACCGATTTTTAAGCCCGCTATTAATCATTTCTACTGAGCCGCCAACTTCTTTAGATTCAGTTGTGCATTTGTCCCGAAGTTTTGTTGCGGCATATTTTGTTTTTGTCGATGCTGAGGTTGTTGTCGATGCTGAAGTTGTCGATGCTGAAGTTGTTGAAAAATTTTTTTAGTCATGGTGACTATGTCGGAGCGGATCTAATCTCCCTACATAGGAAGGATTTCAAGTCGCAAATTATTACAAGATTCTATGATCAGATACAACTGTTACAGTATAAGCCATGGCGGGATGTACAGAACATCACTGTCATTACAGAAATGGTTAAACATTGTTGTTGTATACCCGTCCTAGGTAAGACGTTAAACTGCCTTATGGGCCTGGCCCTCTTTCTGCCACTTTTATCCTGGGTAAGACAGTAAACTGCCTTTTTTCAAACATTTTATTTTAAGTCATGATTCAACTATGTATACAGAAACTTTACTTGAATTAAAATCGGATAACAGTACTTACACCACTTGCTCTGCCAAAGTTTGGTTTGACCGAGGGCTAGCTGGAAAGGTTTCAGCTTTCATTTTCATTATTTGGCAACTTTTACATTCAGGGTTAATCTCCACATGGTATCTACTTACACCACTTGCTGTGCCAACGTTTGGTTTGGCTGAGGGCTAGCTGGAAAAGTTTCAGCTTTTATTTTCATTACAGCACTTCCTTTGTCTTAATGTGAAATCGCATTAGAACAACACCCGTCAATGTTTATTTAGGAATACTGACAGAACCGAAACATCATTACTTGGTATATTTTACATTAATCGCATGATATCTATATTCACCCGTATTACTTACTTACAATTAAACTTGCTTCAAGAGTGCTACAAAGGATCATGGTGATGATGCTGTGATCATCTTCGGTCCTGAAGATGTCTTGTATGAAGGTCCATCTTTCAGTTGGTGTGTGTCATCGTTATATTGTTCAGTACCTTTTATTTTCATTACTTGGTATATTTTACATTAATGTTTAATCTTCACATGGTATCTATATTCACTTATGTTAACCGTATTTGAGCGGGTTTGAACTATCGCACAACCATTTATATAGATAAACCACTAACACAGACAGTGATAAGAAGGAAAGACTTATTCCACAACAATAGGTTTGGTTTGGTTTGGTTTGGTTAGTTTCACCTCCGCTAATAGTAATTAAAAGTTAGCAGATATACTGTGGTTTTATTATTTTATTCTGTGAAATTCCCTATTTCATGAAACAGGGTTTGGCCTGACAAAGTCAGGCTTCATTTAGGTTACCTAAATTTTGTCGTACAATTTGGTTTCCCGTAGGAAATCAAGAATATTTTGGTTTCCAGATTCCCGGAAAATACTCATCAGTGTCCTGCGATTTTGCAGGAATTTCATTCTGCTTCTCTTGGTTGCCTGACAATGTATTAAGAGATGCTCTACACTCAGTTGAGTGTTGCATGTCTGACATACAGGAGCCACTTCACCTTTTAGAAGGTGCCTGTGAGTCAGTTTGGTTTGACCGGTACGAAGACGGGTCAGTATCACCTGTTCGGGTCTTGTCAGGTTATCATCTTTGAATTTTGGTGTGATTGATGGTGTGATTGCTCGCAGCTTGTTACTGTTAACACCATTCCATGTGCGCTGCCAGCTACGTTTGACATGTGCCTGCGCCACAGGTACAATGTCTGTGTATGGCATTTGGTCAGCCCCAACAGGGCGCCTCAATGCATTTTTGGCTGCAATGTCTGCTGCCTCATTTCCTTCTATTCCAATGTGGCTTGGCACCCAGCACAACACCACTTCTTTGTCCAGTCTTTTGTTTTCAGTGTATGTCTCTTGAATTGCTTGTATGATTGGGTTCTTAGGATAAAGGTTGGTCACAGCTTCTAGACATGGGTGCGAGTCTGAGAATATGATGAATTTCTTCATCCGTGAGACCTGTACCCATTCAAGTGCCTTAAGCAGTGCTTTTCCTTCAGCAGTGTAGATGCTGCTTTCCTTGTGGAGAGCCTTCTTCAAGTTCCCAAATGGTGTATGCACGGCAAATCCAACACGACTACCATCTTTGGAACCATCGGTGAAAATGGCTGTATGGCTTTCAAACTGTGTCCTGATTTCACTGTATTGTTTTTCAAATACATGCACAGGAGTCTCAGTTTTCTTGTTTGTGTCAAGGTCCAGGATAACCAGGGGTAATTTTTGTTCCCATGGTGGAGTCTCTGGTGGTTTTTCAGTCATTACTCTTTTCATTGGTACACCAGCTTCTCGGAATAAAGACCTTGCTGTCACTGCCATTGGCTTGATGGCATTTGGCTTCTCCCGATACACAGTGTTCTTGTTGTCAAATATGAGTTTGTGGGCTGGATTTTTGGGGTTAGCTCTGACACGTATAGTGTATTGCAGTGTGAGCTTTTCCCGGCGAAACTCCAGAGGTGGTATACCAGCTTCAATATGAAGGCTTGGTGCAGGAGTTGTACGTAAGGCTCCAAGACAAAGTCTCAGTCCCTGGTTCTGAATGGGCTTAAGTCTGTCCAGGTAAGACCTTGGAGCCGAGGCATACACCATAGATCCATAGTCTAACCTTGATTGGATATACATTTTGTACAATGTCAGCGAGGTCTCTTTGTTACAACCCCAGTTGGGGTGACTGAGGACCTTCAGCAGGTTCATTGCCTTCTGGCATTTCCTCCGGAGGTATTCAATGTGTGGTTTGAAGGAAAGAATCCTGTCAAATACCACGCCAAGGAATTTTACCTCCTCCTGGACTACCAGATTTTTTCCTTGGAGATATAGTGTTGGCTCCTCTTTGCACCCTCGCCTTCGGCAGAAATGCACAACACAAGTTTTCTCTGCTGAGAATTTGAAGCCATTGTTGGTGCTCCACTCAGCTAGTCTTGTCAGAGTCTGCTGTAGTATGCGTTCAATTGTTCGCATGTGGGTGCCCTTGTAGCAGATGACAAAATCATCCACATACAAGCAGCATTCAACACTAGGTTGAAGTTGTTTAGTGATGCTGTTGATCTTAACACTGAAGAGGGTCACTGAGAGGATACAGCCTTGGGGTACACCCATTTCCTGCTCTTCACTTTCGGAGAGGACTGACCCTAGGCGGACTTGGAAAGATCTATCCGTCAGGAAGTTTCCAATAAATCCAGTCAGTCTTCCTCTCAAACCCAGCTTGTGAATGTCTCTCATGATCCCATACCTCCAGGTGGTATCATATGCCTTCTCCAGGTCAAAGAAGACACTGACCACATGTTCTTTGTTAGCAAACCCATCTCCTCAACGAAATCCGGATTGGTGAACTGAAAGGTGCCCTTTCGATTCAAGAAAATAGACTAGCCTGTTGTTCACCAATCTTTCCATTGTTTTGGCCATACAACTGGTCATGGCTATTGGACGGTAGCTAGAGGCCAACGTTGGGTTTTTTCCTGGTTTAGGAATTGGCACAACTATTGCCTCTGACCACGATGGTGGATAATTTCCGGTCACCCAGATGTCGTTGTACACCTCCAGAAGAAGGTGCATGGTTTCCTCTGGTAAGTGTTTCAACATCTGGTAATGGATGTCATCTGGTCCAGGGCAGGAGTCTTTTGCCTGTGAGAGCGCATGCTGCAACTCATCCTTGGTGAAAGGCTTGTTGTAGCTTTCCTCATTACGGGATTCAAAGTTGAGCTTCTGTCTCTCACATTTAGTTTTATGACAGGAACTGGTCTGAGCAGTTGTCACTAGATGACACCTTCCTGAATTGCTCAGCCATGGTGTCTGCAATTTCCTTAGGGGTCTCCACCTTTACAGGTCCATCCTGAAGATGACATACTGTAGGTGGAGGGTCCCCGTTACACAATAGGAAATAATTGGTTATTGTATATTAAAGAAGGCATTAATTGTTTATACCAGCCACTGATAAATTAAATTACCACTTGTAGTACCATTTGCATAGACTACTCACTGGTACCATTTGCATAGACCACTGAGAAGAACGGAGAGGACCACTGAGAAGAACGGACAGACTGACGATATACTTATAACTATGGCCATCATCAGACATATACCGTAAAACGGGGTAACATTGACCCGTTTTTTTAAGATTTTTCAAAATGGTTGGTATTTCCCGTGGTTATTTTCCTCTGAGTTAGGCATTAATTGTTACCTATGTTGAGCCCCTTTCTTGCCCAAACACAATTTTGAGATTCCTGGTTGAGGAACCCACTAAAATTCTTTGATAACCCCTGGGTCAAAGTTACCCCACTATTGGGCTAACTTTGACCTACAATTATATTTTTTAATATTCTTCTTCCTTATTTATTCTAATTCATATCATCATTATTTTTTTTGTTCTTCTAAACTTATTTTTTTGCATTTCTATGTTACTTTTCAATTTAAATAAATGGTAAATGAACTGTGTGCAAAGGATTTGCCGCCACAGGGAATCAAACTGATGTCTCTTCTGTTACGGGGGAGAGACATCACCACAACAACAATAACTTTGACTCACTGCACTTAATAACCAATCTCTGACACCAGTAGTAGGGCAGCTTAGGTGCAATAGGGCCATATTTGAGATGGATGTGGACAAAGAGACCAAAAATGGGCAACATGCTAATTACTCCCTTAGCTTTCAATTTTTGGTAGGCGCCACTTTCGCCGGATACTTTATGGCGGCCATCTTGGATTTTCAAGACCGTTATCCACGTAGGTCAAAGTTACCCCACAAAAAGCAGTGAAACCACAAAAATCGACAATGGATGCCTCAAATAATTTACTTTAAAAATTACTAAATATTGTCACTGGTTATCAGTAGTTTGCTTGTGGGAGTCCTAGCCCTATTGCTAGGTAGTTACCCACATGAAAGTTCAGAACTATCGTTAAACATAAAAAAATTGTTCTGTTATTCGACAGCGCCCCCTAGCGACAAAAGAGGGAGTATATCCCAAGATTTCCCTTCTGTACACAGCTTATCTCATCAATATAACTTTTAATACATAAAATCAAGAATGTACCAACAAACCTTTAGCTAAGGGAGAAAAACAATGTATTCCTGAGTTTAGGTCAATGTTACCCCATATAGGTCAAAGTTACCCTGTTTTACGGTATGTCAGTATACTTGCAATTAGATTGATAGACAACTGCCAAAACTGATGCGCCCCAAGGTGGTGAAAAGTTTGGCGACGTTGGTTCATCGAGTGGAACAAAGGACTTAATCAGTGTTAATTAACCGTGCTTAACACATCAATCACTGCCACACACTTCATAACCACATATTATTAAAGTCTGTAAGTCCTGAGTCTAAATAAGAATAACTCAGACAACAGATAATATTCCTATAAGCCAACTGATCGACCGCAACTGTTACACTGTTAGCACATATCCGACCCTCTGGGGCCGATAGGTGCTTTAAAAGACTGTTAAAATTACGACTGTTGTCTTGTATCAAGGGCGGGAGAGCTGAGGGGGAGGCAGTTTATGATCATACTTAGGAAATAGAGATAGAGAAGAACTTAAGAAGGGAGAGAGACAGAAAAAGAGACAGAAGGGGCTGCGAGATGCAATTCCAAAGATGATACAGCGTAAAGGCTGGGTTCCACTGGCTAGCTACTACTCCTATTTCTAAAGAAGGGGGAAAAAGCAACTGAAGGTATATATGGTTGAGGATGAATTGGGAAAAAATTAAAGGTACAGATGGACACCATGCAAAGGGAGATATGGTGTTTGAGAAAGCAGATGCAACGCAACAGAAAATTTCAAGACCATGCCCATCATCATCTGCTCTCTTAACCCCATCAACACCTGTCAAAGGGACAGATAAGCTGTTGAGGGATGAAGGTTTGAGCCCTTAGAAGCACTCAGTGCTTATTGCTAGGGTTAGGGTTTTGGAAACCATCGTTGGGAGGATTCTGGTCCATCACCTTAAGTGTTTCGTGGACTTTGGAGACTTGTCACTTGGCATATAAGGCACAAGTTTTCTCATGAAATGACGGAAAAGAGTACCATAGTATGTACATTAAAATCAAATTTGATAATACATTTCTGTCATTCTGGATATCATTGGGAGTGAGTGAGTGAGTAATGGTTGCTTAATGCCATGACGACATCCATGTGGAGTCATATTCATGGCAATGAAAGTTAGTGAGATGGAATGAGATGAGAAAAGTGATTTAGTTTACAGTCCAGCTGTAAATAATACAAACAAATAAAACAAAGAATAAAATGGATATAGCAATAACGAAAGTTTGGTTTTGCATGAAAGAGACTATAACAAAGAGAACAGACCAGCAGTTCTTAGATAATTGATGACATTGTCACCATTGACCGTTTTAAAAAGTGTTTTGAGGTCAGGAGCGTTGAAATATTTTATACGGGCATCATGCAAGTCTGCACATTCCAGTAGGATATGCTTGACAGTGAGTGGGGTTTGACAAGCAATACATTCAGGCTGTGGTTCTCGCTTCACCAGGTGGACATGGGTGAGTCTGGTGTGTCCGATAAGACGACGAGAGAACACAACTTGTTCTCGCCTGGTGTTAAAGGAAGCCTTAATAGGTTCTGCAAGCATTGGTTGTATTTCATGGAGTTTGTTGTCAATACATTCGTCCCATTCACTTTGCCAAATGGACTGGGTATGTGTTTTAATGAGGGGCCTCAAGTCAGATGGAGGGAATGGACATACAGTGATTTCTTGATTGAGGGCTTGTCTAGCAGCTCTGTCAGCAAACTCGTTCCCTGGAATGTTGACATGACCAGGAACCCAGCAGAACTGGATATCATAGTCAGCATCTGTCAGGGAGTTCAATTTGGCATGAATACACATGACTGTTGGATGGTCAGTTTTTAGATGGGCAAGAGACTGCAGGACAGATTTGGAATCACTAAAGATGATGCACGCTCTGTGGTCTGCATCAGCAATACACTCAAGAGCCATCAGGATGGCTTTGGCTTCAGCAGTGAAGATGGAGCAATGGTCTGGAAGCCGACTGGTCAGTCTGGCTGTACGGCCAAACACAGCAGAAGATACCCTCTTGCCCTCTTTGGAGCCATCAGTGTAAAAAGCCACATGGTTGAAGTAGTGGGATCTAACGTTGTTAAACATTTCGAGATATGTAAGTGGGGAGGTATCCCCTTTTTTTCTTGCAGTCAGGTCAAAAATGATGTTAGGTTTTTTCCTGAGCCAAGGAGGGATGCTGGGAGTAGTCACTAAGGACAACATGTTGAGATCTGCATCAAGTTCTCTAATGCTGGTTCTCAATCTCAGACCAAATGGTTTGGTGTAGGTCGGTCTGGCATCAAAAAGATCTCTGTTGTTTTCACCGAAGATAGCACTGTGTGCAGGGTTTCATCTGCTGCTCCGTATTTTGGTTGCATATTGGAGTCCCAGCTTCAGTCTCCTATTCTCGAGGCAGGCTTCCCTGCATTCAACCAAGAGGCTCTTCACTGGTGTTGTTTTAAAGGCTCCAGTAGCCAGCCTCAATCCTTGATATCATTGGGAAATGCATTATATACTTTGCCTGTAATTGTGTGGATATATATTTGCTTAGGGTACTCAAAAACATTTCACCTGCATATCACCTCATATAGATCAATTATGGGATACTTCATGAGAATCTTTCTACCAGACCGGGTATGTCCATAATGTTGGAATCACATAAGAATGTTCCAAAACATGCCAATGTAACATAACTGACTGTTCCCTGCCATGGGGATTGGCTTGTCTGTGGAGAGGATGACGGATGCAAAAAGGTCCCAAGCAGCCAACAGACATGGTCTAGAGCAAACGCCACAGGAGTTTTACCACCGAGGGCTAATGCTTCAGGTAAGTTCGAAGTGAAACCGTAGAAGTTTTAAATGAAAATACATGTACATTAGAATTTTTCGCCAGACTTGAGGGATCAAGAAGCTAAACGCTCATTCCTTTACATGAGAACTTCATATGAGAACGATGGTAAAGGCAGCATTTGTGCAACAACCCAGTGTCCAGTGCCAACGCATTTTGAAACACTTGTGTGCTGTGACACCAGAGAATGCTGTTCCTTTGGAAGGAATACCGTTTCCAACAATTTTCTGGGGTCATAGAGCTACATAGCCACCCCTCCCTCCTTACTCAGCGCTCACCCCTCCTCTTACCACCAAGAGAGAGCTCAGTAATGCGGGTCAGTGAGGCCACACTGGAGGACGGGGGTCACTCAGTTATACGGCAAAAGCAGCTGCCCTTATCAGGTCACACACTGAGTTCCTATGGAGAGAGTCACACTTCTCACATAATTATAACTTTACCACTGATTTAATCGGGTTTAATCATAGATCACCATGGTCATATCATGCTGTGCCTACGGGTGTACAAACAGACAAAAGCCTGGATCCGGAATTTCTTTCCATGGGTGAGTTTTAAAAAGAATATAGAGCATTATAAGTTTGAGGAAAAGAAAGGGTCAGTCTACCCATGCTGCTAGTGTGTTCCCGAAAGCTTTATTGTTATTATGTTGGGGTTGACGTTGGTCAAAGTAGCCAGTATGAAGGGAGCAGAGGTCAGTCACAAAAGTTTTATGATCCGCAATTTCTTTCCTATTATATATACAAATAAATTGGATCAAGCATTATCTTCATATATTCTGACTAATATAAACTTCTCTAATTCTCTACAAAAGAGCTTGTATTGCCAATGTGTTTTCGGGAACACTGTGAATGTGATGGGTATGAAGATACAAGATTGTTGATGAATGAGTATCCATGTAATGTTTGACATAATTCACATATATAGAGAGACATGTAAAAGGGTCTAGATATGATGTACAACATGTACATAGCATGATGCATTGCTTGGATCATGGGAGGTGTACTGACCAACGCAACACATGTAAAGAATTAATTAAACTGCTATGTTTTATCATTCAACATTATTAATATTTATAATTATTCATAAATCATATTTAATGAGGTTATGCCTGGTTACGTTATATTGCACCAGATATGACAACTGCTGCTTTATGGCTAGATATTCTATTTTTTCTTAAATATCTTATTCAGGATAACATAAACAGTGACACTCTCATTTTAAATAAATCGTAATATCAACAAAGTTTTAAGCATTTCACCATCCATTTCTTTGCCTGAGGAGTATGATGTCAGTTCAAAGATGCCATTTTACAAATGATTTTAGGATCCCCAGTCAACAAAAGACAGACATCCGATCCCGATGGCTACAAGCTCTCAAAAGGAAGGATTTCAATCCAAAAATTGCTCATGTATGCAGTGAGCATTTTTCTGAGGAGAGTTTCATCCCCAGACCTGGGAAGAAAGGGAGGCGATTACACCCCAATTCTGTTCCTTGCATTTTTGATTTTCCTACACACTTGAAATCTGTAACGTCGAGTAGAAAGGCCCCAAAGAAAAGATCAATAGCATCTACAGCTCCATGCGTAGAAGAGTGTCCTCCCAGTAAAAGTATCAAACTAGACAAACATGTTTCTGTACTTTCTGTGGAGAGCAAAAGTGATGCAGCATCTCACAAACAGGAGAAAGCTAAATTAAAGAGGAAAATCAAAACATTGCAACAAAAGGTTCGAAGACAGAAGAAAAAGATTGACAATATGACCCAACTTCTGGAGAAATTAAAATCGGAGAAACTAGTAAGTGATGAATTTTATGCCATCCTGGACAACAATTTTGGAGGGATGTCCAAAGATATCTTCCTGAACCAACTCAGCAATTCTAATACTTCTGTACATGGACGAAGATACACAAAAGAGGTCAAACAATTTGCTCTCACTCTTCACTACTACTCCCCGAAAGCATATGATTTTGTGAAAGAAATATTGCATTTGCCACACCCATCAAGCATAAAAGCATGGGCTGCGTCAGTCGACTGTCAACCTGGTTTCTTTCAAGATGTCATTGAAGCTCTGAGTATAGAAGTCCAAGATAAGAGCTGGATGTCTGATTCTGTGCTGCTCATCGATGCAATGGCTATCAGAAAAGAGACAGTTTGGGATCCAGCCTTCAAGATGTACGCTGGGGGTGTTGATTATGGTACAGCTATACCCGAGCCAGCTGAAGCCCTTGCTTCTGAGGCCCTTGTCTTCATGCTAGCTGGTGCAACTGGACATTGGAAGCACCCTATTGGATATTTTCTCATTGATAAAATCACAGCCAAAGTCCAGGCAATGTTGATTCAAGATGCTATCTCTCGCCTCACACCTGCCGGTTTCAATGTGCATGCTGTTGTCTTTGATGGAACCTTCACTAACCAGGCAACTGCTATCCAGCTTGGATGCAAACTGAATGTGTCAGAAATGCGCCCATGGTTCAAGCACCCTATTATTCAGGAACAGAAGATCCATGTCATTTTTGATGTATGCCATATGATTAAATTGCTGAGAAATCTACTAGGTGATTATCAGAAATTCTACACGGATGCAGAACCAAATGAACCAGTCAGCTGGCAATATATTGATTCTCTGAACGCATTACAAGAGGAAGAAGGCCTTGTATTTGCTAACAAATTAAAAAAGAAACATGTGCAGTATGCTAAGCACAAGATGAATGTTCGCCTTGCTACACAAACATTAAGTAAATCAGTCGCAGATGCAATTGACTTCTTGAGAGAGGATGTTGAACATGACAAATTCCAGGGAAGCCAGACAACTTCATCCTTTATTCATCGAGTGGACAAGATGTTTGACATTCTCAACACAAAAAATCCATATGCAAAAGGGTACAAATCTCCCCTATCCCTAAAAAATCGTACAATATGGAAACAGTTTCTTGAGGATATGGCTGAAGAAATAATGCTCTTAAAGGATGAAGATGGGCGTTTACTGAGAGCAGGTAGGAGAAAAACTGCCATTATTGGTTTCGCTGCATCAATCAAAGCAATTATTTCAATCACTGACGACCTCCTAACTAGGGACAATTTTCCCTACAAGTTTGTATTAACATACAAATTCTCGCAAGACCATATTGAACTGCTATTCAACAAAATTAGGAGGAGGTGCGGCTGGAACAACAACCCAAATGTGATGCAATTTAAATATGCCTTGCGTAGACTTCTCCTCAGAAATAGTATTACACCATCAAAGACAGGCAATTGTACGGATTTTAGTGATGTGCTTTGTGAGCCATTGTTCGAAATTTCATGGAAGTCCAAGCGCAGCCAACTGACCCACTCAGAATGGAGACCTTCAGAGGAGGAGCAAATGGATATGGAGGCTATTATAGAAGGACTGGATCAAGAAGCTCCAAACGTCCTCACAGATAATATTTTATACTACATGGCTGGCTATGTTGTCAAAAAACTGCTTGGCAAACTAGGATGCCAAACTTGCAAAAGTATTTTGCTCCTAGAAGCAGATGATTCACAGCAAAGTACCATCGAAATGCCTGTATTTGCCCTCCTATCCTGTAGAAAACAAAGAGGTGGTCTACATTTTCCATCTTTTCCAGTGCTGAAGATCATTAGAACAACTGAACTGATCTTCAAGAGAATGGTCGTCTGCAATTCAATTAAAGGTGCAACTGGAATAACATTCCAGAAACAGTTGAATTTAAAAATTGAAATAGCAGTCATTTCCTCCATGGGATCAACAATTTTCGACCAACCCAGGGCACAACAACACATAATGGATCATGAACCTGTCAGAGAATCAGACCATCTTTCCTCTCTAGCAAGGCATGTTTTAAGAGGCTATCTCGACATTAGACTGCCTACTTATGCAAGAAAGTTCACGAAAATGGTTGCTCATGGGAATAAGCCTTCTGCTAGGCATCAAATGAACAAATTAATATTATTCCAGAATTTGTGAAAAAAAATATCGGCAAGGACTACAAGGGACTAGCTCTATAAAACATTAAATTTAAATATATCTATATGATAAGTTATATACTGACAGAATATTATTCAACCAGGGATTATTAAGACTTTTTTGTGACAATGCACCCAAAATATGTCTTCATATACTGCAATTTAATTACTCATACATCATCATACAACAGAGTGGATGCTCTCATGACACATAATTGAAAGGTGAGGACTACTCTTTCCTGGTACAAGATAACGATTCATTGGCACGGTAGCCTATAAAAATTATATTTTTATTATGTTTCAGTAGGTAAATTGATGCCACATACTTTTTGCATTCAAGGAACATCTGACATAGGTATCTTAAATACATCTGACATCAGAGGGATTTGCTAATAACAATAGCATGCATTCGAAACGTATCAACTAAAAATCCATGATGAAAGGTGAAGAATTGTGTCATGAGTAGGCATAGTAAAAGCTCTAATGCAATTAATTGTGAACAGGAAATGTCTTGCCCAGTGATTCAATTGATGCATGTATACAACAGATTTTATTCCTTGATATGTTTTAACTATGATATTCGATGTTTTAATCACTGAATTATAGTGTTTCCTTACTGTGTGTATGAGTCAGATACTGTGTGTATGGTGCTTTTGCCGTATAAGTGAATGGCGGCGGCCACCACGGCGGCCTCACAGCTGTGAGAGTCATTAGTAGGCGCCTGGCCCTCTCTGGTTGGAGGGGCGGCGGGTATGTAGCTCTATGTCTGGGGTGAAGAACATAACACCATTTTAAGAGCCCTTCCAATTACAGCATACACCTATTCAAAAGAAAATAAGCCAAAGGGATCACTTGCCACGCTCAAAGACCATCTAATTATCCAGTTGTATGATGACAGTTTGCTGACCTCACACATTGAAGAATACATGCACTGGGCCTTCGACCTACTTGTCAAAATGCACCTCAATCATCACTCTGCTGCGGTTGTGGTAAGAAAAGGGCTAGAGCATCTCAAGCAGTCTCATGATGCTTCTGCTTTCCCTGGAAAAGAGAGCATGATGTTCTTTGATGAAGTTGATTCTAGACATCAAGTACAACGACCAGCTGCCCTCGAGAGATTTAGAGGGTTTTGACTATTTTTTACTCTTACCTGTAACGATAGATTGACATTTGGGGTACAATTCGCCTCACTAGAGAAAATCACTTTGGGAACGAGGGCTCAGACCTACATAATGCATTGACATTGTACAATGCAATAATGTGCCGATGTTGGGAACGGACAGTTCGATACTTCGTGCATTGGATGGAACACAGCCCTCAACGACCATGTGGAGAGGTGACTGCGATTTGGTCACGCTATGAATTTCAATCGGCAGGATCTCTCAGTAACAAGCCCCATGTACATGCTTTCTTAAAGTAACTGAAACGGAACATGCGGAAGTTAGCTCAGATTAAAAGCACTTTTGAGGGGATGTTTGAAGCTGACACAAACACCGACTAAAACACTCTGCTTGACACAGGAGTTGTTAAGGACAGCCATGAATCATGAATTTCAAGAATTAAAGGACCTGGCATCTTCACTATACATATACAACAGTAATCTAGCCAACCAAAGGTGTATGAAGCGATGCAGGGATGAAGAAATCATATGAAGAGTGCAGCAACATCCACCGGCACTTGATTATAACTTTGCTGGCAATGAAGATATACGATGAACAGTAACAACAGCTCTTTATTGAAATGAATCTGGCGCAGCAGTTGGGACCCGAAGTGGTGTTTGATGAACGTTTTGTTAGTGGTCGTTGGAATTAACCTGCACAGCCTGGACCAACCTTTATTCCCACTATTCCACAATTATTTACAACTATGAAATCCAGCACTAATGTCCAGTATGTGGATACACGTTTCCAGGTGTCATATGTGAGTGAGTGAGTGAGTTTGGTGGCTTTACGCCCTTATCAACACTTTGAAGTGTTATATCAAGGGCGGGAGAGCTGAGAGGGAGGCAATTTATGATCATACCCAGGAAATAGATATAAAGAAGAAGGGAAAGAGAGACAGAGAAAAGAGACAGAAAGGCCCTTTAAGGTCTTACCCAGGACCATAGGTGTCATATGTATGCAAGTACGCCGCAGGAATTGAGGAACATCGAGGGCGCTCACTTTAACAAAACAAAAGAGCCAGATACAGTTGGGGTCACGTATGACCCTTTCAAGGACTTTAAAATTTCTCAGCCTCATTTCATTATAAGAAGGAAGGAGGTGCCAAACTATTGGCACGCGAAATTGGGTTGGCAAGAACCTGGGATTACCTTTTGTGATGACCGAGGAGGTTTATACTCATGTTTCCACTCTTCTGCCAGAGTACAGAGCAGCCATCACCAAAAGAAAACAGGGCCAGCAAAAAGTACCAGAGTCACAGTGCATAACATCTGAATACATTAACCCTATAATGGCGAGAGGGTCTGATAAGGGGGGGTGGGGTTCTCTAGTCCATAATTGTGCTCGCACCGGGCATTATAAAAACGAAAAAATCTTTTTGATGCTCCAAATATTAGTGAAGTTATAGTCCTTCAAAGTTGCCTGCCTATAAGATTTTGAGCTAAACTACTTAGCCTAAGTGACTTACTAGAAGGGGATAGACAATGTAGGAAGCCATGACGTCCAGTGAAAATTAATCAGGTCTTAGTAACCCACGTCTGGACAATATGATGTTCTCTAGTTGCATGGTAGCTTGTGAAGGGGGAAGGAGGTGCGTCGTCTTGTTTACATACTAGCAACCCATGCCCTTGTGTTTATGATAAAAAACAATTTTAGAGAACCTCAACTGTCACAGTGAAACGGTTATTATGGGAGACTTTAATTGTGATTATAGGGAGATGGCCAAGGCCAGCAAGGAAACCAAACTTGGTGAATTGCACAGCCTGCTATCCCAATACAACCTGACACAGCATGTCAAGCATAATACTCGAATCACTAGCAAATCCTCCACCCTTATAGACCTAATCTTTACCGATTCTACAAAAGCAGAGAAATCTGGTGTACTGGATGTAAACATTAGCGATCACTTGCCAGTCTTCTTGACCCTAAAAAAGGATAGGACAAGATAATCTAAAGCATCATTTAAGGCCAGGGATATGAGGGGATACGATAAGAAAATACTAAATGAAATACTCGAAAATGAGAACTGGACCAAATTTTATGAAACTAGAGACGTTGATGAGGGGTGGGACATATTACATTCAAAGATAAATCACTTCCTGGATAGAATGTGTCCAATCAAAGAGTTAAAAAATGTCAAGTCCAAGCCCCCATGGTTTGATAGGGATTTAACATTGCTATCTAAGGAAAGGGACAAACTTTTTGCGAAAGCAAGAAGAACAAATTCAAAGGCAGATTGGGATAAGGCAAAAATCTGTAGAAATCAAGTAAATTCCACGATGATTAAACTCAAAAATGGTTATCTCAGAGCCCAAATCAACCTCAACAGGGACAATCCCAAAAGATTTTGGGAAGTCATCAATACAGTTATTGCCCCAGATAAAGTCAAACTCAACCCATTAATCCAAGCAAAATTAACTAATGGAAAAATGGCATCTGAAATGGAAGTCCCAGACATATATAACAATTTTTTCTCTTCCATTGGCAAGGACCTAGCCAGCAAAATAATTCCCCCCCAGGAAGACGAGGTTGATGCAGGCTTGGGGAGATTAATGGATGAGATAAAAAAGTCATCAAGGGATTATGTAAATACAAGTGAAGATGTAAACAGGTCGGTGGAGGTTGCGGGTGAAGACAGACCCAGTTTTAAATTTGTGCCCATTGAGCAAAAGGAGGTGATGTTATTGCTGTTAAAGACAAATAGACATAAGGCCTCGGGGATACCACATATCCCCACAAAAATCCTAAAACCTATATTATTCACCTTGGGAACCCAAATAACCCACCTGTTTAACCTCTCCTTAACTCTAGGCCAAGTACCACTACACTTTAAGAAAGCAGTCATAACGCCCCTACATAAAGATGGACCAAAAACAGACCCTAGTAATTATAGACCGATTTCGGTTATTACACTACCAGGGAAATTACTGGAAAAGTGCGTACAAAGGCAATTATATGAATACTTGGAACAAAATGAGCTACTATACCAACATCAATATGGTTTTAGGAAAGGACTGTCCTTAAATGATGCTCACCACACCCTTTTCTCTGATATTTACCATAAGTTAAATGAAAACAAGAAAGCGTTGTTAGCATTTTTAGACCTAAAAAAGGCATTGGTTGAACACAGAAGATTGCTATTAAAATTGAGGCACATAGGGGTGAGTGAGGAACCAATAGCATGGTTCGAAAATTATTTACAGGACAGGTACCAAGCAGTTAGAGTTAACGGTAGTACATCTGACCAAAAAAGGGTGATATGTGGTGTTCCGCAGGGAACTGCCCTGGGGCCATTGCTGTTCCAGGTATACATGAATGACCTATACAGGTGGATTAAACACTCCAAGGTTAACCTTTTTGCAGATGACACAGTCATTTACAACTTCAATATAAACATTGACACTCTATCGAAAGAAATTCAAAATGACCTGAGTAGAGTCGATATTTGGTGTAGAGAAAATAAAATTTCATTGAACATCAAAAAAAGTAAAATTATGGAAATTGGTAGGAAAGGAAAAAATAAGGACAGTAGTGTTCAAAACAAATTTTATATAGGAGATGCTGAGATACATACAAGCTCCTACAAATATTTGGGTGTCATTATTGATGACAACCTCTCTTTCAAGCAACACATCGTCTCTAGAACAGGGTCAGCCAGGGCGAAGGTAAAGAAACTTGCCCACTTAAGACACTCAACAGACGATAATACTCTATTGAATATATACAAAGTGGCAATTAGACCCGTGCTTGAATTTGGCGATTTACTATACAATGGCGGATGTCAATCCGATCTTAAAAAATTACAAGTTGTACAAAATACAGCAATACGGATTATTTAAAACTTAGACAAACGTGCAAATACAGACACAGCACATATAAACCTTGAGCTAACCAAACTCGATCACAGGAGAAGGACCCACCTATTAGAGCAGGCTTTCAAGTTAGCACAATGTAATACAAATCTTGATAAAAGGGAGATAAACCTTAGATCACTTAAAGGTAGCAAAAACCTTATCTCTATAACACCCAAGTCAGAAAGAATAAAACGATCACTCATTTATGTGATCCCTGTGTTGTGGAACGGCTTGGCCCCTGGACAGCAGAATATTACTGATTTAAAGGAATTTAAATCATTCCTTCGAAACAATTATAAGTCAGATTAGTGATTAATTGTGGGTGTGTTTAGGATTATGAGTCGTTACATGGAGTTCCATGCTCAACATTATGTACAGTATACGTTTCCATAAAGAGTTGTAGAAGTCATATATTATTACTCACTGTCAAACCATCTAGCACAGGATGGTATAGGTTAACTTAGTAACACAAACTTAAAAACTTTGTACATATCTAGTCAAATACAGGTGCTTAGCTTAGTACTTAGCCAGACATACCAAGGATTGAGGAGTTATCTTTTGCCTTATATTGGTCCGCATCCAGTACAGGATGCTACAATGTATTTTATCAATGGTACTCCAAGGTTGATTATCAGTATTTCTAGTCTTTATTTCTTAGAATCTCTGTATTTCTGTCGATATTAGATGTTACATGTAGGCCTTAAGCAAACAAAATTATGTACACAATATGCCATAGGACATCTGGGAAGAACAGCTCTGAGCTGACAGGTTTCGTCCCATTTCTCACAAATGTTTTAATGATGTACTGTTGAAGAGAAATAAAAATACGTATATATATATTTATATATGAAAGTAGGGGTGACTAGCTCCCTTGAAATGAGCATTGGGTTCTATGGAACAAAGACCGGCACAGCAGATCAACTATACCTGTTGTTATGGGAGGCTGTTGGATCCCTGGGAATTTCCTGTGGTTTGAAGGTAACTGAAGCTTAACAAAACTGAATTATTTATTATACTCACATTATTCCTTTTGGGGGGAATTGGGTTTTCGATTATGTACGTAAATGAAAATTATGCCCTACCTGTGCATTGTTTGCTCCTCTTTCTTGGAACAGTTATCTATATTATTTCTAGGTTATTGCATCGACAAGTGACAAGGCTACACCCAATCAACGTCTCTTATCGCCTACATCAACAAAATAATGAGCTATGCCACAAAACAGTGAACATCTTTGCCCCGAAGTGACACCTCTAGTTTTTCTCTGATGCCCCTTATTTTGTTAAGACCATCAGAAATAATCTGCAGTCTTCTGGCGGTGGTCGAAATACAAAACTATTCTGGGTAAGTTGACCAATGTTTGTACCCACCTTTTTGTGGCTTGATAATATGTACCTTTTATGACTTCTTTTTTTTTTTTTTTGGGGGGGGGGGGGGGGGGGGGGGGGGGAAGGGTGGTGGCGAGGGGAGAGGGAATATATTCTGGATTGAATATACATCAACGTCTGGATAGGCATTTAATTTCGTTGGTTTGTTATGTTACAAGTATTGGCATGTGAGAGAACTATATGATTGATGAATTGTTAAGTTGGTTGAAACTACCAGTAATGAAAGACTAAATTTTGTGTTTCAGAACAATGAAAAACATCTACTCTGGAGTCACATCATTGATGTGTACAAAAAAGATATGGAAAGCATGCTTAAGAGGACAAAGCTTACAACTGATCATGTATTCTTGACCCCACATTCAGTCATGAATGTCAAACTAGCAGCCCAGGTATTGAATTATATATTTGGTTTGGTTTGTATATATTTGATTAGTTCTTGGATTGAGGATTTCTCATGTTGATTCATTGATTGAGTACATGGCACAATTGTCAACTGGACATTAATTAAAAATGATATAGAATATTCTCATTTCTTTATTATCTGAATGAACCAGACAATTTCATCATTTGTTTCAATTTCACATCCTACCAGGTCCTATAAAGTCTTGCCATTGCTTTTAGATCATGATTACAAATTGGCAGATATATTATTACATATTATTTTAGTGACACTGAGCATACAGATAGTGATACTAAGCATACTGAAGGTGAGGTAGAAGATAGGGTGGGACCCTGTAGAGAAACCAAAGAGCTGTTAAACTAAGACTTGCAAGATTTGGAAGTGAGTGAAAAGGACTTTTCCTAAATTATATTGTAATTGACCAAATGGAGTTTACTCATGAAGTAATAGATTTGATTCAATGTGCACTTTTTAATGTTTTACAAACACAGTACTGCAATACTGTTAAATGGTTGTCAATTGGAGTACATGAGTTGAACGTTTTGATGTACCAATATATATGTTGTCTTGGAAATAACATACCTACAAGTATTTGAATGAACATTAAACCTTTGTAAATATATGTATGTCTTGTGTCATATAAACATAATGCATGATATACTAACAAAAGTAATTACAACGGAGATAATCAACTTCACAGCACATTTATGTTTGAAAATGTTAATCTATTGTCTAACTTAAACTGATATTAAGACATTTTAAAGATATTTAATGTCATGGTGGTGTTCCTGGATCCTGTGGTAGAGCAGCTTCAGCTGCAGCTCATGCATGGACATCTGCCAAGAAACCACATATTCTACAAGCTGATCGCCAAAGTGTTGATGTTTGTAACACAGAGCCAGTCTGGCCACCATGGCAACTTCTCATGGGCTGATGATGACACAAGTGTCATTGACTTCTTGTCATCAATATACCACCATAGTCATGCACAGACTTATCAGCTACTGAGAAGCCCAGGCTTCTTGAATCAAGGTCAATGCACCAGTGTTTACTTTTGACTGGCAGAATTGGAATGGGCCTCTGCCACTATTAGAAAAACTAATTTGGTACAATACTGGTTATACTACTTCAAATGGCATTATTCGTGTCTATGTGGATACATTCATTACCACATTGTTAATTATTGGTACAACTGAGAAAATTGATGAAGAATATGAGATGAAGAATGACAAGATTGACCCAACTTTCCTTAAAAACAAATTTGTCAAAGAGGGCCATGCCATCCGTGCAACTACAATTGATGAGTACCTTCCTGGTGGAATTTCAGGTGAAAACATGTTTAGATTGAAAGAGAAGCACATTTCATGTATCCAGAAATGCTTGAACTGTTTGGAACAATACTCAAGTACAATAGTTGATCCGGATGAACCGTGCTGTGTTATATGTGCATAGCTACAAATTATACAAATGTGAAAGAGCTATTGCTAATATTTGCCAGAGACAAGGATATCACATCTTGTTGGAATGTTTTCTACCAACCGATGCACACACAATCCCCTTGATATATGTCATAATATTACTTGATATTTACCTCTTTATGTTTTATTCGCATAGATCTATATCAATATTGAACTTAATCATTTATTTATAAGCCAATGCTATGAATCATGGAACACTGAAACTAGTAATAAGTATAATATATATTTTTAAGGCTATAAATTAAAACTGTTGCCATTTGATCCAAATATCAGTCAAAATTATTCAGACAACAATTGCACAGTTCCATCATCTGGAGCAGAGTACCTTTCTAACCCAGAATAAGGGAAAACTTCCAAAACCAAGGCTTCCACATGGAAGGACAAGCAGTAGAGTATTCTGTAAATGTTCAAAAGTCAAATGTGGCAAAGGCAAATGTAGTTGCTGGAAATCAAATATTGCATGCAACCCAAACTACTATTGTCATCGCCACAAGTCCCCATGTAAGTCAACGCTTCCAGCAGTTTCAACAGAGTAAATGTATGCACATTGTTACAGATTTTCAGGTTCTCCATTTCAATAGCAATAACATGTATTTCCAATAGCAGTGAAATGTGATTGTGTACAGTAAATCAGACATCACATGTCATGTGTTTGGTGAGTCTAGTGGATGCAACTCGCTTCTCTTGCTTTTTAGGTCACTTTCAACAAAATCACAACGGACAATTGTGTCCTTCATTAACACTTCTTCCATGGGTTCCCCACAGGTATGACCGATATGCTTAACATTTTTTCAAGATTTTGTATTTCAATTTTAATATTTGGAATAAGCTTATATGTATTGACCTGATCTGTCCAAATGAACATTCGTGAAATAGTAGAACACTGTGAACAACAACTTCTCCCTAAGAACATCATACAGTAAACAACTTCTCCCTAAGAACGTCATATCAATGTTGAAAGGTTTTTTATTGTGACTGTACATTATTCATGTCACCAGATGAATACTGCTCACGGTGTTGTACAACCTTATTCATCATGCTACTTGGGAGGAGTGATGCAGATTCTGCAACACCTAAAGCTTGTACAAGGATTGGTAGAAATGATTCTGTAATGTAAAAACACAGACATACCAATAGTGCTGCAGAGATTCGCCCAAGTATTAACTGACAACAACATGTACATGAACAATGTAAGTGTTATAACGTATGGCAACAGAAATGATCAACAGAGGTAGTAAAGTAAATGTGAATTAGTCAATGTATATAGCGAAGATCAATCAAATAACTGATTATGAGCTAATATACATTTTCCAGAAATCTATAAAGGCTTTGGAGAGAGCATGAGTTAGCATTGTGCAATTTCTGCAAGCTATATACATTGGGAAGCAGAAGGACGTGAGATCGGGTGATAAATGATCTGACACTCTATTAAGCCAATCAGAAATCTCTGCCTCTCTCCGACTCTCTCTGTCTCTCCCCCCTCTGCTTCTCTGCTTTCTCCCTGTCTCTTTTTTTCCTTCTCCCTCTCTCTCTCTCTCCCTCTCACAGCCTTGAAATCACCACCCTGCCATCCCTCTTAGCTCTTAGGTGACTCTCCGAACCGATCCAATCCCATGGTGTGTATTATGGTAGATCGTGCCAAATATTGTCGTTGATGATCCTTTTAAAAAAAATATAATTTATAACGTAATTTGTCTTCAAATAGTAAAGTGCCTTACTGTGACACTTCCTCCAAACCAAAATAAAGGCAAGATTAATGTGGGGTTTGGGAAGTGCAGGAACATCAAACAGGTCATGCCCTTGAACACTCTTAGGGAGATATTGGACATGTGTAGTGCAGTGTATTACGATCCTCCAATTGAACTCCATGACTATAGGCATGTATCAGCACGAAGCGTAAAAATTACACCCAGGCCGGACGATGCTATACCCGACCAGTTGGTCACAGAGGCCAAAAATCACAAGTTCATCCAGATTGTATCATCATCCAGATTTTATTGAAATAAAATTATATATTATATAAATGTATATATAGAAATCATATTCATTTTCCAATGTTTTAATTCTGATATAATTTTTCTGCAATTGTATATTCCAGGAAATAGTGCGTGCAACACAGTTACACAAGGAAGCCGGCTCCAATTCCCACTACAATACTATGTTGCCTCGACCATTCATAAAAGTCATTGGTTAGACTTGCCCAACAATAACTACGCAAATTGGGAACCAAGCATCCATGTACGAAGTCTGGGACAAAAGTGTTTTGCTTGTCCTCCTCCGGTGAGGAATCTGGGGGACATAACACACTAGTGGCCATAACACCACCTTTACCAGGGATGTCAAGGTCAGACCCTGGTGATCAGCTTTCCAGGTGGTGCCCTAAGTGAGAAAAACCGGGCAGCTAGGCAACTAATTGAACATCTCATAACATGGCCCAGTAATGACCATCGGTACAATACTTATTAATCACCATGTATTGAACAACGCAAATTTTGATCAATGTAAATATTGAATTAGCCAATCATGATGGTATCTTGGGGTGTGAAGAAATGTCTCACTTACATAGACTACTGTAATTATATAATATGGGATTTTTTTAGCCACATCATAGAAATATTAGCTGATGGATTTCTTTCTTTCTGAAGGTATTCAAAAAAACTTATTTTGTGAAATGTATGCTATCTTTGTACTAGATTATGGTTTTAATTTGGTCACTTGTTTATACCTCACATCCAGACCCCAAGATATTCACCTCAACCTGGAGGTAGATTTAGAGTAAGTGAGTGAGATTGGTAGCTTAACAACCTGAGTGAGTGAGTGAGTGAGATTGGTTGCTTTACGCCCTTATCAACACTTTGAAGTGTTATATCAAGGGCGGGAGAGCTGAGAGGGAGGCAGTTTATGATCATACCCAGGAAATAGAGATAGAGAAGAAGGGAGAGAGACAGAGAAAAGAGACAGAAAGGCCCTTTAAGGTCTTACCCAGGACCAGGCACTTTAAGGTCTTACCCAGCCTTATCAACACATTTAATATGGTTATATCACGGGCGGGAGAGCGGAGAGGGAGGCAGTTTATGATCATACCCAGGAAATAGAGAGAAGGGAGAGAGAGAACTGAGAGGGAAGCAGTTTATGATCTTACTAAGGAAAATTTATAGAGATAGAGAAGAAGGGAGAGAGAGAAAGTGACAGAAAGGCACTTTATGGTCATAGTCAAAACCAAAAGTAGATTTAGAGAAAATGCGTCATTGGATCTTGACAAATATACATGATCAATGGTGGGCACTGATCTTTGATTCAGGAAAATACACACATGTTTAGAAGATAGTTAATGCTGCTTTGTGCATTTCTACTTGCCCTAAAGTGGAGCAATACTTTTCTTTCATGAACACATGCAGGAAAGAACTGTACAAGAATTCAATTGTGCCATGCCTACTAGTCTGTCAACTTATATATAATGTCAAGGAATGTTTCTGGTCCTTATGTATCCAAAGCTCTTGATATAATGCGATGTATTAAGGGATGAAGTTGATGCAGTCAATGCAAGTAATATTCAGCTTGTCTATCAACAATATTTCTGAAGAGATGAAGGGAAATAAAGAGGAGAAGGAAAGGCCTAAAGACACTCTTGAGTATGGGCCATGCAGAAAAAATGAGGAGGAATATAAAAAATCTCATATTAAAAATCTGAGAGATCAGCAGAGAAGGAAAAAAAGTCTTAGGATCTAAAGAAGCATTCAGGCAGGGAGCATGTTGATTGGTATAATCAAAGATTGAGCAAAGAAAAAGGTAAAAAATGTCACACAAAGAATGATTCAAGGACTCTTGAACAATATAATTAATAACCATGTGTGATCTGGGGTACATTAGGCCCCATATTGGGGTGCATTAGGCCCCATATTTGATGAAGTTATCTATGAGTGTGTTGAAAGTTTATCTAGTGAGATGTATTATGCTTCCCTTATTCCTAAAAAAAAAGACTAATTTTAAGCTAATTGGAAGCTGGAGACAGATTATTAAATCCAGACTATAGAATAATAAATAAAACATTAAGTATAAGATAAAAGTTAAACTTGTATAAATAAAATAGTAAATGAAAGATCAATATGGTTTTATAAAGAATAGATATATTGGCTGTGCTGTGAGAAGATTAGAAGACATAACCCAACATTTAGAACAGAATAATAAGAAGGGCCTCTTTGTATTGCTAGATTTTTAAGAAGAATACGATTTGGTGTTGTGGGACTTTCTGTACAAGTGCTTACATGATGTTAATGTTGGTGACAAGTTCTTAAAATGGATTAAAAAATTAATGTTAGGGTCAAGATCTTGTATTACAAACAATGGTGAGTGAGTGAGTGTGGATGCTATATGCCTCATCAATACATTTAATATGGTTATATCAATGGCGGGAGAGCTGAGAGGGAGGCAGTTTAGGATCATACCCAGGAAATATGAGATAAGAGAAGAAGGGAGAGAGAAACAGAAAAGAGATAGAAAGGCACCTTATGGTCATACCCCAGGTTTGATGCTGGATACAGATGGAACTGTAATTACCATGTTACTTGGAACAGGCCCGAACACCTTGATGAAACATCTCAATCAAGGGTTGAGTTTTTTGCTGGATGAAGAGTTAGAAAATAGCAGCTCTTTGGGTCTAACAGTCCCAGTGTAATGCAGTATGATGCAAAACCTGATGATTTAATAGCATTTTAGAACAAAGTGAGTTAATTATCAATGATTCGGCAGTTGCAGCTGTGTTTGCAGATACAACCAAGTAGGAGCCAAACGATGCTCTTGATAGCAGTTCCACAAGATACTGGGGATGAACAATTTGATGGATTCAGTGAGTGAGTGAGTGAGTTATATAACCCTTTACATTTTATATTATTTCTTATGTTACAAAACCTAACTTGAGTTATATAACCCTTTACATTTTATATTATTTCTTATGTTACAAAACCTAACTATGCAAAAGTCTAATATCAAGGGAACAGCCGGAAGACCTAAGTATAAATCCTGTTTGTAGTGGGGGAGGAACCTGTCAGAATACCCAAGAATCGTGCAAAATGTGATACCTTTTTGAAATTTGGTACACTGTTAGGTGAGACCATAGGCTTTTCAAAAATCAACGGCAGCAAGTTGGGCCACCCCCCTGGTGGCTGGTATCTGCGAAATACAAAATGGCCACCATCAGAAGCAAATGCACCATATATTTGCTTCTACTGATCGTAATTTCAAGTATAATACCAATTTATTGATGTTTTAAGGTGTGAGGAATCATTTTCTGAAGTTATTTTTTAATTTCAAAGTCTTTTTCACTGTCAAAATCCAATATGGCCGCCGTCTGGGAAAAAAATATCATATCTCGTCTCCTTTTAGCAATATCCATGTATAATACCTGCTTTTCTATGTTTTGAGGTATGAGGAATCCATTTACCTAGTGATTTCTTTATTTCAAGGTTATTTTCATGGTCAAAATCTAATATGGCTGCCACCAGGAAACAAAAAAGTCATATCTCAGCTCCCATTTTAATCTAAACAGCTATTAGCAAGTATTATATCTCAGCAGCTATACAACCATATATAATATCACTTTTCCTGGGTTTTTATATATCAAAATACCCTTTCTGAACTATCTTTCTGTTTCCAGGTCATTTCCAGGTCAAAATCCAATATGGCCACCACCTCAAAATGAAAATATCATATCTCAGCTCCAGTTAGTACTAGATAGATGTGTGATACTATTTTATTTAGGTTTAAAGGTATAGGGAATCCATTTCTGAAGCTATTTTCACGATTAAAACATATTTTATGAATTTAGGCCTTTCATTTAAATGAATATGAGACTATGATGAGACTAAAATCATATGTTTTAGCTACATTCAGCTGACATTGTGCACAAACAAGTTTGTGTTTCTTTTTTTTAATTCTTTTGATTTCACACTTAATCTAACTAAATATGTACCAATATAAAGCCAGAAATTATTAAGAGATATGATGCATTATAGGTTTCTGTAAAAAAAATATTTAGTCTTTCAAAAATAACCTCAGAAATTAACAAATGTATGAAAAAATAATTAAACCTGGTTTAAAGAATGGACTTATCCTTGTCTGTGCACTATGTATTTCCCGCTATCTACCCATAAACGTTCTCATTGGAGAGAGAAATTTGTGGGCTTTAATCACATATCAAATATATTGTTGTTGGACAATTCACACTTGATTATATGTTGATTCTACCCCAAGTTATGGAGTTTCAGAGTTTTAGTGGCGGCCATTTTTATTTTCAGTTGTCACGGGTTCTCCTACGGGAGTTGAGTTTAAATGTTTTGATATATGTTAGTAGACACCTTTACCAACACATTGGTGAAAAAATTGTTTGGTAAGGAATTTGTTCCCAGATTTTTTTAATATTCCCTGACTAATTACCTTTTTCTGCCATATAGTAAGAATACTTTTCATGTTTTTTTTCACAACATGAACGTAATTAGCGTATACCACTTGCTGTTCGGTGTTACTAATACTTCGTTGTATAAACAGTTTAGTAATGAATTTTTCTTTAAAAAGTTTGGTTAAATCAATAATTTGTTAGGTGCATGATACCCTTTCTTCACCAGTTTAAATGAAATAAAGTGTAATCAAATAATTGCAGACGTTGTTGTTGATGTTGTCCTTGTCTTTTTAGTACTGATATGAATGCTTGCTTTTTGTTTTACAGGGAGCTGACCCATGGAGACCTCTTTTACGTGAAAGCAAACTGCAACCGGGACTCGGTCGATTTGATGCGGTCGCTGGATGTCACCTGGATCGGCGCCAATGTACTCATTTATGAGCCAATGTATACACACCATGACAACATGTACCAAATCCCCGTTTTGAAGACCAAAGCACCGTTCCTTCCAGTAGTGACTGACATTGTGTTGCCCCACGCCTCCTACCTCCCAGAGGGAGCGACAGTAGGAAAGTTCTATCCAATCCACGGCCATGTGATGGACATATCTATTCTACACGCAGAAATTGTCTACACCTGCCCAGCTACGGCGTGTGATGGGGACCACCGAGAAGAGCGCAATTGCTTTGGTCTTGAAGGCAGCGGCACTGCCACCATGGCACTCAGCGTCAATATAAGTTCAACCACGCTGAACATCAGAGATGCAGAGATCATATCTCGGCGGCTGGGCAAAATCTTCTTGGATGACCAATACTTTGGGGTAAGCACATATTGTAACCGTCCAATTATATCTGAAACTATTACCCTTTTTCCTTTGCATAAATGTACTGTTATTCAGTGTAAATATAGTGATAATCAGTGTCCAGTTGATAATGCCATTCTTTTACTCGTATGGTTTCCCGTGAAGGTACAATTGAAATTTTATGATGTCCAATTCAATTTCTCCTGTTTGAGCAAACATATAATAGGGAGCGTAAGTGTCATGGCGGCAGGGCGCAAATTAATGAAAATTAGTCGCGTAGTTGTACCGATATGTGGACCGGAAGTAAATAATCCCCATAGAGTTAGCATCAGGGCGATACGTAATCACTCTATACATTGCCCCAGTAAAGATTTGACGATTATGAAGGCTATAGTTGAAATCGTTTGCCTCTAATTATGGACATGTCAGTTAGAACTCATAGAATTATATGATCGATGAACAAACAGAGATTATTTATCTCCGCAATGGTGGGGCTATGGGAGCTTTGCAAGACATGTCCACATGACGTCATAAAACTGCCACAGTAGCGCGACTCAAAATATCGCTGCCGTGGACTACTTACGCGCCCTATTGTAATCAATCCTGCCCTGCGGTCCCAGCGCTGGGCCCAGTGGCGGTCTCAGGTCGGCCAGTGCTGTCCGAGTTCTCCAGACCCCGATTTCATATTTAAAGCCTAAACTATTAAGAAAATGACTGGCACTAGCTACTGCCACCTAGTCAGCGGTTCTGCCTCTGCGTATGTCCCGATACTAAAGATGATAAATAAGATCATGATAAATCTCGAGAGATGCAGAGACAGGTTCACCATGCCGGCCATACTCACCAGGAAGTGCGGGTAAAGGCAAAGATTTGAGGCGGGAGAGATGGACCCGTTACAACGTCAACACCCAACTTAACCGCTAGGTGGAGCCACGCTCGGCGTGAAATGCTCTACCTCTGAGGGCAAGGGGACGAATACTTTGTCTAGGCGTGAAGTAGCCAGTGTAAATTCCAATGCAATACATTTATACATAATTTAATGATACATCGAGATACCACTGTTTTCATCGTTTATACGCGGAAATACAACTTTCAAATTTTATTCTTTTAGTTGTTTTCAGGGTTGTTTTATAAGATGCGTTAGATCCGTGTTTCTATCCTCCTCCTTAGTCTACTCACTGATCTTATATCTTCGTATGGCTCTATATGGCTGCTAGGAGTAGATTTTGCTTTTAGCTCATATAATGCCATAATTATCTTGATTAATTCTACCGTCATGAAATTTTTTTTTGCGATGAATAGATGCCTTGCCCTGGAGGGTGAACCAGTTCATGATATTCCCGTACATCATTCCTGATTCATACCAAACATGATTTCTTGCTTATTGATAAGAGGACATTCAGAAAAATCAATTTTGGTAATGCAGGCTCGATTTACATTGAGGGAAGCCGCCAACTAATTCACCTTTTAGAGGTCTCGTATACCTTTGCATGTAAACGCCCAGGTGGCAGGAAGAATTGAATAAAATAGACGTGTAAAAAATAAATACCCCCATCCCTTTATTCTTTAAATTCTTTCCTAGCTCTCTTAATATTCAATCGGACACATTTCGACCCCTATTTCTATAAGATCAACGCCAACATTATTTACTTTTTCAACGGAGCTCAATCGATCATAGATTAATTTCAAACATATGTGATGTGTTACAGGGAAACGGGTCACAAGTCACAAACATGGATTTGGAGATATCATCATAATTATTTTAATAGATGAGATCAAGCCGATTTCAACGATGGTAAACACAAAGGACTCTAAGATGTGTTTCTATAATTTATGTTGGATATTTTAATGTTGGAAACAAAGTGTGCAAAATGTCTGGGTGGGTAATTCACAGTTAGGAGTAGTATGGTGGAGTCTGGAGACCGCTATATGATAATTAGTTTTGAAACAATAGGAATCAATAAATAAAGGGGTGTTTTATGATTAGAATAGTTTATTTATTCAATAAAACAGAGACATCAATAGAACAGGCGTTTCTAGATGAATGTGACCTATTTCTACAGGTCACATTATTAGGCTGATACCGCACTGATAAGTTTGCCTGATAAGGTTTCCAATGCTATTGCATAGGTCTGCACCCTATGAAAGCTCTCCGGCGAATGAGGCATATTCCACAATGACCCATCATTACACCCCCTACGATTAAAATATTGATTAGATATGCGACCCATTTACGTCACATGATGCATATGTTGTGATTACACGCGCTAGTTACACCCCCTATAATATCATGCGAGCTAAAACGTATGTTAGACGTTCATTAAACACGTATGTTAAACGTTCATTAAACATCACGTTTTATTGATTAAAATACGTCAGTAATCAATAAATGGTTAATTTTGCAATATAATTTTTGAGTATAAATAGGCAGCCCGCATATCACATTTCACTTGATACTTCACCTTAACTAGCGAACACACAAGACTACCGCAATATTTTCAACATGGTTGCACACAAGGTCACCGACACGCTTTCTATAGAGTTCAAGAGAGGTGCAAAAATTACTCTTATTCGTAAGAAGGAGCAAAAGACACGATATGTAACTGTAGCCATCAAGCTCGTGGAAGCAGCATTCCAGGACAAAGATGAATTGAAAGATGGAAAAACATTGACAGTAGATGACCAGTGGTCAATCGAGGTGGACATCTTCCGGGGTGAAGAATATATCTGCTTTACTCATTGCAATGAGTTTGAAGATCGCATTCCGTAAGTATATACATAATCACATATATCTATTTATACATATATATATATATATATATATATATATATATATATAATTAAGAATGATGTAGTTACATTTTGTTTATTATAAAATGTGTATGGAGTATTTTTAAATGTCTGTGAATTATGTATTTAAGAGTGTCTATTAAGAGTGTCTATTAATGTGCTTAAATCATTCATTATATGGAGGTTAAATGACAATTATTTCTACACATTTAAACCGCACATATTAATTGTTGCATCTTTATTTATTTTATAAAGACGGGACTGCTTCAATCTGACGTGGTCGGAACTCGCCAACCTGGAATCAGCCATGGCAGGGCGAGTGGGGTCGGGACCTCTGAAGAGAAAACGTATGGAGGAGATTGATGACGCTGAAATGAAGAAGGCTAAACCCCACGCCACCGAATCTTTCTCATGGTCAATCTTGAAGGATGGAGATGTTCTTCTTTCCTCACCGTCCAGTTACCTTTCTTTTTCCTTATGCAAAGACAACGCAACAGCCGCCTTACAAAACCTTGAGAATCCTGGAGCCCACATTGATTACAACAGTACTACACGGCAAACCATTACTCTGCAGGATCTGACTAGGAAAGTTTACGACTATTTACTTCTAAAAGAATGTGAGTCAATGGCCGCCAAACTTGGCACTAATAAGGGGGAGTCTGGAGAAAGCAGGAAGAACGGCTTCAAGTACGAAACGCGCTATAAAAGCCACCTGAGGCTTTCAAATCAACGCCTATTTGAGGCAGTGGAAGTAATGGTGTCGTTATACAAGATACCTGAGGCGGTCCCTAAAAGTTTAATTTCTGAAACTCTCAGGAAAATTAAACTTCAAGAAACGCGGCCAGAGAACGAAGTCTTTGAGGTTGAATTTGACGAATTAGATATGCTCTAAGCAGTCACCGAACATTACATGAACATGAGTAATTTAATATGTTGCATTATTGCAAAAAGTGGACATTCTTTATATTGATAATATATTCAGTTTTAATAACTATTGGTTAAAGAACAAAAATTAGACGAAGAACGAAAACAAGAGTTTAATTTCTACCTATTTTTATTCAAAACAATTTTCAGTATGCATATTGTTTACATAATTTATACGAATACTCTACGTTGTATATATCCTTCACATGAAACGTGCAGGTTTTTAAAATTTGGAGATGGAAGTTTGTTATGTTCCATTATGAAAAGTTGATGCAAATTTACATATGTGAATAAAACACATTCGAGAAATTACATTTCCCTCTTTTTCTTTCAATTACGCAAGCCGATTTCATCCCAATATTCTTTCAAGCATGCACCATTTCTCACTTAGCAGGTTTGATCTGTAATAACAATGTTATAGCATGCACAAGTAAATAACTAAACTTTTAAACTAAACATGGTTACTTATTAACTGTAAAATATTTAATTGCGAACACAATTAAGTTAACTGTTAGCTGCGAATAAATACACATTATGCCCCATTTTGCGAACATTTTAGTGCAGAAGTTCTTAAAAAATAAAAACTGCAAGTTTTTATATATGTTTAGACTTTTAAAAGAACCAATTACCAAGTGTAATTAACAGTTTTTCTCGCTAAACGAATATGCAGACGTTCTGCATATTTATTTACCAAACCTTGTAACGGGTAAACAATGATAATTAAGGCATTAACATTTCTTGACCGAAATCACATATCTAAGGCGGTATTCTCTCAAGTGTACTTCTAACGAACCGGTAGTAAACTAATATATCAACAATCTAACGCATGCAACAAATAGTCTCTTCAAGTAGATGGAAAAAACATTGTTAATCTCTGAACTGTAAACAGTTTTAATTATACCTTCTTGTCGGCACCCCTTTGAGAAGGAATGTCTGAAATGTCAGACGAATCGGAGCTTATCACAACGCAAGCTCTTCGTCTACGTTTTCTGGAAGGGCATATCAAGTCGCTCTGAAGATTTTAAGGATCATTTACTGACAAATTATTTGGAGCAAACATTTTTTCACAATTTGCAACTTCTAGAAACATAATAAGTCACTTCTGTATACGCATAGATAGCTTACAGAGTTATAATTGTAAGAACTAGTAGCGTGAACATGAACACTAAACATGTTTCCTTATCTATGTATTTACCAGATCTGAAGATGTAGTAATATCCTCATCCGACATATTGGGCAACCCATTGAGAAGTGATTGGGTATCACTTTCACCGTACATTTTCTCCCACTCACTTTCGAGATCGGAAATTGCTCCAGAATTTAACTAAACAATTAAACATAATGCATTAACTTCCCTATTGAATAGGAATTAAACGTAAATTCAATTTTAATAGAGAAGACTGCACATATTTCAATCGATTATTTGCATTATAGAATGTTATGTTTTACATGCATACCTTTTTAGTTAAGGGAGTTAAATTAATTCCCTCCTTACGACCGAAGTCATACACGCATTTCTCCATCCTTCGTATATTCTCCACCATTAGGGTGAAGAATGCTTGATTAGGTATTAAGACTCTAAAAACAGAATTTGTTCAATTTTGTATGTAACTTGCAATACACAACAATTGCAATTACAGCTGTAGCTATTTTAAGAAAGTCTGAATACGTTGTATAGTATTTAACTCACCCGCTCATGATGATTTCTTTCGGTGGCGATAGAAGTAATGTATTGATTAGTTGAAAAACAGTTTCTTATATACCCATTTCAGAAACTAATTGCAAGCTTAAACTTGTTTTACAATTAGGGATGCATAAGCGGGGCGGTAAGATTGAGATATACACACCCCTTATTAGATATGTTCACTAGGTGATTAAATAGTCAGTGGTGATGATGAGATAAGCTGACACTTTTATCTTCTAGTGAGAGGCCTGGAACAACGATGTTTTGGTAATCCGCCTACTAGACTTGCGCTGCTCTTGTTGCTTTCCACCGAATTCCAAACTTTTTTTACCAGTTTTTTCACCATTTCTCGGCGGGATGGGTGGAGGGATATTGTTTGAATCTTCTTTTTCAGCATGCAGAGAGGGTTTAATTTGACAGATGTTTGCGCAAGGGGGGTTCTCACACGAGGAAGCAACCTGTTTTTCCAAATCCATGGTTTCGATTGGTTGATTATTTTCAACCTTTTCATTGTTTCCACACTTTCCAGAACATTCGCACCCAACAAGAATGGGTGTAGGCGGTAGAAGCTTCTTAGGGCGGAATCCTTTATCCGGGAAATTATCAGTTTTTGCAGCTCTAATATCTTGTATTCTGCAAGACATTCGGCCGGCAGGGGTGTGGAAGGGCGTGGTCATTTCGCTTCCAGGTCCTCGAGGGGATGTTTCCGATCCGGTGGGTGATAAGGCTAGGGTTTGCATTTCAATATCTGTTGGAGCTGGAACGTTTCCGGGAGCACATTGTTTCCACACAATAACTCCAATAATGAAAAAAATTACTATAGCTAGAATGCCTGCAAGAGATGTTGCCCCCGCTATAGTGAAAACATCACCTCCAGAGTTAACAGAAATCTTAAATTCGTGACGATTCTTAGTTTTATCCAGATCATTCGCAATTTTAGAGGCTGTAATGCTTTCTTTAGTCGGTTTTTCACTATTTCTTTCATAAGGGGTGGATTCACTCATTTTAACAAATTCCTTAGACGTTACAGAGGTAGATTCATCGTTCTGCGAAACATAATCAATAGCTATCTCTGTAGTTGTCACATGTTTGAAAGAGTGGGTGCTTGCATACGTATTCACTTTATCCTGAACAGAACTTGCATTCCTATCTTCAGTAATTATTTCCTCGATAGGAGAAGTGGCGGGGCGTGTCAGAGATTGAGTGTTAACAATAGAATGAGTGGGTTTTGCAGTTGTCACATTTCGCTTCTCAATTTTAACGATAGAGTCGCGTTTTGAAAGTTTGGTTGGTTCAGAATTAAATGTCACAAGCGGGGCGGCGGTGCTAGGATAAATGGTCTCTGAAATAGCTAGTGTGGAAAACTCTTCCATTTCACGATCGCGAACTGTCGTTGGAGCTTCTCCAATTTCTGTTTTATCCTCAATTAAATCAGCCCTTGCTTGAAGAACAGCTTTAGATAAATCAGGGGGGAGAATATGTTGTTTTATCTCACCTTTGAAAAGTTCTTCAGGCTCAATTTTAGCGACGGTTTGCAGAGATGTAAGGGGATTAGAACTAATCACAGAAATAATGGTCGTTGCAACAGTTATATCCGATAAAATTATGCTTGATTCTTCACTAGTTTGTTCACGTCCAAGCATATCAAACACAGGTAATTGTCCATTTTGTCCTTCATCTGAGGGGTGTAAAACATGAGTTTTGAGAACATCTGACGGTGAGTGTTCTAAGGAAAGGGTTTCAGATTCCAAAGGCTTAATCTCAATCACGACAGGGTGAATGCGCTCGTCTGTTTCAGTCCCAATTTCCATTTTTTCCAAATTTTCATCCATTTCTGAAATTTCTTTTTGAGATGCATGTTCGGTAAAGATGTATTCCTCAAATTCTTTGATCACATAATCCTCGGCAAAATCTATTGATTCTTCATTATTTCTTAGGGTGCAATCTGTTAGAATTTTAGATTCCCACTCGGTCAGAAGTGTTTTTAGATCGCATTCATTCATTCCTTCGATATCTCTCAAGTCCACCATTTTGAGATTAGGAAATAGATCAAAGATGAATGATGGGTTTGTATCAATGTTGGACAGCCTCATATCAATGACCTTAAACCTATATTGTATAGGTTCAGACAACAATCTCGATACTGACAGCGATCGGCATGTTGCTCTATCAATTGAGCACTCGCAAAGGTTACAAATTTCTGTTGAAGTTGTCCAGTTTAGGTAGAAGATCACGAACAGAATAGATAAGTTCATTTTATCAGCCTTTCTTCCTCGCTGGTCAAAGACTGAACTGACTTATCTAGGGCTTATTCACTCAGCCAACACCCTCCCACCGATGCATACATTCATTTTCTCACGATGTCGAGGACCAATGCACTGACACCTGCTCAATTAACATTCTCTATTAACTCATGAGGTGACACGTCGGTCTTGAGAGAGAGGTTAAATGTGTTGAACCGTTAAACTGCATCGATTAGCCATATTATCTGCCGATAGGTTGTACCTCCCACCACTTTACTCAAAGACTTTCAAGAGTGAAAACCGCCCACCGATTGTTCAAGAATATTCCAAGATGACGATGCAAAACTACATTTGGATTTTAACTTTGTCGCAAATTATTTTCGGGGAAGTTTGTTATGCAGAATTCATCTGTGATCGTTGCATATGCGTGTCTAGTGAGCGGAAGATGTATTGTAGGGCTCTAGATCCCTTCAAGTTACAAGTTGAGGAGCGTGATAGGATTTTATTTACTCATTTAGATTGGTCCCTTTGCGACATGCGCTCCTTCAATACAGATTTTGTGCAAACAACCTTCACAAATTTGAGGACATTAGACGTGAGAGAACCTACACACTATGATGACGGTTTCTGCAACTTACTTGAGGGCGATCATGATTATGAACTTAAATCTTCATGCATATTTTCGTCATCCACAAGAAGTATAGAAACATCTGAGACAACTTTTGAATTGCCTGGATTATCCTCCATAAAGTCTACACTTTCACCAACCACTGTCGGTTTAGTTGACTCATCCTCGCTTGATCCGCCAACATTATCAGAAGAAAAACTGAGCTCAACTATTTCATTTTCAAGCACTAAATCTTCTGAAGGGACGTCATATTCAGTTGGATCAAGCACTTTGCAAACAACTAACACACATTCTACAGTCACAACTTCCACCCCTCATCATTCACCCTCGAATTATAATATGCTTGCAGGCATAATTGGCGGTGTGACTGTTTTATGTTTAACTAGTGGACTGATTGCTGTAATATACTGCGTTAGAAAAAGAATTAGATCTACTCGTGAAGGAATTGTGGACGAGGAAAATGACGACGAGTCTGAGATTAATGACAACCCCATATATAGAAATGTGGATATAATCCATAATTGGGCTTATGAGGAGGATGAAGCAGAAGTTTGAGGTAATTTAATATAAGTCAAAATAGTGTTGAATTAGAATGTAATGAAGAAATGAATACATCTTTTTTGCATATAAATTTTATTTCACATTCTTAATTGCTAACATATTTGCTCACCCATTTAATGAAACAAGATTATCATTTGCAGCAAGATTGTCACCGAAAAGATTTAAAAATTCTGCAAATGAAAAATTGCATGAACGAAAGTGTATATATAATAAGCAATAATTTCCACATACAGGTTGAGCTCCTTGAATTCTTTTTTGATTATAGATATATAAACCGTTCCCATTTAAAACTAGAAAATCTTGAACTTTCTTATTATAATGAAAGGGCTTCTTCCCTAATGGATCAAAGAATTCACATGTCTCATTTTTATTTACACGTATAGAAAACCAGTGTTTTCCAACACCTGTGGCAACATCGCTGTTTACGCAAAACATTATTGGTAAGTTCTCTTTTTTTATTTTATGTATTGGCAACTTTTCATATGAAAATACACCCCCAAACACGTCTCTGGTTGTTGGATTTGAGTTGAGATATTCGTGAATAGTTTTGGCATCCATTTTAGTTACGAACTATTACATTTCTAGACATGTCTATATTCATTATGCTGTTGAAAGTGCCGTATAATATAACTGTGATCGGAATCGGTAGTCCTGCGCCGAAATCAATTGACAGCTTTGAATTTCCCCTCGTCTTCGGAACAGAAAATGTCAGCGATTTACTTTTCTGCAGGTCAAAAATGAAAATTGCATAACCTTTTTTAAATTCTGAAAATGTTATGTGGGGAGGTAAACTTTTCCAAGGAAGCATTGATTCGAATAATGCTGAATATTCCCTATTGTAGTGATCTTTTTGGAAGTTTGGTTTATAGTCAATAATACTATTTTGCCCATTGATTTCGTAGGACAGCCGATTTGCATTGAAATGTTGAAAGTTGAACGGGTTTTTTTCACAATCTCCAGCATAAGCACTAGCCCCAACCATGGCAATAACTAACCTATTAGGAATTTCCCCAGAAAAGGGATTTTCCGTGCTAAACTGCCAGCTATCTTTTGCTACATTGAATGTTTTTATATCGCTTCTTATAAATGGATATATTGCAGGCTGTTTAACTAAAGCCTCACCGTGAGAAATAATAAGTCCTGGGTGGATTTTCGCATAGGGCACAATTAATCGGGCATCCACAATCTTGACATGATAATGCTCGCTTCGCTCAGGGTCAACAGCTGTTGGCCTCCCCTCCCCTTCTTGAAAGCCCATTTCGCATGCGTCTTGAAACAGATCAAATGTCCCAGGACTTTTCTTTTTATACATTAATCTGAACGCATCTTTAGATTGGTACAGTTTTATATGGATAGGAACCCCATTCAAAATCATTCTATCCTGCTTTGCAATGTCTATATACAATTTTGAATATAATTTATATATTTTCCCGCTTTCTGTTTTACCTGCTCTAGATGCTAAGCCGAAATTTAATTTAGCTTCGCAATCGTCCATAGCCACCCCGGCCGTATCTTTAACGAACCCTTCAACTACAGAAAATTCTTGTTCCTCATCCCCAGTTTCTAATAAGTTGTCAAGAAGACATTTATAAGGGTAGTTATTTCCGACTGAAGGGGTAATTAAATTTTGCTGGAGAAATAAATCAGCCTGAGTAAATAGGCAACCTCCAGGCAAATTTATTAGACCAACAGGATCCTTCGTTTTTAAACCTACAGGTTTCATATCGTCATCTAATATCTTAACAGAAACTTCAAGCCTTAATTTATCCAACATTATGTATTCAGATGAATTATTTTGAATCTCAAATTCAATTGGTCCGCCTACAGATATTGCACTTGTCGGACCAATTGAGATTCTGTGAATCGATTGAATGCCGGTCTCTACAGGCTGAATTGCGAATAGAGCCAGATTATCCTCATACCCCTCTTTGGCTTCCTTAGGAACAAATGCCATTTTTCTTTTTCTTACTTCTTTGCGTACTTTCTAGGTTTTGAAGCCGTTTTTCTTGGTTGCACCCTTTTTCTTCCCCCTGACCCTTTTTGCGATCGATCCTCCTCACCGTATCTTTGCAGGTCTGACTTGGCTCGCTCAATGGCTTCTTGAGAACTTGTCACCATTTTTATAGGAGAGCCTTCACCTTTCTGATTTGTATAAAACTTCTTTCCTGAAAACCTTGTTTGATCCAAGTTTTTAAACAAGGTTGTGTTTGGAATGTACGGAATGTATGACGTCATTATGAGTTTCTCCCTATTATGTGAAGTGTGCAACGAATCTCTTCAGGCTTTAATCTAATTTCTTTCCCACCCTTCCCCCTTATATATATGCGTAAGAAATTAATTTCGTCTTGTTTCATCCGCATATAGTACGGGTTTAAAAACGATTCAGTTTTGTTTACAATTCTGAGAATTGGTTCAAAACGATCTAAAACTATAGATGAATGCTCTATTATGTCGCAATATACATATAAATCACATTCTGGGGAATACCCTTGATCCCATGATATTTCTGTAAGCGATATTTGAAGGTTTGATGTATTAAACAATTTAGGTAAATGCACTCTAAAATCAAATGCTGAATTAGAAGGAAATATATCCTTCGAAGATGAAGAATTTATAAATATATACATACTATTTATATCCTTCAATTCTTTGAATTTGATCTAGTTGCAGCCAAGTATTGTTTTTGCGCGTCCAACCAACCCACTTCACAATTGCTCCATCTATATTATTTCTACGCTCATACTTAACTATCTTTTCTATTTTATAGACTGTGTTATCATTCACAATAACCTTTTGAAGTTCATCTTCATAAAAACGCCAATCAATCAATTCATTATTCCAAGATTTTATTTCAAATTGAAATAATTCGTTTACAATGTATACATTTACAACTATAAAAACTTCCATTGTCCAATTTTGAAAATAAGCTCTGTGAAAAGTAGTTCTATGGCGAGCTATTCGTACAAAATCATTTTTTTCAATTTTCGTTTTACCTAAACCCCTCAATCCCCTGTTTTCTTTTTTCACACCCACATGTTTAAACCTGCCTTTAGAATGTGAATTTTCCAATTTACTTTGTTTAGAAAACTGCAATTTTCGTTTTAATCGTTTCGGTTTAGGTATTTTTTGATATTGTCTTTTCCAGAGATCTACATCATTTTCTTTGATAGCTTTTGAGGGAGTTGTTTTAATCATTCTGTGATAAGAGTTATTGTACGCCGTTGTGACGCTTTGTAGATTAGAAATCCAATCATTTAATTGGAATGTGTACATGTGTCTTGAAAGTCTTTTCTTAATTGTTTGAATAACTCTTTCTGCGTAATTAGCTTTTGGTTGATTTCTTGTTACAATATGGCGGATGTCGTAATTATCGCAAACTTTTTTTACATGAGAATTAACAAATTCAGAACCAGCATCTGTACGCATAACATCACATGTTTGAATTTGAAACATTTTATTTAAAGTTTCTGCCGTTTCATCACCCCTGAGAGTTTTTTGCGGGAATGACCAAACAAAACGTGATAATATGTCAATACAAATTAAAATGAATGAAAAACCCTTATTTGTTTTAACCCACTCTTTCATATATATACAATCTACATCAAACATGTAATATTTCTTACTAACAATCACTTTTCTCTGAGGAAAATTCCGTTTTACATTCTTAAAAACTGTATAGGTTTCCTGTTCTTGCAACCATGTTAAAATGTCACTTTTCGTATACTGCTTACTATCCTTCTGTGATTGTTTATACAGTTTTTCAACACCTCCGTATGAGGCAGGATTTTCAGGATTGAAATATATTCCCTTTAAGTATTTATCCATTATTTTTTCCAATTCTTAATCCAATGATTTATAAAGGGATTTACTTTCCTTTTCGTGAGATGGGTTTATGCGATTTTCATCGGCGTCCAATCCTCTCCCTGTAATAAAGTTGTTCTCGCTCTGTTTTAACTCTCTAGACTCTGAAGGGATGCCTGGAGGGGGAGGTCTCTTGCTTAGTGAAGAATGAAGACGTTTTTGCTTTAAGCTGTAGGGTGAATATCCTTCAGGGTTTGATTCCCCTTCCCCTCTAAGTTTCCTTATCCGACTGGAGCGTTTTAAGCCTGCATGAAGGTCTTGTTTAATTTTACTGTTTTCTTCACGTTTCCGAACTTTTCTCATTCTTTGATGCTCCCTATCTCGATCCTGATGTTCGTCATCATACTCCTCGTTTTCAGTTTCATCAGACTCATTATCTGTGTCTTCATTTTCTGTTTCATCAGGTGTTGAATTTTCCAATCGTGTTTGATCCTTTACTTCTTTTTTAATTTCAGAACCTCTATTTTCACTTCTCTTAAGTTTTTGCAAATCCGGTTTTTCTGATTGTGCATGTTCCATTTTAAGGGGTTCTGCTTTGATAGTTTTTTCAGGATCGTTTATTTGAGAATTAGCGGAATTATTCTCAATTCCTGTTTGCTCCTTTTCAATCCTCTTTATTCGTTCATATCTTTCAAACGGAATTATCACTTTCTTCAACATCTTGAATAGCATATATAATATCTAAAATTTTATCTTTTATTGAAGATAGAATATCGAAAACTATTCTATAGTGTTTACGAATTATTTTTCCTTTAGCTATTAATGATGTTTTAGGATTTGTAATTCTTTGAATGAATTTGGATTTTGATTCTATAATTTGTTTTTCTTCCCTTGAAAGTGGTGAAAAAGAATAAATGTTTTTTAAAATGTCGACAATAGCTTCTGTCTGCTTTATTGTTGCTGTATCCAATAAAGCTGTTGATTGGATTTTACTCGGAGTTGTGAGAAGCAGCGTTAGAAAGTTTATATTATCTTTTATCGATTCAGGCATTATCGCATATCTATCTCACATCCTTATCCACTTCATCAAAATCCTCAGCAGTTTTCAAACGATTTTGGGATGAAAATTTGTCGATCTTTTCTTCCAAATCTGTTTGACAAGCTTTAACACGCTCAATTATGCGAAATAGAAGCGAGTTTATGTTGTTTTGTTTTCCTTGGTGAAATCTTGCCAGTTTACACGAGGGGGAATGAATTATGTGTTCTACCCAGACGATGTCAGTTTTCTCCCACTTGCTTGTGACGACGCCGCAGTGATAACACTGATTAAATCCTCCTCCTATATAGAAGAATCCGCCTGTAAAAAGTTCTTCCTTTGACACTGCTTGTTCAGGCGCTGAGTTGTATGTTCGCTCTCGTATAAGGATGTCTGAATACCTTGGGTATGACGCCATTTTTAAATGAATCAGTGTGAACGTTCTTCTCAAATATATATACCCATATCGACCAATAAAACATAGATATCGTTTTAAAACTGTAAAAACTGCTTTTTAAAAGTATACAACTAGATCTTCGGAAGGGAAAATGTGACTTTTCAATTTGATATTGGAATGATTGTGAGGTGAAAGGTCAACAATTAGATAAGAATATGGTTCTGATGTTGCGTCAGAATATGCCTCAATAAGTTTCTTCCCCATACCTATTTGCCTTCCTAAAGTTGATATTTGGAAAATGTCTCTTGGGTTTGAAAAAAGTATAAGGTACATGCTGTTTAAATTAATGCAGCGACTATACTTTCCTTGGCAAAACATGTTTTGATTTATGTAGATAACTGATATATTTTTATGGTGCGATTCTCTTGTAAACAAGTGGGACATTCTTTTATCATCGACAACAATATCCATTAAATCATCCATTATTAATAGCACGTGTTCTCCATTTAACTCTAACGTTTCAATTTCGGGAATGCCGTTTATAAATTCGACGTTTTCCATATCATTATACGCCTGCTGCCAAACTCCGTAGCAATATATAATTCTTCGAGGTGGTGTCTTAAACATAACATTTCTATGTTTAATGAGTTTTTTAACGAAACTCGTCTTACCTGAGCTTGTTGACCCAGAGAGACTTATAGTTGCTGGGGAATAAAAATGATAATCCACAATTTCTATCTCCATTATTGTATATAATAGCGATAATAATAATGATATGTGCCTTACTGTCTAATATTCACAGTATTGTGTTCAAAACGTCAATTTCTTTATTTATATGCTTGTTCACATTTAAGAACTACAAAACAATTCTGCTTATGAATCAGTTTATTTACACATTCGTTAAATACTCATAAGTGTTTCAATTCCGCATTCCTCACAAACATCTTCAATTATGTTTGTTTTCCGAATACAGCATATTTCGCACCTAGGTGTTTCCACACCTTGAATTATAACTTCTTCAGAATATTCAGATCTTATCTCACTCCAAATAATACCTAACATGTTTCTTCCTTGATATTCTGTCGGATTTAACACTTTTGCAACCTTAATTCCAACACCCACTCCCCAGAAATGCTCATTTTTTCTAGCATAAACAATCTCCATGTTTTGAGAACGTTCTAATTTCCGTCTAACTTCGTTAACAACCCTCATTTTCTGAATTAGTATTTCCTTCATTACGTCTGTTCGCATCATATACCACTTACTATTTGTTTGTATTGCAAATGTGGATTTTTTCATCTCATAAGGCGTTTTCGAGTTTAGTATTTTCTGGCAAATGTCGTTTTTATTGTGAAATAGTGCAAATCTGTACAGGTAAAGCTGTTCTGCACATCTAAATTCTAGACCCATATATTTCAATTTGCATCTATACGATGGTGTAAAACAATCCCATTCTATTCCGAATATAACCCTTTCTTTCATGCTCCATGGTGAAAGTGTTATATTCAAAGGGCTTGTTGTTATTCCGTCGTTATGAACTCGCCTTTTACAGTAGAAATAGCTAAAACCTTTTTTCCTCTGCGTGTATGAAAACATTACATTTTCGTGAACCCTTATACCTACATTCTCACACTCAATGGGTTCTGTAGTTTTTAAAACATTTTCATATTTTGAAAAGGGAGATTCTATTCGACTTTTATTTACACCCTTACAGCTAAATTTTGTATTTTCTCCCTTCTTTAAAATGTATGATTTGCTGCTTAAAGCAATAATTTCGTCGCCATCAGCCTCTTCTTTCATAATGCCTGGAACTCTTTTATCATACATTTTATGTTTTTCACAACATTCTCGTATAAACCATTTTGCTTCTTCTGCATCTGAACATTTGCTGTATATGTCAAATAGGAATTCCTCCCTTTTTTCAGGAAGAACACATTCGAGAAGCGACGGTTTTGTCAGACTTAGATATGCACTGTCTGTATCCATCGTTACGTAACGAAAAGAACTTCTGCTTAAATATGTGTCAACGCAGTCATAATAGAACTCCAACATTTTTAATTTTGCATATTGCAAAATTGTAAACCCAATATATATAGGCATGTCTAGAACGATTTTGTCTTTACACATTTCAACTTCGTAAAAATCTAAACCTAGATCCGTCAACTTCTTAAATGTTGGCGCGTTCGCTAACAATAAAGCATCTTTTCTGTTTGAAACGTACTTGGTTGATATATGTTTCTCTTTTTGGAGGATGACCCCGCCATAACCTGAGTTCCCAATTAATTTCATAGTGTCTCCAATTACTTTATGTTCAGGGTTTATGTCTGACATTCTTCGCGAATTCGTAACATCCTCTTCGAATTTTTTAAAACATCTTTGCGGAATGAATTCAATAACTTGATATACATGTGTTACAATCATTCCGTGACGCAGATACCATTGCAAAAGAGATGTTGAAAGAAGAATTTTTTTAGCCTTCAACCCACTAACGAGAAGCTTTCTGGGTTTCATAGACAAATTTTGTTCGGAAATGTGTTTTTTCATATGCTCTCCAATATCCTCCATATCCACTTCAACTGTGGAAAAAATGGGACACATTTCAGAGAAGTATTCTTCAGGTGAACATTCCCTTCTAAAGTCGGAATTCCACTTTTCCGGTATTTCTAGATCAATTTCTACCGCACCGTACAGTTCGCCTGACTTTACAGAAGAAATTATTTTCTGAGCTGTAACACTTGATTTATTTGATTTATAAAATCTGGGAAAAAAGCTGTCAATGAAGTCTTTAACATCTTCTTTTTCACTGATAATCTTCGCAAACTCACACTCGTATATGCTTTTCACAGTATACCCTTTTTGCACTAGATAGTTTTCACGATCTAGTGTTCTTTTTCTTCTTTCGTTTTTTACTTTTTCATCCATTTGCGCTTCAACACAAGTGCAAGAATGCCACCAGCAACCATAGTATTCGTATATAACGTTTGTTATCGGGTTGTAACCGTCACAATAAAAGGGACCAACTCTTTTCTCAAACCCATTTCTTGCAAAATGTTCAATTATTATGTTATTTTCATGAGCCTCATATTCCATCCAAATCGATGCCATGAAATATTTAGAATGACGTTGAGGTTTAAAGTTATTTTCTCTTTCTCGCCTTATAAACATCCCTGTAGGCATAGGTTGACTAATACACCATAAATATAGAGCATTTGCATCATATCCAACAATTTTCTTGCATATCTCTTTCACATTTTCACGCACTGGTGTTTCTAACACCTTCTGATGCCTACAAAAAACTATTGAAGGACCTCCGACAAGATTCTTTTTATATGTTAAATATAAATCTTGATTCTCTTCACCCATTAACGAAAAAATAGCTTTTTCTTCCCTAGCATACTTAAAAAGTAAATTTCGTGCAACACCTGGTGCAGAAAAAGATGTCTTAAAAAGGTCTATACCTCTCTCATGATAGAATTTTTGGAGATTTTTAACACCTTGAACAAAGGGTCCTACATCAAGATTGTTATAAAACTCTAAAAGGTCGCCTAAATTCTTCATACCTTTTTCTTTCCAAACATTCTCTAATTGTTCGTAGGCTTCTATTGGTATGTTTGTCTGTTTCAAAGAGGAATAAAATGCTTCATAAGGAGGAAGACATTCCTCCTTTAATCGATCAGGGGAATCTAAATAGTCATAGCAAAAATAGCTTTTTTTCTCCTCCACATCATAGGCTGAAAGAAATTTGCTATATGACACACCTGGAGAAAGATATTGACAAATATCTAAAAATCTGAATTCACCTGTTGAAATAGCCATGTATGCGTTGGCTTTCTTTATAACAAATGCGTTACCTGACACACCGAACTCTCTTGTTTTAAAAATATGCCTTAAAAGTTCAGTCTTTAAAACATTCAAATCATATCTGGACGAGTTAAAGCCTAAGACAGGAAGCTCTTCAACATATTGAACAAACCTTTCATATAACGTCTCTAAATATTGAGAAATTTTATGAAGAGCTATATTTCCCCTCTTTTTGGAAGGCGATATTCCCTCTTCCGTTTCTGATTCTTCTTCTTCACTTTCTCCTGATTCACTTGTTTCCTCCCCAATAAAAATGTTATCATCACCGTCACACTCTTCAGAATCTAATAATTCTAAATCATTTTGAGAACTGTCTATAGATGATTTTTTTGCACTATCATTTAAATCTGATGGAAAACATTGTTCTCGCATTTTTTCTTCAAACGCTTCATCCTTCAATTTTGAAAGATCTGATAAATATTCCTCAAAAACTTGCAAATTCATTCTTTTTGAAAATGATTGTATTTCTCTCAAGTATGATAACATTTTATGTGTTAGGGAGTTTACATTATCATCTATAAAGCATTTAGGCTCCTCAAAACCTTGAACATTAGAACATACAGAAACAGATATTGCTGAATGTTTGCGACCCCACTTTAACTTTTCAGGTTGCTTTGTGTCTACTTTTTCAAGAAGTGATTCAATATCAAATACAGCAAACTGTTTATACGTACGCATTTCACTAGGCACTCTAATCCCATTATTTTCCAGCTCCTCAAAAATTGAGAGAGGTGGTGAATAATATCCTCCTTTAAAGCGATACGATGTTTTCTTACCACAAATAGTGAGGTGTTTTCTGTAATGGCACATTTTGGAAAACGTTCTTTCACAAAGTTCGCATGTAAACTTCTTTGCGTACGCAGAAAAATTTGAAATGAATGATAAATGTTTCTTATACACGTTTAAATGCATAATATTTCCATAGTTCGATGTTGTTTTGTATCTTAAAACAACAATATCATCCGGAATTAGTTCGTAAACATATATTGAAATTCCAAAACAACGCTCAAGCTCTTCTATATCCCCAATTTCCACACCTTGAAAATGGTGGTGATCACTTGGAATATTTACACCTTTCGTTGTAAACATGTGTTCTCTAAACTTGTGGTAGTAAATAATTGCTGTAGTGTGAATGCACTTATTTTTCAAGAATGTGGCTATGCATCTGAATGCGCATAAATTATCTTCAATCGGGTTTCTAGTTCCTGAATAACTATCTAGTCCAATTATGCACTTCTTTTGCTTTATGAAATCGGGTAAAAACCCTCGACCGAGAACATAGTTTGTTTTTGTCACAAAGTATGTAACATTTGTAATTAGAACGCTTTTCCATTTTGTGTCAGGCCTATTCAAAAGAAAGTATTCATCAATTTGAACTTGACCAATTTTTTCTTGAAGTGAATATATATCGCTGTGGCTACTCACTCTAACAGGGAAGTCAAAAAGTGTATTATTTTTGTAGGGAATAAAATAGCGAAATTCGTCTGTATCAATATTTTGCATCAAAACACCTAATGCAATATTTACTCTAAATGAGTGATCCTGTTCTCTATATATTTGTTGAACATGATCTCGGAATTCTTGCATTCCTCCTGAAATATCATTTGTTGGGAAATTGTATAGAGAAACAATATCACCAATGCTGTGACCGTTAAGAATATGGAATTTGTTAGCTTCTAAAACCTCCCTCATTTCCTCATTTTCCTCACCCTCAGAATTTCGCCAAGGAGCTGTTTCATTTGACCACGGAAATTGAGCACTAGAATCCCCAGAACCATGCATTAATCCTTGATGTCTAACAAGTTTCTTTCTAGTTTCAAACGTGTTTGAACATTTGCTGCATCTAAATTTCTTATTCTGATGACTACTCACATGCTCCTTATGTTTTTCAACAGTTTCACTAACATGATTGCATTCCCCGCATGTGATAGAACTGCAAAACCTACGATGTTCCTTAAGTTTGTTTGGCGATATAAACAATTTACCGCAGTGTTTACACATTTTTGAAAGACATAAATCTGCATGCTTTAGAAAGTTTTTTTTATATGTAAACTTTTTACCACATTGTTCGCATATAAAATCCCCTCTCGATTTATGCACACCTTTCGTTTTATCATTACCATGAACTGTTGTTGCAGCTCCTGCCCCCCACTGATTGTTAAGTGAAACAAACATTTCATTTTCATTTTCAGTTGCATAGTTACCTAACAATTGGTGTTTATTTTCTAAGGATGATGTGGACGGGACTTGATTAGTTGCATTGATGAACTGTAGAAGATCTTCATCCTGAACCTTTCCTGATTCTATTTCTAGGGTTGCAGCGACGTCTACCTCGGTAATCGGAAGTTGCATCGTGTCTGAAGTGTTCATAACCGTTTCATCAGCTGTCGGGTGTAGTTGTTCGATAGGAACTGTGTAGGGAACGTTCATATTCAAGCTTCCAGTCTCCATTCCGTTCATGACAGCATCCAATCCCGGAAGAAATTCAGAAATAATGTCGACCTATAAAATGAAGTTTTATCATTAATAAAAAAAAAAAAAAAAAAAAAAAAAAAAAAAAATATATATTTGTTGCTGTGAACGGTTTATACTAGGGTATTTTCACATTTTATAATTCTTTAAATGCGTTCTCCATTATGTAAATGTAAAATAAAACATGCATCCTATAAATGTAAAAATAAAACATACCTGAATATTCTTTCGTTTTTCAATCACATATTTATCATTTTTATCGATGTTGTGCACTTCTATGTATCTGTCTAGCACATCCTCATCGCGAATATTGCTGATTTCATCTCTCTGTAAAGGCGTTAGAGTCTGAAAAATGTATAATATATATATATATATATATATTATATGTGTGTGTGTCTGTGTGTGTATGCCTATCTATGTAGTGACAATTATAATCTCAATAAAAAAATAACAGTGAATAAAGACGTGTTATTATATTTACATTGTATAATTAAACAAATTTAAATAACATACCTTCTCAATTGTGCGAAGTTTCTGCCTAATCAGCGGGTGATTAAGAATGTCATTTTGGAGAGCCCAATTAAATAAAGAAGGTGAATCTTGAAAAAGATGTATATATGACGCAATTTCTTCATCAGAAAATGGTTCCGCCATGGCTGTTCTTGCAAATAATACATCATACAATATCGCTTCTTTATTTATACATTCCACTATCTATGCATTGATTTAAGATCATGAGGTATTATTGATTTTAATCATGCGCATTGTTATCGTTAAAATGAAATATCATATCTTTATCATGTACGTATGTTATGAACAAATATGCAAATTATATCATTCAGAGCTTGAATGCTGACAGGGAAACATGGATACTTTAACGTTGGATAATTTAGTGCGCATGTTTAATTGACAGATCAATTTTAAATAACACGCGTGACTCGTCATAATTCGCATATTGCCACACCCCGCACTACACCCCCCTACTACGCCTCCTTATTTATCAAATAAACGCCTCTTTATAATCAGTATACGCCCCTTTAATTATTGATTCCTATTGTGTCAAAACTAATTATCATATAGCGGTCTCCAGACTCCACCATACTACTGTTAGGTAGCCTAACTAAATATACTCCATAGCAGAGAACTATACACAGTAAGCATGCCACGGCTCTAGCTGACTGTCTGTGGTCTATACTTAACTCTTTAAAATACAAGAAGGTCGCCAGGAAGGCTATAATATACACAGGTGCAGTTCTATGTCCATAGAACGACCTCCGGAACGCAGAGATATACAAACTATTAAAATTTGACTTAAAGCGCTATAACGTCTAAAATTTAGAACATTTTAAACAAGAGATCTTGTGAATAAATCCCTTTGACAAATATCAATTTTGTGACTTGTGACTCATTGTTCTATAACACGTCACTTATTTTGTGCCACGATCAGATATATAGGCTTCCACCTCCGCAATCCGAGCTAGAACAAGCAAAACGGGAGAAACTAGGTTAGTTCTACCTATATTTTTTTTTTTTTTTTAAAAAGGTTGTATTCAGTGTTCCTGCCGCCGAGGCTCATACACATCTAATCACAGGTTCACCGCGTCCCTTTGTAATTTTTTTTTTTAATTTTCAATTTTTCTGTCGTTCTCTATTACCAGTGATGAGAGGTTCCTCTATAACATAAATATTATAGGCACAATTTTAACTTTCGTCCCCCTCCATTTCTCTGAGAAGACTTCATCATTCCCCCTTCCCCCAGACGTCTACCGTTGTATCCTAACAGAGTGTTCACCTTATTAAATTCTTTTCCTTTAAAACCAGATATTACCTTAGGGCCTAATTGCTACTTATGACCCATTGTCTTAAAGTTAAACCTTCCCATATCAAGCTGGTTCTATTCACAGCTTGGGAGTACTCTTGGGGAGGCTTTTACATGAACTTGTTTAAGATATTTGTTACAGCCGATTGTTCTGTGTAAGATTCTATATTGTAGGCCTATAGTTTGCTATTTCGCAATTTACCTTATTACATTTAAAAGGAATTGTAAATTTTTCTTTCCACGTAGGCCTACTGTTCTTTGGTTCCAAGAACATTCTTGTCATTCAGTAATTCTTTCCAACAGCTTAATTTTTCATAATCAGGATTCGATAACTTTACCAGTTCAGAGTGTAGGCCTACCTCTTTGGTTTTTAAATCGTTGATCTTAATAACCTAGTATAGGCAATCTTTGATAGACAGCAACCCAGCAAGATCATCGTTGGGAACAATTTCCCCGGAGGTGAGTCTTAATCAGGGCTGGTACATTGAATCTCTTTTATTTAGCCAAGTTGGACATGAAGAAATTTCAAAATTCGTCTCACTAGAGAAATATAGAAATTATTTCTTTTCCAAACCCACGTGATTGCCAGCTAGGAATCCTGTTCCAAAACACACTCTTTTATCTCCAGGGGTTTTTTCTGATTTTTTTTTGTTTAATTTTGTGGACCAAGGTATATCAGCAACTATCAAACCTAGGTACAAATAAATAATGTCATCTAGAACTAAATTGAATTTAATAGCGGATACATTACATTAATTAATAGTACGAGGTCATGCTGCCTTAGTCACTGAGCGGGGCTTCACCTAGTGTGTGACACGTAAACTAGAAAGTTGGCTGGTGCCGTTGTAACGGGTCCCTTTCTCCCTGCTTAAATGTTCGCCTTTTCGCACCCATCATTTCCGGTGAGTATGGCAGCAATTTATAGCGCATGGCCGTCTTTTCTAAGTGATTTGGACACAACTTAGGGATGGGAAAGTTGTTGGTATGAACTCTTCGAGTTCGAATATGAGATTGGGGCTTTGTATTTTCTGTCTACGGTCGATTTGTTTTGAGTTTGAGATTGATGTTGAGTCGGCCTCACTTTTTGGCCCAGGATGCACGTGAGAGAGTTGTGTCTTGAAGTTGTAGTCCATGAACCTGGACGAAAAGTCGCCAGTGGCAATGCCATGCATAAAAACCTCAGCTCAGCAATTCGACCCAAGCTCATTGGCCAACACTATTACGCAAATCTGCAAATAATTTCCAAAAATCCCTACGTTCCCATATGTACACACACTTCAAACCTGTCCCAGTCTCAAGCTTATTGATTTTAAGAGACATTTCAGCAAAAAATTTAAGGTCTTACTCGTATAATTACGCAGTTCCAGCATTACATGCTTATGCCTATGTATCTCTGTTTCTCCTCGTTGCCGACATTACTCGGCTCACTGACACACGCTCGGCCACACTCGGTAAGCTTCGTGTAATGACGTCATAGGCGCGGGGATTCCCCACCAGAACCCTACCCAGAACGAGGCCCATGTAATGACGTCATAGCAGCAGGGAATCCACAGCGCCGATCGCGATGTGGAGATTAAACTAAGAAACGAAACAATTTGGAAGGCGTCGGGAGACGCCATAGGAGGGAGGTGGGCGGGATGGTGGGCAATGTCAATGTACAAATAATTCAATGTTTAGTAAAGTAAATAGCCCAAGACTTCTCCTGTTGTGACGATATCCTTCCGATTCCTGGTGCCACACATACTCTAGACCCTCGCTCCGCTCTACTTTGTATTTCTTCCTTAGCTTATTGATATCCAATCCAATCTTTAAAGTGTAAATTTACCTGAGAAATAACCTTTCCACAATACCAAACCATGTTGCTCTCCTGATCATTTCTTTCCTCGAATCGGTGTCTGACTCTACACCCAACAAGGACACCATCTGTATTTGGATCAACAGGGAGAGAGAATGAGGCCTCAATCAGAGCTTTAACATTCAAAGCCAGTTCATCCAATGACAAGCTTTTTCCTTTTTTGGAAAATTTGTAAATGTCCTTGTCTGAATGTGGTTGCTGTAGGAGATGTTGTCTAAATCGTAGCTGTGCTTTTAGGGCTTTGACTTTGCTGTTATTTGTCCGACGGAATTGGCGGTGGAGTGGCAGCGAGGGAGCTTGGGGGAAAGCTGTCGACTTCGCTGCACTCAAAACCCATCGTTACACTCTCCCCTCCTTAGAATCTGCTGGTCTAGAGCAGCAACACTCCGGCCTCAAATAGTTATTTTGGGTTAGAGTGCTGGGCACCAGACGTCCAGACTAATAGAAAAAAAACAACATTATATACAATATTTACACCCCCAGGGTTTCCACGACGAGCTAGTCCATCCTCCTGAGCTGAGTGATGAGCTTGTTGTGGTACCCCCTATTGAAAAACTCTCGAATCATGTCTCCAAAATGTCTGACATGATTGTCGATCAGCCTCTGGTCAATCATGTGGAGGCCCAGGCTGAAAGTGCCCCCCCCACCGGGACCCGGCCAGCGGGAAGTACAGAGGCACATGATTGACCACAGGCCCAGGGCCCAGGGCCCCGTGGGTCAGCCTGTTCGCCACCCCAATCCCCAGGTCGGCGAGCAGGGTGTCACCCCTGTTGACGATGTCTGCCGACCCAAGCAGCAGGAAAAGGCCTGATGGTGCCACCACCCGCCCAAAATTCAAAGATGATAACCTGACAAGACCCGAACAGGTGATACTGACCCGTCTATGTACCGGTCACACCAAACTGACTCACATGCACCTTCTAAAAGGTGAAGTGGCTCCTGTATGTCAGACATGCAACACTCAACTGAGTGTAGAGCATCTCTTAATACATTGTCAGGCAACCAAGAGAAACAGAATAAAATTCCTGCAAAATCGCAGGACACTGCAGAGTATTTTCCGGGAAACTGGGAACAAAAATATTCTTGATTTCCTACGGGAAACCAAATTGTACGACAAAATTTAGGTAACCTAAATGAAGCCTGACTTTGTCAGGCCAAACCCTGTTTCATGAAATAGGGAATTTCACAGAATAAAATAATAAAACCACAGTATATCTGCTAACTTTTAATTACTATTAGCGGAGGTGAAACTAACCAAACCAAACCAAACCAAGCCCATCGCTGAACGAGATGGTGGTGCCAAAAGGGGGCACATCGGCTGTCAGGTGGTAGCCCACGTTGGGGGGCAGATCCAGCCCCGCTGACAGGTACATAGCATTGACCTGGCCCCCGGTCTGGGTGGCCATTGCCCGGGTGCTTCCCAGGAAGCCCCCGCCCGCCTGCGTGGCTTGCTTGTTGGTTCCGAGGCTGGTCTGGGTGGCCTCGTCCTGGCAGTCGGGGTCAGTCTGGGTGGCTTGGTGCACCGACTGGCACTCCGACTCCCTCACTGGAGCAACACTGGGGTACATTTACATTGATTCCTAAGGCTGTGGCCTTAGAGGCAACCGCCCCCCTTGTACTGTGCCCCAAATATTTCTTAACGTCTACACCCGCTAGGGACATCATCTGCTTGGACATCTCAAAATCATATCTCTCGAAACCTTCTTATGAGGCCTAAACGGACTAATAAGTAATTGATTTTCGTCTTTGCGAAGAACTTCTGTACGCTTCAAATAAGCCCTTAAGCACCTAACCACACACAGTTCTTTTGTTTCTTCATACATGTACAATTTCACCGTGTCCAAAGGATCACCTAACCTGTTATGCTTTGACAGAGAATCCAGCTTAAATGCCACTTGGTCTTCCCTCCATACCAGAGAGTTTACTTTTAAAGCCAGCAAGGTCTGACCCCTATGTGCCGTCGTCAATAAGATAAGAATCACTAACTTTAATGTCAAAAAAGACAAAGACAAATCGGAATTTCTACCTTTTGTCAACAAAAAGTCGAACACCTTTTGAACATCCCACATTTGTTCATAACATGGCTTAGGCGGATTTAGATTGTAAACCGCTTTTACAAGCAAGCAAATTAATGTATGTTTACCTATATCTGTTTCTCCCCATGGAAGACACGCTGCTGATAAAGCAGACCTAGCGGAGTTTACCGCTGTATAACCAGAACCTTTTTCGTTCAATCTCGGCCACCCCGAGAGTGTGTGGTTGAGAATACTGGTCCCAGTCACTCACTCCCAATCACTGTCCTCATCTACACTCCCTTCCTCTGTGCTCCTGTCTGACAGGCGGCAGGTCGTCCAGTGGTGTGTTGCGCAGCCGGCCGCCGGGGTGGTGACAGGTTCCGGTAAGGCAGGGCTTTTGGTCATGAGCCTGAGTCGTATGAATCAAATGTTGTACACTCCATTTTCTGGTAAGATAAGAGTCTATCACCGGTGGAATCCTCTGCACAATATTGATACGGAGATAGGTTGTTTCCATAATCACTGCTGCTCTGATTCTTTTCTGATGGACCTCTTTTTTCTAGGAAGGCGTCAAGTAATGTTTCCAACACAGCATAATTTGAAACTGTAGAAACATTCCCCTCTCCAAGAATGATTTTAACGTTGTCAATTTTGTTGATTTCTCCTCAGAATTGTTCAGATAATATTTTATCCTAGCCTCAAGTTTTGCCTCTCCAGCCTCCCTCTTAGCTTTTGCCCTGCCTTCCCTGATTTTTTGTGCTGCCTGGTCATAGTCTGATGGATAACGTTTCCTAGCAAAGAGTAGCCTTTGGTGATCTCCAATCCTAGAAAAAGTTGTTTGACTAAACGCCATTGTGATATAATTTCAACTGATAGATCTGTCCACTAGCAAAGTCCAAATTATTTCCTTAGGAAACAGATACTTATTTCTCTTTGTGGTGACTGTGGCTGCTCTGTCTCAATAGAGAGGCCCATTCAAGTCCACCTGTACCACCAATTCCTCTCACATCTGAGGGGAATCGACATCAAATATCACACTCATCCCAGGTGAATGAGTGCCCCTTCTGTCTGTGTACTCCCTGTGTTACTTCTACAAGACCTAGATAGCTAGGGTGTGGACAGAGTCCAAAAGGCAGGGAATAATTTATTACGAAAAACAAAATATAAGAAATTTTGGAAAATGTCAAAAGATACAGGTGTTTGGAATGATCCAAGATATTTACAGAGGAAGGCCGCTGCCCAAGGAGATGTAAATGATGACCCAGCATGGCTTCCAAGTATCAGAGAAATAATGCCTATTTGTGTTTTGAAACTTGTCAGAGGTTTATACCCAAATCCTCCTGGGATACCTTACATGGGACATGAATGGAGGTAGAGCATTTATTTTGTTTATTCTAAAGTTGTGAAGGAGGAATGAACCAAGGGAATGAGTCTGTATGGAGGAATGTCGAATGTGTAACTCTGCACTCCTTATCACCATCCATTCAACTCATATCTAGGACACAGGAGAGCAAGGTACTAATTGCCACATTGCGGTCTCACCACGTGTATGTGTATACCCATGTGACCAATGTAAACATTGAGTGATTGACAGCTAACTGACTACTTTTAAAAACTAACGTTCCTTTCAACTTTGGATTACCTCCTGATCTCTTTATATACACACAACTGTTCATGACAGTAAGTTCATATTATTAATCTTAATATATTCATGTACATGTGTGCTGAGCTAAGAAAATATATGTTGCCCACATCAATCAGACTGAACGATTTTATTCAAATATTGGCTGCAGCTCTAGTTAGGCTAGTGTCTGACATGGGAGTATCTGTGCTGGACCCACCCCCTCCTTTTGTACCGAAGGTGCCCCTTTTATTTATTCCATCATTAAATCAGCATGACCTTTGACCTAACCTATTTATAAAGACCTTTGACTTAGGGTCATTTGACCTACTTCAACAGCTTCAGAGGTCAAAAGTTTAAAACATGGTTAATTATGTTAAAAATCGAGCTTTTCTCTCCAGTCAAAAGGTATGGATGCCAGGTTTGGATATCTTTATGAGTATATAATAATTAGACATCAAGACATCACACAAATTGCTTAGAAACCGAATATTTAAACATCAAACGACAAGTTATCCTATGTAGTCTGCAATGATTTGAACAGGATTTTTTTTGTCAAGGTGTGTTATGTCTGCACACTCAACACTGATCTTCTGTTCCCTCCGTGGTCACCTCAACCCCGCTCTCGGAGTGGTCGTCGCTTACCTGAGTTGGGAAGAGATGTGAGAGACAGGCAAGAGTAGTGATATGTGAAGGGGAAGGGAAGCCCATCCAGTGTTAGGAGGGTTTGTTAAAGTGAATTATGAAAATAAAAATATGCATGATGGATGGCCAAGTTTTTTTTATAGATCAAATACAGTATGAGACCCAGGCTGATTCCCTGGGGAACGCCCCACATTACTAGTTTAGAGTTAGATATGCCCATATTGATGGTAAATTGTTGTACAGTCATTTAAATAGTTGGTGAACCGACTGATCTATGCCTATGCAGTGAACAAAAATTACAAATTACATACTCTATGTACTTCTGTACATCCGGAATCATAACAGTGCATTCCATTCCTATTTTCTATACCATATTCCAATGACCTATTTTGCAACCAAGCAACTAAGAAGACAAACGCATATTAAGCCTACGCTGTGAATGTAGGCTAGAATGTTTTGTTCCAAAAGAGGGGTTTACAGATAAAATGTCAACTAACTCCTGACCAGGAAACAGTTATTTTGAGGGTTATGATCCAGATGTTGTTAGGTCTAAAAGAACTAAATCACAAGTGCAGTTACTGCGTTCAATTTGATCAACCATAACTTGTCTAAAAGCTGCCCTAATTTCATGCAGGCCAGGACTCACTGAAACCCACCCTTCCTCTAATAATAATTGAAAACATATTTGGATACAGTCTTGATCCTGAGCAATTTGTCAATAAAAATTCATAGTTGTAATTTGTTTTTAAGTCTTCCCATAGGTTCAATACACTTTGAATAGAAATCTGCCACCCATTGAAACATAGTACCCTTTTACCAGATGGTAATCAAGAGCTTTCTTTGATTGCTCTATGTGGCAGCAGCCATCCTTGATGGCATGTGGAAATGGTTGGCTGCCCCTCAAAGATAAGCTATTAGATGAATAGAACAACTTGTCCATATCAGCTATGTACATGGCATCTGACATACACACCTTGAAGAAAAAGGGTGAACTGTGCCCATCAAACTGGGTGCCATCCAAAGAAGGGAGGCCTTATCAAAATAGTAAAAAAACCAGTAATATGGCTAATAATGACTGTTGTACATGAGATCATAATTTTTTTTAGATTGTTAAGATTAACATTTTTAAGGCGGCGGGGGCGAGGGGTCACATGGTTGATTTGCCTTTGCACATTGGTATGCATGTTCAGATGTTGGGTACCTTTTCTTCATATAAAGTGCCATCAGTTGGTGTATCATTTGCTTCCTTCTTTTCCAACTCTTTGTGCACCCTCTTCTATCTGTTTCCTCCCCTGTCTTGATATCCTATCAGCCACTGTCCAATAGACCTCCCCATATCTAATTTGGTTTTCTGGCTAATTTTGGTGGCAATACCCTTTCAGCATTGCATTTCTTTTCACTGCCCTAAAAATTGCCTTTAAAATCTTTTGCCGAATTGTTTCTTATAATTCCCTTTTCCACTGATGGTGTACTCGCCAGCCAGGACATTTGTCATCAAGAATTCCATCAAACATTGCCAGGTTTCAGCCAGATTGTGCCCACCAAAGTCAGCCATAACTGATACAAGTTTGTTCCTTGTTGTCTGGTCTTGGAGTCAAATCTCTAGGTCTGTCTCTTTTTCTCTGTCTCTATACATGGGTCATTTTCAAATCCTTTTGGTGGCAATACCCTTTCAGCATTGCATTTCTTTTCACTGCCCTAAAAATTGCCTTGAAAATCTGGGTTTTGCCGAATTGTTTCTTATCATTCCCTTTCCCACTGATTGTGTACTCGCCAGCCAGGTCATTTGTCATCAAGAATTCCATCAAACATTGCCAGGTTTCAGCCAGATTGTGCCCACCAAATTCAGCCATAACTGATACAAAGTTGTCCTGATGATGGAACTGCTTGGATTTTCCTCAATGGCTGATAACGCTTTTGCTTCGGCTTGGCTGCCTGCAAGGTTTCTGCCAGCCAAGTGGATGACACAGCAATGGATGCCCCTGGGGCATTAAATGTGTTGATAAGGGCATAAAGCAATCTCTCACTCACCCCTGGGGCCAGCAGCTGGTAGCCTTGGAGTAGCTGTCCATCTGGTGGTTCATCCACAGATAATAGCAAGCTTAGGTGCTAGAAGTGGTTCTCCAATGGTTCATGAATAAATAAATTATATATTACAATATACTGAACATCGTATTATAGCTTTTGTCAATTGTTGAAAATGCATTAGATGCAGTCCAATGTTCCCCTTTAAGAAACATACCGGTTTTGCAACACCTCCCGTTTTATACTGATGTATGGCTCCCTATCTGCATGTATATCGCCCTTAGATACAAATAAAGAATGTGGGTTGACGTGTATGTCAGCCGACTGCGCTACCACAACTGAGCTATTGCGCTGCTCAGTAGAACGTTCCACCTGGCTCACCTGGCTACACTTGTTGTGTTGCCATGGTTCAATAGGTGTCAATTGGCAACCTGGGGTTGTTGCAAGGCAACAATCTCTAGGTTAGCCCAAAATAGCCTCAAACAGATTATATATCTCTGATTAATGTGTATTTTGGGATGGAAGTTAAGTAATTATGTTAATGTTTATTTACATAATGTACATAATTAACTTCTAGAGTATGCCACAGGGTGTTGTGACAATCAAATACACGTTTAAACAAATAAAGAATGTCTTTAATGACTTCAATTGATTTAGTTATCTGATCCAAATCTATATGCTCATGTTGTTATCGCATTTGCAAACAGAATATATCTTCAGAAAAATATGATTTTATATCTTTGTTTTTTTCATCTAATAGATAAATATGTCAAATAAATGACTAAAGGACTACACTGTAGAACTTGAACTTTTGTAGGTTTGGTTCAACAAACAGAAATAGAAACACATTCCCTGAAATAGTGGAATTAATTTTATGTCAGAAGAACCAAGTGATAGCCATTGTTATTGTGTCGGTGTCATATTACATTCGTCAACATTAGACATTACGACAGATGACAGCCATATTAGATTATAAGTCTCTCTCTGCCTCTTGTGTATCTAATATTTTAGTGCAAATATCTTTCATGGATTATTATTCTTGAAAATTTTTGCACATATGGATTGATAAACAAACCTTTCCATGTTATCTTAATCAAAGGACTAACCATGGAATCCCCGTCCAACTAGTTAATTCATTTACCAAAGCATTTATTGACAGGTAGGCTTATGTAATACATACATTTGGGACGGGAGTAGATCAAACATAATCTCAGCCCCCACAACCAGACATTTATATTGTATCAAAGCATCTACAGAGCCCTCCTGACTCTGAAATGTTTTCTTAAATTAGATAACTAGGACTGTATAGACGGTGTATATAATACAACTAGACGAAAAGAGAACATAATCATGAAACGTCGAACGGGAAAATTCATTGGAAAAGATCTTTTCTCATACCCTTCTTCCGTAGCATATAAACCCGCTGATTCGCCGCCCTTTTCCTGAGCTGATCAGCCGTATAGGGCTTAACCAGTTTTGCTGCCCTTCGATCCTAGTCATAAATGAATGATACAATTAATATTTGGTTCATTGTCACACATTTATGCTATGTTATCATCTGTAGGCTAAAGGACAAGCAGTGATATAATGGAAAGCATGTAATTACTTACTCTAAAACGTTGCCGTTCCTTTTCAGCCCTCACCATATCCCCCTTGTGCTTCTCTCTCCACGCCCGTCCTGGGTAAGACCTTAAAGGGCCTTTCTGTCTCTTTTCTCTGTCTCTCTCTCCCTTCTCCTCTATCTCTATTTCCTGGGTATGATCATAAACGGCCTCCCTCTCAGCTCTCCCGCCCTTGATATAACACTTCAAAGTGTTGATAAGGGCGTAAAGCAACCAATCTCACTCACATCACCCGCACCCTCTCCTGGGTAAGACCTTAAAGGACCTTTCTGTCTCTTTTCTCTGTCTCTCTCTCTCCCTTCTTCTCTATCTCTATTTCCTGGGTATGATCATAAACTGCCTCCCTCTCAGCTCTCCCGCCCTTGATATAACACTTTAAAGTGTTGATAAGGGCGTAAAGCCACCAATCTCACTCACTCACTCCCGCACCCTCTCGCGGTTTTGCGCCTTCTGGGCTTCTGTGAGGATGAGATGGGTCTTAGTCATTTTCTAGAATAAAATTAGGAATGTGGGCAATAGGAAAATAAAAATTATCAGGTGCATATGCATCCTTGACAGATGCTTTCACATTCTTGAGGTGTAAACAAACCTGGGCCGACTTTAGTGTACCCACTTCTGCAGAACTCTTGTCATGCCATAATTGCTTGAAAGCTATTTGCAAGAAGTAAATTGCCATGTGAAAAAATTTGGGGGTTACTGGGCTAAGTTTGTCAACCCCTTCAGGTTGGTTTCGTTGCCCTAGCATCACCGTCTTTGCACCAGAAAAGCGCTCTCTAGTTAGTCACACATTTATGCTATATTATCATCTGTAGGCTAAAGATGAAAACAACAGAATCGCTAGCATGTACAAAATATAAAATAAAGAATTTTGATAAGGATTCCAATACCTTATTCTAATCAATGTAATGCCAAAGGACAAGCAGTGATATAATGGAAAGCATGTAATTACTTACTCTAAAACATTGCCGTTCCTTTTCAGCCCTCACCATATCCCCCTTGTGCTTCTCTCTCCACGCCCGCACCCTCTCGCGGTTTTGCGCCTTCTGGGATTCTGTGAGGATGAGATGGGTCTTAGTCATTTTCTAGAATAAAATTAGGAATGTGGGCAATAGGAAAATAAAAATTATCAGGTGCATATGCATCCTTGACAGATGCTTTCACATTCTTGAGGTGTAAACAAACCTGGGCCGACTTTAGTGTACCCACTTCTGCAGAACTCTTGTCATGCCATAATTGCTTGAAAGCTATTTGCAAGAAGTTAATTGCCATGTGAAAAAATTTGGGGGTTACTGGGCTAAGTTTGTCAACCCCTTCAGGTTGGTTTCGTTGCCCTAGCATCACCGTCTTTGCACCAGAAAAGCGCTCTCTAGTTAGCTGATAGCCACCTACATGGACTTTGGGTATCAAATTAACTGGGATACCAGCTTTGGTGTAGACTTCCTGGAGTATTCGCACATAATCCCTGTTGTATAAAATGGCAATAGCAGATATGAGCAATTGCACCCAAATGTGTCATTGGGCCATCCAGGCCTGAAAATTTATATTTCTTTCTAAATTGCTTCCATTGATTTAGTTTCTCTCATACATAAACTAGATATATCACTGCTAATATAAGACAATAGTTTCCACCCCATCCAGACCCCTGTTACGGCGACATAGTTTTATGCCTGTGGCTTCTATCCAAATTAGTTCAAAAATTTTTTGTGTATGTATTTATATGTAAGGTACATAAAAAAATGATTCAGGCTAATATTAATTCATCTATTGCTGAAACCTAGGCCCCCCATTACGGCAACATTAATATTCTATTCATTTTAATCCGAGGCCAACAAAATACTTATTTAAAAATATCAACTGGGTATGACCATAAACTACCTTTCTGTCTCTTTTCTCTGTCTCTCTCTCCCTTCTACTCTATCTCTATATCCTGGGTATGACCATAAAGTACCTTTCTGTCTCTTTTCTCTCTCTCTCTCTCCCTTCTACTCTATCTCTATATCCTGGGTATGATCATAAACTGCCTCCCTCTCAGCTCTCCCACCCTTGATATAACCATATTAAATGTGTTGATAAGGGCGTAAAGCAACCAATCTCACTCACCCACTCCCTCTCAGCTCTCCCGCCCTTGATTTAACCATATTAAATGTGTTGATAAGGGCGTAAAGCAACCAATCTCACTCACTCACTCACATCAGACACAAGGGCCAACACTTTTGGACTGAAGCTCCCCATCTCCCCATTGGTAACCTCTGCTTGGCCCCAGTCAGCAGATTGTACTCTGCTCCCAGCTCCCCAATTTTCCACAAAGTCCATTTGCACAGTTATGTGTCCCTGTGGCAAACAGTCCTTGAGGTGGGGGATGATGCGGTATTGGGTGATGGCGCGGTATTGGTGCGCCCTGAAGAAAAGGAAACACAAAGTCTGAAAATAAACCTGGTCCTGGGTAAGACCTTAAAGGGCCTTTCTGTCCCTTTTCTCTGTCTCTCTCTCCCTTCTTCTCTATCTCTATTTCCTGGGTATGATCATAAACTGCCTCCCTCTCAGCTCTCCCGCCCTTGATATAACACTTCAAAGTGTTGATAAGGGCGTAAAGCAACCAATCTCACTCACTCACTCACTCTGAAAATAAACTCTTTTTTTGGTAATGTTTCCATCACCTCCGTTGTGTTCCGATGTCATTTGTTGTTCTCTGGGTCTGTTTCAACAACTGATTTCCAAACGGAGAATGTCACACTGGGTCTTTGAATGTTCTGTGACAGGATCTGACCAGCTTCTTCTGCCCTCATCTCAGACCCAAATCTGTCCAGGTCTTTCAGCAATCCGGCTCCCCGCACATCATCTAGGCATAGCCTCATGTTCTCATGTTGGCTGCACAGGCAGGAATCCTTTGAACCAGACAAAACTGGTTTTATCCAGCTTGCTCCATGTCACACATCACAGAAGGTGGTGAAACTGACCTTCACACTAGGGTCCTCCTGCAGGAACTGCTGATAAAAGATTGAGAGGTAGTCCTGCAGGAGATGAATTTGGTGTTTTTCGCCTTTGATGGTAATGTCTTTTTTCCCAGATGTGCAACTAGAGTTGTCAGGGAGCAGAAGCCAGTTTAGCACCATCTTTCTGATGTTGACAAAATTCTTTTGCTTCCATCCTGCACGCCTGTGGACCGACTTTTTCCAATTCTTACATCTAAGTCAAGAGCACTGCCCAGTGCTGCATGAACCCTACTTTTAGTCACCTTCTCTGACTTGAAGATGGTTTTTGCCACCAACGTCTTGTCAGATGACTTACTGAGTGTCTGTGACAGCATGGCAAAGGGTGACTGTTCGCATCAACCCAGGAGCACAACTAGGGCTTAATCCATTCGATCTTAGCCCATTTCCGGCAGCTGTTCTTGGTGATGGGATAGCAGCAGTCTCACTCTGGAAATGGGATGAAGGCGTCTCTGGTGTAAACATGGAATGAAGCTGGGGCAGAGTCAACTTCCGTGGGGTGGTCTGCTGCTGGTGCGGGATGAGCTGGAGAAGTTGTTGCTGGAGGTACATCCATCCTTTTCTTCTACAGGCAATCAGTGGTTGATGGGGAGGATGCCCGGAGTGGTGTCTGGTTGATGTGAGTGGGGAGCAAGTGGTACACTTGGTTGCCACAGGGGATGGGGTTAGGTTGGCCAGTGGGTAGGGGATTTTGGCAATCCATTTGCCTGTGGAGTATGAGGTTTGGGTCTTGCCTATGGTGGCATGGGAATGGTGATTGTAGCCCACGCCTAACATTAAACTGATCGACATTTATTAACCTTTTAGCATTAATGTTGTTACTCAGTACTGATACAATTAATAATGATAATTAATGATAATTACAGATGAGCATGCAGAGGTACTGAGTGTCAGATTGCGCCTCCACTGGTGATGAGTCCTCCACTCTGGATGCCATTTGGGGAGAGCTGTCTGAGGAGGTGTTGTCGTTTTCTGTCTCTTTGGTTTCTTCATCCTGCAAGTCTGTTGGGTTACCCTAGAATCCCGAAGACTTCTTGGTGGCGGCGGTAGCTTCTGGACCCAAACTTTCCTCTTCTTCATCTCCGGAGTCAGATGAAATCCTTATAATAAATTTCACATTTATTGTCATTGAATCGTCATAGAGCAGACTCAATCAATTTAGATTGACGATTTCTTTGAACACATGCCCAGTAATTAATAGGTCCAGTCCAGTACAGTATTCCATGACAAATTTTCTCTATTCCCAATCCGAGCTATTCTGCACATTTTCCACCTAGCCTGGTTTTTCTTAATGCTTATGGCAATATCATCATACAGTCCAACCTTACTGCCATTCTCTGAATCAACCCCTTCTGTTGACTTTTTATTGTTTCTTTGTCTGGCACGGGTCCGTCTATTCCATGTAAGGTCACTGTTTAGGGAGGTATTCAACATAGATTACTAGAGTTGACTTGTGAACCCCTTTGTGCTCGCAAACACATATGATGGAAACTGTAGCTTGGGTTGGAATGGAATGACCGCATCCTGAATATTCTCCTCTTTTATCCTTATTGACAACAGAAAAAAAATTATTTTGATATGTGATACTTTAATCAACACCCCAACATGCCTGTATCACTGGCCACATTCTGTTATATTCAGGAATGATAAAAGTTGTGATTTATTGTTTGAAATACTGCTTGGACTTGATGATCTTTGCCTATGGCAATATAGGTAATTTGACGTATGCAAGTAATTTGACGTATGCTACATGTTCAAATGAAGAAGATTGATATATTAGAAATAATTAACAGACAATTGTTAATAGGTTTCAACACAAAGAGTTGTAACGAAGTTGTACAGACTGTTTCTCATGTTTATTATCAAGATTTATACCTAAAAGGTGCTTCATATTGGTACATTTGGTATGGCACTTAGGCATTTGTGAATTTTAAAACATAAAAATCTGTTCAAATGCTCATATCTTATTCAAGATATTAAAGTGGATGAAATATAGAAACATATACAAGCAACTGTTCTATTCAGGAATAACAAAAGGTGTTTTATTGTTAGAAACAATGCTTAGAATGGATGATCTTTGCCTATGGCAACATAGGTAATTAGGCGTATGCAAGTAATTTGAAGTATGCTACATGTTTAAATCAAGACCAGTGACATATTGGAAATAATTAACAAAAAATTGATAAATAGTTTAAATACAACTATTTGTAATGAAGTATTACACAAAGTTTCTCATGTTTATTACCAAGATTTATACATAAAAGGTGCTTCATATTAGTACATTTGGTATGGCACCTGGCCTCCTGGCATCGCTCATTGAACCAGGGGCATTTTTGTCTCTTTTGTGTGATGGAGGTTTTCCCAATGCACAGTGCCATGTGCATTGGGAAAACCTCCATCACACAAAAGAGACAAAAATGCCCCTGGTTCAATGAGCGATGCCAGGAGGCCAGGAGGGAAAGAAGAAAGGCCCTCCGTAAATTCAGGAAGACCATCACACCTGAAAATATGCACAGTTCCCTCAACACTAGAGCCATCACAAAGCAGACTTTCAAGCAGGAGAGGAGAGAATCATTCCACACCTATGTGGGTTCACTCTCCAAATCCACTCCTATGCGAAAAGTATTCCAACAGATTCGGAAGCTTAACAGGGACCCTCCACCTACAGTACGTCATCTTCAGGATGGACCTGTAAAGGTGGAGACCCCTAAGGAAATTGCAGACACCATGGCTGAGCAATTCAGGAAGGTGTCATCTAGTGACAACTGCTCAGACCAGTTCCTGAGTCATAAAACTAAATGTGAGAGACAGAAGCTCAACTTTGAATCCCGTAATGAGGAAAGCTACAACAAGCCTTTCACCAAGGATGAGTTGCAGCATGCGCTCTCACAGGCAAAAGACTCCTGCCCTGGACCAGATGACATCCATTACCAGATGTTGAAACACTTACCAGAGGAAACCATGCACCTTCTTCTGGAGGTGTACAATGACATCTGGGTCACCGGTAATTATCCACCATCGTGGTCAGAGGCAATAGTTGTGCCAACTCTAAACCAGGAAAAAACCCAACGTTGGCCTCTAGCTACCGTCCAATAGCCATGACCAGTTGTATGGCCAAAACAATGGAAAGATTGGTGAACAACAGGCTAGTCTACTTTCTTGAATCGAAAGGGCACCTTTCAGTTCACCAATCCGGATTTCGTCGAGGACGCAGCACAACAGATCACCTAGTGAGCCTGGAGAGCTGGATCCGAGATGGGTTTGCTAACAAAGAACATGTGGTCAGTGTCTTCTTTGACCTGGAGAAGGCATATGATACCACCTGGAGGTATGGGATCATGAGAGACATTCCAAGCTGGGTTTGAGAGGAAGACTGACTGGATTTATTGGAAACTTCCTGACGGATAGATCTTTCCAAGTCCGCCTAGGGTCAGTCCTCTCCGAAAGTGAAGAGCAGGAAATGGGTGTACCCCAAGGCTGTATCCTCTGTGACCCTCTTCAGTGTTAAGATCAACAGCATCACTAAACAACTTCAACCTTGTGTTGAATGCTGCTTGTATGTGGATGATTTTGTCATCTGCTACAAGGGCACCCACATGCGAACAATTGAACGCATACTACAGCAGACTCTGACAAGACTAGCTGAGTGGAGCACCAACAATGGCTTCAAATCCTCAGCAGAGAAAACTTGTGTTGTGCATTTCTGCCGAAGGCGAGGGTGCAAAGAGGAGCCAACACTATATCTCCAAGGAAAAAATCTGGTAGTCCAGGAGGAGGTAAAATTCCTTGGCGTGGTATTTGACAGGATTCTTTCCTTCAAACCACACATTGAATACCTCCGGAGGAAATGCCAGAAGGCAATGAACCTGCTGAAGGTCCTCAGTCACCCCAACTGGGGTTGTAACAAAGAGACCTTGCTGACATTGTACAAAATGTATATCCAATCAAGGTTAGACTATGGATCTATGGTGTATGCCTCTGCTCCAAGGTCTTACCTGGACAGACTTAAGCCCATTCAGAACCAGGGACTGAGACTTTGTCTTGGAGCCTTACGTACAACTCCTGCACCAAGCCTTCATATTGAAGCTGGTATACCACCTCTGGAGTTTCGCCGGGAAAAGCTCACACTGCAATACACTATACGTGTCAGAGCTAACCCCAAAAATCCAGCCCACAAACTCATATTTGACAACAAGAACACTGTGTATCGGGAGAAGCCAAATGCCATCAAGCCAATGGCAGTGACAGCAAGGTCTTTATTCCGAGAAGCTGGTGTACCAATGAAAAGAGTAATGACTGAAAAACCACCAGAGACTCCACCATGGGAACAAAAATTACCCCTGGTTATCCTGGACCTTGACACAAACAAGAAAACTGAGACTCCTGTGCATGTATTTGAAAAACCATACAGTGAAATCAGGACACAGTTTGAAAGCCATACAGCCATTTTCACCGATGGTTCCAAAGATGGTAGTCGTGTTGGATTTGCCGTGCATACACCATTTGGGAACTTGAAGAAGGCTCTCCACAAGGAAAGCAGCATCTACACTGCTGAAGGAAAAGCACTGCTTAAGGCACTTGAATGGGTACAGGTCTCACGGATGAAGAAATTCATCATATTCTCAGACTCGCACCCATGTCTAGAAGCTGTGACCAACCTTTATCCTAAGAACCCAATCATACAAGCAATTCAAGAGACATACACTGAAAACAAAAGACTGGACAAAGAAGTGGTGTTGTGCTGGGTGCCAAGCCACATTGGAATAGAAGGAAATGAGGCAGCAGACATTGCAGCCAAAAATGCATTGAGGCGCCCTGTTGGGGCTGACCAAATGCCATACACAGACATTGTACCTGTGGCGCAGGCACATGTCAAACGTAGCTGGCAGCGCACATGGAATGGTGTTAACAGTAACAAGCTGCGAGCAATCACACCATCAATCACACCAAAATTCAAAGATGATAACCTGACAAGACCCGAACAGGTGATACTGACCCGTCTTCGTACCGGTCACACCAAACTGACTCACAGGCACCTTCTAAAAGGTGAAGTGGCTCCTGTATGTCAGACATGCAACACTCAACTGAGTGTAGAGCATCTCTTAATACATTGTCAGGCAACCAAGAGAAACAGAATAAAATTCCTGCAAAATCGCAGGACACTGCAGAGTATTTTCCGGGAATCTGGGAAGAAAAATATTCTTGATTTCCTACGGGAAACCAAATTGTACGACAAAATTTAGGTAACCTAAATGAAGCCTGACTTCGTCAGGCCAAACCCTGTTTCATGAAATAGGGAATTTCACAGAATAAAATAATAAAACCACAGTATATCTGCTAACTTTTAATTACTATTAGCGGAGGTGAAACTAACCAAACCAAACCGAACCAAACTTAGGCATTTGTGAATGTTAAAACATAAAAATCTGTTCAAATGCTCATATCTTATGCAAGATATTCAAGTGGATGAAATACAGAAACATATACGTAGCAACTGTTATATTCAGGAATAATAAAAGTTGTGATTTATTGTTTGAAATACTGCTTGGACTTGATGATCTTTGCCTATGGCAATATAGGTAATTTGACGTATGCATGTAATTTGACGTATGCAAGATAAATTTACACAAAATTGCTGAAAAAAATATATTTGACGATCGTTTTTTACAGATACAGCTTAGTGACTACCTATACTATCATTTATTACAGATAAACCAATTTAATACATTAAATTGGTGATATAAATTATGATAGATTTCACATCTGAGTCAAAACTGGCAAGAAATGGCAGAATATTTAGGTAAAATCTTGCTCTTAATGACGATATAACATTGATATAAGTTTATTACACCTTGATCTAATTATCAAACTAATAAGATACAAATACAAGTGAATTAAATGACATTATAACATTTTCTTCTTGTTGTGGCCACAAGCATGGGGAAGGATTAAGCACTCAAAGAGAGTAATTTGACGTATGCATTTTCAGGTTTGAATAATTCGGAAATTGAACATAATTATCACGTAATACTATTTGCTACCTTATTAGAATATCCTCAAGAACATCTCTTATGAAAAAATTAATATTTTTCTTGATAAACAATACCTTAACCAAGTTTGACATAAAGTCATGTCTGTAATTCAAGGCTTTGGAAAGGAGGGCCTATGATTTTGAATTATCATAAAATGTCCTAAAATGATAAAATATTAAAAAATAATCTGGAATAGAGGTTCATAAATGTGTTTCGAACACTATGGATAGACATTAAGAATGATATAGCTGGTAAATACTAAAAATATTTCGTCTTTCTTGTAGGCAAATTACCCATCATTAGCTTCCCTGGCTTTACAAAATTCCACAGCATTGAGATATAATACTTAACCTTACCAAATATGAAAATTATGTACCTTAATACATCAGTTGTCGACCCCCAAGAGAGAATTTCATGTAAAGACATTTAAATTTTTTACTATTTTTCAAGCCTATAGAGATCCAACTGGACCGGTTCGTGAGAATCGACCGAGTACACACCCAATAATGAATAAAGCAAGTAGGGAAATAAGTAGAGAGTCAATGGCACTCTCTACAACTCACTAAGTACAAATAAATGACTAAAACTTGGACTAGAAGGATTAACAGGTCTTTTCAGACTATCCTCAAGAGACTAGAATAAGATAAGATAAGACAAACAAAATAAAACTGACGTTACATAGAAATCATGCGAACTAATAATGTACATAAGGCATGGGTACAAGGCTATCGTCGGCATCACTATTTTACAGTGTTGTAAGGCACTATTAAGAACCTTTTTGGTATACACCTGGGATTGAACACACAGGTGTTTAGTCTACCCTTTCTTTCATTATTAATAGTTGATTAACAAATAGGTAACAGTTAGACATATTATTTTTCCTGGGACTGAACCTCGCAGGCAAACATAGGTGTTTGATCATAGAATATTATCTTTACCCGGGTCTGAACCACACTTGCAGAACCTATTAAGGCTTCCTTTAACACCAGGCGAGAACAAGTTGTGTTCTCTCGTTGTCTTATCAGACACACCAGACTGACCCATGTCCACCTGGTGAAGCGAGAACCACAGCCTGAATGCATTGCTTGTCAAACCCCACTCACTGTCAAACATATCCTACTGGAATGTGCAGACTTGCATGATGCCCGTATAAAATATTTCAACGCTCCTGATCTCAAAACGCTTTTTAAAACGGTCAATGGTGACAATGTCATCAATTATCTAAGAAATGCTGGTCTGTTCTCTTTGTTATAGTCTCTTTCATACAAAACCAAACTTTCGTTATTGCTATATCCATTTTATTCTTTGTTTTATTTGTCTGTATTATTTACAGCTGGACTGTAAACTAAATCACTTTTCTCATCTCATTCCATCTCACTAACTTTCATTGCCATGAATATGGCTCCACATGGATGTCGTCATATAATGTAATCCTTTTTCTCTGTCTCTCTCTCCCTTCTTCTCTATCTCTATTTCCTGGGTATGATCATAAACTGCCCCCCTCTCAGCTCTCCCGCCCTTGATATAACACATAAGTGTTGATAAGGGCGTAAAGCAACCAATCTCACTCACTCACTCCACGGCGTGATGACATGGTAATTAGTGTTGATTTCTTGTATGTGTCTGTTGATGACAATGATCGCTTCATTCAGTATTGACTGTTTTTCGATAGTAAAATTAGAACAGAACCTCTTCAAATCAGCCCCTATGATGGGGCATGTTATTACTGGATCGTTTTTGTACTGACCTCGAATTTACCAACATTAGTTGCGATAATTGATTTCATAAATTCCACAAGTGGGTTGGAAGCCTCCCAATTAAAGAAGAACATGTTATTCCGTATCTGTCTTTTTTCTTAGTTGTGATATCACAGACTCCGGCCATAAGAAATATCATAGAAGACTGGTGTAGTTGTAGGAAGTCACTAGCTCGGTCACAGATTAATTTGAATTTACCTCCAGGATAGACATGTACTTTGAAGTGGAAGTCTGGTAGTTTATTTTGGAACGTCCATGAGGGGTTTATTTTGGTAGATAATTTTCTGCCGCGTAAATCAGAGAAGATATTCACCTTAATTTGAGTTCTGTATGTCAACTACGCCATAGCCAGCATGTTGTTTACAAATGACTTTCCGGAAGTTAACGGAGATCCATGCGCACTTCCTCAAGTACTTTTCCGAGGGCGTTACGGAAACCTTCGGCAATCCCCGTGACTTGTTTGGCGTTGCGAATATCTTTACCAACGCCCCACTTTTTGTTTTCCGTGCACTCGTATAAGTGCTTATTTCCAGTTGAGAGGAGAAATTCACGATGACTCTTATTCTGGGTATGATCATAAACTGCCTCCCTCTCAGCTCTCCCGCCCTTGATATAACACTTCAAAGTGTTGATAAGGGCGTAAAGCAACCAATCTCATTCATTCTAGACCATGGGTACAGTTTAATTATTCGCAGTGTCATGAAATGAATAATATATTCGTCAGAAATTAACCCAACTAGCCACTTGACACTCATTGTCATCCAAGTGTTGGTATTGTCGGATTAATAGTATAGGAATAATAATAGCTTTAACACGGAACCATATAATTATGTACAGTACAGAGGACATTAATGTTTTTCTGAGCTTCATAAATAAACATTCTTAGATTTGTTTTATATGTTAAGCAGTTATACTTACATTTGAATGAATACTATGGAATTATTTACTTCTCGCTTCTCCTTTTCTCATCGGCAGCTCCTCCAAGCTTTGCTATTTCTTTTATTGTCTCCAGTAGTACTTCTTGATTTTCTTCTATTGAAGGTCTTCCAGCTTTACTCCTAGGTGGATTTAGGCCTGCTTCCTGCTTTTTTTTGACGCTCAGCAGCCTGTCGCAACTGTTGAATCTTTTTGTTGGATTCCTTTAGGTCTGCCTCTAAGTTTTAGGGTTTTCCTTAGATTAATAAGGTCTGGGGCTAATCCAGAATGTATGAGATTTTTCATTGTGAGTATTTCATGCTCAAGTTTAGAAATATTCTCTGTTTCTTTTTCTTGGGCAGGGCATTCCCTGACATGTTCCCTTTCAGACTTAATCTAATTGCTTCCTTCGGTTCCACCCATTCGTTCTCATCTACACTGGAAGAATCTTCTTTTTGTTGACTGTTGATATATCATTTTACAACATACGTTATGAACATTTGGGGACATAATCATGGCAAATTAAGACCAGTGTGTTTCTGATAAACACACTGGTCTTAATTTGCCATGATTATGGCCCCAAATGTTCATAACGTATTGATTGAATCCAGTTAGAAGTTAGAAGCCTCAAGGGTGTGTAGGTTTGTCTTTTTCTCATTATTTGGAATTTTTAATTTTGGATACATTTTGTCTACATTTTCTCTCTTTTGCAATGTAAATATATATCTAATTGCAGTATTCAGGAGAGTGCAGTCTGTTCAGATGGTTTTTACTTGCTGTTTGATAGAATATATCTCCTGATTCAATAACTGGTATAATCAACATTTTGACTATATCAGTTTTTATTTTCTTGTTTAGGACATAACTAGATTTTCTCAGTGAGTTTACCTTCCACCTAACCTTATTGATGACATTGGTTGCATGGTTATTGAATGAAAGTTTCTCATCAATTATGAGTCCCAAGTACTTATATTGATTTTACTGGCCACCAGGGGTATCTATCAACTTGTAGCTGGTGCTTTTTGAAAATTTCAGGCCTTGTTTAACACCATGCCAAATTTCAATAATGTGTCACAATGTACACAATTAGGTCCCCAAATATTATGACCTGATCTAAAAAAATACTTTTTTCACCAAAATCTGACCGTTGCCATGACAACAAAATTTTAAAAAATATATATTTTGTTGAAATATATATTTTTGGAATCTCCATACGTACTTGTTTACTATATGGTACCCCCCCCCCCCAACCTGTACAGTATATTTTATATAGGTTATATTGCCTGCAAATAACAATGCTAAATATTCTTAATATTGGCAACAATGGCCCGAGCCAGGTGCTTTTTCCCATAGAGACCAATGCTATTTTGTGGAAAATGACACAAAAACATCAAAATCTCAAAAAGCACACGGTCCCTAGGTGGGGACTTTTCAGGGAATGTTCCCCCATGTGTCCCGCATCATATATCCAAAAATCAGCTTTACATTATTTTATTCCGGGTTCCATGCTAAAATGCCTGTACTATGGGCAATGGTTTCATTTCCAAGCTGGAGACAATGTGAGATATTTTCTTGTTTTTTTCTGCCTATATTGAATTGTATATATTGGGTCTTTGAGGCATTCATTGATATTTTATTTAATTTACACCATGTATTTACATAGTTCAAATTTTGCTGTAGTTCTTGATACAATTTTGCTTCATTTTTGCTGCTATTTAGAATAACCGTATCATCAGCATAATGCTGGATGACAGAGTTTTCCATTACTTCATGTAGATCATTTATGTATATAGAAAACAAAATTAGCCCTAAAAGAGTTCCCTGGGGTACACCAAAGGTGATAGTCTCCTGCTTGGAGCAATGACCATTTACCCTCACAGTTTGTTGTCTGTTTTTCAGATAATTTTCCAACCATTTATTTGTGTTTCCCATTATTCCATATTTCTCTATAATTTTTGTAGCAACTTGTCATGGTGCACAGTATCGAATGCCTTCTTAAAATCTAAGAAGACTACTGTTGTTAATTTCGATTCATTTAGGCTGTCATAGATGGGGTGTAGCAAAGGGCCTTTCTGTCTCTTTTCTCTGTCTCTCTCCCTTCTTCTCTATCTCTATTTCCTGGGTATGATCCTAAACTGCCTCCCTCTCTGCTCTCCCGCCGTTAATATAACACTTCAAAGTGTTGATAAGGGCGTAAAGCAACCAATCTCACTCACTCACTCAAATCTATATGTGCCTGATTAACAGACCTCCCCTTTCGAAATCCGTACTGCTTTTGTTAGTAAAACTCATTATTTTCAAGATACTACAACTGTTTTTGCACTACTTTCTCCAATATTTTGGCAGGCATGGAAATACCAGATATTGGCCTAAAGTTTTAGCTCCACTTTTATGAAGAGGAGTGACTGTTGCTGATTTGAATGCAGTTGGAACGATACTGTGCACCAGTGACAAGTTACATGTGTGAACTGAAACCCTAAAGCTCTTATACACTCTTTCAAGACTTTTCCTGGCATATTCACAATCCCAGAGCTCTTATTAGGATCAATATGTGACAGAATTCTGATGATTTCTTTCGGTGAAATTAAATTAAATTCCATTTTGATATTAATAGAATTTTGTTGATTTTCGTATTCTTTACCTTCTTGTTTTGAGAGGTTTTGTAGTTCTTTTTTCTCAGACTCTTCGGGCTCAGGGATGTTCCTAGCTAGTGTAGGTCCAATCCCTGTTAAAAAATTGTTAAATACATCAGGTACCAGGCTAGGATCAATCTGGTTTCCTTCTGCATTTTTCAGATTAATTTCAGTATTATTTCTCGTTTTTTCAGGACTAATAATGTTATTAATTGATTTCTTTGTAAAACCATGGAGAGGATGATAAATGACCGTCTTTTCTGGCTACTGGAGTCTGAAGACCTTATTTCAGACTTCCAATGTGGCTTCAGACATGGTAGGAGCACCCTGACCACCTCACCAAACTCGAAGAAATGGTGATAAGCTCCTTCATCAAGAAGGAACATGTGGTTGCCGTCTTCTTTGATCTGGAGGCGGCGTATGACACCACATGGAAGCATGGCATCATGAAAGACCTGCACAATATGGGATTAAGGGGTCGTTTACCCAACTTCATCAGGAATTTCATGTCCAACAGACACTTCAGGGTCCAAGTGGGAGCAACCTTCTCTGACTACCATCCTCAGGAGATGGGAGTTCCCCAAGGTAGCATACTCTCTGTTACCTTGTTTAACATCAGGATGAACAGCATTGTCGATTCCATACCGAGGAACATGACATACAGTTTGTTTGTTGATGACCTGTTAGTCTGCTTTAAAGGCAAGAAAATGAGTGTAATTGAGAGACAACTCCAACTAGCCCTCAATCAGGTACAGAAATGGGCATCGGCCAATGGTTTCCGGTTTCCTAAATCGAAGACTGTGGCCCTGCACTTCTGCCAGCTCAGGAGTGAACACCCTGAACCTGGCCTATACCTGGATATCAACCCCATTGAGGTAGTCAAGGAAACAAAGTTTCTTGGTCTGACATTAGACAACAAACTCTCATTTGCACCTCATATCAAGACACTCAAAAACAAATGCCTAAAGACCATGGACATTATGAAGGTCGTCTCGAGTATGGATTGGGGAATGGACAAAAACACACTGCTACATCTGTATCAAGCCCTAATAAGATCAAAGCTTGATTATGGATGTACCATCTATGGCTCAGCCAGGGAGTCCTGGCTAAAGCAGCTAGACACAGTCCACCACCAAGGATTGAGGCTGGCTACTGGAGCCTTTAAAACAACACCAGTGAAGAGCCTCTTGGTTGAATGCAGGGAAGCCTGCCTCGAGAATAGGAGACTTAAGCTGGGACTCCAATATGCAACCAAAATACAGAGCAACAGACGAAACCCTGCACACATTGCTATCCTTGGTGAAAACAACAGAGATCTTTTTGATGCCAGACCGACCTACATCAAACCATTTGGTCTGAGATTGAGAACCAGCATTAGAGAACTTGATGCAGATCTCAACATGCAGATCTCCCAGCATCCCTCCTTGGCTTAGGAAAAAACCTAACAACATTTTTGACCTGACTGCAAGAAAAAAAGGGGATACCTCCCCACTTACATATCTCGAAATGTTTAACAACGTTAGATCCCACTACTTCAACCATGTGGCTTTTTACACTGATGGCTCCAAAGAGGGCAGGAGGGTATCCTCTGCTGTGTTTGGCCGTACAGCCAGACTGAGCAGTCGGCTTCCAGACCATTGCTCCATCTGATGGCTCTGGAGTGTATTGCTGATGCAGACCACAAAGCATACATCATCTTTAGTGATTCCAAATCTGTCCTGCAGTCTCTTGCCCATCTAAAAACTGACCATCCAACAGTTATGTGCATTCATGACAAATTGCACTCCCTGACAGATGCTGACTACGATATCCAGTTCTGCTGGGTTCCTGGTCATGTCAACATTCCAGGGAATGAGTTTGCTGACAGAGCTGCTAAACAAGCCCTCAATCAAGAAATCACTGTATGTCCATTCCCTCCATCTGACTTGAGGCCCCTCATTAAAACACATACCCAGTCCATTTGGCAAAGTGAATGGGACAAATGTACTGACAACAAACTGCATGAAATACAACCAATGCTTGCAGAACCTATTAAGGCTTCCTTTAACACCAGGCGGGAACAAGTTGTGTTCTCTCGTCTTATCGGACACACCAGACTGACCCATGTCCACCTGGTGAAGCGAGAATCACAGCCTGAATGCATTGCTTGTCAAACCCCACTCACTGTCAAACATATCCTACTGGAATGTGCAGATTTGCATGATGCCCGTATCAAATATTTCAAAGCTCCTGACCTCAAAACACTTTTTAAAACGGTCAATGGTGACAATGTCATCAAGTATCTAAGAACCGCTGGTCTCTTCTCTTTGTTATAGTCTCTTTCATACAAAACCAAACTTTTCTTATTGTTATATCCATTTAATTTTTTGTTTTATTTGTTTGTATCATTTACAGCTGGACTGTAAACTAAATAACTTTGCTCATCTCATCCCATCTCACTAACTCTCATTGCCATGAATATGACTCCATGTGGATGTCGTCATGGCATTAAGCAACCATTACTGGTAGTCTCTTGCAGAATTATTTAGAGTTAACATATTTTCAACAAGTGTTTTCCTGATTTCAGGACTTTTCACCTTGATGAATATTGGTCTGTTATTACTGTCTTCATCAGATCCTATTCTGTATACCTCTTCGATGTCTTCCTTCTTGGTGAGAGGCCTGATGACTTGCAGAAGGGATAATATTTCACGAGTTATGTTCTCATCTTGATACTCTTCGAAATCTTCTAGTACGATGATTCTATTATTATAATCCAGTTTCTTTTTCTCAGGCTTTTTCTCAGTTTTCGTATCCTTTTGATGTGTTAATTTCTGAGGAATTTTCTGCTGGTCATTGGTCAGAGTATTTTGTTTGACATTACCTGTGCCTTTGACATTTTTTAGACTCTCACATAGAGAATCCATAGATGCAGAAATTTCTCGTTGTTTGTCCTCAATATCTCTGGTTGTACTCTTGAGATATTTGTGGACATTAATATCTATTTCTGGTTTTAAAGCATTTTGATTTTCGTCTAGACTGCCAATTTTGATTGAGAGAGATGACAGTTCTCTTTCTACCTGACTTCGGTGAGATGTTTTTTTTTGTTTTTGCGACAACTTCTTTTTATTCAATATGTCAACAAATCTCATCTCTTTTCTGGACCAGTCTACATAAAAAAATACATAGGTCCGTCACACGTTTTCATTTGACGATCAATTAAAAAATAGAAAAACATCAACATATTGATTTTTGCTTTCATTTATACACTTTATCTTATTAACAGCTTAACTTATACTTTCTTTTATGTTTACAATTTATTTATTTCGATCTATTATGTCTGTTAAGTCCGCAAAGAGACTTCTCCACCTTTTCTTTTGATCTTTGTCAATTTCTGCGAAGCTGTTCTGGTATAAAATGATTGATAATTTCGACCTCAACTCATAACTGAAAAACAGCCATCCTATCATTCCTTCATGGAATAATTTTTGACGGTGGATGAAAGCTTTTGTTGCTAGAACAATCCAATTGATGATTTTATTATTGATACCTTTCTTGTCAAAACCGAACATTATATTAATTTTCTTCAGATCGAACGATCCATCTTCCTTTCTTCTGACTATACTCCTACCACCTATGTCTTCGTTCAGATAGCCTATAGAGTCTATGAAGCTGAACACATCCTGCCATAGGGTTTTTGTATTTCTAAATGTCATAAAAAAATGCACAATATCATCCCTTTCGGTACAGAACGAACATACTGGGAGGTCTTTAATTGCAGCATTTTTCAGGTAATAATTACAGGTGATGGTCTTATGAAGAATCCTATATTGCAACACTTGTAATCTTGTTTCGCTTGTAGCTGTATAAGGATTTAGAAAGGTCTTCTTCCAATTAAGCTGTTTAAATTCATCTTCGCTCAATTCCAATAACTTCTGCCAAGAATTAAGTTTTTCCCTTTTTACAGGCATTTTTTCTATAAGCGCATTCATTATACAGTATTTTGCTAGAACATATTAGGATATTAACACATTTGCTGTTAATTTTTATATCAATATTCCCTTTATCTTCACACGGGTGAGAATCTTGTAAAATTCTGAGCCACTCTTTTGGTATTGCCTTTCGGAGGTCTTTCATTAAGAAAAAATCTGGGATAAACCCGTACTGCCTTTTTATTTCAAGGCTTGACATCAATTTACCCTGTTGATATATCACCTACACATACAATTCCGTTTTTTTCCCAGTTATAGTAATAAAACAATATTTTCTTTTCTCTGATAAGTCTGTTAGACCATATCCTTTCTCTTAATATTTCTATTCTTGTGATAGGTTCTTTACAATAATAATACTTATTCCATATAGCGAAAACTTCCTGATAAAAGCCATTTAAAATCTTTTGAGGCATATTTCTACATAGTAACACATCCTCAACCTTTAACATTGGGGAGGAAAAGGTGGCCATTGCTTTAAATGCTTTGCCTGAGCCACTTTGTAATATTCTTTGGACCCATTTGAGACGATTCGTATTTATTACCTCTTTTATAATTCTTAGACCTAGCCCTCCGTCCTCAGCTTTTTGAGCTAAGAAAGCGGTGCTTATCTTATGATCTTTATTTTGCCATACGAAGTCCAACATGATTTTGTGTATTTCTTCCTGGATTTTCTTGGGAAGGGCTATACAGGCCAGCACGTGCTGGAATATGGGTAATAAAAATGTATTACATACAAGAATTCTACCCTTGATTGTAAGATTTCTTCTTTTCCATTGGTTTATGATCAGTTTAACTTTTTCTATCAACTTTTCACTATTTATCGCTGAAAGCTTGGCTTCGTTTCTTGGGGAGAGAAGAGTCACACCCAGTACATTCATCCTTTCGGTCCACTCTATTTTAAGTATTTCTCTATTCGACAAGACAATTCCTCCTATATTAAATCCTTTAGATTTTTTTGCATTTAACTTTAATCCTGAAAACATGAGTAATATCATCAGCAGGCGAAACTCTGGATAAGATATCGGCGAGGCAGTTGGCAGAACCAGGAATGTATTTGGCGACCAGATGCACATTACTGGCAGCACATTAGATTAGATTAGAAAAACTTTTATTGCAATGTAATTGGAATTGCCATAAAAAGAGCTACTCTCTGGCTGGCGTGAGGTCTTCGGCCTCTTTATAGCATTACACTTGTCTTTTGTAGAGGACAATATCACCTCAATCATTGACTGAGGATGATTCTCTACACTTGTTACATTAATAATACATTTTTAGAAATATAATACAATATGGCAAAATTGGAGTAATGGAAGTTATATATAAGGGTTGCACTTGACTTGGTTTTTTGGTTGAATGGTTATTCGAGCACCTTTAGGTAAACAGATCATCCTGCCAGATGTAGGTTGATCTACAATGAATCTTAAACACTTTAGGATCGATAATTAGGTGGGCCACCGTGGGGAGTTTGTTCCACACAGTCGGTAAGGCGACCCGATGAGAAGGCTATCAACATGGCTGCTGACGCCCCGTCACTGGGACGCCACCTTCTCCATGGCGAAAGACCGCCGTCCCCCTGACGACCGGTCCTGTGACGTCTCGTCCGGTTCCGCGCTCTTCTCCGATTTATACATATATTCACACCCTGAATATACTACATAAATCACACGAAAAATGAACTTGCATTTAAGGTTGTTATTTCTGAAAAACCTCATGACATATATAGCAGTGATTGGGAGACATAGCAGAAGCTTCTGAGGGTAAATGTAATAATAACATGAATTGATAATAACATGGTTATGCAGGTAAATATCAATGAAACTGTAATGTCTAGTCCATGCACTGTCTGTTATATATAAGTGGCATTAATTCTCTCACTGTTCCTGGTGGAGTTAGAGAAAGTTGAGCTTGCGCCCAGAACCCAGTTTTGTATATTATTTTGATATTAAGAGAAGGAGATATTTATGGCAGGGAGTCGAGAGCTCTGGCCATCCTGGACTCAATGTCCTGGCGGTGAGGTAAGGGAGCTGACAAATATTTTAAAACTGCAAGAGATTGCCAGTCCCCTGCCATGCGGATGTCCTGCAGGTTGACACCCTGGAGGTGCATAAATGTCGCCGACCCACGACGCAGGCTGTGTAGGCCCATATCCTTATTGATCCCTTTCTCTGTCTCTCTCTCCCTTTTCCTCTATCTCTATTTCCTGGGTATGATCATAAACTGCCTCCCTCTCAGCTCTCCCGCCCTTGATATAACACTTCAAAGTGTTGATAAGGGCGTAAAGCCACCAATCTCACTCACTCACTCACCTGCAGCGGAAGCCCATTTTTTAAGTAGTCGGAGAGCTGAAGAATACAATACAGGAGAACCACCACGAGTAGAAATCAGGGGGGCGGACGGAGCAGCAGGGTGCCTGGCGACCAATGCCCGAAGGGCATGGACAAGACACAGGTCTGAGGTGCTACTTCGCACTGGAGAGACAAATGGACGGGACCCAAGCTGGTCGGTCTTTGAAGAACCCACAGACACCAGTAGCCAGTCACCCTTGAAGGATACGTCGCCCCTTGATAGAAGATGCTGGTTGCCCTCTGAGTGGAACACATGGCATTTACGTAACAATTTACGAAAACACAGAAGAATTCCGACCCACACTGCAAATTCCTGCTCATTTTCCAGATTCACTTTCTGAAACATTCTAACTAAGTCATGGGGCAGTAAGGGATCTTTTGGAGATTCTACAACAGACGCAGAACGCTTGATGCCCCTCAATAGTAGGGACAATTGGAAGTCCTCGCGTAGATCAGGGCCGCCGTAGAATTTAGATAAATGGTTCAGTGCAGATAAATTATTGTTGATTGTTGAATAAGCTAAGCGCTTAGCAGTGGCCATATGTGCTAGATACCTTGAAACTGTAAGTGGCTCCACAGGCAGTGATGGGACGCCGATAGAAGAGCAGAACTTGTAAAACTGATTCCATTGGCTGGAACGTACTGGCTTTGTAGTGATAGCCATGGCCTCCCACTGAAGCTTACGCACTTCCGCGTCTAGGTGGCCTGAAGGGAAGATAAAGTAGAAGGCACAATGCACACATTCTTTTTATAACAAGCGTGAAATATATATTTAAGGATATCAACAAGATGGGGGCACATGGCTCGTCCTTTGGCTAGCATATGGGTACAGGCAGAGGTATTACACAAGACTAGCACAGCGCTGTCGTTGAAGTCATGAGAAGGCAAGGCAAGATGTAAAACGCTGGCCAGAGCACATAACTCTCGCGAAGAGGGGCTGTTGAAGCAGCATGTTGGTCAGGTGATAGTACATATGTAGGCTCCGAAGTGGAAGCCTATGAAGGGGACATCCGCGTCTTTGAAGGCACCAGCACTAGTGCAACCTCCCATAGAGGCGGCGAAAGTAGCTGTAGAAACCCAGGCAGTATAATCCCACTTAGTGATTGATGGAGTTCGAATGGAGGCTACACCGTTGAAGTGATCCATGTTAACACGCCACCAATGTAGATCAGACAACATAGATGGAGTCAGACGGTGTTTGTCAGATGGAGACATGTATTTTAATAAATCGAACACTGAATTGATGTATACACGGCCCCCAGCGATGACCTTCCCGCAGTGTGAGAGGACACCTGCCAGGCGCTGAAGCTGTGTTTTTGTAGCCCTTTTGCGTTTAGAGAAGAAATGTAGTTCCGACCTGAGTTTTGTCATCTTGTCCACAGGTAGGCTGAGTGTCATGGTGTCAGTGTTGATGTCTATGCCCAGGAACCTGCATATTTGTGAGGCCCCGGAAACCTTCTTCCAGGCGACATAGAATCCTAACCGACGTAAGATGGAGAGGAGAAGGGACTGGGTATTTAAGGCAGACTCCAGATCACAGCCCCAGTAGAGGAAGTCATCAAGGTAACTTCGACAGTTATGGCCCCGCCTGATGAGCATACACAGTCTGTAACGCGATGAAACACAAAGGGTGCTGCTGAGGCCCCGAAACACACGGCATTGTCCACCATATGCGAGGGACGGCCGTCTATTTCCCAGGAGAGGCCAAAGAAAGTCCTTTGCGTGTAGTAGCAGAGAACGGTAGGCACTAGTCAAATCCACCACTCCCATTAGGGCACCATGTGGAATTGACTGTGCTACCTCATCTATTGATAGGAGACTAAATTTCGATGTCACTTCATTTGTAAAATTATTCACAGATAGGTCCTGCGGTAGGCTGCAGTCTGTTATCGGGCGAACACCCCAGTCTGGTTTTGGCACTGCACCAATAGCATGAGTACATAGGGGCGGAGAATCCACTATAGAGAGTTTTCCCGTCCTTATTTCAGATAATATTAAATTGTCCAGTTTGCGAAAGGCATGTGGGGAAAAGCACGAACGGTAATTTTCTGCTGTATAACCAGCGATATGTAAGTTCTTATTTAAAAGGCGAAACCCATTCATGATGCCGTCCAGCACGTAGTGCGAGTCCGGGTACCAGTCATGGTCATAATAAAGTAACTCAGCCCACACGGACGGATGTAATTGTGAGGGAACTCCTTGAATTAGATGGTTAGGCCCTACTTCACGGCACAAAGTCACAAGATGGTCGAAATTCGGCTCAGAAAGAACAGAATTGTCTGTAGCCGAAGGGACCTGAACACTCACCGGAAGTGGAGGGCCGCCATTGATGTTGACTGGAGCGCTACTCTGCGCCTCCACCTCCGGAGACTTCTGACCACCGAAAGGTGCTGGTGCGCTTCTGGCATCCGTCTGCTGTGTGGTTAGGCGAAAGGCACAAGGCACAGATGTGCTTCCTCTTGCACGGTACTTGACATTTCTTGGTTGGATGCTGGTAGTTATAGATCCAGCAGATGTCGGAGGGCCAGTTCTCGAAGTCAAATAAAGGATCGTATTTATCTTCCCCGACTAGCCTACGGGCCGGCCTGACAACGACCTTGCGTGCGTAGCGAGGAGCAGAAGATGCAGACATGTTCTTCAGGGCCGTGAACGCTTTCATATTTTCGGGGCTAAAAAATGTACTGGCAAGTTGGGTTTCTACATGGACCCAGTCGCGAAGTTTCCCATCTAGGACCGCATCGGTCACAGCTTTTTCATAGCGGATGAGTGCCAACTTTACGTATTCCTTCCCAAGTGATTTATTAGCCACGAAAGCCATGTGCAACCCGTAGCCCATAGGATCAATATCATTTGTTATTAAATAGTTCATGACTGACATGCACCCATAAAGTAACTCACAGACGGTCATGTTTTCTGCCTTTTTCTCCGCGATGAGGTGGTTCTCAGGCCGCAGCTTCGTGAGGTCTGGGACCCTGGACAGATCCAGGCACCGGGTCAGGTATGGCGGTCCATTCTCGAAGGGGGGCGAATTTCCTGCCGCGCCTGGAGTTCTCGGTGAACGAAATGAAGAGTTCATTTGGAGCAATTGAGCCTCTAGAGCGCATGTCTTGGACTCAATCTGTAATTATTGCATCCTCTCGCTTTGAGCATTCACCATGGTCTCCAGCCAGGCTCAGAGGCAATAGTTGTGCCAATTCCTAAACCAGGAAAAAACCCAACGTTGGCCTCTAGCTACCGTCCAATAGCCATGACCAGTTGTATGGCCAAAACAATGGAAAGATTGGTGAACAACAGGCTAGTCTACTTTCTTGAATCGAAAGGGCACCTTTCAGTTCACCAATCCGGATTTCGTCGAGGACGCAGCACAACAGATCACCTAGTGAGCCTGGAGAGCTGGATCCGAGATGGGTTTGCTAACAAAGAACATGTGGTCAGTGTCTTCTTTGACCTGGAAAAGGCATATGATACCACCTGGAGGTATGGGATCATGAGAGACATTCACAAGCTGGGTTTGAGAGGAAGACTGACTAGATTTATTGGAAACTTCCTGACTGATAGATCTTTCCAAGTCCGCCTAGGGTCAGTCCTCTCCGAAAGTGAAGAGCAGGAAATGGGTGTACCCCAAGGCTGTATCCTCTCAGTGACCCTCTTCAGTGTTAAGATCAACAGCATCACTAAACAACTTCAACCTAGTGTTGAATGCTGCTTGTATGTGGATGATTTTGTCATCTGCTACAAGGGCACCCACATGCGAACAATTGAACGCATACTACAGCAGACTCTGACAAGACTAGCTGAGTGGAGCACCAACAATGGCTTCAAATTCTCAGCAGAGAAAACTTGTGTTGTGCATTTCTGCCGAAGGCGAGGGTGCAAAGAGGAGCCAACACTATATCTCCAAGGAAAAAATCTGGTAGTCCAGGAGGAGGTAAAATTCCTTGGCGTGGTATTTGACAGGATTCTTTCCTTCAAACCACACATTGAATACCTCCGGAGGAAATGCCAGAAGGCAATGAACCTGCTGAAGGTCCTCAGTCACCCCAACTGGGGTTGTAACAAAGAGACCTTGCTGACATTGTACAAAATGTATATCCAATCAAGGTTAGACTATGGATCTATGGTGTATGCCTCTGCTCCAAGGTCTTACCTGGACAGACTTAAGCCCATTCAGAACCAGGGACTGAGACTTTGTCTTGGAGCCTTACGTACAACTCCTGCACCAAGCCTTCATATTGAAGCTGGTATACCACCTCTGGAGTTTCGCCGGGAAAAGCTCACACTGCAATACACTATACGTGTCAGAGCTAACCCCAAAAATCCAGCCCACAAACTCATATTTGACAACAAGAACACTGTGTATCGGGAGAAGCCAAATGCCATCAAGCCAATGGCAGTGACAGCAAGGTCTTTATTCCGAGAAGCTGGTGTACCAATGAAAAGAGTAATGACTGAAAAACCACCAGAGACTCCACCATGGGAACAAAAATTACCCCTGGTTATCCTGGACCTTGACACAAACAAGAAAACTGAGACTCCTGTGCATGTATTTGAAAAACAATACAGTGAAATCAGGACACAGTTTGAAAGCCATACAGCCATTTTCACCGATGGTTCCAAAGATGGTAGTCGTGTTGGATTTGCCGTGCATACACCATTTGGGAACTTGAAGAAGGCTCTCCACAAGGAAAGCAGCATCTACACTGCTGAAGGAAAAGCACTGCTTAAGGCACTTGAATGGGTACAGGTCTCACGGATGAAGAAATTCATCATATTCTCAGACTCGCACCCATGTCTAGAAGCTGTGACCAACCTTTATCCTAAGAACCCAATCATACAAGCAATTCAAGAGACATACACTGAAAACAAAAGACTGGACAAAGAAGTGGTGTTGTGCTGGGTGCCAAGCCACATTGGAATAGAAGGAAATGAGGCAGCAGACATTGCAGCCAAAAATGCATTGAGGCGCCCTGTAGGGGCTGACCAAATGCCATACACAGACATTGTACCTGTGGCGCAGGCACATGTCAAACGTAGCTGGCAGCGCACATGGAATGGTGTTAACAGTAACAAGCTGCGAGCAATCACACCATCAATCACACCAAAATTCAAAGATGATAACCTGACAAGACCCGAACAGGTGATACTGACCCGTCTTCGTACCGGTCACACCAAACTGACTCACAGGCACCTTCTAAAAGGTGAAGTGGCTCCTGTATGTCAGACATGCAACACTCAACTGAGTGTAGAGCATCTCTTAATACATTGTCAGGCAACCAAGAGAAACAGAATAAAATTCCTGCAAAATCGCAGGACACTGCAGAGTATTTTCCGGGAATCTGGGAACAAAAATATTCTTGATTTCCTACGGGAAACCAAATTGTACGACAAAATTTAGGTAACCTAAATGAAGCCTGACTTCGTCAGGCCAAACCCTGTTTCATGAAATAGGGAATTTCACAGAATAAAATAATAAAACCACAGTATATCTGCTAACTTTTAATTACTATTAGCGGAGGTGAAACTAACCAAACCAAACCAAAACTCCAGCCAGGCCTGGTACTCAGCCGTTCCCCGGGCGTGAGTAGTGGGCTCCATTTCTAGGTCTTTCGCTATCGCCAATACCGTCGAGGATCCTGTAGCAGCCTCCGCTCCAGGAGTACATGCAGGCTCCTTGTGCTTTTTCTGGCACACGGAGCAGTTAATGGTAGCCATTGCGCGATAGAGGACGAATTTTCACACGAATTACAATTTTTTTCTCTCTTCCTCGACCCGATGAGAAGGCTATCAAGATGGCTGCTGACGCCCCGTCACTGGGACGCCACCTTCTCCATGGCGAACGACCGCCGTCCCCCTGACGACCGGTCCTGTGACGTCTCGTCCGGTTCCGCGCTCTTCTCCGATTTATACATATATTCACACCCTGAATATACTACCTATATAATTATGGAAATGGCCGAAACGTGTCTACAGACACGTTGAAGGCACCAAAAACCAGAGAAAAAAATTCTCTATGGCGTTTTCAATATTACGCAATATGCATTATTTATTTAATAAGTAATTTCTCACAATACTAATACTTATTGACGGGACTCGGCACAATTTGTAACAAACAAAAATTTAATTCATTCGACGAAACATAATATACTCCAGATAAAAATCACCACAAAGGGAAGTAGGCCTACACTAAGTAGACGACAAAAACATAGACAATGACTAGCGAAATTTTATAAAAAGCGTTTAATTTTATTCAATTTATCCACATAGTACATAAAGAAATCCAAGTAATGTATTCACATCAAGTGAAAAACAAGTGTATGGACATTAATGGACGAAGGTACCTGAATTACAGTACATGTGACAGCCAATCAATGGACGAATGTACCGGACTGAAAGGAAATGTGATAGGAGAAACAATTATGACCGTACTTACAAACCTTCTTGGTAAAGTAAATATCTTGACCGGAGAATATATGAAACTCAGTCACAATATCAAAATGGTAAACAAATAAAGTTATCACTCCTGACATACTTTATGCAATGAGCCGGTTTTAGACTTAGTTGAAATGACAAGATGAAAACGACTTTTATCATATTAGGTCAGATCAACGCCTTCCTGTCCAAACATTAATTTCATAAAATGAAACAGTAGCACCTGTAATAAAGTTGAGATATCTAAGCACCACACCATTGCTGCCTTCACTGCATCTTAAAGACAGTGCAATACACTTGGAAAATTGACTCGTACAAATGAAACAGTAGCACCTGTAATAAAGTTGAGATATCTAAGCACCACACCATTGCTGCCTTCACTGCGTCTTAAAGACAGTGCAATACACGTGAACAATTGACTCGTACATTCAACTTTATGCAGACTAGTATTCATCAGAACCTACGTAGAATATATGAACTAGTTACTTAACGATCAAATATCACCTTAGTGACAAAACATCTAAAATAAATGTGACAATGTCATAGACTAGAATTGATCACAAGCTAACGACTATGAACTAGTTACTTAACTAAAAAATTCCACCTGAGGTGAAGTACCTGGAAAATAGTAAATACAGAAAATTGCACTGGGTGAAATAAACGTTGCTCCTGCATTACACATTATGCATAATAGTACAGAAACTACGAGTCAATGTCATTTTCCTAGGAACAAATTAACAATGACATGACAACTATCACGTTGCAATGTAAATGTCAGACAAGTTTAGTCTTCCTGCACCTCCTCCTCCTCTGCAGCTGCGTTCACCGCACGCGCATTGAGACGACGGTTCATCATCGCAGGAACAATGCGAGGCGCCAGTGGAACCTCAGGCCTTGGTGCCAGCTTATCAATGTCATTCAGAGGTTCCCTTGGCGAAATGTAACTGATATGGAATTTTTTGGCTGTTGCGATTTCGTCACTTCCAGAGACTGCTGTTTTGAACCACCCGGAGAGAACCCAGGGTATCTCCGCGGCTTGATAGGCCAGAAAAACGAAGCGCATATGGCCTCTGACTTCATCTACATCCACCGTTGCAGCACGTCTACGGGCCTGGAATGAAATATACATTATAAATGACTTACTAAATACGTATTTGATTAGTGTACAATTTACTCAAATGAAATGAGAGATATAAATATCTCCAACAAAGCCTCACATACTAAAATTAAAGAAATAAATAGATTATCAATTGGTTTGTGACAAGACTTTTTTAATAATGTAATCGCATAAATTATAAATTTATAGATGGAAAGATTTGCGACAAACCCTCACATACTAAACTTAAAATAATAAATATGTTAAACACATTTTCAACTTACACCAAAGTACTCATCATCTAAGAACACCTTCACCAAACGCCTGGATACTACGGCCACATCTTGAATATTTAGACTGGGACAAGACAGATTAACACTCAAAGCGAGCGTAGCTGAACCGCTCCCCTCGAGTCCTATTCACGCCTTTTCTTCTCCGTGACTCCCGTCACATGCAGACGCAGGGCAGGTATAGACAATTTCTGCATGTCAAAGGTAGACGTCATGTACTTGGCCGTATATCGGATAAAACTGACGACTCAGGAGTATATCCAAAGGTTGGGGATACAATGTCAGTGACGACGGGTAAGAAGGGCCCTAGTGTACGCAGGACAGGCAACTCATACATATCATCAGTTTCTTTAAAGGTAGGTTCATAAATAAGAACAGTCGATCCTAGCCAGGTGACATCCAAAGTGCGCATCAGCACGCCCGAGTCTTTGTTGCACACCGCTTTAATAAAGAAGAGTTCACCCGAAGTCATTTCTCTGAAAAGATAATAAAAGGAATTATACTATATTTCTCTGACAAAGTATACAACAGGAAATAGTCGATGCGTCTCTGTAAATTAACATTGTGCCCTACCATGTATCACCCATGCTTAAACAATATATAGCTTCTATAACATATGGACATCACTATATACATACCTAATACAAAGACAGAACAAATTTCATCGTTCATTACTTCATTTATGCGACAAGAAATAATTACGTTCATATCAACAATATAGCAATAATACATACCAAATCAGACCTTAAGGGGCCTGTCTGTCTCTTTTCTCTGTCTCTCTCTCCCTTCTTCTCTATCTCTATTTCCTGGGTATGATCATAAACTGCCTCCCTCTTAGCTCTCCCGCCCTTGATAGAACACTTCAAAGTGTTGATAAGGGCGTAAAGCAACCAATCTCACTCACTCACTCAAAAATAATCGGTCATAAGACACTTTGACCTTTTGTGTTTTGCGTCCATCTGGCGTTTTGCTGACCCGCCGCCATCCTCCTTTTTTTGCCATCACAATTTGGCCTATCATATAAGTTTCATCATCGCCACGTTCTTTTACAGTCACCCGCAAATCCACAATAGTTGTCCTGCGCCTCATGGCGTAGTCCCGGGCAGCGAGGAAATCGCCATCGGTGACGTATCTCAGCAAATTAGTTGACATTCTGTAAAAAACAATTTTTATATATAGCCAGGCGTTAGTGTACAAAATGGACTTCATAATTATATGGTATTAAACGTCAAACAGATAACCTGGCCGTTATTGGTACAAGTTAATGAATGGAAAATTCTTCGAATGACAAATGCAAGGCGAAGTAAAGGTACAACGCCAAAGTACCGAAGAAAACTAAGTAAAACGCTGAATAATTGAAACTAAATTAAGTCATATATAGCCAGGGGTTAGTGTACTAAGGAGTTCATAATTAAATGGTCAAGTCAAACAGATAACCGAGCCTCTAGTGGTACCAGTTAATGAATGGCAAATTCTTCGGATAACAAATCCATGTAATAGCTGCCATTGTCATTGACAGATATACACGAGGCCAAGCTACAGACAAAAACTAACTAAATCACTTAATACTCGAAATTAAATGCATTCACATCTAGCCGGGCCTTAGTGTACAAATGGACTTCCTAATTAAATGATATTTAAGGTGAAACACATAATGTGGCATCTACTGGTAGGAGTTACCGAATGCCAAATTGTTCGGATAACAAATTAATGTAATGGATGCCATTTACTGATATACACGAGGCCAGTTCAACGAACAAAAGTAAATAAAACACAGACTAATATCAATTAAATGAAGGGATTATTGTAGAAATGGACGTAATAGTTAAATAATTTCCGAAAAAATACCGGATAACAAATCGCATAGGTGACAAGCACCACGAGACAGGTTCTATTATTCATGGCCGATATACAGTAAAATAAAAAAAATTAAAAGCGTGCAAACACTAAAGACAACAGGCATACGTGCACAAGGACTCACATTCGTAATTAAATCCTTACCTCAATATTTAACAATTCGTTCAAGTTGAAAGTGGAAGCGATTAAACGGATGTTCAACCTTACTCGTGTGCGATGTGCAGACGAATGATTGGCACTACGGCGATATTAACTGTGGTGTAGTTTGCCAAGCTATTCACATTTTTGTGGCCTGTTAGTTGGGCCACATGGACAGGGGGCACCCCCGATGCTATAAGGTTCTGACATGTGTTTTTGTGGAGCAAATGGTTAGTAATCTTGCCTGGAATAGAACAAGCTTTAAGCCATATTCGGGATGAATTTGGCAATAGAATTTTTCCCCATGGGAATACAAGCATACCAAACTGTTTGGGCATAATTTACCTTAGTTTTTTTTTTGTCCAACACCGGATCTTTATTTAACAAAAACATATAAATAACAGGTAAAGTTAATGATACATCGAGCGAATCATTGAAAAGGTATATAAACTTTGACTTTCGATTTACATTTTTCTCTTTCTAAGTAAGATTACATAAATTTAGCAGGATGATTATTAAATACATAGTGTTAATTTAGTCTGGACCTTTGACTTTTCTGGAGCATTTTCTCCCTTTTAATATTTTTTCCTTGTTTTTCAGGTTTTTTCAACGGAAACTTCTTCTAGGCCATTCCCCCGTTCCTCATTGGAAAGCTAGGGTTATAGGTTGTTAAAAATATCCTTCCATGGCTTAAACCTTTTAAAATTATTAATGGTTTTCTCAATATCTTCTTTTAAAGCCCTCCGCAACCTATCTTCATTTATAACTATATTGGGCTACATTTTTTATTCATTTTATTTCTTTAGGTGCTCCAGGGACCATTGAATCAGCAACTCGGTGACGACAGGTGGCTGCTGCAGCTCCATGCAGCTAGACGAAATCCTGGGGCAATGAATGAATGAAATTATAAATCCTTGAATGAAAAAATAGAAAGCCAAATATTTTTTTGTCAGTAATTTTTCTTTTTTTTTTGGTCCAACACCGGATCTTTATTTAACAGAAAGTAGGACGTATCAATTACTTAGCATTAATTTTTAATGTATCAATAGAACTGACGTACTCATATAAAGTACATTTAATATGTAACTGATTTAGGAAGGAAGAACACAACACCTGGCTTTGAGCATTTTGATACTTTATTCATAAGCAACTGGCCAACACCAAGCATTGGTAACTTAGTCCTGCACTACATTTATCTCAACAGGACTTGCACGTTCAAGAAGGAAAAGCAGGCAACGTACTAATATATCAGTGAAGAAACAAATTTTAAAATAATAACACAACCAAGCGCATTATTGGCTAACATCGTAACTTGGTCTTGTTGTAATCGCACCTATCCACATCGATTTAACGTAAAGAGTAGTCCATGAGCAATGTGAACTGTTGACTTACACAGCTTCAATAAGCAGAACATTAGTAGTTGTATTGAGGCACTACAATAACAGTCATAAGTACAGACAAACCGCATTCTATTATAATTAATGACATATTGGTACACATACAAAATCAAATTGACGCAACACACATGTAACAGCTATTACTATAATACGAAAGTATCAGAAGAAATTATCAATCAGTGGGTCTCACATCTTAACATAAAAATAAAAACTTAACTATTAACCTATGAGTCTTCTGCAATTAATGCCTAAGTAGGAGTGACATTAAGTATATATATATATATAAACGTCACACATATGCCTTGCCTCTGAGATAAGGGACCTCCTTGTAAGGTGTACATCAATCAACAACGACATACGAGGACTGGGCTTAAATGATACCAACAGTTGCAACTGCATTTATACACAAACGTCAGGCATATGACAGACGTTACAGATAAGTGAGATCATTGTATTGCTTAACTCCATAAAACAAAAGGTACATACACTGCCCCGAAAAAGGAGCAAACTTGGAGATTAGGTACACTGTTATAATTATACAATTACAATGGCATAGTGACCCAGACCAGTACAATGAACACAACAAAATGTTGCATAACAGCATCATAATATCACGGTTGATTTACATTGACAAGTTTCCCACACACAACCCCGGACCAGCACGGCTGTATAGCACCAGAGGGATAATACTTAGTGGCTGTGTGACTAAGAGTTGACGGACAAACGATGCAACGAAACATTCCATATAACAACATTTCTAATACTGCTGTTACTGACATATAAGGTCAGTATTGTTCGAACACATATGGCAACCATACCAAAATAATTATACTACTTTGATTATGGACGGATAAGTAAATATCGAAGGAAGACCGATGCCAACCCTACTAAAGTACAGACTTAAAACTATTCAGTATAAAAAATGCTTAACACTACTGGCCTTATGGACATACGACTACACAGCAGGAACCCCCGGGGCGAGGAACTGCGTTGACCAGCCCACCATCTGCAAGGGCTACAACTGGCACCGGCATAGGTAGTGCTGTGGCGAGAAGCTCCGTGGGCATGAGGGATGTCACATGAAATTTGCTGGCTCTGGCAACCTCACTTGACCCTTTTATCGCCGTCTTAAACCACCTGGAAGTGGTCCATCCTATGTTGGCAGTTTGGTAGGCTGCTAGAGTCGTTCTTACGTGCCGACTTAGGTCTCGGGTGCATTGCGCCTAGGCTGTAACAGATGAATACAGGAATTAATACAAATTGAAGCAACCCATAAGTACCATAAATTGTACTAATTTATACAACATGAAAAGTTAGCAGCTTCCCTGGGTTTGTCAAACGTACAGGTATAAAAGACATAATTATTACCCAGATACATAACTCAACCAAAACATCACGGTTACGCACAGATGTTCCCTACTTACACAGATAGTTTGAACAATTATAATTGTTATATTCATATTATTCTTTACTCACCCTGAAATAAGCAGCGTCAAGAAACAGTTTTCCCAGAGACCTCGAAAGGATGAGACTTTCAGACATGTTGAGTGTGTTTGAAGAAATATCAGCACTCAAGACGAGAGAAGCAGCCCCACTACCTTCCAGTGAGAAACATGCCTGCAGTTTGTTGTGACTCCCGTCACAGGTGAGAGAAGAGCACGTATAAGCTACGTCAACATGAGACAGTTCAAGGTCCATAATCACCCCAAATGGTGCTCTTTATTGGAAGCAGTGGCGCGCTAGTGCTGACCACTGGCAGGCCAAACATGCGGTCACGCCCATGCCTTTCTGTCTCTTTTCTCTGTTTCTCTCTCCCTTCTTCTCTATCTCTATTTCCTGGGTATGATCATAAACTGCCTCCCTCTCAGCTCTCCCGCCCTTGACACTGCACGACCACCGCTTTTTTTTTTAAAAGCCGCTATCGGCTATTCTTTACCCCCTAACCAGTCATACCCGTTATCACGGTTGGGCTCAACACTACAAGAATCAACATTTATTGCTGTCTCTGCCCCTGAAATAGAGGCGCCTTCAGCTTTTTCTCAGGTGTGAGAACTACCGTATCTTAGTAAGCAACGTTCTGAGCGAGTAATTACTGGAACAATATTGTCTAGAAAAGAAGATATAAGCCCATTTACCACCAGCGAGGCATGTGATAAGATTCAAATCGACGGCCATTGCCGCTATATATAAACAAAGCGCTGAAATATGGTGTCTCCCAATACCGCCGCTAGCGCACCTGCCTCACTGAGGCATGTGTATTATTAGACACCAAAACAAAAGCGTAGGAGGGGAGGCCGAGTGGCAGCCGGGGAGTGGGTGGGGTGGGGGGGTGGGGGGGTGGAGGGCAGCATTGAAAATGAGAAAAAGATTCCAAGACAATACAAGTACATAGCCTAAGACACCACAACCAAATTAACCTCGCGGTAATACTCTGGATATAACACTTCACAGTGTTGATAAGGGCGTAAAGCAACCAATCTCACTCACTCACTCCAATATCTGTGACTCGGAGACAATGATATATATATATATATGTTTATCATATAATAAAAAAGAAATCAAGATAAGAATAGACAGATTTAGTCAAATTAGCCAAAATTGGAATAAATCACATGGCATACGCATGGGCTTACTTTGGCTTCATTTGACCCATCTCCTATAGCTCTGTTAATATCCTGAGATAACCTTACCAATTTATGCAGAAAAACCCTTCAAAACACCTAGTTTCCTGACATGACAATTGCTTCTGATTCAGACCTATTTGAAAAATGACCATTTTTCAACCCACTGGACGCCAAAATAATAGAATTGACCAGATACTCTAGAATGGAAAACTAAATGACATCACCACCTCCATTGCGAGAATTACTCATATAAACACAACATAAAAGGACACAGATACATACAAGCATGCACATGTTAAAAGATATTTATTTACACTCATAATATACTGATTCAAATATTAGCTAATGCACTAACCAAAAGCAAACTGGTTAAATATTATTTCGAGGACATAGTGCAAGTCTACATACATGCTGCCTGGTCGGTCAGTGTGCCCTACTTTGGCAGTTAGCTATGCCCCCACTGATATGCACACATGCAGTGAAGTGTCTGTGACCCATGACTCACCCCTGCCTGCGCCCAGGCCCTATACTCAGTGCTGGGTACATACATACACATACACACTCTCCCTCTCCAGTCCAGTCAATCTATGATACAACCTCAAAGATATTACAAAAGTATTTCTTTTTGAGGGATCCTATTCCTTGAAACCCTTATTTCCTAATCCAAAAGTCCTATTGGCCATCAGCCCTTGGGAAAATTAAGAATTGGCTGCCAGAAGAACATGCTTTCACCTTTTTGTAAATAACCCCGGAAATATAATATTTAAAGCTTAGGTAATATTAAACCAGTTTTAGTAGACATAATACCGGTTCGCTTCATATATGACTTGTCTCTCTGCCATTAATGGTTGCTGAGATATGGTGCTTCAAATGTTAACATCCTTTCTGAATATTATTCCTTTGAACTGTCTGTGGGACAAACATGGTGGAGGTACATTCAGCTAGGTGGCAGCAGCATGCTGTCTAATCTCTCCATTCTCCCGCCCTTGATATATCCTTCAATGTGTTGATAAGGGCGTAAAGCAACCAAGCTCACTCACTAACCCACTCACTCCCTCTCAGCTAACCCACCCTTGATATAACCATATTAAATGTGTTGATAAGGGCGTAAAGCAACCACTCACTGACTCTTAATATTGACTATTTTTATGTTATATGTATCGGTGAGGTGTAGATATCACTGGGATATCATTGGAGAATATGGAGTCTTCAGTCGTTCAGCTTGGCAATTATGTGTAAGGTACACCTGTAGGATTACTCAAGGATATATCACTATCAATTCGAAATATAATTAACTACCCCCGTGGGGACCCGGGTCAGAATAGGTCCTCAGTTCCGCATAACTTCTTGTACAAGGCAAGTGAAATGCGGCGATTCGTTTGCCGTGAATCGCGACCTGTGTCGGTGGAGGACGAGGTCCTGGAGTCTGAGGGGAAAGGTTGCTACGGCTTCCTCCTCCCCAATACGGCTCTTTGGCTCTTACTTCACCTAGACAGGAGGTCCAGGTTGGCCCACCTTGGATCAATCGGCTGGTCATGTCAAGCCCTAGGAAGCACCAAATTTCTAAACAACTTTTCCCAAACTCTCTCGACCAATTAATGCCTATACTTGGCCTACAAACTCCCTAGAAGGCGGTGGCTTGGGCTAATTGAGGGATGCCAAAAATTTAATATTTTGACCATCTCAAGAGTATACCACTCATGTATCCCTGTTGCACATCTGCTGGGCATCCGCAGCTCTGTGCATCCCCTTGTAGGACTCCGTGGTGGGTGGGGAGCATGGGTGGTGAAAACCAGATACTCACTATGGGTACCCCTAACAAAAATAAACGACCTCATATGACAGACTCGGATGATTCAGACGCGGAACATGCCCATGGAAATGATTATTGGCCTCGATTTATAATGATATCAAGTGCAGATGATAATAATCTGATAACTAAAGTATCTCCTTTTGGTATTCAAAAAGGTATTGAGGGGATTGCAGGCACTGGAGTTGTTGGAATCAAAAGGCAGAAGGATGGCTATTTGGTTGAATGCTCTAAGAGGCAATCAGCCTTAAACCTCCTTGCTTCCACCTCCCTTGCTAATGTCCAGACCAAAGTATCGGCCCACAGATCCCTCAACTCATCCAAAGGAGTTATAAGGTCCCGAGATCTGTCAGAAGTTACGGAACAAGAGATGGTTGACCACCTCAAGGACCAAGGCCTTACTTATGCCAAAAGAATTATAATCAAGAAAGACGGCAATGAAATTAAGACCAACACCTTCATACTCACCTTCAATCGACCTTCCCCACCGAATAAACTGAAGATAGGTTATTTGTCTGTGGATGTGGATTTATTCATCCCAAACCCACTCCGCTGCTTCAAATGCCAGAAATTTGGCCATGGCAAAAACTTTTGTAATAATAAGGATACCTGCTTGCGATGTGGAGAAGAGGGACATGACAGTCATGGCTGTCAGAAACCTGAAAGGTGTGTGAACTGTAAAGGTGCACACACTGCTATGTCAAAGCAGTGTCCAACTTGGCAAACGGAAAAAGAAATACAGAGAGTTAAAGCAGTCCACAACATACCCTATCCTGAGGCTAGAAAGAGAGTTCTGGCTAATAGCCCCTTGCCACTTGGCCAAAGCTATGCTGCTGTTGCATCTGGAAGTATGCCAGCCAAAAAAGTAAGGAGTGTTGAATGCCAAACATCTTTTACCTGGCTCGAGGCTGATAACCCTACTGAAGTTAAAACGAAGAAAGTGGTAATCGCTACACAAACCGAAACAAAGACAAATAATGCTAATCAAGCAACAACTCCAAAGGTCAGTACAGAAAATCCTAAGAAAGCAGAGGCCCCCAAACCATCTGCTACTCCGAATATTAAACAGCAACAAAGTAAGAAAGTGACTGATGCTCGCCAAGCATCAACTCCACACCCTGCTAAAAAATTAAAGGTGGGGAAAGGGTCCTCAGGACCCTTGAGTGAGTCTATGGACTCACTTAATGATATGGATGTGGACCTCCCCCCGCCCGAAAGGGGGAGAGGTGCCACATCCAAAATAACCATCAACAGGGCTGGGCCACCAAAAGACCCTAAAAAGTCATAGGTATGCCCATCCTCCAATGGAATTGTCGAGGTTTTAGAGCAAACTTTGAAGAACTAAAAATCCTCTCAAGGCTCTACAATCCTGTTGCCTTCTGCCTTCAAGAGACCTTCCTCAGAGAATCTGCTGCCACCTTCAAAGGCTACAACTGTTATCATAGACTTGGCCCTGTTGCAGACCGCGCCTCAGGCGGATCCTCTGTTCTTGTCAGCCAGGTCTATTTAAATACACACCTCCAAGCAATAGCAGTCAGAATTACCCTACATAAATCCCTCACACTCTGTTCACTGTATCTACCACCTAATACAGACCCCACAAAGAAGGAACTTGCTGATTTGGCAAACCAGCTGCCCCCACCCTTCATTATAATGGGTGATTTTAATGCACACAACCCTCTGTGGGGAGATGATAAGCTTGATGGCAGAGGCAAGACTATTGAGAGCTTTATTGAAAATCAGCCCTTATGTCTCTTAAACGATGGCTCCAAGACCTATCTCCACCCTGGGCTTGGTGCCTCCACTGCGATTGACTTGACGCTCACTTCTCCCGATCTGTTGGTAGACCTCTCCTGGCAGGTGCTTGATGACCTCCATGGGAGTGATCACTATCCTATCATTTCCAAGATAGATGCCCCAAATCAAAATCAAAGGGACCCAAAATGGAAACTCACAAAGGCAGATTGGAGTTCTTTTGACTCCCTCTGCAAGGAGAGGCTCCAGATCCCTATTGATGATGAAGCAGCGTCCAAGTTCACAGAAACACTAATATCAATTGCAGAAGAGACTGTACCTAAAACCTCGACAAAACCAAAAAACACATCCACCCCCTGGTTTAATGAAACTTGTAAAGAGGCCATAGCCCAACGGAAGAAGGCACTGAGGAAATTCTTCAGGCAACCAACAGCTGAAAATTTGGAAAGCTTTAGAAATAAAAGAGCGGCTGCTAGAAAGACCATCAAACTAGCCAAAAGAACCTGCTGGAAAGAATATGTATCCCATGTAACATCAAAGACGCCCTCAAAAGAGGTATGGGACATGATTCGAAAAATCAAAGGAAAGGGACCATCTGTGGGAGTGAGCCACCTCAAACAGGGCAATGTCCTACTCGCTGACATGCCAAGCATTGTTGGCGAGCTGGCCAGGGCCTTTGAGGTTGTTTCCTCTTCTGCTAGTTGTTCCCAAGACTTCCTTAAGATCAAAGAGAAACAGGAGAAATGCCAGCTCAATTTCCAAACCGATAATGCAGAAAGCTACAACAAACCTTTAACTCGAGAGGAATTAGACCACTCTCTGAGGAGGTCACACAATTCAGCTGTTGGACCTGACAGAATCCACTATGAATTCCTAAAACACTTGCCAGAGGGGTGTCTCACACTCCTCCTCCAGATCTTTAATCAAATCTGGGATACTGGTAACATTCCACAGCACTGGAAGGAAGCAACCATCATACCAGTCCCAAAACCAGGCAAAGATCATAGTGATCCATCAAATTACAGGCCCATTGCACTGACAAGTTGCCTTTGTAAAACCATGGAGAGGATGATAAATGACCGTCTTGTCTGGCTACTGGAGTCTGAAAACCTTATTTCAGACTTCCAATGTGGCTTCAGACATGGCAGGAGCACCCTTGACCACCTCACCAAACTCGAAGAAATGGTGAGAAGCTCCTTCATCAAGAAGGAACATGTGGTTGCCGTCTTCTTTGATCTAGAGAAGGCGTATGACACCACATGGAAGCATGGCATCATGAAAGACCTGCACAATATGGGATTAAGGGGTCGTTTGCCCAACTTCATCAGCAACTTCATGTCCAACAGACACTTCAGGGTCCAAGTGGGAGCAACCTTCTCTGACTACCATCCTCAGGAGATGGGAGTTCCCCAGGATAGCATACTCTCTGTTACCCTGTTTAACATCAGGATGAACAGCATTGTTAATTCCATACCCGGGAACATGACATACAGTTTGTTTGTTGACGACCTGTTAGTGTGCTTTAAAGGCAAGAAAATGAGCGTAATTGAGAGACAACTCCAACTAGCCCTCAATCAGGTACAGAAGTGGGCATCGGCCAATGGTTTCCGGTTTTCTAAATCGAAGACTGTGGCCATGCACTTCTGCCAGCTCAGGAGTGAACACCCTGAACCTGGCCTATACCTGGATGGCAACCCCATCAAGGTAGTCAAGGAAACAAAGTTTCTTGGTCTCATATTAGACAGCAAACTCTCATTTGCACCTCATATCAAGGCAATCAAAAACAAATGCCTAAAGACTATGGACATTATGAAGGTTGTCTCGAGAATGGATTGGGGAATGGACAAAAACACACTCCTACATCTGTATCAAGCCTTAATAAGATCAAAGCTGGATTATGGATGTACCATTTATGGCTCAGCCAGGGAGACCTGGCTAAAGCAGCTAGACACAGTCCACCACCAAGGATTGAGGCTGGCTACTGGAGCCTTTAAACCAACACCAGTGAAGAGCCTCTTGGTTGAATGCAGGGAAGCCTGCCTCGAGAATAGGAGACTTAAGCTGGGACTCCAATATGCAACCAAAATACGGAGCAGCAGACGAAACCCTGCACACAGTGCTATCTTTGGTGAAAACAACAGAGATCTTTTTGATGCCAGACCGACCTACACCAAACCATTTGGTCTGAGATTGAGAACCAGCATTAGAGAACTTGATGCAGACCTCAACATGTTGTCCTTAGTGACTACTCCCAGCATCCCTCCTTGGCTCAGGAAAAAACCTAACATCATTTTTGACCTGACTGCAAGAAAAAAAGGGGATACCTCCCCACTTACATATCTCGAAATGTTTAACAACGTTAGATCCCACTACTTCAACCATGTGGCTTTTTACACTGATGGCTCCAAAGAGGGCAAGAGGGTATCCTCTGCTGTGTTTGGCCGTACAGCCAGACTGAGCAGTCGGCTTCCAGACCATTGCTCCATCTTCACTGCTGAAGCCAAAGCCATCCTAATGGCTCTTGAGTGTATTGCTGATGCAGACCACAAAGCATGCATCATCTTTAGTGATTCCAAATCTGTCCTGCAGTCTCTTGCCCATCTAAAAACTGACCATCCAACAGTCATGTGCATTCATGACAAATTGTAATCCCTGACAGATGCTGACTATGATATCCAGTTCTGCTGGGTTCCTGGTCATGTCAACATTCCAGGGAATGAGTTTGCTGACAGAGCTGCTAAACAAGCCCTCAATCAAGAAATCACTGTATGTGCATTCCCTCCATCTGACTTGAGGCCCCTCATTAAAACACATACCCAGTCCATTTGGCAAAGTGAATGGGACGAATGTATTGACAACAAACTCCATGAAATACAACCAATGCTTGCAGAACCTATTAAGGCTTCTTTTAACACCAGGCGAGAACAAGTTGTGTTCTCTCGTTGTCTTATCGGACACACCAGACTGACCCATGTCCACCTGGTGAAGCGAGAACCACAGCCTGAATGCATTGCTTGTCAAACCCCACTCACTGTCAAGCATATCCTACTGGAATGTGCAGACTTGCATGATGCCCGTATAAAATATTTCAACGCTCCTGATCTCAAAACGCTTTTTAAAACGGTCAATGGTGACAATGTCATCAATTATCTAAGAACTGCTGGTCTGTTCTCTTTGTTATAGTCTCTTTCATACAAAACCAAACTTTCGTTATAGCTATATCCATTTTATTCTTTGTTTTATTTGTTTGTATTATTTACAGCTGGACTGTAAACTAAATCACTTTTCTCATCTCATTCCATCTCACTAACTTTCATTGCCATGAATATGACTCCGCATGGATGTCGTCATGGCATTAAGCAACCATTACTCACTCACTCCTATAATTAACTATTAATAATGCACACAACTGCTGTTATACCTTGCTGGGATCTTGCATTTATTTGGTTCACAATGGCCGAATGAACAAGTAATAAAATACACAACCCAGAGGTGTAGAGCAAGTTGGTGGTGGCAGTCTCTAAGTTAAAGCAGAAGTGATTCAATATGCCAACCACACAACCTTATATACCCCTCTACCCTCTGGTAACATGGTAATACATGGAAACATGGTTACATGTACAATTCAATATAAGAACAGAACAGTAAACAAACACAAAGGCAGCAACTAGACATATTTCAGAACCCTGAAACATGCCTGTTTCTAGATTTCCTGGGTCAGGTTAATCCCCTAGTTCCTAGTAGAAGTAGCCTAGGTAATCCTAATCCCTTTTTTAGCATAGCCCCAAAATCAGTAAACAAGTTAATCCTCAGAAGGCATTTTATATAATTATGAATATGAACTGTCAACCTTAGCCCAATAAATATTACTCTAAATGTCTCTTTTAAGACAATAAATCGAATGTTTCAAATACATAGAAATCACATATATAAGTTATCACTATCCAAACCACAATGAAGAGATACTTATGTGATGTGTTTCAGGAAATGAATCACAGGTCGCAAAACTGATATTTTTCAAAGTTAAATTCAATTATCAATATAAGGTATAAAACATATCAATCCAGTACAGGATTAAATCATGGCAAGGGATTTTGAGACTCATTTTCAAGGAACCCATCACAAATAATAAACAATTACGACCTGTGTATTGGTCTAAAACTAATCACCCATGGCTTCATTTCCATTTACAACTATGGTATTTGACGGTTTGGTACTACCAAGTATAATTGACTTAATCATGTCAACAACCGTGTTTTCGGATACCTCCAAAAACTGAAAGTCCAATGGGATTGGAGGATTGGGGATTACGACTCCCGAGAGTGGGCATTCCTCCGTGACAGGCTCAATTTTACTAGCTAGGTCAGGGCCCACTGTTACATAAAAATCATTAAACCTGTCAGGGACGTTGCCCGACTCCACAAGAGTTCCATCAGCATTTTTAAGTTTCACTAAGTTATGTTTTTTTGTTTTTTCTGGGGATATAATGTCGCGGAGATTGTCCCACAACTTTCTAGTGTCCCCTTTATCAAGAGTCAGTTGTTCTCTAATGTAATTATTCTTCATCTGGATTACTTTTGAGTTAAGAAGGTTCCTGTATTTTCTGGCCTCTTCCCACAATTCTGGGTCAGAGGTCTTCTTAGCTTTAGCAAACAACTTATCCCTTTGTCGACACATTTTTACTAATTCATTTTTGTACCATGGGGGTCTTTCTTTAACTCTCTTAAAATGCTTAACAGGGGAAACCTTGTCCAGATAAAACACAATCCTATCTAAAAATATTTTCCAACAATCATCAACGTCATTAAGACCATAGTAGTCAGTCCATTCAAGGTTTCTAAGAATCTCTACAAGTATTTTCGTGTCTAGGTTTTTTAAGGACCTGGCCTTAAAGCTGGTGTGTACATTTGTATTGCGTTCCTTTTTCCTCAACACATATATAGGTAGGTGGTCGCTGGAGTTATTTTCAATTTCACCCCTATCTAAGATAAATTTACAGTTTGTATATATTTGATCAATAAGACTAGATGTCTTACTCGTGATCCTCGTTGAGTTTTTTATTTCTGGGATGAGTCCATATTTTGCTGCTGTGAGTTTCAACTCTTCTACACTCTTATTATTTTTATCATTATGGTTGAGGTTAAAGTCACCAAGTAAGTACAGTTCTCTTTGTTGGCCTAGGCTTACAATGACATTATTTAAGTGTTCTAACATCGCTTTAATTTGGCCACCAGGGGGCCTATAGACATTTAGAATTACCATTGTTTTATTCATCCCTTTTCTACATTGAACTACCTGGAGCTCGAGATCCTTGTCAGAGACATTCAGATGCTGGTCTACTTCAGCATCCGCAACTACCGTCTTCCTGACATACATAGCCAGACCTCCTCCTCTCCTTTTACATCTTCTGTCTTGTCGAAAAATTTGGTATTCATCGAAATCTAATTGAGAATTAGAAACATTCTTTCCTAGCCAGGACTCCTGTATACTCAAGACGTCCGGCCTTGTGTCCCTTACCAATATATCTACGTCTGTAAGCTTTGGTAGAAGGCTTCGTACATTCCACGAGATTAGAAGGGTTCCTTTGCTCTTTGTTAACAAGAGGTTATCCATTACATAACATCATGAAACAGATCCTTACTCAGGTTTTTGTACGGTGACATCGCACTTATGAAAAAATGCATATCTCTGAAGTGAACGACTAAAGACAAGAATAGAACCTCATTTCGCACGAGGTCCTCCACCACATTGGTGGTTGGGGTGCAAGGTACATTGCAACCCCCTACTACATAAAAGTAATATACAATTGTACATAAAGGCCAATATGACCATTGAACAAACAGATAACTAAAGCGGATTAGAAGTACATCGTTCCGCCTAACAATACATGGAGGAAGGGCTGGGGCTTTCCCCGCTCTTTTTGTGACATCTATATCGGGAATCATACTTATTAGTGGTCCTGGGTAAGACCTTAAAGTGCCTGGTCCTGGGTGGGACCTTAAAGTACCTTTCTGTCTCTTTTCTCCGTCTCTCTCTCCCTTCTTCTCTATCTCTGTTTCCTGGGTATGATCATAAACTGCCTCCCTCTCAGCTCTCCCGCCCTTGATATAACACTTCAAAGTGTTGATAAGGGCGTAAAGCCACCAATCTCACTCACTCACTCATACTTATTATATAAGAGATGTCAACGATACAGGACAAGGCCCTCCAGGATAAGATACCCAGAAGAGCAACTACACCATGGATAAGTTATGATAAGTCACCACATGGGCAAAACTTTACGATATAATAATGTTGTTGAGAGAGTAGTGTGTAAGAGGCCTACCCCGACCCCAGAGACAGTTCTCAGAACAGAACCCTAGAGTGGGGGGAAACCCCCTCACAGCATATCTTACATAAAGAAACAGTGTGTCTCAGTTTACAGAATTTGAGACTAATAATGGTTGACAGCTTTACAATTGGAGGATTTAGGGGAATCTTTCTCCCCATAATGCGTGCATGTGAGAAGAGATTCATCCAGTAGTATCCTTAGTATACATAGCAAAGGTAAGTGGTTATGTTGGAATAGATTGGAGCACGAGATCGAAAGATTCCAAGATGGCCGAGAATAATGACGTTCAGTTGGTTGAGCAAGCTGCTACGACGTCAGGCTTATCGCTCGCTCTAGCTCGCCCTAGCTCGCCCGTCAATTTACTGCAGTATATCCTGCTCCCTACTGTGCCAACGTCCTCAAGAAATCTGTTGCCTGTCTAAGGGTAGGCCTAAGCTGATCGTACCCTCTGGCTAACGCGAACGTCTGCCATTTCCTAAGATAAGTAGTGTAACAACGTTTAGTACCCGGACGCCAAGCTTATGTAAGGTTCAGAATACATATATCAAGGTAATGACGGATAATACCACGGCAATGGCTTACGTAAACAACCAAGTGGGGACAACCAAGTGGGGAGAACTAGTGAGGATTGTGGGGAGAACTAGTGAGGATTGTGGTGGCCCACCCATAAGGTATAGTGGGCAGAGGAGGGAGAGAGGAGAGAAGGGCTATGGGGTGACTACAGACCGTTCCGACCATAAGCTATGATGGGTCAGGGACAAAGCCATATTTGTCCACTTTAAGCCCATATATAATGGGGGGGACAAGAGAGAGAAACCCCATAAGTTATGGGAGGGATAGTGTGTCATTGGGTGCGAAGTCCGGCCTTTTCTTTTTTTCATCTGTTTTTTCCGTCTGTTTCCATTTCTGTTGACGCTGATTTCGCCTGGGAGGCTGCTTATTCGCTTGGATAAGAGGCCAGGCTTTGTCTTCAGTTTTCGTAGTATGAAGACTGTCTATGTGTTTTTTGAGGTCGATCTGAAGAGCCTGAATAGTTTGCATGGTGGCTGAGACCTCATCTTGTTTAGACTGGATGTCATTTCTTTATTTTGTTAGGAATTTACGAATGTTTGCTTCTATTTCTGGTTTTAAGGCAGTCAGAAAATCATTTTGCTGTTTGTCCAAGTGTTCCACTTTAGTGGTTAAGTACTGTAGGTCTGAATCAACCTTTGTTTTGTGTGCAGTTATCTGCGACTTCATTTCCTTGTTGTCAGGCGCTAAATTGGCCCCCCTAGAATCAGCAAGTATAATTGACTTAACTGCAGCATGGTTGTCTCTGTCGAACGCCATTTTCCGGGGTTTTTTTTGACTGTGGAAGAGGTGTATATTTGGGCATGTGTGTCTCTCAAGCAGGTTTTAATGCAGTCTGAGTGTAGGTGTAATTTTATCCGTTGCTTCTCCTACTCTGCCTGCTGCTAGATCGGGTTGTATTTTGCACTGTGTCACCTGTGTCTGATTGTTTACCATCAGGGCTTGGCACACTTGCCAATGTTATGGTGGGCGTGGTAGTATCATTATTAGCAGGTGTGTTCCTATCTTGATGCGTTTGTACTAATGGATCAGCATCTTGCTGGAGTTGTATCTGGGGGGTGCATGGTCATTATGATCAACAGTTTGCTCTACTTGTTGTTCTTGTCCTCTGTCATCATTCTCGTTACCCCCTGGGCCAGTTTCACCTTCCTCCCCTCCTCCTGTAGTCTCTTTACCTTTATCTTCCTCATCCTGATCACTATTATCCTCATCTTCATCTTCCTCATCCTGGTCCGTAGTAATGGGAACCAGGGGGTCAGGGCGAGTAAATCGGTCTTCTATGTCCAAGTTGAAATGCTCGGGATGATGAACTGGTATGTCCTCATACATTCCATTTATGACATCTTGTCTGCGGATATCTTCCCTTATTTCCAAGAGCAGTTTCCCATGGTTGTTCTGGCCGGGTCACTGAGTTTCTTCAAGTTTAAGGGTGGTATTATGGAGGGATAAACCTGTACCCCACCATCTATTGTGGGAACACTCAGTAAGCATGCTATTGCCTGTATCGAGCAGAGCTTTCTTGGCAAATTCGACCTTGTTGAATTCAACCAGAAGGATGTCTTTCATGATGCGGTATTTGTTTTGGTCCCAAGAATCATGTTCCCCGCATTTATCCCCTAGCCTCTTTGCACTTCTGGGGCAGGTTGTGTCCTGGATTGCTTTCGCTATCAGAGAATTCTTGGTCAATATTGCTTTGTGATATTGATAAGCATGTTCTGCTGTACTAAACATTTCTCCTTCAAATTTAAATATCGTGGGGTTAAAGTTTGAAAGATACGAATGTTCGCCTTGGTACCCGATAGCACCTGCTATCTTTTTGGTCTTAATTTGTGCAATTTTAATGCCATCCGGGAGGAGATTTAGATCTTTGTGCCCATAATCCTTGTCTCCAATTTTCAGTTTGCCTCTGGTCATATTAATATCCACCTTAGAATCAAGCTGTTTGGCATGTGCCACAACTCTGCGCTTATCTGCCTGTCTGCGTGCTATTGCATCTGGCATGTCGGGGTTGAAGTAGCATTTTTCATACCCCTTGGTACTCTTCAGTGTATTTTTCCCACGAAAAATCTGATTCCTGGTTTCCTCGTCTTTGAATTTGAGGATAATATTGCGATGCACGTCCTTCTTACTTTTCCCTCCGATTCTAGATGCGAATTCAAGGTCACCTGCTTTAAAGGTGATATCTATCAGCTGACACAACTCGGGTAACTCTCCTCCAGGTTATCATTAGATTCCTGATAAGTTTCTTTAAGTCCTGACAGTATAATATGCTTGCGTCGATGACCGCGGTCCAGGTCCAAACAGTAATCTTCCAGGTTATGTGTAACCTTATTGAGGTGGAAGACTTCTAGTTCTAATTGTCTAACTCTATCATTAAGCCTGGATACATTGCCACTTAAATTGGTCATGGTGAGTTCCATAGGTCTAATGGATTTCTCAAGGCTTGAAACTTTATCTTCCATTTTGGAATGTGACACTAGACAGTAGCTCTATGGACAAACACACTATAGGCAGCCTTAGCAATACCGGTATGCGGTGACTCAGTCTAAAAATACATATAACCAACCTGTATGTTTTGTATACGTGGTATGCACTCCCAATGCGTGTGTATAAACTCAAGGGCAAGGCGATAATATCGTCCATTCGTTAGTTGTACAAAGCACAGATATCCCAATTGACAACACATGTCAAACGTAGCTGGCAGCGCACATGGAATGGTGTTAATAGTAATAAGCTGGGAGCAATCACACCATCAATCACACCAAAATTCAAAGATGATAACCTGACAAGACCCGAACAGGTGATACTGACCCGTCTTCGTACCGGTCACACCAAACTGACTCACAGGCACCTTCTAAAAGGTGAAGTGGCCCCTGTATGTCAGACATGCAACACTCAACTGAGTGTAGAGCATCTCTTAATACATTGTCAGGCAACCAAGAGCAGCAGAATAAAATTCCTGCAAAATTGCAGGACACTGCAGAGTATTTTCCGGGAATCTGGGAACAAAAATATTCTTGATTTCCTACGGGAAACCAAATTGTACGACAAAATTTAGGTAACCTTAATGAAGCCTGACTTCATCAGGCCAAACCCTGTTTCATGAAATAGGGAATTTCACAGAAGAGAATAATAAAACCACAGTATATCTGCTAACTTTTAATTACTATTAGCGGAGGTGAAACTAACCAAACCAAACCAAACCAAACCAAAGGCGAGGACAAGTTGTGTTCTCTCGTTGTCTTATCGGACACACCAGACTGACCCATGTCCACCTGGTGAAGCGAGAACCACAGCCTGAATGCATTGCTTATCAAACCCCACTCACTGTCAAGCATATCCTACTGAATTGTGCAGACTTGCATGATGCCCGTATAAAATATTTCAATGCTCCTGACCTCAAAACACTTTTTAAAATGGTCAATGGTGACAATGTCATCAATTATCTAAGAACTGCTGGTCTGTTCTCTTTGTTATAGTCTCTTTCATACAAAACCAAACTTATCTATATCCATTTTATTCTTTGTTTTATTTGTTTGTATTATTTACAGCTGGACTGTAAACTAAATCACTTTTCTCATCTCATTCCATCTCACTAACTTTCATTTTGTTGGAATGGAGATCCATTCCTAGGCATTTGTGCTTCCCCCTAGCGTTGGTTCGCCTGGTGACTATTTTCCATACACCCCCTCTTCTTCCTTCTTCTCCAAACCTCCACACTATCAACACCTTCCATATATAAATTGATCCCACCCACCCACTCTAATTAATACGGTCGCCAGCGCCCGCACACTTATATATATTTAACTTACTTTATCATATATTACCCATTTAACCAAACCAAACCAATGTTTCTTTGACACTCAAATGAAGATGGAAGCCATCAAATGCATTGCTGAAGAACTGGAAGTTTCTTTTGAGTATGTCCTGAACTAATGCAGGGTGATTAATTTCAATAGCCACAGGAGCAAACATTTGTCTTAGCGCTAGAAATCTGGAACTAAATTGACCAAAAATGTGTTGGAAGTGAGTAATAACTGCTGTACATGAAACATAATGTCAGTGCAAATTTTATGATAAGATATAACTACATATACATATTCAGAACACAAAAATGTTAACACTGAACAAGAGAACTAATCATTTCTATTTAAACATTTCTTTAACAGCACCCAGAAAGACCTTCATTTACAGATGGAATTGCCCTATTTCCATATTGTGACTGTATTGTTCAAAAATGACAAATGAAAAAGGCCATCATCACTTGTGCTCCAAAATAGTTATTTTCGTTCCTGCATTATAATTTGAGGCTCAGCGCAGTTTACACTGACTATATGTCTCACTGGGGGATTGAATTACTCTTTGCTGGAGATAAATTGAGTGGATCTGGCATATAATTATTTATATATATATATATATATATATATCGTATTTTTATTCTGAATTTATAATCTACATCGTTCCAGAATAGGATGCCTGCCTCTCATTTGAGGTCTTCCTGGTGGATCCTTTGCTCATATACCAGTTTAGTGAACATGATATCTTGCATGGCACGTGGAGTGCCTTACATGCTTTGGTCATATTGTTGGTTGTACATGGTTCCAGGAAGCTGAGAAACAGGAGGACGATAAGCTGGTGGCTGCATAGATTTATGCCCATATGTATAGTACTGTGCATACGGCCAGTTTTAGTTTGACACCTGGGACTGGGTTTGAGTCACAGGGGGACTTGACTTCTCAGCTTTCCACAAGAGAATCCTGTCATGGAATTGTTCTGACATAATTTTTCCTGCAGATATAAAGTGATATATCAAGCATTATTTTCATTACGGTTTCCTCAATTTCATCCACATTAAAGTTCTAACACTGGTATACAGTGCATAATAAATTCCAATTAACTAGTTTAAAAATGAAATTTCTCTTTTTTGCTTCATAACATTTCCAAAACAAGTGTAATACATTTATTGCTTTAATTTAAAACTATGGATGGATTTGACACTACTAACTGTATTTAGAAAACCGTTGTTGATTGGTGGGACTTTTGTTGAAGAACGATCAATGAGTGGTTTTGGAATTTTCTTGTTTTATTGATTTACCCAATGTTTCGGTGCTCTTTGCACCTTCTTCAGGGGGTGGCGTGAACAATAATGCATAGTTCTTTGGGAGATCAGCTCTTATATACAGTGGTTACTAACAATGCATTATGGGAAGTCATTACATACATAGCTAGCTTGCAAAAATTGATTGTCTTTGGCCTTTATAGTTTCATATCTGGTGTTAATTTTTGTTTGTGTTACACCTTTGTTGAACTTGTACATGGCTGTATGTTTAAAGTTGTCCTGGTCATCATCCCCCATAGTTGATTATGTCTGGGCGAGCATTGTGCACCACAGCTCCGTATGACTTTTGGGTCTTTTGGAGTTCTCCAATGCCCCTTTAACCTCCGTGGTTAGTCCACTGAGGATTTTGAAGCATGCATCTTCTGTATTGTCTGGAGCAGCTGGCACTTTCCTCTTTGTAGCCTTAAAATGAATTCAAAGATGACATTTTCCACTTTTTCCTTGACTGCCCTTAGCTTTTTGGGACAATCTAATAAATAGACTTCAAGAAATTTTTAGATGACCAATGACGTCACGTTTAGAACTCCCAGTTCAAGACATTGACTGTCAACAACAACATGAATGCTTTCAAAGCTCTGATATTCCAGTATGAATTATGCCATCGTTGGCTGGCCAGCAGCAAAGAGGCATTACTAGAGCTCCTTAACAAATATCATCAAACCAAAGGTACAAAATTATTCCAATGCCAAATCTGTAACCACTCATTCTCCCGCAAATGGTCTCTAATACGACATGCCAAATGCCTGCACCCTTTCGTACACGACCACAACAGGCCTTGCCCAAATCTATGCCTAAATCCAGTCGTCGTAAATCCCTCCCATTCACCACGTCCATGTATATACATATTAAGGAAACCCCTGTATCAAAAATTCCAACCCATCCCCCATCGGTATAGATACTAATCAAGTATCTTTTTTACAGGTATCCCTGCGGGCACCCACGCCTCCTCTACCTCTCAACAACCGATCAAACAGGTCATGGAAATCGACTTCCCCCATCCCTCCTGACCATCTCATCGAACCAAACACCTTGATACCAATAGATGTGGACAACTGGGATCTAGATCACCCCATAGAGACCACTAGTAGCAATTATCCAGCTGATGATGAGAGGTCACGATTTGGTTTAAGGACATGTGGAGCTCTATTTAATTTATTTACTTAACACCAGTTGTCAAGGAAACGGGGGAGGGGGTGTTACTTAACCACACATGTTTGGTTAATTAATTCATAGCTTATTTAGAGTAGGGGTGAGCGGGGTGAGTGAGGTGAGAGAGGTGTTGTGGAGAATAGAGCGGTGGAGTGGGCAGGTGGGCGGGTGGGTAGGTGCAGAGGGTCAATGATAGGTTTAGCTCTTAGTCTCATGCTCCTGTCCGTTCAATGTCCAAGCAGCTAATGATCACTTTCTCTACCTTGTGCAATAAGTGTGAATGGTTCTATGCTTGTTTAGGTTTTAACCTTGCACACGTGATATTTTATAGCTCACTGATTGGATGAGAGTATTTATTCTTTCAACCAGTGTTAATAATTCATTCTGCGCATGTGTGGGTGTGTGGGTGTGTGTCGGAGTAAGTGTGCACATGTGTGTGTATAAGCCAGAGCGCAGTCAGGTTGTCGGTAGGTGATGAGAATAAAATTAAAAGGTGAACAAGGTAAGGGGTTGATCAAGGTTATGGTACCTTAATAAACTTTTTCATTTTTAAGAGGGTTTCATATTGTTGTGCAATGTAAAGAGAGGGGTATAAAAGGAGGTGAGAGTGATCTTAAGCATTAATCCTCCTGGATCGATAACCATCAACTCATCACATCAACATGGTTCTCTACGAAATTTCCTCTAATGTCCCTGTCGAGTTTGGTCGATTGGGGAAGATAACCCTCATAAGAGATAAAGGCAATGAGAAGATTCGCTATGTCACAACAACTATCACACTAGTAGACTCAGCTTTTCAGAACAAAGACACTCTGAAGAATGGTGATACGATTTCACTACCTGACTTTTGGACCATAGAAGCAACGTCTCATTCACACATACGGATGAATACCATATTCGCCAGGGGTAAGTATCTAAGTTTTTAGAAAACTTTTAAAATATTCAAAACAAATATATATATAATAAGGAAGTTGTAATGCTTAATTGTTGGCTCGTGTAGATTACTTAGTTGAAAACGAGAAGGACATGGCCAGATGTATCACCTCCCTTCAATATGAAAATGCCAATCTTAAGAAGGAACACACCGACTTGGAAACAGCCTTCCTTAAATCGCAAATCGAAAATAACAGGTCAAGAATTATTGTATCGGGTTTAGCAGAAACGAAGAGAGAAAACACTCTTCAGAAGGTTCTTGATTGCCTCAGATCCATTGATCCTCGTCTCTCTATCGAAAATTTTATATATGCTAAAAGACTGCCCAGCAAAACTCGGGGGCGAGACAAATAGCGGCTAAATTCGTATCTGAGAAAATCAGGGATCTGGTATATGCTAAACGAGCTCACTTAAAATACGGAGATTACTGTGGTATTTATTTAAACGCAGACATTCCTGAAAAGCTGAGCAAGTGTAAAAGAGACATCCAACTTGTAGCAAACCTCGCGAAAGAAGATGAAAATCACACTGTAGGCCGTATAACGAACGATTCGATTGAGTTGAATGGAATCACCTATTCTCATTCTGACTTAGATTACGCTGAGAAAGGTCTAAGGCCATGCGATGCCAAAACGAAAGTTATTGGCGATTCTGTATTTTTTCAGAGCGAATTGAGTGTTTTATCAAACTTCAAAACATGTAAATTACAAATGGGCCAGTTGTCATTTGCATCAGTCGAACATGCATACCAGTATGCCAGGGCAAATTACCTGGGCAAAAGACATCTGGCTAACAAAATCTACCGCTCGGTCGATCCTAGAGAGGCTAAATCATTGTCTAAACATCTAATATCGAATGATGAATGGAACGCCATTAAAGTACTGATTATGAGACAGTTGATGGAAGAAAAATTCATCCAAAATCCGCAGATGAGGCATTACCCCTTGCAAACCGGGCACATGCCACTTCATGAGGCTACGACATGTCAATTTTGGGCATGTGGGGCATACCTAAATTCTGTTGAATTAGAAGAGGGTCGCTTTACTGGGGCAAATATTGTTGGTAAAATTCTCGAAGAGCTCAGAAATTATATAAATTCTGGCTATACCGCAAACATAGGGGACATAGATTTCTCAAAACCAAACGGAGACCAAGCACTTCCCTCCTCAAGTCAATCCCCTAAGCCGAAAATAACAAACAGACAGCAAACAAATGCTGTGGGATTAAGACACAATACGATGGTCACCTCGCCGTCCCCTAACACAAGAGGATTAACTGATCAAAGCGTATAATTATGAATGGCCAAATTTGCAACAATTGAATCAACACCAAGCCCCGTCGCAACAGACTTCTGGTCAATCGAGTTTGCCTGCCCCTCCCGCAGTCACACGCCAAACTAAACCGACCGACCAAAGTTTGGCTGTTTCTACATCGAATTCACCTCACGTTTGTGGAAGACAGGTGTCCAGATCTAACCTTAGCATATCCACTGAAAAGAGGAGCCGATCTGGAAGTTCCAAGAGGAATGCGGATGAAATATCTAGCCCTGAGACAACTGACGGACCGGCTAAAAAAACAAACATCAATCAGTCTAAAACGACCAGTGTGGAAAAAACGGTAATTCCATTACCTCCGCCAGTATCAAAGACTATTGAAAAGATCACAAATTATCTCAGTGAGGGAGCTCAAGGAATTGAGGCTGCAGCCGCACCGGAGGTACACAAATACTCCAACCCAGAAAAAAGAGAGGCCATTCAGAAGCATTTCAAACCACATGTATCCTGAATTTTTCCCTGAATTATCCTAGAATTATCCTAGAATCAATATGCCTTTAACATTGATTATCACTGACTCTAGGGCGAGGCAACTAGACGAATATCTTGAAAATCCAGACATACTCATATTTGCTTATAGTGGTGCAAAACTTGAATTTCTCACGAGTAGAGCTATTTCACTATTTTGGAAATATCACCCGCACCTAATAATAATAATAGGGGGAGTATGCAATCTTACTCGGAAAGATAAATCCACTAAAGAAATATACATCCCAACCCATGACGAATCGCAACTGGTAAATAATGTAAAATCTGCATTTGAATCCTCCCTTGAAACCTTAACTAACATTAATCAATATGCCTCAATCATGTATGGTGGACTTAGTGGAGTCCACCTCAACAAGGCTAATGGCCTAGAGGGATTTTCGGAACATCAAAGAACAATTAATTCAGCGATCTTAAAGATAAATAACTACATCCATGATCTAAATGAAAGGAGGGGAGTTCGACACCTACATCTCATTCGCAAGGTCCACACATACATAAAGAAGCGACCTAGGCATACCCTTACTAGATTGCATGACGGAGTCCACCTGGACGAAAAAGTTTTGGCCAGCTGGGCTACAGAAATAACCTCAGTAGTAGCCAATCCCTTGATGTAAATATTACCGCCGTTACAACCACAGCCATATAACAAGGAGCCCTGTTTATACCTAGTCTAAATTTGTGACACAAACTCTGACCATGGTAAACAGGCAACCTTCCTTAATCTAATAATGGCTAATTCATACATCATTCTTATGAGTGGCGGATAGACTACCACCTACCTATAATTAGCTACTAGCCTACCACAAGTATAACCTACGTATATGTATTTTCCAGTACCCTATTTTGACTATACACAGCTCACTCTAGTTGAAATGTGGATACGACTACATTTGCAGAGTTTCTTCTCCTTCTCTTCATTGGACCTGTGGCCAAATCAACCGTATACCAGTCTACATAAAACTGTAAATATGTTTTTCATTTCTAATATATAAAGGTTATAAGAAGGTTGCGGTGCTGATTAAAGACTGATATGTCTGACTTGGTAAGTCTCTATCCTGGGAATTTGTTTACACAAATACCAGAAATAACAATTGATTGAGAGGAGATTATGAACTAATGCAGGGTAATGATAAAGAGTAATATGTATATAAGGTTATATGTGTGCTATGGTGAACTACCCTGAGACCTTAATATAGACTTATCAGATACTAAAGGTAACAAATATAAAGCTCTTGACATCTACTGCAATGAATATGGTCTCACTAAGGGCATGGATATTGTGACACGATACGGCCAGCAGAGAGACACTATTCTTGATGTTTTTTTGACACGTAGCAAAATAGATATAACCACAGGTACTATAAATTATAATCTATCAGACCATCTGCCGACGTACATCCTTATTAAAAAGGTATCTCCACCTAAAGAAAAAATCACGTTCATTGGGAGAGACTATAAAAATTACACTTTTGAAAAGTTAAAAACCAAACTCAATGCAGTAAACTGGGAGAATTTTTTCACTTTAACTGACCCGAACGCATGCTGGCTGATAATGTTTGACCTTATTCTAGATGCCAGTAATAAATTGGCACCAATAAAGGAGTTTAAACTGAAAAACAATAAACCTATTTGGTATACAAGGGAATTGATAGAGCTGGGATTGGAAAGAGATAGGTTATACAAAAAAGCCAGTAAATCTAAGTCAGAAAATGACATACTAAAAGCTCGTCAAGCCAGAAATTTATGTAACCGATCAATTAAACAAGCTAAGTCAACATATTATACAAACCTGCTTAATGAAAATCGAAATGACCCAAAAAAATTCTGGAGGACCATCGAAGAAATAGAAAATAAGACTAAGAATTCCATAACTACCATAGTTAATGACCAGAACGAAACCCTTTCTGGGAAAGAAGCAGCAAATGAGTTGAACTCATACTACTGCTCGATAGGTGAAAAAAACGGCAGCCTTAATACCTGAACGAGATTACCCTAGGAAAAATTACGTTATCGGACATGAATACCAAAATCCAGTAATAGATAAAGCATTTGTTGGTGAACTAATCGGAGACATAGCAGTCGCAAAGAGCTCAGGGTGTGAACAGATATCGTCCAAAATCTATAAAGACGCATTCCTTATACTAATGGATCAATTGATACATATATATAGACTATCTATAGCCAATGGTTGCTTTCCGGAGCTATGGAAAAAGAGCATTGTAAAGGCACTCCCAAAGAAGACCCTGGCCAAAACCCCTAATGAAACCAGGCCGATTTCACTTACTCATGTAGCAGGTAAAATGTTAGAGAAAATTATAGTAAAAAACTTAACATTATACTTGGAACAGAATAAACTTTTAAGCCAATATCAACTGGGGTTCCAAAAGGGACACAGTACTAATGAGGCTATATACAATCTAGTCACAGATATAAATCAAGCCATACATAAGAAATCCTAAACGGATAAACGGAAATCCTAAACGGATGATACGATGACGGTGTAACGTGCCTCAACGATGCTACGGTAATATCAGCGGAAAAACAATCTAAAACTAGGATTAACATTAATCCAATTGGATTAGACGAACTATGAATACTCATAGGTCATCCAGATCTTGAGTTCCAACCAGTGTAACTAACAAGCAACGAATCATGATAGGATTTGTTTGAACGATTCAAAACGATCGGGTAGCCGCCATTATCCAGCTTCCGGATTTAGGATTATCCTGAGATTATCGCTCACGCAATGGATGCCTAAGACCTCGCTTCAACCAGATGTACAAATCACACAAAAAAACACTTGTGAACGCATACTTAGTACCTATACGAACTATATATACTGTATGAACTAATCTCCTACCTCAGTATCACACTTGAGCATACCACAACAATATTAGCGGAAATATACTCATCACAAATCAATAACATGTATGGATACCTGGACATCCAGTCCTATGCCGGGTAAACTGCAACGTAGGGCCGACAACACACCCCCGACCTCGCCTATCACCAATAACACTCTCAAGGAGGATACCATATATCACTCTGCTGTAAGTGAACTTCTATATATGAACGATACACCTGACCCAACCATGTCTAGCCATAATCATCCATATCAAAACCAGATGCAAGTTATGGCACCTATCGGCTACATGCAACAGCAGCATTATGTACAACCACAACAAGTGCATTATCCACAGCCACAACAACAAGTAGTACAATCGAACACTCACCCTCAACCGGTGTCGACTGGCATGGTGCTTGCCCCGTTTACGCAGGCTCCTGCCTGTTCACAAGATTCACAAGATTCCCATAGCCTATCACTAGAATCTTCTCCTTTGTATCGAATGATGAAGGAGCAAATGAAGATGCAAACTGACATTTTAAAACAACTGTCAGCAAACATTGAAACTCACTCCACCACCATGCAAGCCTCGCTTACCTCATACCACAACGAGAATGTGAGCATGCGCAAAGATTTCAATGACCAAACGAAACAAGTTACTTCGGCATTGGACTCACTGCATGCAAAAATCGACGACATTAACCTGAATGCAGATGGACTTAGGGCCACGATAAAACCTGAAATAAATCTAGCCATAAACGACTGTCTACGTGAAGCAAAACTTCACCTGGATGATAACCAAAGAGAAATATTTCATACCTTAGAGACCGTAAAGAGTCAACAAACACAACTTCAGTCGTGTATAGATGATCTACGCTCCAATTCAACCTCAACCAAAACCACTCATGGGGGGTTGATCACTGAAAACCAACAAAAAAAACCTTCCTACGCCAATGTCACGAAGAAGGTAACTCAAAACGGACACAATCGCAAAGCGAAATATGACCAAAACAAAAACAAACCTGACAAACCCAAACGTGAATATAATAATAAAATCGTTATTATCGAAGATCACCCGGAAAAAATCGATGAAATAATTGCTGACGAAGCCTTGGTGTTAATCCAAATAATCAACCAAGACTTCACAGAAAATGATATCCAAGACGTCTATAGAATTGGTCTTCCCGAAGAAGGAAAAAATCGACCCATTCTTCTCTGCTTAGAGAACCCTGATAGCAGAAAATTTATCGTAGAAAATTTTATCTCAATAAATAATGCTGCTGATGAGGATTACTCAGGATGGGTAAACCCTACAGGCCTCCAGATCTTTCCTCACCAAAAAACAATACTTCAGAATTGCTTGGCTCTTCTGAAAAAAAATAACCATGTCGCGGAGATATGCTACAATCACATATTGTTTGACAATCGATCTTATTCCCTTGACGACCTTCTGGCTCTCCCACCTGGATGTACCCCCGTAGAGGCCTCTACGCTCAACATAGACCAGGGGAAAGCCAAGGGTTACTATGGGGAACACTCATACCTTTCTAACTTTTTCTTATGCGATATAGAGCATGAAAACCTGGTGTATAAATCGGTCGAACATGCCTACCAATGCCTGAAGGCCAAGAGCGCGGAAACTACCGAAGGCGCTTATGATGAAATAAAGGACTCGGCATCTGCCTATAAAGCAAAACACTTGGCAAAAGATATCACTCCCTCTAAAAAATTCGTAGAATTGGAGGAAAATCTTATCTCAACTCTAATCAACAAGAAATTTGAACAACATCGCCAGCTAGCAGAAAAACTTGTAGCGGAAAAACAGGAAAAGTTCTACGAGGTAACACTCAACCGGAAGTGGGGTGCCGGGTTTAAGTTTCCAGACCTACTCACCGAACCACAACAAGTTTCCTCGAGACGATTCCTGGGAAAAAACCTACAAGGCAACATGATAACCAAGCTCTACAAACGTTTAAAGGAGAACGCTTAATGGGTACACCTTCAAAAACTCTGAAACATTGACTATTCTTTATTTTAATATGATTATCTTCTTGAGATGCCTATTATCGCCCATGTATCGGACTGACACGAGAACGAATGATCTATACCGTGACACGTCTGTGTCCTCTCTCACTCTGTATGTTAAACATATACAACTGTTAGGCCTTTCCAGGCTATGCTACCCATATTATGCACCACTACTACTATTGCCATTGTCATTTCCGGATATATATGTTATTCTTATATCGCACTAACGGTTATCGAGAACTAACTTACATTTAGGTATTGACATTGCTATACGACTGCCTTGTCTAACATGGTTATTCAAAGAAGTAGATATTTGTAAGCATTAGTAATAATCACTACAAATCCTACATATGATTGATTATCAATACCTCATCTCATGTATTATTATGTATTATCATGTATTATTATTATTTATGTCCTACCAGCTGATGTTACCGTAGCACATCACCTCGTATTGTTCTATTACCATGACCCAAGAAGTCATGGACTCTTTTGCACAATTTAAAAATAGCAAAGGCTTTAACCTGATAGGCTGGAATATCAGGAGCCTTACAAAAAACTTAAATGATCTCCAGCATTCGATTATTCAATCGAGTAATAAAATAAATGTTATATGCTTAACAGAATCATGGCTGCACCCCGACATCCATGATAACCTTATACAACTGGATGGGTACAAGCTTATTAGACAGGACAGAAGAGGTAAGAGACGAGGAGGTGGTTTGATCACTTACATCCTCTGACTCTTTTGTCGGTCTTTCTCAATCAAACGATAACATTGAAACTTTAGTTATTAAAGTAAGGAAAGGTCAATCGAAGCCCTATATAATTGTAAATGCGTATAGGCCACCAAGCTCTCCTGTTAAATCAGGGCTAAAAGAACTTGATGAATTACTCTCAAAATTAGACTATACCAGTGACGTTATAGTGACTGGCGACCTTAATATTGATCTCTCTGAATCAGGACCTTCTGGTGGCGGAGTGCTTGAGCTTCAGGCAATATTTGATAAATATGGCTTGACTCAGTACATAACTCTGGCTACCAGGAGAACCTTAACTACATCCTCACTAATCGATCATATTTATACGAATTCTAAAAATGTCAAAACAGCAGGTATAGTCGAAAATTCAGCTTCTGATCACTACCCTACCTACATTACTCTAAAAAAAAACAGGAACAAATATGAGACTGGCACATTTGATGCCAGAAACACTAGACACCTCGACCAGAAAATCCTGAATGATATATTAATTGATCAAAATTGGGATGAATTTTATCAGACCACCGACCCCAATATCTGCTGGGACATAATGATAGGATATATTTTGAAATTTCTGGACCGCATGTGCCCTATACAAAGGTTTCATAGAGTAAGGAGGAAACAGAGCTGGATGACTCCTGAATTAACAACTCTTATGAATAAACGTGACAAATTATTCAAAAAAGCTATCCGCACTAAAAATAAAGACCTCCTTATAGAGGCGAAGGAAATAAGAAATAAAGTAACCTCCCTTTGCAAAAAGAGTAAAGCTCTATACATTAGAGACATGCTTCACAAGGACAGGGCTAATCCCAGAGCAGTCTGGAAAACCATTAGATCCGTCCTGAGCCCCGATAAACTAAAAACTAATGATAAAGTTCACTTAATTAACCATGATCATGAAAATGTTGGTGAGGCGGATGTTCCAAACGTATTTAATAATTTCTTTATAGACGTTGGACCAACCCTTGCCAATAAAATACCTGAACCCGATCGAGCATCAGCAGACACTGTTAAAGATCGACTGAAAGGTAGAAGAACTTATAAAGATTTTAACTTTACGCCAGTCGTTCCAAATGACTTAGTTAAGATTATCAGGGATATTAACCCCCACAAGAATTCTGGAGTTGAATCTGTGCCTGGAAAAATACTGAAGGGTTCCTTCCTCGCTTTGATCCCACAACTGTCTTATTTAATGAATCTGTCTCTGTCTACCAGTGTTGTGCCGAACGCCTTCAAGGCTGCAGTGGTGACCCCACTCCACAAGAGTGGCCCAAAAAATACCCCCAACAACTTTAGACCAATATCAGGCATCTCAATGCCTGCCAAAATACTTGAAAAACTAGTTCAAAATCAGCTATCTTCCTATATGGAAGAAAACAATATTTATTACGAAAAACAGTATGGTTTTCGATCTGGTCATTCAGTCGATCAAGCTCATATTGATTTCTTAACTCCCATCTATGAACATATAAATCAGAGTGATGCTGCCACTGCAGTCTTCTTGGATTTCAAGAAGGCGTTCGACACTGTTAGCCATAATATATTGTTACACAAATTAGAAAAAATCGGTATCTGCAACAGAGAAAATTCTTGGTTTAAAAACTATTTAACTGAAAGAACCCAAACTGTACGAGTCAATGGAATAAAATCTACCCAAGGTAAGGTTACTTTTGGCGTCCCTCAGGGAACAATATTAGGACCTATCCTGTTCACCATCTACATAAACGATATGCACCAGGTGGTAAAAAATTCCACGATTCAGCACTATGCTGATGATACGGTTTTATTTATAGGAGACAAGAAAAATAAGAAAATCTCGGAAAAAATCCAGGAAGACTTAAACCTTATCGACACCTGGTGCAAAATTAACAAAATTTCTATGAATGTCTCTAAGACAAAATATATGAATTTCAAAATTTCCACCAGAAAATCTGGCATTGATACAGATAACCACAATCTTACCCTGGGTACCGAACCAATACTCAGAGTTGAAGAGTACAATTACCTAGGATTAATAATCGACCAACGATTATCCTTTAAGAGCCAGGTGACCAAGGTTATTAACAATGTGAAATGGAAGGTTCGACTCTTAGGTAGAGCCCGATACATGTTAACTAGAAAGGTAAAGGTTGATATCGTAAAAACACTCATAATCCCCTTAATTGATAGAGGTGATATGTTTTACTCAAGCAATAACAAAAATCTTGTAAACCGGTTGTCATCCCTACTAAATGCATCGGTAAGGTCAGCCCTAAACATCAACAAAAAACAAAATATTGAGAACGAACTAAAAAAAATAAATATTCTGCCAAACAGTGCACGAAGAGAGATCCATATCTTAGAATGCGCCCACTATTTAGCAGGAAATGAAGCGAATCTTGACCTAAGGAAATTGCCAACTAGGAGCCACTCAAATAATAGGAGAAATCTGAAAGTTGTCTATCCCAGGTCTTCCTTCTACCAAAATTCCTTCCTTTATAGAGCCCGCAAATCATGGAACAACCTAGACAAAGCTCTACAAAATTTCGAGCTCAAAAAAGAATTCCGAAAAAATATCAAACCAAAGATTCTGACCATAATGAAACCTGACTAGTACGTTTAAGTGTGGACCTCTCCTCACTTTGTTCATTTTATTCATTTTATTCACTGTATTCACTCGAATGTATTGTGCGAACAGATGTACATGAATATATATATCTACACATATACATTATATGTGTGTATTAGAGAAATTTGTTCTCCTTGTACCTTAATCCATGTATGTGATCTTGTAATTTGATACTATTTTATACTCAGTCAGATATAAGAAATGAGCTGTACTGCTCATTCTAACCCTTGTATGTTCATAAAACCTCTACACAATTAACCTGTAATAATGTACCTTATTACAACGTGCCTTACATTTACTCTCCACATCATTCTGATTTGTGGTCTGAGTCTGTAGAAATCGATCTGTATTGTTCGATTAGATACCCTATGTTGTAAAAAAAAAAAAAAAAAATTGTCTATGTTGGAAAACTGTCGTGCTGTACTGCTCGATTCTCTTAGACTAACTACCATTACTGGTCCTCTCATCTGTATCCTCCTAAGTCAATTAGTTATTTAGTTATATTAGTTCTCTACCTATTCAAAATTTGGGTAACAGCCGGGAGAAATGATGCCTTGTTGCATCATATAGGTATGTCGACCTATTGTCTTATTTAACTACTTCATTCAACTGTACCCCTCTGTACCTTTGTTTCAAGACAATAAACAACTTCTTATCTTATCTTATCTTATCTTTATAGATTTTAGTAAGGCCTTTGATTGCGTAAACCACGATATACTGCTCATGAAATTACAGGATATAGGAGTGAATCAAATAAGCCAAAAATGGTTTAGATCGTACTTAACAAATAGAAAGCAAAATGTCAAAATTGGCCAGGAGACTTCTTCGGAGGGATCTATAACTATAGGGGTACCGCAAGGCTCGGTATTAGGTCCACTGCTATTCTTGATATATGTAAATGACATTAAAGACTTGAATATGGAATGTAGATATTTACAATATGCAGATGATACTGTTCTTTATTATAGTGCTTCTAGCTTGAAAGAGTGCGAAAATATAGTAGATAGAGATTTTAAGACCTTCCTCCATTGGTGCGAGTGTAGCAAACTATCATTGAATGTAAAAAAGACCAGATTGCTAGTGTTCAATACAAGACACAAATGTCAGGGGAAGAGGGTTACTATTAGGGTTGGAGACAATGAATTGGAACAGGTAACATCATATGAATACCTTGGTATTAAGCTGGACAACCACGTGACCATGACTGGCCAGCTAAACTCCCTGATCAAACAAATCAATTACAAATTATTTACCTTTAACAAAATTAGACGAAATTTGGATACCAGGACAGCGGTAATGCTGAGCAAATCGAAAATTATTTCAATATTTGATTACAGTTTATCAGTACTGTCTTGCCTCTCTCAAGGAGATAAAAATAAAATACAAAAACTACAGAATAGGATATTAAGGTGTGCCACTGGATCTAACATCAGGACACCTGTAGTTGAGCTACACAGGCTCACTAATACCATGACGATCAATGATAGAATGATGTATAATAACTCGAAAATGGCACATGCGAAAGCATACAATAGAGATAATATTCAGGGAATTAGAAATACACGACAAAATATGGCTCCAACCCTAATCACCTTCATCCCTAAAACAGAAAAGGATAAAAGATCCTTGTATTACCAATGCGCTAGGGATTGGAACGCTTTGCCGCCGCCCCTCCGCCAACTTGAGAGTCTATATGGAAGGATGTTCTTATTATTAACAATCTTCATAGACTTTAGACAGCATTCATTCGTCAGAGATATGCAGAATGACATAACCATCTTTAATATGTAGAGGGTTGATATGATTAATTCATTAAGCTGAATATTGTTGGTATCTATAATGATGTGAAAGATAGAGACCTACCATTTATACATGAGAAAGGGTCATATTGTGAAGGTGGTGTTTATCAAATGTTATGTGTGAAGATCGAGTCAATATTATAATTCCTCTGTAACCATGAGTGAGTTCATGTACTATGGGATGTTAATTATGTTGATATTTTACGAGTACTTAAAAGAGAGAAAATGTTCTCTCGCTCTCATTCATTTTCTTGGGATTCATCAGATCATCCAGAACGAAATGACGTGAGTTTGAGTGTTTTACTTGACGTATATGGTCAGTTCCATGAAATGGTCGTCACAGGCAAAAAATTGCATTGTTTTTAAAAATTGGTGGAACCCTTTGCTACTTTTATCAGACAATGTCAATGTGTTAGTGGATACTTTCTGAAAGTTTGGTAAGGCTAGTAAAGTTTTCCTTGATTTTATGTTTGCATGAATGTGCATACCTCTTAGTCAATGTAAGCGTTCGTTGACACTTAATGTTGTCATGGTTAATTGTCAATGGAGCTGATTGAATTATGGAAATTAAATATTTTCTATTTGTTTTTGTTGAGAAAATAATCATTTAAACCGATTAGTGCCCATATTTTTGGAAATGTTCTCGCTTTTATTATTAATATTGAACCCAAAATGTTGGAGATCTCTATTTTTTCTCCATTTTTTATGGAGTATGTATATTTTGAATTGGAAATAATTAAGTATTACCCATATTAATGAGGGATAACTTTTCATTTCAATTAAGCATGATTCAAATATTTGTTCAGGGACATTTGATGGATATTCATATGGTATTCTCCAAGATATTAGGGTATGACTTAAGTGTCAACGAACATTACATTTTCCGATTTTTCACCATTTTGGAATGATTATGAATGATGATTAAAACATTTCTTCAGGTTATATTCTCAGTTTTATTCAATCTCTAGTTTTGTTTTTTGAAGCCTTTCATTGTAAAAGTTTCTAGGGGTGCTAGAAGATGTTCCAAAGTTGAAAATTACCCAGAAAACGTTTTATAACATTGCAGAACTCACAATACATAACTGATATTTTTCCGTCCTGATTTCTTTGTATCTATCAAGTATTTAGGTCAAACTGTGGTCAGAATATACTTGTTCCTATGTTAAGAATCCCTAAGAACGTTATAGCCAAAAAAATTTATATGTTATGAACAAATATAAGCTTTTTTCTTTCTGTCAACGAACATTACATGTCAATGAACGCTTACAGATGTCTACTCAAATTCAACTGAGGACAGATATCAAGCTTGTTTTAACTAGAATACATCTTATTAAGCCAAACAGGAGAATATATTCTCCAAAAACACTAATGTAGGCATGTAGGACCTACAACACACTCATTTTGTTACAATCTGCAAGGCTATCTAGCCCCAATCTCATGTTAGCAGCAATGTAAATACATTATTCGGAAACATATTTTTGAAATTTTCTCATAATTTCTTCCCTGTCATCTTCATTTATCTGGTATAAATTACCCATTTTATGGGGTTTCCTGATGGCTGTCAGGATTTCATCCGGTGTCATGAGGCAGGTTTCCTGTTGCCCCCATTTCCAGGCACCTCGACACTTCTTCATAAATGAGATCTTATATGTCGTCTTCCTCACTTTTATGACCTCGCCAATGTACCAATTGTGGCCATATACAACGGCGACAAATGATCCCAGGGATATTTCAGCCTTTCTGCGTGGTCTCAACGGAAGATCATCATCATCATCGGGTCGGATTTCCTCTTGCCTCCTATGATCCTCAAGATTTTCAATTTGATTTTTGTTAGACTCCTGATTTTCACACACCATCTGTGGGGCTGGTGGTGTTACTTTTGATGGTGTTTTGATGGTTACTTTTGATGGTGTTTCAGTTTCAAGGGTAGATGGTATATTGTTTTCCTGATCGCTGGCATCATGATGATCTTCTTCTACCTCTTCTTCTACCTCTTCTTCATCCTCACTCGACTCATAGACTGCTACCAATCCATTATCACTGAAAGACTCTTCAAAGTCACATTCTGACCCTTCAGATTCCTCCTCCTGAGTGGTGATCATGATGACCTGAGTCTTTGATGATCCAGGGCATCCAGGCTTGAAGGTGCATCCGTCAAAACAATTTGGACACATGCAAGAGATCTCCCTTATGTATAGAAAGTCCTGAAATGGAAAAATAGAATGTACCTTCATTATTCCTGGAACAGGTGTGTTTTTCCAGGATGAAATTAGTTTTGCCTTTGCTTTGATTTCTTCATTTGAAACTAGTAGAACTTTCATTTGAGTTTCTTCTCCTTGGATTTTCGAAGCAAACTCTTCAATGTTGCGAAGGGGAATGCCTCTTTTAGCCATGTTGTCGGCTTTCCTTTTAAGGGCCCCCCCTACCCCATCACAGGGGCCTTTGCCATGGCCGGCCTCCATATAGCACCATGATGCCTTTACATGATATATTGATGGAAAATGGGAGATGAGAGATGTAATGTACTTGTTTCTGTACTGGCTTGTTGGGGAATCAGAGACAAAATGAATGTATTGAAGATTAGGCAAAATAATCTTGAGTTCCCTCATCAATGCATCAATGAAGCTGAAGACGGCTGGTGCAGAATGTTTTCTTTCAGAAGAAACACAGACAAAAGACTGCACCTTTACTTCTCTGCCTTCGAAAAAGTGCACAACCATCGGGTGCACCGTGAATTGAAGGTTGTCAAAGTGAATTGAAGATGGCTCATTCTGATATTTGGTACACCAGTTCTCAGCAAAGTCGAGTTGAACTGTGCACATGGTGTCGTTGGTGATGTTCTCTCGGAGCGCACTAACTGCTTTGAATTGCCCTGAGACCCTGGTACAGTGGTTCCTGAATGTTGGCAGAACCTCTTTGAAATCTTGTATGAATTCAGCCTTGCTTGTCTCCAGATCTTCGAGCTTGTCTCTTTTGATAGTCTTCCCATCATATTCTATTTCATTCTTCTTCCATTGTTGGTAGCAAACTTTCTTGTTCTTTATTTCATTCAAATTTTCAAGGATTTGAATGTCTGACAGCTCCAGAAGCTTAGTAGTTGACTTTGGAAGGGATGGGGAGGCAGCAAGCATTAAGCTTATGTTAGCGTGGAAAAGGCACACACACATACGGCGCTGGGTGTGAGCAATGAGTTTGATGCCCTTTTGTCGTGCTGCAAAGAAAAAGGATTTCCCCACCTTAATACGAGGGTATGCTTGGCAGAATTTCTCATATAAATTCATCATGGTATCAGTAAGGCCACGTTTAAACGCATCTTTTTTTGAAGGAAATGAGACACTATTTTCGTCCCTCTTCAAGAATAGGTTGATTAATTCCTTCTTTGCCTTTGTTTCTGCAGATTTTGTGGATTTCTTGGGTTTTTCGTGATAGATGTAATCTCTTGAGAGATTGATTTTTTTAGCAATTTTCTGAGCCAATCCAAGTTGTTTCCTTTTCTTTTTTTCCTTTGCTGAGCTCTCAGATGGTGTTGGTTTGAATAAAGATTTTTTTACTTCAGTCGGAGCTTGTCTTACTTTTGATACAGTAGCAGTTAATGGCGCAAGGGCAGCAATTCTCTCTACATTTGGAGTTGCTTGTATCTCAAGTAATATTTGGACTGCTTCTCGGGTTGGGGAGTCCAAAGCGTCAACAGGAGTCGGTTGTTGATGCTCTTGCTCTTCATCTTGAGATGAAGTTGATGCATTTTCTAGGACAGGAATAGAGGGTGTATGAAGAGTTGACAACTGCTTCTCCACTGTTTCCAGCTTCCTTTGGGTGGTGAGAAGCTTGCGGGCGATTTTTCGATACTCTGGTCGATGACTAGGGGGAATACTGGAAAAAAATAATAAAACTTTAACATTTCTAAACAATGGCAATGTATACAATAATTAGCTAAACATAGAAACTCCATCATAAAACCATGGGATTCATATGAATACACAGCGGACATAATTATTTTGCAAATATTTTGCAGGTATTTCTTTATTTTTAACCCATTCAGGACAGCGCCGCAAACGTTATGTCATGCTTGACGACCAAGCGTGGGAAAAGGAACATCACTTGATGACATCCTCAGTGAAATATATGTCACATCATGACAACACTTCATTGCATCCACTGTTCTGTGGATGATGCACATTCTAATAACATCATGTATATTAAGGACGTCCCATAACGTTGCCATCACTGAATAACGTTATTATGGTGCTTTTTGGCAATACGCTTTCTTTCCCGGAATGCTTTATCACATTACGCATCCTATACATGGGAGGGCCTTTATGTACTACATGTCCTACCTTATGGAGTGCTTGGGAATGACTTAAGGCATGGCCATAATTATGCGTGGGAATGCTTTAAGGCAATACGCGGCCTGAATGGATTAAGGACATTCAGTTAAGAGTAATCTAAATAACTATCATTTGCAAAATGGTGCAAAAGCCTCAAAAACCTTAATGTTAAATACTATGGATTATATCAATTATTTTGGATTAATTGTAAAGGGTTTTCAGAAACTTAATATGTAGAGTCAGTGTATCACATCCCTTGTCTTTACTAAATGCTCTATGGTCTGTTCCCTCCACATACCTTGGTTCAGGTACTGCTGCAGGTAATCTTTGCTTTGGCCCTAACTCCACTGGTTCAGCCTCTTCTCCTGCTTGCCTTGATGACCTTCTGTTATTAGTCTGAAGGCGGGATTCCTTAGATTTGGCTTCTAAAATATATACATAATGGATATTGTATGATATGTGTACATAGAGGTACTACGAATTATACTATTTTTAGTAATCTGTTACAAAGTTTCCAACCTTGTCAAATGTGTATAGGGTAATAACTATCGTAACACCTAATCAAAGCGCATATCCTGATTAAGATGTGATTGGGGGTAAATAATTGACAAATACAAACGCCCTGGCACTATTTCAGTAAAATACAATGTTGATATATATGATGTGTTTCAGGAAAATGAGTGACAAGTCACAAAATGGATATTCTTCAAGAGTATTTCCATTCAGGACATTTCTTTGTACGAATGTTCTCATTTTGGGGTTATCTAATGCTCCAGATCGTATGAATATGTGTACCAATTTTCAAGACTATTTATTAAATATATCCATACATTTCTAAGCTCATTCTATAGAGTATTTTAGCTTCTTTATACTAATAATTATCCGTCACTGCATACTTTTATTTTTAAAAATGAAATTAAAAATATGAAACTTTGAAGCATTGATCTTATCCTTTTTGAATAAAGCTCTGGCCTTGGACAAAAATATAAATATCAAACTTAGAAAAAAGTATATTAAATGTTTAAAGTTTACCGCCATTGGAATCAGCTTGTGATCATTTTTTCAAATATTATGACATTTCAAAATCCATTTTCAGCGACTTGTGCCTATTTTCCTGTAACACATCACATATTATAGATAATGCAATATTCATTCTTTACCTCTCTGTCTCTGTCTGAACTTGGCAACATTTTCTCTATTTCGAGCCCTTTGCTGCTCTTTCTCTTTTGCAGTTGTCTTTCGTGGGTTGGTTTTGAGCTTTTCGCGGTAAGCCTACAAAAATAAACAAATATCAATTCATATCTCTAACTAATAACCAATAAAGAAAATAACAATACAGCAAATGTCAGAAGCAATGAGTATCTTGTTGTGAACGAATGGGTTCAGAGATATATAATTATATTTAATGCTGCAAGAATAAAGTATCTTTATTACCTTCATCCGCTCCACATTTTTAGACTTGTACTCCTGCTCATCTTTTATTTTTGCCCTATACTGGTGCATATACTTGATATTGGCCAATCGCTGCTCTTCTGTCCTAAACCGCTGTGGCATCCTACAGGAATGTAATGTTCGTTGACAGTGAGATGCAATAAATTAATGTTTACAAAGGAATAAATTAGTCCATAATAATATTTTTTTTATTTAGTTCTATTAAAAACATCTTTTCCACTTTCTTGGAGAATATTCTACAATATTTTACATTTTTCCCCTACCACTACCAGATGGAGAAAGAAAAAAAAATTAGCATTACGAATCACTTAAAATAGAAAAGACACAAAGAAAGGGTTCAAGCTATGTACATATTTTTACTAATAATGTGTACTTATAATGATGATGCACGCAAAAATCCACCATCCAAGCAGTCAATGAACACATTACAACTCATTTCATGGCAGTACTAAATAAAGTGTAATTGTTCGTTGACAAGTAATGTTCATTGACACGCCCCAGACCCTGGATTCTATAAATAGCTATCACCCTCATTGATGCAAAACAAACCGAAATGAGCCAGTCACTTTGTTTATGAATGGGATTTTTTTTCATTTTGCATAAAAACAAACAAATTTTAATTTTTCCGAGGTCTATAACAATTGATACAAATGATTGTTCAAGTTTTATTGCATTTATGATCAATAAATATGAAAGATCTTACCTTATAGCATGAGATAGCAAGTGATTTACGATCTCCGGAGAGTGAAGGTCACAGCTGGTCCAAAACTTTGTAGAAAAATCGGCAGATGGCGACTGTGCATACTAGTTCCAAAATAATCCACCAGGGGCAACGAACATTACGGCCAACGAACATTACATAGCAGTTTGAGTTGGTCCCACAGTTACAAATATGGGGACGAAAAAATAATAATCAATATATTTTGTTAGTATTGTACCTAGGTTAATATATGTTGAGAGTCTTTTTGCTAATTTTTGCTAATATCAAATTTAACAGCCAAAGGAAGTGACAACGAACATTACATGTTAGTCTTATCATAGGGCATAAATGAGCCATTTAAATTGACATAGCTCAAACCCACATCGTTTATTTTAAATTGTGTTTGCTGCAATATTTGATGTAATTGCGAATGTACAAATGTAGTGCTAAAAAATAACTTTATCACTATTATAGAATTAATTTTGGGTAAAAATGCTACTTTTGCCAACAAACATTACATTTAAATTCCCAGCCAGTTTATTGACATGATGATTATGATAAAATGCAATTAGTGCATCAATCCACTATGCCTACACATTTAGATATCATTACTATAACAAACTTATCCCTAAAAATATGATTCAGAAGCATAAAATATTTTTTACAAGCTCTTCTATTCATATAACAGCATAATTTCGTTGAAAAACAGGAGATTTTAGGTAGTTTTCTTAGCATAACTCAAGAAATATCGATCATACATATACAAAACCTATATTCTCCTGAAAGGGTAGCTCACGAGGAATGCGATGGTAATAGTGATAAAGGTATTGTACATAGTATGGAGACACTAAGCCCCAAAACTGCTGTGACGACGATTTTGTGGAAGTGACCATATATTGATTGAGTTTTCATAAGAGCAATGTTACATTTGAATTGTTCTAAAATTCACTTCCAGATATTATCTTATCAGTGTGAGTTTCCCAGATTTATCGATTGAATTGTCATAAAGAGAATGTCATTTCTCAATACAAGTAAAATTCCTGTCTGATCATTATCAATCTTGTGTGTGTGTGCACTATATGAATATATGAAACGATTTCATTATAAATGAAATTCCTAATTCAGCTTGTGCTATGCGAATATCTGATAAGGATTGTTTCATAAATGGGATTCTTATTGTTTTAACTTTAATGTGTACATAACTTTAAACAATATATTCTCAATCTCTCAGGTCTCAAATTGAAATTGTAACTTTCCACGAACATGTGGAAGGCTACGTAGCCAATATTGAACAATGTTTGCGGCGCATTCAGCGCTGGAGTAGGAGATGTAGAAAGGTATGTTTTATTAGTTGGTATGAATAAATGTATCACTACGCTAGAAATTATTGTCTTATATATTCTCGGCAAATATAATGAATATGACAAATTCACAAGGCATTGAAAATGAGCATATTATTATTATATTAAATGAAACTATTTCTGAACCAGAACCAAAGATGGCTCATCAGAGAGTTGCGTCGCCTGCGGACCTTAAGGAATAGGTCCATTATAATATCAAGCGATGAAGAGATCGTGATAGAGAGGTTAGTTCCACCTGAAGGATCAGAAAGCAACCCCATCATAATACATGATAGGGATGCTCACGATCTAGTGGATCACTGGATCGATCCCAGACCGATAATGATAAGGTATAATTCCAATACAGATTTAATAATAGTCTGATCAAACGTTCATTAGTTTTTATGTTTCTAGTACTGAAAGGAGTTAAAATAACAAAAGAAACATGTCAATTTTTAAGTTAAAGATTTTATTTCCATCAATCAAATTCATTTTCATCATATGTCATTTGTTTTTGCATGCTAGGAATTTATTTGTGCATGTTGATTTATCCTTCCAGTGATGGAGAAGAACGATAAACAAGGATTTGTTATAATCTCTCCATAAATATCTATTAGTAGTCTCACAGTGGTAGTACAACATATCTCTAATGCATAGATTTAATGTATAGCTCGTTATAATCACACATTAAATATCTATTAGCGCTCTCATAGTGGTAGTACATCATATATCAATGTTTTAATCTATAGCCAACAGGAGAGTTAGCAATACTTCTCTCTTCTGAGTTATGTTACACATCCTTTATAATTAAACATCACATATATATTAGTAGTCTCACGGTTGTAGTGCTAGATATCTCGAGTGTATCGTTTTAATGTATACATCAGTCTTCTGAGTTATGTTCTCTTATAGACATGTCATCGTTTATAATTAGGTATAGCATATATATATATATATATATATATATATTAGGAGTGTGACAGTTATAGTTATGTATACGAAAAGAGGAGAGCAAGCTGTGTTGAGTTCTCTTTTAGACAACTGATTGTTTATAATTAATCATCGCATATTTTATATATGGTCAGTTCTCACGAAATGGGTACACGGGGGGTATTTTTGGCTAAAATTTCAAATGCCTTGAAACTTTTTGCCATTTGCACATATCATTGTACATATATTGAAAGGTTCAAAATAAAAATTGGGAACACTAATTTTAAAAACTGTGCATTTGGTGGGACATTCATTTTCTAACGTTGCCATACCAATGCTTTTAGATAGAAACATTGTAGTGGTAATGAAGACCATTATTTAGATTTCAATATTTTTGTTAATTATTCTATCGTTAAGCTAACGTTTCAACTGAAACATTGGTTGAAAATTGGATTTTTTTTTCATTTTTTCATTTTTAGGAACTACATTTGAAAATCGTATTATTATTTTGACACTTAAAATCAAAGGACGTGGCCTTGTTCTATACCTTGTCAAATATTCATGATTTTTCAAAATCAATATTTTTTTATTGATTCTTATAGCAAAATGACATAGCTTTCCCATTATATTACATGTCATTGGTCTCAACTAAAATTACTCTGTGCCATTATTTTGTGTTGCCACCCCACTGCTGCATCGGGGTGGCAACACCAACTAAATTCAGTCCAAAAATAGCAGAAAAAATGTTAGATTAAAATTTAAAATTTTATGGCATGAACCTCTAAACAGATGCTTTAAAATGACTAAGTTTCATTAGATAATCTAAAATTGTTTAGGCACATTTTTTAAATGAATGTCGTTGGGTTGGCAACGTTAACACTTCCCCAACATGACCTTTTTTTAATCATTCAGTTCTCATTGAAACAGTTTTTCGAGTATGTGATTAGCCAATATTTCAATTTAAAATAGAGTTGTTGGAGATTACATTCCATGAACAAATTCTGACTAAATATTTATTTTTCATCCTTTGGCAACCACTTCAAAAGAGCGTTGGGATGGCAACATTAAAATTCCCCAAATCAAAAAGTGAATTCAAAGAAATTGAAAATATTTTGAAACACTATATTTGTTATGTATGCATAGCCAACACGTGTAAGCATTATTACAGACACCTATTATAATCATTTGATGTTTTTTACAATGCTGACTAAACTTTATTTGACAAAATATATTTTTTCTCTTCAGAAAAGTGTGTAATTTAGGTAGTTTTCAGCATATAGGGCAGCCATTTTTTATTTTAGCTCTATAAAAGTATATGTCCCCTCAAAGGTCTATATAAGGTGCATCGTTTGATATGATATTTATTCATATACAAGAAAATGATTTTCATGTAGAGTCCAAAATTGCCTGTGTGCTCTTTTCGTGAGAACTGACCATATATATATATTAGTAGTCTCTCAGTTGTGGTGTTGTATATATTGAGTGCGTAATTCTTTAATGTATACCAAAGAGGAGAGCAAGCAATCCCTCCGTCTTGTGAGTCATGTTCCATTATAAACTTCGCACATTCACATATGTGATCCGATTCATCAAAAAGAGTCCCATGTCGGCAACTTTCATTTTGAGATATAGGGCTCCAAAGGTGGTATAGGACTTTTTCGGTCGAAAACTTTTTTTCCCGTAATATTAATCTTTATTATGTTTTTTTTGAGACTGGAAAATATTTTGTACCAAAAACAATTATTTACGCTTCATAACGGCCGGTAAACATTTTCCTAACATGGTTGGATGGGTTTAAACAAAGGAGCCGAAGGCTATTTTTCACTAAATTCACTCGTACGCCGTGGACATTTGATCATAGGGTACCCCAGCACATTTGGTATCCTCGGAAAGCCGCGAATCTCCTCTAGCCAATGGGATTCTTCCCTTTTGAATCGCCGCGTAAGTAAACCAATCACAGAGCTCTCTCCAAGTGCATTCGGCGTAAACAATGGTTGCTAGGGTCGTCAAGGGAGCCCACGAGGGGTCGATACAGCCCTGTGATTGGTCCAGCCGCTCCGAAAGATCAACTTCCGGCTGACGCCATCTTCTAGCGTGGTCTTGGATTTGAATCGAAGCGACCAGTTATTCCTCGATTCCAGACGATACAAGACGTGTTTTACTCTCCAACAAAGTTTTAAATGGACCAAGGTTTATTATTTAAACATGGAAGCTGAGGCCACCGTCGCAGAAGCTCTTAATGGCATCGCTCGAGCCAATTTGGGAGGTGTTGTCGACAACGCCGAATGGCGTAACCTCATCGAAGAGTATTTTGTGTTCAACGAGGAAACAGAGACGGTGGAATCTGACTCAGATGGAGAACCAGACGTCCCTGATCAGCCTGAAACTCCGGAGACGAACGAAGAAGAAGTTGAGGAAGCATCAGAACCTATTCTTATTATTGATCACATGCAGGCAGTCCTGGACAAGGAACGGGAAAAGTGCTCCACGTTTCGGTAAGTGTTGGTGCTCTGCAGCCATCTTTTCTATCGTGTGTGTTGACACGCTGGGGGACGCGATCTGAGAACTATGCTATGTACATCCCTGGAAATCATTCCAAATCTATAATCCAATGCTGTTATATGTGCTAGATACCTTGTGGGTATATTTAGAGGTTCTAAAATTTAATTGGTGTATGTTTTACGTCGCATGGTGTTGTTCGTGCGTGGGGAGTTTAAGGCCCTCTTAAGGAGATCTGGGGAGTAGCTATTTACTTGGGACGTCTGAGATTCCTTACTCGTCTCGTGTGGAATGTAGGGTTAAAAATACATTGTTTGTTTAATGTCATTATGGGCAAATTAAAATCTAGGATTTTGTCCGTTTCAGATGTAACTGCCGATTGTTTAACGGCGGGCCATGCATAGACCAGTTCACTGTGGAACAGCGCATCTCTCATCGGTCGGAACATGACCAAATCCATCGAGGTAATTTCAAAATAATGTTTTTCTCTATTGCCTCATTGCCCATACATGCCTGTATAATACTCATTCAGTATTTTAATCAGTATTTTAAGCTGTAGCTTGTTAAATAATGAGGACACGTGCTACCCAATTACATAGGATAACTAATTACGTAGGATAACTGTAGGGACTCAGACTAAGATTGGTGTCGGTGATATTAGTCAGTCACAAATTCATTTTTACATTATTGTTATACTGTCGTTTCAGATGAGCTCGACATGGCACTCTTTGGCGTTTTCAATACTGTTACTGACAACAGTGATCGATGCAGTCCAACCAAGAAGGGGCGCCAGTGGAAGGGAGAGAGAAAACACCCAAAGAGCCACTACAGGATGCATAACAAGCCTATTTGCAAAGCTACCTTTAAATTCCTTTACAAGTGAGTGTTATCATGAATCTTGTGGTGCCCATTAATACTGAACATTAGATAGCTATTCATAATAACATGATTATTTGCTAAGAATCAATATTTTGGTATTGTCATTTTAAGATCCTGCATTATGTTCAATTTCTTCCTTTGTCAACGATTAAATTATTATTAATTATTTTTTCTATTTCTTTTCTCTCCCTTCACTTCTAGGATTAGCCAAAACTTGCTGACAGTTTTGCTAAAATCCTTCGCTGAGGATGGTCTGGTCACTCGTTCACGACAGGGTGGTGGTCACCGTGCTGTGAGGTCTTTGCCAATAGATGACCTGAAGAACACTATCAACTTCATCACATCTTATGCCGAAATACATGCTCTTGTCTTGCCAGGCAGAGTATCTTCTCACCACAGAGACGACATCTTAATTCTCCCCTGCCGTTCTACAAAAGCTGAAGTTCATCGTCTTTACACACAAGCCATGCAAGAGACTGGCAATAGGGCTGTTGCCTACTCCACTTTTGGTCATTTATGGCGCAAGTATCTTCCTAAAATAGTCACAAGTCGTCCCATGACAGACCTCTGCTGGGAGTGCCAGCGTAATAACAGAGACATTTCCTGTAGTAGTAATTTACCTGATGTTGTGAAAGCTGCCAAGTTAAAGAAACAGCAGAAACATTTAGACAGTGTAACCGCCGAAAGAACTCTTTATCAGAAATTTTGTGCTGATGCAAAAGAAGCGTACAGAGACAATGGTGAACCCCCCCTTGGCAAACATGCCCCTTGCTCATGTGACATTCGAGTACATCTCAGTTTTGACTTTGCACAACAAGTGCATTTACCTTCTTACCCGATGCAACCAGGTCCCCTTTATTTTCTCACCCCGAGGAAGGTAGGCCTGTTCGGTATTTGCATGGAAGGAATGCCTAGACAAGTTAACTACCTTATAGATGAGAGCCATTGCACCAGTAAGGGGTCAAATGCAGTTATTTCTTATCTGAATCATTACTTTGAAAACTATGGTCTGGGGGAGAAAGATTTAGATCTTAACTGTGACAATTGTAGTGGCCAGAACAAGAACCGGTATGTTTTGGCCTATTTGATGTGGCGTGTCCTTACTGGAAGGCACAGGTCTATTACACTTAACTTTTTGATTACTGGGCACACTAAGTTTGCCCCCGACTGGTGCTTTGGTCTCTTGAAAAAACAATTTCGTCGGGACAACGTTTCTTCTCTTCAGCAATTAAAAGCCAGTGTGCAGCGCAGTACGCCAGGGGGGGTCAACCAGGCCCAACTTGTAGGTGATGAAAGGGGTACTGTTTTTGTTCCATTGTACGACTGGCAGGCATTCCTGTCACCTTTCTCCAAATCTTTTCCAGGTATCAAAGGGTATCATCATTTTGAATTTTCTAGTGACAAACCTGGTGTTATTTCTTTCAGGCCATTTGTAGGCCCTGAAGATAGTGGTACTTTTAAAATGCTTACTGTTGATGTGGGTGATGTCCCTCAGGACAACCCACCCATTGTACCTTCTCCTGGACTGTCTGCATACAGACAGTGGTATCTTTTTAATTCTATTCGTGATTTTTGTACCGAAGAAACCAAAGACATTATGTGCCCCAAACCAACTGTACCTGAAGAAGGGCCAGGGAGGGGGGGGGATGGCTACATTGTACAGGCTCCGGCAGTCGCCCCAGTAAGAGGTAGAGGGAGGGGAAGTGGAAGGGCTAGAGGAAGAGGGAGGGGTAGAGGAAGGGGAAGGGGAAGGGGAAGGGACAGGGAATCTTCTTCTGATGAATCATTAGAATTAGGTGGTGATGAATCTTCTGAGGAGGTGGAGGAGGAGGAGGAGGAACCTCAAGCTAGGGGTAGGGGTAGGGGTAGGGGTAGGGGTAGAGGAACAGTAAGGGGAAGGGGCAGGGTAAGGGAATCTTCAGAATCTTCTTCGGATGGGGAGGTTGCACCTCCTCCAGCAAAGAGAGGTAGGGGGAGGAGTAGTGGTAATTAGCGCATTTGCGGCTCCCTCATGGGATTAACTCTGGAATCCTTTGTTTTTAGGAGAGGGGTGAGGTTTAACGCTGGAGGGGGCGGGGTTTAACGCGAGAGGGGTGAGCTTTAACCCTTTGTCTTTAATCCTCACCCCTCTCATAATCTACAGATCATATTTAGTGTAAGAGCATTATCATATTAAGAAGATTAGGTAATGGGATTGTAGGTGGGGGGTGATAGGGATTAACATGACACGATTAAGTAACATTATTCATAAAAAACATATGTATTGATTGATTACGTATGCTTTTATTTAATTCTAAGAGCATTAGGCTTACAAAATGTGACATTTGAATAGTCATGATGACATTTGAATAAGTGTCAAGAGCTATTATCCTTCTTTCTTAACATGGATTGGACTAATAGACTTATCTAGTAATTGTTCTGTGACATGACTTGAACAACATAATCCGATAATACTGGATACACAATAGGTGTCAAGTGATTAAAGAGATGACAAGTCGATTATCTGGAGGAGATACATAATACACCTGCTAATGATTACATGCTTTACGACTATATAAGATAGGGGGTTTTCTTTCCAGAAACCATTAACTACAACGCATAATAACGGATATTCAAGACGCGCACATACACACTTTTCGGTGGATCGCTGGACTGCAGAATGAGATTTTTCCTCTAGGAATATGCTATACATTCCGGAATACAATAACAAGTGGATTATATGCATATAGATTACAACGTTATCACCGATATTACAACATTACTTGAGATTATTGAGTAAGTACTTTAAGAGCGGATATACACACACCTACGTACACTAATCACCTACAGTAACTTAACTACGCAAGACACACACACACACACACACTACTTCTATTCATTCTTAACATGCTAAACAGTTTTGCTTGTTTTGTTTTGATGTTTTTTACTTAACTTTATCATCCAGCATAAACATGCACCATAAAATACATAGTCCAGCTATGATTTTAACTTTATATGTTTTAAGTGAGATAACACATACAGCATTATTACACAATATAACAAATACACACATCCATTTGTGTATGCATATATATATAGCACCGCTTGAACACATTTTTCAATTGTGAATAGCACCGATGATTATATGCTCCAACGTTTTTAATCTTGATGGCTGGATTCCTCTTTTTGACTTCCTAAGTACGTGGAATGTATTTCTCATGACTTGATTCTTCAGACAGTTTGTTTGCTTTATTCTGAAAAAAGAGAAATGTATAATTATAGTATATTATATTTTACCATTTGTGTTTTTTTTGTTTTTTTAGGAATAAAAGATGGAACAGGAGGACAACCAGCATTTACCCTTTGGGTGTTATCACTGTCCTGCTCGTTTTTCTTCAAGAAAAGAATTAAATAACCATAAGCAAGAATGTGTGCATTATCGAAAGGAACGCACATGCGCAAAATGCGGTGGATATTATAAAACACCATTCAGCAAAAGGAGACATGAGCTGAAATGCGCTAAACCGTTATCACACAACACAGATTTACAAGTTTTGCCTTCCCACTCTTTTGACGACAGTCAACATTCACACGCATTACAGAATGTTACACATTCTCCCCCAATTCAATCGAGTGAACAACAGAAAGACCATTCTAATCTACTTCTAAATGCTTCTTCACCTACACGTGGTAAATTACAATGTCATGATTGCAATGAATCATATCATAGTTGGGATAAATTATTTATTCATAGACGAGAAAAACATTCAAGTGCTCCACACCCAGATGATATTGACGACAACAGTTCGGACAACAACAGTGAATATGAGCATTTGTTTCCATTTCCGTTTTCATCAAATGCAGCCCCATGGATGAATGACAAAGGAGAAGTTGTGGATTCCGAACTCCAATCTTTATACCTTTCGAACCAGACAATTATACTAGCAGGACATGAAAAAGGGCGTGTGAGAGGAGTATATAACTTTCCAGTGGATGATGTTATAGACCCGACTTCTGTTTCTTCTTGTCTTAAAAAAGTCTACAACTATGAAACAGAAGCATTCAGGTTTAACATTTCTCTGGGACTGATTTTAAAACACAAGGAGACACAAGAAATGAGATATTTCACCCCATATCTCAATAACACGATTTTCAAGTTTCCGAGGACTGTATCGAATTCAAATCAACTGGGGAATGCTCTTGGTGCTTTAAACAACATTGATTTTTACGAGTGGGCAAGACTCACAAGACCAAACACAAAATGGGATGTTATGTACATTTCCAATGTGAATATTTTTGTATACCGATCTTCATATCGCATAGGTGCCCCAACATATTTGCCACAGTTTCTTGTTAACAAAAGATCTCTGAAACTTCTAAGGAAAAATAAGAAAGGTGTTGTTTACAAGGATAATATGTGTGTTTTTCGATGTTTGTTTCTTCATTTAACGAAGAATAATGAAGATGTTCGGGAAAATGCAGTTAACCAATATTATAACACATATCGACAATATACAAATGGGAAAGTTCCCCCATCCCCTAAATTGTTTGAAGGGATAGATTTGACAGACATAGACACATTTGAACGATGTTTTTCTGTAGGAGTTTACATTTTTTCGCTAAAGGAAGATAACTCCACAACCCTTATTAGGAAACCGTCTCCCGATATTTCATCAGTGATGTATCTAAATTTGCATGAAGGACATTTCAGCTACATAACAAACATTTCGGCATTTTCTCAGAAATATGTTTGTGAGATGTGCAATAGGCATTTTCCTATTCACAACAAACTTGTCTTGCACTCAGCTAAGTGTTTTAATAAAACTAGATTTAAATACCCAGGAAATGTGTACACTCCCCCATCCTCAATATTCGAACAACTTGAAGAAGTTGGGATATTTACGAATATGCAGAATAGACACTTTTCTTGGTTTTGTGTTTTTGATTTTGAAGCTATCTTAAATTCAAAGTTACAGAATACATGCACAGAAAGTCTAAAGTGGAAAGCGGAGCATGTACCCGTGTCTGTTAGCGTGTGCAGTAATGTTGAAGGTTTTTCTTTACCAAAATGTTTTGTTAACAAATCCCCCGCCAAATTAGTAAAGGATTTAGTTTCTTACCTAAAAGAAATATCTGGGAAGACTGAAATTATGGCGCGTGAAAAGTGGAGGACAGAGTTTGAAAGATTGGATGAAATGATTCTGTTATGGAAAGATAAACTTGAAGCAAAAATGAAAGAAGAAAATTCAAAAATTAAATATAGTGGAGAAAAGAAATTTGTTTCATTTTTAATGAATTTGAAAACAAAATTTGAAATGTACTGTTCTTCTTTACCCACGCTTGGGTTTAATTCTTCAAAGTATGATTTAAATCTTGTTAAGAAATATATTATACGAGAGTTGGATTTAGGGGTTGAGGACAGAAGGTATGGGAAGAGGAAACACAAATCTGCTACACCCACACGGAAAAAACGCAGAACTTCGTCAAACTGTTTTATACTAGATGCAGCTATATGTGCTGATGACTTGGATGAAAATACAGATTATGAGGAAGATTTTGAGGAAGATGAAGAAGAACAAACGGGGGTGATACATGATGATAGGGATTCTGATGAGTATGAGCATAATGAGAAAGAGGCCGAGACAATTAAGATGCTAGGGGAAGAAAGTGAAATGGATGACTCGCATGTCAAAGACAAGCGCAAATCATCTTTTACGATTAAGAAGGGGAATTCTTATACATGCATATCCACTGAAAATTTACGTTTCCTAGATATTTCGAATTTCCTAGCCCCAGGAACAAGCTATAGCGGGTTTTTAAAAGGGTATGGGATTGAAGAACAGAAGTCTTTCTTTCCATACGAATATTTGACAGAATTTGATAAACTAGATGATGCGTGTCTTCCACCATATGAATCTTTTTTTTCTACTCTTAAGAACTCAAACGTGCTTAACTCCGAGTATGAAAAATGGGAAACAGGAGGTCAGGAAAGTAGCGCACCAAACACAGGAGTGCAAAACTATTCAATGCTGCTTAATATTTGGGAAGAAAAAAATATGAAAACACTTAAAGATTTTTTAATTCATTACAACAATTTGGATGTTTCCCCATTTGTGAAAGCAGTTGAAAAACTTCAGAAATTTTATTTTGACAAAGACATAGATGTTTTTAAAACAGCAATAAGTGTGCCAGGTATTGCTCGACAAATGATGTTTAGATCTTCCCGAAGAAAAAATATTTATTTCTCCAACTTTGGATCACTGGATGCTGATCTTTACCATACAATTCATCAGAATATAGTAGGAGGTCCATCTATTATTTTTACTCGACATCATAAAAAAGGGGAAACATTAATAAGAGGAGATCCTAGCAAACCTTGCGCTTCAATTCATGGGATGGATGCAAATGCTTTGTATCTACACTGCTTAGCAGAAAACCTTCCGTGCTACAACTATATACGAAGAGACAGATCAAATTCGTTTGCTCCTCAGCAAAGTTGGAAGTCATTGGCGATGTATTACTGGATGGATTGGATGGCTGAGAAAAGATCAACTAAAATATTACACAAATTAAACACAGGACGCGAATGTCGAATTGCTGGCTACTTAGTTGATGGATTGGACCCAACCACAAACACTGTATATGAAGTAAGAATTATGCGCATTAACACATTTAATTTCCCAACTTTAACATTACTTCATTAGCATGAATTACTTAACGAGGATTGAAATTATAATTAATATTTATATTGATATTTCATAAATTTGATATTTGTTGGACGATTTTTTCGTTGTTGCTTTATATTCATCTAATATTTTTGTATGCATTAGTTTCAGGGTTGCTGGTGGCATGCTCACATAGCCTGCATGCCCCCCACTACCGATGAAAAGACACTTTCTAGAAGGACAAGAACATTAGAGCGAAAAAACTTTATCCGCAGTCTTGGTTATTCGATCGAGGAAGTTTATGAATGTGACTTCTACAATACAGCTTCGCAAGATGAACATTTGAGGAAATTGATCGATATGAATCAACCGTTTTTTTATCAAAAGCATAAAAAAGCAGTAAATAAGGACCAGATAATAGAAGGAGTTAAATCAGGGTTATTATACGGTTTATTGGAAGTTGATATTTCAATCCCTTCGCAATGGCCACGCGGACGAGAGAAGAAACTTACCCCATATGATTATTTTAAAGAATTTTCACCACTTTTCTGCACAACTGACGTGCCTTTAGAATGTATTGGAGAGCATATGAAAAAATTTGTTTTTTCAACTCAATCTCAAGTAGCACCTGATACGAGGAGACTGCTTGTAGGAGGATTGGCTGCTGAAAGAATTCTTCTTTCATCTGAACTTCTACAGTGGTACCTTGAGCATGATCTTCTTGTTACAGAGATATACCAAGTTGTAGAATTTAAACCGATGAAATGTTTTAAAGAATTTGAACAAAGCGTGAGCATGGCTCGAAGAGCGGGCGATCTAAATCCTGAGTCATCAGTTGTTGCTGATACTTCAAAATTAATTGGGAACTCAGCCTTTGGATCGCTTATAATGGATAAGACAAAACATGAGAATGTTGTTTACACATGTAGCGAATCTGTTGCTCGCGCGAAAGTAACAGATCCACAATTTAAAGGTTTGACGGAGATTAGTTCTGATTGCTTTGAAATTCAGCTGGCAAAGAAATCAATAACACTTGATCTTCCCATTCACTTAGCATTCACGCTTTTACAAACTGCTAAAAAAAGAATGCTTTCTTTTTATTATGATTTTTTGGATGTATATATTGATAGAAGTGACTTCCAACTTTGCGAGATGGATACAGACTCTTTGTACGTAGCCTTTTCGAAGAATACAATGGAAGAATGTGTGAAGAAAACATTGACTAAAAAGTTTGAAGACAGCTTGTATAACAAGTGTGGACAGTCTCATTGTGCAGACGAGAACACTTGGTTTCCAAGAAGATGTTGTATGGAACATGCAAAGTTTGATAAGCGAACAGTAGGCTTGTTTAAAAAGGAAGCATCAGGAACAGAAATGATTTGCTTATGTTCTAAAACATACTTTTTAAAAGGAGAAGGGGAGGGAGATAAAATGAGTGCAAAGGGAGTGAATAAGTCTAGACTATTAAACCCCGAAGTGCTTTATAAAGAATGTCTCAACTCCAAATCATTTCAGACAGTTGTAAATACTGGCTTTCGAGCAAGAGAAAGTTCTATTTTCTCATATGAGCAGAAGAAAATTGGGTTTTCTTACTTTTATTGCAAGCGTGAAGTTGCCTCTGATGGTATTAACACTTCTCCACTGAACCTTCTCTTAACGCCATATGATCGAAACATATTCATTATGGAAAATGCCACATCCCCTTTATCAATAGAACACTTGCAAATAATTGAAAAGGGGGGTATCATGTTTAAGTCCGTGGAGCATCTTTTCCAGTATGAAAAAGCAGTATTCCATAAAAATAAAATGATTGTTGAAAGGTTAAAAAAATCATTTGTTTTTTCCGACTCTTTAAAAAGCAAGCGCAAACTATGTGCAGAATCATACGAATGGAGTAAAATAAAAGACAGTGTGATGAAGGATTGCTTATTTTTAAAATTAAAATTCAATCCTTCTATTCAGCACATTCTTTGCATTCTTCGAGGGAAGCAAATAATATACCCAGGTACAGAAGCAAACAAGTACTGGAGCTCTGGTGTTTCATACTGCGTTTCAAGATCTATGAAGCCTTCTTTCTATCCTGGAGGGAATTGCCTTGGGCGACTGTGGGAGGAGCTAAGGGATGGATTGCTAGCTGCTATTGGTGATTAGTGCTTAATATTTGTTTGACGTATTCGATTGGATAATATGCATGACCCTGCTTACATGTAAATAAATGATTGTACATAACTTGAATTTAGTGTTTGCGTTATCATTGCGCTTGTATCACTTAAAAAACGTACGACATAACAATGGAAGTTAATGCAACTCCTTTATTCATAGCACCAACAAGTATTGGAATAGCTGGTGTTTCAGGAAGTGGGAAAACAACTCTTCTTTTTAAAATACTGTCTAAAAGGAATGAACTTTTTTCTAAAGACACACATAATATACTATTTTGCTATGCAGTATGGCAAAAAGCATACGATGAAGAAAAACAGAACAAATCGATAACTTTCTATGAAGAATTACCAACAGAACAACAGGTTAGAGAATTTGCGAGTGAACAAGAGCATGTGATAATTGTTATAGATGATTTAATGGAAGAGCTTGTAAACGACCCTGGAGCAGAGAAACTATTTACGAGAACATCCCACCACTTTAATGCTAGCATAATTTACATCGTTCAAAATGTTTTTGAACAGGGAAAAAAATCTCGAAGCATTAGTATTAATACGCACTATTTCATACTTATGAAGAATACTCGTGATGTGAATCAAGTATCAGTTCTTGCACGTCAAACAGGAATGGGAGAGCGACTTAAGGAAGCATATAAAGAAGCAGTAATAAACACACAGTATGGTCATTTGCTTGTAGATTTCAGCCCACACCAACAAGCTAACCCAATTGATCTAAGGCTTAAAACAAATATTGTTGATGATGATGTAATAGCATTTGTCCCAATTCACAGCTAGAAAATCAGTTCGTACTGCTGCGTCCATCTCATTTGCTGTATACCCGCGCAAGAGACATGACTGATAATATCCAGAGGGAGAAGTGCTATATAAGACTACTGCTTACAACAGAAAGTAGACTTCAAGCGAAAGGATTGATATACACAGCTACGCGCTCTCAAGTTAAACTACTGTGTGAAATATCGGCTAATATAAATCTACTCCCACTTTCTCCTGAAGTCGAGAAAAAGATAAAAAAATATCGTGGTTTTCTCTCAAAGTTAGGAAAGCCACGTCAATGCAAGAAAAAACAACTTTTGATAATACAAGATAATTGCACGTCTTTTTTATATATAATAAGCTTGGTGAAACAAGAGCTTAAGGAAGTATTACTATGAAGTATACAAGGAAAGTTGTCATTATACCTTATGATAAATATCAACGAATGAATGACACAATTGCAGATGCAACAAAAAATATTGATCATGATCATAAGTCGCATAATGATAATGTTAAACACATACCAGTCCAAACTACGGATCCAACACTACATCTCCAATCTTCTCCTACTCGCATTTCAGCGGACGACTCATCCTTGATCTCTGGAAAATTAGAAACACGAAATAAGCATGATGAAATAAACACAACTGCGGATTTTATAAAAAAAGAAGGAACTGGGCATGCTGCATCTACAAAAACACACATAAATAACTTCTCGGAATCAAACAAACTACATTCTTCTGTTCCTTCACCACCTCCAGGGAAACCCGACAAACAACCCGTAAACATTGAACGCATTTCTCCCCTTCTTTTAGATTCTAAGAAGAAGAAAATAAGCGAAAACAATCCGGGAAAAGTTGATAATACACCGAAAACATGGAAGAGTTTGTGGAAACCGCTGAAATAACACAAACTCAAGATCCACAATTTTACAATAGTTTGGATGAACATATATCGAAACAAGAAAAAAAATATAGAGATTCAAATTCACAAACTATCAGACGATGAATTATATGACGTATTTTACGGATCTGACTCTCCTGCTGCTTTTTCGAGTCTTGAAAAAGTTTATAACGAAGTAAGGAAAAGAACACACAATCGTGTAAACAAAGAACACATAAAAAACTGGCTACTAAAACAAGATGCATATACTTTATTCACTCCTAGGTTGAAGCATTTTAAAAGACCCAGAGTTGTTGTATCAGATATTGATTATCAGTGGGACTCCGACACTTTGAATATGTCATTTTTTAAACAGAAAAATGATAATTTTGGTTTTATTTTATTACTGATTGATATTTTTAGTCATTTCATTTGGTGTAGAGGACTTAAAAACCTAACTGGGAGTGAGACGTCTAGAGCTCTTGAGTCTGTATTCGAAAACGTACACCCGAAGGTAATGAGAACAGACAAGGGAAGTGAGTTTAATAATTCTGTTGCAACAAAGGTATATGCAGCATATAACGTTCATCATTTCTCGACTACAAATGAAACGAAAGCAAATTTTGCTGAACGAGCTATACAAACATTAAGAGAAAGAATGCAAAAATTTCTAACATTTGCCCACTCTTTTCGCTGGATTGATAAATTACAAGATTTAACAGATGGGATTAATAATTCTTACCATACTACCATTGGTATGAGTCCCTCCCAGGCCCGTGTAACAGATAAGGGGATCCTATGGAAAAAACAGTACATTGAAAATGAAAGACCATATTTATGGAGCAAAATGGGCTTTGCGTTAAATATTGGGGATAAAGTAAGATTAAGTTATAAACCAACAACATTTGAGCGTAGGTATGATGAAAAATATACAAAAGAAATATTTATAATCACAGATCGGAAAGTCCAACAACAGACCCCAGTTTATGAAATAAAGTCATGGGGGAATGAACCTATTCTCGGAACATTTTATGAAGAAGAGTTACAACTTGTAATTGTTACTGATGATACACTATATCAAGTGGAATATATTGAAAATGAGAGGGTTAATGAGAATGGTGAAAGGGAAGTGTTGGTGAAATGGCTGGGATTTCCAGAAAGTGAAAAAACATGGACTCTTAAATCGAATGTTGTTGATTTTGAAAATGAGGATGAACTAGTTCCAGAAATTCAAAAAAATACAAAAAGCGCTCAGAGCAAAAAAAGAAAACATCCAACACATGAAACTAAACTTGGTAATAAAAACAAACGAAAAGGACAACAAAAAACAAATGTTAAGGAGCATAAAGAACAAGAACAAGAACACAAAATCAGCAGTCGGCGTGAAGGTTTGAGACCCAGAAAAACAAAATAAAAGACACACGCATTACAATGATGCTCATCAGTTATATAGAAACGTTCATGAGTGTCGGACATACAGTTGTGAACTAGCAAACAAAAAAAAAACCAAAAAAACCCAGAAAACATGTACATATTTGCATCATCGTTGGATTCAATCGATCAATTCCCAAACAATTCTGCACTTGACTTTACATTTGCGTTGGATAAGACTTTATACTTGGAAGGAATATGGGAATGCGCATTAATTGACTTTTTTGTGGAAGATGAGCGTGGCAATTTGTTTTTACATGATGTTTTTACTGATGTTGATTGGAAAGAAGAAACAAGTGAATCAAGAAGAGAAATAATTGAGGAAGTAGATCAACAAGGGAAAGAAAGCGCAAACATTTCCAGGCATGTTAAGCGACGTGTGCAGGAAACTAAAATATATAAAAACCACTCATTTTACATTTTATGTGATCTGGTGCAACCCAGTTACGTTTATGGAAATTATGCTCCTGTTTTAAATGTAGCTAACTCGTCATTCGTGGTTAACATGAGTCCATTATACATCCCTGTTTTCAGAAAGGTTGTGCAAAACATCAGGGTGTATATAAAGTCAGATGTAGCAGGGGGAGAGTCATTACTCCGTGCTTTTAAGACAAGGTGTGCACTTCACTTGCGACGACGAGACAGCGTGTCGAGATAATATTCATTGGAGAAACATGGCACTTATCCCATATACTGCATCAGCTGAAAAGTGGAAAAAACATTACCAAGACATCATTAATCAAAAATCTAAAATAAGACAAGGAGTATATACTCTTCAAGGATCAAAACCAACGAAAGTTGAAAAACAGAACCCTGTTACTTTAATATCTAACGTGGCACAGACTCTAAACCAGACAAAGGTGTTAGCGAAGGAAGAGGCTTTACACGAGGATGGAAGCAAAAGGTTGGAGATGATAGTGCATCCCACAATGCCTCAAAAAGGGAAAGCAAAGAGTTCGGGAGCTATAAGTTTCCTAAATTCTGTTAAAGCTCGCCATTCTTCAACCGCAAGCGGGAAAGGAACAACGCCAAAAAGGAAACGTGCTACCAAACCAACTCCAGCTGAAAGCAAGAAAAGGAAGAAGACAAAGAAAGACGATTAACATAAACTAAGCAATGGAGTATATGCGAGAAAATTTTGTGGAATCTCATTCAAAAAAGTTGGATCTTTTTTCTCCAGTTAATGTTGATGCGGCTGTTAGGCATAGAGAAATTCGCACATACAGACCACAATCATCGCTTACAACAGGGTCGGCTATTCAGTTCTATGTTAGTGGTTCATCAGGTGAATATTTATCTTTAAAAGACAGTACGGTTTGTGTGAGATTATGTATAGAAAATGCAGACACTAATGCTCCAATCGATCACACTGATGCTAATGTAGCGTTAGCGAATCTTAGTCTTTCCTCTCTTTTCCGACAAGTCGAAGTCCTTATTAATGATCAACCAACGTCTCCCGGAGTAGGACTAAACTATGCACAGAAAGCATTTATGCAGTGTGTTATGGATACAACTGCAGAGTTTCGAGATACAACAATGTTCACAGAGGGCTATTGTGCAGATGCTGGAAACTTAGACTCATTTCAAATCGGGGCAGAAGGTTCAAACATTGGGTTTAAAAAAAGACAACAGTGGACAGCTGGTGGGAAGGAAGTGGAGTTTGAAGGCCCTATCCACCTTGGGATTTGTGAGCAGCAAAAACCAATAATTAACGGAGTTCCAGTCAAAATAATTCTTCATCAAAGCGAGGATCAGTTTAGACTGTTAGTTGGTGAACCTAGTGCTAAATACTTGAAATCAAAACGTACTAAAAGAAATGCTGGGGGAGAAGAGGATGAGGAAGAAGAAGAAGAAGAAGAAATGCAAGAAGAAGAAGATCAACAGGAACATTCCAATAAAGACAAAAATACTTTTGGATTTCCTCAAAGAGAAAAAAGATATAGAGTTGTGATCAAAGACGTTGTGTTTAAAGCTTGTCACATTCAACTGCATCATGATGTTATGCTGGCTCATAATGAAATTTTAAAAGAACACAAAGCTGTGTACCCATTTACGCGTGAGGATGTAAGAACATACACAATTCCAGCGGGCTCAAGCGAATGGGTACAAAATAATATTCTAATGGATGCTGTGCCTGAATCTGTTCTGATATGTTTTGTCGAGTCAGATAGAGTTACAGGGAACATTCGAAAAAACCCATACAATTTTGCAAATTTCAACATTTGGGAAATTGGATTTTATATCGATGGGAAGAGTGTGCCAGGAGATAGTATTAAATGTGATTTTGAAAATAACAACTACATTCAAGCATATCGATCTATAAAAAACAAAAATAACTCAACTTTCTGTTCTTACTACACATACAAAAGAGGGCATGCATTTTTTAACTTCCAAATTTCAAATCCCTGCCCTAACACAACACCACTTATCCGTAAAGGACAAACACAAATAATGGTAAGATTTAAAAAACCTACAAGTCAATCAATAACAGCATTCGTATACTGCAAAACATATGCGCAAATGGAAATAGATTCTGTTCGAAATGTTAAGGTTGTTTAACAGCAAATACAATGCTGTGTATATACATGTATGTTTGCATAATAGTTAAAAAACAACATAATGAAAAAATAAATAAATAAATACATACCTCTGATGTTCCAGAAACGGATGCGCTCATTTCACTCAAGTTGTATATTGTGTCGCTAGATCCACATTCTTCCACATTAGCACCAGCAAGTAGAAGAGATTGTTGTTGTGATTTGCGTCTGCTTGCGGGGGGTGTTTGTTTGCTGCAACACTAATGATAAAAAACAAGTAAATAAATAAACATTATATGCTTTAACATTGATTCATTCATTCATTCATTAGTGCACACTTACAAGGATATGTGAAATGTATACTGCAAATGTGTTTAACAAAATGTATGACTTGCGATGAAATAAAATTATTGTTTTACAAAAGAATAAGTGTTTGTTATATATAGGTATATACATATATATGTATGTAATTATATTGTTTGTATATCGTTCTTACTTTATTTCGTGGTTCATGTATGCATTGGGTGTATATGCAATATGCACAGAAACTCAAAGTTAGGACTATCACAAGGGTTATCAACGATACGAAAGTAAGCTTGAGCTGGTTCGAGTCCATATCCATCCACCATTCATGATGTAGTTCTTGATCATTAGACATAGATGACATTGTGCTCCACCCATCACCAAAGTTTAGGTTAAATATGGAGGACTCTGAGTTCGATGAAGAAGTTGAAAATGCATCACTGTTTTCATCTAGCGCAAATAAATCCCCATCATTATTATCATCTACCATTATCATCATCATCATCATCATCATCATCATCGAAATCGCTCCCATATTCACTATAATCGTCGTCATCTCCATCATTACGATCTTGCGCAAGGGCTGGGTACAGGTCTTCTAAAATTAAAATACAAAACTATAGGCAAAATATATATTAACTAGATGAATTGTCTACAATACTGTACGGTGATTATTATGCATGATTGGGAGCATGCATGAAAGCAGTTGTTTGAAAATATTTCATAATTATTTTCAACCGATCTGAACACCAGATGTATATGTGTCAGGGTCTATATGTCCCATCGCCTATAGATGCAGCTCTGGACTTATAAGCTCCAAGACCCGCTTGCATTGGAGTTATAGGTTTCAGGATTTATAGACTCAGATCAATACTAATCCACACCAAAAATAACCCTAAACCTAACACTTTCACTCAAATATACTGAAAAAGTAAACATGCGTTTCATAGAACACTTCTCTCCCTGCTAAATATAACGTAATAATATGACTAGCAGATGTTAATCAATCGATTGGGATTAATAGTATGCATCATTAATCATAGAACACAAGAATAAATAAGTCATACCCTGATTTTGTGTTGCGATGAAAGCTGGCGCCAAAACAGTCACTAGTCGAGTCCAGACAGATGTGGGTGGTTTCTCCGTCGCTAGATCTTTCCCGATTTTGCGCTGCTTATGTGTTCCCCTTACATGTCCTATCTTACAGTCAGAATATATGTCGTATCTAGACACTTTCGGCAAAGTTTTGCAATTAAATGATAGTTTTTGGTAGCGAAGGTCAAGGGTGCGGAGGTTCATGAACTGACTAAAATATCGCTTCCTGAACTCTGTTATGTATGAATTCACGAGCACGAGTTTCCTTACTTTCTTGCTGTCCCGCAAAATCCTTATCGGAAGACCGACATTGCTGCAGGTTACGGTGTCCCCTTGGCAAAAACATTCTCCTTCGTTCTCCCCACACTCAAAAAGTTCATGCTTAAATGCTTTTGTGTAAATTCCATAAAGAACTAATGTTAAAAATACCACGAGGTGGACGTGTGTGTGCGCCATTTTCGTTGATAAGATCTCGCGCCTACTTCCGGTGTATCATATAAAATCTCCTACTTTGTTATTGATTAATTTGCGTAGTATATATAGGTATGTGTAAAATCCCTTTCTCATAAACACATAAATAATAATGAAAACAAATATGACCCATGTTCATCAATCAAAATGAGAGAATAGCTCAAGTTTTTGAAACATGTCAGTGGTGCACATTCGTATTAGGGCAAGCCATTCGCACACCGTACGTGTAAACAAAGATGGCGGGGGGTTCAAAACATTAGGTTTCTGAGAAACGAAGGGTTGTTCTCACATAACACGCACACCCCCAGTATACAGTTCGGGAAAATAGCGTGGAAACTACATAAACGGTGTGTCTGTCAATTTCTTTTATTATAAGACTTATCAACATGTTTAAGAAGGGGGCAGCTGTATGTGCCAGCGTAATTTGCGTGTCGCGGATAACGTGTCATAGACTAAGTACTCATAAGTACGTAAGCGTTCGGTGATATATGTCCAGCTGGAAATGACAGGGAAACGATTACTGGGAAAGAGTCTTATGTGCAGGATAGACGAGACATAACATAAAGAGATTATCCCAATTGCAATATATCAACTCTCAAACGATTAAAGATACGCATGTAAATATGTATAATCCCTTTGGTTCTTCATATTTGTAACTATGTCTAACTTGAAACAAACAACAGGGAATGGACGATCTGCTAAGCACTTCTCTATCTTTCAAGTATGGTAGTCCCATTAACAATTTGTATAAAAAAAACGGTGTTGTGGAATTATCCCGTAGTGTCCCAATTATAATCCCCCCATATGTTTGTCAATCAATCAGTCTCCATATAAACTACATGTAAACATATACTAACCCCCCTGTGCTCTTCTATAAACCGTATAACAGCGGTTGTTTTCTGATGTCAGACAAAACACATGCTTTTGCTGGCACTTCAAAAAATGGATTAAAAAAAAAGATTAATGGGACGTGTGTCGTGCACCCCTTTGAAAGTGCATGGGTGTTATAATGTTATATGTGAGAGCAGATATTATATGGATTAGTACATAAAATATGAAAGTGTTTAAAAGGGGGGAATGGAAAATATTGAGGCAGTTACTTCTGTACGCTCGACCGTAAAGCAGTAATACATTGACCCATACATATCCACTCTCTCACATCAAACTCGGACTATAAAACATACCTGTTTTATTCTTACATCTTTTGGATTGAAAGGAAAACTTCAAAAAATTAATATGGCTAACCAATCATTTAATGAAGAACATTTCACCAGAAATGTACAACTAGTAGGCGGACTACAACAGCTACGGTAAGTGTATTTATTTTGCATTTGTTATTGCTGTTTTGTTTATGTTTGTTGTTTGTTTTGTTGTTTTTTTTTGTTTTTTTTTGTTTTGTTTTTTTATTTATTTATACTTACATACGCGCATATGCGTATATATTTATATATGAATATATATGTGTGTGTGTGATTTATGAGTTGTGAGGATATATATGTTGTAGTGAAGATATGTTGTGTATGATGTATATGGTATGCAAGCAATATATATGTATACATATTTATTATTCGTATATCCATATATGTATATATTAATAGGATACAAGTGTATTGTTTACTTTATAGTATAGTTCAAAGAAAATTAGTTTTGTTGTATATATATATATATATATACTAATGTTGATATATTTGTTTTCATGGTAATGTTTATTTTCCAAACAAATTAAGAACATATTTTTTACTTCTTCATTACTCAGAAATGACATCACGGACACATTCTCCGCAATAAAGCTGTATGCGGACAGTCAAATTGACCACATAATCCAAGTGGCTCGAATGACTCAGTATGACAGCATGGTGATTATGGATCGAATGCAATCAGCGCTTGAGGCAAGAGCCACATCTGTAATTTCACAACTATTGGATGACATGCAAGTGTACACTCGAATGAATGCAGTACAAGCACCTGTAAACATCAGCTCCAAGACCCTCTCGTACAAACTCGACCCTATCCCACCTACCTATTTCCCATCCTGTTCCTTCACCTCTTTCAATCTCTGCTTTTACTTCTCCACCTCATTTTCCCACCATGCACTCATTCCAATCTCCTCAACGCTCTCATCCCCAATACCCAACTTTCAACTCCTGCCCAAGCACATTAAATACTCCCCCAGCTCCCATTTGTTCTCCTCTAGCACCCACTCCATCGACGAGCGGGTATGAAGGATTTACCTCTATACTCTGCTCTACATCTCCACCTCATTCCCCTTCCATATCAATAGCTTCTGAATTACCAAATATTTCTCCCACATGTGTGGATAATGAAGTCGCAAGCTCGCCTATTTATTTTTCCCCACTCTCATCCACAGACGATATTATTCACTGTTCGTCTTCTTCTTCTTCTTGCTCTTCAAATTCTGCTTCTACTGTGCATGGGGAAGCAGAAGATGAAGAAGATATTTTCCCTATAATAATGGCCGCAGTAGGTTTACCTCCTCTCATTACAATTTTTTCCGACGATGAGATGAATACAATTGAGAATATTCTCAATGAAACTTCAAGTGATATTCTCTCAATTCCCTCCCCGTACAATTTTCCTTCGTCCCCATCCGTCAGTTTGCTTCCCCCTAACTCATTACCTCTTCATGGAGCTTGTATAAAATACTCTCCCCCAACATCCCCCATTTCAATAGTTGATGTGGATAGTTATGTTTCTTCTCACCCTCCCCATTTCTCTTCCGATAATGAGAGTTGTTCAGACTCTCAAATTTCTATTCTGGATATTCTTTCTTCCCCTGAATACTCTACTCAAATAAACCCGCCAACACCCCAACCAACCACCTCTCAATATTCTACAATGGAGGATAATGTTATTTCGCTGGTGCAATCTCCTTCATCTGCGTGCATCGAAAACACAAACAAAAGACGAAGGACAGACGCAGATGAGCAATCGAAGAAAAGAAAAGTTGCGTTATAAACGTATGTATGACAGTACTATTTTTTTATTTTGTTTTAGTTTGCAAATTATTACTATTCGTATGCAATTATACTATTAAATTTACATTAATCAAAGACCATGTTCAATAATGCAAGTTTGTTAATTATATTGTATTACTTATTTTATCCATTCATGTAAATGATCCATTTAATATACGATATATATTTAGTAATTTGTTTCTATTCATTATATTTTTCAGATATCGAATGATTTCTCCCGACTGTAACGCTTGAATTTGTGGGGAATATATCCAACCGAATCACTTAACTTCATGGAAAAATAAACATCCGTTTGTACAAACGCGTATATATATATATATATATATTTTCATATTTACTGCATGTACATGCTATGTATCATATTAAGTTATTTTAAAGGAGTTGATTTTATTGTATACTGCTGCATATATTTATGACTCAATGTGTGAGTGTGTGAAAGAAAAATGTACAAGAACTGAACAAGTTATATTGTAAATAAACCAACAAGTCACAAAATCTTTGTTTGTTTTCACTCTTTCAGTTTTATTCATTCTGTCTCTTTTTTGGGGGAATTTTACATATTCCCATTTCAAATAGTAATATACACATATTCATGATGCATGTAAACTTTTAATACAAATGCATATTATAACTTAGACTACACAACAACAACAACAATAATAGTAGAACACATAATGCTCTTTTGTACAAAATAATAGTATATTTTTAAAGCAGGGATAATGAAACAACGCATCAAGAAATCATAGTATATCGAGTTGAAAGTCTAAATCCAAATCATAATATAATAACAACGGTTTTGTTACAGTTTTTTGGGGGGTTTTATTTTTATCTTTTGTTCCCTGAATGCAAATAATTTCTTTAGTAACATTATATCCACTCATACACGAATACATAATGACGAGTCTGCGTTTGCATAATTTTAAAACAGCTTTTATAATAAACTTGAAGCGATCCCAAAACATGGTAGATGAAATTAGTCTTTCGTTCTTCAGTGAATGATCCTATTTCTTGGGCTGTACTCCAAAGCGAAACACTTTCTTTCCGGTATGGCATTCGCACACGCAAATATGAATGGCTTCAAGTTTGCGTTTACATATATTCAAAATAGTTTTTATAATCATCTTTACCTCCAACCAAAACATGATTACGCAGTACTAGAAGTATACTTATTCGTCCTCTGTTAATACTCCTGTGCAGATGTGTGTAGGTGTGTGGGTGCGTCTATATCTCTATGTATGTGTAAAATAATACGTCCTACCACATCAACGATTGATCATCAACTAACTATATATACATAAAACCAACTACTTTAAATAAACCACCCAATAGGATTAACACCTGTAAGCCTAAAAGTCAAAGTCCTCTGGTGGTGGGAAGGGGTTGCATTCCAAACACTTTTGCTCTACTGAACACTCACACTCCGCGTCTGCTAATGTGCTCGCGTACTTTTCCTCTATTTCTCCCAAAACCTTTTGGAAAACAACTGATTCTGAACGATTTAGATGCACTCCTTTCTTGGTTGGTCTCATGTTTCCATCATCATCTTTGAAGTTGTGCCTTATATCTATTCCTCGCCATCCTGATTGGGATGTTAACATTAACCCACCACCCAAGTGGTATGAAAGGGTTTCTCCTTGAGCATCATCTGCATGGTTTGTTGAATACATCAATGTATGTTCGAATAGGCGAACAAGTTTGGCCATTCTGTAGTATGTAATACTAACCCCCTTTCTTGTTCTGAACTTCGCTCCATTTTGTCCAATCCCCCATCTTCTTAGATCAAAGCGTGGTTTGCCCATCCATGTTGAATGTTCTATGCGAAGCACATCAGATATATCGCATGCTACAAATGGTTTATCTTGTATGGAGTGTGTGAGTGCGGCTGGTCTTTGGTCAAAGCGTTGATGTTGCATAGGGTAGACTGGAGAACGAGCAGTTTTAGCAACTGTGGAATTGTGGTTTGCAGATTGTGGGGGCAGCAAGCTTGTGGGAAAGAAAGGAGCTGAAGACTGAGTAAACGTTGCTTGTTGAGAAGCACTTCGTCGACTCGGAGAGGTTGTGGGGGAATGACTGGTCGATGATTTGTATGAAGTGGTGTATGGGGATGCATTTTCTCGAGGAGAGAAGTTTGATGGAAAATTTTCAAGGACTCCTGTAGTTGGAAAGCGTTGTAGTCCTGAAGTTTGTTCAAGTAAAGGGTTACCCCTTTCACTCTGTGTTACATGTGTGGGAATGGCAAACGAGTATTGTCTCGTATACCCGCTTGTGTTCTTTGTGTTTTGTTCGTGTTGGGTTAGTGTGTTTTCGTTCATGTGTGCTTCATTTCGATAGTTGTTTTGAGTTGAAGGGTGTGTGTGTTTGTTAGATGGAAGTAGTTTAGCATTTACTCTTTGCAGTTCAATCAGCAGACGCTCCTTTTCTCGAAGAAGAAACGCCTCAAACGGATCAGGGCCAGGCGGCTGTGTGTAGTTCTGTTTGTTTGTCTGAAAGTGAGAATATGAATAATCCTGAGCATGTTCTTGCTCCCCTGTCCTGATGGGTGGTGAATGTGGGATTGTGAAAGGTATCGGGGAAAATGAACATGGGAAGCTTGTTGGGAAGTTTGTGGAAAAGTTTACATTCCGAGCATCGCTGCTCTTGTGTGTAAAAGAACTCTCTCCCGTTCTCTTCTTTGCTGAAGGTAAACGCGGATCTGTCAAAGGTCTTTTCATCAGAAGTGTTGGGGAGGTAGGGGAAGAACTTGTTAATTCCCCTCCACCTGTGCTTAAATCTAGTGCACAATCGGATCGATTCAAGTGTTGGTTATCGTTTGTGTTCGATGCACAACCTTCATCTGCTTCCTCTTTCTTTATATCAATAACAAGTTCATGGGGGTGTCCTTGGCTATCTTCTTCATCCCCACCTTCACAACCTGTATCAAAATCCAATTCCAATCCAGGTAGTGGGAGAGAAGAAACTTCATTCTCAAATTTCTGGAAAGTAGTGTCATCATGCGTTTTTCCATCGTTGGAAAGTGTAGGAGAATCTTCCAATATGTTTACAATATCCGCAGGTTTATCCATAGACAAAGCCATGTCTATAAAAGCGGATACAAAATCACAAAGACTTGGAATAATAAATTGTTCCTCGATGTAAAGTATCGGTGTGTTCAGATAGAAGAGCGAGTTGTTGGCTGCTAGTAGTTGTGCAATGCTAGTAGTCGTGCAATGCTAGTAGTCGTGCAATGATGATGTGGAAGTCACCTAAACAACCTCTTATTTATACTCCTCCAGTAATCCCATGTCACTTTCCCACCTGCAAACTCTTTATGAATGCTATCCGGCTGTATGTCATCTTAGTATTAGTGTCTTAGTATTAGTGTCTAAACGTACCAAAATTAAATGGAATAAATCCTATTACTTCTTAATCTAAGATAATTCAAATAGTATGTATGCTAATCACCATATAAGTGTCACTATGTTTTTTATAATACCCATACTTATCATGTTATAATCGTAAGAACTGATACGTTATGAATAAAGGGATCAGAAATGTGACACTTCCTGAATAGTTGGATCATGTCGGATCATCTCTCATTCTCTTGAGATAAAAAACAAATACCTTATTAATACATGACAACTGACACTTTATGAAAGGAAGGATCAGAAAAGTGACACTTTATGAATAGTTGGATCATAACGGATCATCTCTCATGCTTAATATGTAACTATATCCCCTTCACCCCCCCTCATATCAATCATTCAATAACATATATCAAATCACATAAGCTTATTACCCCCTGTATGTGAACTACTTAACCTCCTACTGATAATCCCTTAACTAAAAGACTTATTGACTTAAGAGTCTTATGGTAGTGGATTATGAGAGGGGTAAGGATTAAAGACAAAGGAATAATCCTCACCCCTCTCCTAAAGACAAAGGGTTTCCCCGTTAATCCCCTGAGGGAGCCGCAAATGCGCTAATTACCACTACTGGGAGGGGGAGGGGAAATGTTGAGCAACGCCGGCCAGGGAGGGGTAGGGGTAGGGGTAGGGGTAGGGGTAGGGGCTGACTGCTATTTTATTGATTTTATTACTGATTTTATTACTGGTGAATACTGTTGTACATTTTGTTTTGTTAGAATGAATAGGTGTGTTATTATGTATATATTGCAAGCACTGCACCGAAGAATTTTGTACAGAATTATTATACTCGTGTTAACAGGGTAATAAAATAAAAAATATTAAATGAAATGCACTGATTTTTTTATATATTGTGGCCCTACTAGTCTATAATACCTGCCCCAAATCTGAGAAAAATCCAATCATATGAACTGGTCATTTTGCATGACGACGCGTCCGACATAAATCCCACAAAAGTCTCCTAGAAATGTATTTTGCCCAAATTTCACCCAATTTTCATCGCGCGATAAAATAATAAGTTACTAAGTAAATGAACTGAATTTGGTATATGTTATGGCTATGGCAGTTAGTAAAGTGTGTCCCAAATTTCATAGAAATCGCTTGATAACAAATGCCCGTAACCAAGGATGGCGTGCCGAAGGTCACTCGCCGAACTTAAACAGGCTGTATCTCAGTTTCCGGCTCCTCCAGTAACCGCGTCCCTTAAATACTCACCGCAACCATAGAATTATACCCAATAGGCCTAAAATTAAGCTCTATACATCATTGGAAAGCTCTTTCCTGCTGCTTACCCATCCAATAGCTAACTCCAAAATCGATTTGGCCGACATGGGACTCATTTTGATGGAGCGGATCTCACATATCTCAATTGCATGTACTTGATTAAATCCTATTGTCGATAGAAAATAATAAATAGAAAATAGAAAAATAATTGTTTGAGAATTATTTCACTTTCATAGCAATTATTTAATAATAAGCACAGTCTGAGTTGTTGAAGAGTTAGAGATCAATCAGAGCTTCGAATTCCTTTTCAAAACTCAAGCTAGAAAAGTCCACTTCCTGAGGTTTGTCCTTTCGTAATGTCTCTGAGCACACAGACTTGTTTATGGGGTGTGGTATTTTAAAAATACCGGCCATCAATATTGCAGCCTCGAATAATCGCTGCACACTTATTCTCAGATGAGCTCTGTGAATGATTGCTCGGCCGTAGAGTTGTGAAGTGCTGGCCTCCATTTCTTCAGAGTTACTATCTGGGAATGAGTGCTTTCTCTTCAGCTCGTCAGCTTGATTCTGTAGTAGATACAGGTAAGACTTACTGGATATGTCTGATTGTGAAAGGCCCTCTCCCGTTTCACAGGAGTAGTCGGCATAACATCCTGCGACATGATTATTTAGAGCTTCTTGCGTGCTCTCCCGACAGTTTAGGAAGGAGAGAAATGTATTTGCTGATACTTCGACCTGTTCAGTGCCTTCTTTGATTATCCAACGATACACCTTGGTTTGGTGTTTCTTTATCTTCTTTATCTCACTCTCACTAGGAACAGAACTCTTCCTTTTCAAGCCACCACCCTCTCGTCCAGCGATTGTTGTTTCAAGCGTGTCTAATTCTTCCCATGTTAGGTTGAAGCAGTCTCTTCTAAAAATAAAAACTTATATGGTTATAATACCTAATGAATATCGGAAATTTAGTAATTAGATATAAAACAAATCTCATAATATTAAATAATTAGGGTTATACTCTTATTATTATTTTTTTAATAACGTAATATTTATTCAGTAGGTATCATACATTAGCGACCAAAACCATCTCGTTCCTTAGAACGGTGTTCCTCGGGTCCTGAAGATATCTCTACAGAGCCCGAACCGGGCGTGGGTGGATTATATAACAATATTTTTCATCACATTTGAAATCGGTCTTTCATCATCCTTTACAATATTTGGTATTATCATTTCAATTTACAATAAAGCAGTTATCGACCTCTATACTATTTGTACAAGTGTGATGGATTAATGAGATGAGATGGAAATGTTGATGATACAAGTTATCATGCCTTGTATTTTAGAATTGTCTATTTGTTTGGTGGGTGAGCGAGTGGAAACTTCCACGGTTCATTATATATTATGGTCCCAGAATCCATACCATTACCTTAATAGTCATATTAAAAACATTGACATCTCTTTCTCAAGTCAGTAATAGAATACAATGATAACAGCATTTTTAGGCAGCATTTTGCAAGATGTGTCTCTTATATAATTCAATATTTCATTTCATTTCATCGTATAGAACTTGTTCTGTTCTCTATAACGCGCGCAAGTACGTTGTGGGATGTGTAAGGAGTTTAACTCTGTGAACATCAAACATACACACACACTAGTAGGCGCGATCTCTAGTGCGCTTACACTGGTATGCTGACCACCGCGCTCGTATCAGAGCTACTTTCGAGTTGTTCTCTAAGTCGAGGGACATAGTGCTCATAGTGCTAGATCGAAAGAATGAGAACGCTGAGTAACACCCGGCGGTACAACCGAGCTCTCTGCATTTATAACAAGTCGGCTCAGCTCAACCAACGGGGATAAATGCTAATATCACCTCTAACTAACGTAGCCATAATCTCACTTGCCTGCTTATGGTTTTAGGGTTAGGGTGAATACTCATAGATGCATGTTGCCGTCTCTATATGCTCCTTGCGAATTGACACAATATTAAACTTGTGATATGAATATACTGTAAGGTTAAACAACAACAACAAACCCAATTCATAGTGATTATATTTTTATTTTGACAAAGTGATACATATTCAAACTTTATTCTCTTAATCTAACAATTGAATCATTATATTGAACATCATTAGAGAATAATGAAACAAATTCCTCCATTGAATAACCTCTACTTCGAAAATAGCAAAATAATATACAGTATTCACCGCAAACATCTCCATCTCCCTGAATAGACCTAGGACATAGTCTATACTGAGAATTACTATTACTGATTAGAAATGAATTGATTGTATGTGAATAATGCATTGGTTTCTTTCCTAGAGAATCAAAGAATTCACTAGGTTTTTCCTTCTCTGTATGAATCACTAACCAATGCAAACCATCAGTGTTTGCTTTTCCGGAATTAATTATCAGAAAAGATGATTTCACATGTTTCATTTTTAGTGACGGTAGAAATTCGTAAGACATCACACCGATAGAGTGTTGTGATATATATTCATCATTCTGCAAGAATGACCGTATCTGATTCCCATTCATAGCTCCCCACGACCGGGGTTGTACAAGCCTGAATCACTTAACCCGGATAAGAAGCCTTCTGTACCAAAGAAGATGGTGTTAACAGCACAAGAAGAGGAACAATTGAGGAAAGATGAAAGAAGAGATAAGGCAGAGGCAATTGACTGAAGAGGAGCAGCTGACGATGGAAGATGTAGACATTGCTTACTATAGAGGACTGGCCGATGCCATGAAAAATCTATCAATAGAACATCAGGCTGCAATCCAAGGACAACAGGAGTTGTTCAAGTCGTCAATGAGTGATTTTTATTCTGCTTCTCTTGGTTGCCTGACAATGTATTAAGAGATGCTCTACACTCAGTTGAGTGTTGCATGTCTGACATACAGGAGCCACTTCACCTTTTAGAAGGTGCCTGCGAGTCAGTTTGGTGTGACTGGTACGAAGACGGGGCAGTATCACATGAATTGCTCGAAGAAGCTTCAGGATGTTTTTGTGGTCCTTATTTAGTGAGAAAAATAAATAAATGTACTGCAAAGTTAAGACGAAAGAGCGACTGAGCAGATTTAAAACAAAATGTTCATTTATCCCATCTTAAGCCTGTGAGAGCTAACCTGACAGAGGAGTTTTTGAGAAAACTTGATAGAGATTTTGATCTAGACACATTAAAATACGACCTGGAGAGCCAGGTTTCAACTACCCCAGCTGTCGGGGAAGAACAGGTTTGATTCCCAGAATATTTTGTGTGGGGAAAAGCTTGGTCATCAAGGGCTAAATCATATGGATTGTCATGATTTGTAATCAATAGGGAAAAGGGGTGGTCCACGCACTCAGAATAAAATCAGGCAACAGGTGGGTACAGTGAAAACTTGAGAAATCCACACACATGGGGGTGCCATTTGACATTAAATTAATATTGATGAGACCAGGAGAGGACATCATCGGCTATGAAGTATCCTGGGAAAGTTGAAATAATGGTCACTGTATAAGAGCCCTGTCCCTCAACTCAGTTACTAAGCTTTTAGGCTTCAGAGGGAGAGGACCAACCCGTGGAGATTATCAAGTATTTTCACTGTATTGATCAAACCCATCTGAGTTTTGCCTATAGGATTAAGCTGGAACACACACTATGCCTGGCACCATTTTAATATGGTAGGTTCTTTTCTCTGATTTTTGCTCGCCTGAGTTAGTATTTATTGCTATTTCACTCAGGTTACCAAGCCATCCCTACTCGTTGCATTATTTTTGAGGCTTGATATTGTTTGAATTGGTTTACAAGTGTTTATTTTTATATTTTTCCTCTCTTACCCAATAGGGCTGCGATTGTTTCCATATCAGCTCAAGCAGATTATACGTTTAGGCAGAATTATGGGGTGGTGTTCAAACGATTGCCCGGAAGGCTTAATACATGAGTGGGCACACACGCCCTTACTCTAAACATGAAACTCGATATTCCCAGACCCAGTAGCCAGAATTTGAAATGTGAGGAGCCATACGATTCCCTTAACTCAACGAATATAAAGGTTGCCAAATTCCATGATTTGCTTCTAAATTCAAATTTAGACATGTACAGGAAAATTGATAAGATATTACATAGCTTTAAACAATCCAGGACAAAGCGCAGGGGGGTGCAAATCATCGGCAATGTACTGAGAGAAGCAATTGGGGTGGCCACAGAGCCTGAGTTTAATCTTTTGGCCTCAGATATGGCCGAGATTAGAAAGGTAATGAAAGCATCTGCAGAAGAAAACTTGGATAGAGATAACATAATATTGATACTTGCTGAACGGTCACATACTCTGGCTTCCTCGAGGAGGTGTTTGACATTATTACTAATATCACAGAAGTCACTAAAACTGCTTTTGAATACACAATAGAATCGCAGTCTGTCACTTCCAGCACCTTGAGCAGTTTAATAAGGCTCATGGAACAGCTGGCTGGGATAGCTGCTCAATTACAGTATCAACACGCTTCTAATAAATTACTAGATGCTTTGACTGATCTGCAAGCAGGGAAATTGCCTGCTCTTATTATGAAGAAAGATAAATTGCTTTCATCAGTTAACGATTTGGTCCTAAAACTAGAGGAAACAGTAGAGAATATCAGACAAGCAAGAGCAAACATGATAAACGATACCTTGATAATTACTTTACCTTTGTCTTTTGCATACGCTCAGTACCATCGTACTCCACCCCTTCGGGGTGTCATACGATTCGACCCTCCGTCTCGATCAATTTGAAACCTCCATCGGGCTATTACATATAATATGAGCCTATCACATTACTAATTCCAATTGATGCTCAGAATCATTCAGGGGTAGGTTATACAAAACTGGACATGCCAGAACATATTATATTGGGTTGGGGCTCAAATAGCCAACATTACTTAATCTCCTCACGTAGAGAATTAAGCGACTGAGTTACCATGAACCACAATCTCATCCAGGTGGGTTACTGGAATATGACATGACAGGAAAGTCATGCCTGGCCCCCATTATGGCGAATAAACGTGAGAATATTATGCAAAATTGTAATTTTAAAACTTTTGTTAGAAACAAGATAGAATCAATGTTCGTGCCACTGTCCCAGGGAGAGCATATTTTAATTAATCAGGGGTCTACAGCCATGTTTCATTGTGGCGGTAAACCCTCAAGAACAGCTAAATTAGCTGTTTTTTCAATATTAAACATTCCTCGTGGATGCAGTGCCACCATAGGCTCTGCTCACATCATGACAAAACACGCTCATTGCGATTCAAAATTAAATAATATCAACATTATAGCTAATGTCAATATGCCCTTGGCATGGGCATTCAATATTGATATTGGTAACTTCTCAGGCGATTCAAGAATCAGAAAAATCATCCAACTACAATTCCCTTCAGGCAAATCTTTAGAAGAGTCACTGGCTCACGTTCCAAGAGAACTGTTAGACGGAGGTTTAAATACTATTGAGATGGCAAAAGATTTAATAAAGAAGGATAAAGAAATAATCTCAAATTGGAACAAAATAGACTGGGCAGTGGCAGCGTTGAAAGAAAATTCAGCTATTGAATGGTTAGGCTTTATCATTTCCATATCGGTGGGTGTACTGTCACTTTATATTTTATATAAACTGAACAGGTTGGCCTTGATCGTTGGAGTGGCCCACACCACCAAGGCTTATAACCTCACGAGGCTGGATATAGAACCGATGAAGGTGGGCCTGACAAGGACAACCCATTCCCCGATGATAGTCAGCAGTACACTGGAGAAGCTACAATACAGACCAGACTGGGTGTCTATTATCTTCTTTGTGCTAGTTGGCTTGTGGATAATTACCAAATTATGGAAATATAGGCAGATGTTTATTTCTTGTTTTCAATGTTTAAACCCTTGTAAGAGTTTATGTGGTGATTGTTGCACAGGGGTCTGCGGAAAGCAAATTTTAGACCCTTTTTCTGCTTGGATTATTCTTAAAATTCAAACAGATAATAATATTATATCTATTCGCTTGAGGCAAATCATAGTCGAGTCAAACTCTCTTAATAAGGCAGCTGCACCCAAAATTACTGGGATTGAGTTGCGGAGACCTTGTTTGTATGGCCACAAATTGGTCATACACTGGGTAGAGAGGATGATTATTCTCAGTAATTTAGAAAAATTCGTAATAGATCTGCCTGTTGAAGCTAGAGAACAGAGTCTGAACTTATTGACAAGGCCACAAGAAGGTTGGACACGCGATACATGCTGCTATTGGTATTCGGGAACGGAGAAAGGCAACAGATACCATGGATTGACAGTACAGACGTGGAAAGGTGTATATCTATCTTTATAATTCTCTTAAAAATCTTATTATTTAATGTCTAAATACTTTAAGAAGCAACCAACTTTGCTGGCAAAGCTGGTTCGCTAGTTTAAGTCGGGAGACCAACCGGCCGCCTGGCGACGTATTGTGCACGGCACATGGCCGCGCAAGGCCGGGGAAGCCTCCTCGGGAGCAAATTGCCGAAAGTCAACAGTACCATTGTAGTGAGTGAGTAATGGTTGCTTAATGCCATGACGACATCCATTGTAGTCACGATATATTTTCCAGACGCGAGGTATTGAAATACACCACCTGTTGCCACTACTCCATAGAGAATACATTGCGCGACTCGCACAGACCTGTGCGAGTCGCACAATGTATTCTGTGCTCTCTCCGACGTCCGCGCTTTTGATTTAAGTAGGGCTCGGCCCTCTTGTATTGCCATCATGCTAGACAAGGCGTATCGCCAACTCTATTATTTATTGTCAGTGCCTGAACTTGGCTGTATATGAGGATCTTTCAGATCGTTAATATTTTATTTGCTTTTCTGGGTCTGTGAAGAAATCAGACCTATTCTGATGTGTTTTAAAACATTTTTATTTAATGATTCCATTTATTCTCTGAAACATGTTGGAACGCAAAGACATGCAAAGCTTTTGCAGTTTAGCCTTGTCAGTTGCAAAGCGGCTGATAGGTTGGCAGCTAGTTGGCATCTTTGCGGCCAAATAGTTTAGCAAATCAGCCATATTGTTATAATCAAGCATTGAGTGGATGAGAGGTTGCTTTGAGATTTTGAAATATTTTTATTCAGGTACTTGACTCAGTTCCATATCACAATTCTTACCCAGAGACCAATGGGATCTTCCTACCAATTGTTGAATGTGTATTTGGTTAAAAATATGTGCTTGAATCTCTTGTTCTACACAATTTAAAATGCAGTTTAATGTCATTAAATTACAGTGAGGCATCGCCGGATGAACCAGGTGCTACCCTAGTGGCTCTTGGGGAAAGTCACGCATAGGATGGTACAATGGAACAGACAATATTCTTCAACATATATCAGGAAAAGAGGAGAATACCAATACGGTCATATTCATATTTATTGACATTGTGGACACTACACGAACATTTCTACAATGCTGTCATATTGTTTGAATTTGTCTTATAATGTTGGAGTGAAGGCCTCCCAGGCCACTGGATAACTGCTCGTCATAAGGATTTTGCAGTTTCATCATATTTAATCGTGTTTTTAACCATTATTTGGTAGCATCTAGTGCCTATAATCGAAGAGTGCTGGCCTCACAGGTCGATTTCCATATTGTATTTTATAATCTTTAACATGAAATATGGAGAACGGGAAATTTATGATTTTCCACGTATTTATTATTCATAAATGTAATCCGCTTTATTTGTATTTAGGCTGATTTTCTGCTGTATAACAGGATGAGGCGACAGCAAATACCCATATTAACCTAATAGCGTGAATAGAGATACGTTTGGAACGAGTGGCACCACCTGGTGAACATTGCCGACATCTCCGCGCCTCGTGGAACGGTAGCACCACCTGACAATTTTAATGAGCGAATCTGTATATAGGTTCATATACGTTGCCTTGGGCGGCATATTTAAATGTACATTTTTAAAATCTATTTTATGTACAAGCGTTGGACAATGAGAATGTTATTAATGTTAATACCTTGATGGTTCATGAAAGCCGTTTAAAGTTCATCCTTGCTTGAAGTCAGATATGTGTATGGTGATATACTGTCTATTTAAATGATAGCTAAAATGTTCCATTTATTACTTGAAAATCGAAAAATACTTGATGATGTATTGTATTGACATTGATATTTACTTCTTTTCACCTTTATTCGTATTTTGCGATTATTTCAGGGGGGGGGAGGAGATTATGTTATATAGGCATGTAAGCCTCCCCACACCTCCTATTGAGGTGTAAGGTTACCAACGTTCATGAATATGTATAGCATCCTACCAGGAGCGCCCAAGCTTCGATTCTATTAAACACTCATACAAACACTACCATCGTGTGAGGGTCGTTATTCCTTATTCTTTATATCTTCATATACAATAGCTCTTTAGGTCTACATAACATATTAATAAGAAAAGATAGAGAAATTATTTCAAATTGGAACAAAATCGACTGGGCAGTGGCAGCATTGAGAGAAAATTCAGTAATAGAATGGTTGTGCTTTATTGCTTCTATAGCAGCAGGTATACTGTCATCTTATACTTTATATGAATTGAACAGGTTGGCCTTGATCGTTGGAGTGGCTCACACCACCCAAGCTTATAACCTCACAAGGCTAGACATGAAGCCAATGAAATTTCTTAATAATGATTCTTAATTATAATATGTTTTTCCTTATCTATTTGGATATGGGCTAATCTTTATCTATTGATACACTTCTCTGTCCAGCTCATTAAAGGAGCCTACATTAAAGCCTATGCCATCATCATCGAAGGAAGGTACTGGCAACAGCTCGACAAAAGCCCCCACCTGATCAACTTTGAAGGAAGAGGCTGGCAAGACGTCAAGAAAGAAGACACCTGCTCCACTAAGAAGAGCACCTCCTCCCCCCACCACTGCACCTCCCCCTATCAATCCTGAAAAGGGGAAAAACCCACCTCCTGTGCCTCCGAGGAATGACCCAAATGACTCTGAAGAAAAACGGAATCGAAGGCAGGCAGAGTATCATCAGGCTGAGACTCATAAGCCCCTAGAAAGGATTAGTGATAACATAATTTGTGATGAGATTAGTGCATGTGTAGGCTATCATATAGATGGATTAGGTAGTGAGGTCTTCTAAGGACAATAGAAATAACATTCCTTTCATATTAAACGTCATTTCGAAATATGCATTCTATTTCAAAATGTAAAGTGATTAACATATTCCGTTTCATTATTGGGGTTAGATCATTATGATTAGAAATTATTGTGATCATGTTATATTTAGATCATTATTAGTAGTCCGGCAGTGGAAAGGCAAATTTTGGCCTAACCCGGAAATCCCGGATAAAGTTTTTTTCTCTCTTGATTTATCATCTATGGGGTCCCTATATCACATTCCTGTGTGATGTGAAGTTCCTGACCATGAGCAATTCGAGATATTCAAGATGGCTGCCACCGAACATGTCAAATCTGTAAACTGGCATATCTCTGCTTCTAATGGGGCTAGGAATATGTTCTAAGTGCCTAAAGGCATGTTTCATTAGCCTACAAATGTGATACAGTCATTAAAAAAATCATTGACCTAACAATTTCCAATGAAAATTGCATTATGTAGTATAAAAATTTAATTTGGCCGCAACTGATCCAGCAAATCTGTAAACAGGCATATCTCTGCTTCCAATGGGGCTAGGGACACATTCTAGGTGTCTAAATGTATGTTTTGTTAGCCTACAAATGCAATACAGTCATTATATAAATCATTGGCACAACGGTTTCCAATTAAAATTGCATTATAGTGTAAAATAATTAAATTTGACCCATACCAACCCAGCAAATCTAGGCATATCTCTGCTTCTAATGGGGCTAGTTATACATTGTAGATGTCTAAATGTATGATTTGTTAGCCTACAAATGAAACAAAGCCATTAAATAAATCATAAGCCCAATGATTCCCAATGAAATTTGCTTTTTTGTGTAAAATAATTCAATTTGTCCGTAACTCAAATTACATGTCAAATCTTTAAACAGACATAATGATATAGATCCCTGCTTCTAATGGGGTTAGGAATACATTCTAAATGTCATTTGCCTACAAATACATTACATCTGCATACATTTAATCATTGGCCTAATATTTGTCAATGAAAGTTTCATTATGGTGCAAAAGAATTCATTATATGCATTATTGTTTGTCAGATTTAGTCTATAAAAAGACCATAACCATATTCTTTGTTTATCATTCCATTGTCTTGCGCTTCAAATGTGATGAAAAAGTATTGCTAAGCTTCTTAACTGCAGGGTGTCATACATAGTATTCATTGATGTCACAGCACTGGCCTAGGCTAGCTATGTTCTGTATCACCCTTGTAAATATGTGCTCCAAGGCTGCCATTTTCACCCCCAAAAGTTTTAGCAAATGCAATATAAAGTATGCTTATATAGTCAGGGGTTAGCAAAATAGTCAAAATGGGAAAAGCCTTTCAATCTGTTGACTTCCACTCTCTAAGTAGACACACAATACGGCTGCCAATGGGGATAGCCACTGACTGGGTGACATCATGTGAATACTATGTATTACTGCCTATAAAACTCATTTTGGGAACTCATGCCTGATAGGTTGCCTAAACTTTCCTGAATGAATGGAGGGTAAATCATTCACCAATGCGCAGGCCTGTTTCAAGGAATATTGACAGACCAGGCCCTTGAACCAACCCTTATGATATTTGGTAATTGCCAGCAAGTTTTTGTAGGTTGTTTCCCAGCATGCCTAAACTGCAAAAACCTAGACTTAACAGTTTCCAATCCTGGAGCAGAATTGTTAAAAGCATAGACACAATGTCACCTCATTAGAGCATACAGAGGAAGTGTCAAAGATGAGAAAACAGATGTTGTGGACAATTTCTACCCATTTCTATTAAACCACTCTACCCTGGCAGATTTGTGAACATTGCTTCAGGAATTTCTATCAGTTCCACCAAGTTCCACTTGTTGACTGTGCCTTAGATATTGGGAAGAAGTGTAAATGTCCTTGGAGTTTACCCTGTTACACACATCAAATTCAAAGAGACATTAACAGAAGCAGCATAATTCATTTCAATAAACCTGGGCTGATGGTTTTCATAAGGCAATGTTGCTGTTTACAAATCACTGTCCTGTGATATTTTGTCAATATTTGAAAGCTATGGCCTCATGTTTGAGGTAAAATCAATGATAGATTTCATTACTTATTAATTTGAACAACCAAATGTAATGCAGGAATATAGCATTTTATTCAATATTTATTGAGTAGTGTGTTCTGCTTTGGAATGTGTGATGGTCAGTAAATGAGTAGGTAATGCAGGCAAACCAGTCATTCAACTGTCATTCAACATTACATGCAGACTTGACTATTAAATGGATATAAATTTCTGTTTTCCTGATACAGACTCTAGATAACCTGGTCTACCAAAGAGCTTAACCATGACTGGGGTACCTTCCGGCCCTACCTTGCCTTGTTAGTTTTAATATGTTGGGGAAGAAGCAAATATTCTGGCAGGGGCATTGGTCTTATTGCCTAATCTGGATTTTGAAATTTGTAAAGTTGTAAGGTTGTTATAATGAGAAGAACAAAGATATTAGAAAGATGGATGAGGGTGGAGATGAGAAAGCAATTAAGTAAGAGTAGAGCAGACAGAGGACTGAACTTCTAACCAATAGCATAACCTGTTGTGATGTCCACAAGTCCATCTGGTTAGAGATTCTTGCCCATTGGATAGCTTGTCACAATAATAATCTTTGATGATGCGTCCTCCTTATGTTCAATCAACAATATAATGCCACTTTTCCCTTAACCCTCATTGTGACAAAGGTTTTGAAAACTCTGCTCAAGGTGTGAGTAGGTTTTGAAAGTCTGAGGGTGATGGGTAACTTCTATGATACCTGATTAGTCTTTACCAAACCTTAAAAGGTTTGATCAACTGCCATCAAACATGCCCATGCACAGTATACTTTCCATTCATTCAGAAGTTGACCATGCTTCCTATGGGATGCATGTAATATAGAGCATTAAGAGGTTAGTGTTGATAACCCTATTACAAAGACCATACAGAATTCAATGATATCAGTTATGGTATGATAACATTCAAAATTCATTCATAGTTTTGTCATAGACAGGGGTCACAGACACTGCAAAATAATGAATTCTTCTACACAATAATGAAATCTTCATTGACAAATATTGGGCCAATGATCAAATTATACAAATGTTATGTATTGTAGGCAAATGACATTTAGAATGTATTCCTAACCCTGTTAGAAGCCGGGATCTATATATATATATATATGTATGTTTTTAGATTTGACATGTAATTTGCGTTATGCTCAAATTGAATTATTTTACACAAAAAAGCAATTTTCATTGGGAATTATTGGGCCAATGATTTATTTGATGACTGTATTGCATTTGTAGGCTAACAAAACATACATTTAGACATCTACGATGTATAACTAGCCCCATTAGAAGCAGAGATATGCCTTGATTTGCTGGGTTGGTATGGGTCAAATTTAATTATTTTACACTATAATGCAATTTTAATTGGAAACCGTTGTGCCAATGATTTATTTAATAACTGTATTGCATTTGTAGGCTAACAAAACATACATTTAGACACCTAGAATGTATTCCTAACCCCATTGGAAGCAGAGATAAGCCTCTTTACCGATTTGCTGGATCGGTTGCCGCCAAATTAAATTATTTTACCCCATAATGCAATTTTCATTGGAAATTGTTGGGTCAATGATTTTGTTAAAGACTCTATCACATTTGTAGGCTAATGAAACATGCATTTAGACACCTAGAACATATTCCTAGCCCCATTAGAAGCAGAGATATGCCAGTTTACAGATTTGACATGTTCGGTGGCAGCCATCTTGAATATCTCGAATTGCTCAAGGTCAGGAACATCACATCACACAGGAATGTGATATAGGGACCCCATAGATGATAAATCAAGAGAGAAAAAAACTTTATCCGGGATTTCCGGGTTAAGGTCTCCCACTGCCGGACTATAGTATTAGACCCTATCTGGAATAGGAAAATTCCAATAGAAGAGTGTGTTTAGTATTCATACACTTGTATGATATGTATGTCTTGACTTTAGAATTAGCTCTGTTAGCTTTATCATGATTAAACAGTGATGGTTCCATATGACCTTAGTTGCTTAATAAATAAGTTTACATTGGATTTATGTGAGTGTCCTCATTTGCCCGTTAATATATTTATTTTGTGCATTCTGTAGGGAAATCCATCTACGGCGCCACCGCACAGTGCCACCACCTGGTGTCAGTCAGTATCAATAAACAGAACTTAACTAGACTTGGTCGTTGTAGTACTCATTTCACATGGTACCAGGACTTGGTCGTTTCACTCATTTCACACATTCTTCTTGAATAAATCCTTTGTATAAAGCCCACATTAAATACATGTCACCATAAAGAACGTATCATTCTGTAAACCAGCTCTGTTAGCTTTATATTGATCAAACAGTAACGGCTTCATATGATGATAGTTGCTTAATAAATGACTTTTTCGTTGACCTTACTGTCCTCATTTACACCTTTTAATATGTTTATTTTACGGATTCATCTTCATGAAATCCTTCGTATAGAGCTCATATTATCTGGTATAAATACCCATCATCATAAAGATCAAATCATTCGCTAGAGAATATCGATAGAGCATTCATTACTTGCCATTTTAACAATATCATTCATTGCAGACATGACTCAGTATTATTTTCTATATATACATATTTAATGCGCATCCCAGGATTTTGAGAATACCAGTACAAAATCTTAATCCATGTTTGGAATAATTGATAAATATAGTTCATATCATTTTATGTGTTTGATGAACATTGCGATGTGTAATGTATTATTTATATAAAATATGTATCCATGTTTTATATTCAGATTCCATAATTTATCTTATTTAGCCTGTGAATAAAATACAAGATATATTTATTTATCTAACAAAATATGCTTCGTTTATTTCAGACGCCAGTATGAAGGAGAACATGTGTTCGCCAAGATAGCCGTAAAGCTAGAAGAGATCGAATCAGAAATGTATTCACTGGGAGAATTACACGGGTATAACCTCAATACATTAAGGCGAAAGGTAATGTAAGGTAAGGTGTCTAAACATTTATATAGATATTACTTTCCCCACTCTACAAGTGAATGACTGGGATTGGGTTAGAAATAGATTAATATGCAAGAGTGCATGTATTCTCTTGAATGTTCCGATAGACAGTGGCGCCGTGGGGAGGAAAAGACTAAAACTAGAGTACTTCTGGGAATTGCATTTTGCTCGAGAAAAAAAAAATAGACATTAGAGATGTTAATATAAACAATAAGAATAACAAAACTAACATAGTATAATAACACTTGTTTCGTTCTTAATTGATATAAATTACTTTTTTTTAGATGAGTTTAAGACAGGAAAGAAGGTGCAAGAGGCAGTGGGGTCAATCTCTACGTCTACTGAATCGATGCGAGTCGTGTAAAAGACAGAATAGAAAGGCACATCCAATTCATCATCCAGTGCCAACCTTCCACAGAAGCATCACCTCGCCAGACAGTTCCCCATGTGCTTCTTCATATTGTAAGGGTGGGAGACTAGAAGGAGAGGAGAGTAGACGCCTCTACCTGTATTAATTACCCTATAACCTTTTAATTAGAAGACAGTCATTAGCAGCACTAATTATTCATAATTGATTATCAATTATGACTCTTAATTACTGAGTAATTAATAGAATCCTAGTTATTTAGGATTGATTATCAATTATAACTCTTCTAAGTATCTGTAGTCTTTAAGTCACTATTTTACTGGTAGTTAACTATCCATCACAAAGGGATACTAATTAGGCCCCTCTGGCTATTTAATGGGTTTAGTCCTCTTTCATTATAATTTTATATCATGCCCCACCTGGGCGCAGATGCTGGGTGACCATGAGTGACTTAATGCTCCCGCCTGTTATCTGGAAATAGGCCCAGCACAAAACTGCACAAAGGGCCAAAAAACATTTATATCTCTCATCTATCTAATCTCCTCATGGCACTTAAAAAGGGACTTTCTTTCACACACATAAACGTCCAAAGCCTGAAGGGAAAATTTGACTCTTTTAAGACGGAAATGAATAGACTTAAACCCAATGTAATCGATATCACCGAGACATGGCTACACTCAGTCCTACCGGATGATAACTATCATATCCCAGATTACAATTTAATACGTCTGGATCGTAACTGGAACAATGCCAACCTCCCTATCCCGAAGGAAGGAGGGGGATTTGCTCTCTATGTAAAATCATCCATTACATATACACCTCTAGCTAACCTAAACTGCAGCCACAGCAATGTAGAATGCCTTTGGCTAAAAATAGTCATACAATACACGAAACCCATAGTGATAGGATGCCTATATAGACCCCATCAGGCAGTCCCACAGAGTTTGTGAACTACCTGAACGAAACAATACCCCAAGTTCTCTCTAACCAAAAGACTGAAATATTCCTAATGGGAGATTTTAATATAAACTATCTCACCCACACAAATCCCTCTGTGAAGGAACTTCAGGGGGCATCTCGGAAGATCTCCATTGGAGAACGAGCTCTGTCCTTTTCCTGACGTATATTGCATGATGTATATGTTTCCTGAATAAAAGTTCCATAATAATAATAATAATAATAATAATAATAATAAGGAACTTAAAACCATAGAAGCGAACTTTAATCTCAAACAAATTATAACTGAGCCAACAACATATCACCTAAACCAAAACAACTCCCTAGAAGGAACACTAATAGATCACAAGCCTACATGTATACAAACTGTAGCACAATCTCTGAGGGAGGCGTTGTCAACGTCAATCTCAGTGATCATGAACTCATATTTGTGGTCAGAAAGAAAGATAAACTGAGAGTGGAAAAGGTGATCAAGATGGGTAGATCCCAGGAACATTAAAGTCCAAAATAGCAATGATCCATGGCTAACACCCGACCTGCTCGACCAACTCAATGATAAGAACAGAGCCATAAAATCTAAGGCCAAAGCCGACTGGGATGAAGCCAAGAGACTAAGAAAGATTGCAAATCTAAACATGAAACATGCAAAAAGAGATTTTATAATAAGTGAATTAAATAATCATGATCATGACCAAAAGAAATTCTGGGAGACCATAGATATTATCACCCCTAGCAAAAGGAAAACTGGCATTATCAGCCTAGTAGACTCTGTAGATGACATAATTCCACCAAATGAATTACCCCACTATCTGAATCATTATTTTGTTAATATAGCAAAAGATCTCACCAAAAATAAGAATCCAAATTGGAGACCAAATACTCCTCCCCTTCTCAGCTAAATTGACTCTGTACAAACAAATGCCCAGGAAGTTGAGAAACTAGTACAAAAAATCGATACCAGCAAGTCATCCTCTATTAAACACATGCCAAATAAGGTACTGAAATGTGCTTTACTCACACTTGTACATGAATTCACCCACTGCCTAAATTTATCTTTCTCCACCTCTACCATACCTCAATCCTGGAAGACTGCTGAGATTATCCCTCTATTTAAAGGAGGAGACCCCAGCAGAGTAAACAACTACCGACCAATATCCCTTCTCCCTACCCCTAGTAAAATAGTGGAAAGAATCATTCACAACAGAATAGCCAACTACCTTGAAATGTACGACTTACTAAATAATAGACAATATGGATTTAGAGCTGGAAAATCTACCACTGAAGCAATCATAGAATTCTCTGACGACATTGCTCTGAGCTTAGACTCAGGTAATGATACACTAGTGACCTTCATTGATTTTCGTAAGGCATTTGACCTTGTAAACCACACTATTCTTCTTGATAAACTGAGCCATATTGGAATTAAAGGTAGTCTCTTGCAATGGTGTAAAAACTATTTAGAAAATAGAAAACAGTGTGCCTTAGTTAACTCCCCACACATCACCATTAACACCAGAGTACCCCAGGGTTCAATTCTAGGCCACCAAATGTTTATCATCTTTATAAATGACCTAGTTCACAATATCCAAAACTGCAAACTCTCACTATATGCAGATGATACGGTTTTATACATTCAAGGAAAGAATATAGACTGGATATACTCTAATATGCAAAAGGCTGTGGACATGCTGCACAGTTGGTGTAGTGGAAATCTTTTTGTTGTAAATACAGACAAATCCAATACAATGTATATTACCAAATCCAGAAACAACAAGAAACTAGCTAGTACAAAAAAGATAACTTACCAGCAAAATGACTTAAAAAATGTCTCGCAATATAAGTACCTTGGTTACCTAGTAGATGATAAACTAAACGTACCAACTGCAACAAATCAGGAAGTTCATAAATACCCAGGCAGCCCTAAAAATCTACAAAACTAAAATACTCCCCTTCTTTGACTACGGGGATGTCCTCATTCACAATACGAACCAACCTCTGTTAAATAAACTTCAAAGACTGCAAAATAGAGCCCTCTTAAAATTCAGAAGAACTATGCATCTAAGAATTTTAGCCTTCAAAAGAATCAGGAATCCGATTTAATGAGACACCCCCAACAGAAACACTAGGAATTTTGATGCCCCAAGACTGAAAATACCTCGTTTTAAATCAAACCTAGCTCAAAATTCAGTAACTATTAAAACAGCAAATGCCTGGAACGAGCTGACTGCTAGGCAAACCAAAAAATATGGCTGAATACCCTTTACACCCAACTGTAATCCTGTATCAAACCCTATCAAACCCTCCACCTTATTACCTTAGTATCTCTCCAACCTCCCATAGACTTCAACACTGTTTGAGTTGAACACCTGCTCACTTTGACGTCCGCGCTTTTAGTTTATCATATCTGAATCCTGACCCACACAAACTAGATGTATAGTCTAAGAATTACCCATTTTTCTTTTCGTTCTAAAATCCCTTAATCATCCAATCTCACCAGTGATCAAATAAATACGGCTAACACTCCATCATTAATGATCTGAGTGGCAGAGCTAATCATTTGCTAATTATTTGTTAAACTTCTATCAATTTCAAATACCACTAACACTCCATCGCCAAAGATCTGAGTGGCAAAGTGAAACCTTCCTATCAACATCATAACTATGTATATATACTGCTATAACCTCTATCTATGTACATCTTTCCCTGCTCAGTCCCTGTATGTAAGACTGGGGCAGGCGAAAAACCCCGTTAGGGGACCTTCGACTCCCAGTATAAATAAAATCTTTAAAAAAAATGTTACCCCCACCTGCCTCTCTATGCCTCAGTGGCTATTTAATATGTAGCATTGTGTATTCTTGTTTCTAACCTTAACTAGGGGGCCTAACCCCAATCTCCATGTCTAACCCTTTTCATTTAATTCAACAAAAGGCTTTGTGTGATTCCTGGAACAGGAGAGGAGGGGTGGGAGATCTCCCACCCTTCTGTCCACGGGGGGGGGGGGGGGGGGGCGGGGCTGCTCTGTGCAGAGGGGGCGGGGCCAGACCTGGCACACCTGGATGGACTTAAAATAAAATACTTCTTGAAAGCCAGCTAAGAGTGAAGTCGTGTTTCTGTTTGCTCCTGAGATTCCTAGATTAGATTAACTCCAAAAGTAGTCTCAAACTTACAATATACTGTAGGGAAGAGATCTTCCTCTGAAAATGACTTGAGGTATGAAAATGGATCTGACACCACAATCTTCCGCATCGGGGGGATTTTCTTCACCAGATGTGAGGTAAGAATAAAGCATATTCCTGAGTCATTGTATTTAAAATAAAGTAATTCATACCCGTAAAGATTGAAAACGATCATCATTATTATGTTTATTTACATGCATTGATTTACGCTGATTTACGTCATTAAATTCTAATTAGAATACACAATACATGCTTACAAGCATCAAATTACAATTTCAAATGATTAATTACTGTGCATTGATTTACGATGAAATACACCATTAAATATTAATTGCAAAGAATAACACAGGCTTACATATATCGGATTATAATTTCAAAGGAGAATGTATACTGATTGAATTACCATTTTAGGATGCATAATAAATGTTTGAATCATAAAATTGTTTTTTTCTTTGAGTACAATAAATTCCATTTGTTTAGACGTGAAAAATGTTCTTACATGTCATATAAAATGCTAAATTCGGATTGGAACTTTAAATCATTAATATTCACATTCAAGTCAGCCTTTCTAATTGTGTCGGCTGAAATTATTTTAGAGAGGCTATCAATAATCTTATAAACTTCCATCATCTTTTGTGTTGCCTCATAAAGCCTTTGTAGTACAGGCATTTTAGGTAGATTTAGGGCCAAACCCGGAATAAAATAATGTAAAGCTGATTTTTGGATATATGATGCGGGACACATTGGGGATCATTCCCTGAAAAGTCCCCCTCTGGGGACCGTGTGCTTTTTGAGATTTTGACGTTTGTGTCATTTTCCACAAAATAGCATTGGTCTCTATGGGAAAAAGCACCTGGCTCAGGCCATTATTGCCAAAATTAAGAATATTAAGCATTGTTATTTGCAAGGAATATAACATATATAAAATATACTGTACAGGTTGGTGTTTTATAGTAAACAAGTATGTATGGAGATTCCAAAAATATATGTTTCGACAAAATATCTTTATTTTTTAATTTTGTTGCCATGGCAACGGTCAGATTTTGGTGAAAAAAGCATTTTTTCCGATCAGGTCATACTATTTGGGGACCTAATTGTCTACATTGTGCATGTTGTGACACCTTTTTGAAATTTGGCATGGTGTTAAATAAGGCCTGAAATTTTCAAAAAGCACCAGCAACAAGTTGGTAGACACCCCTGGTGGCCAGTAGCTTCAAAATTCAAGATGGCCGCCCAAAACAGTAAATATGGCATATCTTGCCTTCTATTTGTTAGATTTTCAACTATAATACCAGTTTATTGATGTTTTTAGGTATGAGGAATTCATTTCTCAAGGTCAATTTATGTTTCAAGGTCATTTTCAAGGTCAATTTATGTTTCAAGTTCATTTTCAAGGTCAAAATCCAATATGGTCTCCACTGAGTAACAAGAATGTTATCTCAGCACTCGTATAAGCATTCAATGGGTGTACAGATTGATGAATAAGAAAAATTTTTTTTAGGATCAAGGGAGTGAGGAAACAATTTTGTATGTCACTGTTTGCTTTGTAGGTCTTTTTGAAGGTCATGATTCAATATGGCTGCTGTCAGGAATCAGAATGTCATATATTTTGGCTGCTCTCGCCACTAAATCAATGTATAGTACCAGTTTTTCTATATTTTAAGGTGTGAGGGATCTATTTCCAAGTCATTTCTCAACAAAGGCTGAAATCTTACTCAGCAACAACTGATCTGGGAGCCATATCAAATTTTGACCTTGAAAAGGATCTTTAATGACCTTGAAGCAGGAAATGATTGCAGAAATGGATTCATTACACCTACAAACATTGAACAACTGCTGTTACACATCGATTTAGAGCTTTGTTACACCTCAAAACTTGTAAAATGGTATTTTACTTGAATCTAGCAATAACAGCAGCAAGATATATGATATTGTCGTTCCTAGCAGCAGCCATATTGAATCATGACCTCCAAAATGACCTTCAAAGCAAAAAGTTACATGAAATAATTATTATTTCCTCACATCCTTGATCCTAAAAAAATTGTTCTTATTCATCAATATGTAAACCCACTGAATGCATATATGAGCGCTGAGATAACATTCTTGTTACTCAGTGGCGGCCATCTTGAATTTTGAAGCTACTGGCCACCAGGGGTGTCTACCAACTTGTTGCTGGTGCTTTTTGAAAATTTCAGGCCTTATTTAACACCATGCCAAATTTCAAAAAGGTGTCACAACATGCATAATGTAGACAATTAGGTCCCCAAATAGTATGACCTGATCGGAAAAAATGCTTTTTTCACCAAAATCTGACCGTTGCCCTGGTAACAAAATTAAAAAATAAAGATATTTTGTTGAAACATATATTTTTGGAATCTCCATACATACTTGTTCACTATAAAACCCCAACCTGTACAGTATATTTTATATATGTTATATTCCTTGCAAATAACAATGCTTAATATTCTTAATTTTGGCAATAATGGCCTGAGCCAGGTGCTTTTTCCCATAGAGACCAATGCTATTTTGTGGAAAATGACACAAAAACGTCAAAATCTCAAAAAGCACACGGTCCCCAGAGGGGGACTTTTCAGGGAATGATCCCCAATGTGTCCCGCATCATATATCCAAAAATCAGCTTTACATTATTTTATTCCGGGTTCCATGCTAAAATGCCTGTACTATTGAACAGATATCCTTAAAATTAATGTGCTTTTCATATAATTTCTTTTGTTATTAGAAATGACACTAGGGGGCCACCACCCTACCTATGTACATAGGTTGACCACTGCTCATTATCACACAACCAGGCGGTCAGACGGTCCTGTATACCTTTAAAAGGGGGAAATTTTCTTTTGCTCTCATTCCATTCTTGAGATTCATCGAGATTATTCGGAGAAAAAATAATGTGAGTTTGACTGTTTTACTTGACTTATATATTGATTAAGTTGTTATAAATGCAATGCAGCATTCGTCTAAAATTGTCTTCCAGCCGTTATGTCCTCTGTGTGAGTTTAATTGTTTTACCAGATTTATATATCGATTGAGTTGTTATAAGGTGAATGATCATTCTCAATACGAGTGAAATTCTCTTTTGATCATTATCAATCTTGTGTATGGGCTATGAGAATATATGATACGATTTCATTTTAAATGCGATTCTTAATTCAGTTTGTGCTAATGTCTCAGGTCTCAAATTGAAATTGTCACATTCCACGAACATGTGGAAGGGTATGTGGCGAACATCGAACTTTGTTTGCGCTGCATTCAGCAGTGCAGAAAAGTAAGTTTCATTACTTGATATGAAGATATGTATTACTATGACGGAAATTATTGTCTTCTTATATATTCTCCGGTCGGAAATATAATGAATATATCAAATTCACACAACATTGAAAATATGTATATTATTATCTTAAATGAAACAGTTTTTGAAAACCGTTTTGAAATATATTTATCTCAGAACCAAAGACGCCTCATCAGAGAGTTGCGCCACTTGTGTACGTTAAGAAATAGATCGATTGTAATCTCCAGTGATGAGGAGATCCCAATAGAGAGGTTAGTCCCGCCCAAAGGATCTGAAAGCAATCCCATCATCATTGATGATAGGGATGCTCAGGATCTGATAGATCACTAGATCGATGCCAGACCTATATTAATAAGGTCTAATTCCGATACTGATTTAATAATAGTGCGATCAGTGATTCATTAGAAAATTGAGATAGATCTATGTTTCTAGTAGTAAAAGGTGTTAAAATAATAAAGAAACCCATCAAATTTAAGTTAAAGATTTTATTTGTATCAATCAAATTCTTTTTCATCATATCTCCTTTGTTTTGCATGCTTGGAATTTATTTGTGCATGTTGATTTATTCTTCCAGTGATGGTGAAGAACGATGGACAACCAATCATTTATAATTAGCATCACATATATATTACCAGTGTCACAGTTGTAGTAGTGTATATCTCAAGTGTGTAATTTTTAATGTATACCAAAGAGGAGAGTTTTATAGTTTCACATGGTAGTGTGGGAAGGGGTAGAGGTTGAGGTACAGGTGGTACTTAGGAACATATGGGGTTAACAAGTTCGGGACTGAAACAGGCATGATCATACACACTAATAAGCCAGGGGGTGAGTGAGGGGCTTGGTGGAGGTAACCCTGGAGGAGGGGGAAAACTGCCCATGCGACTATGGCAGTCACAGCTACACCTAAACCTCATTCTCCTTTGTGTTGGAAGCTATGTGGTAATTTAAATATTAATCAGCCTGAGGTATTTAAACCTAGCATTGGTAGGGATTGGGGGAGTCTTTATTTGGAATTGAGTACCACAGCACCCTGGAGTACCCTCAGTTTCAGTGCATTACATATTGTTACAGAATCGTATGTTGGGGGGAAATTACCTTGTTACGAATCGCATAAAAAATAATTTTTATATGTCTAACTCTGATGAATGTTGCGATTCGCTTATGACTCGCCAGTACGACTCGTGGCGATTCGCATGTTTTCTAAGACTTTATAACCTTTTTCTCAGATTCGCATGTTTACGATTCGGGTATTCTGACCTGCTTATGGTCCGCGCTTTCTCTATAAATGTGGGACAAACTGCCATTATGTTCATTAATAAACTGGGCGTTACTCTAGCACCTTGTTTGTTACCATCCTTCCTCGATAAGCCAACCTCTAGTCGATTAAGAGCACTTGAGAATATTAGAGTAACTCAGATCCACGAGACCTCCACCTGGGCGAATCAGATCCACGAGACACCATCTCAGAAGCGAATCAGATCCACCAGAACTCCATCTTCAGTCATTATCCGAATTCTAGCTTAGTACACTACCCCTTCAACATGAGTTTCCACGCTTCGCCGTCGCTTGATAACCTATGGGACGAGGATGAGCCTCTCCCATATCTCCCCCCCGATCCGTATTACATCAGACATAATCGCTCCCTTAACATTGGTGGCAGCGGTGAGGATCGTCAGAACCCTCAGGAGAGCGATTCAGCAGGATCATCAGCGACAGACCCACATCCTTTCCCACTTACACCCTCGCTGGAGATAACAGTAAATCCTAGGCAGTATGAGAATTGGAGATCAACCCAGCCAGCCAGAGACAGAAAAGTCAGAGTACTGGACCAGGTGGAAAGGCCGGATGTCAAAGTGCGACCTGGGAGTGGAGGTGGTGTAGCAGTAGCAAGGCCTGGACGGAAAGTAAAAGCTTCACCCAGAATATATGACGGCACTTCTTCTCTGGGGGACTTTCTGAACCATTTCAGAGTAGTAGCGGATCTGAACGACTGGACTGATAAGGAGTGCGCTCTATACATGGGGGCGAGTCTGGACGGGTCAGCTCTGGCCGTGTTAGAAAAGGTGGATCTAGATGGACCAACGAGTTACATGCTACTCGTGGAGGAGCTAGAGAAAAGGTATCAACCAGCAGACCAACTAGCCTTGTACAGAACGCAACTGCGACTGAGGAGACAGGGGAAGGAGGAAAATGTGAGTGATCTAGCTGATGCCATCGAGAGGATGGTCAGACTGGCCTACCCTAGGGTGGATCGTGAAGTCCGAGATGATCTGAGTAGGGACGCATTCATCGCAGGCATGAGAGAGGAGAAACTGCGCCAATGGGTAGTACAAGCACGACCCAATACTTTCGCGGAGGCTAGAGCAGCAGCCCTACATGCAGAAGCGTTTAATCAAGCAGAGAAGGACAGATTCGCAGTCCCCAAGAATCAAGTTAGAGTAGCCACACAAGAGAAAGGCCCCAGCCAGATGGAAGAGGTGTTTGGCAAGATTCTGGAGAAGCTGGAAAAATTAGAAATGAATAACCGTGCAGCGCCTAGGAATCGTGGATGCTTCCAATGTGGGGAGTTGGGACACTTCAAAAGGGAATGTCCAAACAGACCAGCCATGCAATCACCAGCAGCGGGAAACGACCAAGGGCAGCGATAAGCCGGGATCAGGCTGCTCAGCGACTAACCGGCGGAGGTAAAGGATGGACAGCGATCCAGGGGAGGTGGGATCCATCCACAGCAGGAGTGGTGATTGATGGGTGGTGTCAGGGAGTGCTGATCCAGTGGTTGGTCGATACAGGAGCATGTACCACAATAATCAGCAAGGAAGCATGGCAGCAGATGAAGGATCCGCCACCACTGAAGGCATCATATATGAGAATCACAGGGGCTGGGGGAATGCCGGTGGACGTGCTGGGAGAGACAGAACTAGAGGTGGACTTTACATCAGTGACAATTAGAATGAACGTGATAGTGGCGAAGCTGGATCAGGGAGGGATCCTGGGGATGGATGTCATCAGGGCACGAAAAGGACAATTGGACACTGTAAGTGGACTAATGTGGTTGGAGACAGAAGAGGTAGTCTCGCAAGAACGACTAGAAGGTTATGCTTATGTGACTAAAGAAACTACCATCAAAGCAGGTAGTAGGGCATTGCTGGGAGTCACGTGGGGGAAAGTGCCACAGAATGACAATGAATGTGAGAAGCTGATGATCATAGAAGATGGAGGACTGATACCAGAAATACGAGTCGCACGATCCGTACATGACGCTACCAACCCAGGAGGAATCACAGAGGTGATGAATGGAGGTGTTGAAGACATTAGAATACCGAAAGGAAGCAAGGTCGCTTGCTGGTCGGAGGGAGAGTGTCTCTCGGTGAGAGGGAGAAGTGCAACAGAACGAACAAGCGAGCAATACAGCTTGTTACTAGAACGACTCTGGGAGCAGACAGACCAACGCACTGTGGGCGAGTATAAGGAACAGGTGAATCAGTTATACGAACAATTTGCACATGTCTTCTTCATAGAGGGAGAGGAACTGGGACGCACAGGAATTACCAAACATCAGATCCAGACAGGATCACAGTCTCCAGTCAGATGCAAACCAAGGAGGGTGCCCATCCATCGCCGACAAGTGGTGGAAGAGGAGTTAGAACGAATGGTAGAAGGAGGTATAATAGAGCCAGCCAGTGGACCATGGGCATCGCCAGTGGTGTTGGTCAAGAAGAAGGATGGAGGTTGGAGATTCTGTATCGACTATCGAAATCTGAACAAAATAACAAAAAAGGATGCATACCCCCTACCAAGGATGGATGACACACTAGACATGATGAAAGGAGCTAAAGTGTTCACTACACTGGATCTGGCCAGTGGGTATTGGCAGGTGGAGATGGATGAGGGGAGTAAAGAGAAAACAGCATTCTGCACGCATCAAGGACTTTTCCAATTTAATGTGATGCCATTCGGATTGGTAAATGCGCCCTCAACATTCGAGCGCCTGATGGACACAGTGCTGGCAGGACTGGTGGGGGATCAGTGTCTGGTGTACCTAGATGACGTAATAATATTCGGAAAGGACGCAGGGGAGTGTGCAAGGAGAGTTGAAATAGTACTGGACAGAATCTCCAAAGCCGGACTAGTAATCAAGCCGAGTAAATGTCAGCTGTTCCAAGAATCGGTTGCCTTCCTAGGACACTTGGTCTCAGGAGAGGGAGTGGCTACTGACCCCTCTAAAATTGAAGCTGTGCGATCCTGGCCTACACCAACCACAAAAGAAGCGTTGAGGAGTTTCCTGGGATTCTGTTCTTACTACAGATCGTTTGTCAAAGACTTTGCTAGTATCGCCAGCCCATTGTTCGAACAGACTAAAAAGGACCATGTATTCGCTTGGAGTGATGACTGCCAGGAAGCGATGACGACACTCACAGCACGATTGTGCGATGCTCCTGTACTGGCGTTTCCTGATGCTGACATACCAATGATTTTGGATACGGATGCGTCCTACCATGGCCTCGGGGCAGTGTTGTCCCAGGTGATTGATGGGAAGGAGAGGGTACTAGGGTTCGCAAGCCGATCACTGAACAAACCTGAAAAGAACTATTGTGTGACGAGAAAAGAATTGCTGGCCATCGTGTTCGGGGTAAGGAAGTATCGATCATACCTGGTTGGATCCCACTTCACAGTAAGAACGGACCACAGTGCATTAAAATGGCTACTGGAGTTAAAAGAACCAGAAGGACAGATGGCTAGATGGCTAGAGGAACTCGCATCTTACACCTTTACGGTGCAGCACCGGCCAGGGAAACGCCATGGGAATGCCGATGGCCTTTCGAGAATTCCTTGTTCACAGTGCAAGAGAGTGGAGGAAGAGGAAGAGGTGGGAGACAATAAAGACACGGTTGCCAGAGTAAGAACAATAGTGTGGGATGTAGGGCAAAAATGGTTAGCGGAACAGCAAGAGGAGGACGCTTTGTGTGTGCTATTCAGAAAAGCAGTGGAGGAAGGAAAATGCCCCATAGAAAAGGAGAGACTACCTGGCAGCGATTGGAACTGGTGCCTGCAGAACTATCAATCATTAGCCACCCACCAAGACCTGTTGGGATGTTGGAGATGGTCCGCAGCAGGAGGAAGGGAATGGAAAGTCTATGTGCCAAGTCAAGCCAGAAAAGAATATATGGAACAAATGCACGAGGGGCCGCTAGGAGGACATCTAGGACGTGATAAGACACTCAGTAAGCTAAAACGCTCCGCCTACTGGCCCTCTATGTCTAGGGATACCGCACTATATGTAGCTACATGTCTACCTTGCCAGCAGAAGTGAAATCCAGGACACAAAAAACGAACGAAATTAGGAGAACGACCTTTGAAAGGACCATGGGAAGAGTTTGCTATGGACATCACTGGACCATTTCCTGAAACGACTAGGGGAAATCGCTACATACTGGTCATCACTGACCACTTCTCCAAGTGGACGGAGGGATTCGCTCTAAGAGACTTCACAGCAAAAACAATAGCAGGAGTGCTAGTAAATGAAGTAATCTGCAGATTTGGGACGCCTCTGGTATGGCATTCAGACCAGGGGAGGAACTTTGAGTCGGCTTTGTTCCAAGAAGTGGCGAAACTTCTAGGCATATGGAAGAGCAGGACTTGCCCGTATCATGCTCAGGCCGATGGTCAAACGGAGAGATTTAATCTCACGATGATTAAGATGATTGCAGGATTGGTGGACGAACAGCAAAGCGACTGGGACCAGTGGATTTCTCTAGTAACTGCAGCTTATCGCGCTTCTGTCCATGCAACAACAGGATTCACCCCGAATTTCCTAGCGCTGGGAAGGGAGGTAAACATGCCCTGGGACGTAGCCTATCCTGTGCCAGAAGGGGAGAGAATCCCTGGACGGGAGGAGTATGTAGACAGCTTAAGAAAACGAATTGAAGGAGCACATAGTTTGGCATTCAAAGCCATTCAGACGACTCGCCTGCGCCAAAAAGACTACTATGACAGACACACAAAAGAAACTAGGTATGAAGAAGGCCAGAATGTATGGATATTTCAACCCATTAAGAAAATAGGTCGTTCCCCCAAACTACAGCGATTCTGGACCGGCCCTTGGGTGGTGATAGAAGTGCTAAATGACATGATTTACAGAGTGCAGAAGGGGCGGAAGAGGAAGGTTGTCCACGGCGACATCATGAAACCAGCGCATCTGGGAGAGCGAGTTATCCGGTCACTAGGCAGCAGCGAGAACCCCCGAGAAGAAGGGGATTTCCCAGAATGTCCCAGCCTCTCCCTAACTACAGCACTCACCGCGGTAACTGGGTCATGGAACCACGAAGCTGAACCGCGCGGGGAAAGGGACTTTCCCGGGGAATGGTGTGTTGCTAGGCACACGGAGTTCCCCGCCAAGATAGCGCGCTTGGAGACGGCGCGCCCTCGCAACGACCAATGGGAAGACAGGAGGCGGAGCTTGGACTCGCGCTGGGAAGAGCGTAGCGAAGGGCTGCCCCGGGTCATGGATAACGTAACTCTGTGTCAGAAACTGCAGCAAGCCTATCGAGAGTTGCATTCAGTTGAACTATCAGACTCCCCACAGGACATCAGAACATTAAAAATCTATGTTATGACTAGGGGACAGAAGCCCTTGGGAACAGAGCAGAAGGGAGGGGAGGGAGTTAGATCAGACAGCACCAGTGCAGCGAGAGGGAACCAAGACCCGCAGGTTTCCCCGAATCGCTCCCCGAATCGCCCTGTGACGTCATTACAACCACGGTTGATTAGAGCTGAAGGAAACTGCGGTTCCTGGGTAAATCCATGTGAAACAAGTGATGTGAACTCGAATGACATGTGTATTAAAACTAAAGCCACCCTACTGGAGGAAAATACAGACTCAAAAACTGATAATTTAGCGCAGAGAGCCACAGGTGTGCGTCGCCCCTGGAGGAGGGAGGAAGGGCCTTTCCGCGAGTCACTCAGCGACCTGTCAGCTATAAAAGGACCCGAACCAGGTGACGCCGTAACAGTCGGCAACATGTCAAAGGGCCGGGTGTTAGAATGCTCCTACGGGGATTGCGAATTTATTACCCGGAGCGTGGTCACTCTAGAGGACCACAAGCGGTCAGTACATGACGATATAGTACTGGGGGTACTATGTGAGGATGAACATTGTTCTCGGATCAGTTTCCATACGCGGAAAAACGACATGAAAAAACATCGCAAGGATGTCCACCATGATCACCGAAAAGACATACCGGGTCCGAGCATTGTCTTGGTCGTGACCTGCCGGCGGCCTTTGTCGGGGCGACCTGCTACTCCCCATGAGATTAGCTGCTACCAGCAAGGAGTGAGCTCGACTATGGATTTACCTCCTGATCCATCTAGGAGGGTGAAATCAGGCGAAGCGGCCAAACCACGCAAGCCATCAGCAGCAGCAGGGTCGGCAGCTACTCTAGCTAGTCCCAGAACACCTGGCACCCCGACTCGTGACGAGCTGTATGATCCTCTCGTTGAGCCAGTGACACCTGCCTCCCCCACAGTAGAAGAAAGCAGCCACGATGAGCATGCTGATTTCGTCAGAATCACGGATCGGACGAGACCAGGTAGGCCAATCCGGATTCCGACTAAGATGATTAGTGTATTATCTCAACCCCCGTCACCAGAAGCCAGCCCCTTTGTAAAGGCCGAGACTTTGTATGAAGTAGAGCGGATTGCCTACCCCCCACCTATTGTTGTGATGGACTTGACAGAAGAAGATGAGCCTGTGGACCTTACCAGACTCGCTGCTAGCAAGTCTGCCAGTGGTGGGCCTCGTGCCACACTGGAGTTGTGTCCCCCTCCCCCTCCCCTGGAGGACCAGGAAGGCCCATTTGTCCCCCCCAACCCAGATCTCTCAGTTTTACCACCACCCCCATCATCTCCTGAACCAGAGACTGTCTTGCAGACACTAGCGAGTGATGTTGACCAGCAAGACTCCGAGGCGCGATCAACTCCTCCGCCTCGCATACTGACCCCCCCTCCCCCTCCTCGCTTGCTGACTCCTCCTCCTCCCGCCCGAGTCGCCACCCTCCCTTCCACGAGTCACCAGGAACCTGGGCCTTATAACTCAGGAGAGTTTGAGGCTGGGTGGGCACTCACACCGAGGACCAGGGACATGGTGGACGAGCTGGTCACCAACACGGCTAGGAATGTGGACATTCCCCCCCGTACCGCCGTCCTCAGTGGAGATGTGTTCTCCCCGACTTCTCCATATCCCACTCTCGACCACATGGTGATACCAGTCGGTGTCAACCACAGATGTGCCAGCCAGGAATGGAAGGTAGTGCGAGGAAGCCAGGTGAGCAAATTGACTTTCCACCGAGTTTTCACCTGGACACCTCAAGAAGAGGAGTATCTGATGCCCGAGCCGGAGGGACCTCCCTGGTTGCCCAGCTGGCCCGGTCTGCCCCAAGAAGTGAACACTGAACGCAACAAGAAAAGACGGTTAGAGCACGGTGGTGTGGAGTATACCCAGGTTATTTCCACCACGTACAGGAACGAGCTCCAGAAGTGACTTTTGTGATTATTAAGTTATGTTAACATTGACAGTTCGCCTGATGCCCATCTGTGATTCCATATACTACTTAACCAGTGACTCGTACCCGCTACCAGGGGGTGCTGCGAGCAGCAGAACAGAGACTATGTGCATGGCACGGACACTTTGAAATCAAGAAAAAAAAAAGACAGTTCCAGAAGTAAAGTAAATTTTATTGAGTATGTTCCTACCAAATGTAGAGTTTCATGTCTGTGATCGGGGATTTTTCTAATCTTTCTTACGGGTCAAGAAGCTTATAAGGGGGGATAATGTTACAGAATCGTATGTTGGGGGGAAATTACCTTGTTACGAATCGCATAAAAAATAATTTTTATATGTCTAACTCTGATGAATGTTGCGATTCGCTTATGACTCGCCAGTACGACTCGTGGCGATTCGCATGTTTTCTAAGACTTTATAACCTTTTTCTCAGATTCGCATGTTTACGATTCGGGTATTCTGACCTGCTTATGGTCCGCGCTTTCTCTATAAATGTGGGACAAACTGCCATTATGTTCATTAATAAACTGGGCGTTACTCTAGCACCTTGTTTGTTACCATCCTTCCTCGATAAGCCAACCTCTAGTCGATTAAGAGCACTTGAGAATATTAGAGTAACTCAGATCCACGAGACCTCCACCTGGGCGAATCAGATCCACGAGACACCATCTCAGAAGCGAATCAGATCCACCAGAACTCCATCTTCAGTCATTATCCGAATTCTAGCTTAGTACACTACCCCTTCAACATGAGTTTCCACGCTTCGCCGTCGCTTGATAACCTATGGGACGAGGATGAGCCTCTCCCATATCTCCCCCCCGATCCGTATTACATCAGACATAATCGCTCCCTTAACAATATATATATTTGGATATTATCATCAAATAAACCTGGAACAGTATTCACTTGTCTCTTATTATTCCCCACCTGGATCCCTAAAACCAAAGAGGATATCTTAACACATGTGTACATAATACAAGCAGAGGCTATAGAATGATCCCATGTAACAAAGCCATTAATTTACTGCTAAATTTGCTTCTTTAAATTTTAATTCAGATCAATTATTTCATGGGATATATTATAACTTTATATTCTATTCAACTTTCTGTCTTAAAATGTACTTGTAACAAGAACAGGTGATTCATGGAGGGATTATTCTCTGGTGTTTGAAAGATTGCTGGCTCACCAATCTTTAATTTCCTTCTTTACCAAGGTGTGATGTAAGGATTAACCAATACCTTAATCACCCTTGTCATACTTTATGGTCTTTTTTTTTTGTTTTTTTGTTTTTGCGACAACTTCTTTTTATTCAATATGTCAACAAATCTGGTCTCTCTTCTGGACCAGTCTACATCGAAAAATACATAGGCCCTTCACACGTTTTCATTTGACGATCAATTACTTTATGGTCTTTAATGTTTAAATGTACTTTATGGTCTTTAATGTTTAAATGTCTGGGGAAAGCTCAATGTGTGAGGGAGGGATTAAAATGACCACTCCCAATGCACATTCTTGGTTTGATACAGGGAATAAACATTCTTAAAACTACATTTCTCTGGACACATTATTTGTGTTTGTACTATGGTACATAGGGCTTTAACTTTATATTTCCAACATCTAAGCTGCAAGGGGCAACCATATGCCCCTTGAGGCATCTCACCTGACTATCACCTCATTCTATCATGGGCCAATCAAGATCATTAGGGTATGGGAAGAAATGACCACATGGGTGATACCATCCAATCAGGAGATCAGATTGGAGGAAGGGGTCACTCCCTGGTGGTCATCCCATAGCAACCTGGGAATACATATACTCCTTGTTTCACCTGTGTTGGGGGAGTATTCTCTAGCTGGCAGAAGAGTGTGTTCTAGGTATGTGCTAGACATCTCTTAAGAGAATAAACCATCTACAGAAACATTCTACAACCTGTCTTATTCTTCCACAAGCTTGTAAAAGCAGACCACAGAACCTGAAAGACAACCCCACTTGTTACCACTTGTCAACCTGTCTTATTCTTCCACAAGCTTGTAAAAGCAGACCACAGAACCTGAAAGACAACCCCACTTGTTACCACTTGTTTACACCCAAAAGGTTCCATCATTGGTTTATATTGCATTAAAACGGAAAATGATTTAATTTCACTGAACAAAGTTGAGTCGGTGAGAGAAGAGAAGTAGCTGTCAACAGGAACAAAAACAAACTGATAGTGGTACGGGGACCAAGCCTCTGAAATTTGATATAGGCAGCCAGTTGTTGCCTAGTCAGAAAGAACAAATGATTGATCTGTTGAACAAATACGATAGAGTATTCGTGGGCAGTGATAAGGTATTGGGTCTGACGACAAACATCCAATTGAGTTGAAAGCTGAGTATGTCCCAAAGCAGTTCAGGAGCTATCAAATTAGCCCTGATATTAGGAAAGAAATGAAACAAATTCTAGACGAGCAGGTTGAACAAAATATAATAGAAAAAACAGACACAAATTTAGAATTCACTAGCCCTGCTTTTCTGGTTGAAAAGGGCAGTACGTGACTGGGATAAATATCTAGAATAAATTTTGTTTGCCTTGAACACGACCAACAGCTATAGCATTGCATGTACACTGTATATGATGGTCCACGGCCAGGATGCAGTCATCCTCAGTGGGGCAGTGCTCGGAAAGATAACTGAGGAGAATAAATCAGTAAGGAACAATTCTTAGACATTATTTCAAAGCAAAAACTTGCTGCTGAGAAGGCCTCAGAAAGCCTTGAAAAATCACAGGAAAAGATCCAGGCATGATTCCAAAGTTAGAGAAGGAAATATTGAACCTGGAACGATTGTGTATATTAAGGAACATAGATTAATAGATATGAACTGCTCAAAGAAGCTTCAGGACGTTTTTGTGGCCCATATTAAGTGAGGAAGATCAACAAATGCACTGCAAATTTGAGAGACTGAGTGATGGGGCAGATCTGATAAGAAATGTTCATTTATCTCATCTTAAACCTGTACTAGCAAAGAATCTTTTAAAAAGCTTGATAGAAATATTGATCGGGACACACTGAAATACGACCTGTAGAAACAGGAAACAAATACCCTTTCAGTAGGGGAAAAGCAGGATTAATTACCAGGAAATTCTGGGGAAGGATGTCACACGAATTTAAATTACAAACTTTATTTTAATAGATCAGCCTGTACCAGGGGGAGAGGAATATATAAAGGATTAATCTAATTACACTCAATTATTCATTGCCTGTCTAAGGGAAAAGCTTTTGTCATTGAGGGGTGAATCATATGGATTATCATGATGTGTAATCAATAGGGAAAGGGGGTGGTCCAAGCACTCAGAATAACAATAAGGCAACATGTGTGGTCCTTCGAGAAACAATTGGTGTGGCCACAGAGCCTGAATTTAATTTATTAACTTCTGATATGGCAGAGATTATAAAGGTGATGAAGGCTTCCGCAGAGGAAAATTTGGATAGATAAGATAAGATAAGATAAGATAAGATGTTGTTTATTTGCCTTTGAAGTATACATGAGTATCATTTTTGTGGGAAAGAGACAAATGGGTCGACATGCCTTATGGTACAGCTAGTGTACCATTTCTTCCGGCCGTTACCGAATTTGGATAGAGACAATATAATATTCATTCTTGCTGAGAGATTCCACACTCTAGCTGCTTTTCATGTCAAGGGACATGTCAAGGAAGTATTCGATATAATCACAAATATAACAGAGGTGACAAAAACAGCTTTCAAATATACAATAGAGTCGCAGTCTGTGACTCCCAGTACTTTGAGCAGTTTGATAAGGCTCACAGAGCAGCTGGCAAGCAGAGCTGCTCAACTACAATACCAACATGCGTCTAACAAATTATTAGAGGCATTAACTCATTTACAAGCAGGAAAATTGCTTGATCTTATCATGACAAAAGACAGATTGCTTTCTTCAGGGAACGAATTGACTTTAAAAGGAAAGAAAAAGCTGAGAATATTGAACCTGGGGGAATACGAGTATTGGAGACTTCAGGCAATTGCGAGCATAGTAAATGATACTCTAACCATTGATTTGCCTTTATCCTTCGCATATGCCCAATATCATTACCAGTTGTATGAGCCTATCGTTTTACCAATCCCTATAGAAGCTCAGAATCATTCAGGGATAGGATATACCAAGTTAGATATGCCAGAGCATGTTATCCTCGGTTGGGGCTCAGATAGTCAGCATCATTTAATCTCCTCATGTAGAGAATTAGGGGAGTGTACTGTACTGAACCCTGATCTCATGTGGCAGATATGTTTATTATTATATTTTGTCTATTTAAACGATAGCTGAGTGTTCCATTCGCTATATGAAAATCGAAAAATACTTCATGTTAAGCTGTGTTAATCTTGTTGTTCAATCTTAAAATGCACCTTTATTTGTATTTTGCGATTATTTCAGGGATGGGGAGATTATGTTATAATTATAGGCATATAGCATCCCCACAGCTCCCATTGAGGTGTGGAGTGCCCACGCTCATTTATATTGTAAGGGTGGGAGGCTAGTTAGGAGATGAGAGTAGACACCTCCACCTGTATTAATTACCATATAACCATTTAATTAGAAGATATTTATTAGTAGCACTAATTACTCGTAATTGATTATCAATTATGACTCTCTTAATTACTGGGTAATCAATAGAACCATAGTTACTTATGGTTAATTATCAATTCAGGTGTCGTGTAATCTTTAGAGTCACTATTTTACTGGTAGTTAACTATCAATCACAAAGAATACTAATTAGGCCCCTCTGGCTATTTAATGGACTTGGTCCTCTTTTTTTATTATGCCCGGTCTGGGCGCAGGGGTTGGGTGACCATGAGTGACTTAGTGTTTCTCATGTTACCCCCCCCCCCCTGCTTCTCTATACCTCAGTAACTTTTATGTAGCATTTTGTATTCTGGTTTCTGACCTTAACTAGGGGGCCTAACCCCAATCTCCATGTTTAACCATTTCATTCAATTATACAAAAGGCTTTGTGTGGTTCCTGGAATAGGAGAAGGGGGTGGGGGTCTCCCACCCCTCTGTCCACCAGGGGGCGGGGCTGCTCTGTGTAGAGGGGGGGGGGGGGGCGGGGCCAGACCTGGCACACCTGGATGGACTTCTTAAACCGGCTAAGAGTGAGGTTGTGTTTCTGTTTACTCTTGAGATTCTTAGTTTTGATTAACTTTAAAAGTAGCCTCTACAATATGTATGGATTCCACCAGAAGCACCCATATTGCAAGCCTTATGTTACTATTAAACACTCGTACAAATACCACCATCGTGTGAGGGTCGTTCCTGCTTGCTCTCTCATATTCATATACAATAGCCTTTTTAGATCTACATAACAGTGAACATTCTGTAAATTTACTTGATCATTAAATCAGTTGGTCTACACTTCTCTTGGAGAACAAACGTGTTTCTGAGTTCCTTCCATCATACATACATCCATCCTTAGTCACACCTTAACACTATTCAACACAACGAGAAAGATTATTAAAAAGATGATCGCCTTAGAATCAGTTGTCTTTTGAATGTTTGTGACAAAGATGAAGCTGACGAATAGAAAAACTGACTCACTCACATCCATAGAGAGAAGAAATGCCTCCCCAATGGTGCCTAGCTCTGTGTATATGTATGTATATCATATAAACACAAGGCGAGTATAGAAGCATTAGGGACATTTAGCAACCACAACGCTAACGCTAACGCTAACGTAAACGCTAGTTTCTCACGATAGTATGTAATGGCAGAATTCTATCAGTTTTAGTGGTGGAGAGGTGTTTTCAGAGGGCAAAAAACCACACCATTTCATGAATGTGAGTAGTGTGTTACACCTGTATACAAAGAAAAACACCTCCCGCTCATTTGTACATAAAAATGAAATGATAATTGTCCATTATTTTAGCGGGAAATAGACATACGTTGGGAACGTATTGACACACCTCTTAGCGTAATTGACGTCCGTATCTCAGGTAGCAAGCTAAGACTAGCACACCTAGTGGTGACGTAGTCCTCACAAAAGATACGTTAACGTTAGCGTTAGCGTCGGGGTTGCTAAATGTCCCTAACAAAGAAAATGCACTAGAGCCCATTCTAGAATATACAAAGCTCCAAATGAAAACCAATGATATTGAAGAATACCATGCCGTCCTTCGTTATAAATTTAGGGTCAAACCAAAAAGTCGAGGCAAGTCGAAGACGAGCCTTGGCTTTTACAATATAATCTTATAATTAGTTTCAGCCATGGCCAGGATGGAGAAGGGAGAAGGTTAGACCGATCCATCGGCAGAAGGAGTAATCCCTTGTTGTAGTGGTCATAGGCTCCATAGCACACGCCACAACCCAACAATAACTCCCTCCTTGTGTGTAGACACAACCAGAGTTGATAAAATGAACAAGTGAGAGAGAGAAAGATGGAAATAGAATGTTGTTTGCATTTACAGAAAGCAACATGTGGGAAGGGATAGAGGTTGAGGTACAAGTGTAATATGTGTATATATGTGTATATATGGGGTTAACAAGTTCGAGACAGAAACAGGTCTGATACTAATGAGCTAGGGGGAGAGTGAGGTGTGTGTGTGGGGGGAGGGGGGGGGGGGGCTATGGTGGAAGTAACCCTGGAGGAGGGGGAAGCTGCATGTGTAACCAGGGAGGAGTGAACCTCTTCCAGGGCAGTCAAAACCAAACCTAAACCTCATTCTCCTTTATGACACGAACCTCTAGAAATGTCTCTAAAATGAGCCTCAATAAAATGGCGGAGCGTGTCTGGTATTGCAAGTCTTGCAAAACCTCTGTTGCTTCATGGTGAAGCGAGGAGCGGAGAAAAATTTTAGTCCTTCTCAGAGTGTGTCTGAAGGCAGAGTGAGTGAGTGGACACCGGCTAGCGGGCAAAGAGAGGTGAGACCCAACTGCTGGTGGTGCCACCTTAATATAACGATCTTAAGTTCCTAAAGATACATAATAATCCTATTTGGTGAGCATTGGTGTTAAAAGGCACCTGCTCTCTCAACACGTACGATTGTGAAACTGAGGATCAGGTACTAGGTTGGTACAAAAACCATGAACTAACAAGAACCTATATGAAAGAGATTGAGGAACAAATAGATGCTGAGAAT